>OY997270.1:521467621-522854696 GCA_963921465.1 Triticum timopheevii
AGAGAGGCACTAAACCAAAACGAAAACGAAAAGCCAGAAAACTCACGAACCCAAACCCAAACTCTCGAAAGAAGTAACCCATCTCCTCCCGATGCGCCGCCGCCGCCGCCGCCCATCTCCCGCTCAGCCACCGCCACCACCCTCTCACACCTCCTCTCTCCCTCTCCTGCGGTGCTTCGAGATCAAGCAGCAGAGGAGCGCGGGGCATCACTCCTGGCTCGCCGTCGTGGCTGACGGCCAGGAGGCACGTCTTCGATCTGGCCGCCCGAATTTTCCCTCGCGCGGCCGGGACGGAGGCGCTCGAGTTCGACCAAGACCCCGCCTTTTTCACACTCGCGCGCCGGGAACTCACCCACTCCGCCACCGGCAATCTGCGGGCGTCTCCGGCAAGGAGCCGGAGATGGGGCAGGAGCAGGAGGTGGTGGCGCACGCCTACGACGTCGCCTGCAGCGGCGCCGACGGCCGATGCGGCCTCCACATCAACCACATCTTCAAGGACGCCATCGGCCTCGGCGGCATCTTCCACACCGGCATCCAAGTCCGTCAGGCCTCCCGTCCCCATTCCATTCCATTCCCCGCTGCCCCCGCATCTTCCTCCTCCGTGCTGTCTCGGATGCGAAGAGATTGGGATCTTCAGCAGAATCCATTCGCCATCTGGAGATGTGGGTACTCAGCCGTGTTGTGTGTGGAATTGACATGCGTAAGGAGTCTGCTTCTGAAAAAAAAACGAAGTACATGATATCACCTATATAGGTATTTTACGAAAATTCTGAAGAGACGTCCTGCATCAATTCTTTTCATGACACACCGGCCCAAATGAAAAGTCAGTTCTCTATTGAGGTTTGTTTTAGCACACTACTCCTACCTCCAGAGCTTAGAACACCAAATAAATTATCATGTTCAATCATGGCTGCAGGAGTAAGATAAATCATCTGCAGCGCAAAAATATAGGCGGAGGAAATTTTAGATGCATTGTGAAAGTTGTAGATGAGCCAAGGTAGACCAGACAATGCAGCAAGTAAAAGAACCCAGAAACATCTTCCTTCCCTCACCTTCAGTCTATTGCTACAGAATGTGCTATTTGCGATGAGCTGACTGGAATTCTTGTGGTGCAGACAGCATGCACGCTCCAACCTTGTTCAGGGTTCTTTCGAATGGACTTAATTAGTTGGACCTCGTTTAGCTGTATGCCACATTTTGTTGCATCGGCTGGAGTTTGTTCAGCTTTCACAATGTCTTATGAGTTTCAATGCAAGTTACATCACGGTTTGAATTTATTTGTAAACTCGTTGTATAGGATTCTTCTCCAATTTGATGTTCAGAATGATAATAAAAGGTTGCAGATGCTTAAAATGCCTCTAAATTACCTTGACATGAGATAATTTTGCGCGGCGCAATTTGCAAATCCAGTCTGTCCTCAGCATGAGATCTTTTAGAAATTCAGGAACATTTTCTTAACGTGAGGTTCTCTGTTCGGACTGTTCGGTTGAATGAATTACGTTTCTTGCAGAAAAAGAATCTAGGGAAATGGCAGCACAAGTTTTGAAATCTGGACAAGGCCACTCAATGCACGCATCAACGATCGCATAATCGAAACATATTCCTGTCATTTTTGGAAATAGAGTATTGATCTACTTGCTGCTACTTATTGAAATTTCATCATTCAGAACACAGACTGTACATAGTAAGAGTATTGACCATCCGAGCGGTAGTATTTGCAATAGGGTATTAGTTAATTGTTTAATAAATGTTCAATCCATGGTTTTAATATCGAGCACTTGAGGCTCTTTGCTAAGATGTGTGACTGGTTATTTACTAACTCTGTGTGTCACTACTAGGCCATTTGGTTACTGCATGAACGGCAGCGGGGTTTTCAGCTGCCCCCATGTACACGTTCTGCGAGTCCATTGTGTTGGGGAAGACAAGCTGCTCTCTCGTCATGGTGAACCAAATAGTGCGGGAGGTCAGCCGGGAATGACCGGGAGCCTCATACGAGCTCCTCTCAAGGAACTACAACCACTTCTGCAATGAGTATTGTGACAAGCTCGGTGTGCCAAAACTTCCAGGTTCTTTTGAATCCTTAGATGATTTGTTCTCTGATGAATTTTGCACTTGTTGCTTTGCGTGATAGTTGCTGAAACTAAATATCCTTCTAGAAAGACTGAAGCAACAAACTCTCTAGTCAAAGACAATCTGCTGGAGAATCCTAATGCCATGCTATATTTAATTTGAACATTAATCTAAGCGATTATCTTCCAGGTTCTTTGAATGGCTTGATGATTTGTCCTTGGATAAATTGCGCACTTGTTCTTGTTTCATGATGGTTGCTGAAAGCTTAATATCCTTTTAGAAAAACTTTGTAGTCAGTGTTGTCTAAAGCTTAATTGTTAATCGAAGTGTTTATCCTACCCCCGTGTTTTTGATGAAGAATGATTTGAAAAAAATCTAGTCAATTTGTTCACATTTTGCAATAAAATCCTAACTATTTACATGTTCAGGTCAATCGCTTTGCTAATGCTTGACTCCATCTTGGTCACTCAGGTGCGCAGGGAGCTCGGCCACTGCATCTGCATACACATACTGTTTCCCAACATCATCAATTTTCTTTGATTCTCTTCCTGTTTGCTTGATTGACGATTAATTCTTCTATCTGAAAAAATTGTACCACTGCAGGGGAACCTCCAACTTTTCCTCCGATCCCATCTTCCTCCCCTCGCTGACTGCATCAAGTATGGTAACAACGACCATGTATCCTTTTACAATGCCTGCTCTGTTTGTCTGACCATAATGATGATGAGAATTATACATGTGAACTATTAGTGCGTTGTGCTACCCTTGCAACGCTGAGATGACTGCAATTTTGCTGTAAACACGAAATAAATCCTAGGTGTCATTGGTCCACTGAGCTGACTGTGATACCCCAAAATTTTTGCTTTGGTTTTCAGCAAAAACTTTGTGGTTTTTACAAAAGAGGCCATTTAAATTTTTTCCAGAAAACCTTCCTCATAAAAATTTTCTTTTCTTTGGCAAGGATTTTTTTTTAAACCTTGGTGTTTGATCTTTTGAAACTTCTTCTCTGTTGGTTCCCTCTCAAATTATTTTGGGAGTTTAATTTAATCTTTTTCTTTTAATAAGAAGCTCTATGAAAAATTTGGTTTTTCATATCCTTGAAGCCACCCATGGCATTGTATTTTTGCCCATGTGGTAAAACCTCTCCAAAACCTCCCCTCCTCCTTGAATTCAACCTAAGTTCTCTGTCCCAACTAATCCAAACAAGTTTTGGATTTTATTCTAATTATTTTTCGCCCTCAAATCAATTCTGAAAATTATTTGGAGCCTGAGAGATTTTCAAAGCAAGTACCATATTGCATTTGAGTTATGACCTCAAACCAACTCTCCTGGATAGTCCTTTGAACCCACAACCCAGAACCATCTTGATCCACTCCTCCTCTTTTCAAATATTTCAAAATTCAGTCTCTGCAAGTTTGGACCAGATTTGCCAAATTTGGTGAAATTCATATCCACACTTCTTCAAAAATTCCACCAAAATTCAGGCAGCCTTCTTGAGCAATGAGTAGCCACTCCACCAAATTCCAGCTCAAGGAAAAATCCCTAGATGCCTGGATCATTCTGTCGAACACCTTGCATGCACTGATTCAGTCAAATTCAGTTAAAATTCAGTTTCAGTTTCGTCAGTTTCAGTCACGCGGCCACAGTGCACTTGGCACGTTGCTCGCGGCCTCGCTCGCTTGTCCGGAGCCTCGCACGCGCTCTTGGCGCGACCCTGGCGTCGGTGGCGCCCTGGCCCGCCTGCGCCGGCGTGTCTTGCGGCGGCCGGCTCCCCGTAACGGCCGACAGGGAGGAGAACGGCGGCGCAACGGCGTTCGGCGCCGCCCAAACCCTCTGGTGGCTCCGCGTGGCCGTCTCCGTGCCAGCGCACGCATGCGGCACCGTCGCCGTGGCGCAGCACGCACAGAGCGCGCTCTCTGCCGCCGACGGGCCCGCGCCGCCCCGTTCCGTCGAACTCCACCTAAGCCACCTAATTCCAACGAGGTTAGCGCACAAACCGAACCAAGGAACGACCGTGATGACGCCCCACCTCTGCAACCTCCCGTTCAACCTCCACGCCGCCGTAATCACCTCGCCGGAGAACCCCGTTCTCGGCAACCGCCTCGGGGCGGCTATATATAGCACCCCGAGCCCGCTAGCACTCACGCCCGGCTACACCACCTCACCACACCCTGCCTGGCCACTGGAGGGGCCTCGAGGAGCCCTTCTTCCTCGACTCCGGCCACCTCCGTCCGCCTCGGCCACCAGCTCGATCCACTGCGGTGAGGCCATCTCCGGCGCCCAAACCTTGTCCGTAGCCCTCTCTCACACCTAGCATCCTAACCCCCTCGTCAATTTGAACCTTGCAGCCCTCTCCGGCGAGCTCCATCCTCGTCCGAACCACCGTCCGCCGTAGCAGAGGCCGCCGTCGACACAGTACTCGCCGGCGACCACTTTCACCTCCCTCAGACGCGGAATGGTGCCCTGAACACAGAGGTACACCCCGATCCCCCTGCCTCGCCGTGGATCGCCGCCGGCGACCACCGCACCTCTCGGGCGCCGTCGCGCTCTGTTTTGATTTTCAAACCTGACAGGTGGAGCCCACCCGTCAGCCTCTCTATCTTTTCTAAACGAAGCGTTATCTGAAAACGCCTTCTGCCGAATGCGCTTTCCCTCTGGGCTGGCGTAGTTTCTGCCGAAGCGTTTTCTGTTTTTATAGACTAGCCCCTGGAAACTTTCTGTTTCATTACAGATGAGTCCCTGGACTAAAACCCTTATAACTTTTTAATAGAAGAGTATTTTTGATTGATTCTTTTTCTGTCCTCCTTAAAATTTTGTCTAGTTTTTTTATCAGATTTATTTGAAAAATATTTGGTATATTTTTTTGTGCACCTCTTGGTATTTACGATAGCGCATATGTTTTCTTTATACCGTAGATACCGAAGGGGGTGACGGAGCCGCGAACTTCACCGAGCTAGGCTCCGACTACTCTGAACCAGGCAAGCATGTTTGAACTTTTGATATGATGAGTGTCTTGGCATGTTTTGCATTTAGTTAGTCTCATGGCATGTGATGAGCATACCGATGAGCGTTATTTCCATGCACTGTTGAGGTAAGTGAGTTCGATGATCCATAAGTGGATGGATGTGCATATGAATGGCCATGTGTTGGCATGAGAATGGGTAAGATGGCAGTGTTGTAGCATGCCAGTCTTATGCCAGACTATGTGACTTCAGTGTCAAACCGTATCGGTCCAGTTCCTTCCATTTCCTTCCTTGTACTACCACATGTTTTCCGCAAGGAATATGGCTTAGTAAGTTGTAAACCGCTTTCCTGGTACACACCAAAAAGGAGAGGCCGTGATGATGGTTCCATGGCCCTGGATTAAAGCCAGTCATCCGGTCAGGGGGCATGGGTGTTTCCGGTTGGGACCGAGAGGGGGGCACCCCTTAGAGCGCGCGTATATAAATTTGATCCCTTGCTATTCGAGATTGTGATCTCCCCGTCTCAAAAGTTTTTCTTGGACGATGTCTAGGGTGATTCCTAGCATCAAGAGGTGGAATGGGTGTGTACTGGTTAGCTGTGTTTCCTACCGAAAAACCGTAAACGGAACTAGTCCTTCGTGACTACGGAAATCCGTTGGCTGTGGGAAAAAAAATTGTACAAACTCTGCAGAGTCATATATTCCTTCAAATCATCTATTCCATGTCCAAGTTCGATATTAACTTGTCCTGACCAGATGTCAGTTTTGATGACAGAAACTCCGGTGAATCGCATGAGTGCTAAGTCCGGTTAAATGATTATTCCTGTGGATGGACTAACTCATTTATTTTCATGAATTGAATGTTTATTATGAGTGATATTTACTTGTGGACAAAAGCCCTTTCTGTGATGTCGCTCAGACGTTCGACTGTGGCATTTCTTTTAAAGCCCTTTCTGTGATGTCGCTCAGACGTCCGACTGTGGCATTTCTTTAAAAGCCCTTTCTGTGATGTCGCTCAGACGTCCGACTATGGCATTTCTTTTAAAGCCCTTTCTGTGATGTCGCTCAGAGGTCCGACTGTGGCATTTCTTTTAAAGCCCTTTCTGTGATGTCGCTCAGACGTCCGACTGTGGCATTTCTTTTAAAGCCCTTTCTGTGATGTCGCTCAGACGTCCGACTGTGGCATTTCTTTTAAAGCCCTTTTGTGACGTCGCTCAGACGTCCGACTGTGGCATTTCTTTTAAAGCCCTTTCTGTGATGTCGCTCAGACGTCCGATTGTAGCATTTCTTTTAAAGCCCTTTATGTGGTGTCGCTAAGACGCCCGACTGTAGCATCATTTCCTTTATTTATTTGTTCACCTTTCGAGGCGTCGCTTCAGACACCCGATCGGTCTCCAGTTATGTTTTGTTGGGATTTCAGGCGGACAACCACCGTTTTCTTTTTACTTACCTCATTATGCTAATTTATTTTAATGAGCATTGATGAATTAATCATGACGCATCCATGCATGCATTTGTTATATCTTACGTCCGAACTGTCTTGCGAGTACTTTCAAAGTACTCACTGGCTTGTTGATTTGGCCAGATGCTGACGAAGGCGATCTCATGGATGAAGAATATGATAGCGAGTCCGACGCCTAGAGGAGTCCCAGTCAGTCTCGTGCGACCCTGGATTTGGTTATTGTATTATATCCGCTTCCGCTACCAAATAAATTCATCGAGCCTCACCTCGACGCTCGATGAGATGCCAGTTTTAGAGTCCTGTATCCCTCTCCCCGCTGTGTTTATCCACCACCATCCTATCCTCGAGTCAGTAGTATGCCTCCACACCACTGTGTCGTGTCCGCCATTATGTATAATAATTGGCGTGCTTGTAATAATTTGGTTGAGCAACCGTAGTTTAACCCTGTAATGTATTTTATGCTACTGGTTTATTGTATCAAGATTTTGTCTACCAGTGAGGAGGATTTCTCTCATACTGGACTCAATAGATTGGTTTCTCAATAAATATTTTTATTGGAAAACCGGTCGTGACACTGACTGCTGTAAACAATGTTGTGTGCCTACCTGTTGAGTGAGATTCACGGGGTTTTCATCTTGGATTTAATACTAACTCTTAATGTAACTGAACTATGATGCAACACGTTGTATTTTGAGTTAAAATCTAGTAGTACAATATGGTCATGGAAACAACCTTGTCTCGAGGTTCAGGTCTAGTCAGTAGCCGCAACTGCAAAAAATAGGAGAAAAGTCCGTCTGACTTGTTGCTTTCTTGATTTTTGTACAGCCAGCCATGGAGCTCCGACCCCACGGCAGCCGCAGCCATGGTGCGCTCCTAGCGATCAGAGTAGGTGGAGAAGCAAAGGCCAACATCCCTCCGCATGCCCCTGCCTCCTCTCCAGCGGCAGTACGTGGTGTGGTGAGAGACCCTTCTCTCCCCCAGATCTCTTCTGGACAACACTTGCAATTTATGAATACACATCGCTTTTTGGATGCATATCAGTTTAGTTGCACGTGCAATCTCGCTGATGCCACCTAGTTTGTACCAGTACCATGTTGTTTGCTTAGATCTAAATAAACATCTCATCTACACATCCACCACCTGATTTGGTGACATGCCACAACACAATGATTGACTGGCCGACTCGATCGAAATGCCACGGCACGGGTGGACGAACATAGCAACAACCTGATTGATCAAGTCGCTGCCATGTAGGAGTCTAGGTTGTGCGGACAAGATCCTTTGTTCACAACAAGAAGATTAATAAAAACATAATGGGATCTTGGGGACGTGCCTTGGCTATATAAAGTTGATTCTCTGTAGTTGTAGTTGTAGTGATCATTCTTGACGTGGCTAAAGGGGGCAGCCCCAGTGCATGTAGCTCCCGCTTGCGCAGGGTCACAAGGCAGCAGCTTTACCACTGTGCCAAGGCAGCAGCTTTATCATTCTTGACGTGGCTATAATAACAATTTGTAGCACTGATGAACTAGCGGTGATTGATACATGGTGACGTAAAGCATACTTGCAGTTGCATGAGAAGGGGCTGAGCTGGCCACAACTAAAAAAAAAAAACCTTTCCTTTTGGTGCTCACACACTCATCGATTCTATTCGTCTCCTTCCTTCCTTGCGAGATAGATACGGATGATAACTACATCACGTAGAGATACATATCAGTTTAGCTGCACGTAAGCAATCTCACTTATGCCACCTAGTTATAGTACCACGTTGCCTTCTTAGCTGTTAAACATCTTATCTCTTCTTGCTGTAATGAATAACTGATAAGTGTTGCTTGCATTCATATAACGTTTCTTGTACTATCTATGTTATGTTACAGACTAAACTGAACTGTAAACTCTGAATAAATAACTGACCCTGTCAGTTCATCCTTCTGAGCTATGAATGATGTACATGCAGTTGTTTTCCTGCGGTTGATAATTCCTCTTCTCTGAATGAATGAATTTTTGTTGCTGATAATTTCCTTTTGCTGTGGCATGACATTTTTGCATAGCTGGCCACAACACATCACAATGTCTCTGTCTCCTATAACTTCCAGAGTTGAGCACCACTCCCAAGGTCTAAAATATTCAACACAAATTTTTACTGTCCAAATTCAATCTTTGAACAACAATTAATCTGACAACATTATATTTTTATTAAAAATATTTTTCTTTTGGTTTTGTTTTTGCAACAACCATTCAGAAACATTGAAGAAGAATTTTATGATCAAAGCTTGAACATGGCTTTATAATAAAATTCAGACCGGGTCTTGCATTTTGAAACTTCTGAAAGAACCCCTGATTTTTTTAAGTCATCCAACAATTCCAAAGAGCGTCTGTGTAAGCATCCGGAATTCACTATTTTTTTTTGGACACTTCAAACCCAGCCAAAAAAAATTAGGATGTTACTCTTACCGCTTTGGCAATCATCTAGACATGCACATATTTATCTAATGCAACAGTGATGAATGTACGGAAGGGGAGCCTTGGCGCAGTGGTAAAGCTGCTGCCTTGTGACCATGAGGTCATGGGTTCAAGTCCTGGAAACAGCCTCTTACAGAAATATAGGGAAAGACTGCGTACTATAGACCCAAAGTGGTCGGACCCTTCCCTGGACCCTGCGCAAGCGGGAGCTACATGCACCAGGTTGCCCTAACAGTGATGAATGTACATGACTACACACCTAGAAACATATGGGATATTGTGACAAAAGTCATGATCTTTTCAGCCTTTAGATGCCCGTCATGACCCCCGTATGCATGCATGCATATCCTTATATTGTGCTGCATTCACAAATATATTCATTCAGTTTAACAGTGAATAAGTTTACCATTCAGAAATATATAAGCTCATTCTGGTTCAGTTCAAGGTCATCATGAAATACATCTGTGGAGTGTGATGCTAACACCAGAAATACACCGAGTAAAACATCTCTGTGCAAAACTGTTAGACCTGACATAGGTTCAGAGTTCAGAGTGATCTTTTGCTACCACATTGCTTCCGTACTGGCACTAAATTGTATTTTTTCAGCACTAATTATCTGATGTGTGATGATCAGTTGCATTAATAGCACTGGGCTTTGCACTAATTACTGCACTATATTGTTATTCAGAATCTTTTTCTTATGGTTCTTTTTTTGTAACCGTTCAGAAAGATTGAGGAAGAAACTTATTATCAAAGTTTGAACTTGACCTTATTTACATGCAGACTGGGTCTTGCCTTTTTGAACTTGCGAAAGCACTCCTGGTTGTTTCTAAAGTATGGAAGGGAAGTTTTCTTTGAGTCATAAAAACAATTCCTAAGAGTGTAAATGCAAGCTTCGAGAATCCACTATTTCTGGACACTACAAATCCAGCCTTTATTGGGGAAAAAATACTTCAAATCCAGCCAAAAACGAGGACTTTCAGAGATATATTCAGTTTAACAGTAAAATTACTTTACCATTCAGAAATATATAAGCTTGTTTTGGTTCACTTCAATCATGTTGTGAAATACATTCGTAGAGGTCCGTAAGGATTAAGGAGTTTGTGATGCCAACACCACTCATACACCGACTAAATACCTCTGCAGCAAACTGTTAGAACCTGACATATGTTCAGACTTAGGAGTGAGAGTGACGCATGAATGGACTCATGCCTTATTGTCGCTGACACAACACAAGTCATGAGTTTAGCACATCTGTCTGAATCGTGAGATATGTGTTGTTATGCTCCTGTCATGATAAAGAATGATATTCCCCCTTAAACTTGATTTAGTTTAATCTAACCTAGGGACATATCAATTATTCTGACTTTTGTCCTAGCAAATAAAAGGAATTGACCTGCTCTAAACATTTGATCAAGAATTTCTCTAATGAATCAAGAGAATTTGCCGAACCAAATTGTTGCTTCTTCTATTTATCAGACCTCACTGCCTCGATCTAGTCTAGTTCTTAATAGCCTAGTGACTTGGTAGTATGCTCTAGTGCACGCTTACTTCTTCAAATAGTAGCATCTCTCTATTCTTAGTCCATCGCCCGATCAGAGTGGACTGAACCCTACCAACTTTCTTTGGCAGATGAGACCCTTCGGTTGAGGTGACCGAGGACTTTCTTTGGCAGATGAGAGACCCTTCAGTCGAGGTGACCGAGGAGAGCCCTGATGCAAGGGCATGGCGATGGAAGCAATGTGACAAGGTAGTAACCTTGTCTCATTTTGTTGTTGTTCAGAAGTGTTCCTTATGTTGGATAAATTCACTATCAACAACCATTCATGGATGGTTTACCTTTACCTACTGCCCATGTGACTAGTAGAACTTAACTGGGTTGTGGAATCCTTTTGTTTTGTGCAGCATCTATGTTTATCAAAATGAAGGAGCCTGCTGCTGCCATCTGCGATGCGAGAGCTCCGCCAGAGGTGCCACGTTTGTTCCCCTTTTGTTGCTTACTTCTACTCGTTCTGTTCCTTGCATCATACTGGGGTCTAGAGACAATTTTTTTAATTTCTGGAGTATAAAGGGTTGGGTCAAGTATGCGACAATTCTATTGATTGTAAGCAGGATGCTCTTTAACTGACATGTCCTTGTGTGTATTTTTTTTCAGATCAACCCAGAGTCTGCAAAGGGCACAAAACTCATGGGTTGGCTAATGCTATGCTCGGCAAGTCGGAGGAAGCTGCTCGTAACCTGAACGCTGCATTAAATATCGACTACGCTGATGAAACGAATGCTGTGCTCAAGAAGGTAGGATATTGCTACAGAGATTGTGTTCTCCATGTATGTTACACAATGCACATGCTCATGTTGATCCTGATATTGGCGATCATGTGGGTATAGCCTGAAATCTGGGGGTCATAGGGGGCGAGTTATGGAAGGTGTGGATTAGTTTGAATGAATGTCCAGAACACGTAAACGTTTGATTATGAAATCTGGGGCGTTAGATCATTTCTGATCACTAGAGGCCACTATATGCCTAGAGATAGTTGGGCTATTTTTCTGTTAAGACATGAAAGTATTATGCTTGTTCGAATAGAGCTGTTTGTATCCCTGTATTTACTGGTTTATGGTTTCGTTTAGGGTTGCTCAAGGATGTTTTTATGCTCCACATCAGGTTGCAGATAATGCTCAAGCTTTTATCATTCTGTTGTGTTGGAATATTAAATAGCTGTAATAGAAGTCACTGTAAAATTAAGTTGTGAAAAATGGAAATTAGTAACACAAATGATTGTTGATTTTCATTATTTTTTGTATATGGGATTCCTGATTGTGTGCTCGACTGGTTGATGAAAGACAAGTGTTTCTTTGATTCTACAGTCCAGACCAAAACATTATATTTCTTACACCCACCAGTAAGGGTTTGATACAAGTGGATACTTTTGTTTTTAAAATTAGAACTCTATTGCACTTGATTCATGGTTAAGCATTTTGCTTTGATTCTTGGCAACAATCTATCGGTCAGTTCACATTTCCACCAGTGTCATTTGTCCTGTTGTTCTGCACAATTACTCATCATGGTAGAATAGGAATTTATCACTTGACAAATTAAAAGATGGCTATATTGGTTGGTTAGTTTACGGTTTCAGTTAATTGAAACGGTTGTATATTTCCTTTAATATGGACAAGTTTATGGTCACTCCTCTTGATGCTCTTAGCATAATAACCAGTCTAGGATTTTGGGCTACAATATCTTGTGTTTCCTCTTATCAGTTTCTTACTGATTTCATCATTGGACTGTAGGTTTTTTCGTATTGCAGTGTTGTACTTGCACATGTAATGCTGCGCGTGAAGCTCCACCACATATTTGGCATTCACGGCCAAGCCATGAGCCACCATCATGGAGCCTGATGCTAAGTTGGACGCATTGGGGTCAGCCACGGACTCTCGCTTGCTTAGTTGGTTCTCTTGTCAGGCTAATTTCAGTTCTACACCATGTTTGATGTTGGTAGTGTCTAATGTTACTATTATTCTTGTTCTTGGTTCCAGACCTCAATGGCATGCTCTGCCCGGTGGCCTCCACGATCGACCTCGACTCATGAAGAACATCCAAGGTACTATATAAACCAAACTCTGTTGGCTTCAATGAATATTTGTACTAGTATCAGTTAGTCATAATTAATTAATCATTGACACAAATATGAAAGCACACACTAGAAAGATAAACATGCTATCCAGTGTCTGTTCTTGTATTAATGTGCATGTATGTGTGCTCTCTTGAATGACTGCAGAGTCATTGGATATTAGATAATATGCATGACACTCCTCAGATATAGAGATAAAATTGATCTGACTTGAGTAATGTAATATTTGAACTCACTTGTCAGTAGTATCCTCCTGGATTCATTAGGAGGCCACGCTTGATGGGAATATTACATTAGGCACTGTTGCTTGTCTCCAAGTAGGACTTAAGAGATGCTTATGGTTAAATGAATCTTTAGTTGATCAACAAGTGGCCGAATCCAACCTTGTGTACCTTTTTTTGACGAATGATTTCCCTGGTAATGCTATATCAAGTGCCTAAACATTTCAAAGGTCATGTAATTTATTGAATATAGTAAAAGAAAGATGCAGTCTTAGAATAAAAAAAACGACCCAGTCCCCTGATAAATAAACATTTTTTGGGGTCCTCTCTAGGAGCTTGTCAATAGGAATGATGCTCATCTAGGAGTACACACCTGTTCATTAGCTGTTGTGTTCATATATCGCTTTCTCTTCTCCAAACTCAAAGTACTCAGAAAATAAATGTTGCTTTGCATAATTGTCCTTTACAGCTCCTTGTCATCATTTTGTTACTCCCTCCGGATCAGAGGTAGTACATTATTACTTGGCCATTCATTAATCTTCTTCCTGTCCACCCAGGGACCTGACTTAATGGTGAGGATGGGGCTAGAGGAACTGGAGGGGTTACTGGAGATCGTTGACCCACAACTGCCATCGCTGGAAGTTTAATCTTTGAGAGGGCATAACGATCCCAAACGAGGAGAGTACTGCCGTGAACATAGGTAAGCCGCCGGTTCCTCTCCTTTGCTCCCTCTAATGCTCTGTGCGCCCACTTGAAATGAATAAATGTCATATACAATTCTGTGTACCTTTAAGATATTTAAATTGGTGTGGCTCTTTTTGATGAATAAGTAACAAAACAATAAAAGTTATCAACTTCTATTATGCTGGCCATTGAGCCTATGATTTAGTGTTCGGATTTGTTGTAGTGGTCTTCTGGCCACCACAATGATTGTGATGATCTTTCTTTTCAATGAAATTGGTCTGATAGTTCTGTGTTGCTTAGCATCATGTTTGGTCTTTGGTTGTGTTTTATCCATTTTGATTTTAGTCATAGGTATGCTATATGTGATCTGAGAGTCCGTGCGGTGCAGTTCATAAATTATACTAACTTCAATCCAAATTAATTTCAACTAAAACCACGACACTTATTTTGGATCGGAGGGAGTACTAGATAGTAGATTAGCTTTTTTTGTTATTTAATATACCCTTGCTCTTAGATTTGTCACCACCATGGTTTTGGTTTAGGTTTTAACTGTCAAGAATATGATATTGCACTTGCTTTTATCTTCTGGTTGTTAGAATTAGATGAGAACTGTGGTACTGGAACGAACTTGGTTGCTTCTAGGATGGGCATGGGGAAGATCATTTTTTTATCTTGCGGAAGGCGGGGCAAAAATATTGGAGTGGGTTCCTTTGTATGTGTTCCCCTGATAATTGAATATTTTTTATCGTCCCGCCTTTGCTCCTCTAGGAGCTTGCCAACAGAAATTATGCTCCGGTAGCAGTAGCAGGCCGATTCATTAGCTATATTTGTGTTCAGAGCTCTTGGTGTTGTCCAAACTTGAAATAGCTGGCGAAACTAATGTTTGCTTGGCATAAATTGTCCCTTATGGGTTGCTCCCTATCATCATTCTGTTACTGTATTATTGGTCATTAATCTTATTTCTGTCCACCCTGGGACCTGACTTCGTGGTGAGGATGCTGGAGGAACTGGAGGGGATACTGGAGATGGTGGGCATAGCCACCATCGCAGGAAGTTTGATCTTCCAAAGTGCTGAGCGCTCCCAAACAAGAAGACTGTTGGCGTGAGCGAAACATGGAACTGGTGAGGTCATTCCCTCCTTCCTCCTCTGACCCCCTTCTCTCCGCTTTGAACTTGTGGCCATCGTGCCACAGCTATACCATGCTCTGATTCATGGCCCGCACAGCTGTACCATGCTCTGATTCATAGCCATTGAGCCATTGGTGTTCTAGGGTTCGGGTTTTGTACCGTTTGAGCTCATTTAGCTCAATTGGCTACTGTTCAAAGTCAATTAACACTTGCTAAGTGTTAAT
Source organism: Triticum timopheevii (assembly GCA_963921465.1). Lineage (NCBI taxonomy): Eukaryota > Viridiplantae > Streptophyta > Magnoliopsida > Poales > Poaceae > Triticum > Triticum timopheevii. The sequence continues at coordinate 521,482,462 of OY997270.1, forward strand.
TGTTGCTTGCTATGGCTTCTGGATGGTGTAATTGTACCCATTCTTCCGTTCTAGGTCAATTCTCTAAAAATTCCAGTTTCTAGGGTTACTGTTCCTCTGATATGTTTAACAACTGGATGTGATGGTCATGGTTATCTACGTTGATGCCAGAATTTGGGAATTGCAACAGTTTATTTAGGATTGCTATAAATAATCCTTGCTACTGTCTACTTGGACTAGATGAAGATATTTGGTCCTTTTACCAAGGAATGAGTAGTGTAGGTGTTGTGCAATTTGTTATTGCTTAGATGATGATGAATGGGTTCCAGAACATAGCTTTGTTTTTTGTAATTCTGGTTTGGTCAATATTATGATTGCTTAAACTGTTGTGGAGTATTACCAAGTGAGTGGTGCAAAGTGTTTATCTACCCTGAATCTTTCTCACTTGTATATTGTGTCTCATTTGCGTTGTGTTCATAAGGGCAAGTGAGTGGTGCAAAGTGTTTATCTACCCTGAATCTTTCTCACTTGTATATTGTGTCTCATTTGTGTTGTGTTCATAAGGGAGAGACTGTGGAAAATTGTATGATGACTGAATATTGTGTTGTTGTTGTATTGATCTGACCCAGGTGTGGGATATATAGAGTACAATATGTGAGAGAGACTTGGAGTAGGGGACAAGTCGTACATGGTTTAAACCAATTCTATCTCTAACTCCTAATCTCTAACTTAAACATAATTATACTTCTAACATTCCCCCTCAGTCGTAGCGGGAGTGAAGCGGACGATGACGACTGAATTTGAACTCTTGTGCTTTCGTCGTCTTCTCCGCCGCGCCATCATCAACTGCGTCTCTGATGGGTCGGCACCTAGGGCGGTGACTGCGTCCCCTTCTGGTACCTTCCTGCCTTCTCCTCTATTCCCTCCCGCAGTCACATCGGGAGTGGCGTGGACGCTAGTGACGACGCGGACGCTGTTGACTGGAGTTGTTGCCGATGAGTTGTTGTAGACGTAGCCATTAATGTCAATGTCGAGGTAGCCGATCATGTGATGTAGCCGTGGTCGAGATAGTCGTGGATGATGAAGCCGCACAAAGCCGGAGACGCAAAAAATTGCGCGGTGTTGTAGATGACGGAGCTGCAGTCGTGGACAATGCACCTTGCAGATGTCAGAGGGTGCCGTCGGCGATGAGTCCACCGGTTTTGCCAAGACCGGAGAAAACCCATCAAGCACACATCGGCTTTGCCAGAACCGTGTGGCCGTGTAGGGGTCATCACTATAGTGACGCCATGTCGATGCAGCCGTGCCGTCGTGGATGACGCGGTCGATGCCGTCGTCATGGTCGCGTCTTGCAGAAAAGTCTGTCAGAGGACGCTAGGTGTCCATCTTGTGGACAAGGCAGCGGCGGTGTGTTGATGAAGATGTTGGTGAAGACCACGTTGATGAAGACCTTGACGATGAAGTGTCGGCGATGGCGTCGCAGCGGCATGTCGACGATAATGTGTCGCTTGAAGGCGTCCCTCGCGGCGACCAAGTATCGATGCCGTGTCGCGCCCGAAGAAGTCGATGTAGAATTGCTCGCTTTCCACACCGGCGTGGCATGTGGGTGATGCATGTCGATGTTGCTTCTCGTAGTGTGCTCGACGATGAACTTTACTAGTAGTCAGCTTGATGATGTGTCGAGGGCCAGTGCAGATCGCTCGATGTAGCGGCTCGGTGTAGTCGGATGTGTAGCCACCATGTACGTACCAGGGTAGCTGCTGATCTCGTGGAGGCGTGGAGCCAACTCTAACGCATGAGCCTGAGGCCCACTGTAGATCGGATCGAAATCTGCGAGAGCTACGCCCTCCCGTGATCGGTCGCGTCGTGCCCTTCGCTGCTGCCCGCCAGGGTCGTCGTCTCCATCTGAGGGAGAGGCCGCGGTATCGGTGACTGCGTCGAGAAGCTTGTCGTCTCGGCGCGTGAGCGCTGCTCGTTCGGATCGAAGCAGCCACCTGTGTTCCCGTAGTCCCGCGCCTCCGTGTACCTCGACTTGATGTTGAAGCCCTCACCCGCGGGGCACAGCGGCGCGGCGCCAGCGTTGCCGGTCGACCATGCAGAAGGACCGTGGCTGGAGTCCACGGCTCATGCCATGCACGTAAACACAGCTGCTCGGCGCCGGCGTTGCCGGTCGATGTAGTCGTGCGCCACGGTGTCGCCGATGGAGTCGTGCGCCACGGTGTCGCCGGGATCGAAGCCACTTCGCCATGAGTGGCCGATGCAGGTGCGCGCAAGTTCCTCCGTCCAGCGCCCGTGCGCTAGACGGCGATGCGAACCTGGCGGCTGGCCCAGGGCGCTCCGAGTATCGCACGGGATCCGGCGGTGTTAGATGGTCACCGATGATTTTAACGCTGTTTTCTGCAGAAGATGTGAGGGTGGTCGAGATTTATTCTGTGTCTAAGAGAAATCTATCTAATGGAAATTTAGAAACCTAAATTTTGATCTATTGATGATCAGTTGCCGTGCCCCCGGGGAGAGAAGAATGATCTCCCCGGGGACGGCGCGCTGCGGAAGCGGTGGTTGCCACCAAGGATCAATGACGTTGGTCTAATGGCTCTTATACCATGTGGAAAATTGTATGATGACTGAATATTGTGTTGTTGTTGTATTGATCTGACCCAGGTGTGGGATATATATAGAATACAATATGTGAGAGAGACTTGGAGTAGGGGACAAGTCGTACATGGTTTAAACCAATCCTATCTCTAACTCCTAATCTCTAACTTAAACATAAGGACTGTGCTAACCACTAGTCGACTGGTGGTTAGCAACAGATCCGCACGACCTTCGATCGATCCTTTCGCTCATCCCGCTGCGTCGTTCCTCCCGCTTCCACTGTTTTTTTTCCTTCTCTCAAAAACCGTAGTAAATTGCTAGTGGTTTTTTCTGGTTTTTCGCTGCATAATATGAAAAGAAAATAAAAGTGCTTAAAGAGGATTCGAACCCAGGTCTATGTAATACCTATCGAGCCTAATAACCAACTAAGCCACCTTTTGTTGTTGTCTATTGTAGAATGACAATGTTATTTGAACCTTTCTTATTTCTGCCATATCAAAAGAAAAAAATAAAGTTTGGCTTGGTAACTTTGGCAATGACCAGCGTGATAACTATGGTCTGAGTAACATGATAACTATACCATGATAAGGCTGGTAACTAAAGTACGAGAAGGTTAAAAAGTATGGGAAAGTATGGCAATTTAACATAGAAATTACCGGTGAAATGTTTCAAAAACTTTTTCCCCTTGTATGAAAGACACCATGGTGTTTAAACGTAAAATATTAGTTATCAAGTCTGCGATGATACATCATCATGTTATTTACACAGAAATTATCGGGTGTATGTTTTTCAACAAAAAAGTTTCAGGTCAAAAGTTACAGTGGCGCTTGTATGGGAGTTAACAATTTTGTATGTTTCTCTTACCATGTTATTTACACGGAAATTAGCGGGGCATCACCCTCCTCGCCACAGTCGCCATATTACCAGGATCGGGTACATAAGTTATCAAGTCTGTGATGTGTGAGTTATCATGTTATTTGCATAAGAGTTATCGTGGTATGGTTCAACAACTCCTCCCACCCCTACCCCCACCGACAAAGTTACCAGGACTGGGTACATAATTTATCATGTCTACGATGTGTGATTTATCATGTTATTTGCATGGAAGTTACCGTGGTATGTTTCAACGACTCTCCCCACCCCTACCCCCACCGACAAAGTTACCAGGACTGGGTACATAATTTATCATGTTTACGATGTATGAGTTATCATGTTATTTGCATAAAAATTATCAGGACAATGATGCGTAAACCATCATCATATTTACACAGAAGTTATCGAGAGTATATTTCATCAAAACCCCTCCCTCCGGCGGAGGGAAAAGTTATCATGTTTGCGGTGCGTAAATTATTGGGGGTATATTTCAGCACCCCTTCTCGCCAAAGTTACCAGGACCGGGGTGCATAAGTTATCGGGTCTCTAATGTCTGAGTTATCATGTTGTTCACATCAGAGTAACTGGGGATATTTCATCAACACCACTTCCCTCAAAGTTACCAGGATCGAGGTACATAAGTTTATCAGGTATGTGATGTGTGAGTTATCATGATATTCACACAAAAATGACCTGGGATATTTCATCAACGCCTCCCTCCCGATCGCCAAAGTAATCAGTACCGAGTACATAAGTTATCAGGTTTGTGATGTGTGAGTTATCATGCTATACACACACAAAAATTACCAACGGTATATTTCATCAACCTCCCACTCCAAAATTACCATGGTATCATCAACTCGAGACGAGTTGGTAAAATAATCTACTTAAGTGCGGAAAAGATCAGATATTGCATTCACTTTTGTGCAAACATAGAAAAGGAGACAGGTTAAAAAGCCTATTTGCTTTCATTTTTACAAAAGAGGAACGTAGGTGAGGTGGTTGGCTAGTGGGTTACCTTGTAAAAGTTACAAGGATCAAATCTTGTTGGCACACTATTTTTTGACGAGAAAAATTCATGTCCCTCGTCACAATTCTTTGATTTTGGAGTTTGACTCTAGCTCCCAGCAAAAAAATTCTGAAATTAGTATAACTTTTATTTTGATGCTATGAGGTATAAAAGGTTAAGTTCTTATGTTTTCCAGTTTGAACAACTAAGATGATGTAGCTTGTTGGTTGAAGGGAGCATGCGGAGCCTGTGTGTCTTGTGTTTGATTCCTGTCGGGTGCTTTATTTTTTTTCCTCGAAAATAAAGTAGCTAGCGATCTATCGGGAGGTCGAACGTGGATCGTGCATCGAGCGAGTCGTGCATGCCTGTCACTAATGACCAGTCGGCAGGTATTTAGCTTTGTCGTAAACATAATTATACTTCTAACAAAGACCTCATTCTGTGGTTCTTTTTGAATATCACAGAAGATGATAGCGAACGGGGGAAAACCTGGAAGCCTGGTGCTCTTAGCTTGTTTTGTATTCAACACAAGTGGTGTGTCGGTTCAGGTGAGTCCATGGTCTCCTCTCTCTCCCCCCTGTGGCCCTGAGATGGTCCGGGATCGAGCCATAATGCATATCAGAGAGAATATTCCATGGATATCACTACTTAGGTTTGTCACTAGTCTCTCCTTCATCCTCTGTTTGCTGTGAGACTTTTGGAGCCAATCTATTATGTTTGTTTTGGTCTAGCTTATCTGAATTCATGATGGTTTATTGAGTGTCAACACTGCATTAAGAAACTGCTGCGGCTTTTAATATGTACTCCCTCCGTCCCATAATGTAAGTAGTGTCAAAAAACGTCTTACATTATGGGACAGAGGGAGTAGTTCTGAAGATATGGTTTATTTGTTGGTTCCTTTTAGCATATCATCATTCTTTTTGTTGCAAAAAAGCTGCACTTCAAATCTGTGCTTACAAGCATTCGATTTTGTTAGTTTGTCTCTACAATTGGTTCCGAGTATACTAGCAGCTGCATAGTTGCAACACATTTTACTACAGACATCCTTACAAGGATATGTATGTCACCCTGCTGTTAGTAGCATTTCCCGCTTTTGAGTATTCTTCCCGTTTATGTAACATGGCATTGTTATGTACATTGTAAACTACACTTTTCTTTTCAAGAAGAATCGTTACCTTGATATGTACTCGCTCCGTAAACTAATATAAGAGCTTTTAGATCACTATTTTAGTGATCTAAACATTCTTATATTAGTTTACAGAGGGAGTAATTAATAAGGCCAAAAGTTCTTACCGTTTCTGTAACATGGCATTGTTATGTAATTTGTAAACTACACTTTTCTTTTAAAGAAGAATCGTGATCTTGATTTGTAATTAATAAGCGCCAAAAGTCTAGGGATTCCATTATGATTTTAATTGTCCAGAATTCAGAATGGATAATGAATAGTATTAATCTCTAACTTTAACATTCATCTAGTAGTTGAGCACCTAAGTTTTCACATCAAATGGATTTATTTTTCTTAACCTATATGCTCATATATCCAGGTGAGGCGGCCCCATGTCCCACACCCCAAGTCTGCATTGCCCAGCATGTGGGGTGGTATGTGTAGTGTACTACGGTGGTGCTGCTGTTTCGGTGGCATTGACAGCAGCGAGCTGGGAGCCGGCGAGGTAGACTCCATCATGGGCTCCACATGAGCCTTCTTGCTGGCGGACTGCTGATCGTCTCGGCCGAGCTCAGTCTCTACTTCGAGCGCATCCTCGACACTAGCAGCAAGAAGAACTTCAACCTCATGTCCTGGGTCCATGGCTGTGAGCCTGGCTGGGGTTGCGCCCTGACGTCGGCCAAGAGGTGGACATGCATGATGCCGACAACTTTGGGGACCAGCGCCATTGCTGGCTCCGATTTTTCTTCCACTCTGGTGTAGGTGGTAAGCCACTGGTTCCGTCCTCTCCGCTCTTGTGCTCTGTGTCCACAGCCATCGAGCAGTGGTGAATTTTGTGCTGGTATTGTGGCATTTTGTGTCCACTGCTTAACACTTGAATCCTTGTTTCACCGTTCAAAGTTAAACATTAATTTTGTTGATAATGTGAGTTAAACCAGTAATCTTTACAGGAACCAGCTTAATTACCAGACTTTTGTAGCTTTAAAATATAGGATGAAAGTGTTCTCGTTGCACGTTCTCCACCGTGCATAGTACGTACTATTGTTCACAGGAAATATCAGGGAAGTTACTTAAAGATTCCAATTGTGACTCAGATTTTCAAAACAGAAATTCTTTTATCTTTCTGGAGGTATTCATAGAATTATGCATGTCTATCCCACTATCTGCTCATTACATTGACTTGGTTGTCCGTCATGCTATAAATATTGCTCAAATTAGAATGTTTCTTTCTCTTAAGGGATATTAGCTAATAAAATTATAGCTAGGAATATTTTCCTGATTGCCTGAAGGGCATGGATGTCTGCGTTTGCTTTCTTCTTGTTGACTGAGTTGCTTAGTTTTTTTTAACATATAGTTGTGTTTTCTTGGAATGTTTGCAACTTCTCTTTTTTGATTACTCACCGTTAATAAATAATTTCAGAAGCTTTAGAGAATGAGAACAAAGAACGTACAATAAAAACTGTGCTAAGAAAGTTCAGATTTGGAGTACATCTGTTAATAATCACAACTTCTACTTCCATCTGTAATTACAGGCAATTGATGATGATTGCAACCAAACAGGACAAATTCTACCTGTATTGCTTAACTGGCTGTAGGGAACCTTCACCTCAAAGGTTTGTTGTTATTTATCCTTTTCAGATATTAGCAGTATCACCAATAAGATCATTCGTGGAGACTTTTGTTATTGCACACGGTCCTCAGTTTTACTAGATACTCGATCCTTTTGGTTGACACCTAACTTCTCATACTCGCTGCCAGTGTTTCAACTTTTATCGCAATTTGAATAACTAAGGGGTCCCAGTAAGGATTTTGATTGCATTTAGATTCTGGAAAGGAGTATTTTTTTTAACTGGTGTTTTGTATTGATTTGAAACATATGTTCGATTACGCTAGCGACCATAGAACACCTTACGTCCAAACTGTCATACTTCGTGCGCTACCCGGTCGCTTTGCGATGATTTTTCTCCACCTTGAAGCAAAGGGAGCTCCTGGAGAGGGAACTTTGTATCTTGAATAATGGTTCCAATTGTAGAAAGATCTCCTGCCTGGCACTTCAAGGCTTCACCTGCTAAGCTTCAATCATTCTCCAAAACCACTGAGGCGTTACATATCACTGCCTTGTGAACCCCTTACGCATGCCAGAGCTTTTGCTTCCTGTGCACTAGCACACAGTTTGATTGTGCCCATGACACAACAATAACATCTCCATTCATGCCCCACAGCACCACATTCCATGCTGCTTTTGTTGTATTGACAGGGAACCTGGCGTCAACTGTCAGTTTCAGCTAGTCATCATCTGGAGGTTTCCTAAGTATTTGATCTTCAGCCATTTTGAATATGGCACTCGATAGTTGCTTTACCTTTGGTAACACTCTTGCTTCTCCCAACTTTATATCTTGGAGGAGTGTGTTTTTCTAGCTCATGAGTAAGTTAGCCAAGGAAACCACAGGTGCACCCACTTTCGAGAAAAACACATCATTTTGTAGGTGCCAAGCACTCGACCAAAGTAGGGCGCTGTCCAACAGCACAAGGACCTAGTCATGGCCTGAGTAGTCCAGCTGCTACTTCAGTGGAACCTTCCAAAATTTTCTTAGCTCAACCCTGAGAGCATGAGAGCCTTTGTATGTGTCATCGCTGCATGGAAGTAGCTCTCCTCCTATGTACCACAAAGAGTACAAGTTGGAAGCACAACTCTTGGTTTTCTGCTTTGGTTCTGTTGCACGTCCAATATATTCGTACAAAAGCTCTGATGGGGGGGAGGGGGGGGGGGGGGGGGCCTCGTTCTTTTCAGACCAGGTTCACACAGGCTGGTGTGGTTGACGGTCATACACAAACCACTCTATTTTAAAAATTCAAATATTTCCTTAAGGGATATTAACACCATTTAGCTCGAAATATTTTCCTGAATGCCTAAAGGGCATCGATGTCTGCGTTTGTTTACTTCCTGTTGACTTAGTTGCTTAGTGTTTGACATAGTTGTATTTGCTTGGAATGTTCAACTTCTCTTTTTCAATAACTTGTCACTGAGAAATAATTACAGAAGCTTTGCTGCCAAGTTCTGTCAAGGGATGATATGCATTCTTTGAATTCTATAGTCTAGACCAAAACATTATATTTCTTTGTATCACCTATTGGGGAAAGTGTCGTTCTCTCCCAAACCTGAACTTCTAATTGATATTGAACTAAGATATTATAACTATGCTATATATGGCTCTGAAACACGTGAACATCAGAACATGGCACATTATCTCTCTCTCAAAAAAGAACATGGCACGTTGTTTTCCTTACCCTACTTGTGACCAAGTCAAGACTGCACATCAGGATTCAAATAATACCCAAGCTTTTATTGTTTCGCTGTGTTGGAATCTGGAATAACTGTAATACCCGGAAAGAAACCAACTTGTTATCTTGTCATGTAAAAACCATCTGCCACTAGCAAAAAAGTATGCTGAGCGCTTTTTAGGGTCACCTGCAAAATTAAGTTGCAAAAAGTATGAATTGGTAACACATTTTTTGGGTCACCAGTTTGTATATGATGAACACTTTTGCCTCATGTGATGATCTGCCACCTGACTTGATTCTTTGGTTATTATTACAGAAGATACCTGACGAGTGAATAGCAAAAAACTACCACATTACGGGTCATCGTTCCAAAAAACTACCGCTTTTTTAACCTTTTCAAAAAACTACCACAAAATTGTTCTGTTGTTCCAAAAAACTACCATGTCGCATTGATGACTACTTTGGTTAACTTTAAACGTTATTATGACAGCTTGGGTCCACTCGTCAGGTTGACCGTTAGTTTGACCATTGACAGGTTATGACAGGTGGGGCCTACGTATTTTTTAGCAAACAGGTCCCTGAAACTAAATATAAAAGCAATCGGGTCCCTGCAAAAATAAAAAATAAAAAGCAATCCCGTCCTCCCGGGGAGCTCGTCGCCGGAGCCGGCCAGCACCACGCCGGTGAGCTCGTCAGGGCCGTCCAGCTCTGGTCGTGGCCGGTGGGAAGCAGCAGCCGTGGCAGGCTGGAACCGCCCGAGCGCCCTGGCTGCTCCCTGCCCGAGCTCCCCGCCCATGCTCGAGCTCGTGGCCAGCGGCGGGGCGGACCTAAGCAGGCGGCGTCGCGTCCACGACGTGGTGGTGGTCAGCCCTGGAGGTGGAGGCCATGGCTGCGCTGGTCGTGGTGGTGGCCGGGCCGGAGGCGCTCCCCATGGCATGGTGGTGGTCGGCCCTGGCGGCGGCGGTCATGGCTGCGCCGGCCGTGGTGGTGGCCGGCACGGAGGCCCTCCCCATGGTGTGGTGGTGGCCGGACCAGGCGGCGGCGGCGGCCGTGGCTCCGCCGGCCGTGGCGCTCGGGATTGAGAGATAAAGGAGAGAGGGAGGGGAGAGAAGAGAGATAAGGAGAGAGAGAGAGATTACTTACATGTGGGACCCAGCTGTAAGTTAACGGTCAAATAAACAGTCAACAAACGGTCTGTTTAGAAGCGGGCCCGACCTGTCATAAACGTGATTAATTCTAAGTCAGATGGTCATTTGGGTTTTTTGGAACAGCAGAACAATTTTGTGGTAGTTTTCTGAAAAGATTAAAAAAGCGGTAGTTTTTTGGAACGATGACCCGTAATGTGGTAGTTTTTTGCTATTCACTCATACCTGACTCTGTTCTAAAGAAAAGGAAAATCTAGAATCTAGATGGAGTTGGTTGTCCAGCTGGAGTGGGCCTACAAGGGGTGATGATCTGGGCTGTTCAGGGAAAGTAGGGAGAAATCTCTAATGAATTTGTACATCATATGTGAAATGAGACATTTTTGTCGCTTATTTTTGTTGTAATTTAGTTGGGCGAATATGTTGGTGAACGTATGATTCAATATGTTCGGAGGATAAATTCCTGGTACGACAACGTTTAGACTAGAATCTCTTGCTGTCAGTACGTGGTTACTTCATATGTACCCTCATAGTTTTGAATCTCGAAGAAATTTCTGAAATTTTGCGATATTTCAATCATTTTGAGGGTGACCGAAATATTTTCATTTCGTTTGGAATATTTCATTATTTTTCAATGTTTGTGTATAAAATACTGGAATCCCTTCTGTAGTCATCAAAGATTCCATAGCCCAATGGTAGGTTGTTAATTTCTTAGATGTGATAATCTAATGATACATAGTCAGACCCTTTTCAAGTACTACAATTAGCCCTATGCTGCTACAGCACAGCTACAGTACACAATCAACAAAGCAGTTCATCGGCGATATGCAGTGGGCGTAGGTGCAACGAATACTAATGTACCCTCCAGCTGTGCATATGGCCGAGCCAACAAGACGTAGAGCTACGTGACTAACTATGAAGAGGAGCTTGGCTGCCCATGGCAGACAAGAAAACACACAGAGACGTAGCTAGCATAGAAGCATTGGGTGTAAATGACACCAACAAAATTTTAGTTGATAACGTAGCACTTTACATGTACTTGATGCCTGAACCCAACAAGAAATCATGTTTGAACCTATTGACTACCTAGTTGCATTAGACAAAAAGCCTTTTAAGTCCATATATTCAGTGCAAGTGTGCAAGCCCAAATAAAATAAATCAATTTGGTAGCTCGCAGCTGGCTAGACGCATGATCTTCAGATTGAGTTGCTTCACCGCCGCAATGGACAGAAGTAAATAAATCTATTTTTGTGAATGGAAAATAAATCTGAATACTCTCGTCACCTTCATCGCCCTCATGCTGACATACGGCATATGTCAGCGGCAAGCCGGCATAGAAAATATCTGTATTATCTCTCTCACCGCCCTCACGCTGGCAACCGGCAGCGGCAAGCCGACAATTGCTATTCAAAATATTATTACACGCGATAGCATATCCTGTCCCGCTTGTACAAGTCTTATCCAACCTTAATTATATGATAGCTTTTTTGTCAAACCTTGATCTACTCCCTCCGTTTGTAAATATTTATCTTTTTAGAGATTTCAAATGGACTACCACATACGGATGTATATAGACATATTTTAGAGTGTAGATTCACTCATTTTTCTCCGTATGTAGTCACTTGTTGAAATCTCTAGAAAGACAAATATTTAGAAACGGAGGGAGTAGTATGGAACAACATTTTGCAAAAAGGATGGTCATTATATCATGATAAATATAATAAATCATGTACTTCAAGGCCACCCTTATAGGCAAGCAAACAAATGATGCGCTACTCCTAGTCCCACATAGCCTTTTATTCAGATAGAATCTGGTTTGAATTAATTGTCATATTACGACTAATCCAAAGGGAATTCCAGAATACATAAAAAGTTTTAATAAAGTAAGATTGATATTAGGAGAAGAGTTATGTGTTGTCTATAGTGTGAGGAGCTTACTAAACTGGCTGAGTTTTATCGAGATGATTTTGATTCAGATAAACTGCATGATGTTGGTCCTGATGGAATTACCGATATTGCTAAATTAATGGTGCAAGGCAAGTAAACATACTCCTTTTACTTTGGTCTATCAACCTGTAAAGCTAGTATTGATATTGCAAGTTTTCATGAAATTAATTGACTAGTGCTTTTGATATATGATTGTTGTCAACAAAATATGTAATAAAATGGGTGATCAATCAAAGAGTGGTTTTCTAATTTGCTAATGGATGAGAGTTTCATTACTATTAGTAAGTAGTAACGATGAAAGATCAAAGAAACTTGGAAATGACAGTGACTCTACATGTTCCGCTTAATAGTACTTATTTACAACTTAAGAAATTAACATGTCATTTTGCTTTTTTTACAAGGAATACCTTATCTAACTACATATGAAAGTACAAATTTGTGCGTTTGACTACTTTATTTGAAACGTTTGAAAAGGGGTTTTATGTTTTCATTCAACTGATATTTATTCATCATGTAGTTTTATGTAATAATTATATGCGGTATGCTATTTCAGTTCCTTATGTTGTCCTTTGAGTGTTAGTATGAGGTTGTAAAACTAATCTGAGGTAGACCTATGTACATATCATCCGGGGGAGGGGGGGGGGCATTAGCCCCCACCTTGGATAAGTTGGTCAGATTTTGGCAGAGCTTACCTGGATTTATTAGCAGCCTCTACCACCACAGACAATCGTTAGTTCATGTCCAAATCCTTAGTGAACCCATTGGCAAAACTTCCTGGCTCCGCCCCTGAAAAAACAGCGACCTTGGCAAAAAGAAAGTTGTCGATGATAGAGATGAAGCAAAGCAAGGAGAAAAAGCAGCAGACAACTCCAGTAAACATGAAGCCACGACACCAGTTGACAGTCGGTGCCGGCAGCTCATCCACCGTTTTCTTGCCACGAAGCGTCCACATGGCAAGCGTGACGCAGCCAGCCTGCCCAGCGCAGCACACCAAGGCCGCGAAACATGAGATGTAGAGGGCGTCATACACCTCATGCCCGGCGACGCACTTGGAGGGGAGAGTGAACGTCGAGGACTTGGGCTCCTGCTCGATCTTCATCCCCGTCACGGCGATACTGGCGATGAAGGCACCCAGACACAGCAGCTGGGTCCCCACGGGGACAAAACTACCTGCAAGAGGTTTTTTCATCAAATTCAATGGAAAACCAGAAACAGGGCAGCAAGAGGTGTTGGGGAACGTAGTAATTTCAAAAAAACTCCTACGCACATGGAAGATCATGGTGATGGCATAGCAATGAGAGGGGAGAGTGTTGTCCACGTACCCTCGTAGACCGTAAGCGGAAGCGTTATGACAACGCGGTTGATGTAGTCATACGTCTTCACGATCCGACCGATCCAAGCACCGAACGTACGGCACCTCCAAGTTCAGCACACGTTCAGCTCGATGACGATCCCCGGACTCCGATCCAGCAAAGTGTCGGGGATGAGTTCTGTCAGCACGACGGCGTGGTGACGATGATGATGCTCTACCGGCGCAGGGCTTCGCCTAAACTCCGCGACGATATGACCGAGGTGGAATATGGTGGAGGGGGGCACCGCACACGGCTAAGGAACGATCCGTAGATCAACTTGTGTTGTCATGGGGTGCCCCTTGCCTCAGTATATAAAGGATGGAGGAGGAGGAGGCCGGCCAAGGCAATAGGTGCGGCCAGGATGTGGAGTCCTACTAGGACTCCAAGTCCTAGTAGGAGTCCACCAAGAGGGGAGGAAGGGAGAAGGAAGTGGAGGAGAAGGAAAGGTGGCCGGCCCCTTTTCCCTAGTCCAATTCGGACTAGAGGGGAGGGGGGGCGCAGCAGCCCCTTGGCCCTTTCTCCTCTTCCCACTAAAGCCCATCAAGGCCCGTTGCTTCTCCCGTAACTACCCGGTACTCCGAAAAATACCCGAATCACTCGGAACCTTTCCGAACTCCGAATATAGTCGTCCAACATATCGATCTTTACGTCTCGACCATTTCGAGACTCCTCGTCATGTCCCCGATCTCATCCGGGACTCCGAACTCCTTTGGTACATCAAAACTCATAAACTCATAATATAACTGTCATCGAAACCTTAAGCGTGCGGACCCTACGGGTTCGAGAACTATGTAGACATGACCTAGAACTATTCTTGGTCAATAACCAATAGCGGAACCTGGATGCTCATATTGGCTCCTACATATTCTACGAAGATCTTTATCGGTCAAACCGCATAACAACATACGTTGTTCCCTTTGTCATCGGTATGTTACTTGCCCGAGATTTGATCGTCGGTATCCAATACCTAGTTCAATCTCGTTACTGGCAAGTCTCTTTACTCGTTATGTAATGCATCATTCCGTAACTAACTCATTAGCTACATTGCTTGCAAGGCTTATAGTGATGTGCATTACCGAGAGGGCCCAGAGATACCTCTCCGACAATCGAAGTGACAAAACCTAATCTCGAAATACGCCAACCCAACATGTACCTTTGGAGACACCTGTAGTACTCCTTTATAATCACCCAGTTACGTTGTGACGTTTGGTAGCACCCAAAGTGTTCCTCCGGTAAACGGGAGTTGCATAATCTCATAGTTACAGGAACATGTATAAGTCATGAAGAAAGCAATAGCAACATACTAAACGATAAAGTGCTAGGCTAACGGAATGGATCATGTCAATCACATCATTCTCCTAATGATGTGATCCCGTTAATCAAATGATAACTCTTTTGTCCATGGCTAGGAAACTTAACCATCTTTGATTCACGAGCTAGTCAAGTAGAGGCATACTAGTGACACTATGTTTGTCTATGTATTCACACATGTATTATGTTTCCGGTTAATACAATTCTAGCATGAATAATAAACATTTATCATGGAATAAGGAAATAAATAATAACTTTATTATTGCCTCTAGGGCATATTTCCTTCAGTCTCCCACTTGCACTAGAGTCAATAATCTAGTTCACATTGCTATGTGATTTAACACCAATATTCACATCTGCATGTGATTAATACCCATAGTTCACATCATCATGTGATCAACACCCAAAGGGTTTACTAGAGTCAATAATCTAGTTCACATCGCTATGTGATTAACACCCAAAAGAGTACTAAGGTATGATCATGTTTTGCTCGTGAGAGAAGCTTAGTCAACGGGTCTGTCATATTCAGAGCCGTATGTATTTCGCAAATATTCTATGTCCACAATGCTCTGCACGGAGCTACTCTAGCTAATTGCTCCCACTTTTAATATGTATCCAGATTGAGACTTAGAGTCATCTGGATTGGTGTAAAAGCTTGCATCGTTGTAACTTTTACGACGGGCTCTTTTATCACCTCCATAATCGAGAAACATCTCCTTAGTCCTCACCAAGGATATTATTGACCCATGTCCAGTGATCTACTTATTAGATCAAAATTGTATTCCTTTGCCAAACATAGAGCAAGGTATACAATAGGTCTAGTTCACAGCATAGCATACTTTATAGAACCTATGACTGAGGCATAGGGAATGACTTTTCATTCTCTTCCTATTTTCTGCAATGGTCGGGTCTTGAGTCTTACTCAACTTCACACCTTGTAACACAGGCAAGAACTCCTTCTTTGACTGTTCCATTTTGAACTATTTCAAAAATTTATCAAGGTATGTACTCATTGAAAAATCTTATCAAGCGTCTTGATCTATCTATATAGATCTTGATGCTCAATGTGTAAGCAGCTTCACCGAGGTCTTGCTTTGAAAAACTCTTATTCAAGTATCCTTTCATGCTATCCAGAATTTCCATATCATTTCCAATTAACAATATGTCATCCACATATAATATTAGAAATGCTACAGAGCTCCCACTCACTTTCTTATAAATACAGGCTTCTTCAAAAGTCTGTATAAAACCATATGCTTTGATCAACTCATCAAAGCATATATTCCAACTCCGAGATGCTTGCACCAGTCCATAGATGGATCGCTGGAGCTTGCACAACTTGTTAGCACCTTTAGGATTGACAAAACCTTCTGGTTGCATCATATACAACTCTTCTTTAAGAAAACCATTAAGGAATGCAGTTTTGTTTATCCATTTGCCAGATTTCATAAAATGCGGCAATTGCTAACATGATTCAGATAGACTTAAGCATAGATATGAGTGAAAAACTCTCATCGTAGTCAACACCTTGAACTTGTCAAAAACCTTTTGCGACAATTCTAGCTTTGTAGATAGTAACACTATCAGCGTCCGTCTTCCTCTTGAAGATCCATTTAATCTCAATGTCTCGCCGATCATTGGGCAAGTCAATCAAAGTTCATACTTTGTTTTCATACATGGATCTTATCTCAGATCTCATGGCCTCAAGCCATTTTGCGGAATCTGGGCTCACCATCGCTTCTTCATAGTTCGTAGGTTCGTCATGGTCTAGTAACATAACTTCCAGAACAGGATTACCGTACCACTCTGGTGCGGATCTTACTCTGTAAGACCTATGAGGTTCTGTAGTAACTTAATTTGAAGTTTCATGATCATCATCATTAACTTCTTCACTAATTGGTGTAGTAGTCACAGGAACAGATTTCTGTGATGAACTACTTTCAAATGAGGGAGCAGGTACAGTTACCTCATCAAGTTCTACTTTCCTCCCACTCACTTCTTTCGAGAGAAACTCCTTCTCTAGAAAGGATCCATTCTTAGCAACGAATGTTTTGCCTTTGGATTTGTGATAGAAGGAGTACCCAACAGTTTCCTTTGGGTATTCTATGAAGACGCACTTCTTGGATTTGGGTTCGAGCTTATCAGGTTGAAAACCTTTTTCATATAAGCATCGCAACTCCAAACTTTAAGAAACGACAGCTTAGGTTTACTTCTAAACCATAGTTCATACGATGTCGTCTCAACGGATTTAGATGGTGCCCTTTTAACGTGAATGCAGTTGTCTCTAATGTATAACCCCAAAACGATAATGGTAAATCAGTAAGAGACATCATAGATCGCACCATATCCAATAAAGTGCGGTTATGACGTTCGGACACACCATAACGTTGTGGTGTTCCAGGTGGCGTGAGCTGTGAAACTATTCCACATTGTTTTAATTGAAGACCAAACTCGTAACTCAAATATTCGTCTCCGCGATCAGATCGCAGAAACTTTATTTCCTTGTTACGATGATTTTTCCACTTCACTCTGAAATTCTTTGAACCTTTCAACTATTTTAGACTTATGTTTCATCAAGTAGATATACCCATATCTGCTCAAATCATCTTGTGAAGGTCAGAAATAACGATACTTGCCATGAGCATCAACACTCATTGGATCGCATACATCGGTATGTATTATTTCCAATAAGTCAGTAGCTTGTTCCATTGTTCCGGAGAACGGAGTTTTTAGTCATCTTGCCCAAAAGGCATGGTTCGCAAGCATCAAATGATTCATAACCAAGTGATTCCGAAAATCCATCTTTATGGAGTTTCTTCATGCGCTTTACACCGATATGACCCAAACGGCAGTGCCACAAATAAGTTGCACTATCATTATTAACTTTGCATCTTTTGGCATCAATATTATGAATATATGTATCACTACGATTGAGATCCAACAAACTATTTTCATTGGGTGTATGACCATCAAAGGTTTTATTCATTTAAACAGAACAACAATTATTCTCTAATTTTAAATGAATAACCGTATTGCAATAAACATGATCAAATCATATTCATGCTCAACGCAAACACCAAATAACATTTATTTAGGTTCAACACTAATCTCGAAAGTATAGGGAGTGTGCGATGATGATCATATCAATCTTGGAACCACTTCCAACACACATCGTCACTTCACCCTCAACTAGTTTATGTTTATTCTATAACTCCTATTTTGAGTTACTAATCTTAGTAACCGAACAAGTATCAAATACTCAGGGGCTACTATAAACACTAGTAAGGCACACATCAATAACCTGTATATCAAATATACCCTTGTTCACTTTGCCATCCTTCTTATCCACCAAATATTCAGGGCATTTTCGCTTCCAGTGACCATTTCCTTTGCAGTGTAAGCACTCAGTTTCAGGCTTTGGTCCAGCTTTGGTCTTCTTCACGGGAGTGACAACTTGCTTGCCATTCTGCTTGAAGTTCCCTTTCTTTCCCTTTGCCCTTTTCTTGAAACTAGTGGTCTTGTCAATCATCAACACTTGATGCTCTTTCTTGATTTCTACCTTCGTCGATTTCAGCATCACGAAGAGCTCGGGAATCGTTTTTGTCATCCCTTGCATACTATAGTTCATCACAAAGTTCTACTAACTTGGTGATGGTGACTAGAGAATTCTGTCAATCACTATCTTATCTGGAAGATTAACTCCCACTCGATTCAAGCGATTGTAGTACCAGACAATCTGAGCACATGCTCACTACTTGAGCGATTCTCCTCCATCTTTTAGCCATAGAACTTGTTGGAGACTTCATATCTCTCAACTGGGGTATTTGCTGGAAATATTAACTTCAACTCTTGGAACATCTCATATGGTCCATGACATTCAAAACGTCTTTGAAGTCCCGATTCTAAGCCGTTAAGCATGGTGCACTAAACTATCAAGTAGTCATCATATTGAGCTAGCCAAACGTTCATAATGTCTGCATCTGCTCCTGCAATAGGTCTGTCACCTAGCGGTGCATTAAGGACATAATTCTTCTGTGCAGCAATGAGGATAAACCTCAGATTACGGATCCAATCCGCATCATTGCTACTAACATCTTTCAACACAATTTTCTCTAGGAACATATTGAAATAAACATATGAAAGCAACAACGCAAGCTATTGATCTACAACATAATTTGCAAAATACTACCAGGACTAAGTTCATGATAAATTTAAGTTCAATTAATCATATTGCTTAAGAACTCCCACTTAGATAGACATCTCTCTAATCCTCTAAGTGATTACGTGATCCATATCAACTACACCATGTCCGATCGTCACGTGAGATGGAGTAGTTTCAATGGTGAACATCAATATGTTGATCATATCTACTATATGATTCACGCTCGACCTTTCGGTCTCCGTGTTCCAAGGCCATATTTGTATATGCTAGGCTCGTCAAGTTTAACCCGAGTATTCCGCGTGTGCAACTGTTTTGCACCCGTTGTATTTGAACGTTGAGCCTATCACACCCGATCATCACGTGGTGTCTCAACACGAATGACTTTCGCAATGGTGCATACTCAGGGAGAACACTTCTTGATTATTAGTGAGAGATCATCTTAAAATGCTACCGTCAATCAAAGCAAGATAAGATGCATAAAGGATAAACATCACATGCAATCAATATAAGTGATATGATATGGCCATCATCATCTTGTGCTTGTGATCTCCATCTTCGAAGCACCGTCGTGGTCACCATCGTCACCGGCGCGACACCTTGATCTCCATCGTACCATCGTTGTCGTTACGCCATCTATTGCTTCTACGACTATCGCTACCGCTTAGTGATAAAGCAATTACACGGCGTTTGCATTTCATACAATAAAGCGACAACCATATGGCTCCTGCTAGTTGCCGATAACTTCGGTTACAAAACATGATCATCTCATACAATAAAATATAGCATCACGTCTTGACCATATCACATCACAACATGCCCTGCAAAAACAAGTTAGACGTCCTCTACTTTGTTGTTGCAAATTTTACGTGGCTGCTACGGGCTTAGCAAGAACCGTTCTTACCTACGCATCAAAACCACAACGATAGTTCGTCAAGTTAGTGCTGTTTTAACCTTCGCAAGGACCGGGCGTAGCCACACTTGATTCAGCTAAAGTGAGAGAGACAGACACCCACCAGCCACCTTTAAGCACGAGTGCTCGCAACGGTGAAACCAGTCTCGCGTAAGCGTACGCGTAATGTCGGTCCGGGCCGCTTCATCTCACAATACCGCCGAACCAAAGTATGACATGCTGGTAAGCAGTATGACTGGTATCGCCCACAACTCACTTGTGTTCTACTTGTGCATATAACATCAACGCATAAAACCTAGGCTCGGATGCCACTGTTGGGGAACGTAGTAATTTCAAAAAAATTCCTACGCACACGAAAGATCATGGTGATGGCATAGCAACGAGAGGGGAGAGCGTTGTCCACGTACCCTCGTAGACCATAAGCGGAAGCGTTATGACAACGCGGTTGATGTAGTCGTACGCCTTCACGATCCGACCGATCCAAGCACCGAACATACGGCACCTCCGAGTTCAGCACACGTTCAGCTCGATGACGATCCCCAGACTCCGATCCAGCAAAGTGTCGCGGATGAGTTCCGTCAGCACGACGGCGTGGTGACGATGATGATGCTCTACCGGCGCAGGGCTTCGCCTAAACTCCGCGAAGATATGACCGAGGTGGAATATGGTGGAGGGGGCATCGCACACGGCTAAGGAACGATCCGTAGATCAACTTGTGTTGTCATGGGGTGCCCCTTGCCTCAGTATATAAAGGATGGAGGAGGAGGAGGCCGGCCAAGGCAATAGGTGCGGCCAGGATGTGGAGTCCTACTAGGACTCCAAGTCCTAGTAGGAGTCCACCAAGAGGGGAGGAAGGGAGAAGGAAGTGGAGGAGAAGGAAAGGTGGCCGGCCCCTTTTCCCTAGTCCAATTCGGACTAGAGGGGAGGGGGGGGGGGCGCAGCAGCCCCTTGGCCCTTTCTCCTCTTCCCACTAAAGCCCATCAAGGCCCATTGCTTCTCCCGTAACTACCCGGTACTCCGAAAAATACCCGAATCACTCGGAACCTTTCCGAACTCTGAATATAGTCATCCAACATATCGATCTTTACATCTCGACCATTTTGAGACTCCCCGTCATGTCCCCGATCTCATCCGGGACTCCGAACTCCTTCGGTACATCAAAACTCATAAACTCATAATATAACTGTCATCGAAACCTTAAGCGTGCGGACCCTACGGGTTCGAGAACTATGTAGACATGACCTAGAACTATTCTTGGTCAATAACCAATAGCGGAACCTGGATGCTCATATTGGCTCCTACATATTCTACGAAGATCTTTATCGGTCAAACCGCATAACAACATACGTTGTTCCCTTTGTCACCGGTATGTTACTTGCCCGAGATTTGATCGTCGGTATCCAATACCTAGTTCAATCTCGTTACTAGCAAGTCTCTTTACTCGTTACGTAATGCATCATTCCGTAACTAACTCATTAGCTACATTGCTTGCAAGGCTTATAGTGATGTGCATTACCGAGAGGGCCCAGAGATACCTCTCCGACAATCGGAGTGACAAAACCTAATCTCGAAATACGCCAACCCAACATGTACCTTTGGAGACACCTGTAGTACTCCTTTATAATCACCTAGTTACGTTGTGACATTTGATAGCACCCAAAGTGTTCCTCCGGTAAACGGGAGTTGCATAATCTCATAGTTACAGGAACATGTATAAGTCATGAAGAAAGCAATAGCAACATACTAAACGATCAAGTGCTAGGCTAACGGAATGGGTCATGTCAATCACATCATTCTCCTAATGATGTGATCCCGTTAATCAAATGACAACTCTTTTGTCCATGGCTAGGAAACTTAACCATCTTTGATTCACGAGCTAGTCAAGTAGAGGCATACTAGTGACACTATGTTTGTCTATGTATTCACACATGTATTATGTTTCCGGTTAATACAATTCTAGCATGAATAATAAACATTTATCATGGAATAAGGAAATAAATAATAACTTTATTATTGCCTCTAGGGCATATTTCCTTCAAGAGGGTTTTTCATCAGATTCAACTGAAAAATCCAAAATAGGGGCAGCAAGAGGTTTGAAAAACCAGAAACAGGGGCAGAAGAGGGTTTTTTTTCGATCAAAGGGGAGCCCCCGGTTCCATTTCATAGAAATGAAACCAACACCACATAACCCACGTAGGTTCCTGATTCATCCACCAGGACCAAAGTATCTCAAGTTTACCTCAAAGGAAAAAAAGAAAAACACCTCTAACAGACTCCCAGGAAGCCAAAGACCGCTCCCCCAAAGTCAGCAAGAGGTTTTTTCATCAGATTGAAAGGAAAAACGGCAGCAAGATAGTGGCAAAGCAATGTAGAAGGGTGGTGGCGTTACCACTTCCGAAGAGCTCCATCCAGGGGCGGAGCCAGGAAGTTTTGCCAATGGGTTCACTAAGGATTTGGACATGAACTAACGATTGTCTGTGGTGGTAGAGGCTGCTAATAAATCCAGGTAAGCTCTGCCAAAATCTGACCAACTCCCCCCCTCCCCCGGATGATATGTACATAGGTCTGCCTCAGATTAGTTTTACAACCTCATACTAACACTCAAAGGACAACATAAGGAACTGAAATAGCATACCGCATATAATTATTACATAAAACTACATGATGAATAAATATTAGTTGAATGAAAACATAAAACCCCTTTTCAAACGTTTCAAATAAAGTAGTCAAACGCACAAATTTGTACTTTCATATGTAGTTAGATAAGGTATTCCTTGTAAAAAAAAGCAAAATGACATGTTAATTTCTTAAGTTGTAAATAAGTACTATTAAGCGGAACATGTAGAGTCACTGTCATTTCCAAGTTTCTTTGATCTTTCATCGTTACTACTTACTAATAGTAATGAAACTCTCATCCATTAGCAAATTAGAAAACCACTCTTTGATTGATCACCCATTTTATTACATATTTTATTGACAACAATCATATATCAAAAGCACTAGTCAATTAATTCCATGAAAACTGGCAATATCAATACTAGCTTTACAGGTTGATAGACCAAAGTAAAAGGAGTATGTTTACTTGCCTTGCACCATTAATTTAGCAATATCGGTAATTCCATGAGGACCAACATCATGCAGTTTATCTGAATCAAAATCATCTCGATAAAACTCAGCCAGTTTAGTAAGCTCCTCACACTATAGACAACACATAGCTCTTCTCCTAATCTCAATCTTACTTTATTATAACTTTTTATGTATTCTGGAATTCCCTTCGGATTAGTCGTAATATGACAATTAATTTAAACCAGATTCTATCTGAATAAAAGGCTATGTGGGACTAGGAGTAGCGCATCATTTGTTTGCTTGCCTATAAGGGTGGCCTTGAAGTACATGATTTATTATATTTATCATGATATAATGACCATCCTTTTTGCAAAATGTTGTTCCATACTACTCCCTCCGTTTCTAAATATTTGTCTTTCTAGAGATTTCAACAAGTGACTACATACGGAGCAAAATGAGTGAATCTACCCTCTAAAATATGTCTATATACATCCGTATATGGTAGTCCATTTGAAATCTCTAAAAAGATAAATATTTACAAACGGAGGGAGTAGATCAAGGTTTGACAAAAAAGCTATCATATAATTAAGGTTGGATAAGACTTATACAAGCGGGAGAGGATATGCTATCGCGTGTAATAATATTTTGAATAGCAATTGTCGGCTTGCCGCTGCGGTTGCCAGCGTGAGGGCGGTGAGAGAGATAATACATATATTTTCTATGCCGGCTTGCCACTGACATATGTCGTATGTCAGCATGAGGGCGATGAAGGTGACGTGAGTATTCAGATTTATTTTCCATTCACAAAAATAGATTTATTTACTTCTGTCCATTGCGGCGGTGAAGCAACTCAATCTGAAGATCATGCGTCTAGCTAGCTGCGAGCTACCAAATTGATTTATTTTATTTGGGCTTGCACATTTGCACTGAATATATGGACTCAAAAGGCTTTTTGTCTAATGCAGCTAGGTAGTCAATGGGTTCAAACATGATTTCTTGTTGGGTTCAGGCATCAAGTACATGTAAAGTGCTACGTTATCAACTAAAATTTTGTTGGTGTCATATAGGGCATCTCCAGCCGCGCCCCCAACAGGCCCCCCCAGGCCACTTTTTCGGCGCCGGCGCCGAAAAAATGGCCCAGTCGCGCCCCCAGGACGCCGAAAATCGCCGGTTCAGACCTTTTTTCCGCCCGGCGGTCACAGGCCGAACCCGGCGCGCTGGGGAGCCGTTGGGGGCTCCGGCGCTAGGGAAAAGCACGCCTGGCCCACACCGACAGGGGAAAAGTCACGGTTTTCTTCCCCCGACTCGCCTCGCACCCCCCGCGCCCTCGGCCACCACTAGCTATATCCCGGCGACGGCCGCCGGCCTACTCCGCTAGATAGCCATTCCCCACCGGAAAATAGCTGCGCTTTGCCGCGGCAGCCCCTCCCGTGGTAGCTGGGCGTTTCCGGCTGCCGTTTCCGTCCGCGGAGGCGCGGTTTAATGCCGGGTACACGCCCACCGAGCACAAGGTGTTCGGCGTTTTGACTGTCTCGGCGCTGGACTCGGATGAGGAGGAAGAGCTCGCCGCGCTGCTGGAGGAGGAAGCCGCGGTCGACGTCCAGGAAGAAGAGCATCTGATGGTGCTCGCCGCCCTTGCCCAGCTGCTGGCGAGCAATGAAAATCCGCGTCGAGGTGGCTCGGCGCCAGGGCGGGTGAAAGCAAAGAACCGGCATCTGTTGGGGAACGTAGCAGAAATTCAAAATTTTCCTACGAGTCACCAAGATCTATCTATGGAGAGACTAGCAATGAGGGGAAGGAGAGTGCATCTACATACCCTTGTAGATCACTAAGCGGAAGCGTTCAAGAGAACGGGGTTGAAGGAGTCGTACTCGTCGTGATCCAAATCACCGGAGATCCTAGTGCCGAACGGACGACACCTCCGCGTTCAACACACATGCAGCCCGGTGACGTCTCCCATGCCTTGATCCAGCAAGGAGAGAGGGAGAGGTTGGGGAAGACTCCGTCCAGCAGCAGCACAAAGGCATGGTGGTGATGGAGGAGCGTGGCAATCCTGCAGGGCTTCGCCAAGCACCGCGAGAGAGGAAGAGGACTTGGGAGAGGGGGAGGGCTGCGCCAGAACTTTTTGTAAAGCTCCCATGCGCCTCCCCACTATATATAGGGGTGGAGGGGGCTGGTTGCTTGCCCTCCAAGAACATTGGGGCGTTGGCAAAGGTGGGAGGAAAGAAATCCCATCATTTCCTTCCCCACCGATTGTTATCCCCCCTTTTTAGGGATCTTGATCTTATCCCTTCGGGATATGATCTTATTCCTTCTAAGGGAGGGATCTTGGTGCGCCTTGACCAGGGGTGTGGGGCCTTTCCCCCACTACCCACGTTCATGTGGGTCCCCCCATGTAGGTGGGCCCCACTCCGGAACCTTCTAGAACCTTCCCGGTACAATACCGAAAAATCCCGAACATTTTCCGGTGGCCAAAATAGGACTTCCCATATATAAATCTTTACCTCCAGACCATTACGGAACTCATCGTGATGTCCGGGATCTCATCCAGGACTCCGAACAACATTCGGTAACCACATACAAACTTCCTTTATAACCCTAGCGTCATCGAACCTTAAGTGTGTAGACCCTACGGGTTCGGGAGACACGTAGACATGACCGAGACAACTCTCCGGCCAATAACCAACAGCGGGATCTGGATACCCATGTTGGCTCCCACATGTTCCACGATGATCTCATTGGACGAACCATGATGTCAAGGACTCAATTAATCCCGTATACAATTCCCTTTGCCTAACGGTATAGTACTTGCCCGAGATTCGATCGTCAGTATACCGATACCTTGTTCAATCTCGTTACCGGCAAGTCTCTTTACTCGTTCCGTAACACATCATCCCGTGATCAACCCCTTGGTCACATTGTGCACATTATGATGATGTCCTACCGAGTGGGCCCAGAGATACCTCTCCGTTTACACGGAGTGACAAATCCCAGTCTCAATTCGTGCCAACCCAACAGACACTTTCGGAGATACCTGTAGTGCACCTTTATAGCCACCCAGTTACGTTGTGACGTTTGGTACACCCAAAGCATTCCTACGGTATCCAGGAGTTGCACAATCTCATGGTCTAAGGAAATGGTACTTGACATTAGAAAAGCTTTAGCATACGAACTACGATCTTTGTGCTATGCTTAGGATTGGGTCTTGTCCATCACATCATTCTTCTAATGATGTGATCCCGTTATCAACGACATCCAATGTCCATGGTCAGGAAACTGTAACCATCTGTTGATCAACAAGCTAGTCAACTAGAGGCTTACTAGGGACATGGTGTTGTCTATGTACCCACACATGTATCTGAGTTTCCTATCAATACAATTATAGCATGGATAATAAACGATTATCATGAACAAGGAAATATAATAACAACTAATTTATTATTGCCTCTAGGGCATATTTCCAACAGTCTCCCACTTGCACTAGAGTCCATAATCTAGTTCACATCGCCAGGTGATTAACACTCACAGGTCATATCGCCATGTGACAAACATTCAAAGAGTTTACTAGTGTCATTAAACTAGTTCACATCATCATGTGATTAAGACTCAATGAGTTCTGGGGTTTGATTATGTTTTGCTTGTAAGAGAGGTTTTAGTCAATGGGTCTGCAACATGCAGATCCGTATGTACTTCGCAAATCTCTAGGTCATATTGTAAATGCTGCTTCCACGCTCCACTTGGAGCTATACCAAATGGTTGCTCCACTATACGTATCCGGTTTGCTACTCAGAGTCATTCGGATAGGTGTTAAAGCTTGCATCGACGTAACTCTTTACGTCGAACTCTTTATCACCTCCATAATCGAGAAACATGTCCTTATTTACTCCAAGGAAAATTTTGACCGCTGTCCAATGATCCATTCCTGGATCATTCTTGTACCCCTTGACTGACTCATGGCAAGGCACACTCCCGGTGCGGCACACAGCATAGCATACTATAGAGCCTACGTTTGAAACATAGGGGACGACCTTCGTCCTTTGTCTCTCTTCTGCCGTGGTCGAGCTTTAACTCTTAACTTCATACCTTACCACTCAGGCAAGAACTCCTTCTTTGACTGGTCCATCTTGAACACCTTCAAGATCATGGCAAGGTATATGCTCATTTGAAAGTACCATTAAGCGTTTTTGATCTATCCTCATAGATCTTGATGCTCAATGTTCATGTAGCTTAATCCAGGTTTT
The DNA here is from genome assembly GCA_963921465.1 of Triticum timopheevii. Taxonomy (NCBI): domain Eukaryota; kingdom Viridiplantae; phylum Streptophyta; class Magnoliopsida; order Poales; family Poaceae; genus Triticum; species Triticum timopheevii. The sequence goes on from OY997270.1 coordinate 521,509,496, forward strand.
CTATTAGAAAACACCTTTCAAATAACCCTATATGATTTCCAAAAATTCTACATCATTTCTGATCAACAACATATACTCATCAGAAATTCTATAGTGATCCCACTCACTTCTTTGGAAATACAAGTTTCTCATGAACTTTGTATAAACCCAAAATCTTTGATCATCTCATCAAAGCGCACATTCCAACTCCGAGATGCTTACTCCAGTCCTTAGAAGGATCGCTGGAGCCAGCATACCTTTTAGCATCCTTAGGATCGACAAAACTTTTCTGATTGTATCACATACAACCTTTCCTTACGAAAACTGGTAAGGAAACTCGTCTTGACATCCATCTGCCAGATTTCATAAATGCAGCTAATGCTAACATGATTCCGACGGACTTAAGCATCGCTACGTATGAGAAAATCTCATCGTAATCAACTCCTTGAACTTGTGAAAAACTCTTCGCCACAAGTCGAGCTTCATAGACGGTGATATTACCGTCCACGTCCGTCTTCTTCTTAAAGATCCATTTATCTCAATGGCTTGCCGATCATCGGGCAAGTCCACCAAAGTCCATGCTTTGTTCTGATACATGGATCCTATCTCGGATTTCATGGCTTCTAACCATTTGTCGGAATTTGGGCCCACCATCGCTTCTCCATAGCTCGTAGGTTCATTGTTGTCTAGCAACATGACCTTCAAGACAGGATTACTGTACCACTCTGAAGTAGTACGCATCCTTGTTACCCTACGAGGTACGGTAGTGACTTGATCCAAAAACTTCATGATCACTATCATAAGCTTCTACTTCAATTGGTGTAGGCGCCACAGGAACAACTTCCTGTGCCCTGCTACACACTTGTTGAAGTGACGGTTCAATAACCTCATCAAGTCTCCACCATCCTCCCACTTAATTTTCGAGACAAACCTTTCCTCGAGAAAGGACCCGATTCAAGAAACAATCCCTATTGCTTTCGGATCTGAATTAGGAGGTATACCCAACTGTTTTGGGTGTCCTATGAAGATGCATTTTATCCGCTTTGGGTTCGAGCTTATCAACCTGAAACTTTTTCACATAAGCGTCGCAGCCCCAAACTTTTAAGAAACGACAACTTAGGTTTCTTCAAACCATAGTTCAAACGCTGTCGTCTCAACGGAATTACGTGGTGCCCTATTTCAAAGTGAATGTGGTTGTCTCTAATGCCTAACCCATGAACGATAGTGGTAATTCGATAAGAGACATCATGGTACGCACCATATCCAATAGGGTGCAACTATGATGTTCGGACACATCATCACACTATGGTGTTCCAGGCGGTATTAATTGTGAAACAATTTCCACAATGTCTTAATTGCGTGCCAAAGCTCGTAACTCAGATACTCATCTCTATGATCATATCATAGACATTTTATCCTCTTGTCACGATGATCTTCAACTTCACTCTGAAATTACTTGAACCATTCAATAATTCAGACTTGTGTTTCATCAAGTAAATATACTCAGTATCTACTCAAATCATCTGTGAAGTAAGAACATAACGATATTCACTACATGCCTCAGCACTCATTGGACTGCACACATCAAAATGTGTTACTTCCAACAAATTGCTATCTTGTTCCATCTTACTGAAAACGAGGCTTTTCGGTCATCTTGCCCATGTGGTATGATTTGCATATCTCAAGTGATTCAAAATCAAGTGAGTCCAAACGCTCCATCTGCATGGAGTTTCTTCATGCGTATACACCAATAGACATGGTTCGCATGTCTCAAACTTTTCAAAAAACGAGTGAGTCCAAAGATCCATCAACATGGAGCTTCTTCATGCGTTTTACACCAATATGACTTACATGGCAGTGCCACAAGTAAGTGGTACTATCATTACTATCTTATATCTTTTGGCATGAAAATGTGTATCACTACGATCGAGATTCAATAAACCATTCCTATTAGGTGCAATACCATTGAAGGTATTATTCAAATAAACAGAGTAACCATTATTCTCCTTAAATGAATAACTGTATTGTGATAGACATAATCCAATCATGTCTATGCTCAACGCAAACACCAAATGACAATTATTCAGGTTTAATACTAATCTTGATGGTAGAGGGAGCGTGCGATGTTTGATCACATCAAACTTGGAAACACTTCCAACACATATCGTCAGCTCACCTTTAGCTAGTCTCCGTTTATTCCGTAGCTCTTTTATTTCGAGTTACTAACACTTAGCAACCGAACCGGTATCTTAATACCCTGGTGCTACTAGGAGTACTAGTAAAGTACACATTAACATAATGTATATCCAATATACTTCTATCGACCTTGCCAGCCTTCTCATCTACCAAGTATCTAGGGTAATGCCGCTCCAGTGGCTGTTCCCCTTATTACAGAAGCACTTAGTCTCGGGTTTGGGTTCAACCTTGGGTTTCTTCACTAGAGCAGCAACTGATTTGCCGATTCATGAAGTATCCCTTCTTGCCCTTGCCCTTCTTGAAACTAGTGGTTTCACTAACCATCAACAATTGATGCTCCTTCTTGATTTCTACTTTCGTGGTGTCAAACATCACGAATATTTCAAGGATCATCATATCTATCCCTGATATGTTATACTTCATCACGAAGCTCTAGTAGCTTGGTGCAATGACTTTGGAGAAACATCACTATCTCATCTGGAGGATTAACTCCCACTCGATTCAAGTGATTGTTGTACCCAGACAATCTGAGTACAAGCTCAACGATTGAGCTTTTCTCCCTTAGTATGTAGGCTAAGAAACTCGTCGGAGGTCTCATACCTCTTGACGTGGGCACAAGCCTGAAATCCTAATTTCAGCCCTCGAAACATCTCATATGTTCCGCAACGTTTCAAAATCGTCTTCGGTGCCTCAATTCTAAACCGTTTAATATTACTGAACTATCACGTAGTTATCAAAATGTGTATGTCAAATGTTCGCAACATCCACAGACGACGTTCGAGGTTCAGCACACCGAGCGGTGCATTAAGGACATAAGCCTTCTGCGCAACAATTAGGACAATGCTCAGTTTACGGACCCAGTCCGCATAATTGCTACTATCAACTTTCAACTATATTTTCTCTAGGAACATATCTAAACAGTAGAACTAAAGCGCGAGCTATGACATAATTTGCAAAAACCTTTTGACTATGTTCAGGATAATTAAGTTCATCTAATGAACTCCCACTCAGATAGACATCCCTCTAGTCATCTAAGTGATTACATGATCCGAGTCAACTAGGCCGTGTCCGATCACCACGTGAGACGGACTAGTCATCATCGGTGAACATCTTCATGTTGATCGTATCCTCCATACGACTCATGCTCGACCTTTCGATCTCTTGTGTTCCGAGGCCATGTCTGTACATGCTAGGCTCGTCAAGTTAACCTAAGTGTTTCGCGTGTGTAAATCTGGCTTACACCCGTTGTATGTGAACGTAAGAATCTATCACACCCGATCATCACGTGGTGCTTCGAAACGACGAACTTTTGCAACGGTGCACAGTTAGGGGGAACACTTTCTTAAAATTTTAATGAAGGATCATCTTATTTACTACCGTCTTTCTAAGCAAATAAGATGTATAAACATGATAAACATCACATGCAATCAAATAGTGACATGATATGGCCAATATCATACTGCTCCTTTTGATCTCCATCTTCGGGGTTCCATGATCATCATCGACACCGGCATGACACCATGATCTCCATCATCGTGTCTCCATGAAGTTGTCTCGCTAACTTATTACTTCTACTACTATGGCTAGCGGTTAGCAATAAAGTAAAATAATTACATGGCGTTGTTGAATGACACGTAGGTCATACAATAAATAAAGACAACTCCTATGGCTCCTACCGGTTGTCATACTCATCGACATGCAAGTCGTGATTCCTATTACAAGAACATGATCAATCTCATACATCACATATCATTCATCACATTCTTCTTGGCCATATCACATCACATAGCATACCCTGCAAAAACAAGTTAGACGTCCTCTAATTGTTGTTTGCATGTTTTACGTGGCTGCTATGGGTTTCTAGGAAGAACGTTTCTTACCTACGCAAAACCACAACGTGATATGCCAATTGCTATTTACCCTTCATAAGGACCCTTTTCATCGAATCCGTTCCGACTAAAGTGGGAGAGACTGGCACCCGCTAGCCACCTTATGCACCAAGTGCATGTCAGTCGGTGGAACCTGTCTCACATAAGAGTATGTGTAAGGTCGGTCCGGGCCGCTTCATCCCACAATACTGTCGAAACAAGATTGGACTAGTAACGGTAAGCATATTGAACAAAATCAACGCCCACAACTACTTTGTGTTCTACTCGTGCAAAGAAACTACACAATAGACCTAGCTCATGATGCCACTGTTGGGGAACGTAGCAGAAATTCAAAATTTTCCTACGAGTCACCAAGATCTATCTATGGAGAGACTAGCAATGAGGGGAAGGAGAGTGCATGTACATACCCTTGTAGATCACTAAGCGGAAGCGTTCAAGAGAACAGGGTTGAAGGAGTCGTACTCGTCGTGATCCAAATCACCGGAGATCCTAGTGCCGAACGGACGGCACCTCCGCGTTCAACACACATGCAGCCCGGTGACGTCTCCCATGCCTTGATCCAGCAAGGAGAGAGAGAGAGGTTGGGGAAGACTCCGTCCAGCAGCAGCACAACGGCATGGTGGTGATGGAGGAGCGTGGCAATCCTGCAGGGCTTCGCCAAGCACCGCGGGAGAGGAGGAGGACTTGGGAGAAGGGGAGGGCTGCGCCAGAACTTTTTGTAAAGCTCCCATGCGCCTCCCCACTATATATAGGGGTGGAGGGGGCTGGTTTCTTGCCCTCCAAGTCCATTGGGGCGTTGGCAAAGGTTGGAGGAAAGAAATCCCATCATTTCCTTCCCCACCGATTGTTATCCCCCCTTTTTAGGGATCTTGATCTTATCCCTTCGGGATATGATCTTATTCCTTCTAAGGGGGGATCTTGGTGCGCCTTGACCAGGGGTGTGGGGCCTTTCCCCCACTACCCACGTTCATGTGGGTCCCCCCATGCAGGTGGGCCCCACTCCGGAACCTTCTAGAACCTTCCCGGTACAATACCGAAAAATCCCGAACATTTTCCGGTGGCCAAAATAGGACTTCCCATATATAAATCTTTACCTCCGGACCATTACTGAACTCCTCGTGACGTCCGGGATCTCATCCGGGACTCCGAACAACATTCGGTAACCACATACAAACTTCCTTTATAACCCTAGCGTCATCGAACCTTAAGTCTGTAGACCCTATGGGTTCGGGAGACACGTAGACATGACCGAGACAACTCTCCGGCCAATAACCAACAGCGGGATCTGGATACCCATGTTGGCTCCCACATGTTCCATGATGATCTCATTGGATGAACCACGATGTCAAGGACTCAATCAATCCCGTATACAATTCCCTTTGCCTAACGGTATAGTACTTGCCCGAGATTCGATCGTCAGTATACCGATACCTTGTTCAATCTCGTTACCGGCAAGTCTCTTTACTCGTTCCGTAACACATCATCCCGTGATCAACCCCTTGGTCACATTGTGCACATTATGATGATGTCCTACCGAGTGGGCCTAGAGATACCTCTCCGTTTACACGGAGTGACAAATCCCAGTCTCGATTCGTGCCAACCCAACAGACACTTTCGGAGATACCTGTAGTGCACCTTTATAGCCACCCAGTTACGTTGTGACGTTTGGTACACCCAAAGCATTCCTACTGTATCCGGGAGTTGCACAATCTCATGGTCTAAGGAAATGATACTTGACATTAGAAAAGCTTTAGCATACGAACTACGATCTTTGTGCTATGCTTAGGATTGGGTCTTGTCCATCACATCATTCTTCTAATGATGTGATCCCGTTATCAACGACATCCAATGTCCATGGTCAGGAAACCGTAACCATCTGTTAATCAACGAGCTAGTCAACTAGAGGCTTACTAGGGACATGATGTTGTCTATGTACCCACACATGTATCTGAGTTTCCTATCAATACAATTATACCATGGATAATAAAAGATTATCATGAACAAGGAAATATAATAATAACTAATTTATTATTGCCTCTAGGGCATATTTCCAATAGCATCATCTGCAAGGCTACTGCATGCTCTACTCCGACTACTTTGCCGATGCTCCACTTCATGGCGAGAGAACATTTCGGCGCCGTTATCGGATGAGCCGAAAGCTCTTCCTCAGGATTGTGAATTCCATCCGGGAGTTCGACAACTACTTCAAGTGCAAGATGGATTGCACTGGCGCTCTTGGATTCACCTCCATCTAGAAGTGCACGACAACGATGAGGATGCTTGCATATGGAGCTCCCAGTGATTCACTCGACGACTACGGGCGCATATGGAGCTCCCAGCTCCCAGTGATCACCAGCTACCGGCAACTTGGACTGCCTGTCTCAGTATGCGTCAGGAGATCCGAGACCCACAGGTGCATCATCAACTGCAGAAAGATCTGATTGAGCACCTATGGAGGCTCAAGGGGGATGCCGCGTGATGAAATACGAGTTTTTATTTGTTGAACTATATAATTTGTATTGAACTATTTGTTGTTGCAGTATTTTGTTGAAGTATTTGATTTTTCTGTGATGAAATATGTGATAAGGAATAATTGTGTTGATAATTGAACGCCGAGACACGGTGAAACCACGCCGAATATGGGCCTATTCTCGCCCATATGAGCCGTTTATTCGCCGAAATTGGGCTGCAAAGTGAGCCAATTTCAACGCCTGGGGGCGAGCTGGGGGCGAGGACTGGGCGCAAAACCGCCCCAGCGCCGAGTGTATCGCCGGCTCGCCCCAGGGGGCGATTTGTATGCGTCCTGGGGGGGCCAACGGCTGGAGATGCCCTTACACCCAATGCTTCTATGCTAGCTACGTCTCTGGCTCCATCGAGGGGAAGAGGACGGCCGGGATCTTGCTCCTCGAACGGCTGGGCTGTGCGGCCGACAACGAGGCGCGGACGGCGGATCCGGGGCGGGGCCGGTGAAGGGGAGGCCCGAGGCGAGGACAGGGACGAGCGGCGGCTACGCGGCTCCGCTCCGGCGGCGCTTGGGGCGCGAGGCCGGCGGCGGCGAGCTCCCGGAGTGGAGGAGGCGGGCGAGGTGCGGCGGCACGGAGGGAGGCGCGGGGCGGAGAAGTGGGCCGGTGAGGTCTGTGGCAAAGGGGCGCACCGGTGAGGTTGGTGGCAGAGCCGGGATGCAGCTCTCTGGAGTCTGGACTCGAGCTCATGCTCATGCGCCCTTATATATAAGTACCTCTGTCCCCTCCGTCCCCTCAGCCCCTCAGCCGCTTTTTACACGCGCATACACGTGAACTCAATGTTACGCAGCAGGGGCATGTGAGAGTCGCCACGTTGGATCTCATGCTCGCGACCACTGTTTCTACAGCGGCTCGTACAAACACTGCAACAAAAAATTTAAACCGACAAATCTTATAGAAAAAAAACACAGAGGACGAATGTGTTTATGCAACAAAAAAATCACGAGATTACAAATAAGGTACACACAGTACAATATAGGAAGTAGTAGGAAAAAAAATGCAAAGTTGCAACAGGTATTTTACGAGATCGTATTGTTCGTTATAGCTCCGCCGACCGGCTTTTGCAGCACCCGTGGTTCGGCTTGCAGCATGACAGTTTTTTTTTAGGTAGCAAAACTCCGGTAGTTAATTGGCCGGACGGAGCTACGAGTACGTAGGCTGAAGGGTGGATCGGATCGTTTGCCTCGTGAGCCGCTCGATTGGTGTACGAGAGCTGTCTGATCTGGTTGCATTAGCTGACCCACCCATTTGCAATATGGATCATGTTGTGCAGCATGAGCCATGTTACACTCACTGTTCTGTGTCCCGTCAACTCGTTGAACTGCAGGTGGATGTTTGCAACATGAGACACCACATTGCTAGTCCTTGGATGGGACGACACCACAACATTCCCCATGTTTCAGAAATATAGCCGATGTTGACATTGCAAAATTTCTCGTATTTTGAAAACAGAGTCGATCTTGCCACCACAACATTCCTCGCGTCTCAGAAATGTCAGCAGCGTTGCAATTTGACAGACGATGTTTTAGAAACACTGATTGTATGCAACATGAGGCCAACCCGATTCACAACACCCATAGTACCTAGGGCGTCGATGTGTTGGGGCTGCAACGTGGAAGATGTTGTGCAGCAACGGGTGCAACTTGGGAGATCATGCAGGGAAACATGTTGCGACGGTTGCAATGTTGGCTATGTTGCGACTACAACATGGGCTATGTTGTGTGGTGACGGCTGCAACTTGGGAGATGTTGCAACTTCAATGTGGGGCATGTTGGACAAGCGCAACTATGCGGCGTTGAGTGTTTGCAATGCCCGCCCAGTTGCAAACCTCCCGAGCACAACATGAGTCATGTTGCAAACGACAAGTGCAACATGAGTCGTGTTGCGAACGGTGGTCTAAATGTCTACGCAGCCCAGATCGGATGACTATCGCGCGTGCCATCCAATAGCGCATCCGCGTGTTAGCCGACCGATGCATAGCACGCGCCGAAAAAAATAGCAGCAGCCCGACTTGCAACATTGCATGTCCAGTTTGCAGCAACACGGACCGCCATCGCATAGCCGGACGATCTTATAGAGTCGCGTGTATGCAGTAATGCACAACCATCCATGTAGCATATGCGCTACCGACTTTTCTATGCAACATATATATATTTAGTCACATGAAAAACATCAAGTAAAAAGTATTACACTTATGTAACATGGTGAGTCAAACACTATATCACAGAAAAAAATACTTTGCAGCAAAGAGCATAGTTGCATTAGGATATCTCAAAAGCATGCAATCTACTCAGTAATAAAGACAAAAAAACATAAAGTAGGTGCGTGTTGAGGGCAGATGAGAGAGAGAGAGAGAGAGAGAGAGCAGCGGCTCGGTGCATAACTGAACCAGCTCGACCAGTTTCATCTAAGTAACCTCAGTGGGATTAATGTACTCTACCGGCGTGTTTTTTGCTTTGTGAGTATTAGTTTGGTTTTGTCTTTGCATCTGTATCTGTATGCAGCAGCAACTGCCAAATTCGTTTCCCCTGTTCTATCTATTGCCATTGTAGTGTTTTTAGTGTGTGGTTGTATTCTTTTTACCGCCAACGGCATCGACCAATGAATGCATGGACGACTTTACACCCAACCAACGCCCACCACTTTAACCAAACCAAAACCAATGTATGCCCATCTAGCCTGCTCCTTGTCACAGCGACGTAAATGGATATGATACACATCGCACAACAATACTTCCAATGCAAGTGCTTACTCATCGGCACCGGCCACCGTTTTAACTCATCTCCATTTAACGTCAAAACCATAAGGCCCTGCAGATAAGGTGCTAACTAAATTAAAGGGTTTAGCAACTAAAGTCCTAAGGGCATCTTCAAGGTTGACAGGTAAACCTCCCGCAATGTTCGGACCGCGTTGTCAGGACCGCAAAAGCCATCCATCGCTGACATGTATTGGTCCGCGGGACGGCCCGGATGTGATTTCTCCTGCAAACGGAGGTAAAAGTGTGGGAGGTTTGAGGGAGTCCGCACACGCGAAACGTACGAATCCGACACCCCAGGTGAGGGAGTTCTGGACTAGGGGATCCTCGGCCTGCCGACCTTTCTCTTATGGGTCGGACAGGTGGGCTGATGTACGACTGTTGCAAGGCCGAGCTATAAGGTGATTCCGTGTCCGGATAGGAAATCCTTGAAGTCTTGGTGTGCCCTCCAAGTCAAGATAAGAGAATCCGCATGTTAATTCCCTCATTGTAATCGACCATGTGTAACCCTAGTATCCCTGGTGCCTATATAAACCAGAGGGTTTTAGGCCGTAGAGGCTAGAACAACAACCATCATCCTACTTACCTAGTGTTTAGTTCATCTCGTGGTAGATCAACTCTGTAATCATCCATCCTATACACCTCAATATAATCGAGAGGACGTAGGGTTTTACCTCTTAGAAAGGGCCCGAACCTAGGTAAACATCGTCTCCTTCGTCCCCTGTTCCCCATTGATCCAAGATCCACAGCTCGGCTCCTATGCTTACCCTCTACGTTCCCGACTGTTCGGCTAGAGGGTATAGGGAGCACCTCTGTGATTGTTACGGCCGGATTACCAGGATATGTACCTCAGACGGGTGAAGCCGAAAGCTAGCACTCTTAAGAAAATAATTGGCCGACTACAAAGGAAGTGAAACTTATTGGCAATCCTCACCACACATCCGGGCTTTTGTTCCCAAAGTAGGCATCAGCCGTATACCACGGCTGCCCGATTAAAACGCCTATGGTCAACATAACTACCCAAAGAAAGGAACCCATAGAGGAACTATTTTCTTCGGAAGATGTTTACGTTAAAAAGTAATATAAGATAGCTATTGGGGCGCGTTCTATCTGTTCGTACCAAATGGTCGGATTGCCTAGTTCCTCAAGATGGGTCTCTCTTACTACAGTCCATACAGTACGGAACACTCCTCGGCCAAGGGCTGGGGAGGTAGAAGCCGATGGTTGGTTAAGACAACATTTACAAGCACGAGTAGAGATTGTTTGATGTAAAGTACATAGATATATAGAATCAAACACCCTGCACCCAGTCAAGATTATCTATTATAGTATCTAGGGCGCAGTCTTCTTGAGATAGCCGAGCAGCTAGCAACACATGGTCATACACCAAAGGAAGTGGAATCTCCTGCCCATTTGGGTCTACCGGCCCAACCCGAGCTAAATGCTCCGGGTCCAGTTTGGTAAAGCAGGTCTTCACAATCGCCCACGCCTCCTGTGCTCCCTCTTGGCAAGCTGATATCTTCCACAGCTCGAAGCGGCGGCGAGCTCCTTTAAAACGATTGGCCAATTCGGCCATCCTTCTAGAGGTGTCTCGGTCGGCCATAATGCCTTGACCAAGCTCATCATTGCTTTCCGAGCTCGCTCGTGAACAAGGGTCAATTCCTTTATCAGGTCTCCTCTGAATGAACTGGCTTCCTCTTCTGGGCACTCGGTCAGGAGACCTGACAAGAGAAACGGTGTGATTCTTATACTTACATAATATGGACACTCCACGACATAACGAGTGGACATTTCACTTACTGAACATGCCACCTTTCAACCTATGGTTGTCCTCGAGGGTTTGTGCCAGTCGAGCTTTTAATCTCTCGATTTCCCCAGCTTGTTGCCGGTTTTCTGCCTGAAGCTTGCTCTTTTCTTTAGGAGCCCAGCTTAGTAACCAACGGCCAGCTTCGTGCTGAGATTCTGCGTACCTTTGTGCCTCTTTGGCTGCGTCCAGGTCCTTTTGCAGTTGGCCTATGGACTCAGCTGCTACAAGCCTCATTTCGTTAAAACAGAGGTGCTCTAAAAGCAACTTATGCATATCAAGAACATTTTTTCCTCATTGTGGACTTCACTCGTAAACTTCTTGACCGCCTCTAATTCGGCCTCCGCAGATGCCAGCTGTGTCTGGTTCAGCTCACGCTCCTCGGCCAGCTTCTTGTTTTGTTCCCTCAAAGCCTGCCCCACGTCACACACGTGCAACATTCAGGATCCTTAACTCTGTCGTCCCGCCTGAATTAAGGCTTGGGGGCTACTAGGTCAAGATTTATGTTCGGTTCTAAAAACCAATCTCATACCTGCATGTTGGTAGACAGGAGGGTGACAATTCCTTCAAGAACAGTTCGGGCTGCTTCGAGGTATGCGTCTACCGAATTAATAACATTAAATTCCTGGTCGGAAAATGCAATACTCCTGAAGGAAATATGCCCTAGAGGCAATAATAAAGTTGTTATTTATATTTCCTTATATCATGATAAATGTTTATTATTCATGCTAGAATTGTATTAACCGGAAACTTAGTACACGTGCGAATACATAGACAAAACAGAGTGTCCCTAGTATGCCTCTACTTGACTAGCTCATTAATCAAAGATGATTAAGTTTCCTGACCATAGACATGTGTTGTCATTTGATGAACGGGATCACATCATTAGAGAATGATGTGATGAACAAGACCCATTCGTTAGCTTAGCATAATCATCGTTTAGTTTTATTGCTATTACTTTCTTCATGACTTATACATGTTCCTCTGACTATGAGATTATGCAACTCCCGAATACCGGAGGAACACCTTGTGTGCTATCAAACGTCACAACGTAACTGGGTGATTACAAAGATGCTCTACAGGTGTCTCTGAAGGTGTTTGTTGGGTTGGCATAGATCAAGATTAGGATTTTTTACTCCGTGTATCAGAGAGGTATCTCTGGGACCTCTCGATAATGCACATCACTATAAGCCTTGCAAGCAATGTGACTAATGACTTAGTTGCGGGATGATGCATTACAGAACGAGTAAAGAGACTTGCCGATAACGAGATTGAACTAGGTACAATGATACCGACGATCGAATCTCGGGCAAGTAACATACCGATGACAAAGGGAATGACGTATGTTGTTATGCGGTTTGACTAATAAAGATCTTCGTAGAATATGTAGGAGCCAATATGAGCATCCAGGTTCCGCTATTGGTTATTGACTGGAGATGCGTCTCAGTCATGTCTACATAGTTCTCGAACCCATAGGGTCCGCTGATACGTCTCCAACGTATCTATAATTTTCTATTGTTCCATGCTATTATATTACCCGTTTTGGATGTTTATGGGCTTTACTATACACTTTTATATCATTTTTTGGAACTAACCTACAAACCGGAGGCCCAACCCAAATTGCTGTTCTTTCCTATTTCAGTGTTTCGAAGAAAGGGAATATCAAACAGAGTCCAAACGGAATGAAACCTTCGGGAGAGATCTTTTTAGAACAAACGCAATCCAGGAGACTTGGAGTCGACGTCAAGAAGCAGACGAGGCGGCCACGAGGTAGGAGGGCGCGCCCTAGGGGTGGGTGCGCCCCCCACCCTCATGGGCCCCTCGTGGCTCCCCTAACCGACTTCCTTCGCCTATATATATCTATGTACCCAGAAAACATCTAGGAGCACCACGAAACCCTATTTCCACCACCGCAACCTTCTGTACTCATGATATCCCATCTTGGAGCCTTTTCCGGTGCTCCACCGGATGAGGAATCAATCACGGAGGGCTTCTACATCAACACCATAGCCTCTCCGATGAGTTGTGAGTAGTTTACCACAGACCTTTGGGTCCATAGTTTTTAGCTAGATGACTTCTTCTCTCTCTTTGAATCTCAATACAATGTTCTCCTCGATCTTCTTGGAGATCTATTCAATGTAACTATTTTTGCAGTGTGTTTGTCGAGATCCGATGAATTGTGGGTTTGTGATCAAGTTTATCTATGAGAAATATTTGAATCTCCTCTGAATTCTTTTATGTATGATTGGTTATCTTTGCAAGTCTCTTCAAATTATCAGTTTGGTTTGGCCTACTAGATTGATCTTTCTTGCAATGGTAGAAATGCTTAGTGAGGGAGTCCTAGATTAGGGGGTCCTCGGACAGCCGGACTATATGCTTATGCTGGACTATTGGACAATGAAGATACAAGATTGAAGATTTCGTCCCGTGTCCGGGTGGGACTCTCCTTTGCATGGAAGGCAAGCTTGGCGATTCGGATGTGTAGTTCTCCTTCTCTGTAACTGACTCTGTCTAACCCTAGCCCCCTCCGGTGTCTATATAAACCGGAGGGTTTAGTCCGTAGGACAAGAACAATCATAATCATAGGCTAGCTTCTAGGGTTTAGCCTCTATGATCTAGTGGTAGATCAACTCTTGTAATACTCATATCATCAAGATCAATCAAGCAGGAAGTAGGGTATTACCTCCATAGAGAGGGCCTGAACCTGGGTAAACATTGTGTCTCCCGCCTCTTGTTACCATTAGCCTTAGACGCATAGTTCGGGACCCCCTACCCGAGATCCGCCGGTTTTGACACCGACATTGGTGCTTTCACTGAGAGTTCCACTGTGACGTCGAAAAAGGTTCGATGGCTCGCCTTGTTATCAAGGACAACATCACCTCTGGGGGAGCCCTGGTTTCAGGCCAAACCCTCCGACTAGGCGGCTTCGTTATGACCGCCCATTCGACGGCCGCGCCGACGATGACTTCTCGGGTCATCAAAAACAGCCTCCATGTCAGTTCGGAATACGCCGAGCAAATGGATCCAATGGAGCTCTCGTCTCTGAACGAGCTCTTGGATCGCATCGCCGCCTTGGGAGTCGCTACAGACTATGATCGGATTGGGCTTAAACCCGATCAAAGAGAGATTAGCTCTCCGCCAGCCACCCATTAGATAGTGGTGGTGGAGGAGCAATGCGGCGATTCTTCCTCTATTCTGAGGACGAACTATGTCCGGATTCCCGAGCTCTCTGAGCCGGATACCCGTTTGCGGGAGAACATGACCCAAACCCCGAACTTAGAATCGGGCAGCGGGCCAGAAAAATTGGGCAACATCCCGGAACCCGAACTGTCGAGCTCGGAAGTTCCTCTAGGTCTTAGATCGGGTCAAGGTTTGGACTTAAATCCACCCACCCACCCAAATACAAGCGATCTTTCCCACATTAGGCAACAATCCCAAGAGACAGTACATCACTTTTGGGCCAGATTCCTCCTTGTAATGAGCAAGGACAAGGACTATCGTGAGGAAGACGCAATCTCATTCTTTTGCAAAAATTGCACAAACAAGGGAATCCTCAACGCCATAAGCCACCGTGACATAGCACACTTCGCTGACTTGGCATCCATAGTACAGAAGTACTGTGCAATGGAAAGCGCCTGGAAAACCCAAGCAAAATTCTGGGATCCTCCGGCTCTCACAAAACCCTCCGTCCGAACTAAAAGGGTGCACTCTCGCAAGTCACCCGATTCAATTACAGAGAAACCAAAGCCCACTACAGGGCGTGGAACCATATTGGAGGGATGGCTCAATGGGCCATGCAAAATTCATACCACGCTAGATACCATACCAACACACAGCCTTAGAGCATGTTGGATACTTCGGCAGGTGGCCAAGAGCGGCGAGGATATCCTCGATAACAATGTCGTAGAGCATCATCCCACAGAAAACAACAATGTAGTTTTGACAGTCTTCGAGACTTTCGCCTCAAATAACAGGCGCAAGAGAGCACTCCGCAGCCTCGCCGAAGTCTGCCATGTTGCAACAATAAATCCATGGAATGACATGGCTATAACATTTAATGCCACTGACGAACCTCAATTCCGAACAGTCCGAGCACCAGCCGCTTTGGTCCTTAGTCCAATTGTGGACGGCTTCCGGCTTACTAAAGTGCTCATGGACGGTGGCAGTGGATTAAACCTCATCTACGAGGAAACTCAGCAAAATGGAAATAGACAAGAGCCGCATTGAGCAAAGCAGCACGACCTTCAGAGGAATTATGCCTAGTCGAGAGGAACGATGTGCGGGAAAAATCACACTTGATGTGGTATTCGGGACGCCGGAGAATTATAGGTCCGAAGAAATAACATTCCAAGTGGCCCCGTTTACTAGCGGATACCACGCCCTTTTAGGGCGGGACACATTCACAAGCTTCCAAGCCATACCCCATTACGGGTACATGAAGCTCAAGATGCCCGGGCCCAATGGAATCATCACGCTAGCCAGTGATCCGGACGTAGCACTCCACGCCGAAAATAAAACCGCCGCCCTGGCCCTTGAAGCATTATCCAAAGCCCTCGTGGCCAAAGAACTAACTGCGCTGCGCTCCACAGTAGACAGGGACGACGTGGTACTCAACAAATGATCCAAGTCCACCTCTTTCAAACCAGCCGATGAGATAGTCAAATTCCAAGTCCACCCAACGGACTCTACAAAAACAATATCCATCGGAGCACAGCTGAACCCCACAATAGACGCCGCATTGCGGGCGTTCTTGCGCGAGAACTGGGGCATCTTCGCCTGGCACCCTTCAGACATGCCTGGTATCCCACGCAGGCTGGCCGAGCATAGCCTAAACATATTGAAGGGATACAAGCCGGTCAAGCAGACTCTTTGGCATTTTTCCGAACCTAAGCGACAAGCCATGGGAGAGGAGCTAGCCAAGTTACTCGAAGCCGGATTCATCAGAGAACTGAAACACCCGGACTGGCTAGCAAACCTGGTGATGGTACCAAAGAAGGACAAATCCTGGCGCCTATGTGTCGATTTCAAGGACCTTAATAAGGCTTGCCCCAAGGATCCCTTCCCTCTCCCCCGCATCGACCAAATAATCGACGCCACCAAAGGACACAATTCACTGTGCTTCCTCGACGCATACTCCGGATACCATCAAATCAAGATGGCGGAGTCTGATCAAGCCGCAATGGCATTCATCACTCCATACGGCCCCTTATGTTTCAATACCATGCCTTTCAGGCTCAAAAATGTCGGAGCAACCTATCAACCCATGATTCAGACATGCCTGGAAAAAGAAATCGGCAAAACAGTTGAGGCATACGTAGACGACGTGGTCATCAAGACCAGACACGTTGAATCTTTGATAGACAACCTGAGGCTCACGTTCGACAATCTCCAAACATATGACATCAAGCTCAATCCAGAAAAATGCGTTTTAGGCGTCCCTGCCGGAAAACTCCTGGGTTTCATCGTTTCCAATAGAGGAATTGAAGCAAATCCAACCAAAATCCGAGCTTTGTCAGAGTTGGCTACCCCAACAGATGTCAAGCAAATCCAGAAATTAACGGGATGTGTGGCTGCCTTAAGCCGCTTTATCTCCCAATTGGGAGAAAAGGCACTGCCTCTCTATTGCCTTCTTTGACGCACCGAACACTTCGAGTGGATGGATGCGGCCACGGCTGGATTGGAAGAAATAAAGGCCCTCTTGGCCAGCAACCCAATCCTGGCCGCACCAAACATCGGCGAACCCATGCTGCTATACATAGCCGCAATGCACCAAGTTGTAAGTCCAGTGCTCGTCGTCGAACGAGAGCAGGACGGACATAAGTTCCCACTTCAAAAGCTGGTATACTACGTATCCACGGTCCTCACACCATGCAATTCACGGTACCCACATTATCAAAAGATAGCATATGCGGTCTTCATGGCATCCCGGAAACTACGACACTACTTTCAAGAGTGTTCGATCACGGTGGCCTCCGAAGTACCACTCAGTGATATAATAAATAATCGCGATGCCACGGGCCGGATTGCTAAGTGGGCCATCGAGCTCCTCCCGTTCGACATCATATATAAACCATGGCGAGCCATTAAGTCGCAAGTACTGGCCGACTTCATCGCCGAATGGACAGAAGCCGAACTCCCTAAAGAGTACGTCGCATACTCCAATTGGATCATGCACTTTGACGGCTCTAAGATGCTGGCTGGTTTGGGAGCAGGCGATGTCCTGACATCCCCCACCAGAGATACAGTCCAATACATACTCCAAATACTATACACAGACTCCAACAATGCAGCCGAATACGAGGCTCTGTTGCATGGTCTTCGGATGGCAGTCTCCATGGGCATTCAACGCCTAGAAGTGCGTGGGGATTCGAACCTCGCAATATCTTAAATAAATGGAGACTTTGACGCCAAGGACCCGAAAATGGCGGCTTACCGCAATGCCGTCCTCAAGATGACAGCTCGGTCCGAGGGGCTCGAATTACATCATGTGGTCCGAGAAAACAATCAAGCGGCGGATATACTCGCCCGCATCGGCGCTAAGCGCGACCCCATCCCACCCAATATCTTCGTGGAAAAGTTGTTCAAGCCATCTGTGGTGTGGCAAGGGGAGACTGGCAATACTAGTCCGGATCCGATCACAGCCCCAGATACCGAACACACTGACATAATCGGGGGCTCCGCCACCGAAATAACACCTTCGGCTCACATAATCATGGCTGTCATCGCCCCGTGGACCGAACCCTTTTTAGCCTACCTAACTAGGCAAGAACTCCCCGAGGACCAAAATGAAGCACATTGCATTGTGCGGCGGTCTAAAGCCTACAAGGTCCACGAGGGAGAGCTCTATAAGAAAAGCACTACCAGAGTACTCCAAAGATGCATCTCTGAAGAGGAAGGGCGGCAGCTGTTGGCCGAAATTCATGCTGGACTTGGCGGCCACCACGCCGCAGCTCAGGATCTGGTAAGCAAGGCCTTCCGTACAGGTTTCTAATGGCCGACAGCCCGAGCAGACGCACAGGACCTCGTCCAACATTGCGTCAGTTGCCAGCTTTTCGCAAACCAAAGCCATATGCCCCCTACCGCTCTCCAAACAATCCCCATAACCTGGCCCTTCATGGTCTGGGGGCTCGATATGGTCGGACCCCTTAAAGGAGGAAGCCATAAGAATAAATACTTATTGGTCATGGTTGATAAGTTCACCAAATGGATAGAGGCCAAACCTGTTAAAATGGCCGAATCCGGACCAGTGATAGACTTCATATCCGGGGTTGTACACCGTTACGGTGTCCCCCATAGCATCATCACTGATAATGGCTCAAACTTCACAGCCGACGAGGTGAAAACTTGGTGCGGCAACATGGGCATTAAGCTCGATTACGCCTCTGTCTATCACCCGCAAACAAATGGTCAAGTCGAACGAGCAAAGTGTCTTATTATGAGAGGAATTAAACCCAGACTAGTGTGATCCTTGAAGGAGTCAGATACGCACTAGGTCGAGGAGCTCAACTCCGTACTATGGGGACTGCAGACCATGCCGAATCACACTACCGGATACACACCATTCTTCATGGTGTACGGTGTAGAGGCGGTATTGCCCTGCGATATTATTCATGACTCACCTCAAGTGCACATGTACGAAGAGAGAGAAGCCGAGCTTGATCGGCAGGACAGCCTAGATGCCCTGGAGGAGGAGCGCGACATTGCAAAAGCCCGTACCGCATTCTATCAGCAACAGGCTCGAAGGTATCAAAGCAGAGAAGTACTGGCCAAAACTTATAGCATTGGTGAACTCGTTCTACACCTACCGGAGATGAAAAAGGACAAGCTCAAGCCCAAGTGGGAGGGTCCCTTCATCATTGATAAAGTTCTCACCGGAGGAGTGTACTGCCTGCGTGATGCATCAGATAATCGACTCGAGCCGAACCCATGGAACGCGGCCAGACTCCAAAGATTCTACGCCTAGCGCCGAACTTTGTGTTCGTCTCCTTATCTCCGCCTTTTTAAAGTATATCCTCTCTCTTTTTCTTTCTTTCTTTTTTTATATATAGCCCTAAAAAGCTTCAAGTGTGACTCGACTACACAATTTTTATGCGCTATGCACGCTAACCATACTTGGGGGCTTCATATACAGAAGCTTGATATAATTATCTTCCGGGCTTCATGCCCACTGCATATGTGTAACTTTTCCATATGTACCTTTTCTTCGCCATTATATGCATCGATATGACTTAAGTTTTGGCCAAGCTGGGTTGCCTGGCAACTGTGTTTATGCCCTACGTTCATGTTAGTTCGGCTAGGGCATAAGGGGAGCACCTCTGTGATTGCTACTGCCGGGTCAGCCGGACGTGTACCTCAGACTGGGTGAAGCCGAAAGCTAGCGTTCTTAAGGGAATATTCGGTCGGTGAACAAAAGATGTTTTTTACCTATTACAATACAAATCCCCAGATGTTTTGTATCCTGCGTCTCGGTTTGCTGTTCGGACATGCACATTAATGCATGTGTACCCATGAAAAGGAACCCTTAACGGAACTATTCTCTCTGGAAGATGTTTCTTACTATCCATGTAATATAACATAGCTAGTTGGGTACTTGTCTGTTCAAGCACGTATGACCCCTACGCCTGGTTTCCATGCATACCCCGGTTTACATAACTGAGCGGGTACTCGGATACACTTTGGATTGTCGTGTCCGGAGGCTGAAGCGAAAAGGTCCGCCATGAAAAATGATTTACAATCCGGCTAGGGACAAAATACGTCCACTGAAGTACATAGTCACTTAGCCTGGCTACATTCTTGTTCTATACCATCCAACATGCTGTCTAGCCTACAATCTTGTTGGGAATACTTTGCGGCTAATCCTACCTGGTCATATACCAGACTAACGAGAATTTCTTTCCCATCTGACCCTACAGGACCGACCAGGGCCATGTGATTCGGATCAACCTTGGTGTACCACGTCTTTACCATGGCCCAGGCTTCCCTCGCACCTTGTCGGCAGGCCGATATCTTCCATAGTCGGAAGTGCCACCGCGCTCCCTTGAGCAGCTCTACAAGCTCCCCCATCCTTCCTCACAGGGAGGCGGATGGCCACAAGGCCTGGGCAATACCCTGCATCACCTGCCGAACTTGTTCGTGCAGTTGTGAAAGCTCTTGCAGAAGATCGCCTGCGGATCCGGGCATCTCCTCTTCAGGACGGCCTGTCAGTATACCTACAGACATAACTCTCTTAACCCGTTTCTTCGCCGAACTATATAAAGGTTTGTTTGAGCACTTACTAAAAATGCCGCGTCGGAGCCTCTTATTCTCCTTGACAGAGTCAGCAAGCTGGGCCCGAACATCTTCCAATTCAACCTCCAGCCGGGTATTGGCATCTTGGAGATCATTTTTCTCTCGCCTAACCCGTGTAAGCACGTGCTCGCTAGCCTCTAGCTGTCGTTGAGCTCGTTGCTCATCCTCTTGTACGCTCTCCGGATGAAGGAAATATGCCCTAGAGGCAATAATAAAGTTATTATTTATTTCCTTACTTCATGATAAATGTTTATTATTCATGCTAGAATTGTATTAACTGGAAACATAATACATGTGTGAATACATAGACAAACATAGTGTCACTAGTATGCCTCTACTTGACTAGCTCGTTAATCAAAGATGGTTAAGTTTCCTAGCCATAGGCATGAGCTGTCATTTGATTAATGGGATCACATCATTAGGAGAATGATGTGATTGACTTGACCCATTCCGTTTGCTTAGCACTTGATCGTTTAGTATGTTGCTATTGCTTTCTTCATGACTTATACATGTTCCTATGACTATGAGATTATGCAACTCCCGTTTATCGGAGGAACACTTTGTGTGCTACCAAACGTCACAATGTAACTGGGTGATTATAAAGGTGCTCTACAGGTGTCTCCGAAGGTACTTGTTGGGTTGGCGTATTTTGAGATTAGGATTTGTCACTCCAATTGTCGGAGAGGTATCTATGGGCCCTCTCGGTAATGCACATCACTATAAGCCTTGCAAGCAATGTAACTAATGAGTTAGTTGTGGGATGATGCATTACGGAACGAGTAAATAGACTTGCCGATAACGAGATTGAACTAGGTATTGAGATACTGACGATCGAATCTCGGGCAAGTAACATACCGATGACAAAGGGAATGACGTATGTTGTTATGCGGTTCGACCGATAAAGATCTTCGTAGAATATGTAGGAGCCAATATGGGCATCCAGGTTCCGCTATTGGTTATTGACCAGAGAGGTGTCTCGGTCATGCCTACATAGTTCTCTAACCCGTAGGGTCCGCACGCTTAACGTTCGTTGACGATATAGTATTATATGAGTTATGTATGTTGGTGACTGAATGTTGTTTGGAGTCCCGGATGAGATCACGGACATGATGACGAGCTACGGAATGGTCCAGAGGTAAAGACTCATATATTGGATGATATGGTTAGGCCAAGGGGTCAGGCCCACGGGGCTATAAGTCGGTGCAAAAGGAGTTTTGCAGAGGCCAGGGGGCCAAACGCCGGAGACCCCGGCGGCTAGCCCTGGGCCAAACGCCGAGGCCCATGGCGTTTGGACCAGACACCAAGTATTGTGGCGTTTGTTCCTGGAGTCCGAGTGGGGCTATTGCCTTTCGGGCAAAACCGACTTTGAGGAGGCTTTTGCTCCAAGTTTCGACCCCAGGGCTCAACATATAAATAGAGGAGCAGGGCTAGCACCAAAGACACATCAAGAAACACCAAGCCGTGTGCCGGCAACCCCGTCCCCTCTAGTTTATCCTCCATCATAGTTTCCGTAGTGCTTCGGCGAAGCCCTGCGGAGATTGTTCTTCACCAACACCGTCACCACGCCGTCGTGCTGCCGGAACTCATCTACTACTTTGCCCGTCTTGCTGGATCAAGAAGGCGAGGACGTCATCGAGATGAACATGTGCATAACTCGGAGGTGTCGTGCGTTCGGTACTTGGATCGGTCGGATCGTGAAGACGTACGACTACATCAACCGCGTTGATAAACGCTTCCGCTTAGCGATCTTCAAGGGTATGAAGATACACTCTCCCCTCTCATTGCTATGCATCACCATGATCTTGCATGTGCGTAGAAATTTTTTGAAATTACTACGTTCCCCAACAGTGGCATCTGAGCCTTGTTTTATGCGTAGATGTTATATGCACAACTAGAACACAAGTGATTTGTGGGCGATACAAGTCATACTGCTTACCAGCATGTTATACTTTGGTTCGGCGGTATTGTTGGATGAAGCGGCCCGGACCGACATTATGCGTACGCTTACGCGAGACTGGTTCTACCGACGTGCTTTGCACATAGGTGGCTGGCGGGTATCAGTTTCTCCAACTTTAGTTGAACCGAGTGTGGCTACGCCCGGTCCTTGAGAAGGTTAAAATAGCACTAACTTGACGAACTATCATTGTGGTTTTGATGCGTAGGTAAGAACAGTTCTTGCTCAGCCTGTAGCAGCCACGTAAAACTTGCAACAACAAAGTAGAGGACGTCTAACTTGTTTTTGCAGGGCATGTTGGGATGTGATATGGTTAAGACGTGATCTTATATTTTATTGTATGAGATGATCATGTTTTGTAAACCGAGTTATCGACAACTGGCATGAGCCATATGGTTGTCGCTTTATTGTATGCAGTGCAATCGCCCTGTAATTGCTTTAGTTTATCACTAAGCGGTAGCGATAGTGGTAGAAGCAATAGGTGACGAAACGACAACGATGCTACGATGGAGATCAAGGTGTCGCGCTGGTGACGATGGTGATCATGACAGTGCTTCAGAGATGGAGATCACAAGCACAAGATGATGATGGCCATATCATATCACTTATATTGATTGCATGTGATGTTTATCCTTTATGCATCTTATTTTGCTTTGATTGACGGTAGCATTATAAGATGATCTCTCACTAAATTTCAAGGTATAAGTGTTCTCCCTGAGTATGCACCGTTGCGAAAGTTCTTCGTGCTGAGACACCACGTGATGATCGGGTGTGATAGGCTCTACGTTCAAATACAACGGGTGCAAAACAGTTGCACACGCGGAATACTCAGGTTAAACTTGATGAGCCTAGCATATACAGATATGGCCTCGGAACACTGAGACCGAAAGGTCGAGCGTGAATCATATAGTAGATATGATCAACATAGTGATGTTCACCATTGAAAACTACTCCATCTCACGTGATGATCGGACATGGTTTAGTTGATTTGGATCACGTGATCACTTAGATGATTAGAGAGATGTCTATCTAAGTGGGAGTTCTTAAGTAATATGATTAATTGAACTTTAGTTTATCATGAACTTAGTCCTGATAGTTTTTTGCAAATTACGTTGTAGATCAATAGCTCGCATTGTCGCTTCCCTATGTTTATTTTTGATATGTTCCTAGAGAAAAACTATGTTGAAAGATATTAGTAGCAATGATGCGGATTAGATCCGTGATCTGAGGTTTATCCTCATTGCTGCACAGAAGAATTATGTCCTTGATGCACCGCTAGGTGACAGACCTATTGCAGGAGCAGATGCAAACGTTATGAACGTTTGGCTAGCTCAATATGATGACTACTTGATAGTTTAGTGCACCATGCTTAACGGCTTAGAATTGGGACTTCAAAGACGTTTTGAACGTCATGGACCATATGAGATGTTCCAGGATTTGAAGTTAATATTTCAAGCAAATACCCGAGTTGAGAGATATAAAGTCTCCAACAAGTTCTATAGCTAAAAGATGGAGGAGAATTGCTCAACTAGTGAGCATGTGCTCAGATTGTCTGGGTACTACAATCGCTTGAATCAAGTGGGAGTTAATCTTCCAGATAAGATAGTGATTGACAAAGTTCTCTAGTCACCATCACCAAGTTAGTAGAACTTCGTGATGAACTATAGTATGCAAGGGATGAGGACAACGATTCCCGAGCTCTTCGTGATGCTGAAATCGACAAAGGTAGAAATCAAGAAAGAGCATCAAGTGTTGATGATTGACAAGACCACTAGTTTCAAGAAAAGGGCAAATGGAAATAAAGGGAACTTCAAGTAGAATGGTAAGCAAGTTGTCACTCCTGTGAAGAAGCCCAAAGCTGGACCAAAGCCTGAAACTGAGTGCTTCTACTGCAAAGGAAATGGTCACTAGAAGCGGAAATGCCCTGAATATTTGGTGGATAAGAAGGATGGCAAAGTAAACAAGGGTATATTTGATATAAAGGTTATTGATGTGTACCTTACTAGTGTTTATAGTAGCCCCTGGGTATTTGATACTTGTTCGGTTGCTAAAAATAAGTAACTCGAAACAGGAGTTACAGAATAAACAGAGACTAGCTGAGGGTGAAGTGACGATGTATGTTGGAAGTGGTTCCAAGATTGATATGATCATCATCGCACACTCCCTATACTGTCGTATTAGTGTTAAACCTAAATAAATGTTATTTGGCGTTTGCGTTGAGCATGAATATGATTTGATCATGTTTATTGCAATATGATTATTCATCTAAAACAGATAATAATTGTTGTTCTGTTTACATGAATAAAGCCTTCGATGGTCATACACCCAATGAAAATAGTTTGTTGGATCTCGATCGTAGTGATACACATATTCATAATATTGATGCCAAAAGATGCAAAGTTGATAATGATAGTGCAACTTATTTGTGGCACTGCCGTTTGGGTCATATTGGTGTAAAGCGCATGAAGAAACTCCATAAAGATGGATTTTTTGAATCACTTGGTTATGAATCATTTGATGCTTGCGAACCGTGCCTTTTGGGCAAGATGACTAAAACTCCATTCTCCAGAACAATGGAACAAGCTAATGACTTGTTGGAAATAATACATACCGATGTATGCGGTCTAATGAGTGTTGGTGCTCGTGGCGGGTATCATTATTTTCTGACCTTCACAGATGATTTGAGCAGATATGAGTATATCTAATTGATGAAACATAAGTCTGAAACAGTTGAAAGGTTCAAAGAATTTCAGAGTGAAGTGGAAAATCATCATAACAAGAAAATAAAGTTTCTGCGATCTAATCGAGGAGATGAATATTTGAGTTACGAGTTTGGCCTTCAGTTAAAACAATGTGGAATAGTTTCACAAATTCATGCCACCTGGAACACCACAACGTAACGGTGTGTCTGAATGTCATAACCGCATTTTATTTGATATGGTGCGATCTATGATGTATCTTACCGATTTACCACTATTGTTTTGGGATTATGTATCAGAGGTAGTTGCATTCATTTTAAATAGGGCACCATCAAAATCCGTTGAGATGACGCCTTATGAACTGTGGTTTGGCAAGAAACCAAAGTTGTCGTTTCTTAAAGTTTGGGGCTGTGATGCTTATGTGAAAAAGTTTCAACCTGATAAGCTCGAACCCAAATCAGAGAAGTGTGTCTTCATAGGATACCCAAAGGAAACTGTTGGGTACACCTTCTATCACAGATTCGAAGGCAAGACATTCATTGCTAAGAATGGATCCTTTCTAGAGAAGGAGTTTCTCTCGAAAGAAGTGAGTGGGAGGAAAGTAGAGCTTGATAAGGTAATTTGTACCTTCTCCCGAATTGGAAAGTAGTTCATCACAAAAATCAGTTCCAGTGATTCCTACACCAATTAGTGAGGAAGCTAATGATGATGATCATGAAACTTCAGATTAAGTTACTACAAAACCTCATAGGTCTTCCAAAGCACAGTCGCACCAGAGTGGTACGGTAATCCTGTTCTGGAAGTCATGTTACTAGACCATGATGAACCTACGAACTATGAGGAAGCGATGATGAGTCCAGATTCCGGAAAATGGCTTGAGGCCATGAAATCTGAGATTGGATCCATGTATGAGAACAAAGTGTGGACTCTGGTGGAGTTGCCCGATGATCGGCTAGCCATATTGTATAAATGGATCTTCAGGAGGAAGACAAACGCTGATAGTAGTGTTACTATCTACAAAGCTCGACTTGTCGCAAAAAGATTTTCGACAAGTTCAAGGTGTTGAATAAGATGAGATTTTGTCACCCATATCGATGCTTAAGTCTGTCCGAATCATGTTAGCAATCGCCACATTTTATGAAATCTGGCAAATGGATGTCAAAACTGCTTTCCTTAATGGATTTATTAAAGAAGAGTTGTATATGATGCAACCAGAAGGTTTTGTCAATCCTAAAGGTGCTAACAAAGTGTGCAAGCTCCAGTGATCCATCTATGGACTGGTGCAAGCCTCTCGGAGTTGGAATAAACATTTTGATAGTGTGATCAAAGCATATGGTTTTATACAGACTTCTGGAGAAGCCTGTATTTACAAGAAAGTGAGTGGGAGCTCTATAGCATTTCTAAATACTATATGTAGATGACATATTGTTGATTGGAAATGATATAGAAATTCTAGATAGCATAAAAGGATACTTGAATAAGAGTTTTTCAAAGAAAGACCTCGATAAAGCTGCTTACATATTGAGCATCAAGATCTATAGAGATAGATCAAGACGCTTGATAAGATTTTTTCAATGAGTACATACCTTGATAAGATTTTGAAGTAGTTCAAAATGGAACAGTCAAAGAGGGAGTTCTTTCCTGTGTTGCAAGGTGTAAAGTTGAGTAAGACTCAAAACCCGACCATGGTAGAAAATAGAAAGAAAATGAGAAGTCATTCCCTATGACTCAGTCATAGGTTCTATATAGTATGCTATGCTGTGTGATGAACCGCAAGTATACGGGATAGTTGTAGCCTCTTTCGATAAGTAAGAGTGTCGAACCCAACGAGGAGCTAATGGTAGAACAAATATTCTCTCAAGCCCTATCTGCCACTGATACAACTCTACGCATGCTTAGTGTTTGCTTTACCTACAACAAGTATGAAACTAGAAGTACTTTGTAGGTGTTGTTGGATAGGTTTGCAAGATAATAAAGAACACGTAAATAAAAAGTAGGGGCTGTTTAGATAAAGATGCAATAAAGTAAATATAGCGAGTGTGGAAAAGTGGTGGTAGGAGTTGTGAGAATTGTCCCTAAGCAATTGACTACGTTACTAGACCGATAGCAAGTTTTATGTGGGAGAGGCATAAGCTAACATACTTTCTCTTCTTGGATCATATGCACTTATGATTGGAACTCTAGCAAGCATCCACAACTACTAAAGATTCATTAAGGTAAAACCCAACCATAGCATTAAAGCATCAAGTCCCCTTTATCCCATACGCCACAACCCCCTTACTCGGGTTTATGCTTCTGTCACTCAAGCAACCCACTATAAGCGAATCATGAACATATTGCAACACCCTACATCGGGAATCACGAAAATGTACTCAGACATCATAGGATGGCAACACATCATTGGATAATAATATGAAGCATAAAGCACCGTGTTCAAGTAGAGGGTACAACGGGATGCGGGAGAGTGGACCGCTGAATATAGATGGGGGAAGGAGATGGAGATTTTGGTGAAGATGGCGGAGGTGTTGGTGAAGATCGCGGTGATGATGATGGCCCCCGGCAGCGCTCCGGCGCCACCGGAAGCAAGGGGGAGAGAGCCCCCTTCTTCTTCTTCTCCCTTGACCTTCTCCCTTGATGGGAGAAGGGTTTCCCCTCTGGTCATTGGCTCCCATGGTGTGGGAGGGGCGAGAGCCCCTCCGAGATTGGATCTATATCTCTGTTTCCGCGTTCTCAGATTCTGCCCCTTCACCGTTTCTTTTATATCTGGAGATCCGTAACACCAATTGGGGTGAATCTTTCGCCCAGATTTTCTCATAAAATTAGCTTTCTTGCGGCAAAAGAAGAGCGTCAACGGCCTTACGGGTGGCCCACGAGAGTGCCAGGCACGCCCAGGGGGGTGGGCGTGCCCCCCTGTCTTGTAGCCACCTCGGACACCGTTTCGCGTTGATTCTTCCTTCGGAAAATCCCAAATATTCCAAAATAATTCTCCGTCCATGCATGCTACGGGACTTGCAAACCTCAACACAAGTATTTCTCAATTCACAATTACTCAACTAGCACGACTCTAATATCACCACCTTTATATCGCAAAACTATTGCAAGGAATCAAACATATCATATTTAGTGATCTACAAGTTTTATGTAGAATTTTATGACTAACCATGGGAATGACCAATTCCTGTCATCTCTCTAAATAGATATAAGTGAAGCAAGAGAGTTTAATTCTTTCCACAAAAGATATGCCCACGCTCTAACAAATATAAGTGAAGCAAAAGAGCATTCTACAAATGGCGGTTTTCTAAGTAAAGAGAAACAGGCAATCCAAACTTCAAATGATATAAGTGAAGCACATGAAGTATTCTATAAAGCCATACTCAAAAGATTTAAGTGAAGTGCAATGAGAATTCTATAAATCAACCAAGGACTATCTCATACCACCATGGTGCATAAAATAAAAATGAAAACTAAATGCAAAATATGCTCCAAGATTGCACATATCCCATGAACGAAACGAATCCGGAAACATACCGATACTTGTTGAAGAAAGATGGGATGCCTTCCGGGGAATCCCCAAGCTTAGACGCTTGAGTCTCCTTTAATATTTACTTGGGGTGCCTCGGGAATCCCCAAGCTTGAGCTCTTGCCTCTCTTCCTTTTCCTCATATCGAGACCTCCTCGATTAGACACTTCATCCACACAAAACTTCAACAGAAAACTCGGTAAGATCCGTTAGTATAATAAAGCAATCCACTACTCTAAGTACTGTAGAAAACCAATTCATATTTTGTTTTTGCATTGTTTTTACTGTAATATAACTTTTTCATGGCTTAATCCACTGATATAAATTGATAGATTCATCAAAACAAGTAAACTATGCATCAAAAACAGAATCTGTCAAAAACAGAACAGTCTGTAGCAATCTGAACATTCACCATACTTATGTACCCCAAAAATTCTACAAAAATTAGGAAAAATAAACAATTTGTACTAAAGACAGTTCAAAAGGAATCAGAACCATTTGACGTTCCAGCAAAAAATGTAAAATCGTGCACTACAGCCAAAGTTTCTGTCCTGCACCGTACAAACCAACAAGCATTGTAAACATTCTAAAGGCAAACCTTGGCACATTAATTTTATAAAACAAAGGAATTGTACAAGGGAATAATATTTTTTATGAAAAATTTCTGTAATCAAGATTCACAAAGTTTCCGTGAGCATGAACAAAGTTCAAGGCTAGCTCCCACTTTAACAATGCTTGTCTTTCTCACTTTCACTTTCCTTTTTGAAAAGGTTTTTGGGTTCCCCTCTTTATTTTTTGTTTTTGTTTTTAAACTATATGAAAGCACTCAACAGAAATAAATGACTCTCTAAAACTTCCGGGTTGTCTCCCTTGCAGCGCTTTCTTTAAAGCCATTAAGCTAGGCATTTAGTGCTCAAGTAATGAATCCACCCGGATCCCAAGGTATATCAAAGCCAATTTTAATTAACAATGATTTGTAATTTAGTAGTGAGCACAACATAATATATATCATGCAACAACAAAGTCTAACTCTCTTCCTATGCATCGGCATGTCATAAAAGAACAATTCATGCACACCAAGTAAAGGCCAATGCATAGTATAAGCAGTTTCTTGCAATTTTATCGCGTTGGAAACATAGAGAGGTGGAGATATGGTTCCTCTCTCATAATAATTGCAAGTAGGATCAGCAAGAACATGCATATTATATTCATCAAAATCATCATGTGCAATGGTAAAAGGCAACCCATTAATATAATCCTTACTAAGCACAAACTTCTCCGATATAGTGTAGTTGGGAGAATTAAAAAAAATAGGACTATCATGCATGGGTGCAATAGCAACAATTTCATGTTTAACATAAGGAACTATAGCAAGTTCATTTCCATAAGCATCATTCATATTGGCATCTTGGCCACAAGCATAGCAAGCATCATCAAAAAGGGATATTTCAAGAGAATCAACGGGATCATAGCAATCATCATAGCAATCATCCTTCGGTAAGCATGAAGAGGAATTAAACAATGTACGAGTTGAAGAGTTACTCTCATTAGAAGGTGGGCACGGGTGATCAATCCGCTCTTCCTCCTTTTGTTCTTCGCTCTCCTCATCATCTTTTTCATCCAATGAGCTCACACTTTCATCAATTTCTTCTTCCATAGCTTCTTGCAAAATATTAGTCTCTTCTTAGACAGCGGAGACTTTCTCAATAAATGCATTAATATTGTAATTGTATTCATAATTTTCATATCAATATCTAAGTATAGCTAAATTTTTTGGTCTATAAATTGAATCATCAAAATCGTCAAATGCTTTAAACATAGATTCAATTTCATAAGCACCCATAAAAGCAACAAATTCCTCTATTTGTTCAACATCATAGTAATCATATATACCATTAGCATAAGAAGCTAAGGTTTAACTATCATTAAATTTGCATGAAAAGGGAAGGTGCAGACCCTTCATCCTAGAGCAACAAGTAATATCATATCTCAAGCATAGTTGCCTAGCATATCACTTCAACATTTGAATTTGATCCGATAATAGTTTCCCTTTTTGTGTCAAGCGATAATCCCTAAAGTATTCACGTTGATCCAACGTTACTCCCATAACATAGTTGAATGGGGTTTTCTCAGGATTACTAAAGTAGTACATAATATCTTTCACATAACAATCATCGAGGGTTTTAGGAGGTTCCCCATCTCCATGAGCAGCAAGTACACCTATTTTTTTTTGGTATTTCGTGTTCCATATCCATAACTAAAGATAGAGAACAACTTAGAATCACAAATAAAAATTACTTAGTGATAAAGCAAACAAGCACACACGAGAATATTCACCCCACGCTATGACTCCCCGGCAACGGCGCCACAAAAAGGTCTTGATGACCCGCAAGTATACGAGATAGTTGTAGCCTCTTTAGATAAGTAGGAGTGTCGAACCCAACGAGGAGCTAAAGGTAGAACAAATATTCTCTCAAGCCCTATCTACCACTGATACGACTCTACGCAGGCTTAGTGTTCGCTTTACCTAGAACAAGTATGAAACTAGATGTACTTTGTAGGTGTTGTTGGATAGGTTTGCAAGATAATAAAGAACACGTAAATAAAAAGTAGGGGATGTTTAGATAAAGATGCAATAAAGTAAATATAGTGAGTGTGGAAAAGTGGTGGTAGGAGTGGTGGAATTATGCCTAAGCAATTGACTACGTTACTAGACCGATAGCAAGTTTTATGTGGGAGAGGCATAAGCTAACATACTTTCTCTTCTTGGATCATATGCACTTATGATTGGAACTCTAGCAAGCATCCGCAACTACTAAATATTCATTAAGGTAAAACCCAACCATAGCATTAAAGCATCAAGTCCCCTTTATCCCATATGCCACAACCCCCTTACTCGGGTTTATGCTTTTGTCACTCAATCAACCCACTATAAGTGAATCATGAACATATTGCAACACCCTACATCGGGAATCACGAAAATCTACTCAGACATCATAGGATGGCAACACATCATTGGATAATAATATGAAGCATAAAGCACCGTGTTCAAGTAGAGGGTACAACGGGATGCGGGAGAGTGGACCGCTGAATATAGATGGGGGAAGGAGATGGAGATTTTGGTGAAGATGGCGGAGGTGTTGGTGAAGATCGCGGTGATGATGATGGCCCCCGGCAGCGCTCCGGCGCCACCGGAAGCAAGGGGGAGAGAGCCCCCTTCTTCTTCTTCTCCCTTGACCTTCTCCCTTGATGGGAGAAGGGTTTCCCCTCTGGTCATTGGCTCCCATGGTGTGGGAGGGGCGAGAGCCCCTCCGAGATTGGATCTATATCTCTGTTTCCGCGTTCTCAGATTCTGCCCCTTCACTGTTTCTTTTATATCCGGAGATCCGTAACTCCGATTGGGGTGAATCTTTCACCCAGATTTTCTCACAAAATTAGCTTTCTTGCAGCAAAAGAAGAGCGTCAACCGCCTTACGGGTGGCACACAAGAGTGCCAGGCGCGCCCAGGAGGGTGGGCGCGCCCCCCTGTCTCGTGGCCACCTCGGACACCGTTTCGCGTTGATTCTTCCTCCGGAAAATCCCAAATATTCCAAAATAATTCTACGTCCGTTTTTGTTCCGTTTGGATTCCGTTTGATATTGGGTTTCTGTGAAACATAAAACATGCAACAAACAGGAATTGGCACTGGGCACTGGATCAATATGTTAGTCCCAAAAATAGTATAAAAAGTTGCCAAAAGTATATGAAACTTGAATAATATTGGCATGGAACAATAAAAAATTATAGATACGACGGAGATGTATCACTGTGTACCACACCTATTGTATACCTTGCTCTGAGTTTGGCAAGGGAGTACAATTTTGATCTAAGAGTAGATCACTGGACAACGGTCAAAATTATCCTTAGTGAGGACTAAGGAAATATTTCTCGATTATGGAGGTGATAAAAGAGCCCATCATAAAGAGTTACATCGGTGCAAGATTTTACACTGATCCAGATGACTCTAAGTCTTAATCTGGATACATATTGAAAGTGGGAGCAATTAGCTAGAGTAGCTCCGTGCAGAGCATTGTAGACATAGAATATTTCAAAATACATACGGCTCTGAATGTGACAGACCCGTTGACTAAACTTCTCTCACGAGAAAAACATGATCACACCTTAGTACTCTTTGGGTATTAATCACATAGCGATGTGAACTAGATTATTGACTCTAGTAAACCCTTTGGGTGTTGGTCACATGACGATGTGAGCTATGGGTGTTAATCACATACAGATGTGAATATTTGTGTTAAATCACATGGTGATGTGAACTAGATTATTGACTCTAGTGCAAGTGGGCGACTGAAGGAAATATGCCCTAGAGGCAATAATAAAGTTATTATTTATTTCCTTATTTCATGATAAATGTTTATTATTCATGCTAGAATTGTATTAACCGGAAACATAATAAATGTGTGAATACATAGACAAACAAAGTGCCACTAGTATGCCTCTACTTAACTAGCTCGTTAATCAAAGATGGTTAAGTTTCCTAGCCATAGACATGAGTTGTCATTTGATTAACGGGATCACATCATTAGGAGAATGATGTGATTGACTTGACCATTCCGTTAGCTTAGCACTTGATCGTTTAGTATGTTGCTATTGCTTTCTTCGTGACTTATACATGTTCCTATGACTATGAGATTATGCAACTCCCGTTTACCAAAGGAACACTTTGTGTGTTGCCAAATGTCACAACGTAACTGGGTGATTATAAAGGTGCTCTACAGGTGTCTCCGAAGGTACTTGTTGGGTTGGCGTATTTCGAGATTAGGATTTGTCACTCCGATTGTCGGAGAGGTATCTCTGGGCCCTCTCGGTAATGCACATCACTATAAGCCTTGCAAGCAATGTAACTAATGAGTTAGTTGCGGGATGATGCATTATGGAATGAGTAAAGAGACTTGCCGATAACGAGATTGAACTAGGTATTGAGATACTGATGATGGAATCTTGGGCAAGTAACATACCGATGACAAAGGGAACAATGTATGTTGTTATGCGGTTTGACCGATAAAGATCTTCATAGAATATGTAGGAGCCAATATGGGCATCCAGGTTCCGCTATTGGTTATTGACCAGAGAGGTGTCTCGGTCATGTCTACATAGTTCTCGAACCCGTAGGGTCCGCACGCTTAACGTTCGTTGACGATATAGTATTATATGAGTTATGTATGTTGGTGACTATCGTGGAATTATCACGTCAGATGTCCTAGTGAAAGGACTTAGTCGTGGAGCCATCACAATCGGGTTAGCTTAGAGGGGTTAAACCGGACAAAGGACATAGGGAGTTTATACTGGTTCGGCCCCTTGCGGTGAAGGTAAAATCCTACGATCTAGTTGTGGTGTTTTTTAAAGTGGTCTCGATTACCAGGGAGCAAATATGCTTTGCCTAGTTCTCGAGTTGTTGTCCTCTTGTCCCTGAACCGCCGTCGGGTCGTCCCTATATATACACAGGTTGACGCCCTACCGGTCTACAGAATCCCGAGGCCGGCTCATACAAGTGTCCGGCTCGGTTTCTTCCTTTCCCTAACTTATAATACAAGTTACACATCTATGGCGGTTTACTACTATGGGCCCTAACCCGCCATTGGGCTCTGGGCCTCTAAGACTCCATAGTTAAAGCACCATGGCCTTCATCTTCATGGGCTCTTGTACAGGACTCCTTGTGAGTGTAATCCGGCCCCTCCTGGGCAGTTTAACTTAGTAGTCATATCCCCAACATTAGGCCCCAGATTGGTTTGAACTTGTTCATGTCAATCTTCAACTTAGAGAAATTCCGATTTGAACATCTTCATGTTGACCTTGTAAACCGCCGTGACATCATCTTCTGGAGTCGTCATAAACCGCCATGATGTCATCTGTGTAAAAAAACTATAAACATTTCCATTTATTAATTGAGCTCCAAATATTGAGGCGACAGCTGTATCAGATATCCAATTTTTGGCTCCTCGATTCTGGCGCCTATCACTTATCCCTTTGCCTTTATAAATAAGACCGGGGGTCCTTTCCATTCTCCCCCTTGCCTCTTCGCCTCTTCTTCTTCCTCGTGACCCCGAAGACCTGGAGCTTCGCCGCCACCGTCGACCTTCACATTTGCACCAACAAGGCCGCTGCGTCAACCTGTTCTTGACCAGATAAACTATGACGCTCCTCCGTTGCCCCGCAGCCCTAGTAAGTACTCCTCCTCCCAACTATCAGATCTGCATTAGGCTTCCACTGTTCTTTGGTGTTCTTCATTGTTTGTCATTTTTCTCTCTTAGATCTCATAACTTGATCTAAAACTCGTAATAAAGGCGTGCGGTAGTAGTTCAATGCCCCTAGTCATCCTCAGAAATCACTTTTTATCGCATGAGATCCCGTCCAAGCATATGCGCTCTTCTGCTGTCACGATTTTAAGGCTCTGAAATTTTTCCTTTTCTGAACTACGATAGATCCAAAATTATAATATCAACTTGTGAAATCTGTTTCTTCGGAACTTAGTAAACTTCAGATCTGCTTCTTCTACTGTAGGCGGTTTAACCTTTAGAAAATGATGATCCGCCAGGCCCCATTAGCCCTCTCTTAAACCGCCAACTTTACCTGAACATTAATATCCGGTTTAACGTGCACATATGCTCTGATTGAATCCCCCGGTTTGACATCGGTTTATACATATCAATCTCGAACCATGAACCGGCCTTTGAACTTCTTTTATAGCTTGTCATCAAAAATGTCCAAACAGTTCTCTGCTTGCAATTGGATTCCTTCCCGGGTCACAGAAGAACAATTAACTGGGTATCTTCTGACTGGCACTTTAGCAAAACAAGAAATCATTCATTGGAGAGTCCCGGGTATTGAGAATCCTCCTGAGCCTCAAGATGGAGAGGTAGTTGTGTTTGTACATCATCTGGACCGAGGGTTTAGCCCTCCCGGATCAAAAAAATTCTGAGATGTACTTGCCAGCTTCCAACTCCACCCTCAAGACATCGGACCGAACTCTATGTCCAACCTTTGCAATTTCCAAGTGTTTTGTGAGGCTTACCTGCAAGAAGAGCCAACCATTGATTTTTTTTAGAGATTTCTTTCACTTGAACCGCCGGACCGAGTTTACCGACGGCCCCAATACTGAACTTGGCGGTGTGTCAATTCAAAAAAGGAAAGAAGTCAATTTTCCTCATGCTAAACACCACAACCATCCCAAGGACTGGAACCAAACTTGGTTTTACTGCCGAAACACCGCCCGTAAAAATGAAAATCCTCTGCCGGGTTATCGTGTTCACCGACTCAGTAATGCACATCCATTGCCGCATCGGCTTATTGCCTAGGAACGATCAAGATATGCACCACAGATTTCTAAGCTCCGGGCTTTCATGGCAAACGGTTTAACCGGTATTGACCTTGTCTGATGCTCGGTTTCATGGAGGATCCTGCCTTTGAGCCGGCGTCCCGGTTTAATGTGCGAGTACATAGGAGACGTGAAAGATCCTCAACGGCACACTAATATTCAGCTAACTGATGAAGCGATTACTGATGCTGTCAAAAAGGTGTTGGATGAACCGATATATGAATGCAGCAAAACTGGGTTGCGTCCCTTTTATGCTTCCAACAAACCGCCAGCTGTAAGAATTGTCACTTTCTGCTTTAATTCGCCATCCTTTTGATACTTACTGATGGTCTTCTGTTTATCTTTGTTGGGCAATGATCCATTCTGGAAAAGGAAATCTCTAGACAAACCGGCAAAGCCACAAGACAAACCGGCGAGAGCGCCTCGGGCTAAGTCCAAGGTCACAAAGAGGCTTGCCAAGAAGAGAACCGCCGAGTACCCTGATCCGGCTGAAGATGTTGATGATTCAGAAATAGAGGTAGAACTTGATTCACTTGGTTCACTTTTCATGCACCTTATTGACAATGACCATTATCAGGATGATGCGGAGGCCAGCCGTGCTGACAATGTAGAGTTAATTTCCCTTTCCTCCGATTCAGATCATGTGCTAGTACAAAAACTCTATCGCGTAGTCCGGAAAGTAAAATGTTCACATCCTCTCGCTTATTTGGATCCGCACTTTTCTTTGAAGACACAACAACATGAAGCTCGTCGCACAACCCGGCACAGTGGTCAACAAGTCACCTCTTTCGGTTTACCAAACTCGCCGGTTCGCAAATGTCGTCCAGAGGTCTCTTGTACTTCCAATACATCTTATCCCAAGGCGGGTTGCTTTCAATATCCTCTTAATCCGTCTGATTCGAATTGTCAGGGAACTTCCAATTCATCCTCTGGTGATTCATCAACCACACAGATGCCTCCACTCAAGACCGTTCCTGGGTAATCATAAGAGATTTACTTTTATACATTGCTCCGGTTTACTGTACTAATCTATGTACTTCATTCTTTCAGTGCCAAAGCCAGACTTAGCGAGAAAGCTAAGCTGACTATTCCAACTAATGGTAATCAGACCCCTGAACCGAAGAAGAACCCTGAACTTCATGATCCGAATGTTGATGCTGCCCAAGAAGATCCAGTACCTCTGGTTCAAGATACTTTTATTGAACCGGACGAGAGAAATGTCATGAACCAGCCTGCTGATCCGCCAAGCCCACCAAGGGATGCCGATAATCTACCAAGCCCAGCCAGGGATACAGATATTCCGCCAAGCCCAGCCTAAGGTGGTGGTGATGATGTTGTCATTACTGGCACTGGTCATACTGTCCTTGGTAACCCGGTTGCTTTATCGAAGCATACTGCTAAGGAAGAATTTGCTGCTATGGGCAAAGGCAAGTGGAAAACAGATTTGTCTAGCTGTGTTAACCTCAATGCTCAGGAACTTCACTCTGGATTTCTAAACCGCATGTATACAAGTCGTGATTATGAGGCTGGTTTAGTCAACTTGATGAAGGAGCGCTATGAGGTAATTCCTATTCGAACATTTCATAGAGTTCTTCCCTTTGCTTTATATCAACTCCATTGTAGCCCCCAAGGGCCGGTTTATCTCTTGAAGATGAACCGGTACTTTAATAAGAAAAACTTCAACGGTGTAGCCCCCAAGGGTCGGTTTATCTCTTGGAGATGAACCGGTACTTCCTATTATAAAGCTTATCCTTGTTGAATTCCTTCACCTCCGGTTTATTTGATCAAATAAGCATTAGCCCCCAAGTGCCAAGATGAATACTTGTATTGAGCCTTGGGACTTAAAATAGCATTTAGGAAGAAAACAATCCGCATTAGCCCCCAAGTGCGAGGTGTATAACTTGTTATGTGCTTGGGACTTTGAAAAGGTATTACCAACTTACTATCTGTCTTTTGCAGGCTGACTTAACCAGCAAGGATTCCCAAATCGCCGACCTCCAGGAAAACATTAAGTCCCAGCAAGCCGAAACCTCCAAAGCCAAAGATGAATTGAAGGGCGCTTTAACATCCATGGAGCAGCTGAAGGATAGCTTCAAGAACGAGCGGGTAGGCTGGGAGACTGAAAAAGCCGCTTTGCTGAAACGGGCTGAAGATGCTGAGGCGGCACTTAAACTGGTAGCAGAAGAGATGAGTGGCTTAAAACGGCAAATCAATGCGATGACTTCTTCTATCTTTGGTAAGTATTCTTCCTCAGCTTTTTAGTAAACATCTTTGACACTGCCGGTTTAACAGCAATTTCTTAGACCGTTGCAGGTAGTCGTGTTGCTCATCTTCGCTCAGATATGCGGAAGAAGTTGAAGGTTGCCTATACCTTGATAGAGCAGTTGTATACCGGCGCTCAATGGGTCATCTGCGCAGCTTCTTACAATAAACCGCCCCCACTTTGATCAAGGACACATTGGTCAGGTTATCCATGACACCTTTCCAGCTCGAGGAAGTAAAGAGGTCATCTGCGAGAGCTGGCGCTTTAGCTGCACTGACTCGGGCTAAGGCTTGGATATCTGATCTTGATCCGGAGTACATTGGTAATGGCTATCCTAGCCAAAAATAAGATGGGTCGGAGTTTGACAATGACGCCCTGAAAGCCTTAACAAAAGAGATGCGCCCTCTTGCCAGTAAGTTGGCCGAAGAGACTGATTTGTCTTTTCACCGGTCCATCTATGATGCAGAAAACCGACGGATTGACGCATCGGTTTATGAAGTCCAGAATCTGATCCCACCAAAGCGTAAGAACACTTATGCCCCTGATGTTGAACTAGAAGATCTTATAAGCGATGAAGCTGTCTTTCGAGCTTTGTCTGGAATTGACTGGGCAACTATTGACATCCAGCCACTGGGTGGGGAGGAGGAGGGTGAACCGGCGCAAGACGATCCATCATCATCATGTCAGCCTGGTGATGAATCTTAAACTGGCAGCCGGCTTGTATTTCTGCAGATTATATTCTGTGAAACAAACAATTATCTTTTTCGGCATCAATGTGCCTTGTAATAGGCTAGCTGAAGTACTTGCTTGAGTTGTTGCCATCGTGCACTGCTGCATAACAATGCTTTAATCCCTCATAATTGTTGCTGCCTATGCTTATGTGCTTTAGCTATTGTATGCAATCTTATTTCTGTGATATTGAACCACATCGTTGGTTTACCAACTCGATTGTAGTAAGGGTGAGAACCCAAGTCTTGAGTGTTAACAACTCCCACCATGCTGTGCTGGTGTATAAGAAGCCATGCCGGGTTGTGATAAACACCGGATGATCATCCTGGCGACGTATAGTCAATGCCAGATCGGGTTAATAAACACCGGTTTATAATTGAATGTGGTCTGACAACTTGTAGCTGAAAGCCAAGCCGGGTTAACAAAACACCGGGTTACTTTGATGACTGATAGTCATGCCGGGTCAATAAACGCCGGTTCAACATAAAGTTTATCAAAGATAAAAATCTTGACAAAAGCAAATAAAATCATGTAGTCGAGGCTTTTCAAGGGCTGCCAGGCCCAAATTTGAGGCTTTTCATGGGCTGCCAGGCTGCTGAGTTAAACCATTTTAGCAAAGCCTTTCAAGATGGGCCTCTAACTAACCAATCATCGTTTTAACTTTGACAAGTTCAGGGTCTGTATAAGATTGACTTGTCAAACGTTCGGCGGGTCATGCCAGGATTACCTGGAAAGGAGTGGCTTACATGATGAAGGCAGGTTAACCCGGGGTTTTAGGTGAATACACCAGGCTTCCAAGTCGTGCTTGATAGCATATTACAAGGGTCCTTTCAAACTCTTTGTTGCGTTGCACAAAGAGCCCGCAAGTAACTTTGTGAGATGTGCTCTATGGGTGCCTATGTTTGAGCTGTGCATAGCAACAAGACTCTCTTTGGCCCATTGGGTGTGAAGCTCCCAAGCTTTGTTGTGGCATGATAGCCGGATTAATGGACAGAACTCTGCTTTGTTAACTGAAGCCCCCATGTAATCAAGAAATATGGGGAAAAACAGCAGAGGCCCTACTTATAGCAAGGATGTCTGTTTATTATATTGATCATAATATATACATTGCCAAGCTATGTACATAATAGGAGCCTATGGCTCAAGTGTAGTAAGGCCGAAGGAGAGCTATGTTCCACAGCCACCGGGTCTCCTCCTCAGATTTGCATGAGTCTTTGTGCTCTCGAACATCGATGAGGTAGTATGATCCGTTGTGCAGATTCTTGCTGACCACAAAGGGCCCTTCCCAAGGTGGGGATAACTTGTGCATATCGGTCTGATCCTAGATGAGCCGGAGCACTAAGTCGCCTTCTTGAAAGGTTCTTGTTTTAACCCGGTAGCTGTGATAACACCACAGGTCTTGCTGATAAACCGCTGAACGAGCCAACGCCATGTCCCATTTTTCATCTAACAGGTCCAGTGCTTCTTGACGTGCTTGCTCGTTGTCCGCTTCAACATAATTGGCAACCCGGGGCGAGTCATGACGAATATCACTTGGGAGTACCGCCTCTACCCCGTAAACCACGAAGAAAGGTGTATATCCCATGGATCGATTGGGGTGGTGTTTATGCTCCATAACACGGAAGGTAATTCCTCCACCCAACAACCCGGCGTCCTTT
This sequence comes from Triticum timopheevii, assembly GCA_963921465.1. Classification (NCBI taxonomy): domain Eukaryota; kingdom Viridiplantae; phylum Streptophyta; class Magnoliopsida; order Poales; family Poaceae; genus Triticum; species Triticum timopheevii. The sequence continues at coordinate 521,550,124 of OY997270.1, forward strand.
TTCAAAGGAACCATAAGCCGGGGCTTGATACCATTCAAGATTTCCTGATTAGCTCTCTCAACTTGACCATTAGACTGGGGGTGGGCCACTGATGACACATCAAGCCGGATGTGCTCTCTTTGACGGAAGTCCTTCATCTCACCTTTGGAGAGGTTCGTGCCATTATCCGTGATGATGTTGTGTGGAAAACCGAAGCGGAATATCACCTTATTGATGAATTGAACTGCCGTGGCTGCATCACACTTGCTTACTGGCTCCGCTTGAACCCATTTAGTGAACTTGTCAACCGCCACCAACAGGTGGGCCTTCTTATCTTTGGATTGCTTAAAAGGTCCTACCATATCAAGCCCCCAAGTAGCAAACGACCAAGTGATTGGAATCATCCTTAGCTCTTGAGACGGAACATGAGCTCGGCATGAAAACTTCTAACAAGCGTCGCACCGCTTTACCAAGTCCTCAGCATCAGCATGAGCCGTCAACTAATAGAAGCCATGACGAAAAGCTTTAGCAACCAAGGATTTTGAACCAGCGTGGTGGCCACAGTCTCCTTTGTGGATCTCATGCAAAATCTCTCGCCCCTCTTCAGGAGAAACACAGCGCTGGAACACAACTGAGACACTGCAGTGGTGTAACTCGCCATTGTGAATAACCATGGACTTGGATCACTGGACTATCTGTCTGGACAGAACTTCATCTGCTGGTAACTCGCCCCGGTTCATATACGCCAAATATGGAACCGTCCAATCCGGAATAACATGTAAAGCGGCCACCAATTGTGCCTCCGGATCACGAATAGCCAAATCCTCCTCTGTAGGCAACTTAACTGACGGGTTATGCAGGACATCTAGAAAGGTATTCGGCGGCACCGGTTTACACTGAGACCCCAGCCAGCTTAAAGCATCTGCTGCTACATTTTTGTGCCGATCAATGTGCTCAACCTGATAACCCTTGAAGTGTCCAGCCACAATATTCACCTCTCATCTGTAAGCCGCCATGAGTGGATCCTTAGAATCCCAAGTACCAGAAACTTGCTGAGCCACCAGATCAGAGTCTCCAAAGCATCGTACTTGGCTTAAATTCATTTCCTTAGCCACGCGAAGACCATGGAGCAAGGCCTTGTACTCAGCTGCATTGTTAGTACAAGGAAACATCAATCGGATAACATAACGAATTTTATCACCTCGAGGGGAAGTAAGGACAACTCCAGCCCCCGAGACCTCCAATTGCCTAGACCTGTCGAAGTGGATAGTCCAGTATGTGTTATCCGGTTTGTCTTCCGGTGCCTGCAATTCTGTCCAATCATTGATGAAGTCGACAAGCACTTGAGACTTGATAGCTGTCCGAGGCATATACTTCAACCCGTGCGGTCCAAGCTCAATATCGCACTTTGCAACCCCGCTAGTTGCCTCCCTGTCCTGAATTATATCGCCCAAAGGAGCAGAACTGACCACTGTGATGGGATGGCCCTGAAAGTACTGCTTAAGCTTCCGACTCACCATGAAAACCCCATACACCAGCTTCTGCCAATGCGGATATCTTTGCTTTGACTCGATGAGCACTTCATTGATATAGTAAACCGGCCTTTGAACCGGATGTTCTTTCCTAGCCTCCTTGCGCTCGACTACAATAGCCACGCTGATAGCCCGGGCATTAGTAGCCACATATAATAACAGTGGCTCGTTGTCGACAGGAGTGGCATGGACTGGCGGTTCAGCCAACTGCCTCTTCAAGTCCTCAAACGTCGCATTAGCAGCGTTACTCCAGACAAAAGTGTATGTTTTCTTCAACATCTGATACAGAGGGATCGCCTTCTCTCCCAAACGGATGATAAACTGGCTCAGGGCTGCAATTCGACCCGCCAGACACTGAACATCATTGATACATGCCGGTTTAGCCAAAGACATAATAGCCTTGATCTTTTCTGGATTAGCCTCAATGCCTATGTTAGACACCAGGAAACCTAAGAGCTTGACTGCCGGAACACCGAAGATGCACTTGGCCGGATTGAGCATCATCTTATACACCCGAAGATTATCAAAGGTCTCCTTCAAGTCTTCAATCAATTTCTCCTTCTTCCTGGACTTGACCACAATATCGTCCACATAAGCAAGAACATTGCGCCCAATTTGGGTATGAAGACAATGCTGCACGCAGCACTGATAAGTCGCCTGGGCACTCTTGAGCCCAAAGAGCATAGATACGTAGCAGAAGGCTCCAAAGTGAGTGATGAAAGCTGTTTTCTCCTGGTCCTTAACTGCCATCTTGATTTGATGATAACTAGAATAAGCATCCAAGAAACTCAAACGCTCACAACCCGCCGTAGCATCAATGATTTGATCAATACGAGGGAGAGCAAAAGGATCGGCCGAGCAAGCTTTGTTGAAGTCTGTGTAATCCACACACATGCGCCAAGTGCCATTCTTCTTAAGCACTAGCACCGGATTGGCCAGCCACTCTGGATGAAAAACCTCAATGATAAACCCAGCAGCCAACAGCCGGGCTACCTCTTCACCAATGGCCTTGCGCCTTTCTTTGTTGAAGCAGCGAAGAAACTGCTTGATCGGTTTAAACTTGGGATCAATATTGAGATTGTGCTCAGCGAGTTCCCTCGGTACACCTGGCATGTCAGAAGGCTTCCATGCAAAGATGTCCCGGTTCTCACGGATGAACTCGATGAGCGCGCTTTCCTATTTCGGATCCAGATTAGTGCTGATACTAAATTGTTTGGATGAATCGCCAGGAACAAAATCAACCAGCTTAGTCTCATCAGTTGGTTTGAACTTCAGGGTCGTTTCATGTTCTGTGGTGGGCTTCTTCAGAGGAGTCATATCTGCCGGATCAACATTGTCCTTGTAGAACTTCAACACTTCTGCCGCACAAACCGATTCAGCATAAGCCGCATCACCTTCTTCACAGTCCAAGGCTATCTTCCGACTCCCATGTACCATAATGGTCCCCTTATGACCCGGTATTTTGAGTTGTAGATAAACATAACAGGGCCTTGCCATGAACCTTGCATAAGCCAGCCGCCCAAATAGGGCATGATATGGGCTCTGGATTTTTACCACCTCAAAGGTTAAGGTTTCTGACCTGAAATCACGGTCATCTCCAAATACCACCTCCAAATTTATCTTACCAACTGGGTACGCTGATTTACCTGGTACTACTCCGTGGAAAACAGTGTTTGACGGTTTAAGATTTTTGTCCGTCAATCCCATGCGCCGGAAGGTTTCATAATACAGAATATTGATACTGCTCCCTCCATCCATGAGCACCTTGGTGAACTTATAACCTCGAACCTGAGGCGCCACCACCAAAGCCAGATGACCTGGATTGTCAACCCGGGGTGGATGATCCTCTCTGCTCCACACAATGGGCTGTTCGGACCAACATAAGTAGCGTGGCACTGCCGGTTCAACAGCGTTTACTGCGCTCTTGTGAAGCTTTTGATCGCGTTTGCACAAGCTAGTGGTGAAAACATGATACTGCCCACTACTCAATTGCTTCGGGTGACTCTGATAACCCGACTGTTGCTGATTCCCCTGATTATTCTGTTGATTATAACCACCCCTGTTGTTCTGATTGCCCTGATTGCCTTGATTGCCTTGGAATCCGGAGCTTGAACTGCCACCGCTGTAACTCGGCCCATGAGATCCGGGACCTGAACCACCGGAAGGACCCTGATCATACCAGAAAAGATCAGAGTTTTTGAACTCCCGCATGATGAAAATCCTTCCAGAGGTGCGTGGCTGGAACGTCCTTCGTCCCATGCTTCGGGCAAGGCTGATTCAACAAACGTTCCAGATTCATACTGCCACCGTGCTGGGGAGGTTTACCCTTACGACGTTGATTATTACCCTGCACATTGGTGTTAGCCACAAAATCTGAATTGTCCGCTTTACGGTTACCATTGTTACCCTTGCCCGCCGGGTTAGGCTGCTGTCCCTTGGTGTTGCCGCTCTTCTTTCCCTTCCCCTGCTTTTCCTCGTCAGACTCGGGATCCTTGGTACTATCAGAGTCAGCATACTTAACTAGAGCCCCCATGAGTGTTCCCATATCATTGCAGTGATGCTTCATCTACCCCAACTTGAACTTCAAGGGCTTGAACTTGCAATTGCCTTCCAATGTGATAATTGTTGAATCTGCATTGATGGGGTCAGATGAATGTAGGATTTCAGAAACCCGACATACCCAATGGGTGGTCGATTCACCCTCTCCATGAACACAAGCGGCCAGATCAACAATTGACATCGGTTGCTTGCAAGTATCTTTAAAGTTGTTGATAAACCAACTCTTTAACTCGTCCCATGACCTGATTGAATTAGGTGGCAAACTCTTTAGCCAAGTGCGAGATGTTCCTTCTAGCATCATTGTGAAGTACTTAGCACACACCGCTCCATCCACGTCCAGCATCTCCATGGCCATCTCATAGCTTTCTACCCATGACTCGGGGTGTAAATCGGCAGTGTAATTGGGCACTTTCTGAGGGCCCTTGAAGTCATTGGGAAACCGCGCATTGCGCAGGGCCGGTGTGAGACATGGCACCCCCAAAGTGGTAAAAGTAACTCTTGGCTCCACTGAAGTAGTTGCACGAACCGGCGTAAACTGACGTTCCACGTCCTGCACAGTCAATCCGGTGCCACGGCGCGCTCATCCCTTGTCTACTAAACCATGTGCTTCATTCCTTCCCCCTACCGGGTTAGGCCTCCGTGGCAGATGATGATTCCGTCCACTGCTTGACACAGCTGGCTCTTCAACATGCCTGCTGTAGCTCCGGCTTGGACGAGGGGTACAGTGTATCCTGTCCCGACAGTATGAATAAGCCTGTTGCTGAACCATTGCTGTCTGGAGTAAATCTCTAGCCCGTCGTGTCTCAACCACCGCGGGGGAGTCACCTTCCATTGGAATAGCAGCCAATCTTGACGCTGCAACAATCATATTGTCCAACGGGGTAGGAAAATGACCCGGTGGTGCTGGCGCGTATTGTGGCGGATCACGGTTCTGCTGAGGCGGGCCCATCATGCCCGGCTGATCTGGCGCTCCTGTCCTGGGTGCTTCAACCCGGTTCACCATGGACGGGTTACTGGTGCCTGCTCCTGACGTATGAAAGAGATTCCTTCCTTCATAAACCGGTGGCAGTCGAGACTGGTGCCGCCTCCTCATCACCTTGTTTGAAGCGTTCTGGTCCAGCATAAGCCGGTAAGACTCCGCATGAACTCGCTGAGCCTGAGCATCTAAAGTGATCCGCTCCTCAGCCATCCTAGTCTCCTCACACTAGTAGAAAAAGGGTCAAATGTGAAGCACAATAGTGCCGGTTTGAATTTCAGCCGGCACTAATGTGTACATTAGTGCCGGTTCGTGGCGGCGATCAATAGCACCGGTTCGTGGCGAACCTTTAGTACCGGTTCATGCCACAAACCGGTACTAAAGAGGCTGTGTCAGCCTGCGGTCAGGCTATGGCCCCACCATCACCATTTAGTGCCGGTTCGTACCACGAACCGGTACTAATGAGGTTATGGCAAGCTGTTCTTAGTCCCACCTCGCTCCCCTAACAAGCCTTTTACCACCTTAAATATGTTATTTCTCAAACTATCACAAGCACTTGGTCTTCATTGAACTCTATGTGTAGAATTTGTGGCCGCAATATGAGTCTTCATCGGTTTATAAATCGTTGATGACTCATATTGACAATTCAGATTGTACACACAAAGATCATTGATGATCAAAGTATTTTTGATGTTATAAGATCATATTGACAATTTAGACTGTAAAGAAATATAAGATCATGATTTAATGCTCTTATATTTTTTGCGTTCAGTATGCACCAACTGCTAGGCAGGAGGAGCTGTTTAGTACCGGTTCGTGGCGAACCTTTAGCACCGGTTCGTGCCACGAACTGGTACTAATGAGGTTGTGTCAGGTAAGACTGGGGCCCCAGGAGCACCTTTAGTACCGGTTCATGGATGAACCAGTACTACAGTTTCTTAGTAAGCTGTTTTTAGTCCCACCTCGCAAAGAGAGAGGGACTAGGAGCAGTTTATAAGCCCTGAGTGTACGATGAAGAAGAGGCTCAATGCTCACGTTGCTTAGCTTCAAGCCTTCAGGAATATGGTAGACTGCACGGAGCTATGCGCAGTGCAGTTTACACTATTCCGAAAGGCTTGAAGCAAATTAACGAGCATTGCACCTCTTTTTTTATTTTTAATAACTTATTACAACTCCGGACAAACTAATTGCATGTCAGCATTTCTTTTTTTTAAACTTTGGTTATAACTCCAGACTTTGACCATCAAGTTTTGCAGAAAAGAAAAAATAGCAGAAAAAAAACTATAGCTGAAAAGAAAAAAACTATATAAAATGACCGTGAAATTGAAAATTACTACAAAATGAACTCTGAAAATGTTGAATTTTGGCAAACTAGATGAAAAACTACTCAGAAATAAATAGAAGAAAATAACTATAACAGAAAAGAAAAAACTATACAAAAAACTACGCAGAAATAAATAGAAGAAAATAAAGCAGAAAAGAAAAAAACTATAAAAATAACTTATTACAACTCTGGACAAACTAATTGCACGTCGGCATTTCTTTTTTTAAACTTTGGTTATAACTCCAGACTTTGACCATCAAGTTTTGCAGAAAAGAAAAAATAGCAGAAAAAAAACTATAGCTGGAAAGAAAAAAAACTATATAAAATGACCGTGAAATTGAAAATCACTACAAAATGAACTCTGAAAATGTTGAATTTTGGCAAACTAGATGAAAAACTACTCAGAAATAAATAGAAGAAAATAAATATAACAGAAAAGAAAAAACTATACAAAAAACTATGCAGAAATAAATAGAAGAAAATAAAGCAGAAAAGAAAAAAACTATAAAAAAAATTGGGGCGCTGCCCTGTGGGCCTGCTAGGCCACAGGCGTGCAATTACATGCCTTAAAGGCCCAGCAGACTCACAGGGCAGCGCGTAGAATTTAGGCCTACAAGCTTGCTATATAGAGGAGGTCAAAGAGGGAGCCGCGACTGGGTTTATAAACCAGTGCGGCTGCCCTTCGCCCGGCGAGGTGGGACTAAACTTTGGGGTGGCAGCGCGAGGGCTTTAGTCCCGGTTGGTGGCTCCAACCGGTACTAAAGATCACCCCGCCTCTTGGCCTGGCCAAAGTTGGCCTTTAGTACCGGTTGGTGGCTCCAACCGGTACTAAAGGCCCATCCTATATATATAGAACTTACGAAAATTTCAGTTACATCTCCCCACTTTCGTCTCCAACCTCTCGACATCGCCGCGCGCCGCTCGATCCCGTCGTCGTTGCCTGTCGCCCGACGTCCGTCATCGTCGTCGCTGTCCCCGCCGCCGCCCGTCGTCGTCGTCGTCTCGCGCCACCGCCCCGAACGCCGCCGCCGTCCGTCGTCGTCGCCGCGGTCCCATACGTCTCTCGCACCCGCGCGCTGGCGCCCCCGCCCCGTACGCCGCCTCCCCCGCCCCGTACGCCGGCGCCCTCGCTCGTACGTACGGGGCGGCGGCGTACGAGGCGGCGTACACACACATACACACATACACACACTACACACATACACACACACACAATTTTTACTTATTTTTTGTTTTTTGTTTTCTGTTTTTTAGAAAATTTAATTAGATATTAGTTAGCTAGGTATGTGATATTTGAACTAGTTGAATAATTAATATAACTAGTTTATTTTAGTAAGAAAATTATCGAACTAGTTTATTTAGGTATATATGAGATTTGAACTAGTTGAATAATTAATATAACTAGTTTATTTTTAGTAAGAAAATTGTCTTATCTGAGATTTGATTATGTAATTAAAATATTATTTGTTAATGAGTTTTTCTGTTTATTTAATGTTTTTATATATTTTGAGTTTATATAAATATATAGTAATGTCAATTGTTAGAGATGAATATAGTTAGATATATATTTGAATTGGCTTGATATTAATTAATGTTAGATAGTAATAAGTGTTTAATGTTTCACCTAAGTGGGATTAGAACTAGTTTATTTTTAGCAAATGCTTAGTTGAACTAATTGAATTAATATAACTAGTTTATTTTTAGTAAATGCTTAGTTGAACTAATTGAATTAATATAACTAGTTTATTTTTAGTAAATGCTTAGTTGAATTAATAGAAGTAGTTGAATTAATTGAATTAGTAAGTGTTTAATGTTTCGCCTAATATGAACATAGGAAATGTCGTCTGACGACGGAAAAAATTTCGGTATGTGCACATACTGTGAAGACGAGCGCGGCCAGTGCGACAGAAATTTCCTTGTTGATGGTAGGCGATTCAGCATCAAGCTGGATGAGACTTTCGAATTCGATACAGTAAGTCACAACGACAAGTCTGTTTTCGTAATTAAGCATGACTTATATATGCTTCATTTGCCTGACTTATAATTTTTAATTTTCACTATTCTACTAGCGCATCCCATGCCATGCAAGAATTTTTGTCTTGGATAAGATAGGTTTCAAAGATATGGAAACTATGGAGGTAAAGAGAGCTTACCTGAAAACTGAGCATGATGGTTATACTTTCAACGTGAAAGTATACAATGCACACACGTACACTTATTTTGAATGCAAAACTTGGCAAGCACTATGCAAGGCTTATGCATTTGAGCCTGGTATGGTTATCACATTTGATATTCGTCCGGAAGATGAAATTGAAGGTAATAGAGACATATGGGTCGATGTGCAGACGCCTCCAGTTCTACAATTATGTGAGTTCTTCTCAAATATATTTTTGTCTTTGATATTGCTTATTTCAAAAATAACTGACAACTAATTTCTATTGACAGCTTATCTCCATTCAACCAAACATGTCCGGCGCTTGGTAGACAAGACCTTCTATTGTCCCGGAGCTGAACTAAACTGCGAGGAGATAAGTCATTATGTTTCATGGCTTGAGGATCTTCATACTGTCAAGACAATTTTTTTTCCTGCACTTGGAAATGTTAGTACTCAAAACGTGCGACCAATAGTGATGGTATTGAACTACGGTCACATCTATTTAGGAATGATGGTAAGCTATTTACTATTTGTCCTCAGTGCATATTTTGCGTACATATTTTTTTTGCTAAACTTTCATTGCTAAGTATATTAATTAAGTACTATACGATGTTCTTCAACAGGGACCCCGATGATAGTTGTGCCTCAGGGGATCGAGACTAAAGGTCAGATGTCAATTGTTAGCTTAAGTCCAAGATACCCTGCATTGCACATGAATGCATTCAGGATTTCTAGAAGCGATGAATGCTTAATAGTGAAAAATTGGAGGAAAATTGTTAATGATCGCAGAGAAGTACTAGGGGGCAGCAATGAGAAGCGCAGCCCACGATTAGGAGACAGGTTCATCGGCATGATCCAGTATGATCAATCAGGAGAGCTATACATGTTCTATGCTATTTTACCAGAGAGAGAGTAGCTAGCAGGAGTGATTTAGCTAGTTCTTCATGCTGCTCTTAATTAGTACTTGTCCTTTCATGTCCGTGTTCTTCGTTCTGAACTTAAGTGATTTGCTTTTGTGGTGTTATATATGAACGCTTATAATATCATGACAATCATGTTGAACTCGATGATTGGTTCTACTAGAAATTCTATATATATATATATATATATATATATATATATATATATATATATATATATATATATATATATATATATATATATATATATATATATATGTATATATATATATGCATAACGTTTACAATGTGTAGTATCGTAAAATACCAGCAAACGAAAAAGAATTAAAATGGAAAAGCAAAATTAAATGAAAAAGAAATAATAAAACTAAAAAACCCCAAATCTTATAGTACTGATTGGTGTTACCAACCGGTACTAAAGGGCTCCAGGCCCCCGGAGATGGCTCGTGCCACGTGGTTGCCCTTTAGCACCGGTTCGTGCTGAACCGGTACTAAAGGGGGGGGGGCTTTAGTGACCACACTTTAGTGCCGGTTATGGAACCGGCACTAAAGGGCCTTACGAACCGGTGCTATTGCCCGGTTCTGCACTAGTGTCAGGAGACATGTCCTCCTTAGCCTGAGCTATCTGATCTCGCAACTTTCTGACTTCTGCATTATGCTCATCCCGATTATCCGGATTAACCTCGGCGGTCAACAATGTTGCTAGAGCGTCCAATAACCTGGATAAGACTTGAACTGGCGGGCGCACGGGGCCTCCTGCCCCGGCTGCTGATCCGGAAATCATCGCCGCCGCTGTTGAAGATTGGGGTGCGAGCTGTGTACCAGCCATGAAGATTGCAACCCGGTTTGGCGGTTCAAAGGGGTCTGGAATACTGCTGCCATCGGAATAACCCCCAAACAGGCCATCCTGAACTTGATAGAAAGACTCGGTCTCGCCGGTGGATGACTCGCCATCGGAATAGACGGTCTCCCTACCATCAGATACTGGTTCAGATACGATACCATGGATGAACCCTACGAACGCACGCTTCATGGCGGGCTGAATCCGGGCAGGGCTCGCACGCTGAGCCATCTCGACGAGGTTGGTGTAGATGTCCGGCTTAGGGCCCGGTTCGCTGGTTTTGCCGATGAAGACGTGAATTCCTTCGAAGGGGACCCATTACCCGTACTCGATTGAGCCGGCGTCGGGGCCCTAGCCTGCATCGTCGATGTAGAGCTTGCCACGACGACTTTTGTTCATCCGGCCCACTGCATATCCCTTGAGCCCTTCGAACTTGCCCTCTAAGAACTTGAAACCATCGTGCGATAGCCCCACCGTGGGCGCCAACTGTCGTGGAATTATCACGTCAGATGTCCTAGTGAAAGGACTTAGTCGTGGAGCTATCGCGATTGGGTTAGCTTAGAGGGGTTAAACCGGACAAAGGACACAGGGAGTTTATACTGGTTCGGCCCCTTCCGGTGAAGGTAAAAGCCTACGATCCAGTTGTGGTGTTTTTTGATGTGGTCTCGATTACCAGGGAGCAAATATGCTTTGCCTAGTTCTCGAGTTGTTATCCTCTTGTCCCTGAACTGCCGCCGGGTCGTCCCTATATATACATAGGTTGACGCCCGACCGGTCTATAGAATCCCGAGGCTGGCTCATACAAGTGTCCGGCTCGGTTTCTTTCCCTAATTTACAATACAAGTTACACATCTATGGCGGTTTACTACTATGGGCCCTAACCCGCCATTGGGCTCTGGGCCTCTAAGCCTCCATAGTTAAAGCGCCATAGCCTTCATCTTCATGGGCTCTTGTACATGTCTCCTTGTGAGTGTAATCCGGCCCCTCCTAGGTGGTTTAACTCAGTAGTCATATCCCCAACATTGATCGAATGTTGTTCAGGGTCTCAGATGAGATCACAGACATGACGAGGAGCTCCGGAATGGTCCGGAGGTAAAGATTCATATATTGGATGATATGGTTAGGCCAAGGGGTCAGGCCCACGGGGCTATAAGTCGGTGCAAAAGGAGTTTTGCGGAGGCGAGGGGGCCAAACGCCGGAGACCCTGGCGTCTGGCCCTGGGCTAGACGCCGAGGCTTATGGCGTCTGGACCAGACGCCAAGGATTGTGGCGTTTGGTCCTGGAGTCCAAGTGGGACTCTTGCCTTTCGGTCAAAACCGACTTTGAGGAGGCTTTTGCTCCAAGTTTCGACCCCAGGGCTCAACATATAAATAGAGGGGCGGGGCTAGCACCAAAAACACATCAAGAAACACCAAGCCATGTGCCGGCAACCCCGTCCCCTCTAGTTTATCCTCTGTCATAGTTTCCGTAGTGCTTAGGCGAAGCCCTGCGGAGATTGTTCTTCACCAACACCGTTACCACGCCGTCGTGCTGCCGGAACTCAGCTACTACTTCGCCCGTCTTGCTGGATCAAGAAGGTGAGGATGTCATCGAGCTAAACGTGTGCAGAACTCGGAAGTGCCATGTGTTTGGTACTTGGATCGGTCGGATCGTGAAGACATACGACTACATCAACCGCGTTGATAAACGCTTTTAGCGATCTTCAAGGGTATGAAGATACACTCTCCCCTCTCGTTGATATACATCACCATGATCTTGCGTGTGCGTAGGAAATTTTTGAAATTACTACATTCCACAACACCGGATTCACTCCGGGATTGTCTGCAGAATCTATTGTTAGATTTGCAAGCATGTCGAATACTAACTGGTACACGTAATTACATTCTCTTTGATCGAGGCAAGTATTACCAGATGAGGCCTTCTTGGATTCCTCTATTTCGGCAACTGCGGCCCTTAGCTGGGCTTTGCACTCCTCCAGCTCTTGAGACAAATGGGTGTTCTTTTCTGTAAGAACCTATTCACAAAATGATCCTTAAATCAGTTGTGCCAACTGTTTCAAGTCTCAGGGGCTACTGATATACATAATTATTAGATTTTTTCTTAATTGTATATCCTTTAAATACTGGCATGTGGCTCTAGCAAGCCCACCTTGCGTAGCTCAGATGCACGCGTCTCCCGAGTTGAAGGCATTGAACACCTCTTCGGAGAAATTAGCGTCGCGGAGTACGGCCCGTCGACGCCGGTGATTCATGGCGCTCTCCACTTCGGAATTCATCCTATGTAGGAGGACCGTTCGGAGTTGTCCCCATGTTAGCCTCCACCCTTGAGGCCGGTCTGGAGTCCGGCTGGTGGAGGTGTGGCCGGCGGGATCTCCGGACACAGTCAGGTGAGTACTCTTTCTGCCAGGGCATAATAGACACTGTTACATTTCAAAGACGATAATCACGGAGTAGGTTTTAAATCATACCTTTGCGACAACATCTCGGTCCTGACCGCCTTCCTTTTAAGCCTACCCGGCTTGGGCGCCCTTTGTTGGTGAGTTGCCGTGGGTTCGGCGCGGCACCCCGATGGCCTTCCCTATAACGTGCAATATATGTGCGGTTGGTAAGGCGTAACAAAGGGATCCTTCTCGGAAGTTAGGACCCTGATTTTACTTACATACGATGCAGGGAGTAGGCGAGGATAGTCGGTGATGATGGCCACCAAGGCGCCGTCACAGCTTGCCTGGTAAAACACCCGGTCGACGAGCTCCACAAATATGTCTGGATCTTCTTCAAATCTGGGGTCGAGGGCCCGGTTGTGGTCCTCTGGCTGTGGAGGCAGGTTGTGGACCTCCATCACAGCTTTTCGCAGTTCCTACTATGAACTAGCAAGGTAAATATGTGTGATGAATGCGGGAATGAATAGATTTGAGTAAAAGGTAGCGGCTCACCCAGCTAGGGGGGTTGTACATGGAAAATCCATCCTATGGTTTAATGCGGATGAACTCCTCTTCTTCTCCTTTATACAAATCAGACAATATTTTCGCCAGGGCGATGGCGGAGTCCGGACCTTTCCGACCGCAGCGGGTGGCATCGTCTTCTCCATTGAAGTGACACATGGGACGCCCCCGATACTGGACCGGTTGCACCCCTCGCATTATGCATATTGACATAACCTCGATTATTGTCAATCCAGATTTGGCCAGTGTTCTTATCCTGCCCAGCAGATAAAGGACCTCTCTGTTATCTTCCTCCTGCGGGCTCCGGGGACGCCAGCTGCGGCGTTTCTTCAATGGGGCATTGTTAAACTCAGGAAGACCCACTCAGATAGGGTCCGGAAGGGGGACGCCCTCTATATAAAACCACTCCGAGGGCCAATCTTCGGATGTCTTCTTCAGAGTGTCGGACAAGTATCTGGTCTCGGTAATGCGCCATATTTCGGCTCCGCCCACTTGATATATTGATCCCTCCTGATTGCGAGGGACGAGGCAGAACAACCTCTTCCATAGCTCGAAATGAGCTTCGCACCCCAGAAATAGCTCGCAAAGGGCGACATAACCTGCGATGTACAGTATGGAGGCAGGAGTAAAGTTATGCAACTGGAGGCCGTAATACTCCAGGAGCCCATGGAGGAATGGATGGATTGGGAATCCAAGTCCCCTCAACAAGTAAGGGACAAGGCATACTCGCTCCCCCTGGATGGGTTGGGGAAACTCTCTGCTTGCTCCCCGCCATCATAAGCATATAGTCCGGCTCGGACGGGGACAAGATATGCAGGCGGGAGAAACCCCTAGGTCTGCAGCTCCACTAACCGGCTGTGGGATATGGTGCACTTCACCCAATCGCCTGGCTTAGTGCTATGGGAGCGAGAGGAGGAGCTGTGGTGACCGGCCATGATGGGATGGCTTTTACGGGCGTGCTCTGATGGATCCTCGCTTGGGGAAGATGGTGTGATTTTGGATCTGAGGATCCCCGTCTCTTTAATAGATGATTTACTTACGAGGTCAGGGTGGCAAATGTAAAAATACCCCGACTTCTCACATTCGCTCGACATGTGGAGACTGCCATTATTTAGGTATAGAAGCTGAGGAGTGCAGCATTAATGGGAAGCTGGACACTGCTTGTTGCAACAGGAACTCTGGGATTTGGAGAAGAACCCTCCTTGCAATGTCAAAGACAATCTGCACGCCGGACTCATCGTCATTAAAGCCTGGTTCAGGGGCTACTGAGGGAGTCCTGGATTAGGAGGTCCTCGGACAGCCGGACTATATGCTTATGCCGGACTATTGGACAATGAAGATACAAGATTGAAGATTTCGTCCTGTGTCCGGGTGGGACTCTCCTTTGCATGGAAGGCAAGCTTGGCAATTCGGATGTGTAGATCTCCTTCTCTGTAACCGACTCTATGTAACCCTAGCCCCCTCCGGTCTCTATACAAAGCGGAGGGTTTAGTCCGTAGGACAAGAACAATCATAATCATAGGCTAGCTTCTAGGGTTTAGCCTCTACGATCTCGTGGTAGATCAACTCTTGTAATACTCATATCATCAAGATCAATCAAGCAGGAAGTAGGGTATTACCTCCATAGAGAGGGCCCGAACCTGGGTAAACATTGTGTCCCCCGCCTCCTGTTACCATTAGCCTTAGACGCACAATTCGGGACCCCCTACCTGAGATCCGTCGGTTTTGACACCGACACTTAGCTTTGGGTTCAATCTTGCGGTGTCCTTTCCCAGTGACAGCAGGGGCAGCAAGGCACGTATTGTATTGTTGCCATCGAGGATAAAAAGATGGGGTTTATATCATATTGCTTGAGTTTATCCCTCTACATCATGTCATCTTGCCTAACATGTTACTTTGTTCTTATGAACTTAATACTCTAGATGCATGCTGGATAGCGGTCGATGTGTGGAGTAATAGTAGTAGATGCAGAATCCTTTCTATCTACTTGTCGCGGACGTGATGCCTATATACATGATCATGCCTAGATATTCTCATAACTATGCACTTTTCTATCAACTGCTCGACAATAATTTGTTCACCCACCGTAATACTTATGCTATCTTGAGAGAAGCCACTAGTAAAACCTATGGCCCCGGGGTCTATTTTCCATCATATAAGTTTCCAATCTACTTTATTTTGCAATCTTTACTTTTCAATCTATATCATAAAAATACCAAAAATATTTATCTTATCTTATTATCTCTATCAGATCTCACTTTTGCAAGTGGTCGTGAAGGGATTGACAACCCCTTTATCACGTTGGTTGCAAGGTTCTTGATTGTTTGTGTAGGTACGAGGGACTTGCGTGTAGCCTCCTATGGGATTGATACCTTGGTTCTCAAAAACTAAGGGAAATACTTACGCTACTTTGCTGCATCACCCTTTCCACTTCAAGGGAAAACCAACGCAGTGCTCAAGAGCTAGCAATAAGGATTTCTGGCGCTGTTGCCGGGGAGGTCTTCGCACAAGTCAAGACATACCAAGTACCCATCACAAACTCTTCTCCCCTCGCATTACATTATTTGCCATTTGCCTCTCATTTTCCTCTCCCCCACTTCACCCTTGTCATTTTATTCGCCCTCTCTTTCCCGTTCGCCTATTTTTCGCTTGCCTCTTGTGTGCTCATGTGTTAGATTGTTTATTTCGTCGCCATGGCTAGTCCTCCTATCATCGTTAGCACTCCTGATCATGAAGTTCTTCATTTTAAACAAAGGGAGGGAGAAAATCTAAAGATGCTTGGCATAGAATTTGCAATGCTCAAAATAGATCTACTAGGAAGCAATCTACTTCCGTTCTTATTTGCAATTTTTATGTAGGCATTACTCCTTGGAATAGATGCATTCTTGATGCCATTACTGGAGGGAATTTCTTGGGTAGCCATACTTTTGATGCTTATAATGCTATGTTAGATTTGTTTGGTCCACCACCTCTCTTGGTTAATGGAACTGTTTTAACTTTGGAACATGTGATGCAAAGGCTTGAAATTATTTAAAATAAAGTTGCCACTTTTGAGTTAATTGAAAATTTGGATAAAAAGATCCACAACCAAATTACCAATATGGATCTAAGGTTGGAATTACTATGAACTTTTTTAAAGAGAAGGAACCTATAGTGAACGAAAGAATAGATCAAGATTCTACAAGAATTGGTAAACTTTAGGATATTATTACCAACTTAGGGTCTGCCTTTTCATCCGTGAAAAATACTCCAACTCCTCCTACCAAAATTGCCAAATTAATGTATGTTCCTAAAAATAAGGGTGAATATTCTAGTAAGGAAAATGCGGATCTCAAATCAATAAGTATTCATCCCAACTTTTTTGCTATCATTAAGGAACCTTTTGCTACAAATGAATTTCTTGATTTCTTGCCTAGGAGTTTGATCATTAAAAGGAAGGAAAGTCCTAAGGGTTATAAATGCTCTGTTGAAGAATTGAATACCAAAGGTGGCAATACTTAGATCTATTCTCGCTTTTACGCCTAGCTAGGGGCGTTAAACGATAGCGCTTGTTGGGAGGCAACCCAATTTTATTTTTGTTGCTTACTTTTTGCTTTTGTGTAGTAATAAATAATTCATCTAGCTTCTGTTTAGATGTGGTTTTCTGTTTTAATTAGTGTTTGTTTGACAGATTCTGTTTTCGCGTGTTATTTGCTTATTTTGATGAATCTATGGCTAGTATTGGGGGGTATGAACCATAGAGAAGTTGAAATACAGTAGGTTTAACACCAATATAAATAAAGAATGAGTTCATTACAGTACCTTAAAGTGGTGGTTTGCTTTCTTGCACTAACAGAGCTTATGAGATTTTCTGTTGAGTTTTGTGTTGTGAAGTTTTCAAGTTTTGGTTAAAGATTTGATGGACTATGGAATAAGGTATGGCAAGAGCCTAAGCTTGGGATGCCCATGGCACCTCAAGGTAATTCAAGGACAACCAAAAGCCTAATCTTGGGTATGCCCCAAAAGGCATCCCCTCTTTCGTCTTCGTCTATCAGTAACTTTACTTGGAGCTATATTTTTATTCACCACATGATATGTGTTTTGCTTGGAGCGTCTTGTATGATATGAGTCTTTGCTTTTTAGTTTACAACAATCATCCTTGCTGTACACACCTTTTGGGAGAGACACACATGATTCGGAATTTATTAGAATACTCTATGTGCTTCACTTATATCTTTTGAGCTAGATAATTTTGCTCTAGTACTTCACTTATATCTTTTTAGAGCACGGCGGTGGTTTTATTTTGTAGAAATTATTGATTTCTCATGCTTCACTTATATTACTTTGAGAGTCTTTTAGAACAGCATGGTATTTGCTATGGTTATAAAATTGGTCCTAAGATGATGGGCATCCTAGTTGGGGATAATAAAAACTATCATAGAAAGTGCATTGAATACTATGATCAATTTGATACTTGATGATTGTTTTGAGATATGAAGATGGTGATATTAGAGTCATGCTAGTGGAGTAGTTGTCAATTTGAGGAATACTTGTGTTGAAGTTTGTGATTCCCGTAGCATGCACGTATGGTGAACCGTTATGTGATGAAGTTGGATCATGATTTATTTAATGATTGTCTTCCTTATGAGTGGCGGTCGGGGACGAGCGATGGTCTTTTCCTACCAATCTATCCCCCTAGGAGCATGTGCGTAGTACTTCGTTTTGATAACTTGTAGATATTTACAATGAGTATGTGAGTTCTTTATGACTAATGTTGAGTCCATGGATTATACGCACTCTCACCCTTCCACCATTACTAGCCTCTCTTGTGCCGCGCACTTCTTTATGACTAATGAGTGAAAAAGAGAGAAGGGACAATGTTACTATCCTTTTACCACACTTGTGCTTCAAAGTACCACCATGATCCTCATGATAGAGAGTCTCCTATGTTGTCACTTTCATATACTAGTGGGAATTTTTCATTATAGAACTTGGCTTGTATATTCCAATGATGGGCTTCCTCAAAATACCCTAGGTCTTCGTGAACAAGCAAGTTGGATGCACACCCACTTGGTTTCTTTTTGAGCTTTCATACACTTATAGCTCTTGTGCATCCATTGCATGGCAATCCCTACTCACTCACATTGATATCTATTAATGGGCATATCCATAGCCTGTTGATACGCATAGTTGATGTGAGACTATCTTCTCCTTTTTTGTCTTCTCCACAACCACCATTCTATTCCACATATAGTGCTATGTCTATGGCTCACGCTCATGTATTGCATGAAAGTTGAAATTTTTTGAGAATAAAGTATGAAACAATTGCTTGGCTTGTCATCGGGGTTGTGCATGATTTAAATATTTTATGTGATGAATATAGAGCATAGCCATACTATATGATTTTGTAGGGATAGCTTTCTTTAGCCATGTTATTTTGAGAAGAAATGATTGCTTGGTTAGTATGCTTGAAGTATTATTGTTTCATGTCAATATCAACTTTTATCTTGAATCATTTGGACCTGAACATTCATGCCACAATAAAGAAAATTACATTGAGAAATATGCTAGGTAGCATTCCACATCAAAAATTCTGTTTTTATCATTTACCTACTCGAGGACGAGCAGGAATTAAGCTTGGGGATGCTTGATACGTCTCCAACTTATCTATAATTTTTAATTGTTCCATGCTATTATATTACCCATTTTGGATGTTTATGGGCTTTACTATACACTTTTATATCATTTTTGGGACTAACCTACTAACCGGAGGCCCAACCCAAATTGCTTTTTTTTTTTGCATATTTCAGTGTTTCGAAGAAAAGGAATATCAAACGGAGTCCAAACGGAATGAAACCTTCGGGAGAGATCTTTTTGGAACAAACGTGATGTCTACTACACTACCTTCTTCTTGTAGACGTTGTTGGGCCTCCAAGTGCAGAGGTTTGTAGGAAAGTAGCAAATTTCCCTCAAGTGGATGACCTATGGTTTATCAATCCGTGGGATGCATAGTATGAAGATGGTCTCTCTCAAACAACCCTGCAACCAAATAACAAAGAGTCTCTTGTGTCCCCAACACACACAATACAATGGCAAATTGTATAGGTGCACTAGTTCGGCGAAGAGATGGTGATACAAGTGCAATATGAATGGTAGATATAGGTATTTGTAATCTGAAAATATAAAAACAGCAAGGTAACAAATGATAAAAGTGAGCATAAACGGTATTGCAATGCTAGGAAACAAGGCCTAAGGTTCATACTTTCACTAGTGCAAGTTCTCTCAACAATAATGACATAATTGGATCATATAACTATCCCTCAACATGCAACAAAGAGTCACTCCAAAGTCACTAATAGCGGAGAACAAACAAAGAGATTATTGTAGGGTACGAAACCACCTCAAAGTTATCCTTTCTGATCGAGGTATTCAAGAGTTCGTAGTAAAATAACACGAAGCTATTCTTTCCTTTCAATCTATCCTAGAGTTCGTACTAGAATAACACCTTAAGATACCAATAAATCAAAACCCTAATGTCACCTAGATACTCCAATGTCACCTCAAGTATCCGTGGGTATGATTATACGATATGCATCACACAATCTCAGATTCATCTATTCAACCAACACAAAGTACTTCAAAGAGTGTCCCAAAGTTTCTACTGGAGAGTCAAGACGAAAACGTGTGCCAACCCCTATGCATAAGTTCATTGAACCCGCAAGTTGATCACCAAAACATACAGCAAGTAGATCACGTGAATATCCCATTCTCACCACAAATAAGCACGGCAAGACATACGTCAAGTGTTCTCAAATCCTTAAAGACTCAATCCGACAAGATAACTTCAAGGAAAAAACTAAATTCATTACAAGAGAGTACAGGGGGAGAAACATCATAAGGGCATCTCCAGCCGCGCCCCCAACAGGCCCTCCCCAGGCAATTTTGCCTCGCCGGTGCCAAAAAAAGGCCCTAGTCGCGCCCCCAGAAGCCCGTTTTTCGCCGGCTCGGGCCAAAACTGGTGCCGGCGGACCCAGGCCGAACCCGGCGCCCTGGGGGGCGCTTGGGGAGCCGGCACAAGAGAAAAAGGCGCGTGGGCCCGCCCTGGAGGCGACCCGAGGGCCTTTTCCCGCCGTTTCTTGACGCTTTTCCCTCGCATCTCTCCCGCTCGCTCGCCTTCCTCCCTCCATTCTCTCCCTTTCTCCCGCCAAACCCCCTCCCGCTCGGGCCGTCCTACGCAAAGAGAAGACCGAGGCGCGGTGGTCATCGCTAATGAAGAACAACGCCATCAAGCTCGACCTGCTCCGCACGAACGTCGCCGCGAAGAAGAGGAACACCGACATGGCTTTTTTGATGGGCGGGGGGGACATGCTCCAGAGCAACGACGACAAGCTCAAGGCGTGGTACCTGATGCAGCGCGGCCACATCCTGAATGAGCTGCCGACGGCAACGCCGACGACGCCCACGACCACACGGACGCCAAGCCCGAACGACGCCTCTACATCGCCGCCCAGCAGTGCCGAAGCTGCGCCGATGCAGCCCAGCACCGAAGCAGCTCCGACACCGATGAGCCCGCGCACGCCGACTCCGCCAACGCCTGGAGCCGACCCCGCCGAGTGAATCATTGTGCACGCGAACTTGTGGTGGCGGCGCTCTGTTTTTTGTAATGCCAGACTACGTCTCATCGCTGGATTTGCGGCGTCTATTGAGAGCGGGAACGACCAAGTTTAAATTTCCCGCATCCTGGGGCCGGCGCGTGGGGGCGTGACTAGGAGCTAGATCGCCCCCAGGGGCCGAACTAGCGCCGGCACGCCCCTAGGCCGCTCTATTTAGGCGCCCTGGGGGGCCGAACGGCCGGAGATGCCCTAAGATCCAACTATAATAGCAAAGCTCACAATACATCAAGATCGTATCACCTCAAGAACATGAGAGAGAGAGAGAGATCAAACACATAGCTACTGGTACATACCCTCGGCCCCGAGGGTGAACTACTCCCTCCTTGTCATGGAGAGCGCCGGGATAATGAAGATGGCCACCGGTGATAGATTCCCCCTCCGGCAGGGTGCCGGAACGGGCTCCCGAGAGGTTTTTGGTGGCTACAGAGGCTTGCGGCGGTGGAACTCTTGATCTATTATGCTCCTTGATGTTTTCGTGGTATGTGGATATATATAGGCGAAAGAAGTCGGTCAAGGGAGCCACGAGGGTGGGCGGCGCGCCCAGGGGGTAGGGCGTGCCTCCCTGCCTCGTGGCTTCCTCGAAGCTTCCCTGGCGTCTACTCCAAGTCTCCTGGATTGATTTCATTCCAAAAATAACTCTCCCGAAGGTTTCATTCTGTTTGGACTCCATTTGATATTCCTTTTCTGCGAAACACTGAAATAGGCAAAAAAAACAGCAATTTGGGCTGGGCCTTCGGTTAATAGGTTAATCCCAAAAATGATATAAAAGTGTATAGTAAAGCCCATAAACATCCAAAACGGGTAATATAATAGCATGGAACAACCAAAAATTATAGATATGTTGGAGACATATTAAAACGCAATCCAGGAGACTTGGAGTGGACGTCAAGAAGCAGACGAGGCGAGCACAAGGCAGGAGGGCGCACCCTAGGGGGATGGGTGCGCCCCCACCCTTGTGGACCCCTCGTGGCTCCCCTGACCGACTTCCTTCGCCTATATATATCTACGTACCCCGAAAACATCCAGGAGCACCATGAAACCCTATTTCCACCACCGCAACCTTCTGTACCCATGAGATCCCATCTTGGAGCCTTTTCTGACGCTCCGCCGGAGGGGGAATCGATCACGGAGGGGCGGAGGGCTTCTACATCAACAGCATAGCCACTCCGATGAGTTGTGAGTAGTTTACCACAGACCTTCGGGTCCATAATTATTAGCTAGATGGCTTCTTCTCTCTCTTTGAATCTCAATACAATGTTCTCCTTGATCTTCTTGGAGATCTATTCGATGTAACTCTTTTTGCGGTGTGTTTATGATCAAGTTTATCTATGAGAAATATTTGAATCTCCTCTGAAATCTTTTATGTATGATTGGTTATCTTTGCAAGTCTCTTCAAATTATCAGTTTGGTTTGGCCTACTAGATTGATTTTTCTTGCAATCGGAGAAGTGCTTAGCTTTGGGTTCAATCTTGCGGTGTCCTTTCCCAATGACAGCAGGGGCAGCAAGGCACGTATTGTATTGTTGCCATCGAGGATAAAAAGATGGGGTTTCTATCATATTGCTTGAGTTTATACCTCTACATCATGTCATCTTGCCTAATGCGTTACTCTGTTCTTATGAATTTAATACTCTAGACGCATGCTGGATAGCGGTTGATATGTGGAGTAATAGTAGTAGATGCAGAATACTTTCGATCTACTTGTTGTGGTCGTGATGCCTATATACATGATCATGCCTAGATATTCTCATAATTATGCACTTTTCTATCAATTGCTCGATAGTAATTTGTTCACCCATGTAATAATTATGCTATCTTGAGAGAAGCCACTAGTGAAATCTATGGCCCCCGGGTCTATTTTCCATCATATAAGTTTCTGATCTACTTTATTTTGCAATCTTTACTTTTCAATCTATATCATAAAAATACCAAAGATATTTATCTTATCTTATCATCTCTATCAGATCTCACTTTTGCAAGTGGCCGTGAAGGGATTGACAACCCCTTTATCGCGTTGGTTGCAAGGTTCTTGATTGTTTGTGTAGGTACGAAGGACTTGCGTGTAGCCTCCTACTGGATTGATACCTTGGTTCTCAAAAACTGAGGGAAATACTTATGCTACTTTGCTGCATCACCCTTTCCTCTTCAAGGGAAAACCAACGCGGTACTCAAGAGGTAGCATCCGCACGCTTAACGTTTGATGATGATTTGTATTATGACTTATGTGTTTTGGTGACCAAAGTTTGTTTGGAGTCCCGGATGAGCTCACGGACATGATGAGGAGTCTCGAAATGCTTGAGAGGTAAAGATTGATATATTGGACGAAGGTAGTCGGACACCGGAAAGGTTTCGGGACGTTTCAGATATTTATCGGGGAACCGAGGGGTTACCGGAACCCCCCGGGGAAGTTATGGGGCAGCCCGCAGGGTGCCCCCCCCCCCAGGGGATCCCGAATTGGACAAGGGGGAGGGGGCACGGACCCCTCTTTCCTCTCCCTCTCCCTCTCCTTCCCTCTTTCACCCTCTTGGAATAGGAAAGGGAGTCCAACTAGGATGGGGAATCCTAGTTGGGCTCCCCCTTGGCGCGCACCCTCAAGGCTGCCGGCCTCGTCCCTCTCCTCCTTTATATACAGGGCGGGGGCAACCCAAAGGTACATCAATTGTCCCTTAGTAGTGTGCGGTGGCCCCCCTCCATAGTTTACCACCTCGGTCATATTGTCGTAGTGCTTAGGCGAAGCCCTGCGCGGATCACATCACCAACACCATCGCCACGCCGTCATGCTGACGGAACTCTCTCTCGACCCTCTACTGGATCTAGAGCCCGAGGGACGTCATCGAGCTAAACATGTGCTGACCGTGGAGGTGTCGTACGTTCGGTACTTGGATCGGTTGGATCCTGAAGACGTTCGACTACATCAACCGCGTTAACATAACGCTTCCGCTTTCGGTCTATGAGGGTACATGGACACACTCTCCCCTCTCATTGCTATGTATCTCCTAGATAGATCTTGCGTGATCATAGGATTTTTTTTTTGAATTACTACATTCCCCAACAGTGGCATCCGAGCCAGGTCTATCCGAGTCAAGTGATTCATAATCAAGTGATTCCAAAAGTGCATCAGAATGGAGTTTCTTCATGCGCTTTACACTGATATGACCCAAACGGTAGTGCCACAAATAAGTAGCACTATCATTATTAAACTTCAATCTTTTGGCTTCAACACTATGAATATGTGTATCACTACTATCAAGATTCCACAAAAATAGACCACTCAGCAGGGGTGCATGACCATAAAAGATATTACTCATATAAATAGAACAACCATTATTCTCTGATTTAAATGAATAACCGTCTCACATTAAACAAGATCCAGATATAATGTTCATGCTCAACGCTGGCACCAAATAAGAAGTATTCATGTCTAAAACTAATCCCGATGGTAGATGTAGAGGTAGCGTGCCGACCGCGATCACATCGACTTTGGAACCATTTCCCACGCGCATCGTCACCTCGTCCTTAGCCAATCTTTGCTTAATCCGTAGCCCATGTTTCGAGTTGCAAATATGAGCAACAGAACCAGTATCAAATACTCAGGCGCTACTGCGAGCATTAGTTAAGTACACATCAATAACATGTATATCAAATATACCTTTCACTTTGCCATCCTTCTTATCCGCCAAATACTTGGGGCAGTTCCGCTTCTAGTGACCAGTCCCTTTGTAGTAGAAGCACTCAGATTCAGGCTTAGGTCCAGACTTGGGTTTCTTTTCTTGAGCAGCAACCTTTTTGACGTTCTTCTTGAAGTTCCCATTCTTCCCTTTGCCCTTTTTCTTGAAACTAGTGGTCTTATTGACCATCAACACTTGATGCTCCTTTTTGATTTCTACCTCCGCGGCCTTTACCATCACGAAGAGATCGGGAATAGTCTTGTTCATCCCTTGCATATTATAGTTCATCACGAAGCCTTTATAGCTTAGTGCAGGTGATTGAAGAACTCTGTCAATGACACAATCAACTGGAAGATCAACTCCCAGCTGAGTCAAGTGATTATGATACCCAGACATTTTTGAGTATGTGCTCACTGACAGAACTATTCTCCTCCATTTTGCAGCTGTATAACTTGTTGGAGACTTCATATCTCTCAACTCGGGCATTTGCTTGAAATATTAACTTCAACTCTTGGAATATCTCATATGCTCCATGACGTTCAAAACATCTTTGAAGTCCCGATTCTAAGACGTAAAGCATGGCACACTGAACTATCGAGTAGTCAACAGCTTTGCTTTGCCAGACGTTCTTAACATCATCAGTAGCATCTGCAGCAGGCCTGGCACCTAGTGGTGCTTCCAGGATATAATTCTTCTGTGCAGTAATGAGGATAATCCTCAAGTTACGGACCCAGTCTGTGTGGTTGCTGCCATCATCTTTCAACTTAGCTCTCTCTAGGAACGCATTAAAATTCAAAGGAACGGTAACACGGGCCATTGATCTACAACGACATAGACATGTAAAATACTATCATGTACTAAGTTCATGATAAATTAAAGTTCAATCAATCATATTACTTAAGAACTCCCACTTAGATAGACATCCCTCTAATCATCTAAGTGATCATGTGATCCAAATCAACTAAACCATGTCCGATCATCAAGTGAGATGGAGTAGTTTTCAATGGTGAACATCACTATGTTGATCATATCTACTATATGATTCACGCTCGACCTTTCGGTCTCAGTGTTCCAAGGCCATATCTGCATATGCTAGGCTCGTCAAGTTTAACCCGAGAGTATTCTGCGTGTGCAAAACTGGCTTGCACCCTTTTTATGTGAACATAGAGCTTATCACACCCGATCATCATGTGGTGTCTCGGCACGACGAACTGTAGCAACGGTGCATACTCAGGGAGAACACTTGTACCTTGAAATTTAGTAAGGGATCATCTTATAATGCTACCAACGTTCTAAGCAAAATAAGATGCATAAAGGATAAACATCACATGCAATCAAAATATGTGACATGATATGGCCATCATCATCTTGTGCTCATTATCTCCATCACCGAAGCATCATCATGATCTCCAACGTCACCGGCGTGACACCTTGATCTCCATCGTAGCATCGTTGTCGTCTCGCCACCTATTGTTACTACGACTATCGCTACCTCTTAGTGATAAAGTAAAATAATTACATGGCGATTGCATTGCATACAATAAAGCGACAACCATATGGCTCCTGCCAGTTGCCGATAACTTTGTTACAAAACATGATCATCTCATACAACAATTTATATCACATCATGCTTGACCATATCACATCACAGCAATCCCTACAAAAACCAAGTTAGACATCCTCTACTTTGTTGTTGCAAGTTTTACGTGGCTGCTACGGGCTTCTAGCAAGAACAGTTCTTACCTATGCTTCAAAACCACAATGATTTTTCGTCAAGTGTGTTGTTTTAACCTTCAACAAGGACCGGTCGTAGCCACACTCGATTCAACTAAAGTTGGAGAAACAGACACTCACCAGCCACCTATGTGCAAAGCACGTCGGTAGAACCAGTCTCGCGTAAGCGTACGCGTAATGTCGGTCTGAGCCACTTCATCCAACAATACCGCCGAATCAAAGTATGACATGCTGGTAAGCAGTATGACTATTATTGGCCATAACTCTTTGTGTTCCACTCGTGCATATAACATCTATGCATAGACCTGGCTCGGATGCTACTGTTGGGGAACACAGTAATTTCAAAAAAATTCCTACGATCATGCAAGATCTATCACTAGGTGATGCATAGCAACGAGGGGGGAGAGTGTTGTCTACGTACCCTCGTAGACCGAAAGCAGAAGTGTTATGACAACGGGGTTGATGTAGTCGTACATCTTCATGATCGAACCGATCCTAGCACCGAAGGTATGGCACCTCCGCGATCTGCGCACGTTCAGCTCGGTGACGTCCCACGAACTCTAGATCTAGCTGAGGTCGAGGGAGAGTTTCGTCAGCACGATGGTGTGGTGACGGTGATGATGAAGTTATCGGCGCAGGGCTTCGCCTAAACACTACGACGATATGACCAAGGTGTGTAACTTTGGAGGGGGGCACCGCACACGACTAAAACAATTGTCAACTTGTGTCTATGGGGTGCCTCCCTCCCCCGTATATAAAGGAGTGGAGGAAGGGGAGGGCCGGCCCTCTCATGGTGCACCCAAGGGGGGAGTCCTACTCCCAGTGAGAGTAGGATTCCCCTTTCCCTAGTTGGAGTAGGAGAGGAAGGAAGGGAGAGAGAGAGAGGGAGAGGGGGGGAAGGAAAGGGGGGGGGTGGCCCCCTGATACGTCTCCAACGTATCTATAATTTTTGATTACTCCATGCTACTTTGTCTACTGTTTTGGACTATATTGGGCTTTATTTTCCACTTTTATATTATTTTTGGGACTAACCTATTAACCGGAGGCCAGCCCAGAATTGTTGTTTTTTGCATATTTCAGTATTTCAAAGAAACAGAATATCAAACGGAGTCCAAACGGAATGAAACCTTCGGGAACATGATTTTCCAACCGAACGTGATCCAGGAGACTTAGACCCTACTCCAAGAAGTGCCAGAGGCAGTCACGAGGGTGGAGGGCGCCCCCCCTGGGCGCGCCCCCCTACCTCATGGCCCCTCTGTTGCTCCACCGACGTACTCCTTCCTCCTATATATACCTACGTACCCCCGTTAGATCAGATACGGAGCCAAAAACTTAATTCCACCGCCGCAACCTTCTGTATCCACGAGATCCCATCTTGGGGCCTGTTCCGGAGCTCCGCCGGAGAGGGCATCTACCATGGAGGGCTTCTACATCAACACCATAGCCTCTTCGATGAAGTGTGAGTAGTTTACTTCAGACCTTCGGGTCCATAATTATTAGCTAGATGGCTTCTTCTCTCTTTTTGGATCTCAATACAATGTTCTCCCCCTCTCTTGTGGAGATCTATTCGATGTAATCTTCTTTTTGCTGTGTGTTTGTTGAGACTGATGAATTGTGGGTTTATGATCCAGCTTATCTATGAACAATATTTGATTCTTCTCTGAATTCTTTTATGTATGATTGAGTTATCTTTGCAAGTCTCTTCAAATTATCTTTATGGTTTGGCCAACTAGATTGGTAGTTCTTTCAATGGGAGAAGTGCTTAGCTTTGGGTTCAATCTTGCGGTGTCCTTACTCAGTGACATAAAGAGTTGCAAGGCACGTATTGTATTGTTGCCATCGAGGATAACAAGATGGGGTTTTTATCATATTGCATGAATTTATCCCTCTACATCATGTCATCTTGCTTACGGCGTTACTCTGTTTTTACTTAATACTCTAGATGCATGCTGGATAGCGGTCGATGAGTGGAGTAATAGTAGTAGATGCAGAATCATTTCAATCTACTTGTTTTGGACATGATGCCTGTGTACATGATCATACCTAGATAATCTCATAATTATTTGCATTTCTATCAATTGCTCAACAGTAATTTGTTCACCCACCGTAGAATACTTATGCTCTTGAGAGAAGCCACTAGTGAAACCTATGGCCCCCGGGTCTATTCTCATCATATCAATCTCCGTTACTTTTTTACTTGCTTTGTTTTACTTTGCCTTTTACTTTTTACTTTGCGTCTATCTATCAAAAATACCAAAAATATTATCTCTATCAGATCTCACTCTCGTAAGTGACCGTGAAGGGATTGACAACCCCTAAGCGTTGGTTGCGAGTTGCTATCATTTTGTGTAGGTACGAGGGACTTGTGTGTGGTCTCCTACTGGATTGATACCTTGGTTCTCAAAAACTGAGGGAAATACTTACGCTACTTTACTGCATCATCCTCTCCTCTTCGGGGAAATTCAACGCGGTGCTCAAGAGGTAGCAAGAAGAATTTCTGGCGCTGTTGCCGGGGAGTTCGCGCAAAAGTCAACTATACCAAGTACTCATCACAATCCCTATCTCTCGCATTACAATATTTTCCTCTCGTTTTCCTCTCCCCCACTTCACCCTTGCCGTTTTATTCGCCCTCTCTTTCCCAATCTCCTCCTCTCTTTCTCTTTTGCCTTTTTCTCGTTTGCCTTTGCTTGTGTGTTGGATTACTTGTTGCCATGGCACAAGATAATACCAAATTGTGTGATTTCTCGAAAACCAGTAGCAATGATTTCCGTAGTACTCCGATTGCTCCTCTTAATAATGATGAGTCTTGTGAAATCAATACCGCTTTGCTGAATCTTGTTATGAAAGATCAATTCGCCGACCTTCCTAGTGAAGATGCCGCTACTCATCTAAACAATTTTGTTGATTTGTGTGATATGCAAAAGAAGAAAGATACGGATAACAATATTGTCAAATTGAAGTTATTTCGGTTTTCACTTACAGATCATGCTAAAATTTGGTTTTCGTCTTTGCCTAAAAATAGTATTGATTCTTGGAACAAGTGCGAAGATGCTTTTATCTCTAAATATTTTCCTCCCGCTAAGATCATCACTCTTAGGAATGATATCATGAATTTTAAACAACTTGATCATGAGCATGTTGCCCAATCTTGGGAAAGAATGAAATTGATGCTTCGCAATTGCCCTACTCATGGTTTGAATTTATGGATGATCATACAAAAATTTTATGCCGGATTAAATTTTGCTTCTAGAAATCTTTTAGACTCGGCCGTGGCAGGCACGTTTATGGAAATTACGTTAGGAGATGCTACAAAATTGCTTGACAATATTATGGCTAATTATTCTCAATGGCATATCGAACGAACTTCTAGTCAAAAAGTGCATGCTATAGAAGAAATCAATGTTTTGAGTGAAAAGATGGATGAACTTATGAAGATGTTTGCTACTAAAAATACTTCTCTTGATCCCAATGATATGCCTTTATCTACTTTGATTGAGAATAATAATGAATCTATGGATGTGAATTTTGTTGGAAGGAATAGTTTTGAAAATAACGCGTATAGAGGGAATTTTAATCCTAGGCCTTATCCTAGTAATCCTTCTAATAATTATGGAAATTCCTACAATAACTCTTATGAAAATTTTAATAAGATGCCCTCTGAATTTGAGAGTAGTGTTAAAGAGTTTATGAATTCACAAAAGAATTTTAATGCTTTGCTTGAAGAAAAATTACTTAAAGTTGATGATTTGGCTTGGAACGTTGATAGAATTTCTCTTGAAATTGATTCTTTAAAGCTTAGATCTATTCCTCCTAAGCATGCTATCAATGAGTCTCTCAAAGCTATGATTATTTCCATTGATGAGTGCAAGGAAAGAACTGCTAGGATGCGTGCTTCCAAAGATGCCTTTATTAAAGCGTGTTCTTCCGATTCCTATGAAAATCAAGATGAAGATCTAAAAGTTATTGATGTATCCCCTATTAAATCCTTGTTTTGCAATATGAATCTTGATGAAACTGAATATGATCTTCCTTTACCTAGAAGGCGTTCTAAGATTTCGGAGTTTCTAGATCTTGATGATGAAATTGATGAAAGTGGGACTGAAAGAAATAAAAATCTTGATGTTGCTAAACCCACTATTTTGGATCTCAAGGAATTTAATTATGAAAATTTCTCTTTTATTGGTTGTATTTCCTTGTTGCAATCCGTGCTAGATTCTTCTCATGCTTATAGTCAAAATAAGGCCTTTACCGAACACATTGTTGATGCCTTAATGCAATCTTATGAAGAAAAACTTGAGTTGAAAGTTTCTATCCCTAGAAAACTCTATGATGAGTGGGAACCTACTACCAAAATTAAAATTAAGGATTATGAGTTTCATGCCTTGTGTGATTTGGGTGCTAGTGTCTCCACTATTCCCAAAACTTTGTGTGATTTGCTAGATTTCCGTGACTTTGAAGATTGCTCTCTAAATTTGCATCTTGCGGATTCCATTATTAAAAAGCCTATGGGAAGAATTAATGATGTTCTTATTGTTGCCAATAGGAATTATGTGCCCGTAGATTTTATCGTTCTTGATATAGATTGCAATCCTTCATGTCCTATTATTCTTGGTAGACCTTTCCTTGGAATGATTGGTGCGATTATTGATATGAAGGAAGGGAATATTAGATTCCAATTTCCCTTGAGAAAGGGTATGGAACACTTCCCTAGAAAGAAAATAAAATTACCATATGAATCTATCATGAGAGCCACTTATGGATTGACTACCAAAGATGGCAAAACTTAAATCTATCTTCGCTTTTATGCCTAGCTAGGGGCGTTAAACGATAGCGCTTGTTGGGAGGCAACCCAATTTTATTTTGTGTTCTTTGTTTTTGTTAATGTTTAGTGTTAAATTTTGTTTCTACTTTCTGTTTAGATGTGGTTTTATGTTTTAATTAGTGTTTGTGCCAAGTAGAACCTATAGGATAAGCTATGATGATAGTTGATTTGATTCTGCTAAAAAACAGAAACTTTGCGCTCACGAGAAAAAATTCAATAAATCACACGAACGTGATTTTGCATTGATTCTTTTTGCTGATGATCAATAAAAAAAATTTAAAGTACGTCCTATTTTGGTTGGAATTTTTAGAGTTCCATAAGTTTGCGTTACTTACAGATTGCTACAGACTGTTCTGTTTTTGACAGATTCTGTTTTTCGTGTGTTGTTTGCTTATTTCAATGCATCTATGGCTAATAAATTAGTTTATAAAACATAAGGAAGTTGGAATACAGTAGGTTTAACACCAATATAAATAAATAATGAGTTCATTACAGTACCTTGAAGTAGTCTTTTGTTTTCTTTCACTAACGGAGCTCACGAGATTTCTATTGAGTTTTGTGTTGTGAAGTTTTCAAGTTTTGGGTGAATTCTTTTGATGGATTATGGAAAAAAGAGTGGCAAGAGCCTAAGCTTGGGGATGCCCATGGCACCCCCAAGATAATCCAAGGACACCAAAAAGTCAAAGCTTGGGGATGCCCCGGAAGGCATCCCCTCCAGGCCCGTCTCCAGGAATTCGGGGGCCCGGTGCGAAAAGGAAAATGGGGCCCTAGTATTTGTAAAAAAAATCCATAATATAACTCAAGCATAATCACTTCATTATATAATTTAACTTTATGTCATTTCATACAATGTTTAGAAAATTATCAAGTATCAATGCAAAATACTAAAAAAGAATAAACTGACCTCATGCTCTATTGAAAAGAGTCATCCGTCTTGTGTTCCTTGAAATAAAATCTTCAATTATATCTTCATAATTAATCTTCTCCAATACATCATTTTCAAGTGCTATTGTTGCCAAACCATTGAGTCTTTCTTGTGTCATAGTAGAACACAAGTAGGATTTCAACAACTTGATTTTAGAACCTTGATTTTGGACTCGGACGAGCAACTTTGAATATCTCGAATCTGTGACAACTTGTGAACTTCAACAACTAGACAACATATTAGTAATTAGTAAACTGTTGTACAACTTTGCAAGTTATTTTGTATCAAAAATAGCTAGAGAAAAAGGGACTACAGGGCACTGCACCGGTTGGCTTTATCTTCGGCGGCACCTCGGCAGCGTGGGACGGCGGCCGACACCGCGGCAGTTCTGCACTTCTGCTCTTTTTGCTGGCTGCAGAACAACAGATGCGATCGCCGTCTCGCCGATTCAGTTGAAGGAATTAGGCAGGGAATTAGCGAAGGGATTAGGCAGGGAAGGAAATGACAGAAGTCACGGAACCTACCTACATTGCGGTGGGCATTTCCTCTATCTATCAGATGGATCCACGAGAGATAGCGTACATACACGTATAGATTGAAGCATTGAGCGGGCCAAGCCCAAAAGGAAGTGCTTCAAGCGACAGAGTAAATGTTGGGCCAAAACTATTTTTTTCGGACTAATATACATAGTATATGGACCCTATTTGGGGGCCCCTGAATTTTGGGGGCCCTGTGCGAGCACACTGCTCGCACATGCCCTTCAACGGCCCTGATCCCCTCTTTCGTCTACTTCCATCAGTAATTTACCTGGAGCTATATTTTTATTCACCACATGATAAGTGTTTTGCTTGGAGCGTCTTGTATTATTTGTGTCTTTGCTTGTTAGTTTGCCACAATCATCCTTGCTGTACACACCTTTTGAGAGAGCCATACATGATATGGAATTTGCTAGAATACTCTACGTGCTTCACTTATATCTTTTGAGCTTGATAGTTTTGCTCATAGTGCTTCACTTATATCTTTTGAGCGTAATAATTTTTGCTCTAGTGCTTCACTTAGATCTTTTAGAACACGGTGTTGGATTTGTTTTAAAGAAACTATTGATCTCTCATGCTTCACTTAGATTATTTTGAGAGTTGTTAATAGCATGGTAATTTGCTTAAAGTTAATATACTTGGTATTCAAGATTTGTGAAACTTTCTTTTGAGTGCGTTGAATACTAAGATAAGTTTCATGCTTGATAATTGTTTTGAGATATGGAGGTGATAATATTAAAGCAATTCTAGTAGGGGTAATTATGAATTTAAAGAATGCTTGCGTTGAAGTTTGTGATTCCCGTAGCATGCACGTATGGTGAACCGCTTGTGATGAAGTCGGAGCACAATTTTATTTATTGATTGTCTTCCTTATGAGTGGCAGTCGGGGACGAGCGATGGTCTTTTCCTACCAATCTATCCCCCTATGAGTATGCGTTTTATGCTTTGGTTTTTGATGACTTCTAAATTTTTGCAATAAGTGCATGAGTTCTTTTGATTAATGTTTAGTCCATGGATTATACGCACTCTCACCCTTCCGCCATTGCTAGCCTCTCTAATACCGCGCACTTCTCGCCGGTATCATACACCCACCATATACCTTCCTCAAAACAGCCACCATACCTACCTATCATGGCATTTCCATAGCCATTCCGAGATATATTGCCATGCAACTCTCCACCGTTCCGCTCATATGACACACATTACTTTTGTCATATTGCTTTTTTGCATGAACATGTAGTTGACATTGTATTTGTGGCAAAGCCACCGTTCATAATTCTTTCATACATGTCACTCTTGATTCATAGCATATCCCGGTACACCGCCAGAGGCATTCATATAAAGTCATATCTTGTTCTAAGTATCGAGTTGTAATTGTTGAGTTGTAAGAAAAATAAAAGTGTGATGATCATCATTATTAGAGCATTGTCCCAGTGAGGAAAGGATGATGGAGACTATGATTCCCCCATAAGTCGGGATGAGACTCCGGACATTATGAAAAATAAAAGAGGCCAAAGAAGCCCAAATAAAAAAAAGAGGCCAAAGAAGCCCACCAAAAAAAGAGAAAATAAAAAAATGAGAGAAAAAAGAGAGAAGGGACAATGCTACTATCCTTTTTCCACACTTGTGCTTCAAAGTAGCACCATGATCTTCATGATAGAGAGTCTCTTATGTTGTCACTTTCATATACTAGTGGGAATTTTTCATTATAGAACTTGGATTGTCTATTCGAATGATGGGCTTCCTCAAAAGTGCCCTAGTTCTTCATGAGCAAGCAAGTTGGATGCACACCCACTTAGTTTCTTTTGTTGAGTTTTCATATACTTATAGCTCTAGTGCATCTGTTGCATGGCAATCCCTACTCACTCACATTGATATCTATTGATGGGCATCTCCATAGCCCGTTGATACGCCTAGTTGATGTGAGACTATCTTCTCTTTTTTGTCTTCTCCACAACCACCGTTCTATTCCACCTATAGTGCTATATCCATGGCTCACGCTCATGTATTGCGTGAAAGTTGAAAAACTTTGAGATTTCTAAAGTATGAAACAATTGCTTGGCTCGTCATCGGGGTTGTGCATGATTAAATACTTCGTGTGATGAAGATAGAGCATAGCTAGACTATATGATTTTGTAGGGATAACTTTCTTTAATCATGCTATTTTGAGAAGACATGATTGCTTTGATTAGTATGCTTGAAGTATTATTACTTTTATGTCAATATGAACTTTTGTCTTGAATCTTTTGGATCTGAATATTCATGTCACAATTAAGAAGATTTACATTGAAATTATGCCAAAGTATCACTCTGCATCAAAAATTCTTTTTTATCATTTACCTACTCGAGGACGAGCAGGAATTAAGCTTGGGGATGCTTGATACGTCTCCAACATATCTATAATTTTTGATTACTCCATGCTACTTTGTCTACTGTTTTGGTCTATATTGGGCTTTATTTTCCACTTTTATATTATTTTTGGGACTAACCTATTAACCGGAGGCCTAGCCCAGAATTGCTGTTTTTTGCCTATTTCAGTATTTCGAAGAAACAGAATATCAAACGGAGTCCAAACGGAATGAAACCTTCGGGAACGTGATTTTCCAACCGAACGTGATCCAGGAGACTTGGACCCCACTCCAAGAAGTGCCAGAGGCGGTCACGAGGGTGGAGGGCGCCCCCCCTGGGCGTGCCCCCCTGCCTCGTGGCCCCTCTGTTGCTCCACCGACGTACTCCTTCCTCCTATATATACCTACGTACCCCCGTCAGATTAGATATGGAGCCAAAAACCTAATTCCATCATCGCAACCTTCTGTATCCGCGAGATCCCATCTTGGGGCCTGTTCCGGAGCTCCGCCGGAGTGGGCATCCGCCACGGAGGGCTTCTACATTAACACCATAGCCTCTCCGATGAAGTGTGAGTAGTTTACTTCAGACCTTCGGGTCCATAGTTATTAGCTAGATGGCTTCTTCTATCTTTTTGGATCTCAATACAATGTTCTCCCCCTCTCTTGTGGAGATCTATTCGATGTAATCTTGTTTTTACGGTGTGTTTGTTGAGACCGATGAATTCTGGTTTTATGATCCAGCTTATCTATGAACAATATTTGATTCTTCTCTGAATTCTTTTATGTATGATTGAGTTATCTTTGCAAGTCTCTTCGAATTATCTTTATGGTTTGGCCAACTAGATTGGTAGTTCTTGCAATGGGAGAAGTGTTTAGCTTTGGGTTCAATCTTGTGGTGTCCTTACTCAGTGACAGAAAGAGTTGCAAGGCACGTATTGTATTGTTGCCATCGAGGATAACAAGATGGTTTTTTTTATCATATTGCATGAATTTATCCCTCTACATCATGTCATCTTGCTTACGGCGTTACTCTATTTTTACTTAATACTCTAGATGCATGCTGGATAGTGGTCGATGAGTGGAGTAATAGTAGTAGATGCAGAATCATTTTGATCTACTTGTTTTGGACGTGATGCCTATATACATGATCATACCTAGATAATCTCATAATTATTCGCTTTTCTATCAATTGCTCAACAGTAATTTGTTCACCCACCGTAGAATACTTATGCTCTTGAGAGAAGCCACTAGTGAAACCTATGGCCCCCGGGTCTATTCTCATCATATCAATCTCCATTACTTTATTTACTTGCTTTGTTTTACTTTGCCTTTTACTTTTTACTTTGCATCTATCTATCAAAAATACCAAACATATTATCTCTATCAGATCTCACTCTCGTAAGTGACCGTGAAGGGATTGACAACCCCTAAGAATTGGTTGCGAGTTGCTATCGTTTTGTGTAGGTACGAGGGACTTGTGCATGGTCTCCTACTGGATTGATACCTTGGTTCTCCAAAAACTGAGGGAAATACTTACGCTACTTTACTGCATCATCCTCTCCTCTTCGGGGAAATTCAACGCAGTGCTCAAGAGGTAGCACCCCCCACCCAATTCGGATTGGGCTTGGGGGGCGCCCTCCACCTGGCCGCCTCCTCCTCTCTCCCACTAAGGCCCAATAAGGCCCATACACTTCCCGGTGGTTCCGATAACCCTTTCGGCACTCCGGTTATATTTGAAACTTCTCCGAAACACTTCTGGTGTCCGAATATAGTCTACAAATATGTCAATCTTTATGTCTCGACCATTTCGAGACTCCTCGTCATGTCCTTGATCACATCCGGGACTCCGAACAATCTTCGGTACATCATATTACACAAACTCATAATACCAATCCTCATCGAACGTTAAGCGTGCGGACCCTACGGGTTCGAGAACTATGTAGACATGACCGAGACACGTCTCCGGTCAATAACCAATAGCGGAACATGGATGCTCATATTGGTTCCTACATATTCTATGAAGATCTTTATTGGTCAAACCGCATAACAACATACGTTGTTCCCATTGTCATCGGTATGTTACTTGTCCGAGATTCTATCGTCGGTATCATCATACCTAGTTCAATCTCTTCACCGGCAAGTCTCTTTACTCGTTCCATAATACTTCATCCCGCAACTAACTCATTAGTTACAATGCTTGCAAGGCTTATAGTGATGAGTATTACCGAGAGATCCCAGAGATACCTCTCCAAAACACGGAATGACAAATCCTAATCTCGATCTATGCCAACCCAACAAACACCTTCGGAGACACCTGTAGAGCATCTTTATAATCACCGATTTACGTTGTGACGTTTGGTAGCACACAAAGTGTTCCTCCGGTATTCGGGAGTTGCATAATCTCATAGTCTGAGGAACTTGTATAAGTCATGAAGAAAGCAGTAGCAATGAAACTGACACGACCATAATGCTAAGCTAACGGATGGGTCATGTCCATCACATCATTCTCTTAATGATGTGATCTCGTTCATCAAATGACAACACATGTCTATGGTTAGGAAACATAACCATCTTTGATCAACGAGCTAGTCAAGTAGAGGCATACTAGGGACTATATGTTTTGTCTATGTATTCACACATGTACTAAGTTTCTGGTAATACAATTCTAGCATGAATAATAAATATTTATCATGAATTAAGGAAGTAAATAATAACTTTATTATTGCCTCTAGGGCATATTTCCTTCATATGTGTAAGTCATGAAGAAAGCAATATCAATAAAACTTAACGATCATTATGCTAAGCTAACGGATGGGTCTTGTCCATCACATCATTGTCCTAATGATGTGATCTCATTCATCAAATGACAACACATGTCTATGGTCAAGAAACTTAAACATCTTTGATAAACGAGCTAGTCTCGTAGAGGCTTACTGGGGACGCGGTGTTTTGTCTATGTGTCCACACATGTATCAAGTTTCTGGTTAATACAATTCTAGCATGGATAATAAGCATTTATCATGACATAAGGAAATACTCCCTCCGTTCCTTTATATTAGGTGTATTATTTTTGGCACGCTGACCAAGGCACATAATTATAGACAATGTAGGACAAAATTACCCTTGGCAAATTTGTTGGTTAGTGGAAAGTAAATCGGTTAGTCTAGAAAACTAAAACATACATGCAATCGCTAGAGAGATACTTTCCTTCTTTTACTACAAGAAGAGATACACACAATCATGAAGAGATACTTTCCTTTTTTCTGGATGGCTAATAAAGGAATTATGAGGACTTAGAAGAAATGCGCCTTACATTCTGAAATTTTATCAAAAAACAAATACACCTAATATAAAGGAATGGAGGGAGTATAAAATAACAACTTTATTATTGCCTCTAGGGCATATTTCCTTCACATGTCTAGGTAATCAACCTCTATAGGAAACATAATTAGTTGTGGTCCATCATACTGTTTAATTATTGGGTTCTTTTTGCACGTCGGGACATGGATCGACCACCCAACGCCCAGGCCGTTAATATTGCAGGGAACTATTTTACGGGACAAGATCATCGGCCAAGAGGCAACAAGCCATGAATGCTTTACCCTCAATATTCGCCGTTTAGCACAAATTGAATAGTCCAGCTCAACAAACGGAGATGGTGCAATTTGGCGAAAGTTCATGGAGACACACTTTACGGTACATTCCTATGTTTGCTCTTTATTTTGCAAAATCTCCGCTCAGCACTATATCCCAAATTTTTGAGTACCAATTATTTCAGACATTGTCATCCGCAACATATACCCCAAATTCGTCATTTCAGTCCAAAACGAACTTCTAATGGAGAAACACATCGACCAGTGCCGAATGGTATGTCACAGCTATCGGTTCTTGACCCCCTGCTCTATTACTTTTACTAACATGATTCATTACCTTCATTTTGCAATGCAGTTCTTTTTCCCCACCCCTCTCCATTGCGGCTGGTGTAGTTATATGTTAG
Organism: Triticum timopheevii; assembly: GCA_963921465.1. Taxonomy (NCBI): domain Eukaryota; kingdom Viridiplantae; phylum Streptophyta; class Magnoliopsida; order Poales; family Poaceae; genus Triticum; species Triticum timopheevii. Next base: position 521,589,032 of record OY997270.1, read on the forward strand.
ATATATTGAGGAAAAGGATCGTCGTTCTCGACCCGCAAGCAGGCCCTTTTGGATTGAAAGCGCGTTACATCGACTAGAGGGGGGGTGAATAGGCGATTTTTATGAATTCTTCATTGAGGAATTTCAGGGTGAGCAAATTCCTAAGCGAAGAACTACTTGCAGCGGAATAAGTACTCAGGTATAAGCATAACAGAGCAACAATATAGTCATCATGATGAAATGAAAGACAAACACAGAGTACAGAAAGTGTAAACACGGGATAAGCAAGATGAAGACAAACAGACTGAAGAAACAGGATTGAGGAATTAGAGAAAGTCAAAGTCAAAGTCTTTAAACAATAATGATCAGGTACATCAACACATAACTGAGGAAATGAAAGGGTTGAGGAGATAGAACCAGTTGGCTTGGTGAAGACAATGATTTGGTAGACCAGTTCCAACTGATGTGACAGTTGTACGCCTGGTTGGAGCGGCTGAGTATTTAAACTCGAGGACACACAGTCCCGGACACACAGTCCTCACCGTATTATCCTTGAGCTAAGATCACACAGACCTTGCACAACATTAGTGGTAAATCTTCACATGTGACATCCAAACCTTCACACACTTGGTCACTCGGCAATCCGCAATTCCTCTTGGATGCTCAGACCATGACGCCTAACCATTTGGAGGATACACAGTCCTCAAAGGTAACAAGCATCGGTTCCACACAGGAACAATCTCTTTAGTGATGCTCAATCACTTTGGGGTTTGTAGGTTTAGGTTTGGGATTTGGGTTTTCCTCACTCGATGATTTTTGCTCAAAGTCCTCGAAGGAATGGGATGCTCTCAAATGACAAGTGTCAGTCTCTCTCGGAGCAGACAACTAGCTAGTGGTTGTAGGGGGCGGCTATTTATAGCCTAGGGAGCAGCCCGACATGATAAGACATAAATGCCCTTGTCTGATATGACCGTTAGGTGGTAGGATGTTTTGGGACAGCTGGCGCGCAGCACAGCAACGGTCGGCTTTTGAGGTTCGAATTCCTCAAGGCTATCATGTTCCTCACTGTGTAGGCAATTCGCACTGGCGAATTCCTAACTCCTCAGTCAGAACAAATTCCTCAGAGACCAGAAGATATTTGTCTCTGTCACTGAAGAAATTGACTGAACTGATATCAGATTTCCAATGGCTTCACTTGAAGGATTGGATAGGTGTAGGATTTTGAGATGAGGATCACTTGGAAATTAGTTTCCTTAGTATTACCTCGACCCCCTTTAACAGTACGGTGTTTCCTATGACTCAAGAAGAAGAAAATGAAACTATGAAAACAAAAGTCTTCACGCTTCAGATTCCTCGCATGAATATCGAAGTCTTCAAGGTCACACCAATTTCTTCACTTTCAAAGTCTTCAGGAGAACCAAAGTCTTAAGCCAAAGACATTCATTTTTAGGGGTCGACTTTCACTGTAAATATCAAACTCCTCATTGACTTATAGAGCATGTGTACACTCACAAACATATTAGTCCCTTAACCTGTAAGTCTTCAATACACCAAAATCACTAAGGGGCACTAGATGCACTTACAATCTCCCCATTTTTGGTGATTGATGACAATATAGGTTAAGTTTTCAACGGGAATAAACATATGAATTGAAAGTACTCAATATTGAGGAATTTGATTGCAAGATATAGAAGATATGCATAGTGAGGAATTTGCTTTTGAAGCGATGCACATTTGAAGAGTAGAATCATGGATATCTCCCCCTATATCTTGTAATTCATACACTTATTTAACATATAGAATGAAGAATTTGAAATGCATGATGAAATATGGTGAATGAAATAGCATGCAGAAAAACAGAGCAAAAGTATCAGGTCACCATCGGACTTAAGTTTACAACTCAATCAACAAAAGCTTCAGAAGAGTGAGAGTTGCAACTTAACAAAAAAACGCCCATATATAGACCCGCTTGAAGACTAACTCAAATTTCTCCCCCTTTTTCATCAACTGACCAAGGGACAAAAAATGAGGACTAACGCCCCTGAAGAAATTCATCACGAAGTCGATGGAGGAGCGTCAGCGTTGTTGGGGTCGTTTGTTGGAGAAGGGCCTGCCGCAGTGTCGTCCAGATCTTCATTTTCGTCAGTATGACGGGATGAGCAATATGAACTGGGCACCATAGGAGGAACAACAACTTTCTTGAATTTCTTCGGTGGGGGCTTAGCCCAGCCGAAGTCCTGCTTGAAGCCCATCTGCTTGAGATCCTCATTACCGTAAAGGTGAGACAGTATAGCCCAGGTGTGATCAAACACTTCATTAAGGTAGTATTTCTTCTTCACTGAATTATATGTGGCAGTCATGTTGTCAAGAATTAAACCAAACTGACGTTTTACCCATTTGTGATTGCGATCCACCTTTTGATGAAGACTGAGGAGAAGCTCACGATCAGTCATCACCCTTGGAGCTGTTGCCTGAGGACTTTGCTTGGATGCATTGGCAGCAGAATCATGAGTAGCAGAGTCATCATTGATGGAGTAAGAAGCGGCTTTGTGAAACTGTCCATCCAATGGTCGAATGCCCTCATCAATAACAGCAGTGGCCTTGCCCTTTTCATCAGCTGAGGAAAATGTCCGTTTGAGGACTTCAATTGGGGGAAAGTAGCTGCCATGGTTGAGTGTATCAGCTTTGTAGTTGAGTGAAGACCTTGATCTGAGGAATCTCATGATCCAGGGAGCGTAAGGCTTCAGCTCAAATGGGGACATTTCAACGTTTGCCAAAGTTCTCATGAAGAAATCATGATAGTTCACGGGAATACCGTGCATGATGTTGAAAAGCAGATTCTTCATGATGCCAACGACTTCTTCATCATTCGAGTCGTGGCCTTTGATTGGACTCAATGTCTTCGGCAGAATGCGATAGACTATCCTTGGCACATATTGCAATTCCTTCACGAGGAATTTGGTCCTTGAGGCTTGTCTAGGCTTCAATGGCTTCATCAGCACTTGCATCAAATGATCCGACAGCTCAGGTTCAGAGTATATGAGACGTGCACCTTCTGGGGGAGGACTGACAGGCATGGCACGAAGCAATTCAGTTGCCGGTGCCTTATAGTGTGTGTTCTCTGCCATCCAGTTCAACACCCAAGAGTTCACATCTTCAGCATTGCCTGTGATGTGTAGCGTCGCATAGAATTGAAGAATGAGTTCTTCATTCCAATCACAGATGTCAGTGCAGAAATTGAGTAGGCCAGCATCATGAATGGCAACGAGGACAGGCGCGAAGCAAGACAGTGATTCCATATCCAAGTGAGAAATATGCTCATGGTCGAAGACTTTGTCCTTGTTGAAGAGCACTGAAGAATAGAAATTGGCTTGGCTGGCAATCCAGAAGCGCTTCCTCCTCAGACGAGCAGAGTCATATGGATTATAGTCAGTGAAGAACACATGCTCATTGAAGAAAGCACCAGCCTTGAACTTTGGAGTTTTGGAGAATGGATTCTTCGACTGTGGCTGAGGAGTGTCAGTGATTTGAAGAATAACCTCTAGTATGTCAATTTTTGGAGCCGCAGGCTAAGGAATATCATCTTCTGCTTCATTTGCAGCCTGGGCCTCCATTTCTTCAGCAGCATTTTCATCAGCACTAGTGGATCAAATGTCTACATGAATGGAAGGGGTGACATGAATTTCTTCAAAGCTCATTACTTCAGTTGGAGCAGGGGACTGAGGAATTTTTTGAATTGGTGTGAACAAAGGGAGTTGGGGTGTTGGCTATCCCAAAAATGATCGTTCATCACTGGAGTGGTGCTCCCAATGTCCACATCCTCATCCACTTCCATTTCTTCAACGTCGGCCTCTTCAGCAATAAACTGAGGCGTTGACGATGATACCTGAGGAGTTGAAGTGTAAGTAACAACTTCAATTTCTTCATCCATCTGCTCTGTGGAAGCAGCAGAGGGATCTTCTTCAGCAGATTCTTTAGGAATCTTATATTCTTCACCATAAGGAACAAGTTCCTTTGATGGCATGCTTGCAAGAGGAACATCATCAATGGGATTTTCCATTGAACTTGTCAAAATCTTCGCCTTCTTGGGGGCCGAAGATTCTGTGACAGCTGATGTTTTCCTCTTCTTCAGAGCAGCACGCTCCACAGCTTTGGTTTTCTTCACTTCCAGAGAAAAAGGAAGAACTGGGCTTGGTGTTGGTGCATGCATAGCAGTGGGAGTTGGATCAATTTCTTCAGGACCAACTGATGCAATTGATTTGTTCTGAGCAGTTTCTTCAAGCGCAGCAACAGAGTCTTCAACTAGCCTGGCAGATTCTTCAGGCGCAACACTAGTGGTTGCCTTGGCAGATTCTCCAGAGGCTGGAATTTCTTCAGCAGCCCTGGTGCTTGCAGTTTCATCAGCAGCCTGATTTTCATCAGCGGTGCTGGCAAGTCCTTCAGTGGCTTGAGCAGATGCTTCAGCCTGAGTGACATCAATGTGCATAGAGCAGCAGCACTTGAAGTGAATTTCTTCGTCAGCTTGACGAATCTGACCTTGGCACCCTGCCATTCAGCCTTGTAGGCGTCAAATTCATCACTGAGCTTCTTGATTTCAGCTTGCGGTACTATGAGCTGCTCAGGCGAAAGACTAAGGACATTGTCCTTTAGATAGTGTTGCTTCTTGTACTGCACTTTCTTAGCCACTCTGGCTTGGTCATACTTCCACTTTTCTTCAGCAATGAACATTGTCACCACGTGACTTTCTCCAGGAGAGAGGCCCAACTCTGGCATTGGAGCATTGGGATCTTTGTGCCAAAGATCGATGAAATCGAGATCTTCTTTGGATCCTATAGAAGGGGCACAGCACTCCCTTTGGCTCCAGCGACCCGCTGCTGTCTGTCCATGATGATATCAGCTAATTCATCATCATCAGCTTCATCATCAGGTGGAGTTTGAAAGACCACCTGCTTCTTGTGAGGACTTGGTCTAGTGCCTTGTCCAGAAGTGGCCTTGGTCTTCAGCAGAGTGGGACTGGTTGATGAAGGGTGAGCTGAAGAACTTGTTGAAGCTCCTGAGGCAGTTGATATGCCAGTGGTCCTTTGGCACGTGGTGAGATGCACAGGTGCTGAGGACTTTGCCGGAGGAGCTGAGGGTTTTGAAACCCGAGGAATTTGAGCAGCTTGAGGAACTGGGGCAGCTTGAGGAAATTGCCTTGGTGGCACTGAAGAGATTGGCCGTGAGGGCATTGAAGAAGAACTTGGCCATGAGGGCATAGCTGAGGAAGGTGGTTTCTTGCCTGGCTTCTTTGGCATAGCCTTCTTGCTTGAAGAAGCCTCAGCAGCGGTAGCAGCAGAATCCTCATTAAATTTCTTCACCGCTTCTTTGGCCTGCTTGGCCAACTTAGCTTGCCGCCTGGCCCACTCATCAGCATAATCCTCACCATGTTTAAGGCTTGTTGGATCAGCCAATTGGCAGGTGCCAGAGGAGGTCTTGGGCATGGAGGGTTAAGAGCGAATTTCTTCATGTATTTGGGAGTTACATATTTGTACTCCCTCCACTCTCTTGCCCATCTTCTTTCTATCCTTTGAATGCGCACTTCTCCTTGCCATGAGTTGCCTCATCAGGCGTGCAATACCCTGCATAGATATCCGCAGGGATATCAATAGCAGTATTAACCTCAAGCTTCTTTCCTCCTTTCTGAGGCCTTTTACCGTCTGCCATTTTCTTCAACTGAGGAATTTGCACAATTGAGTTCTTTGAAGAAGTATGCAACTTTTTCTTCGAGGAACGCTGCAAATGAGTTAATTTGATGAGAACCTAGTGATTCAGCAGCAGACATGTGTACCTATGAACAGAGTATAGGTGCGAAGAATTTGGAGAGGTCATATGCGTTCTCAGAAGGTTTTGTAAATTGAACAAGTTTGAGGAAATTGACCCGATGTGTCTTGAAGAATTTCACTAAGCGTACTTTGTCTTAGGTTCCAGAGTTGTGCGGATCGTGAGATTCACACAATTGAGGAACCATGAAGAAAAACGTCACTTAGAGAAACAGATCAAGAACTGAAGATTTGTGCTAGGTGTTTAGAGTGTGGAGGTTGAAGAATAAACACATTTTGAAGATTTGATGAAAATCATTAGTAGAATACATGCGGTAAAAGTAACTTTTAATTACCCTTGATGAAGAACACGACGAACAAGAGGTGTAGATTTAGAAGTTCGTCGGCTCAGATCTTCCACGCCCTAACTTGGCGGAGGAAGACGTCTACGGTGGCGGCGGAGGGAAGATTTCCGTGACCGGCACAAGTACGACGGCGACGAGGTCGAGGCAGTGAAGCTCTTCCTCACCGGCGATGATGGAGGTAGCGGCGGCACTAGGGCTTGAGAAGCTCGAGCGAGGGAGTGAGATCGAGCGGAGTAAAAGTGAAATGAGGAAGGGAAGGGGGTATTTATAGCTGAGGTGAAAAACTGTTTGCCCGAAGAATTTGGACGAACGTGCCCCTGACCCTTCTCATTCGCGCGACATGTGTCACCCACGTACTGAGAGGTGGAGATCGTGTGAGATCGTGGGTGAATAGATAAGTATATCATGGAATGCGTAATGGTTTGAGCGGCAAAGGCCGAAAAATTCAGATAAGAATATTTTAAAGTGTCGTTCGCAATTTCTTCAGCTGACAAGGACACAGTAAAGAATTGAACGAGTTTCAAATAGAACGCACATGAAGAATTTGTGAACAGACTGGGTTGAGTTTAGGATAGAGGGGGAAGGGTCCGATCACATTCACTTAGCAGAAAAGTCAACCTGAAGAATTAGCAATAAGTGAATGTTGTAGAGGACATAAACTCATATATGTATATATATAGTCAAATGAAGAACAACGATGGAAAGAGTGAAGACAATGCAAAGTTGAAGAATTTGAAAAACTGAGGAATTTCAAAAAAGAATGAAGAAAAACTCAAATTGAAGATTTTCTACTTTGGTTGGTGGCGTAACCCACCGTATAAGAAAGCTGATTTCAAACACCGCGTACAACTCTTGTTGGGTTCTGAGAATCAATTTCTTCATTAATTTCTTCACACTTAGAGGGTTGATCTTCATTGATTGAAGAAAAACGTTACTTCGTGTGTTGCACATCTAAGTCATCAAGTCAGCATAAGTGTTAGGATGTGTGTCCATTTCAAAGAACATTCGAAGATTCTAGGATATTTAGCTCACACCGCAACTTGCTAAATCTCTTCTCATCCAAGGGCTTTGTGAAGATATAGGCCAGCTGCACTTCAGTACTTGTGTGGTCGATGGAGATGTCGCTCTTCAACCCATGGTCACGAAGAAAATGATGACAAATTTGGATGTGCTTTGTCTTCGAGTGCTGAACTGGGTTGTGAGCAATCTTGATAGCCCTCTCATTGTCACAGTAGAGAGGCACATTCTTCACGTTGATGCCATAGTCCTTGAGTGTTTGCTTCATCCATAGTAATTGAGCACAGCAAGATCCAACAGCAATGTACTCAGCTTCTGCAGTGGAGAGTGATATGCAGTTCTGCTTCTTCGAGGACCAACATACCAAGGATCTTCCGAGGAAATGACATGTGCGTGACGTTGACTTGCGGTCCACCCGATCGCCAGCATAGTCAGGGTCTGAATATCCAACGAGATCAAAGGAAGAGCCCATGGGATACCACAATCCAAGTGTTGGTGTGTGAGCTAGATATCAAAGAATATGCTTCACAGCCTTGTGGTGTGATTCCTTCGGTGTTGCTTGAAATCGGGCACACATGCAAACACTAAGCATAATATCCGGCCTAGATGCACATAGGTACAATAAAGAGCCAATCATGGAGCGGTATACCTTTTGATCAAAGTCTTTACCATTTTCATCAGTGCATAGATGGCCATTTGTGGGCATAGGAATTTTGACGCCTTTGCAATCTTGCATGCCGAATTTCCTCAACACATCCTTGAGGTATTTCTCCTGAGATATGAATATGCCATTGTATTGTTGACGAATCTGAAGACCTAAGAAGAATTTCAATTCTCCCATCATAGACATTTGATATTCTTCACTCATCATATAGTCAAATTCATCACTGTAACGTTGGTTAGTACAGCCAAAGATAATATCATCAACATATATTTGGCACACGAATAATTCATCATCATATGTTTTGGTGAAAAGAGTTGGGTCAAGTGAACCGGGTTTGAAGCCTTTCTTCATGAGGAATTCCTTCAGTGTGTCATCCACGCCCGAGGTGCTTTCTTGAGGCCATAGAGGGCCTTGTTGAGTCTGTAGACGTGATCTGGAAATTTTGGATCCTCAAAACTTGGTGGTTGAGAAACATATACTTATTCCTCAAGCTTACCATTGAGGAATGCACTTTTCACATCCATTTGTTGTAAGATGATATTATGATGGTTAGCATAAGTAAGCAATATGTGAATAGCCTCAAGTCTAGCAACAGGTGCAAAAGTTTCATCAAAATCAATTCCTTCAACCTGTGTGTAGCCTTGAGCTACAAGACGAGCCTTATTCCTCACCACGAGGCCGTTTTCGTCTTATTTGTTGCGATAGATCCATTTGGTACCGATGATGTTGTGCTTGCATGGGTCTGGTCACTTGCAAGCTCCCACACATTGTTGAGCTCAAATTGATGCAATTCATCTTGCATGGCTTGAATCCACTCGGATTCCATGAATGCTTCATCTACTTTAGTGGGCTCTGTGATAGAGACAAATACAAAATGCCCACAAAAGTTAGATAAATGTGAAGCTTTTGAGCGCATAAGGGAACCTGGTGCACGAATGCCATTGATGATTGAGGGAGTCCCAGATTAGGGGGTGTCCGAATGGCCGGACTATGACTTTTGGCCGGACTCCCGGACTATGAAGACACAATATTGAAGACTTCGTCCCGTGTCCGGATGGGATTTTCCTTGGCGTGGAAGGCAAGCTTGGTGATTCGAAATGAAGATCTCCTCCCATTGTAACCGACTCTGTGTAACCCTAGCCCTCTCCGGTGTCTATATAAACCGGAGAGTTTTAGTCCGTAGGACGAACAACAATCATACCATAGGCTAGCTTCTAGGGTTTAGCCTCTCTGATCTCGTGGTAGATCAACTCTTGTACTACCCATATCATCAATATTAATCAAGAAGGAGTAGGGTTTTACCTCCATCGAGAGGGCCCGAACCTGGGTAAAAACATCGTGGCCCTTGTCTCCTGTTACCATCTGCCTAGACGCACAGTTCGGGACCCCCTACCCGAGATCCGCTGGTTTTGACACCGACATTGGTGCTTTCATTGAGAGTTCCTCTGTGTCGTCACCGTCAGGAAGGATGCCGCACCCCGTCTTTAAAGATGGCGTTGTTGCTAAAGGAGCTTTGGCTGTCGGCCAAACTCTCCGGCTAGGCAGTTTTTTGATGACCGCTTGTTCGGCTGCCGCGCCGACGATGACCTCTCGGGTCATCGAAAGCAATCTCCACATCGCTTGGAACTCGCCGAGCAGTTAGATCCGATGGAGCTCTTTTCCTTAAACAAGCTCTTGGATCGCATCGCCGCCCTGGGAGTCGCTACAGATTACGGCCAGATTGGGCTTAAACCCGATCTGAGAGAGATTGACTCTCCCCGGGTCACCCACCACGTTGAAGTGGTGGAGGAATAATGCGGCGAATATTCACCCATCCTAAGGACCAGATGTGTCCGGATTCCTGATCCCTCCAAGTCGGACATCCGCGGAGGGGAGGATGTCGCCCAAGCCCTGAACCTAAAGTCAGGCAGCGGTCCTGATTCATTGGATAATGTCCAAGAAAACAAGCTTCCGAGTTCGGAATTTTTTTGGCCCCTGAGTCTTAGATCGGGCGAGGTTCCGGATTTAAATCCACCGGCCCACCCAAATATAAGGGATCTATCCCAAATTCGGCAAGAGCCCAGGGAGACAGTACACCATTACTGGGCCAGATTCCTCCTGGTTATGAACAGGATAAAGGACTGCCGTGAGAGGGATGCAATTTCATACTTCTGTAACAACTGCACGGACATCGGAGTCCTCAACGCCATAAGTCACCGCGAAATTACACACTTCGCCGACTTGACATCCATAGTACGAAAGTACTGTGCGACAGAAAGCATTCGGAAAACCGAAACAAAATTCTGGGACAATCCGACCCCGAATACAATCTCAGTCCGGAACAAAAGGGCGCATTATCGCCAGACACCTGGGCCAAAGAGCAAAAAACAAAAACCCTCTATAGGGTATGGAACCATACTGGAGGGATGGCTCAATGGACCCTGTAAAATTCATAATACAGAGGGCGTCACACCAACTCATAGCCTTAGAGCATGTTGGATACTCCGGCAGGTGGCCAAAAGTGGCGAGGAGCTTCTAACTCCAGAATCCGCAGAGCACCACCCCAGAAACGCCAGTACGGTGTCAACAGTCTCCGAGACTTTCGCATCAAACAATGCGAGGAACGAACGCTCCGTAGCCTTACCGAAGTCTACCAAGTAGAGACAATAAACCCATGGAGTGACACGGCTATTACCTTTAATGCCAGTGACGAACCTAAATTATGGACAGCCCGAGCACCAGCCGCACTGGTCCTCAGTCCGATAGTGGACGGCTTCCGGCTTACAAAGGTACTCATGGACGGTGGCAGCGGATTGAACCTCATCTATGAGGAAACCCTGCGTAAAATGGAAATAGACTGGAGCCGCATTGAGCGAAGCAACACAACCTTTAGAGGAATAATCCCCAGCCGGGAAGCGTGTTGTTCAGGGAAAATCACACTAGATGTGGTGTTCGGCACGCTGGATAATTACAGATCCGAGGAGGTCACATTTCAAGTGGCCCCGTTCAGCAGCGGATATCACGCTCTGTTAGGGCGAGAAGCATTCACAATTTTTCAAGCTATACCCCATTACGGGTACATGAAGCTCAAAATGCCCGGACCTAACGGAATCATCACTCTTGCTAGTGATCCGGACACAGCGCTCTGCGCCGAAAATAAGACAACTGCACTGGCCCTCGAGGCATTATCCGAAGCCCTGGCGGCCGAGTTGCGCTCCACGGTTGACAGGGACGACGTGATACTCGACAAAAGATCCAAGTCCACCTCCTTCAAGCCGGCAGACGAAATAGTCAAGTTCCAAGTCCATCCAACGAACACTACAAAAACGGCCTCCATCGGGGCACAACTAAGCCCTGATGTAGACGCCGCACTCAGAGAATTCCTACGAGAAAATTGGGACATTTTTGCCTGACACCCTTCAGACATGCCAGGAATCCCACGCAGGCTGGCCGAGCACAGCCTAAACATCCTAAAAGGATTCAAGCCCGTTAAGCAAACTCTTCGGCGTTTCTCCGAACCTAAGAGACAAGCCATGGGAGAGGAGCTAGCCAAACTACTAGAAGCCGGATTCATCAGAGATATAAAACATCCGGACTGGCTAGCAAACCTGGTAATGGTACCAAAGAAGGACAAATCCTGGCGCCTATGCGTCAATTTCAAAGACCTAAATAAGGTCTGCCCGAAGGATCCATTCCCCCTCCCCCGCATTGATCAAATCATCGACGCCACTGCAGGACACGATTCACTGTGTTTCCTCGATGCATACTCTGGCTACCACCAAATCAAGATGGCAGAGTCAGACCAAGCCGCAACGGCATTCATCGCCCCATATGGCCCATTCTGCTTCAACATAATGCCCTTCGGGCTCAAAAACGCCGGCGCAACATAGCGCATGATTCAGACATGTCTGGCCAACCAGATCGGCAAAACAGTTGAAGCGTACGTGGATGACGTGGTCGTCAAAACCAAACACGTCGAAACTCTAATAGACGACTTGAGGCTCACGTTCGATGACCTTCGAACATATGACATTAGGCTTAACCCGGAAAAATGCGTCTTCGGCGTACGAGCCGGAAAGCTCTTGGGCTTCATCATATCCGGTAGAGGAATTGAAGCAAACCCAACAAAGATCCGAGCTCTGTCACAATTGGATATTCCAAAAGATCTCAAGCAAATACAAAAATTGACTGGATGTGTGGCGGCTCTAAGCCGCTTCATCTCCCGCTTGGGAGAAAAGGCATTACCCCTTTACCGCCTCCTCGGGCGCACCAAACACTTCGAGTGGACGGATGCCGCCACGGCCAAACTCGAAGAAATAAAAGCCATACTGGCAACAAACCCTGTCCTGGCCGCGCCTAGCATCGGCGAACCAATGTTGTTATACATCGCGGCAACTCACCAAGTTGTAAGCGCAGTCCTCGTCGTCGAACGAGAAACGGACGGACACAAATTCCCTGTCCAGAAACCAGTGTACTACGTGTCCACTGTCCTCACTCCATGCAAGTCCCGGTACCCGCATTACCAAAAAATAGCATACACAGTGTTCATGGCATCCTGGAAGCTACGACACTACTTTCAAGAGTGTTCGATAACAGTAGCCTCCGAAGTACCTCTTAACGACATCATAAACAACCGCGACGCAACGGGCCGGATTGCCAAATGGGCCATTGAGCTCCTCCCGTTCGACATAACATATAAGCCACGGCGAGCCATCAAGTCGCAAGCCTTGGCCGACTTTGTCGCTGAATGGACTGAAGCCGAACTCCCTAAAGAGTATGGCACATATTCCAACTGGACCATGCACTTCGACGGCTCCAAAATGCTGGCGGGTCTGGGGGCTGGCGTCGTCTTGACGTCCCCAATAGGAGATACAGTTCAATATGTACTCCAGATGATGTATACGAAATCCAACAATGCAGCCGAATACGAGGCCCTGCTACATGGCCTCCGGATGGTAGTCTCCATGGGCATTCAACGCCTAGAGGTGCGGGGGGATTCGAACCTCGCGATATCCCAAATAAACGGGGACTTTGATGCCAAAGATCCGAAAATGACAGCTTATCGCAACGCCGTCCTAAATATGTCAGCTCGGTTTGAAGGGCTGGAATTCCACCATATAGCCCAGGAAAATAGTCAGGCAGCAGACGTCCTGGCACGCATCGGCGCAAAGCGCGATGCAGTCCCCCCCAACATTTTCCTGGAAAGGCTATTCAAGCCATCCGTACAGTGGGAAGGGGAATCCGGAAATCACAATCCGGACCTGGCCGCAGCACCTGACCCCGAACACCCTGACACAACTGAAGACTCCGTCAATGAAGTCACACCCTCAGCCCATGTAATAATGGCAGTAATTGCCCCGTGGACAGAACCATTCTTAGCCTACTTAACTAGGCAGGAACTTCCCGAGGACCGAAATGAGGCACGCTGCATAGTGCGGCGATCTAAAGCCTATAAAGTCCATGAAGGAGAGCTTTATAAGAAAAGCACCACCGGAGTCCTTCAAAGATGTATCTCCGAAGAGGAAGGGCGGAACCTTCTAGCTGAAATTCACGCCAGACTCGGCGGTCACCACGCCGCAGCCCGAGCCCTTGTGAGCAAGGCCTTCCGTACCGGATTTTATTGGCCGACGGCCCGGGCAGACGCTCAGAACTTAGTCCAGCGATGCGTCGATTGCCAATTATTCGCTTATCAAAGCCACATGCCGCCTACCGCCCTACAAACCATACCCATTACCTGGCCTTTTGCGGTCTGGGGGCTTGACATGGTTGGACCCCTTAAAGGAGGAACCCACAAGCAAAAATATCTACTGGTCATGGTGGACAAATTCACCAAATGGATAGAGGCCAAGCCTGTTAAGACGGCCGAATCCGGACCGGTGATAGACTTCATATCCGGGGTTGTACACCATTACGGCGTCCCCCACAGCATCATCACTGACAACGGCACAAACTTTACGGCCGACAAAGTTAAACTCTGGTGCAAAAACATGGGCATTAAGCTCGACTACGCTTCAATCTATCACCCACAAACTAACGGTCAAGTCGAGCAAGCCAACGGTCTCATCATGAGCTGCATCAAACCCAGACTAGTGCGATCCCTCAAGGAATCTAACACACACTGGGTAGAGGAGCTTGACTCCGTACTCTGGGGGCTGCGGACCATGCCGAATCGCACTACCGGATTCACACCATTTTTATGGTATACGGCGCAGAGGCAGTCTTGCCCTGCGACATAATTCATGACTCACCTCGCGTGCGCATGTACGAATAAAGAGAAGCCGAGCTCGATCGGCAGGACAGCTTGGACGCATTGGAGGAGGAGCGCGACATGGCAAAAGCCCGTTCCGCATTCTATCAACAGCAGGCTCGAAGATATCACGGTAGAGAAGTACGGGCCAAAACTTATAATGTTGGCGAACTAGTTCTATGCCTGCTGAACAAGAAAAAGGATAAACTAAAGCCCAAATGGGAGGGTCCCTTCATAATCGACCAAGTCCTGACTGGTGGAGTGTACCGTCTGCGAAACGCATCGGACAACCGACTCGAGCCGAACCCATGGAACGCAGCACGCCTACGAAGATTCTACGCCTAGCGTCGGACTCTGTGTTCGTCTCCTTCCTCTGTCCCTTTTTTATTACTTATTTCAAATTAGCTGCCTGGTATTTCTCTCCTTCTCCCTCCCTTTTTCTCCCAAGCCTTTGGGGGCTTGCCTGCGCGTTGTTCGCACATACTTGACGCGCCACCCGCGCTCATTATACCTGGGGGCTTCTTTATCAGAAGCTTATATAAACGGGCCTCATGCCCAAAACATGTGTGACACTTCTGCATGAACCTTTTATGCACCATTATATGCATCGATATGACTTAAGTTTTGGCCAAGCTAGGTTGCCTGGCTCCTGTGCTTACCCCTACGTTCCCGTTTGTTCGGCTAGGTGGTAAAGGGAGCACCTCTGCGATTGTTACTGTCGGGTCAGCCGGATGTGTACCTCAGACTAGGTGAAGCCGAAAGCTAGCGTTCTTAAGGGAATATTCAGTCGGTGAACTAAAAGATGATTTTTCATTTGTCTATTTATCTGCCCCCAGATGCTTTTCAGCTTTCTTTTCGCAGTCCGGACATGCACTTTAGGGCATGCCTCCCAGAGAAAGGAACCCCTAACGGAACTATTCTCTCTGGAAGATGTTTCTCACTAACCATGTAATATAACATAACTAGTTGGGCACTTGTCTGCTAAAGCACTTATGACCCCTACGCCTGGTCTCCATGCATGCCCCGGTTCTTACATAACTGGGAGGGTATTCGGACACACTCCGGACTATCGGGTCCAGAGGTTGAAGCGAAAAGGTCCGCAATGACAAACGATCTACAATCCGGCTAGAAGGCATTTTACATGTCATTTTAAATTACATAGTCAATTTGACTAGGTATATTCTTCTTCAATACCATCCAACAGGCTGTCTAATTTATAGTCCTGTTGGGAATACTTGGCAGCCAGCTCTACCTGGCCATACACTAAACTGACAGGGATCTCCTTTCCGTCAGGCCCCACAGGGCCGACCTCGGCCATGTGGTTCGGGTCAGCCTTCGTGTACCGAGTCTTCACCATGGCCCAGGCCTCCCTGGCACCTTGACGGCAGGCCGATATCTTCCATAACCGGAAGCGTTGCCGCACTCCCTTCAGCTTCTCTGCAAGCTCTCCAAGGCTTTCGGGCATGGAGAGGGATGGCCACATAGCCTAGACGACGCCTTGCATCGCTTGCCGAACTCGTTTGTGCAGTTGCAACAGCTCGGGAAGAAGGTCCCCCGCTGAACCGGGCATTTCCTCCGCAGGACAACCTGTCAGCATATCTGCAGACATAGCTCTGTCAATCGACTTCCTCGCTGAACTCTTTTTTCAAAGATTCGTTTAAGCACTTACTAAAAATGTCGCGTCGAAGTCGCTGATTCTCCTTTACGGAATCAGACAGCTGAGCACGAACATCCTTTAGTTCCTCGCCCAGCTGGGTATTGGCGTCTTGAAGCTTGTTCTTCTCTTGCCTCACCCTCGTCAGCACGCTCTCGCCGGCCTTTAACTGGCGCAGGAGTTGTTGCTTGTCCGGATTCACTCCGGCCCCATCTGCACTGTTATTGTCAGAATTGCACACATGCCGCACTTCACAATAGAATTATCATTCGAAGCATATATTACCTGAGGGGGTCCCCTTGGCATTCTCTGAAGCGGCCAGTGCAGCCTCGAGTTGGGCCTTGCACTCTTCCAGCTCCTGGGACAGTTGCGTATTCTTTTTTGTAAGATCCTGCATAACATATGATCCTTAAATCAGTTATCTTAACTGTTTTAAGTCTCGGGGGCTACTGACATATATAACCATCAGATTTACTCACCCGTATGTCTTTCACATACTGCTCTGTGGCTCTGGCTAGACCATTTTGAGCGGCACGGAGGTACGCATCTCCCGTATTAAAGGCGTCCAACGCCTCTTGGGAAAAACATGCGTCATGAAGAACAGTCTCGCGACGCCTGTGGTTCATGGCACTCTCCACCTCTGAATGGGTGGCAGATAGCCCGCCCGCGTCCTCTGTCGGTGGAACGTCCGGTGCACGCCCCGTGTTCGCCTCCACTTCCGGACCCGGCCTTGCAGCCTGGCTGGTGGATATAGTCCGGCGGGCGCTCTTCTTCCTGAGGAGAGCCTGAGCGTTAGTATGACTTAAGGGCATAAAACCCTAGGCGTTAAATTTGCGCGTTGTATCGTTGCGCCAGAGTCTCGATCTGGTCCGCACTCCTTTTTAGCCCGCCTGGCTTCAATGGCCCTTGTTGGCTACCCACCGCGGGCTCGGCCCTCCGCCTCATGGATTTCCCCTGCAAAACGAGACACTATTGGTTTACGACAATTAAAATAAAGCATGGATGGATCCTCTTGAAAGTACTGGGACTTCGGTCTCGGTTACCTTTGAGGCTGGAAGTAGTCCGGGATAGTCGGCCGTAATGGCCACTAAGGTATTGTCCTTACTCAATTGGTGAAACACCCCATCAATTAGCTCCACACATAAGTCCGGGGCCTCTTGGGAGTCCGGGTCGAGGGACCGTTCCAGGTCCTCGGGTTGTGGAGGAGGGTTGTTTATCTCCTTCACAGTCTGGCGCAGCTCCAGCGTTAAAATTGCTAGACTAAGTACTCAATTATGGGAATTTGAAAATAGGTAGGCAGGTGAAAATGTTCGCTCACCCAGCTTGGAGGATTGTACATGGAGAATCCGCCCCGTGGGTTGACACGGAGGAATTCCTCTTCTTCTCCCTTGTACAAAGCGGATAGGATCTTCATTAGAGTGGCAGCAGAATCCGGCCCCTTGCGACCGCACCGGGTGGCGTCGTCCTCCCCGTTGAAATCCCACATGGGGTGGCCTCTGTACTGAAGCGGCTACACCCCCCGCGTAATGCATGTGGCCATGACCTCGATCATGGTCAGTCTGGAATGAGCCAACAACCTTATCTGGCTCATCAGGTAAAGGACGTCGCTGTCAGTTTCCCTCTGAGGGTTCCGTGGGCGCCAGCTCAGGCGTTTCTTCAACGGAGCGTTATTGAACTCAGGGAGGCCGATCCGTACAGGGTCCGGCAGGGGGACGTCGTCCATATAAAACCATTCTGAAGGCCAATCCTTGGACGCCTTCTTTGGGGTTCCGGATAGATATCCAGTCCTGGCGATGCGCCATAGTTTGGCTCCGCCCACCTGATAAATTGACCCCTCCTGAGAGCGGGGCACAAGGCAGAACAACCTCTTCCACAGCGCGAAATGGGCCTCGATGCCCAGAAACAGCTCGCAGAGGGCCACGAAGCCCGCAATATGCAGTACAGAGGCAGGCGTGAGGTTGTGTAGCTGGAGGCCGTAAAACTCCAGTAGCCCTCGGAGGAACGGATGAATTGTAAATCCGAGTCCTCTTATTAAGTAAGGGACTAGGCATACCCGCTCTCCTTGAGAGGGATTGGGGACGCTCTCCGCCTGCTCTCCGCCGCTATAGGTGGCAATCCCGGCTCGAACTAGGACCATATATGCTGGGGGAGGAGCCCCTTGGATTGAAGCACTACTAGCTTGCTATGAGGGATGGAACACCGCTCCCAATCTCCAGGACGAGGGCTGGAGAGGCGAGAGGAGGAGCTGCTTCGACCGGCCATGGTGGAATGGATCTCTGTCGAAAGCGCTCTGATGAATACTCGCGGAGGGAAGGTGGTGTGAATTGGATCTAAATCCATGTCTCTTTTATGGGCGGCTCATTTACGCGGCCGGGGGAGGGGGGGTAAATGAAAAAAACTCCCTAGCTTTTCGCATTCATTTGACACGTGGAAGATGGTCATTATTGGGCACAAAAGCTGAGGAGAGCAGCACGCGCTAGAAGCCGGACACTATTCGACAGGTACATGGAATTTGGAGAAGAACCCGCCTTGCAATGCCGAAGACAAACTTGCGCGCCGGACTTATCGTCATTGAAGCCTGGTTTGGGGGCTACTGAGGGAGTCCCGGATTAGGGGGTGTCCGGATGGCCGGACTATGACTTTTGGCCGGACTCCCGGACTATGAAGATACAAGATTGAAGACTTCGTCCCGTGTCCGGATGGGATTTTCCTTGGCGTGGAAGGCAAGCTTGGCGATTCGAAATGAAGATCTCCTCCCATTGTAACCGACTCTGTGTAACCCTAGCCCTCTCCGGTGTCTATATAAACCGGGAGAGTTTTAGTCCGTAGGACGAACAACAATCATACCATAGGCTAGCTTCTAGGGTTTAGCCTCTCTGATATCGTGGTAAATCAACTCTTGTACTACCCATATCATCAATATTAATCAAGCAGGAGTAGGTTTTACCTCCATCGAGAGGGCCCGAACCTGGGTAAAAACATCGTGTCCCTTGTCTCCTGTTACCATCCGCCTAGATGCACAGTTCGGGACCCCCTACCCGAGATCCGCCGGTTTTGACACCGACATTGGTGCTTTCATTGAGAGTTCCTCTGTGTCGTCACCATCAGGAAGGATGCCGCACCCCATCTTTAAAGACGGCGTTGTTGCTAAAGGAGCTTTGGCTGTCGGCCAAACTCTCCGGCTAGGCAGTTTTTGTATGACCGCTTGTTTGGCTGCCGCGCCGACGATGACCTCTCGGGTCATCGAAAGCAATCTCCACATCAGCTTGGAACTCGCGGAGCAGTTAGATCTGATGGAGCTCTTTTCCTTAAGCGAGCTCTTGGATCGCATCGCCGCCTTAGGAGTCGCTACAGATTACGGCCAGATTGGGCTTAAACCCGATCTGAGAGAGATTGACTCTCCCCGGGTCACCCACCACGTTGAAGTGGTGGAGGAACAATGCGGCGAATCTTCACCCATCCTAAGGACCAGATGTGTCCGGATTCCTGATCCCTCCAAGTCGGACATCCGCGGAGGGGAGGATGTCGCCCAAGCCCTGAACCTAAAGTCAGGCAGCGGTCCTGATTCATTGGATAACGTCCAAGAAAACAAGCTTCCGAGTTCGGAATTTTTTTGGCCCCTGAGTCTTAGATCGGGCGAGGTTTCGGATTTAAATCCACCCGCCCACCCAAATATAAGGGATCTATCCCAAATTCGGCAAGAGCCCAGGGAGACAGTACACCATTACTGGGCCAGATTCGTCCTGGTTATGAACAGGATAAAGGACTGCCGTGAGAGGGATGCAATTTCATACTTCTGTAACAACTGCACGGACATCGGAGTCCTCAACGCCATAAGTCACTGCGAAATTACACGCTTCGCCGACTTGACCTCCATAGTACGAAAGTACTGTGCGACAGAAAGCATTCGGAAAACCGAAACAAAATTCTGGGACAATCCGACCCCGAATACAATCTCAGTCCGGAACAAAAGGGCGCATTATCGCCAGACACCTGAGCCAAAGAGCAAAAAACAAAAACCCTCTATAGGGTATGGAACCATACTGGAGGGATGGCTCAATGGACCCTGTAAAATTCATAATACAGAGGGCGTCACACCAACTCATAGCCTTAGAGCATGTTGGATACTCCGGCAGGTGGCCAAAAGTGGCGAGGAGCTTCTAACTCCAGAATCCGCAGAGCACCACCCCAGAAATGCCAGTACGGTGTCAACAGTCTCCGAGACTTTCGCATCAAACAATGCGAGGAAACGAACGCTCCGCAGCCTTACCGAAGTCTACCAAGTAGAGACAATAAACCCATGGAGTGACACGGCTATTACCTTTAATGCCAGTGACGAACCTAAATTATGGACAGCCCGAGCACCAGCCGCACTGGTCCTCAGTCCGATAGTGGACGGCTTCCGGCTTACAAAGGTACTCATGGACGGTGGCAGCGGATTGAACCTCATCTATGAGGAAACCCTGCGTAAAATGGAAATAGACTGGAGCCGCATTGAGCGAAGCAACACAACCTTTAGAGGAATAATCCCCAGCCGGGAAGCGTGTTGTTCAGGGAAAATCACACTAGATGTGGTGTTCGGCACGCTGGATAATTACAGATCCGAGGAGGTCACATTTCAAGTGGCCCCGTTCAGCAGCGGATATCACGCTCTGTTAGGGCGAGAAGCATTCACAATTTTTCAAGCTATACCCCATTACGGGTACATGAAGCTCAAAATGCCCGGACCTAACGGAATCATCACTCTTGCTAGTGATCCGGACACAGCGCTCTGCGCCGAAAATAAGACAGCTGCACTGGCCCTCGAGGCATTATCCGAAGCCCTGGCGGCCGAGTTGCGCTCCACGGTGGACAGGGACGACGTGATACTCGACAAAAGATCCAAGTCCACCTCCTTCAAGCCGGCAGACGAAATAGTCAAGTTCCAAGTCCATCCAACGAACACTACAAAAATGGCCTCCATCGGGGCACAACTAAGCCCTGATGTAGACGCCGCACTCAGAGAATTCCTACGAGAAAATTGGGACATTTTTGCCTGGCACCCTTCAGACATGCCAGGAATCCCACGCAGGCTGGCCGAGCACAGCCTGAACATCCTAAAAGGATTCAAGCCCGTTAAGCAGACTCTTCGGTGTTTCTCCGAACCTAAGAGACAAGCCATGGGAGAGGAGCTAGCCAAACTACTGGAAGCCGGATTCATCAGAGATATAAAACATCCGGACTGGCTAGCAAACCTGGTAATGGTACCAAAGAAGGACAAATCCTGGCGCCTATGCGTCAATTTCAAAGACCTAAATAAGGTCTGCCCGAAGGATCCATTCCCCCTCCCCCGCATTGATCAAATCATCGACGCCACTGCAGGACACGATTCACTGTGTTTCCTTGATGCATACTCTGGCTACCACCAAATCAAGATGGCAGAGTCAGACCAAGCCGCAACGGCATTCATCACCCCATATGGCCCATTCGGCTTCAACATAATGCCCTTCGGGCTCAAAAACGCCGGCACAACATAGCGCATGATTCAGACATGTCTGGCCAACCAGATCGGCAAAACAGTTGAAGCGTACGTGGATGACGTGGTCGTCAAAACCAAACACGTCGAAACTCTAATAGACGACTTGAGGCTCATGTTCGATGACCTCCGAACATATGACATTAGGCTTAACCCAGAAAAATGCGTCTTCGGCGTACCAGCCGGAAAGCTCTTGGGCTTCATCGTATCCGGTAGAGGAATTGAAGCAAACCCAACCAAGATCCGAGCTCTGTCACAATTGGATATTCCAAAAGATCTCAAGCAAATACAAAAATTGACTGGATGCGTGGCGGCTCTAAGCCGCTTCATATCCCGCTTGGGAGAAAAGGCATTACCCCTTTATCGCCTCCTCGGGCGCACCAAACACTTCGAGTGGACGGATGCCGCCACGGCCAGACTCGAAGAAATAAAAGCCATACTGGCAACAAACCCTGTCCTGGCCGCGCCTAGCATCGGCGAACCAATGTTGTTATACATCGCGGCAACTCACCAAGTTGTAAGCGCAGTCCTCGTCGTCGAACGAGAAACGGACGGACACAAATTCCCTGTCCAGAAACCAGTGTACTACGTGTCCACTGTCCTCACTCCATGCAAGTCCCGGTACCCGCATTACCAAAAAATAGCATACACAGTGTTCATGGCATCCCGGAAGCTACGACACTACTTTCAAGAGTGTTCGATAACAGTAGCCTCCGAAGTACCTCTTAACGACATCATAAACAACCGCGACGCAACGGGCCGGATTGCCAAATGGGCCATTGAGCTCCTCCCGTTCGACATAACATATAAGCCACGGCGAGCCATCAAGTCGCAAGCCTTGGCCGACTTTGTCGCTGAATGGACTGAAGCCGAACTCCCTAAAGAGTATGGCACATATTCCAACTGGACCATGCACTTCGACGGCTCCAAAATGCTGGCGGGTCTGGGGGCTGGCGTCGTCTTGACGTCCCCAATAGGAGATACAGTTCAATATGTACTCCAGATGATGTATACGAAATCCAACAATGCAGCCGAATACGAGGCCCTGCTACATGGCCTCCGGATGGTAGTCTCCATGGGCATTCAACGCCTAGAGGTGCGGGGGGATTCGAACCTCGCGATATCCCAAATAAACGGGGACTTTGATGCCAAAGATCCGAAAATGACAGCTTATCGCAACGCCGTCCTAAATATGTCAGCTCGGTTTGAAGGGCTGGAATTCCACCATATAGCCCGGGAAAATAATCAGGCAGCAGACGTCCTGGCACGCATCGGCGCAAAGCGCGATGCAGTCCCCCCCCAACATTTTCCTGGAAAGGCTATTCAAGCCATCCGTACAGTGGGAAGGGGAATCCGGAAATCACAATCCGGACCCGGCCGCAGCACCTGACCCCGAACACCCTGACACAACTGAAGACTCCGTCAATGAAGTCACACCCTCAGCCCACGTAATAATGGCAGTAATTGCCCCGTGGACAGAACCATTCTTAGCCTACTTAACTAGGCAGGAACTTCCCGAGGACCAAAATGAGGCACGCTGCATAGTGCGGCGATCTAAAGCCTATAAAGTCCATGAAGGAGAGCTTTATAAGAAAAGCACCACCGGAGTCCTTCAAAGATGTATCTCCGAAGAGGAAGGGCGGAACCTTCTAGCTGAAATTCACGCCGGACTCGGCGGTCACCACGCCGCAGCCCGAGCCCTTGTGAGCAAGGCCTTCCGTACCGGATTTTATTGGCCGACGGCCCGGGCAGACGCTCAGAACTTAGTCCAGCGATGCGTCGATTGCCAATTATTCGCTTATCAAAGCCACATGCCGCCTACCGCCCTACAAACCATACCCATTACCTGGCCTTTTGCGGTCTGGGGGCTTGACATGGTTGGACCCCTTAAAGGAGGAACCCACAAGCAAAAATATCTACTGGTCATGGTGGACAAATTCACCAAATGGATAGAGGCCAAGCCTGTTAAGACGGCCGAATCCGGACCGGTGATAGACTTCATATCCGGGGTTGTACACCATTACGGCGTCCCCCACAGCATCATCACTGACAACGGCACAAACTTTACGGCCGACAAAGTTAAACTCTGGTGCAAAAACATGGGCATTAAGCTCGACTACGCTTCAATCTATCACCCACAAACTAACGGTCAAGTCAAGCAAGCCAACGGTCTCATCATGAGCTGCATCAAACCCAGACTAGTGCGATCCCTCAAGGAATCTAACACGCACTGGGTAGAGGAGCTTGACTCCGTACTCTGGGGGCTGCGGACCACGCCGAATCGCACTACCGGATTCACACCATTTTTATGGTATACGGCGCAGAGGCAGTCTTGCCCTGCGACATAATTCATGACTCACCTCGCGTGCGCATGTACGAAGAAAGAGAAGCCGAGCTCGATCGGCATGATAGCTTGGACGCATTGGAGGAGGAGCGCGACGTGGCAAAAGCCCGTTCCGCATTCTATCAACAGCAGGCTCGAAGATATCACGGTAGAGAAGTACGGGCCAAAACTTATAATGTTGGCGAACTAGTTCTATGCCTGCCGAACAAGAAAAAGGATAAACTAAAGCCCAAATGGGAGGGTCCCTTCATAATCGACCAAGTCCTGACTGGTGGGGCGTACCGTCTGCGAAACGCATCGGACAACCGACTCGAGCCGAACCCATGGAACGCAGCACGCCTACGAAGATTCTACGCCTAGCGTCGGACTCTGTGTTCGTCTCCTTCCTCTGTCCCTTTTTTATTACTTATTTCAAATTAGCTGCCTGGTATTTCTCTCCTTCTCCCTCCCTTTTTCTCCCAAGCCTTTGGGGGCTTGCCTGCGCGTTGTTCGCACATACTTGACGCGCCACCCGCGCTCATTATACCTGGGGGCTTCTTTATCAGAAGCTTATATAAACGGGCCTCATGCCCAAAACATGTGTGACACTTCCGCATGAACCTTTTATGCACCATTATATGCATCGATATGACTTAAGTTTTGGCCAAGCTAGGTTGCCTGGCTCCTGTGCTTACCCCTACGTTCCCGTTTGTTCGGCTAGGTGGTAAAGGGAGCACCTCTGCGATTGTTACTGTCGGGTCAGCCGGATGTGTACCTCAGACTAGGTGAAGCCGAAAGCTAGCGTTCTTAAGGGAATATTCGGTCGGTGAACTAAAAGATGATTTTTCATTTGTCTATTTATCTGCCCCCAGATGCTTTTCTGCTTTCTTTTCGCAGTCCGGACATGCACTTTAGGGCATGCCTCCCAGGGAAAGGAACCCCTAACGGAACTATTCTCTCTGGAAGATGTTTCTCACTAACCATGTAATATAACATAACTAGTTGGGCACTTGTCTGCTAAAGCACTTATGACCCCTACGCCTGGTCTCCATGCATGCCCCGGTTCTTACATAACTGGGAGGGTATTCGGACACACTCCGGACTATCGGGTCCAGAGGTTGAAGCGAAAAGGTCCGCAATGACAAACGATCTACAATCCGGCTAGAAGGCATTTTACATGTCATTTTAAATTACATAGTCAATTTGACTAGGTATATTCTTCTTCAATACCATCCAACAGGCTGTCTAATTTATAGTCCTGTTGGGAATACTTGGCAGCCAGCTCTACCTGGCCATACACTAAACTGACAGGGATCTCCTTTCCGTCAGGCCCCACAGGGCCGACCTCGGCCATGTGGTTCGGGTCAGCCTTCGTGTACCGAGTCTTCACCATGGCCCAGGCCTCCCTGGCACCTTGACGGCAGGCCGATATCTTCCATAACCGGAAGCGTTGCCGCACTCCCTTCAGCTTCTCTGCAAGCTCTCCAAGGCTTTCGGGCATGGAGAGGGATGGCCACATAGCCTAGACGACGCCTTGCATCGCCTGCCGAACTCGTTTGTGCAGTTGCAACAGCTCGGGAAGAAGGTCCCCCGCTGAACCGGGCATTTCCTCCGCAGGACAACCTGTCAGCATATCTGCAGACATAGCTCTGTCAATCGACTTCCTCGCTGAACTCTTTTTTCAAAGATTCGTTTAAGCACTTACTAAAAATGTCGCGTCGAAGTCGCTGATTCTCCTTTACGGAATCAGACAGCTGAGCACGAACATCCTTTAGTTCCTCGCCCAGCTGGGTATTGGCGTCTTGAAGCTTGTTCTTCTCTTGCCTCACCCTCGTCAGCACGCTCTCGCCGGCCTTTAACTGGCGCAGGAGTTGTTGCTTGTCCGGATTCACTCCGGCCCCATCTGCACTGTTATTGTCAGAATTGCACACATGCCGCACTTCACAATAGAATTATCATTCGAAGCATATATTACCTGAGGGGGTCCCCTTGGCATTCTCTGAAGCGGCCAGTGCAGCCTCGAGTTGGGCCTTGCACTCTTCCAGCTCCTGGGACAGTTGCGTATTCTTTTTTGTAAGATCCTGCATAACATATGATCCTTAAATCAGTTATCTTAACTGTTTTAAGTCTCGGGGGCTACTGACATATATAACCATCAGATTTACTCACCCGTATGTCTTTCACATACTGCTCTGTGGCTCTGGCTAGACCATTTTGAGCGGCACGGAGGTACGCATCTCCCGTATTAAAGGCGTCCAACGCCTCTTGGGAAAAACATGCGTCATGAAGAACAGTCTCGCGACGCCTATTGGTTTACGACAATTAAAATAAAGCATGGATGGATCCTCTTGAAAGTACTGGGACTTCGGTCTCAGTTACCTTTGAGGCTGGAAGTAGTCCGGGATAGTCGGCCGTAATGGCCACTAAGGTATTGTCCTTACTCAATTGGTGAAACACCCCGTCAATTAGCTCCACACATAAGTCCGGGGCCTCTTGGGAGTCCGGGTCGAGGGACCGTTCCAGGTCCTCGGGTTGTGGAGGAGGGTTGTTTATCTCCTTCACAGTCTGGCGCAGCTCCAGCGTTAAAATTGCTAGACTAAGTACTCAATTATGGGAATTTGAAAATAGGTAGGCAGGTGAAAATGTTCGCTCACCCAGCTTGGAGGATTGTACATGGAGAATCCGCCCCGTGGGTTGACACGGAGGAATTCCTCTTCTTCTCCCTTGTACAAAGCGGATAGGATCTTCATTAGAGTGGCAGCAGAATCCGGCCCCTTGCGACCGCACCGGGTAGCGTCGTCCTCCCCGTTGAAATCCCACATGGGGTGGTCTCTGTACTGAAGCGGCTACACCCCCCGCGTAATGCATGTGGCCATGACCTCGATCATGGTCAGTCCGGAATGAGCCAACAACCTTATCTGGCTCATCAGGTAAAGGACGTCGCTGTCAGTTTCCCTCTGAGGGTTCCGTGGGCGCCAGCTCAGGCGTTTCTTCAATGGAGCGTTATTGAACTCAGGAAGGCCGATCCGTACAGGGTCCGGTAGGGGGACGTCGTCCATATAAAACCATTCTGAAGGCCAATCCTTGGACGCCTTCTTTGGGGTTCCGGATAGATATCCAGTCCCGGCGATGCGCCATAGTTTGGCTCCGCCCACCTGATAAATTGACCCCTCCTGAGAGCGGGGCACAAGGCAGAACAACCTCTTCCACAGCGCGAAATGGGCCTCGATGCCCAGAAACAGCTCGTAGAGGGCCACGAAGCCCGCAATATGCAGTACAGAGGCAGGCGTGAGGTTGTGTAGCTGGAGGCCGTAAAACTCCAGTAGCCCTCGGAGGAACGGATGAATTGGAAATCCGAGTCCTCTTATTAAGTAAGGGACTAGGCATACCCGCTCTCCTTGAGAGGGATTGGGGACCCTCTCCGCCTGCTCTCCGCCGCTATAGGTGGCAATCCCGGCTCGAACTAGGACCATATATGCTGGGGGAGGAGCCCCTTGGATTGAAGCACTACTAGCTTGCTATGCGGGACGGAACACCGCTCCCAATCTCCAGGCCGAGGGCTGGAGAGGTGAGAGGAGGAGCTGCTTCGACCGGCCATGGTGGAATGGATCTCTGCCGAAAGCGCTCTGATGAATACTCGCGGAGGGAAGGTGGTGTGAATTGGATCTAAATCCCTGTCTCTTTTATGGGCGGCTCATTTACGCCGCCGGGGGGGGGGGGGGGTAAATGAAAAAAAACTCCCTGGCTTTTTGCATTCATTTGACACGTGGAAAATGGTCATTATTGGGCACAAAAGCTGAGGAGAGCAGCACGCGCTAGAAGCCGGACACTATTCGACAGGTACATGGAATTTGGAGAAGAACCCGCCTTGCAATGTCGAAGACAAACTTGCGCGCCGGACTTATCGTCATTGAAGCCTGGTTTGGGGGCTACTGAGGGAGTCCCGGATTAGGGGGTTTCCGGATGGCCGGACTATGACTTTTGGCCGGACTCCCGGACTATGAAGATACAAGATTGAAGACTTCGTCCCGTGTCCGGATGGGATTTTCCTTGGCGTGGAAGGCAAGCTTGGCGATTCGAAATGAAGATCTCCTCCCATTGTAACCGACTCTGTGTAACCCTAGCCCTCTCCGGTGTCTATATAAACCGGGAGAGTTTTAGTCCGTAGGACGAACAACAATCATACCATAGGCTAGCTTCTAGGGTTTAGCCTCTCTGATATCGTGGTAAATCAACTCTTATACTACCCATATCATCAATATTAATCAAGCAGGAGTAGGGTTTTACCTCCATCGAGAGGGCCCAAACCTGGGTAAAAACATCGTGTCCCTTGTCTCCTGTTACCATCCGCCTAGACGCACAGTTCGGGACCCCCTACCCGAGATCCGCCGGTTTTGACCCCGACAATGATCTTCTCAACTTGCACTTCGTTTGCAATGCGAGGATGTGCGGGTTGACGACTTTGCTTAGGCCGAGCAGTTTCTTCAGGACCAGTTTCTTCAGCAGCACCAGCATGATTTTCTTCACGATCAGGAATGACTTCTTCTGCAGATTCTTCGGTAGGGATGACATCCTCATTAGCTTTGAACTTGATGGATTCCTCAGGTGACATTTCATCTAGCACAGGAGGAAGGTGCTCTCTTTGCGAGCCATTAGTTTCATCGAACCGCACATCTGCAGTTTCAACAATCTTGTAATGATTGATGTTGAAGACTCTGTAGGTGTGCGAGTCCTTTCCGTAACCAAGCATAAAACCCTCATGTGCTTTCGGTGCAAACTTAGAGTGATGGTGAGGATCTCTAATCCAGCATTTAGCACTGAAGACTTTGAAATAACTTACATTGGGTTTCTTGCCAGTGAGGAGTTCATATGAGGTCTTTTTGAAGAATTTGTGAAGATATACCCTGTTGATGATGTGGCACGCAGTATCAATTGCTTCAGGCCAGAAATGTTGAGGCGTCTTGTTATCTTGTATTCATAAAGCATAGTGCAGGCCATCTCAACAAGAGTCATGTTCTTGCGCTCCATGACGCCATTGTGCTGAGGAGTATAAGGAGCAGACAATTCGTGAGTAATACCAAGCATATTGAGATATTCATCGAGGCTAGTGTTCTTTAACTCGGTTCCATTATCACTCCTGATATGCTTGATCTTCACACCGAAGTTAGTGGAAGCCCTTGAGGAAAATCGTCTGAAGACTTCGTGCACTTCATTTTTGTAAGTGATGATATGCACCCATGTGTAACAAAAGTAGTCATCAACTATGACAAAGCCATATAATGATGCAGAACTAGTGAACGTGGCATAATGAGTAGGGCCAAATAGATCCATATGAAGTAATTCAAAGGGACGAGAAGTGGTCATGATAATCTTCGCGGGATGCTTGGCTCTGGTGATCTTTCCAGCCTCACAAGCCCCACAAAGATGATCTTTGAGGAGTTTGACACCCTCGATGCCAATGATGTGCTTCTTCTTCACGAGTGTATGCAAGTTCCTCATCCCAGCATGACCAAGTCGTCGATGCCATAACCAGCATTCTGAAGCTTTTGCAAGTAGACATGTGGCAGGCTGTGGTCCTGCAGAGAAATCAACAATATACAAGTCTCCTTTCCTAAAGCCTTAGAAGACTTTGGAGTTGTCAGATTCCATTAGCACAAGGCAGCGAAATTTGCCAAAGACAACAACCATATCAAGATCACAAAGCATTGAGACAGACATAAGATTGAATCCTAAGGACTCAACAAGCATGACCTTGTCCATGTGTTTATCCTTTGAAATTGCAACCTTACCCAGACCCAATACCTTGCTTTTGCCTTTGTCAGCGTAGGTGATATGCTTCAGATGAGATGGTGACAAATCAGTGTCCATCAACAAGCTCCTATCACCAGTCATGTGATTTGTACATCCACTATCGAGGACCCACTCAGTAGCTTTGGGTTTTTCATCCTGCAGATGAATTAGTGCAACTTACGAACCCATATACTTCATCAGTGAAGAATATGATATCAATTTCATCAACAGTAACAGATATAGCAAAATGAGGACGTGAGAAATGAATGATTCAATTTTTCATGATTAGCTTGCGTCCTTTCAAGCGCATTCAGGTCTCCAGCAAATTCTTCAGACAATCAAGTTTGTCTGGAGACCTGACCCTGCATAATAGATTAGTTCATTTTCTTCACCACCCACATCTGAAGGGGTGGCAAAGAGTTCATCATTCTGCGAGCTCCATAAGAGAATGATGGCATAGAAGCCAGTGAATTTCGTTTCACAGAAGAGTGGTTAGGATAAGCATATGAATAAGCAGAGAAATTCTTCAAGGACTTATGAACATAATGGTTTGAAGAATAATGCACATATTCATAGCCTTTAGACTTTCCCTGCGAAACAGAAGTGTTAGCACGATGATGTTCATATGAGGATTTTAATCCACATGAGGAATTTGAACCATGTGAGGAATTTGGTCCATATGAGGACTTGAATCCATATGAAGATTTTGATCCATATGAAGAATTTGATCTGGGGTTCCTATTCTTCATGGGTGGTGTCATGATGACATTTACCTAAAGATTTTCAAGGCATCTTTTAGGAACCCAGATTTTCTTCATAGGGCACTGTTCCTGCAGTTAGTTCCAACATATCGAGCAAATACTTCACCATTCTGATTCTTAAATAGCTTATAGTTGGAGTCAAATGACTCATCAGAGGAATATGAAGAATCAGAGGTAAAGCCAGATAAATTGCATGGATCTACAGGAGGTCCTTTCACAGCAACCCATGAGGTTTTGGGGTACTGCTCAGGTTTCCAGTAGGTCCCATCAGCATTGAGTTTCCTCTCAAAGGCAATACCCTCTTTCCTAGGGTTCCTGTTCAAGATCTGCTTTTTGAGCACATCACATAGAGTCTGGTGCCCTATGAGGCTTTTGTAAATGCATGTCACATACAATTCCTTCAGCCCTACATTATCGTCAGTGATACATGTGGTATCCTCAGATGAGGAATTTGTAACCACAGAGACAGTTGAAGAATTTGCAGCAAGAGAAGCATTTCAACATTCAGGTGATGAATTAGCAGATTCATGCTCAATGCATTTAAGACATGGTGGAATAAATTCTTCCTGAGCGGAACTGATCTGTTGAGCAAGCAATGAATCGTTTTCCTTCTGAAGATCTTCATAACTCGCTTTTAACTTCTCAAGATATTGCTTTCTCTGAAAAAATTCATAAGAAAGATTTTCATACTCAGTTAAGAGAGTGTTATGATGATTTTGAAGGTTGTCAAACTTTGACTAAAGTTTTTGAAGACTATCAGTCAAAGCCTTAGTTCGATCCAATTCCTTACCCAACATATCATCGCTTTCATCTAGCATGTTTTGAACTTTTTGAAGAGCTCTTTGTTGTTTAGTGGCAAGGGAAGCAAATTTGACATAGCTGGGGCCAAATTCATCATCACTAGATTCGGAAAGATAGCGTTTTGTTACCTTGGCACCTTTCGCCATAAGGCATGGTGAAGAGGATGATGACTCAGGTGCGAAAGTCATCTCCTTGAGTGATTCCTTGAAATCCTCAAACCAAGGATCATGACGAGTACGATGGCCTTCGTAGACCTCAGAGAGTCGGTCCCAGATTAGCTTCGCATGGTTGAGATGCATGATGTTCCTGAACTGATTTTGGGACAAACAGGAGCAGATCACATCCTTCGCTGTGAGGTTGAGTAGAGTGTACTTGCGAATGTCATCAGCCTCTGCCATCTTGCATAGATCGGTAAGACCAATCTCAGTGACGGTCCACAGTTCGTCGTTCATCGCCATGAGTGCTTCTTCATCATGCCTTCCACTTGGGGTACTCATGACCGTCAAAGATGGGGCAGGACACACTCCTCATTCCTGCAGTCGACATAATTAAAACTTCAGGTGGTTAAACCAAAATCACATAGAACAAGGGAGTACCTTGTTCTGATACCAATTGAAACTGCGTTACGTCGACTAGAGGGGGGTGAATAGGCGATTTTTATGAATTCTTCATTGAGGAATTTCAGGGTGAGGAAATTCCTAAGCAAAGAACTACTTGCAGTGGAATAAGTACTCAGGTATAAGCATAACAGAGCAACAACATAGTCATCATGATGAAATAAAAGACAAACACAGAGTACAGAAAGCGTAAACACAGGATAAGCGGGGTGAAGACAAACAGACTGAAGAAATAGAATTGAGGAATTAGAGAAAGTCAAAGTCAAAGTCTTCAAACAGTAATGATCAGGTACATCAACACATAACTGAGGAAATGAAAGGGTTGAGGAGATAGAACCAGTTGGCTTGGTGAAGACAATGATTTGGTAGACCAGCTCCAACTGCTGTGACAGTTGTACGTCTGGTTGGAGCGGCTGAGTATTTAAACTCGAGGACACACAGTCCTCACCGTATTCTCCTTGAGCTAAGATCACACAGACCTCGCCCAACAGTAGTGATAAGTCTTCACAGGTGACTTCCAAACCTTCACAGACTTGGTCACTCGGCAATCCATGATTCCTCTTGGATGCTCAGACCATGACGCCTAACCGTCTGGAGGATACACAGTCCTCAAAGGTAACAAGCGTCGGTTCCACACAGGAACAATCTCTTTAGTGATGCTCAATCACTTTGGGGTTTGTAGGTTTAGGTTTGGGATTTGGGTTTTCCTCACTCGATGATTTTTGCTCAAAGTCCTCGGAGGAATGGGATGTTCTCAAATGACAAGTGTCAGTTTCTCTCGGAGCAGCCAACCAGCTAGTGGTTGTAGGGGGCGGCTATTTATAGCCTAGGGAGCAGCCCAACATGATAAGGCATAAATGACCTTGTCTGATATGACCGTTAGGTGGTAGGATGTTTTGGGTCAGCTGGCGCGCAGCACAGCAACGGTCAGATTTGATGTTCGAATTCTTCAAGGTTATCATGTTCCTCACTGTGTAGGCAATTCGCACTGGCGAATTTCTAACTTCTCAGTTAGAATAAATTCCTCAGGGACCAGAAGATCTTCGTCTTTGTCACTGAAGAAATTGACTGAACTGATATCAGATTTCCAATGGCTTCACTTGAAGGATTGGGGAGGTGTAGGATTTTGAGATGAGCATCACTTGGAAATTAGTTATCTTAGTATTACCTCGACTCCCTTTAACAGTACGGTGTTTCCTATGACTCAAGAAAAAGAAAATGAAACTACGAAAACAAAAGTCTTCGCGCTTAAGATTTCTCGCATGAATATCGAAGTCTTCAAGGTCACACCAATTTCTTCATTTTCAAAGTCTTCAAAAGAACCAAAGTCTTCAACCGAAGACATTCATTTTTAGGGGTCGACTTTCACTGTAAATATCAAACTCCTCATTGACTTATAGAGCCTGTGTACACTCACAAACATATTAGTCCCTTAACCTATAAGTCTTCAGTACACCAAAATCACTAAGGGGCACTATATGCACTTACATGGATTTACTACCGATCGAGTCAAATTCCATGAACAAATCAGTCATGCTATCCATGGGGCATTCTTGACCAGTGAGCAGTCCGACATATATTCGTTATTCATGGCAAGGCACTATGACGGCGAGACACTACGAATCCCGACATATATTCGTTATCCATTGGCAAAATTCAGTTCTCGGTTTTGGCCCTCTGCTAGACCATGCGGGATGGGTTTTCGCTAACCAGGATGACAGATAGTACGCCACACCCAGCCCGCCCTGTCCCGCCCACCGCAGGGCCCGATTTGTGCCCAAGCACGTCTCACCGTTGCAATTGAGTGCCTGAGTTATCGATGCCTGCCATGGACGCAGTGGGAAATCGGCCAAGTGCACACCCCACCACGCTGCATATAATGCAGGACGATCGCTGACGAGATCTTTGCACAGTGGATCGCGTCACTTTTGCCAAGCACCACACGGCATCCATTGCTGCCATGCCCTCGGGGCGCACGGTCCCTAGGTCTAGGTGTACTCGACGCACGCAGAAACGCTCCTCTCCCCTGCCCCGTTACACGCCTGCTGCACAAGCACATGCACGAGTACGATCGCCAGGAAGCTAACAAACGATTAAAATGTTTTGTCCTGTCAAAATGCTAGAACGTGGACGAGCGTAGCTTTAAATCACGACATGGGTCAAAAATCAACAGTATTTTTTTCCCCAGCTAAATACTAGGTTTTAGTACAATTCCAGGGAGCAATAATGCTTTCAATCACCTTTGCAAAGGCCAGAGACTAATAGCATCAGTAAATGTTTCGAATTTTTTCAACTACTTTTACAATGGGCAGAGAGGTCCACTTGCCACCTAGTCTTCTTTCAGTTTCATTGCTACCCCCAGAAAACCCTTTTACAGCCAGCAGCATTTCGCCCATCTACTAGCTACCAGACGGATCGCAATCCCGAACATTTATTAAGTGTCAGATGCGCACATCTCTTGCTTACAACTCTGTCCAGAAGTACACCACCATCCATCAGCATGCTTTCGGCCGGCTTCACATTTTCACAAGACGCCATTGCAGCCCAGCTATGGGTGCCATTGCCTTGCCTCATTGGGTCATTGACCAGCAATAATCACAGGATACATTTGGTGCCTGCTGCCATGTGATGGCATCCGCTGTGGGGCGCCGGTGTGTCCGTTACTTGGCCGGGGAAACCTCATGCGCGTGGGGTTCCCCTCCTTTTCCCACATTTGGCTGCCTCATCGGTGCACAACTGGTGTCATCCTCGACTCTTTTCAGGGGAATCCTATACGCTCCTCTTGAAACTAGCCCTCGCAAATTAGCAGGCCATTAGGTGTGATTGAAGGGAGTTCCAGCCGTTCCGATTAGTCTGATCTGTACCCTTTTACAGCAGTAATTTTTTTAGAAGAGGTTTACAGCAGTAATTAACTCCTAAATGGTTGAGGACAACTCATGCATTGTGTGTTCGTGTGTGTGTGTGTGTGTGTGTGTGTGTGTGTGTGTGTGTGTGTGTGTGTGTGTGTGTGTTTGTTTGTTCAGTGCTCCTGACAGCCCGCAGCCGCCACCAATGGCGCAAGGTCCGAACGGCGACATGAAGGACACCAGCGGCGGCGCCGACGTCTTCCCGGTGGCCGGAGCCGCGAGGCGGGCGATGATCCTGACCAACACTAGCCAAACAAACTACATCATAAACCAAGGAAAAGAAATGCAGCAAGAGAAGGTACTGTCCAAAGTTCAATAATGAACAAGGACTAGAGCAATAAACACATGTCCAAGTTTATATACTTCAGTATCTTACATTTTAGCTAGCCTGCTCTCATGATTTTCAACCACTCAATCAGAATGATCAGCGGAAGAATACATAAGGCCAAAATGCCTTCAAGGGGAGTTCGACGGGCAAAGTGGGTGTCGTCATGCCGGAGAGGTCGCATCACAGCATACAACTCGCTCACTGGACGACGGATTCTTTCGCACTTGGTCCATGTGCCTAAGCTCAAAGGATTACTTCTGCTGCTCATCAAATAGACCGAATTGACGCCTGCATTATAGCATAACATGTATAAGACCAAAGTTCAAAGAGTGGTGTCTGCCAATGGAGCAAACATTGAGCAAAAGATAAATTTAACATGAAGCACACATGGTACAGCTTTATACAGCAATTGAGGAACAAAAAAAGCAATTAAGAAAACCACATCAAATCCATAAGCCTAAAAACATTATCTCACCACTCACTAGTAAGAAAACAACTGAGCCCAATATAGTATGTATAATGAGAATGGCAAGATCCTGGCAACGCTACAAAAGTTGCATACATGTTTTTAGAAGAAAAGGGCAACAGCCCCGGCTCCATTTCATAGAAATGAAACCAAGAGTAACAACTTATTACAGCACGCGGGAGAAGATCAAAGTATCAGCCCCAGCAAATTCAGTTCTCCTCAGCTCGGAGTATGTTAAGAAGCTAAATAGAACACCTATTGAAAAGAAATAGGCAGATGCAGAAAAGGGGAACACAGAGCCCCAAAATAACTGCAGCAACAGAAGGAGGCCAACAAGCTAGATATGCCACTGACAGCCACTAGATCAACATCACAGGTTGATCAGAATATTAAGCTGAACGCAGATACATGTTTTGGTTGTAAAATGAGCTAGTCAGAACATTAAGTCTGATCACTACTGAAATTATAGAGAACCACTTGTTGCAGGAAGAGAGAATATTATGTGGGCATCTTCAGATATTTGCAAGAGCAGAGATTATATGCTACAATTAATTAGCTTGCTAGCTAACAAACAAAACTGGTAGATCTTCCTGTAGCCACAATTTAACAACCATGCTAGCTAAAAAGCTGCAAGAAATGCATCTACCCATGCATATATAGCAATATCAGTGAGCTGCGAAACTGGTTATACAATTATGGTACCTCGATTTCTAATATACACACAAACTGAAACTCTGCAGTTTTAATCACATAACTAAGCCAGCGGATTGAATAGGAAACTCACAACAAGAAATCTCTCATTCCAGGAACAAAAACCAAACAACGGACCTGCTCAGAACAAGATTAAACAACAGGAAAATGATACCGTGCAGGGCACAATATACCATTGAGTTTGAGTTCGGCATTTTTTATCTTGGACGCATCAAGGCAGCAAAGCTAATTACTGGACCATACCAAATTTTAGCAGCAACACTGAATATATTGTTTCAGTGGAAGAATCCTACTTTCTTTTCTTATGTAATAACAACCAGTCTTTGTTTATGGAGGTTTGTGCTTATTTATCATATATCTACTGGTAATCCAGCTTATAAATTTAAACAAGACTCGTTAATGTTAGATCTACAAAAAGACAGGGTATAAATACAAGCTTACTTTATTCGCAAATGGTGTGAAGGTATCTGTGGTAGAGGTGAGTCTCCTTTCCTGACAAAATATAGTGGCACAAGAAGAAAATAAGATACAAACCTATGCAAGTTGTTGCTTCTTCTGAATTTAAAACAGATTGATACTATGACAGAATAATAGAGTGATTATGCTTACTGTTCGAGTGAGGCAACCAATGAAAACCATATGCAGTTGAATCTCTTTTTGTTGGAGCATGATGTCATTTCCTTCTCCTTCAGGATCCCCATCGGCTGGAGCATGAAGTCCTTTCCTTCTACGCCCCAGTCTTTGAAGTTTCTTTTTAAGCATCACTGGTGGAACTGGAGCATCTTTCTTATCATCCTCAATTTTGGGTCTCTTCGGATGCTCTTTTGGGTTTGTTTTATTACCATTTGTGCTACTGTGAGAACCATTAAGCTGCTCTCCTTTAAGGCTGGTTGTAATGGGCAGTATCATATACTAGTATCATGCATGACATGCATGACACAAAGTAGCACATCATTTCATATGATACGGTATCATGATATGATACTCAAGCTTCTCTTTCTTCATTTAATTCTACGTCACATCATCAAAACTGCTTAGTTGGCATGCATGATACCACCTATGATGCTCCCATTACGACCGGCCTAACACCTGAACCTTGAGAACAGGTGTCAAAGGCAGCTCCAATACTCAACATCAATCTTCCTCCAGGTTGATGGCATCCTTAAATTTCCTGTAGAAGATCTTCAGCTCGGCCATCTGCGCAATGATGGATTCCTTCTCTTCCTCCAGCCTCTCCAGCTTCTTATAGAAGCATCATCTTTCATCTGTACTAGCCTAGCTTCCACAGCGTCCACTGCCATGTGGTCAAACACTTCCCCGATTTGGAAACGCACATCTTCATCAGACAAGATGAGTTCATTCCCAGCACCCTCAAGGTTTTCGTTTACTTCCTGGTACATAGAGGGAAAATGCAAATGGCATTTAGTGTGTGGTGCTTTAAGCAACGTTTTGGTTTCTGTTGCAAATACAGCATCTATGGTTCGGAAATGAGCCCACTGTACTGTATACAAATATTGGCAGCCAAATTTGGTAGCAAAAGATAAAAAATTGGGAACATGGCATTGCAAAGATTTATGTTCTGAAAAATGCCACCTGATGTCTCAATGGAATGTCAGATCTATAAACAAACATGGCACTGTCACGGGCTCACAGCCAATGGAACTTCTAAAAAATGTCAATTTTGGAGTCACATTGTTTTGGTTTTCCAAATGAGTAAATTTCCTCATTAGGCAATCTTTCATTGCTCATTTGCACATGCAAATCACTTGACTGCAGCTTAATTTGATACTCCCTCCGTAAAGAAATATAAGAGTGTTTAGAGGGAATATAAAGGTAAAAACTTGTCATACATAGAGGAGCATAGTAAGATCATGGGGCCAATTTTGCTTAATTTGCACTTGACCAACCGAGTCAATTTTTTACATGGCATCTCTGAAAGTAGGTTTAGATAGACCCAAGGCATTGATCAAAACCATTTTCTAACACTTTTCCCTATTTATCTAGAGGATGAGGATTAGCAAGATCATGGAGGAGCGTAGTAACAGATGCCAGGCTATGATGTTGCTGGAAAGTTCACAGACCAAAGAGGAATGACGATATGAAATTTTTGATGGGTTAGAGGATCTCTCGAGACGTATTGGGTCGTTGATTAAATCTATATGAAGCTGCCACCACTGTAATCCCAACTGCTACAAAAACTGAAACCTTGATTTAGGACTCTGTTCAACCAACTGTTCATCACAGGTGTATGAGGCAGAAACAAAAATATTTAGACTCCAAATCCACAATGTTCAGCTCTTGGATGTAGTAGAAGTCCATTCATATTATATAATCTTGGATGTAGTAGAAGTCCATTCATATTATATAAAAATAAATAAACTATTGAAGCCAAAGCAAGGGAGTTGGAAATGGTAAAAAATATTCTTTTGTAGTACATAGAAAATTGAGCAGGGCAATTCCATTATGATGAGTAATTGAGCAGGACAAGCAGAGCAATTGACATTAGATGCAATGTGAACTGACCAATAGAATCAAAACAAAATGGTTAGCCATGGATCAGATTCGACAAGAGTAGAGCATGAAAAAGGCATGCTCCCTTGTAGATGTCATCCTGAAATTAGCCCAGAGTAATGGAATCGTTTCAATTTATTCGAACTGTAAACTAACTGTACTAATGTTTTTACTTTGTTGAGAAATTAATCAGTTCCTGCAGTGATTAATTCCATTCCATCATGATGAGCATTTGAGCAGGACAAACCAAGCAAAACAGAGCACATGAGGCAATGTGGATTGACGGCTGGATCTGTTACCTTCCTTCCTTGAAGCCGTTGACGAGGGAGGAATCCAATTGATTTGGGGAGACAGATGGTGCCGCACGTGTCCTGGATGCAGTAGCCGAGCATCGAGCGCTGCGGCTAGGGTTCGCCGCTTCACCGGCCTGACTGCGTGCCTGCGTGAGAAAGGAACGAAGCGCATCGGGAAAGGGAAGGGAAGAAGACCAAATTAACAGAAGAGTAGAAGATGGTCGAGAGAGGACCTTAGGGTCGGAGCTCAGAGCAACCATCCGTCCCGCCACACGGAACCTGGGGAGAGAGAGATGGAGAGGACCTTGACGCGCTCCATGGCTGCGGCGGTGGGCTCGGAGCTTCGTGGCGGCGCCCCGAGAGAAGAGCCCCCTGGCTCCTCCTCTTCCGGCTCGTGGTTGTGGAGCCGACCTCCGTCGTGGCCCAGCTTGACGACGGCGCGGCCATGGCGGATCTGGCCGCGGCTGACCTTGTCGGCTCGATCAGGGTCCTTGGGAGAGAGGATGAGATAAGGTGACGTAGGCTGACTGTAAGACATTAAATATTACTATATTTTTGCTTACTTGTAAGAGAGAGAAGAGAAGCGCGCTACTACCTCCGTCTCGGTGAATAAGTCATTCGCGTAGTTCTAGGTTGACGATTTAACTATCTAAATATGTATTATATGTGACAAAAGATATGTATTTAAAAACTACATCATTGTAGAAATCTAGTGATATACTTTTCATGACATATAACACATATTTAATTCCTCAAATCGATGATCTAGAACCCAGGCGAGTGACTTATTCACCTAGACGGAGGTAGTACTAATTAACCGCCTGCTGCAACACGTGCTCCTAGTTATTTTGTGAGAGAGTGGGATGGGCCATGTATCAACAAAGTAGTACATATTTATATCTAGCTATTGTACTTGTTGGCTATAAGCTTGACTATATGTGACATGTCAACATCATATAGCCAGCAGCTGGCTATATTATTAATCATGCTCTGAGGGGCGGCGGCGGGGGCGGCGGGTATTCCTCATTGGGTTGTGTAACGCTCCGGATTCGATGTGCTAGGTGTCTGCCAGTTATTCGTCTTCGTTGCCATGTCATTTGCTTGCGTGTTGCATTTTGTCATGTCATCATCTGCATTTCATCTGCATGTTTTTCAAAACTTGCATCCGTTCGGGTCCCCCGGTCCTCTCCGTTGTCCGTTCGGAGTCCAGACACACTCGCACGCGCCCGCGGCATCTCCGAAATATTATTTTCTAAGTGGCATAAAAATGTTCTCGAAATGGGTTGCAGCTTGGCATGCGGTCTTATTATAGTGTAGACAGGACGCCTGTCAAGTTTCGTCGCATTCAGAGCTCGTTTGTTAGCCCAACCGTTAAACATAGCGGTACCGTTGCCGGTACCTTCGTCGGACGTTTCGGTCTCCGAAACTGCCGCCGGGCTGCATTCCTCCTCTTTCCTCGCAGACCACCTCCTCTCTACACATCTCACTATTCCCACCGGCAGCCCACCTACCCCTTCTCGCGTCCGGAGCCGTCCGATGGCGATCGAACGGTCCAAAAACGGAGCAAATCCCCTAACCCTAGCCCCCTTTCCTATTTATAACCCCTCCCCTTGCCATTTTGAGCGCCCCTAGTCTAACCCTAGCCGCCTCCCACCTTCAGCCGCCGCATCTTCCTCGATTTCCGCTCCGGACGAGTCCCTCTCCGCCACTTGGCGTGCCGCCGTTCGCCAGCCGCCGCCAGCGTCGGCGCCCCGGCCAACTGGGCGTCGCCACGTCCTCCCCGCGTCCTCCCGCAGCCGAGGCCCGCGGAACCCAGGTGCGGCCCGCCCCGGGCCCGATCTGGGCCGCGCCCCGGCCCACGCGCGCCGCCGCTCGCCCGTCCCTGCGCCTCGCCGCCCGCGCCGCGGGAGCCTGGCTCCCCGCGAGCTCCTCCGCCTCCCGAGCGCCTCGCACACCGCCGGCGTCCCTCCGCCGCAGGTCCCGTCCGCCGAATCCCAGGACGCCGCCCTCGCCGTCTCCTCCTTCCTCCCCGTCTCACCTTCCCTCGCTCAACCACGGCGCTGGCCGATGTTCTTCTCGCAGGGTACCGCCGCCGCCGTCACGCTAGATGCCATCGCCGCAGGTCGCCGCTGGCCAGGAGCTTCTCCAGCCTCCCCGCCGCCGGGAATGGGTGGATCCGGCCGGGATCCACCAGATCCGACCTCCTTCAGCCTCCTCCGCGCCCCCCGGCCTCGCCGGTGATCAGTCCGCCGCCGGCCATGGCTCCCTTGGCCGCAACCTCCTCTGTCCGCGCGGACATGTCCGGAGGAGCCCGGACATGTCCGTCCAGTCAACCCCCCGCGAGGTCTATATTTGCCCAAGTCTTTTTCTAAAAACTCATATTATGTTGCATTATTGTGGTGGGTGTAACTCTACGCATGTAGCTCTGTTTTGTGCGTGTAATATGTCAAATTGTTCGTCTCGACGAGTACTTCATTTCATTCCATTGCATCATGCTCATTTGAGTTCATCTTGATTCCCGAAATGCTGTTGGAAGATGGCTATGTGATGTTAGTTTCAGATTCTTATCAGAACATGCTCTTTTGTCATTTTTGCCATGTTTGATGTGTGCATCCTATGAGGTTGATGTCTACATGTGTTTTGAACTATGCCATGTCTTCTTTACAGAGGTGCTTACCATGTATTTTTGTGATCAATGTGGTGACTAGCACAAGCATGTAAACTAGGCTTCATAATGTTGCTGTTTTTAGTCCCTGTTCTGCTGTTATTTTGATGCCATGTAAACATGATGCTACAGAGAGATCCATGCTTATTTTGAGATACTTCAGTAAGGGTGTTTTGAACATATGGTTATGGTCTATCCATTCATACCCCTGGTTGCAATTATGGAGTAGTCTAGCATGTCATTTTCGTGCTCTACTTTTACTACAAAATGTTTCCTGGCAGATTGTTTACATGTTATTCAATTTTGCCAAGGTTGTTGTAGTTGATCCTTGCATGCTATGAACTTTTTCTTGCCTTGGTTTGTTTCATAAATATGTCTTCTTGCTAATGCTATACTTATCTTGTCATGCAATGACTTGTGGTGAGTGAATCGAGCTTGTTAAGTAGTGTACTTGTTGTTGCTGTTTTGCTAGGCCGAATCTGTTATTTCGTGATGCTATGTAAACCTGCTGCTACAAGTCATTCTATGCATAATCTGGAGATGTTCACTAAGGGTGTTTCGTTCTACATGTCATGCTCTATCCATCCATGCCCCTGGTTGCAATTATAGCCTGCTGTAGCTTGTTGTAATCTTGCTCCAAAGTTGCTAAATAATGTAGCTGTCAGCCTGTTAACATTAAGTTCAGTTTTGCCATGTATTTTGCTAGTGATCCATGTACCCCATGAACTTGCTATTGCCATGCTTAGCTTCACAAACATTTCTTCTTACTGTTGGTTGCCTTGTCATGCCATGTAATGCTCTGTGGTGAGTGGTACTAACTCATCAACATGCCTACTTATTGTTGTTCCTGCCATGTATGAATCTGTATTATAACTTCCTATGTTTACATGGGTGCCATCATATTTTCTGATCTTTTTTGGCTCATGGTCAGTAAGGGACTTTTGATATATGGGTTTAGTAGATTCAGGCCATGCCTTTGTTTACCACGATAAGTTCCTGTAACATGTTGTTTGATAGCTCTGAACATTGCAACCTGATGTTATTTTCTGCAAAGTCTGAACTGTTATTATTTGCAATCTTGCCATGTGTGTTTGAGCATGTTCTCGTGATTTCTAGAGATAGCTCAGTGTTCATGTTTTGTTGTGCTTTACCTGTACATCATGTCCATGCCTTTTGTTATCATGTTGAAGTCCTGTAGCATGTTGTTTTGATGCTTTCAAGATGCCTAGTTGCTGTTTTGGACAGATTGTTGCCATATCTTGTATAGTGTGTGTGTGTGTTGAACCGTTGCTCCGTTTTGAGTGTGCTCTATATGATACTTGCTTAGAATTGCATATAGTTTCATATTATCATGTTGCATCCTTGTTTTGAGGTGTTTGCTTGATGTTTGGATGCATTTTGCATCAATGCCATGCTTAACTTGTTTTGCTCATAACTTCTAGGCCGTAGCTTCGAATTAAATGAACTTGATATGTAACTTGACTAGAATCTCGTGTAGATCATCATGGTGCATTTTAACTTGCTGATTAACAACTTGAACATAAGGTTTATTCAGATCTGGACCAATTTCGAAATATGCATATGAGGACTTACCAGAATTGTTATATGTTGTTCCCGCCCTCATTTAAACTTGCCTTGATGTGTTGCTCTTCTTTGCATCATCCCTTGCCATGAGTAGCTTCATGTAGCCTTGTCATGCATCATGCTTGGTTGTGCATCATGTCTTGTTCATGTGTGGTGTGTTTACTATATTGTGTGCCTCTTCTTGTTAGTTCCTGTTTCGTTGCGATCGTGAGGATTCGTTCGTCTACGCTTGGTTCGGCTTCATCCGTTCGTCTTCTTCATGGACTCGTTCTTCTTCCTTGCGGGATTTCAGGCAAGATGACCGCTACCCTGGATCTCACTACTATCATTGCTATGCTAGTTGCTTTGTTCTATCGCTATGCTGCGTTACCTATCTTTTGCTCATCAAGCCTCCCAAATTGCCATGAACCTCTAACCTTTGACACCCTTCCTAGCAAACCATTGCTTGGCTATGTTACCGCTTTGCTCAGCCCCTCTTATAGCATTGTTAGTTGCAGGTGAAGTTGAAGATTGCTCCATGGTGGACAGGATTTTGGTTGGGATATCACAATATCTCTTATATTATTAATGCATCTATATACTTGGTAAAGGGTGGAAGGCTCGGCCTTATGCCTGGTGTTTTGTTCCACTCTTGCCGCCCTAGTTTCCGTCATACC
Organism: Triticum timopheevii; assembly: GCA_963921465.1. NCBI lineage: Eukaryota > Viridiplantae > Streptophyta > Magnoliopsida > Poales > Poaceae > Triticum > Triticum timopheevii. Next base: position 521,632,662 of record OY997270.1, read on the forward strand.
GGTGTTGTGTTCCCGGATTTTGCGTTCCTTACGCGGTTGGGTGATTTATGAGACCCCCTTGACAGTTCGCTTTGAATAAAACTCCTCCAGCAAGGCCCAACCTTGGTTTTACCATTTGCCTCACCACCACCTATATTTCCCTTGGGAGTAATTAACCCAAGGGTCATCTTTATTTTAGCCCCCCCCCCCCGGGCCAGTGCTTGTCTAAGTGTTGGTCCGAACCGGGCAGACTGCGGGGCCACCTCGGGGCAACTCGAGGGCTGGTTTTACTCGTAGGCTGACCTATCCGGTGTTGCCCTGAGAACGAGATATGTGCAGCTCCTATCGGGATTGTCGACGCATCGGGCGGCTTTGCTGGTCTTGTTTTACCATTGTCGAAATGTCTTGTAAACCGGGATTCCGAGTCTGATCGGGTCTTCCTGGGAGAAGGTATATCCTTCGTTGATCGCGAGAGCTTATCATGGGCTAAGTTGGGACACCCCTGTAGGGTATAATCTTTCGAAAGTCGTGCCTGCGGTTATAGGCAGATGTCAATTTGTTAATGTTCGATTGTAGATAACTTGACACCAGATCCGATTTAAAACGCATCAACCGCGTGTGTAGCCGTGATGGTCTCTTTTCGGCAGAGTCCGGGAAGTGAAAACGGTCTTTAGGTTATGTTTGACGTAAGTAGGAGTTCAGGATCACTTCTTGATCATTGCTAGCTTCACGACCGTTCCGCTTGCTCTCTTCTCGCTCTTATTTGCGTATGTTAGCCACCATATCATGCTTAGTCGCTGCTGCAACCTCACCACTTTACCCCTTCCTTCCCATTAAGCTTTGCTAGTCTTGATACCCATGGTAATGGGATTGCTGAGTCCTCATGGCTCACAGATTACTACAACAACAGTTGTAGGTACAGGTTGTGCGATGATCATGACGTGAGAGCGATGTTTGCTTGTTTGGAGTTCTTCTTCTGCTTCTTCTTCGATCAGGGGATAGGTTCCAGGTCGGCAGCCTGGGCTAGCAGGGTGGATGTCGTTTGAGTTTCTGTTTGTGCTTCATCTGTAGTCGGATGATGATCTTATGTATGATGATGTTGTATTCGTGTGGCATTGTATGCCTCTTGTATGTATCCCCATCTATTATGTAATGTTGATGTAATGATATCCACCTTGCAAAAGCGTTTCAATATGCGGTTCTATCCTTGGTGGGACCTTCGAGTCTCTTTAGGATAGTATCGCATATTGGGCGTGACAAGTTGGTATCAGAGCCTCGACCGACCTTAGGAGCCCCCTTGTTTGATCGTGTAGTTTGGCCGTTGTTGAATCTAGAAGAAAACTGTTTTTGGAGTCTAGTTATATCAGAGAGTAGGAATTCTTTTTACTCCTCAGTCCCTTCGTCGCTCTGGTAAGGAATCTTGACGTAGGTGTTTTGAATTACTCCTCTTCCCCTTCAAATTTTCTTTAGGTTCACGCAGTTGGTTTTCCGATCGTTGTTTCTCATCTCTTTTCATCCGATGCATTTCTCGTCAAGTCGACTCGACCCTCTTCATCTTTGCAAATTCAATCCTCAGTTGTCTTATTTTCCCACCCGCCCTCCCTTCTTCTTCTCGGAACCGAAGTCCGTAATCGAGTATCCATCCTACTCGTGCGAAGCCTTTGCATTCTTTCAACCGGTGTTTTCTCTTCAAGTTATTCCTTGGTTTCCCCTTCCAAGTTGTCTTTGTTTTCCCGCCCTCCCACCCTCTTCTTCCCGGAGCCTAAGCCTCTTTCGACCATCAATTTCATTCATGTGCAGCCTCTTCAGTCTTCCCTCAATCATTTCAACCGGTGAATTCTCGTCTTGGATTCAGTTCTTCATCTCTTTTCTTCTTCGGTGGATTCAGTTCCATTTTCGGTAGTGATTATATTCTTTCCCTCAGCTCAAGTTCCTTCCCTGCTCGTCCGCCTCTCGCCAGTTTATCATTCCGGAGTTCAAGACATCTCAGGAGATTCGTCTGTGTTCTAATTAATTCGAGGTTGTCACCTCATTCAAATATTTCAATTGTTCCGGTGCTTCATATATCTGTTCATCATCCCTATCCAACGGTGTTTTCTCGTTAGTGGGCCCTAACACATAGGTCTTTTCCCAGGATCTTACCTGACTCTTCTAATTCCCCGGAGTTATTCTCAAACTCTTTTCCAGTGTGACGTAAGAATGGATTCCATCAGTCACATGCCTTTCAAGATCGATTTCAAATCATTTCATTGTTGGCTCAACCTCTTTGCTTTCCATTCTCCCGGAGTACCTCAGTTATTTTGGTGTTGTTTCTCGTCGGCATTTGAAGACCGAAGAATAGTTTTTCCTCTCAATCTTGATCGTTCTCCCGAAGATTCATGTCGCTAGTTCGATGTTATCCTATCAAATAGTTTCCAGTCATGCAATTCTTTTCATCCTATCCGGAGTATGTCAGAAGTTGTTTTCCCGTTTCTTTTCATCGGAGGCCTTCATTCCAGTTATCATTCTCTATTTATCCCGGTGCTTCATTCAAGTGTTCTTTAATCAGCTCATGATCTCTTTGTTCTTTTACATCTAAATCCCCTCCAGCTTATTTGTTATTATAATTCTTCCCGGTGATTCATTCTCTTTCATCAGTCATTTCCGAATTCTAACGGTGGTTCGTTCAAGATTTTTTTTCCTTCATTATCATTTTAATTCATTCGTTCTTTTCAATCCTACCGTGGTTCATGAAGACCTTCTCAAGTTTGCGATATGTCACTTCTCAATCCTTTTCAAGAAGAATAAGTAGTATGCAAAAATCCATTGCTTGTCATCAATTTAATTTGATGAAGGATAAGCATACAATAAATCTTATTCTTATTTCATCCAAGTGAGTAATCCTTTCCTTCGGAGTTTGTTCTTGATGAATAAATTCTAGTTCCAAGTGTTTTTCATCTTTTCTTTTCCGGAGTTCAATTTCCTTGGCCTTTTCGTCGGAACCCCCCATTTAAATCATCGCAAGGCTCATCTTATTCTTTTCCTTCATTCTATCTCATCATCCTTTTGTCACCGGAGTTCTTCATGGTGGTTCTTCATGATTTAATTCATTCTTCAAGAGTTCATCAAGATTTTGTTGGAGGAGTTCAAGTATCTTTTCTTTTCGCATCTCGAAGTGCAATTAATTCTCCGTATTCTTTTGAAGTGGAGTTTTGCATTTCTTTGTTCTTCTCAGCTATCCAATCATTTCCGTTTGTGGTCGGTTATCACCTCATAATTTTGAGATGTTTTCCATAAGTCCACAACAAGCTTATTCTTTTCATTGTTTATTTTCTCAACAAATCCATTCAATCTTTTCTTCTAAGGTTGCTTCCTATTTCATTCGTGGCAAAAGTTGTCATTTTCTTCTTTGTTCTTTTCATTCAACTCTTTTAATTCTTTCCGGAGGTTTTGTGTCATGTCTTCATCAGGTATCGGTCCATCCTCTCAAGTTCATGTTCTATACTATCCATGTTCAATCAGAGTGCTGCCTAAATCCTTTCAGTCTTATTTGTTTCTTATCTCGTTCTAACCGGAGTGGTTTCATAGTCTATCTAATTCCGTGAGCTTTGTTCCTCGTCATTCTCGTCGTTCCTCTCTTCTTCTCGAGTGCTCTCGGTTCTTTGCTTCTTCTCGAGTTCTTGTTTCACCTCATCCCTTCTCCCTTCCGTCTCGGTCCTAAGATCTCGGGACGAGATCTCTTGTTAGTGGAGGAGTGTTGTAACGCCCCGGATTCGATGCGCCAGGTGTCTGCCAGTTATTCGCCTTCGTTGCCATGTCATTTGCTTGCGTGTTGCATTTTGCCATGTCATCATCTGCATTTCATCTGCATGTTCTTCAAAACTTGCATCCGTTCGGGTCCCCCGGTCCTCTCCGTTGTCCGTTCGGAGTCCAGACACACTCGCACGCGCCCGCGGCACCTCCGAAATATTATTTTATTAGTGGCATAAAAATGTTCTCGGAATGGGTTGCAGCTTGGCATGCGGTCTTATTATAGTGTAGACAGGCCGCATGTCAAGTTTCGTCGCATTCGGAGCTCGTTTGTTAGCCCAACCGTTAAACATAGCGGTACCATTGCCGGTACCTTCGTCGGACGTTTCGGTCTCCGAAACTGCCGTTGGGCTGCATTCCTCCTCTTTTCTCGCAGACCACCTCCTCTATACACATCCCACTATTCCCACCGGCAGCCCACCTACCCCTTCTCGCGTCCGGAGCCGTCAGATGGCGATCGAACGGTCCGAAAACGGAGCAAATCCCCTAACCCTAACCCCCTTTCCTATTTATAACCCCTCCCCTTGCCATTTTGAGCGCCCCTAGTCTAACCCTAGCCGCCTCCCACCTTCAGCCGCCGCATCTTCCTCGATTTCCGCTCCGGACGAGTCCCTCTCCACCACTTGGCGCGCCGCCGTTCGCCAGCCACCGCCAGCGCCGGCGCCTCGGCCAACTTGGCATCGCCACGTCCTCCCCGCATCCTCCCGCCGCCGAGGCTCGCGGAACCCAGGTGCGGCCCGCCCCGGGCCCGATCTGGGCCGCTCCCCGGCCCACGCGCGCCGCCGCTCGCCCGTCCCTGCGCCTCGCCGCCCACGCCGCGGGAGCCTGGCTCCCCGCGAGCTCCTCCACCTCCCGAGCGCCTCGCGCACCGCCGGCGTCCCTCCGCCGCAGGTCCCGTCCGCCGAATCCCAGGACGCCGCCCTCGCCGTCTCCTCCTTCCTCCCCGTCTCACCTTCCCTCGCTCAACCACGGCGCTGGCCGATGTTCTTCTCGCAGGGTACCGCCGCCGCCGTCACGCTAGATGCCATCGCCGCAGGTCGCCGCCGGCCAGGAGCTTCTCCGGCCTCCCCGCTGCCGGGAATGGGTGGGCCGACCAGGATCCACCAGATCCGACCTCCTCCAGCCTCCTCCGCGGCCCCCGGCCTCGCCGGTGATCGGTCCGCCGCCGGCCATGGCTCCCTTGGCCACAACCTCCTCTGTCCGCGCCGGACATGTCCGGAGGAGCCCGGACATGTCCGTCCAGTCAAGCCCCCGCGAGGTCTATATTTGCCTAAGTCTTTTTCTGAAAACTCATATTATGTTGCATTATTGTGGTGGGTGTAACTCTGTGCATGTAGCTCCGTTTTGTGCGTGTAATATGTCAAATTGTTCATCTCGATGAGTACTTCATTTCATTCCATTGCATCAAGCTCATTTGAGTTCATCTTGATGCCCGAAATGCTGTTGGAAGAGGGCTATGTGATGTTAGTTTCAGATTCTTATCAGAACATGCTCTTTTGTCATTTTTGCCATGTTTGATGTGTGCATCCTATGAGGTTGATGTCTACATGTGTTTTGAACTATGCCATGTATTCTTTACAGAGGTGCTTACCATGTATTTTTGTGATCAATGTGGTGACTAGCACAAGCATGTAAACTAGGCTTCGTAATGTTGCTGTTTTTAGTCCCTGTTCTGCTGTTATTTTGATGCCATGTAAACATGATGCTACAGAGAGATCCATACTTATTTTGAGATACTTAAGTAAGGGTGTTTTGAACATATGGTTATGATCTATCCATTCATACCCCTGGTTGCAATTATGGAGTAGTCTAGCATGTCATTTTCGAGCTCTACTTTTGCTACAAAATGTTTCCTGGCAGATTGTTTACATGTTATTCAATTTTGCCAAGGTTGTTGTAGTTGATCCTTGCATGCTATGAACTTGTTCTTGCCTTGGTTTGTTTCATAAATATGTCTTCTTGATGATGCTATACTTATCTTGTCATGCAATGACATGTGCTGAGTGAATCGAGCTTGTTAAGTAGTGTACTTGCTGTTGCTGTTTTGCTAGGCTGAATCTGTTATTTCGTGATGCTATGTAAACCTGCTGCTACAAGTCATTCTATGCATAATCTGGAGATGTTCACTAAGGGTGTTTTGTTCTACATGTCATGCTCTATCCATCCATGCCCCTGGTTGCAATTATAGCCTGCTGTAGCTTGTTGTAATCTTGCTCCAAAGTTGCTAAATAATGTTGCTGTCAGCCTGTTAACATTAAGTTCAGTTTTGCCATGTGTTTTGCTAGTGATCCATGTACCCCATGAACTTGCTATTGCCATGTTTAGCTTCACAAACATGTCTTCTTACTGTTGATTGCCTTGTCATGCCATGTAATGCTCTGTGGTGAGTGGTACAAGCTCATCAACATGCCTACCTATTGTTGTTCCTGCCATGTATGAATCTTTATAACTTGCTATGTTTACATGGGTGCCATCATATTTTCTGATCCTTTTTGGCTCATGGTCAGTAAGGGACTTTTGATCTATGGGTTTAGTAGATTCAGGCCATGCCTTTATTTGCCACGATAAGTTCCTGTAACATGTTGTTTGATAGCTCTGAACATTGCAACCTGATGTTATTTTCTGCAAAATCTGAACTGTTATTATTTGCAATCTTGCCATGTGTGTTTGAGCATGTTTTAGTGATTTCTAGAGATAGCTCAGTGTTCATGTTTTGTTGTGCTTTACCTGTACATCATGTCCATGCCTTTTGTTATCATGTTGAAGTCCTGTAGCATGTTGTTTTGATGCTTGCAAGATGCCTAGTTGCTGTTTTGGACAGATTGTTGCCATATCTTGTGTAGTGTGTGTGTTGAACCGTTGCTCCGTTTTGAGTGTGCTCTATATGATACTTGCTTAGAATTGCATATAGTTTCATATTATCATGTTGCATCCTTGTTTTGAGGTGTTTGCTTGATTTTTGGATGCATTTTGCATCAATACCATGTTTAACTTGTTTTGCTCATATCTTCTAGACCGTAGCTCCGAATTAAATGAACTTTATATGTAACTTGACTAGAATCTCGTGTAGATCATCATGGTGCATTTTAACTTGCTGCTTACCAACTTGAACATAAGGTTTATTCAGATCTGGACCAATTTCGAAATATGCATATGAGGACTTACCGGATTTGTTATATATTGTTCTCGGCCTCATTTAAACTTGCCTTGATGTGTTGCTCTTGTTTGCATCATCCCTTGCCATGAGTAGCTTCATGTAGCCTTGTCATGCATCATGCTTGGTTGTGCATCATGTCTTCTTCATGTGTGGTGTGTTTACTATGTTGTGTGCCTCTTCTTGTTAGTTCCTGTTTCGTTGCGATCGTGAGGATTCGTTCGTCTACGCTTGGTTCGGCTTCATCCGTTCGTCTTCTTCAAGGACTCGTTCTTCTTCCTTGCGGGATTTCAGGCAAGATGACCGCTACCCTGGATCTCACTACTATCATTGCTATGCTAGTTGCTTCGTTCTATCGCTATGCTGCGTTACCTATCTTTTGCTCATCAAGCCTCCCAAATTGCCATGAACCTCTAACCTTTGACACCCTTCCTAGCAAACCATTGCTTGGCTATGTTACCACTTTGCTCAGCCCCTCTTATAGCGTTGTTAGTTGCAGGTGAAGTTGAAGATTGCTCCATGGTGGACAGGATTTTGGTTGGGATATCACAATATCTCTTATATTATTAATGCATCTATATACTTGGTAAAGGGTGGAAGGCTCGGCCTTATGCCTGGTGTTTTGTTCCACTCTTGCCGCCCTAGTTTCCGTCATACCGGTGTTGTGTTCCCGGATTTTGCGTTCCTTACGCGGTTGTGTGATTTATGGGACCCCCTTGACAGTTCGCTTTGAATAAAACTCCTCCAGCAAGGCCCAACCTTGGTTTTACCATTTGCCTCACCACCACCTATATTTCCCTTGGGAGTAATTAACCCAAGGGTCATCTTTATTTTAGCCCCCCGGGGCCAGTGCTTGTCTAAGTGTTGGTCCGAACCGGGCAGACTGCGGGGCCACCTCGGGGCAACTCGAGGGCTGGTTTTACTCGTAGGCTGACCTATCCGGTGTTGCCCTGAGAATGAGATATGTGCAGCTCCTATCGGGATTGTTGGCGCATCGGGCGGCTTTGCTGGTCTTGTTTTACCATTGTCGAAATGTCTTGTAAACCGGGATTCTGAGTCTGATCGGGTCTTCCTGGGAGAAGGTATATCCTTCGTTGATCGCGAGAGCTTATCATGGGCTAAGTTGGGACACCCCTGCAGGGTATAATCTTTCGAAAGCCGTGCCTGCGGTTATAGGCAGATGGGAATTTGTGAATGTCCGGTTGTAGATAACTTGACACCAGATCCGATTTAAAACACATCAACCGCGTGTGTAGCCGTGATGGTCTATTTTCGGCGGAGTCCGGGAAGTGAACACGGTCTTTGGGTTATGTTTGACGTAAGTAGGAGTTCAGGATAACTTCTTGATCATTGCTAGCTTCACGACCGTTCAGCTTGCTCTCTTCTCGCTCTTATTTGCGTATGTTAGCCACCATATCATGCTTAGTCGCTGCTGCAACCTCACCACTTTACCCCTTCCTTCCCATTAAGCTTTGCTAGTCTTGATACCCATGGTAATGGGATTGCTGAGTCCTCGTGGCTCACAGATTACTACAACAACAGTTGCAGGTACAGGTTGTGCGATGATCATGACGCGAGAGCGATGTTTGCTTGTTTGGAGTTCTTCTTCTGCTTCTTCTTCGATCTGGGGATAGGTTCCAGGTCGGCAGCCTGGGCTAGCAGGGTGGATGTCATTTGAGTTTCTGTTTGTGCTTCATCTGTAGTCGGATGATGATCTTATGTATGATGATGTTGTATTCGTGTGGCATTGTATGCCTCTTGTATGTATCCCCATCTATTATGTAATGTTGATGTAATGATATCCACCTTGCAAAAGCGTTTCAATATGCGGTTCTATCCTTGGTGGAACCTTCGAGTCTCTTTAGGATAGTATCACATATTGGGCGTGACAGGTTGGGTGGGGGAAATGGGGAATCGGGGGAGAGAGTGCGGCGACTGGTTTGGGTCTCCCTCCGTTAGGTTGGTTTCGTGGGGTTGGATTGGTTTTCGTTTTCGTTCTCGTTTGAACTCTCTACCCGCTGGCACCTTTCGAAATACTATAAGGATACGTGCGCTTCGCTGCGCTGCTCTTCACTATGGCAATTTGTTTTTATTTTCTTTTTGCTTGCCACTCTTCACTTTGGTGTATTTTTGGGTTTTTTTCACTCTTTTTTGCTCTTTCCGTCATTGTCTGCTGAGTTTTTTAGTCGATAGCCATTTGATGGGTGAGGGAAGGAGAGTGGGAGAGAGAGAGGAGAGGACCTGGAGGGAGGAGCTATGTGATAACTGTAATTAGAAAGAGAAGTAAATGGTACGCATTTTTTCATAAAACTAAGTGTCTGCATACTATAACATTATCTGTGACAGTTAAATGGTTCCTACAACTTATTGAGCAACCCGGTTAGCAAGCATGTACAGTTGAAAAGACATCGTCGTCATTCACTACAGGAAATGAAAGTATATTGGGCATGGGAAACTTTGCTATAATCCAGCTTAAATATACCCATGTGTCGTTTGATCCAAAGAACTAGATTCATTCTATATAAGCGAGAGCTTGATAAAATGTACACCCAAAATTAGCAACAAATATGCATAGTTCGATACCAGCACCGATAAAATACAAAAGGTTTATGCAAATGTCAAATATATTACAATCATAGCAGTCCCCCTCCAACCTTTCTGTTGGACCATTCTTTTTTACTAAGCTAGGGTGAGCCTCTATTGAAACTTTCACTGCAAACAAACTCTTTACAGAAGTACTATTACAATGTACTGGAACAAATGATAGACAATATAGATGAAACACCTGATACCCGATGTAAAAGTAAGACCCAAAAAAGCATGAAGGAAAACAAAAGGCAAATTTTAAGCAATTCCAAGTCAACAACAAATGAATCTAGTCTGAAAATATATAGCCAAGAAAATGACTCCTTACATTGTTAGGCAACCACCCAGCAGAAAACACACAACACGATACGGTTGTGAGTAGAAGTCAAGAAGCCATCTTTCCAGAACAAAAAGAAACCACAAGGCTATCTAAAACAAGTGATTGAATATTATTTGTTTTGAATCTGAACAGAGATACACCAGAAATAAGTGGATAATATATGAACATAACTCCACAGTTCCAAGAAACCCACCCTTTATCGAAAACAGTTCCAAGAAAACACGATGTGATATTAGAGAAACATGGGTGACATTTGTTCTAGAAATGATTTAAAAGATAGCAGAGACAAAGTTTGCTATGTGTGCTTGTGCAGTGCAGGTTGCAGCAACCATCAACGGACCAAAGAGAGTGTGCTTTTCATCAAAGATTCAAAGAACTCAAACGATGGCCATTCCATATAGATTTTTTTTAAGATATAGATTTTCCATAGTTAAATTTTTGGTGGATGTCTAGATCCAAAGTGGTTTATTTTTTGTCAAGGTCTAAATGGACCACAAGAATGGTACATAAAATGTACAAATCTTTTTCCAAGCCGCTAGCCAAATCAGTGTGTGGAAATTATCCAGCACCCTGGCTATGCTTTTCAACTATCTCTCCTTTTCTCCTCACTGAAAGAAAATATTGAAAGACTACTCTGCCATGCCAAGAATGGCAAAACTAAAACTTGGTGCATCAAACACAATGCGTGGTTGTTGGGAGGGGAGGGAGTGAGCCAGTGAGGTACTCATGACGCGAGCCGCGAGATGTAGGTGATGAGCACCACCCTTTCGTGCCTTCGGACGGACTCCTCATCGAAGTTTGCTTCACGAAGCTTCCTCCTGATCTCCTCGTCCTCGGGAATGCCGGCAACGGATGACTGCCGGCTAGACATGGTTTGTCCAGGCGGCCTCGACCACGCGATCCCCGTGGGAAACAACGCTTTTCGGCCTTCCATGCAAGTGGAGGCCTGATACATCTCCGTCGTATCTATATTTTTTGATTGTTCCATGCCAATATTCTACAACTTTCATATACTTTTGGCAACTTTTTATATTATTTTTGGGACTAACATATTGATCCAGTGCCCAGTGTCATTTCCTGTTTGTTGCATGTTTTATGTTTCGCAGAAAACCCATAACCAACGAAGTCCAAACGGGATAAAAACGAACGGAGAATATTTTTGAAATATTTGTGATATTTGGGAAGAAGAATCAACGCGAGACGGTGCCCGAGGGGGCACGAGGTAGGGGGCGCGCCCCTGACCCTCATAGGCACCTCGTAAGGCAGTTACTACTCTTCTTTGGCCGCAAGAAAGCTAATTTTTGGAAAAAAATCTTGGCGAAGGTTTCAATCCAATCGGAGTTACGGATCTCCGGATATGTAAGAAACAGTGAAAGGGCATAATCTGGGAACACAGAGACAGAGAGAGATAGAGAGACAGATCTAATCTCGAAGGGGCTCTCGCCCCTCCCACGCCATGGAGACCATAGACCAGAGGGGAAACCCTTCTCCCATCTAGGGAGGAGGTCAAGGAAGAAGAAGAAGAAGGGGAGCTCTCTCCTCATCGCTTCCGGTGGCGCCGAAACGCCGCTGGGGGCCATCATCATCACTGCGATCTACACCAACACCTCCATCATCTTCACCAACATCTCCATCACCTTCCCCCATCTATATTCAGCGGTCCACTCTCCGGCAACCCGCTGTAGCCTCTACTTGAACATGGTGCTTTATGCTTCATATTATTATCCAATGATGTGTTGTCATCCTATGATGTTTGAGTAGATTTTCGTTGTCCTACCGGTGAATGATGAATTGCTATGATTGGTTTAATTTGCTTGTGGTTATGTTGTTGTCCTATTGTGCCCTCCGTGTCGCGCAAGCGTGAGGCATTTCCACTTTAGGGTGTTGCAATACGTTCATGATTTGCTTATAGTGGGTTGCTTGGGTGACAGAAGCATAAACCCGAGTAAGGGGGTTGTGGTGTATGGGATAAAGGGGACTTGATGCTTTAATGCTATGGTTGGGTTTTACCTTAATGATCTTTAGTAGTTGCGGATGCTTTCTAGAGTTCCAATCATAAGTGCATATGATCTAAGAAGAGAAAGTATGTTAGCTTATGCATCTCCCACATATAACTTGCTATCGGTCTAGTAAAGTAGTCAATTGCTTAGGGACAGTTTCGCAACTCCTACCACCACTTTTCCACACTCGCTATATTTACTTTATTGCTTCTTTACCTAAACAGCCCCTAGTTTTTATTTACGTGCTCTTTATTATCTTGCAAACATATCCAACAACACCTACAAAGTCTTTCTAGTTTCATACTTGTTATATGTAAATCGAACGTCAAGCGTGCGTAGAGTTGTTTTGGTGGTCGATAGAACTTGAGGGAATATTTGTTCTACCTTTATCTCCTCATTGGATTCGACACTCTTACTTATCAAAAGATGCTACAATTGATCCCCTATACTTGTGGGTTATCAAGACCTTTTTCTGGCGCCGTTGCCGGGGAGTCATAGCATGGGGTGAATATTCTCGTGTGTGCTTGCTTGCTTTATCACTAAGTAATTTTTAATTGCTGTTATAAGTTGTTCTCTATCTTTAGTTATGGATATGGAACACAAACTACCAAAAAAATTAGGTGTACTTCCTACTATTGGAGATGGGAAACCTCCTAAAACCCTCGATGCTGGTTATGTGAAAAATATTATGTACTACTTTAATAATTCTGAGAAAACCCCATTCAATATGTAATGGGAGACACGTTGGATCAACGTGACACTACTAGGGAAAACCTTATACACAGAATCTTACCAGTAGCGCTTGTTAAAATGAGGCGCTACTGCTACTTAGCAGTAGCGCGTCGGCTAAAACCGCGCTACTGTTACCCCCTTAGCAGTAGCGCGGCAGGAACAGAACGCGCTACTACTATAATTGCCACACCGTTCCCGACGTGCTAGGTATAGTAGTAGCGCCCTTCTAGAAACGGCGCTACTACTACCGATTTTAGCAGCAGCGCGTTTTTCCTCCCCACGCTATTATTAAAGCTATTTTCACCTAACCCCCCACGCGGCCTGATTCCCTTTCCTCTGCTTCCTCCCCCAATTCCCCACTCTCTCTTCTGCCCCCTCATCGCCTCCGCCTCGCCGCCGTCTCGCCGCTGTCTCCCCCGACCTCGCCTCGCGGCCATCTCCCCCGACCCCGCCTCGCCGCCGTCTCCCCCGACCCCGCCTCGCCGCCGTCTCCCTCGACCCACCTTGCCGCCGTCTCCCCCGACCCCGCCTCACCGCGCCTCGGTGCTGCCGTCTCCCCCGACCCCATCTCTCTCCCCGCCCTCTGTAAGCACTCTCCCCTTCCGATCCCTCTTGTTTTCTTAGTATGAACCCTAGCTATTTAGTGCTAGTTAGTATGAACCTAGGCTATTTTTAGTGCTAGTTAGTTAATTACAATTAGTATTAACCCTATTTAATTAGGTAGTACAAACCCTAGTTAAAAAATGGATACTTATATGGTAATTAGGGCAGTAGTTCCTAGGTATTAATTAGTTAGTAAGAACTAGGTACTAATTAGCTAGGTACTAGTTTATTTTTATTTATAGTAAGTTTATTTTTAGTAAGAACTAATTGAATTAATAGAACTAGTTAGTAAGAACTTGTTGCTATTTTTTTAGTTAAAGCAATTTTTCCCGCATCGACGTGGACGATGCCTATCCCGCATCCTCGTCGTCGAGTCGGCGGAGGATGACACCTGCTTGACCAGATGGGCCATGTCCGGGACTGGGCTCCGCCGGCATGGTACTGGGAGGCGCTACCTACCGGGGGGCGCAGGTTGGTGAGGAGCCAGCCTGTTGTTGACCCGAACCTTCTATGGTGGCGATCGCGTGGGCCAGTGACGGTCCAGAGGCTCGAGGACCCCGCGGAGGTGGTGCATCACCATGTCAGTGAGGAGGACGCGCACGTCCGTTGCTACTTGTTTGCGTTGGAGCACAGGTTCTCCAATACCTGGCAGGTTCTCCAGGGATCTCACTGGAGCTATGATCCCATGATGGTTCCTTCTCTGTGGGTGTCCACCGCCCGCGCCGATACTCGTCGTGTGCTAGGGTTTTAGTTTTATTAGTGATGTTATATGTATGACACTATTCGGGATGTATTAGTGATAATATTCGATGATGTACAGACGCATGAGATGATTTACTTTTGCTTATTGAATGCATGCTAATTTGAGTCCTATAAGATATTTTGAAATGTATATCTTGTGTTGCTCAAATAGGATATGTGCTTGCCCAAGTGGCCGGTCATGTTTGCAGGTTAAACCTCCGAATGGCCTATGTTTTGCCGGAGTGTTGATTCATTTCCGTCCGGCAAATTTCAGGCACTCGATATGTCCTATTTTAGCAAAGGTCATGCCGGATTTTTCCGTGAATTTTGGCATGACTTGTGCCAGAATATGTAGGAAATATCGAGTGCCCCGGATTTGTGTGTTGAGTATCCTGGTAGTTGTCTTTGATTGATTTTCAATTAATGTTTCAACTATGAACATAGGAAATGTCTAAAGACGAAAAGGATTTCGGTATTTGCAAATACTGCGAAGACAAGCGCGGCCTGTGCGACGGAATCTTCCTAGATGATGATAGGCGCTTCATCATCAAGTTGGATGAGAACTTCGAAGTGGATACAGTAAGTCACAACGACAAGTCTTTTTTCGTAATTGAGCATGACATCTGCTTCATTTGCTTCAACTTATAATTTTTTTACTATTCTACTACCGTATCCCCTGCCATGCAAGAGTTTTTGTATTGGATAAGATAGGTTGCAGTCGTCTATGGAGGTAAAGAAAGTTTACTTGAAGACCGAGCATGGTTATATTTTCCACGCAAAATTATACAATTCAGACGACTACACCTATTTTGGATGCAAAACATGGCGAGCACTATGCAAGACTTATGCATTTGAGCCTCATATGGTTATCACCTTTGATATTCGTCCGGAAGATGAGATTGAAGGTAATACCGACATCTGGGTCAATGTGCAGACGCCTCCAGTTATACCATTATGTAAGTTTCTCAACCATATTTATGTCTTTGATATTTTTTATTCAAAAATAGTTTACAACTAATTTGTATTGTCAGCTTATTTCGGTGCAAGCAAACATGTCCAGCGCTTGGTAAACAGGATTGTATACTGTGCCGGGGCTGAACTCAACTGCGAGGAGCTCAGTCATTATGTTTCATGGCTTGCGGATCTTGATACTGTCAAGACAAATTTTCTTCCTGCATTTAGAAATGTTAGTACTAAAAACGTGCGACCAATAGTGTTCGTAATGAACTACGGTCACATCCATTTAGGAAGGATGGTAAGATTTTTACTATTTGTCCTTAGTGCATCTTTTCCATACATTATTTTTGAAGCTAAACTTCATTGCTAAGTATGTTACCATACGATGTTCTTCAACAGGGACTCCCGATGAATGTTGTGCCTTATGGGATCAAGACTAAAGGTACCATGAGTATTATTAGCTTACTGCCAAGATATCCTACAGATTACTTTAGTGCATTCAAGATTAGCGACGGATGCTTAATAGTGCAAGACTAGACCAAATATGTGATGGGGGAGCGCAGAGAAGTACTAGGGGGCAGCAAACAGATGCGCTACCCACGATTAGGAGACATGTTCATCTGCATGCTCCAACTTGATCAAGGAGGAGAGCTATACATGTTTTATGTTATTTTACCTAAGAGAGAGCAGCAGGAGTGATTAGCTAGCTAGAAATGAGTTTGAAGATGATGATGTGCTACACTATTACTATGATGATGAAATAGCTAGTGTTGGTGGTAATGACTATGATGATTATTATTAGCTAGTGTTAGTGGTGATTAAATAAATACTGTTGGTGATAATGCCTATGATGATGATTAAATAGCTTGTGCTGGCGGATTAGATTCAAGTGGAGGAAACATGTGGTGCACATCGAAAGTACTACTAGTCCAAACTAGATCAAGTTTGGATTAGTAGTATACTTTTGACATGCACCACATATTGCCTCCACTTGAACCTAATCCACCTTCATTTGACACACTGTTATGGACATAATGATGTAAACCTCATAACTGGTATTGTACCAATATTTGTATGATGGAGTGAAAACCGTATAAATACACTAAAAATAAAAAAATAAAAAATGAATATTAGTAGCGATGGAGAGAAAATGCGCTGCCACTAGTTACATTAGCAGTAGCATGGGAGTGAACAAACGCTGCAGCTATTTGTCCTAGCAGTAGCGTATGCCGGCACGCATTACTGCTAAGCAATAGCTGTAGCGCCTTATTAGTAGCGCGCGTACCCGCGCTACTAGTGAGCACAAAACCAGCGCTACTGCTAGGGTTTTCCCTAGTAGTGTGAATACTTTAGGGATTATTTCTTGACTCAAAAAGGGAAATTATTATGGGATCAAATTCATATGTTGCATTGGTATGCTCGGGAACTATGCTTGAGATATGATTATACTTGTTGCTCTAGGATGAAGGCTCCACACCTTCCCTTTTCATGCAAATTTAATGATAATAAAACCTTAGCTTCTTAAGCTAATGGTATATATGATTACTATGATGTGGAACAAATAGAAGAATTTGTTGCCTTTGTGGGTGCTTATGAAATTGAATCTTTGTTTAAAGAGTGTGAAAATCTTGATGATGCTGCTTATAGACCTAAAAATTTTGCTATACTTAAATATTGCTATGAGAATTATGAATTCAATTCCGATATTGATGCATTTATTGAGGAAGTCTCCGCTGTCCAAGAAGAGACTAATATTTTGCAGGAGTCTATGGAAGAAGAAATTGATGAAACTGTGAGCTCATTGGATGAAAAAGATGATGAGGAGAGCGAAGAACAAAAGCAGGAAGAGCGGATTAGCTACCTGTGCCCACCTTCTAATGAGAGTAAATTTTCAACTCATACATTGTTTAATTTCCCTTCGTGCTTACCGAAGGCTGATTGCTATGATGAATGTTATGATCCCATTGATTCTCTTGAAATACCCCTTTTTGATGATGCTTGCTATGCTTGTGGCCAAGATGCCAATATGAATGATGCTTATGGAGATGAACTTGCTATAGTTCCTTATGTTAAACATGAAATTGTTGCTATTGCACCCACACATGATAGTCCTATTATCTTTTTGAATTCTCCCAACTACACTATATAGGAGAAGTTTCCTCTTATTAAGGATTATGTTGATGGGTTGCATTTTACTGTTGCACATGATGATTTTGATAGATATAATATGCATATGCTTGCTGCTCCTACTTGCAATTATTATGAGAGAGGAACTATATCTCCACCTCTCTATGTTTCCAATATGATAAAATTTCAAGAAACTGCTTATACTATGCATTGGCCTTTACTATGTGTGCATGAATTGTTCTTTCATGACATGCCGATGCATAGGAAGAGAGTTAGACTTCGTTGTTGCTTGATATATGTTAATTTGTGCTCACTACTAAATTACAAATCATTGTTAATTAAAATTGGCTTTGATATACCTTGGGATCTGGGTGGATTCATTACTTGAGCACTATATGCCTAGCTTAATGGCTTTAGAGAAAGCGCTGTCAGGGAGACAACTTGGAAGTTTTAGAGAGTCATTTATTTCTGTTGTGTGCTTTCATAAAGTTTAAAAACAAAAATAAATAAAGAGGGGAACCCCAAAACCTTTCAAAAAGGAAAGTGAAAGTGAGAAAGACAATCATTGTTGAAGTGGGAGAGCTCCTTGAACTTTGTTCATGCTCACGGAAACTTTGTGAATCTTAATTACAGAAACTTTTCATCAAAAATAATTATCCCCTTGTACAATTCCATTGTATTATAAAAATAATGTGCTAAGGTTTGCCTTTAGGATGTTTACAATGCTTGTTGGTTTGTATGGTGTAGGACAGAAACTTTGGCTGTAGTGCGTGATTTTATATTTTCTACTCGATCGTCAAACAGTTCTGAAACTTTTTGCACTGTCTTTATGTACAATTTTTTTATTTTCTCTAATTTTGGTATAATTTTTGGGGTACCAGAAGTATGGTGAATGTTCAGATTGCTACAGACTGTTCTGTTTTTGATAGATTCTGTTTTTGATGCATAGTTTACTTGTTTTGATGAAACTATCAATTTCTATCAGTGGATTAAGCCATGGAAAAGCTATATTACAGTAGAAACAATGCAAAAACAAAATATAAATTGGTTTTCAACAGTACCTAGAGTAGTGATTTGCTTTATTATACTAACGCATCTTACCGAGTTTTCTGTTGAAGTTTTGTGTGGATGAAGTGTTTGATCGAGGAGGTCTCGATATGAGGAAAAGGAAGAGAGGCAAGAGCTCAAGCTTGGGGATGCCCAAGGCACCCCAGGTAAATATTCAAGGAGACTCAAGCATCTAAGCTTGGGGATGCCCCGGAAGGCATCCCCTGTCTCTTCAACAAGTATCAGTATGTTTTCGGATTCGTTTCGTTCATGCGATATGTGCAAGTCTTGGAGCATCTTTTGCATTTAGTTTTCACTTTTATTTTATGCACCATGCTGGTATGAGATAATCCTTGGTTGATTTATAGAATGCTCATTGCACTTCACTTAAATCTATTGAGTATGGCTTTATAGAATGCTTCACGTTCTTCACTTATATCATTTGAAGTTTGGATTGCCTGTTTCTCTTCACATAGAAAACCGCCATTTGTAGAATGCTCTTTTGCTTCACTTGTATTTGTTAAAGTGTGGGCATATATTTTGTAGAAAGAATTAAACTCTGTTGCTTCACTTATATCTATTTAGAGAGATGACAGGAATTGGTCATTCACATGGTTAGTCATAAAATCCTACATAAAACTTGTAGATCACTGAATATGATATGTTTGATTCCTTGCAATAGTTTTACGATATAGAGATGATAATATGTGGGAGGTTCTAGTAGATGGTTGTGTTTAGTAAGGATATTGGTGTTAAGGTTTGTGATTCCCGAAGCATGCACGTATGGTCTCCTAACTATGTAACCAAATTGGCCGCATTGTATTTTGATTGTTTACCTTTGCGTGAAGGTCGGGGGCGCGCGATGGTTAACTCATACCAACCTCCCCCCTAGGAGCATGCGTAGTAGTACTTTGCTTCGAGAGCTAATAAACTTTTGCAATAAGTATATGAGTTCTTTATGACTAATGTGAGTCCATGGATTATACGCACTCTCACCCTTCCATCATTGCTAGCCTCTTCGGTACCGTGCATTGCCCTTTCTCACCTCGAGAGTTGGTGCAAACTTCGCCGGTGCATCCAAACCCCATGATATGATACGCTCTATCACACATAAGCCTCCTTATATCTTCCTCGAAACATCCACCATACCTACCTATCATGGCATTTCCATAGCCATTCCGAGATATATTGACATGCAACTTCCATCATCATCATATCCATGACTTGAGCATTCATTGTCATATTGCTTTGCATGATTGTAAGATAGCTAGCATGATGTTTTCATGGTTGTCCGTTTTTGATGTCATTGCTATGCTAGGTCATTGCACATCCCGGTATACCGTCGGAGGCATTTATATATAGTCATATCTTTGTTCTAGATATTGAGTTGTAATATTGAGTTGTAAGTAAATAAAAGTGTGATAATCATCATTATTAGAACATTGCCCCAGTGAGAAAAGGATGATGGAGACTATGATTCCCCCACAAGTTAGGATGAGTCTCCGGACTTTATGAAAAATAAAAGAGGCCAAAGAAGCCCAAATAAAAAAAGAGGCCAAAGAAGCCCACCAAAAGAAAGAGAAAATAAAAAAATGAGATAAAAAGAGAGAAGGGGAAATGTTACTATCCTTTTACCACACTTGTGCTTTAGAGTAGCACCATGTTCTTCTTATAGAGAGTCTCTTGAGTTATCACTTTCATATACTAGTGGGAATTTTCATTATAGAACTTGGCTTGTATATTCCGATGATGGGCTTCCTCAAATGCCCGAGGTCTTCATGAGCAAGCAAGTTGGATGCACACCCACTTAGTTTTCAGTTTGAGCTTTCATACACTTATAGCTCTAGTGCATCCGTTGCATGGCAATCCCTACTCCTCGCTTTGACATCAATTGATGGGCATCTCCATAGCCCGTTGATTAGCCGCATCGGTGTGAGACTTTCTCCTTTTTGTCTTCTCCACATAAACCTCCACACTACAAAAAAAAGATACATCCGTGACATTTTGGGCCGAACGAATTTTTTTTCTGTCATACATATGACACTTCTATGACGATAATTGTGGCAAAACCCGGTATCATCATAGATGTGGTGGGCTCCTACTTCTATGAAAAAAAATCATGACAGAAAATGGGCTTTTCGTCCATGACATTCTTTGGGCCGTCCATGACGGAAAAAATCGTGGTAGAAGCGAGGGGGAGGAAAATTTCGGGGAGTTGCCGGTTAAGGTGGGAGGTTGGGGGCCGAGCGATGCGTGTTTCTCTCGTACACGTACGCGCATGTGTGTGAGGCGTTGGCTCTAACTGAACCCG
This sequence comes from Triticum timopheevii, assembly GCA_963921465.1. Taxonomy (NCBI): domain Eukaryota; kingdom Viridiplantae; phylum Streptophyta; class Magnoliopsida; order Poales; family Poaceae; genus Triticum; species Triticum timopheevii. The sequence continues at coordinate 521,653,028 of OY997270.1, forward strand.
AGCGAGGCATTGGGCTCTAACTGAACCCGAGCGATTGCACTGCAGGCTACGCGTTACTGAACCTGAGCGATCGATCGATGGCTGTTAACTGAACCCGATGGAGCGATTCCTTCGCTACTGCTGCTCACTGAAGCCGATCAATTGGATGAACAGTGAGCGTTGCAGGCGTGGGGGGTGGATGAACAGTGAGCGATGGTGTTGCCTCTGGATGAACAGGACCCCGTGGTTTGGAGGGCTGGATGAACAGTAGACGATGGAGGGGTGGCCGTGGAGGGGTGGTTGAACAGGACCCCGTGGTGTGGAGGGTTGGATGAACAGTAGACGGTGGAGGGCTGGATGAACAGTAGACGGTGGAGGGGTGGTTGAACAGTAGCCGGTGGAGTAGCGCGCGGTGGAGGCTGGATGAACAGGAGCCCGTGGAGGCTGGAGGAGGTCGACGGTAGCCCGTGGAGGTTGGAGGAGGTCGACGGTGGAGATGAACAGTATCCCATGGAGTCCCGTTTTGCGGTACGCCACACCCCTCCCGATGAACAGGACCCCCGTTTCGACCGTAGCGCTCCAACACAAGTCCGTTTCGTCCGTTTTGTGGTACGCCACACCCCTCCCGGTCAACAGGACCCCCGTTTCGACCATAGCGCTCCAACACAAGTCTGTTTCGTCCGTTTTGCGGTACGCCACACCCCTCCTGATCAACAGGACCCCCGTTTCGACCGTAGGAGGTCCGCTTCCTCCGTTTTGCGGTACGCCACACCCCTCCCGATCAAAAGGACCCCGTTCCGAACATAGGAGGTCCGTTTCCTCCATTGTTCGGTACGCCAGGCCTCGTTTCCATCGCCTGTTCCGTCCAAGCCCTCCCGATGAGCACGACCACACATTCTGTTCCGACCCAGCCGGTTGGCTCCCCATGAACACAACGACGACGCTGTTTCTCCGTTCCGACCCATCCATGTACGTATGCGCGAGTAGGCGTTCGAGACCCTGCCTGTATGTACGTACGTAGCCGTATTTTCTTTCTTGCACCCTCGCCGCTGTACATACGTGTACATGCTACGTGCGCGCCTCTACTATGACACGTGTGCGCCTCTACATCCACCAGTATATATGTACGTACACGTTCGCGACCATAATGACAACGCTACGTACGCTTCGACCAGGTGGGTCCCGACTGTCAGGCACTTCCTTGCGTGCGAAGATGTAGCTGGTGGGTCCCAGCAGTAAGGGGGGCGAATGTTTTTTTGCCTGGATGCACTTCCTTGCGTGCGAAGATGTAGCTGGTGGGTCCCAGCAGTCAGGGGGGCGAATCATTTTGTTTTTTTCCGGACGCACTTCCTTGCGTGCGAAGGTGTAGCTGGTGGGTCCCAGTAGTCAGGGGGGAAACATTTTTTTCGCGAAATATGGTGGCCCGTTCGGTGGGTCCCCGCTGTCAGGTGGAGGAATAATTATTTTGCGCATAATAAGGAGGCACTTCCTTGCTACGGCCGTGGACCCAACTGTCAGCCTCTCCACGTATAGTCCATGTTCGATGGAAGTTGTTCCTTGACCATGTTGACCACGCCGCGCCGAGAGCACCAGGGCGGTGGACGACGGCGAGGCCTAGGAAGGGGACGACACGGAGCCGGGGAAGACACGGCAGTGTATGCCCACGCGTAGAGGAGTACAAGGGTTCACTGGTTCACTGTGGTGTGAGGCCGCCGTCGCCGCAAAATAACAGGGGGTGTGGGTTAGTAGAGGGATGGCCTGGCCAGCGGTGGGAGTAGTAGGGGCGGTGAGGCCTCCGCCGCATCGTAGCCGGCCACGGGAGGTAGGAGCACGAGGCACGACCAGCGCTAGTTTGGGCGGCTGGAGCAAGAAGACCAGAGGTTGAAGAAGCACTACGGCCGTTGGATGGATATTGTACGGCCACTGGAGCTAGAATCATGCATATTGACTAAGTTGACAAAGCCCTCTGTCCCCGTCAACTTAGTAGGCCCACAAGTCAGCCTGCCACTATACTGGGTCCCAGCTAACAGGGGGAGTATTCATTTTTTTGTGCGTAATAAGGAGGCACTTCCTTGCGTATGAAGATATAGCTGGTGGGTCCGAGCTGTCAGAGCCGGCCGCGGGGAGGAGGGAGCAGGCAGTCCCGCCGGCGCTTATTTGAGCGGCTGGAGCAGGAAGAGCAGAGATTGAAGAAGCACGACGGCCATTGGATGGCCATCCAACATTCACTGCTGGTGCGTCAACCTTTTTTTTAGGAAAGCCTCAAATCCATGGAAAACAGCATACAGCCCATCTACCATTATTTTTAATAATTTATAGCCCAGTTGCTAATTCTTAAGGCTTTTTTTGGAGCCCATATTCTTTTTGTTAGCATTGCAGGCCATATTGTGGCCACGGTTAAAAACTTATACGAAATTTTGCATATTTCGGTGCGGTCCGAACTGTTTTTAATCCCAAAATTTTGACTCACATTCAAACTGATTTTAAAATTAAATGTATATCAATATAAAATCCAACAAATTCTCCACGCATAAAAATTAATGTAATTTAAAATCTCGAAATGAAAAAAAAGATATTTGAAACTAATTGCCGGTTTGATGTGTTTTAAAAATGTACAGCCCATTTCTCATTATTGATGGGCCATTTTCTCGGCCAGCCGAATAAAAGCTCTCCTCGTCTTGAAAGATTTGCAGCCCAATAGGCCTGACAAAGCGACTTAATTGGAAAATCACAAAAAAACTGGGTTGTGGCCGTGGACCCAGCTATCAGCCTCTCCACGTACAGTACTCTTTCGATGGAATGTCGTTAACCACATTGACCACGCCGCGTCGAGAGCACCAAGGCGGTGGACGACGACGGGGCCTAGGAAGGGGACGACATGGAGCCGGGGAAGACGCGGCAGTGGATGCCCACGCGGAGAGGAGTACGAGGGTTCACTGGTTCGGCTGCGGTGTGAGGCTGCCGTCGCCGCAGGGCCTGGCTAGCGGTGGGAGTAGTAGGGGGCAATGAGCCTTGAACAGCAGCACAGCCGGCAACTGGAGGCAGGAGCAGGCGGTCTCCCCGGCGCTGGTTTGGGCGGCTGGTGCAAGAAGAGCAGCGATTGAAGAAGCAGCAGGACCGTTTGATTCAAATCCAATGGTTACTGCTGCTAGAATCGTTTGTTGACTAAGTTGACAAGCCCTGCGTACGCGTCAACATAGTAGGCCCACAGGTCAGCCTCCCAACCGGTGCACCCCAGATGTCAGTGGGAGGAATCATTTTTTTTCGCGTAATAAGGAGGCAGTTGATTGCGTGCGGCCAGACCAGCGGAGGGAGTAGGGTGGGCCGGGGAAGCCTGTGCGGCATCACAGCGGGTGTTCACTAACAAAGCCTTGCGTAAACAAGTCAGCCGCCCGTTTTCCATTTTTAGAATTGCCGGCCATTTTCTGGTCAGTACCAGGGTCAAAAAATTAACTAAATATGTGGGAAATTTTCCCCGGGGAACGAAATATTCTCAATCCAAAAATAAATAGCCATAGTAAAACAAATTTAAAAATAAATTAGTACTATGTCATGTTAAATCCAATGAAATACGTATAAGATATCAGTGAAGAACAAAATAAAAAAATACTAATATCCCATTTGCTATAATTTTTTTGGAATTTCAACCCCTTTTGATATTACTTTTAACGGACATTGACCATACTCTTTGGCCAGGACGGAATGCATCCCTCCTCGTCTTGAAAGATTTGCAGCCCAGTAATTCAGAGAAAACAAATAGGCCTAGCTTGGGTATTCTTCAAAAAAGAAATACTGGACTACCTATTTTCCTAAAGAACTGGTGCATGCGCATTTAGCTTTATTTATTTATTTACTTATTTATGTTTAGGGGACCATGAGCATGTACCTGGGCCGGATTCATGTGAGAGCCTCCCTTCCAGTTAATTATGGGCTTCTCTATTGGGCCTTCATTAGTGGGCTGCATGTTATCAACAAGTGGAAAATGTGTTCCGTATGAAAAATAGTATGAGCTACGTACGGTACGGGGCACTAAAGGATCGAACTGTGCAACGACTTCCAAAACATTGTGTTTGTCGTTCTAACAACACATTTATTCAACCAACAGACGAAATATACTACTGATTGTACATTGAAAACAGCAGCAGCAGCAACCAGGGCTGGGGGTGCAACAGAAGTAGTAAGCAGACCAGAAGAGTGAAGACACAGCTCTCTCTTCCAAACCAAACATCAGCCATCATTACAAAAGGGCTACCAAAAAAGAACAAGTGTATGCATCAAACTAAATAAAGATCCTACTACACCAAGTGTACGCATCTAACTAACTCGCTCAGTTAGATGTTACTATTTATTAAGCTGTGGAGATTGGCTGACGGCTTGAACCAGATGGGTGCCTGACGGGGAAAACTCCAGCTAGCAGGTCGAAGTCTGATACTTGCGACCCTCTCTCCTACTTTGGGCTGCAGAGCGTGGCGGCACATATCAGGGTATGGTGCATGCAGAGACGCATGGTACGCTGTGTACACACAGTTTTTCCTGATGAACGAAACCGCGCTGCCATCATGATCCTTACCGTTGGTTATCTCCTGGTTAATCAGATAATTCAGTCCGACAAATAGAGAGCGTGTACCAAGGCTACTTACCAGCCTCCAGTCAAAAATTCCTGAAGGCCCAGAGAAGCTGGGATCCTGCTCAAAGACCTTGCAGTGACTGTGATTGTATTTCGTGAAACAACACGTCTGGTACGTGCGAACGATCATCAATCTTTCGCCGTTGTCTGATCGAGCCAGGAACCACCTGCAACTACCATGCCACTTTTCTTTGAAAGGTTCTAGGATTAGGAAGGGTAGGGACACCAGCCGGCCTACAACATCATATCAAGTTGGAGTCAAATAAAAAAGGGCTATTGATTTAGTCAATCTTAAGAACAGCATGTTATGAGCATGAATATTTTTTCAGTAAATGTTGACAGTAATATAAGCAAGCCATCATGATATCATAGGAAAGTAACATACTGTTGTAACAACCGTTTGTAGCGATGACTGGAGTAGGCCAGCAATACGTCCAGCCATAGAAGGAGTCGACAGCGTAAATGAAGCCCTTGTGTTCAATGGCATCAGAGAACCATGGAGGATGTATGATCCTGCGATGGACGTGCAGATTTATCCACTTACCGCAGTGACTTGTCAGATAGGTGAGACCACGGTTGAAGAATGCAATTAGCCTGAAATCTTTATAATTCGCAGATCTTGTGGGCACTTGGCAGATTACAACCTTGAGCAAATCAAACTTGGTATCATGTTGGCTACTGTAAGATTCCGAGTATTCTGGGCCGCGGTGCCAAAGCAGTGCAGTGTTAATCGAAGGAAGGGGGATCAATCGCCGGGTGTAGACCTCCACGAGCATCCAGCAGCCGCGACCGTCGACGAGCACCATCCAAGACGTGTTCATGCTGACCCAGTACATACCGTTAATGTAGCTGAGGCTGACGGGGATCGGATCGCAGTGAAGGGGGTTGATGCTCGCCACCCTACGATCGTTATGCTGTGTGACATGCCATTTCTGAAGATCAGGTGGCATCAGCAAGCAAGGAGCTGGCTTAAAAAGCTTCGGCCTGAGGGCTTTGAGTAAACGGTACAACCCTGACGAGCACGCGGCAAGCGGCATGGTACTGAGATTGTCCACACGTGAAATAATGAGCTTGATTACCTCTGTGGGGAGCGAATTCCAGCCACTCTTTCGGCGGACGCTTCTCGGTTCTTCCATTGTTAGTGCTTGGGTTTCGGACGAGGGGGGGAGGCGCCTTAGCGGGGATGGAGGCTTGGACGAGATTATGTGCGGACAAAGATGGAGAAGCGAATATGTGCTGCGGGAAGTGGACAGGTGATGATGACTACAACATGTCGCTTGACTTACGAGACACATACCAGCTGCGTAGGGTCATATCGATGCCAGACAACTTGCTTGAGTGATCACAGTACTGGTACTCCCTACAGTACCGACTACAGTACTATGCCCTAGCTTGCTAGAGTAGAGTAGTAGAGTAGGACTCTGCTCTACTACTAGCACCGGAGGAGTAGTATATTCTAATCTAAAATAGTTACAAACTTCAATGCCCGATCATGGAACGACTACGAACCGTGCTCAAAGACCGTGTCTACGTGGTGTTCGGACTTATATGCAAAAAAATAGCAAGATGCTCGTGCATTGCATGGCACACCATCATCACCAACTCAATTTTTTCTCTACTCCTACTCCTATAAAAGACTCAGTTGGTGATGATGAAGGCCAGGAGGCGTGTTCAGCCGGGCGTGCAGCGGACGGCGCAGCACTATTCGATTTGTTATAAAAAAAGTAGTAGAGATAGAGACATAGGGAGGAGCACGAGGTAAGGCCTTATTTGTAAATGTGGAGAGAGGTGTGCGTATCTTTTGTAAAATTGTCACAGTTGGCTTTCTATCAGTCAGATATAGATCGGACGGTCTATATTACAAGATGACAGGCATACCATCATCACCAACTCGGATTTCTATAAGAGTAGATATATATAGATATAGATAGATAGAGACTAGGGAGTACTAGTAAGGACACCATCTACTGCTTCGTGTGCTACTCCTGCGCTCCATTCGGCGGCCGCAACGTCCCCTACAACCACTCCCTCCCGCGCTCCATTCGGCGGGCGCTGTTGAAATCTGGGGAGCGCACTCTTGCGACTGCTGGCAGCCACGACTTCACCGACGACGACTTCTTCCCCGACCTCGGCAACCTCTTCCTCAACAACATGGGCGACAACCTCAACGCCAATGGTGCTGCTCCCGTTGCACCGTATGTGTTTTTGTCCTTCCTGTTTGAAATCGTGGTAGAATTCATGTTTCTACTCTGTATCCTACTACTATGCTAGTCCACATGATTAATTTCATCTCTATTATAGCCGTCATGATTTATTTTGTGCTTATTCGGATTAAATCTCGTAGTAACTTGCTCATATATTCAACTAGCACAACATCCCCTACAGCCACTCCCCTTTCATGGACGGCCTGGTCGATGCCTCCAAGGAGCACTTCGTCCACTGCTATGAGTGCCCGATGCCGTTTTGTGGCTCGCCGGCGGACATGGTGCATCACCTCACGGATGCGTGCAGCGGTCACTGCTGGCCCTTGGCGGAGAACACAAGTACGACACGTGCTACCGGTTCACCATGCCGGAGTCGCTGGAGGATCACTGTCACCTGCTAGTCTCGGAGAAGGACGGCAGCGTCTTCCTCTTGATCGTGGGCATCGGCGAGGCCCGCGCAGGCCGCCGCCCCGTCTCTGTAATGTGCGTCAGGGGGGTCGCCGCTGACGCTTACACTGACACGAGGCAGATGTACGGGTGCGTGGTCAATGTTACTACCCCTCTGGGTCGCGTGGGCGGCGACACCAGCCTCATCGGACAGACTTGGACTCTGGGGAGCCGGGACTATCCCGCCAATGTGGACTTGGAAAACCCATGGCATCCGTTCCATCCTTTACCCGCCGACTCGGTGCACGGGGACTCCAAGGAGGTTCACCTGGACATACGCATTATCAAGTGCACTTAGAAAACATGTAGTGTGTGTGTGGGCGCTTATGGCTCGTGTCTTTGCCGCTTTTGATTCTGTAAGCTTGTCGTTAAACTTGAGTGGCTCTCGCCGCAGTCCTTCCTTTGAACTGCTCCTCTCAGTGAGCTGATGTAAGAAACTTTGGGTTTCATATCACAAAATGGAACCAGGGAGGAGCCTCCCTATTCTTCTAAAAAAATACGCATTATCAAGTTAAATGTTGATCATTAGTCTTCGCTCAATGTAATCCGCTGTCTAAGCATGTGGAGACTTACATGCATGGTCTTGCTCTATTGGAGTATCGCGCATGAATAAAAGTGTATCCGTTTATGGTTTAGTCTAGAATCTTCCATGTATGAATTTTTACTATAGTACTGGTGAAAGACTTACGATGAACCATTTCTTACATCTCCTCTGCCCCCTTGCAAGTCATCCTGATTTAATCCCTCCGTCTAGGTGTATAAGGGCATGGTTAATATTACTTAATAGTATAGCCAACAGTTGACTATAAGAAAGTGCCATGTCATCTGTAGCCAACATGTATAACAATCGATACTCAAAAACCAATTCTTAAAGATCATTTCTTGCAAAGCACAATAAGTGTTATTTCTTCACAAGTTTTGGATGCAGGTTGAACAGTTGAACGCTTTTTTTTTTGCAAAAGATACCTTTTTATCTATTTCACCCGGATGTTTGTGAGCTCTAGAGATGAGATAATATCCGAAGAAACCTATCGATACCCGTTACACATGAGATGACCCCCACATCCTTTGTCAAATTAAACAACTCCCCCATCAATGCATTTCACTCTTCGATGCAACGCACGGGCACCTTACTACTATAGATTAGTACGATCAAAAATTGAACTAATATTATATATAGTACGATAAATACTGATGCATGTCACCTAAAATTATATCATTCAAAACTATGTTCAAATACGAATCCAACGATATAGTTTTTGTTGACATGCACTAACATTTTGTCAGTTAAATTTTTAGTCAAATTCAATGGGGGGCTAATAAACCACGACTGATGTAGTACAAGTGTAGAGGGCGGCGCTGCACGGGAGTCTCACCTCTCACCCCGCTCGTGGCGCGGCAGTAAAGCCGTCATATCACAAAACCCAACCACTCCGAGTAATAAATGGCCTGGTAAAATAAACGGACAAGCAACCATCACATCCCTCCGTCTTTTTTGCATTTCATCTGTGTGCATTTACTTTCTCCGGTTCATCTCCCACACTCGATCCCTAGCTACTACTCCTAGGGCCAGTTCTTCTGGCGGCTTCCCCAGCTTTTCCCACAAGACTAGTCACAGTGGAGAGTAACAATAAGGCGCCTCACTCATTTATTTGGGCTTCTAAACTACTACTCCGTCCTGGTTTATTCCTCACCATTGTAATTTGTGCTAAATTTTGACCAAAGATTTAACTGATAAAATGTTACTCAAAACACTTAGGCGCGGTGCATCTAGGTGTGTAAGTCATCTTACGGAAACCAAACAATCCCAAAACACTTAGGCGCGGTGCATTAACTTCTACCTCATTTCTTGTTTCTTGACATATCAACCAATAAGAGATAAAGAGTGTGCATGCTTTTAATGACTTGAGATATCAAACACGACATGCAGTGGTTAGTTCATTGCATGCAATACTATTAATTAGCAAATAAACATTAACGTTTCTCGTTTTCTCCTCCTCCTTGGTCACGGTGCACAGCCTAAGATGAATTACTCACCTAGACGGATGGAGTAGTGCATGTGACATGCACTAACATTTCATTAGTTCAATTTATGATCAAAATTTGACACAGATACAATGGGGACCAATAAACCAGGATGGAGGTAGTAGTTATGGGATTACTAATCTAGAAGCCTAAAAGAACTGGCCCCTGGTACTCCTACTAGTAGTAGTACTCAAGTTGGAATTCCAATTGCACGACACAACTTGTTAGGCAAAAAATTCGATACAGGGTGTAGGAAGCGGTTTGGGAATTTGCATGCCTTTCCAACCAGTGAGATGCTCTGTACAAAGTACGACAGAGAAATAACCACAGGGAAGGAAGCTAAAAGTAACAATCAAACGAGCATTTTTGCATTTGTTTTGCATTGAATCGTTTCACAAGCTTGACTAGTGCTATTTTTCTACTTTTACAAAAACCGCATCGTAATGTTAAAACATGCATTTGCACATACATAAGTAATAGTAGTACTCCCTCCATCTAGGAGTACAAGTCTTCCCTCCTTCTTGGTCACCGTGCACAACCAAAGATGACTTATTGACTTGGACGGAGGGAGTAGCACAGTCTGCAAGCATATATCGAGAGAGACGTGTAGTCCGATACTATATAGTAAAGGTTGTGCTATATGCACGTACTTGCAAAATGCCTAATAATACATAACGTTTCCAAACTTTCCCTTTTACATACTTAATTAAGGACGCTAAAAATTCCTGAACGTTCGGGATTTAACATTTGCGTCCCAAAACTAATGAGATCGCCTTACGAAACAAAAATTATACTCCTCCTAAAAGCCACATCGCTCGCAGGAGCGCTTGCGGCGCGCCACGAGTTCCCTGGTGCACGGCCGTTTCCCAGCGCACCGACACAATGCCTCTTCCTCAGCCTCGCAACTCACGAGGTGCTGATTGGCGGCTTGCCGGCGGGCGAGCGCGATCTCACCGGTGTGGTGATCCGGCGCCAACAGGTACTCCTCCTGGCTGGAAGCGTGCACCTGGTCCATGTACCGCCAAGCGGAGATGAGGCGCTTGGGCCCGACTGCACTCAGGGCGTCGGCACGGGCGTCCTCCGCCACCCTCACGGCCCTCGCACGAGCCTTCTGCCAAACAACCAATTGCTTGACTCTCTCGGACGCGACATAGATCTCCCAGAAAGCTTGTTGCGCGGTGCGCTTCTCTTCCTCGGCCTTCTTCTCCGCCTCTATTTTGGCGCGCTCTGCTGGAGGCAAAGCCTCCCACAAGGCGACATCCATTTCTTTCCAAAGCTCCTCAAGGCTGGGGGGCTCGGCGGGCGGCGCGGTGTTCTCCTCGTAGCGGGGAGCCGACGCGTCCTCCGACGCGCGTGCTGGCGAGATTGGGAACGCCGACGCATCCACCTCGACACGTCGTGGCGAGGAGCGGAATGCCGACGCATCGCGTCACGGCGAGGAGCGGAACGCCGACGCGTCCTCCTCGACTAGTGGCGAAGAGGAACGGAACGACGACGTATCGCATAGCGGCGAGGAGCGGAACACCGACGCGTCCTCCTCGACTAGTGGCGGCGAGGAACGGAACGGTGACGCGTGACCGTTTGCGCGGTGCAGTGAGGGGCTCCTAGGGCTTGGGAGGGGCGATGCCATGGTGGTCGACGTGAGAGGGAGGGGGAGGAGATAGCGATGAACGTGAACGTGAGGGGGAGGAGATAGCGATGTCGTGGGAGGCGTAGTATTTATAGCGAGCAATGGCACACCTACGTAAGATATGGACTGAGCTGCACTGACTTAACTGCAGGTCCAGTTAGATCACTGACATGTGGGCCAGTACACTGCTGGGCCCTTATGTCAGTGACCCAATGCACCTGAAGTTAAGTAAAAGCTACATGGGCATATTTGTTGGAGTAAATTACGGGGGATTGAAGGGGTGGAAATATTGCTGGTCACAACGGATTGGACGAGCGTGGGGGAGGAGAGTCATGCATGTAGATTTTTTCACACGGGGTGGAGTAGTGGGACCGCCAGAGGGAGAAGGAGAGTTTGGCAGGCATATTGTTTCCACACATGGAGAGGAAAATATTTGGAGGCGAACGGGCTTCCTGCAGGTATGGGGAACGGTGCATAATAAGTCATCGTGCATGCCGGGCTAGGTATAGTCTCAAGTCATTAAAAACATACACGCCCCACACATGTTCATATTTCAAGGTGCACTAAATTATTGCATGTGATGATTAAGGCTGGCCATCATGGTGGTATCTTAGCTGGTATCATGCACACGGGAATAGCAAACATGCTGATGTGGCAAAGAATTAAAGAAGAGAGGGGGGTTAGAGTAACTAGTGTTCATGCATGCATTGGTAAACACATTTTTTTGTGAAGAACGACAACATTAGTTGAGTACTTTTGCAGACTTCAAAAACTATTCCATCGCCTCTACTATCTTGCTAAGAGTAGGTGAAATTTTTGAGTCGAGCCCTTTTAACTAGAAGGGAGGTAGTGGTACTCTAATAGCTAGGTGTGTAAGTCATCTTACGAAAACCAAATAATCCCAAAATACGTAGGTGCGGTGCATTAACTTCTACCTCGTTTCTTGTTTCTTGACATATCAACCAATAAGAGATGAGGGTGTGCATGCTTTCAATGATCTGAGACTATCAAACATGACATGCAGTGGTTAGTTCATTGCATGCAATACTATTTAATTAGCAAATAAACATTAATGTCTCTCGTTTTACCCTCCTCCTTGGTCATGGTGCACAGCCTAAGATGACTTACTCACCTAGACGGAGGGAGTATCAACATTCACAATGTCAAATCAATATTTTTACACTCATTATAAAACATAGTTCTTATACTCATTATAATCAGTATTGTAGATATTGATATATTTAGTATAAATTTGGTCGTGGGATTTCATTGATGCCTGTCAAAGCGTGGAGGAAGCGGAGCTTAGGGCTTTCATTGCCGGTCTCTTCATAGGTATTTCTCTTAATAATCCTGTAATTTTAGAGACTGGTTGCGCTTTTGTGGTAGCGTCTCTTGCATCGGGGGACTATGACAGGTCTGCTATGCGTGACCTGAAGATGAAAGCGTTGAGCATCTCGAAGTTGATCAACAATCTTCAATTGTCAAAGATTAGCCGTTCGGCTAATAAGGTGGCACACTTAATCGCTAAGTATAGCTTTGACAATGGATTAGATGGTATTCTTGTAAATAACGTACCGCCCTGTGTGGTGAATATTGTATCGAATGAGTGTACTGGTGTGGCTGGTTAATTAATATAAGGTGGTGTTCAAAAAAAGTATATATTTGGTCAAACACTTTGCAAACGGTTGACGGGAGTAAAAAGGACCAGAGGGAGTATCATGCATGCGAAGTAGGCAAAAAAATTGCTCATTTATAGCCGGTCGAAGTCTCAGAGGGCACGACCGCGTGAGGGAGGCGAAGGTCGTGGGAGGCGTGATGGTTGACGGAATTAAGTGAAGTTACATCCATGCGCCGGCATAGTGTGCGAATAGGCAGAAGCTATACCGTCAGGCCTACGATATGGGTCTATTAGACATGACATCTAGTGGGTCCCGCATAGTTCTCAAGAATTCTTTAGGGGCTTGCAGCCGTTTATCCACCGGGCAAGCCAGCAACCCCACGCCGTTCGCACGCCCTACTCGTCCCCGTCTTCTACCTCACAACAGTTTGCTCCCAGTCGTCCCGTCCTTTCACATTAGTTCGCTCCCAGTTTTTGCAGGGTACAACAATTCAACTTCGCCTAACCCTCCTCCAAAATCCATGGCCTCCCAAATCTCCATGGTCGCTGCTGAGTACCAGGTTAGAGCCATCACCGGTGATCAATTCATCGTCATCTACACACGTGGATCCGCGACAGTGAAAGCATGGCTTGCTCGCTTCCTATGCATGTTCAACAGTTCAACGAATGAGTGGGTCGCTGGGCTAGATGTTGAGTACACCACAGTCCTGGGACGAGAGATGGATCTAAAGCAAGAAGAGAGGAAGAAGCCCGTCGTGATCCAGGTTTGCGTACATAATGTTTTCTTGGTCTACCACATACTGCCATGCCGACGTTGAGTGCCAGGATTTTAAGAACGTCCTCAAGGACAAAAGAGTGAAATTCATTACTGTAGGCTTTAAGAAGGACAGGGATGTCCTGCGTCGGATAGGTCTCGTTGTAGGCCAGCCCTTCGATCTCCAGAAGGCAAGCCTGGTGTCCTCCTCTCAACCTTCAATGCTGACCCTGGCAGCAGCCATGATTGATCCTTCGTATGCTAAATTGAAGAAACATCATCACGAGTTTCATCATGCATGGGAGTCGAAGGCATTAGATGAAGATCACATCGTGTACGCAGCAATGGATGCCTACCTTTGTTTAAATATCTACATGGGTTGGATGAAGAAGCAGAGCCCAGTGTCCGGTTCAAGCAAAGAAGCGTCGACAAAGAGGAAGAGGAAGAGGGACGAGGACGAAGTCGAGGACGTGGACTCGGACTCCGACTAGGTGGCGGTGCCGTCGCTCATGCTGGTTCTACTGCAGTGTCAAGCGGACTAGTTGCTTAGTTTATTTTCAAGGGTGTGTTGTGCTGAGGTCCCAGCAGAACTATGTTTATGTTCTTCCTCGTTATTTGAACTCTTTAGTACGTAGAGTAGTAATAGTACTATGTCTTACTACTGTTCTTCTTGCAGTCGGTACTACTGCTCGTACCTTCGTGTTCCTACTGTACTTAATACGTTCGTACTAGTAGTATAATTTGGGTTAGTCGATTTGTGAAAGAAGTTTGACGGAGTGAAGGAAGAAGACGACAGAAGAGGTGGAAGAAGCCCTTCTAGCCATCCATGTTGCATCAAACGGCTCACCTGAGTCGACTGACCCAAATTGCTCTTTCAGATTGCAGGATCCACATGGCATTCAAGGTCTCGAAAGTAGATTCCGCGTTCGCACCCGGTTTGCGGGCTCGACGCGCGCGCAACTGGCTTCCGCCGCGACAGCCACCATGCGCGCCTCCTCCGCGCAGGCGGAGACGACAATGACATGCTAGTTCCTCCTCGCCGGCGTGCTGGAGCACGCGCTCGTCCTCCTCTTCATACGCTGCGTGCATAGACGCGGCTCAACCAGCTGCTCGCGTGCTTGGCAGCACGGCGGCATGGCGAGGAGGGACTGTAGACGACGTGAGCAGGCGAGCCTTCGGCTTCATGGCAGAGGGATGGCGGCGACACGGCGGTGATGGGCGAGGAATTGTTGTCCGGAGCAGGCGGGCGCCGGCATGCGCAACGTCGGCGGCGGCATATTGATGAGTGCGCGTATGGGAGCTTACTTTAGTTTTATATGAGGTTGGTCAAACTTAAAAGAAAACCGTACTAGTACACGTAAACATTAGACTTAGGCAGCGCTTTTATTAAAAAAAAATTTGAAGTTAGTACCACAACCATGATACGGAATCCTGTGCAAGCGCGTGAACCGCGGCCGCGCGATCAATCGAACGGTGCGTCACCGTGTTGCGCTCGAAGGACATCCACCGAACCTTTTTTGTGTGTGTGAAAATAATCCTCGAATATTACTCAACTTGTTTTTCCTGGGAAAGTTCTTGACGCTGCAATATTTCCATATATTTGAATTTAGCTCCAGTTTGTGTTTATTTGGATTTGGACGTTTTAGGTCCGCCCTAGTTTTTTTAATACTTATTTTGTGTGTGTGTGACTGTGAGAGAACGTGTGTATGTGTCCATATGTGTGTTGTGGCGGAAGGGCAATGTGGAGACGGTGTGCGTGTGATACAGACATAGAGAGGTGTGAATGTGCAAATGATCATGCATGAGTGAGACATAAACAGATGCCGATACGTTGTGTATACATGAGAGAACGGTCTTCTAGTTTACTTGTGTGTGTGTGTGTGTGAGAGAGAGAGAGAGAGAGACAGAGAGACAGAGACAGAGAGACAGAGAGACAGAGAGAGAGGAGCATCCGTAACACAACAACCATCTCTCTCAACTCGTCCGTCCCTCGCACGATCGCATGCAACATATGCATCAACGCGCACATTTTGACACCCTCACTCGGCCCCTGCCCACCTCAAGGCCCACACAATCTCTTCGTGAATACCCATTTCTCTCCTTAGGTTTGTTTTCGCTCAATATCTGACACACACACACACAGCACAACACACACACACACACACACACTCCCCCGAGCACACAATTCATCCCCATCCAAGGTTATACGGCGACCACTCTCGCTTGTGCTTCTTTGCACCCCAACATGCACAACACCTCAATCTTCAAAGAGGGCGTCGAGCAGATCGAAGACGACGACTGAGGGAGTCCTGGATTAGGGGGTGTCCGGATGACCGGACTATGACCTTTGGCCGGATTCCCGGACTATGAAGATACAAGATTGAAGACTTCGTCCCGTGTCCGGATGGGACTTTCCTTGGCGTGGAAGGCAAGCTTGGCGGTACGGATATGTAGATCTCCTCCCATTGTAACCGACTCTATGTAACCCTAGCCCTCTCCGGTGTCTATATAAACCGGAGGGTTTTAGTCTGTAGGCTAGCTTCTAGGGTTTAGCCTCTCTGATCTCGTGGTAGATCTACTCTTGTACTACCCATATCATCAATATTAATCAAGTAGGAGGAGGGTTTTACCTCCATCGAGAGGGCCCGAACCTGGGTAAAAACATCATGTCTCCTGTCTCCTGTTACCATCCGCCTAGACGCACAGTTCGGGACCCCCTACCCGAGATCCGCCGGTTTTGACACCAACATTGGTGCTTTCATTGAGAGTTCTGCTGTGCCGTCGCCATCAGGAAGGATGCCGCATCCCGTCTTTAAAGACGACGCTGTTGCTAAAGGAGCTTTAGCTATCGGCCAAACTCTCCGGCTAGGCAGTTTTCTTATGACCGCCTGTTCGGCCGCCGCGTCGATGATGACTTCTCGGGTCATCGAAAACAATCTCCACCTCGACTCGGAACTCACCGAGCAGTTAGATCCGATGGAGCTCTCTTCCTTAAACGAGCTCTTGGATCGCATCGCCGCCCTGGGAGTCTCTACAGAGTACGATCGGATTGGGCTTAAACCCGATCCGAGAGAGATTGACTCTCCCAGGTCACCCACCACGTCGCAGTGGTGGAAGAACAATGCGGCGAATCTTCACCCATCTTAAGGACCAGATGTGTCCGGATTCCTGATCCCTCCAAGCCGGATACCTGCGGAGGGGAGGACGTCACTCAAGCCCTGAACCTAAAGTCAGGCAGTGGCCCAGATTCATTGGACAACATCCAACAACCTAAGCTTCCGAGATCAGAAACTCCTTGGCCCCTGAGCCTCAGATCGGGCGAGGTACCGGATTTAAATCCACCCACCCACCCAAACATAAGGGATCTATCCCAAATTCGGCAAGAGCCCACGGAAACAGTGCACCATTACTGGGCCAGATTCCTCCTAGTTATGAACAGGATAGAGGACTGCCGCGAGGAGGATGCAATTTCATTCTTCTACAATAATTGCATGGACATCGGAATCCTCAACGCCGTAAGTCGCCGTGAAATTACATGCTTCGCTGAGTTAGCATCCATAGTACGAAAATACTGTGCGATGGAAAGTGTCTGGAAAACCGAAATAAAATTCTGGGACAATTCGGCCCTGAATACAACCCCAGTCCAAAACAAAAGGGCGCATTATCGCCAGGCACCTGGGCCAAACACCAAAAAGCAAAAACCATCTATAGGGTATGGAACCGTACTGGAGGGATGGCTCAATGGACCCTGTAAAATTCATAGCACAGAGGGCGCCACACCAACTCATAGCCTTAGAGCATGCTGGATACTCCGGCAGGTGGCCAGAAGTGGCGAGGAGCTTCTAACTCCAGAATCCGCAGAGCACCAGCCCAGGAATACCGGTACGGTATCAACAGTCTTCAACACTTTCGCATCAAACAATATGCAGAAACGAACACTCTGCAGCCTTACCGAAGTCTACCAGGTAGCAACAATAAACCCATGGAGTGACACGGCTATTACCTTGAATGCCACTGATGAACCTAAATTCCGAACAGCCCGAGCACCAGCCGCATTGGTCCTCAGTCCAATAGTGGACGGCTTTCGACTTACCAAGCTACTCATGGACGGTGGCAGCGGATTGAACCTCATTTATGAGGAAACCCTTTGAAAAATGGAAATAGACTGGAGCCGCATTGAGCGAAGCAACACAACATTTAGAGGAATAATCCCCAGTCGGGAAGCATGCTGCACAGGAAAAATCACACTGGATGTGGTGTTCGGCACGCAGGATAATTACAGGTCCGAGGAGGTCACGTTTCAAGTGGCCCCGTTCAGCAGCGGATACCACGCCCTATTAGGGCGAGAGGCATTCACAATTTTTCAAGCTATACCCCATTACGGGTACATGAAGCTCAAAATGCCCGGACCCAACGGAATCATCACTCTTACTAGTGACCCGGACATAGGACTCCGCGCCGAGAACAAGACAGCCGCACTGGCCCTTGAGGCACTATCCGAAGCCCTAGCGGCCGAAGAATAGACTGCGTTGCGCTCCACAGTGAACAGGGATGACGTAATACTCAATAAAAGATCCAAGTCCACCTCCTTTAAACCGGCGGACGAAATAGCCAAATTCCAAGTCCATCCAGCGGACCCTACAAAAACGGCCTCCATCGGGGTGCAATTAAACCCTGATGTATACGCCACACTACAAGAATTCCTACACGAAAATTGGGACATTTTTGCCTGGCACCCTTCAGACAAGCCAGGAATCCCACGCAGGCTGGCCGAGCACAGCCTAAACATCCTAAAAGGATTCAAGCCTGTCAAGCAGGCTCTTCGGCGTTTCTCTGAGCCTAAGAGACAAGCCATGGGAGAGGAGCTAGCCAAACTACTGGAGGCCAGATTCATCAGAGATATAAAACATCTGGATTGGCTAGCAAACCTGGTGATGGTACCAAAGAAGGACAAATCTTGGCGCCTATGCATCGATGTCAAGGACCTCAACAAGGCTTGCCCAAAGGATCCCTTCCCCCTCCCTCACATCGATCAAATTATCGACGCCACCGCAGGACACGATTCATTGTGCTTCCTCGACGCATACTCCGGCTACCATCAAATTAAGATGGCAGAGCCATACCAAGCCGCAACGGCATTTATCATCCCATACGGCCCATTCTGCTTCAACACAATGCCCTTCGGGCTCAAAAACGCTGGTGCAACATATCAGCGCATGATTCAGACATGTCTGGCAAACCAGATCGGCAAAACAGTGGAGGCATACGTAGATGACGTGGTCGTCAAAATCAAGCATGTCAAAACTCTAGTAGATGACTTGAGGCTCACATTCGATAACCTCCGAACATATGACATCAAGCTTAACCCGGAAAAATGCGTTTTCGGCGTACCAGCCTGAAAGCTCTTGGGCTTCATTGTATCCGGTAGAGGAATTGAAGCAAACCCAGCCAAGATCCGAGCTTTGTCACAATTGGATATTCCAAAGGACCTCAAACAAATACAAAAATTGACTGGATGCATGGCGGCTCTAAGCCGCTTTATCTCCCGCTTGGGGGAAAAGGCATTACCCCTTTATCGCCTCCTCCGGCTTACCGAACACTTTGAGTGGACGGATGCTGCCACGGCCGGACTCGAAGAAATAAAAGCCATATTGGCAACAAACCCGGTCCTGGACGCGCCTAACATCGGCGAACCAATGCTATTATACATTGCAGCAACTCATCAAGTTGTAAGCGCAGTGCTCGTTGTCGAACAAGAAACAGACGGACACAAATTCCCCCTTCAAAAACTAGTTTACTATGTGTCCACTGTCCTCACTCCGTGAAAGTCACGGTACTCGCATATCAAAAGATAGCGTACGCAGTGTTTATGGCATCCCGGAAGCTGCGACACTACTTTCAAGAGTGTTCAATAACAATAGTCTCCGAAGTACCTCTTAACGACATTATAAACAACCGCGACGCGACAGGACGGATTGCCAAATGGGCCATTGAGCTCCTCCCGTTCGACATAACCTACAAGCCACGGCGAGCCATCAAGTCACAAGTTTTGGCCGACTTCATCGCCGAATGGACTGAAGCCGAACTCCCTAAAGAGTATGTCACATATTCCAATTAGGTCATGCACTTGGACGGCTCCAAAATGTTAGCTGGTCTGGGGGCTGGTGTCATTTTGACATCCCCAACAGGAGGTACAGTTCAATACGTACTCCAGATAATGTATACAGACTCCAATAACGCAGCCGAATACGAGGCCCTTCTACACGGTCTCAGTCTCCATGGGCATTCAATGCCTAGAGGTGCGTGGGGATTCGAACCTCACGATATCCCAAATAAATGGAGATTTTGATGCCAAGGATCCGAAAATGGCATCTTATCGCAATGCCGTCCTAAAAATGGCAGCTCAGTTCGAAGGGCTCGAATTTCACCATATAGCCCGGGAAAACAATCAGGCAACAGACGTCTTGGCACGCATCGGCGCAAAGCGCGACACAGTCCCCCCCCAACATTTTTTTGGAGAGGCTATTCAAGCCATCTGTATCATGGGAAGGGGAATCCGGAAATAACAGCCCGGACCCACCCGCACCACCTGACACCGAAAATTCTGACACAACGGGAGGCTCTGCCAAAGAAGTAACATCCTCAGCCCACGTAATAATGGCAGTCGTTGCCCCGTGGACAGAACCATTCCCAGCCTACTTAACTCGGCAGGAACTCCTGGAGGACCAAAATGAGGCACGCTGCATAGTGCGACGATCTAAAGCCTATAAAGTCCACGAAGGAGAGCTTTATAAGAAAAGCACCACCGGAGTCCTTCAAAGGTGTATCTCCGAAGAGGAAGGGCGGAACCTTCTGGCTGAAATTCATGCCGGACTCGGAGGGCACCACGCTGCAGCCCGGGCCCTTGTAAGCAAGGCCTTCCGTACTGGATTTTATTGGCCGACGGCCTGGGCAAATGCTTAGGAATTAGTCCAACGATGCGTCGGTTGCCAATTATTTGCTAATCAAAGCCATATGCCACCCACCGCCCTCCAAATTATACCCATCACCTGGCCCTTCACGGTCTGGGGGCTTGACATGGTTGGACCACTTAAAGGGGGAACCCACAAGCAAAAATACTTATTGGTCATGGTTGACAAATTCACCAAATGGATAGAGGCCAAGCCTGTTAAGACGGTCGAATCCGGACCGGTGATAGACTTCATATCAGGGGTCGTACACCGTTATGGCATCCCCCACAGCATCATCACTAATAACGGCACGAACTTTACGGCCGACGAGGTAAAACTCTGGTGCAAAAACATGGGCATCAAGCTCGACTATGCTTCAGTCTATCACCCACAAACTAACGGTCAAGTGGAGCGAGCAAATGGTCTAATCATGAGCGGCATCAAACCCAGACTAGTGCGGTCCCTCAAGGAATCTAACAGGCACTGGGTAGAGGAGCTCGACTCCGTACTCTGGGGGCTGCGGACCACGCTGAATCGCACTACCAGATTCACATCATTCTTTATGGTATACGGCGCAGAGGCAGTTCTGCCCTGCGACATAATTTATGACTCACCTCGCGTGCGCATGTACGAAGAAAGAGAAGCCGAACTTGATCGGCAGGACAGTTTGGACGCCTTGGAGGAGGAGCGCGATGTGGCAAAAGCCCGTTCCGCATTCTATCAACAGCAGGCTCGAAGATATCAAAGAAGAGAAGTACGGGCCAAAACTTACAATGTTGGCGAATTAGTTCTACGCCTGCCGGACAAGAAAAAGGACAAACTCAAGCCCAAATGGGAAGGTCCCTTCATAATCGACCAAGTCCTGACTGGCGGGGCGTACCGTCTGCGAAATGCATCGGATAACCGACTCGAGCCGAACCCATGGAACGCAGCCCGTCTAAGAAGATTCTACGCCTAGCGCCGGACTCTGTGTTCGTCTCCTTCCTCTATTCATTTTTTTTACATATTAGTTGTCTTATATTTCTCTCCTTCTCCCTCCTTTTCTCTTACAGCCTTTGAGGGCTCGTTGGCGCCTTGTTCGCAAACAATTGACGCGCCATCCGCGCTCATTATACCTGGGGGCTTCTTTAACAGAAGCTTGTTTATATGGGCCTCATGCCCAACACATGTGTCACACTTCCGCATGTACCTTTTATTCACCATTATATGCATCGATATGACTTAAGTTTTGGATTACCCCTACGTTCCCCTACGTTCCCGTGCTTACCCCTGTGCTTACCCCTACGTTCCCGATTGTTCGGCTAGGTGGTAAAGGGAGCACCTCTGCGATTGTTACTGCCAGGTCAGCCGGATGTGTACCTCAGACTGGGTGAAGCCAAAAGCTAGCGTTCTTAAGGGAATATTCGGTCGATGAACTAAAAGATGATTTTTACCTTGTTTATTTATCCGCCCCCAGATGCTTTTCTGCTTTTTTTGTAGTCCGGACATGCACTTTAGGGCATGCCTCCTAGGGAAAGGAACCCCTAACGGAACTATTCTACCTTGAAGATGTTTCTTACTAACCATGTAATATAACATAACTAGTTGGGCACTTGTCTGATAAAGCAGTAATGACCCCTAAGCCTGGTCTCCATGCATGCCCCGATTCTTACATAACCGAGAGGGTATTCGGTCACGCTCCGGACTATCGGGTCCCGAGGTTGAAGCGAAAAGGTCCGCCATGACAAACGATCTACAATCCGGCTAGAAGGCATTTTACATGTCATTTTAAATTACATAGTCAATTTGACTAGGTATATTCCTCTTCAATACCATCCAACAGGCTGTCTAGTTTACAGTCCTGTTGGGAATATTTGGCGGCCAACTCTACCTGGCCGTACACTAAACTGATAGGGATCTCCTTCCCATCGGGCACTACAGGTCCGACCTCGGCCATGTGGTTTGGGTCAGCCTTCGTGTACCGCGGCTTCACCAGGCCTCCCTGGCGCCTTGACGGCAGGCCGATATCTTCCATAACCGGATGCGCCGCCACGCTCCCTTCAACTTCTCTATAAGCTCTCCAAGGCCTTCGGGCATGGAGAAGGATGGCCACAAGGCCTGGGCGACGCCTTGGATCACCTGCCGAACTCGTTCGTGCAGTTGTGAGAGCTTGGGAAGAAGGCCACCCGTAGAACCGGGCATTTCCTCCGCAGGTCGACCTGTCAGCATACCTATAGACATAACTCTATCAATCGACTTCCTCACCGAACTCTTCTTTTCGTAGTTCGTTCAAGCACTTACTAAAAATGTCGCGTCGAAGCCGCTGATTCTCCTTCACGGAGTCCGATAGCTGAGCATGAACGTCCTTTAGTTCCTCGCGCAGCTGGGTGTTGGCATCTTGGAGCTTATTCTTCTCTTGCCTCACCCTCGTAAGCGTGCTCTCATCGGCCTTTAACCGGCATAAGAGTTGTTGTTTGTCCGGATCCACTCCGGCGCCATCTGCAATGTTATTGTCAGATTTTTACACATGCTGCACTTTGCAACATACTTATATTTCGAAGCATATATTACCAGAGGGGGTCTCCTTGGCTTCCCCCGCCGCGGCTAGTGCGGCCTCAAGTTGGGCTTTGCACTCTTCCAGCTCCTGGGACAGTTGGGTATTCTTTTCTGTAAGATCCTGCATAACAAATGATCCTTAAATCAGTTATTCTAACTGTTTCAAGTCTCGGGGGCTACTGATATATATAACCATCAAATTTTCTCACCCGTATGTCTTTTACATACTGCTCTGTGGCTCTGGCTAGACCATTTTGAGCGGCACGGAGGTACGCATCTCCCGTATTGAAGGCATCTAACGCCTCTTGGGAGAAACAAGCGTCACGAAGAACTGTCCGGCGATGCCTGTGGTTCATGGCACTCTTCACCTCTGAATTGGTGGAAGACAGCCCGTCCGCATCCTCTGTCAGAGGAACGTCCGGTGCACGCCTCGTGCTCGCCTCCGCTTCCGGACCCGGCCTTGGAGCCTGGCCGGTGGAGGCGTGATTGGCAACCTCTCCGGGTATAGTCCGGCGAGCGCTCTTTTTCCTGAAAAGAGCATGAGCATTGGTAGCCTCGAGGGAATAAAACCTGAGGGACAAAATGGCACGACTTACCGTTGCGCCGGCATTTCAATCCGGACCGCACTTCTTTTCAGCCTACCGGACCTTGATGCCCCTTGTTGGCTAGCCACCGCAGGCTCGGCCCTCCGCCTCAAGGACTTCCTCTGTAAAGACGCCATCGGTATACAGTAATAAAAAATAAGCACGGATGGATCATTTTAAGAGTGCTGGGACTTCGGTCTTGGTTACTTGTGAGGCGTGAAGTAGTCCGGGATAATCGGGCGTAATGGCCACTAAGGTGTTGTCCTTGCTCAATTGATGAAACACCCCATCAATCAGCTCCACACATAAGTCCGGGTCCTCGGGTCGTGGAGGAGGGCTGTTTATCTCCTTTACAGTCTGGCGTAGCTCCTGCATTGAAATTGCTAGACTAAGTACTTAACTATGGGAATATGAAAACGGATGGGCAAGTGAAAGTGTTCGCTTACCCAGCTTGGAGGATTGTACATAGAAAATCCGCCCCGTGGGTTGACGGGGAGGAATTCCTCCTCTTCTCCCTTGTACAAAGAGGACAAGATCTTCAGTAGAGTGGCAACCGAATCCGGCCCCTTGCGGCCGCACCGGGTGGCGTCGTCCTCCCTATTGAAATCCCACATGGGGTGGCCTCTGTACTGAAGCGGTTGCACCCCCCGCATAATGCATGTGGCCATGACCTCGATCATGGTCAGTCCAGAATGGGCTAACAACCTTATCCGGTTCATCAGGTAAAGGATGTCCTTGTCACTTTCCTTCTGAGGGCTCCATGGATGCCAGCTTAGGCACTTCTTCAGAGGAGCATTGTCGAACTCAGGGAGGCCGATCCGAACAGGGTCCAGCAGGGGGACGTCTTCTATATAAAACCATTCTGAAGGCCAGTCTTCGGACACCTTCTTTGGGGTTCCGGATAGATATCCGGTCCCGGCGATGCGCCATAGTTCGGCTCCGCTCACTTGATATATCGACCGCTCAGGAGAACGGGGCACGAGGCAGAACAGCTTCTTCCACATCGCGAAATGAGCCTCGATTCCCAAAAACAGCTCGCAAAGGGCTATGAAGTCCGCAATATGCAATATGGAGGCAGGCGTAAGGCTGTGCAACTGGAGGCCGTAGAACTCCAGGAGCCCCCGGAGAAACGGATGAATTGGAAATCCGAGCCCTCTTATCAAATAAGGGACAAAGCATACCCGCTCTCCTTTGGAGGGATTGGGGATGCTCTCCGCTTGCTCTCCACCATTATAGGTGGCGAGCCCGGCTCGAACCGGGACCATGTAGGCCGGGGGGAGTAACCCCTTGGCTTGGAGCGCCACTAGCTCGTTGTGCGGGACAGAGCATCTCTCCCAATCTCCAGGCTGAGGACTGGGAGGGCGAGAGGAGGAGCTGCGTCGACCGGTCATGATGGAATGGATCTCTGTTGAATGCGCTCCGATGAAATCTCACGAAGGGAGGATGGTGTGATTCGGGTCTAAATCCCCGTCTCTTTTATAGGCAGCTCATTTGCACAGCTAGGGAGGTAAATGAAAAAACACCCTGGCTTTTCGCATTCGTTTGACACGTGGAAGATGGCCATTATTGGGCACAGAAGCCAAGGAGCCCAACATTCACCAGAAGTCGGACACTATTCAACAGGTATATGGGATTTGGAGAGGAACCCGCCTTGCAATGCCGAAGACAATTTGCACGCCGGAATCGTCGTCATTGAAGCCTGGTTCAGGGGCTACTGAGGGAGTCCTGGATTAGGGGGTGTCCGGATGACCGGACTATGACCTTTGGCCGAACTCCCGGACTATGAAGATACAAGATTGAAGACTTCGTCCCGTGTCCGGATGGGACTTTCCTTGGCGTGGAAGGCAAGCTTGGCGGTACGGATATGTAGATCTCCTCCCATTGTAACCAACTCTGTGTAACCCTAGCCCTCTCCGGTGTCTATATAAACCGGAGGGTTTTAGTCCGTAGGACGAACAACAATCATACCATAGGCTAGCTTCTAGGGTTTAGCCTCTCTGATCTCGTGGTAGATCTACTCTTGTACTACCCATATCATCAATGTTAATCAAGCAGGAGTAGGGTTTTACCTCCATCGAGAGGGCCCGAACCTGGGTAAAAACATCGTGTCTCCTGTCTCCTGTTACCATCCGCCTAGATGCACAGTTCGGGACCCCCTACCCGAGATCCACCGGTTTTGACACCGACAGCAACCACACCGCGCTAGAGAATGCGGGGTCATTTGGAAGCAGGGTGATGTGACGACGGCTGACTAACTCCTCCCCCCACCCTCTCTCTCTCTCTCTTGCACAAAATTACCAATCCCTCTCTCCCCTGCACAAAATTGTCAATCCCTCAACCCATGAGATCCTTCCCCTCTCGTCCATGTTTTTCCTACTCTCTCATCAAACATGTTGTCTCTTCTCCTTCCACGTATACAGAATCACGTATATTACATGTCTCCATCTTTCTCACATACCTAACTTCTTCCTCTCTCTTTCTCTTTCTCTCTCTCTCTATCTCGTTAGGTTTGTCTCCTACTCTCTCGTCCACATACATACAATCTTTCCCGCCCTATCTGCTGCATCTTCAAAAGCTCTCTCTGCATGTTTCATTCACACAATGGGATATGTCAAAATGTTGCTTCTATAATGGCTGATGTAGAGTTTTGGTTGTTTTTGTTGCATCCTACAAAGTAATAACTATGAAATACATTTAGATTCTCATTTGACTGGGATTATGTGAGTTTGAGCATGTTGTAAAGTACTATAGACCTTGTATACATCTTGGGATTCGACAATGATTGTAACTATTGAATTGTATAGACCATTACATTCGAAGTCAATAGCCTAATATGTTTATTTCACAATTTCAACAAATGATTAGTTCACTACAAACTAAGAAAACAAATGTGTACTCCCTCCATTTTTATTTTAGTCCGCGTATTAGCATTGGTCAAAGTCAAGTTTTGTAAACTCTCAGAAAGCTTATAACAAAAAATATTAACATATACAATAACAAATAAATACCATTAGATTCATTATTGAATGTACTTCCACATCATACATATTTCTTATGGTAAATGTTTATATTTTTATATAAACTTGGTCAAACTTTAGGAAGTTTGACTTCGATCAAACCTAATATGCAGAGTTTACTACTACTACTCGCTAGTTGCTTAGCCGAATCACTCAACACGCCACACGGGGAGTCCAGTGTCACAAAATTTTGAGGTCGGCGGGAAAATCTCCCGCGACCCTGATTCGAGCAGTGGGAAGTTACCATCATAGCCTTCGGAACAGGCCTACGGACGACGCTTGGTAGGGGGTTGTTTTCGTAACTTCAGGTTCACCCTACCCAGCCAGCCCCACCCCGGCACCCAGAGTAGTACACCTGAATACTCCCCATTTTCCATCCCCACCGCAAAATAGACTTCTCCACGGCACCACAGGCTTCGTGCTCCTCCCCTTTACATCGGCGCACTCGTCCACCGCAGTGCATCTGCCTCATCGACGACCTCGTACGCCGCACTAGAGCCGGTCCACCATCGTCGTCGTAGACGGAGCCTCTTCCCCGGCATCGTCTTCCACGGTCTCGGATATGCTTCTCGTAAGCCGACGCCAAGCGCAGAAGTACCACCGGTTGTGGACAATGAACTGACTCCCGTTGCCGACCATGACTCACAGAGGCCGCCGCGACCATCGTTCTCCTCCTCGATTGGTAATGTGTGTATTGAATCACTTAGCAGTACATGTGCAGTTCCAATTTTGTTCATACCTACCCTTCAATTTTCCTGGGTGCTATTGTTCCCATAAAAGTAATTGGTTATAGCCTCCATTGTACAACAGAATATCAACTTGTAATTGTGCGTCGCTCCTGTATCGCGCTGTGCTTGGGTAGGTTTTTCATCTGCAACCAGTAGTGTGGCAAATGATGGAAAGGTTTTTAGAACTAGGAAGATGCCCATGCGTTGCACGCATCAAGATGCATTTGTATGAGTAGTTTATCTTGTGGGAGAAAAGGATGAATGAGGGAAGGCCTTATTTGCAAATCTGGAGAGGGGTATGGGTATCTTCTTTTATCTATCTATGCCGAGAACTATCCTCTACTCTCTAGTATCTACTTCTCGATCTTAGCACTGTAAACGCTTTTTTTAAGCGCCACGCGTTGCGATTCTGTTGGAGATGCTCTAACATGGTAGACGAGTGCTTTAATGTTGCCCACAAGATGAGTGAGTATTACTAGTAGTATTTTTCTTGCCATGTTGAGATTTTAAAACCACGAGTGTGAACATGCAGAGGAGCAATGAAGACCAAACGCGGGATATTCGAGACATCTTCAAGGAGCGTGGCAACTTAAAGAGGAGCTGCACCGAACCTGTAAAAGGAGCTTTGGTAAGTAACACCCTTTCAATTACTTTCGTTTAGCCTCGTGTTCTTCGATGTGTATATGTTGTAGTTTCTGTTTCTCTTAAGCATGGTGTTCTTTGATGTGTAATAAGAAGAGTCTTAGTCGTCCTAATGCTTTCGTTTTTAACTTGGTGTAGGAAGTGGGTGTTATCACCTTGTAGTCTGTTTTTATATTTCTTTTCCTTTTGAATTCACTTCTCTGAGTTCTGTTTATCTGGCTTCTACTAAATGGATCTAGGTTTCTCTGAGTATTGATCTAAAAAAGAAGTAACTTCATGTCAGGATGCAGTTCCTGTGAGGAGGGAAGTATGGTCAACCTCGAGATCATGTTTCCAAAATGAGGCTGGATTACACACAAGGTGACAGTTCCCTAATGATGCTGGATTAGACACAAGGTGCAAATTCCCAGATGATGCTGGATTACACACAAGCCAGGTGGAGTCACCAGCTGTTCGCATCCTTGTGGCATTAGTAAAGGCTGAAAGAAAGCGTGCAGCAGCCCTTGAGAATGTAGCTGAGTTCCTGAAGAAGCGAAAAGAGCAATCAGATGCTCTCTTCACCCAAGCCAAAGAAGAGATGGAAGAAGCCAGAAATAAGCTAGCAGAGGCAGAGCAGGCTAGGCATCTCCTGCTATCTAAAACTGTTGTCAATACAAAATTTCCTTCATAATAGCTAGGTTCAAATGTTTATCAGGTCAGCATGCCTGTTGTGATGTCTGTGCTTCTACTGATGTGGCAAAAAATGTTTTTTTTCGGGTCATGTAATAACAGCAATTACTTTCCAAACAATAACAGACGAAGCATTGGACATGGTATAGTTCACGCGCAAGCCCGACATTCCAAGTTCAACTTCCACATCAAACTCATGTTCATAGATATCTGCACATTCATACATAATGTCCACAACCATGATTCACTTCAAAGCCAAAAAAATGTGAGGAGAGTTATAAATAAAGAAAAACCTCTACTAGTTCCTGCTACTAGTGCGAGCACAACAAGTCAAGACCATGCATAAATTAAATATATTTTAGTCATTCTTTGTGTTCTAAAATGCCTGCCGGCTCGAGGAAGGACGTGTTGCCGGCACACGCGCGGATTCAATGAAGGCAGGCGGGGCAGTCTTAAGCTGGTTGCATGCGGCGAGGAGGCGTGCTCAGTCGGTCCTACAACAAGTGCGGCCCTCTTGGCTGGCGCGCCGGTTCAATGCCTGCGCTATGAGAGGTCGCGTCCGTGTCAGAGAAATCACTCCGTCCAGTCCTTTTTTGTTTGGGTATAACAAAATCTCATTTTCCATTCACATTTTACAAGTAAAATTCTTGGACAAACTTTGACCCAAAGTACGATGGGGACTAGTAAACCAGAATGGAGGTAGTAGTTTTTTTAATCAAAGAAGGGTTTCCCCTTCAGATTACTGAAAACCAGCATCTAAATCTAAACCATAGTATTTTCCCTAGAACTACCAGGTTCAACATCTTGTAACATAAACCCATACAACCATACGCCAAGGAGGTACGTAGTACTATGAATTCCATTTTCGCTCCATACCAATCATTCTAAAAACTACTTACTGCTTATAACATGCCATTGAAAATCGGAACTCTTAACCCTGCTAAAAACGATATTTGAAACGTGGCTACTCGATCTGTGGCAACTGGCGAGCCACCGCGCTCCAAGTCGTTCACCTGTGGTCCCGACCATCAACTCCAACAAAGGTGCTCCACCACGTACCCGGTACCCGCGAATGCAGCAATCGTGCACTTAGGGTTTTAGGGTTTATTTGTTAACGTTGCCTTTATGTAACACTCATGTGTGCGAGACAGCGAGAGGCTGACTGCGTGCGTGCGCCTCTTCTCTTCATATATGTACTCCACTGTTTGTCTGGTGTCCAAAAAACTATAATAACTACTAGCAATGTGCCAATGCGTTGCCACACGATCAAAGTAGATTAATACATATTCACCGATTTGATAGAAAAAATAGTCTAGTTTTGAAATACATATATCACTAAAAATATGTTATGTTTCACTCAAAATATATTCCTTTGGCGGTTTTGATGAGATAAGGGAGGAATGTTGTTGGTTTCAAGATTCGAGAAGTGGTATATGTCTAATTTCTACTCTTACTAGCAAGATGCCCGTGCGTTGTACGGAACATCAAGATCTTGTGGGAGAAAAGGATGAACGAGGGAAGGCCTTATCTGCAAATGTGGTGAAGGGTGTGGGTAAATTGCCATATTTTCCTTCCTATCCGTCAGATATAAATCGGACGAATACATTGCAGGATGGCAGGCCCACCATCATCACCAACTCTATTTTTTATCCCTACTCTTATAAAAGGCATTGTCGATGATGATCGTGTGGCCGCCCGATCTATATCTGACGGACAGGAAGGAAACTATGGCAATTTTGCAAAAAGATACCCACACCCCTCTCCACATTTGCAAATAAGGTCTTCCCTCGTTCATCCTTTTCACCCACAAGATAAACTACTCATACAAATGCATCTTGATGTTCCATGCAACGCATGGGCATCTTGCTAGTTGTTGCAAAAAGCCCATGTGTGTGTGAGAGAGAGGGAGAGTGGAGGAGGACGGAGTGCATGTGTGACAAAGACAGAAGTAGTGTGTGTGCGATAGGTATCAGCTTAAAATGAGGCGATAGTGTGTGTGTGCACGATCGAGAGGGCGTGTCTCAAGAAGGGAAGAAAAAGCTACATAGATACAAGGAGCGGGAGAGAGACATGTATGCGATGGTGGAAGCATGAGTGTGCGGGTGTATAAACCTATCTAGAGGCTAGCTAGTCGATAAATGTTTGTGAGATAAATACGAGTCAGGGTGCGAAAGCAAGAGTTTTGTGTGTGTGAGAGAGAGACGGTAGTTGGGAAGGGGAGTGGAAGCAGGAGTTGTGTGTGTGTGTGTGTGTTTGTGTGTGAGAGAGAGGAGACGGTAGTCGGGGTTGTCTGATTGGTGTCAGTCTGGGATGGAGACAAAAATGAGACCGCAACAAATGTCGTGTCTACAGGAGAGAGAGAGAGAGAGTAATTTTAGTGGTATGAGTCATATGTAGAGACATATAGGGTGTGTGAGAGAATCCCATAGAGAGAAAGACAAAGTGAAAGACGAGTGGAGACTGTGTGTGTGGCGGTGAAAAAGAAATCTTAGGTACCGAGTGATACCAGAGAACAGTAGAGACGTGAGAGATAATGAAAACCGTGTAATGTATAATGATACGGAGAGTGTGACACTTCTCAAGGAAGACATCGAGAGACCATGTTCGCGAGGATAGGAGAAACATGAAGTGAGCGTGCGGGTGAGCTGGAGAAAAGAGAGTGATAGCTACCTGAAGGAGCATGCATGTGAGAGAGATGGGCGTGAAAGGAGTGAACAAAAAAGGGATTCAAATATTTGAATTCGAGATGATGATACATGTAATCCATACTCGAACCAAAATTGATCTATCAAACATTCATACTCATATGAATTCACGCACATCTATGTTATTTAATATGTAGATATTACTGATCCATACATTTTAGTAGAACATAATTTGGTTAAATTTTTTCGAATTCAACCTTAAGATTTCGAGATCGTTGTATTTGTAAATCATATTATACATATAAAGGAGCAGAATTCTTTGTTGTGCTTTTGAAAGTATATATAAAAAAATGATGTATATAGAATGTAATTCCAATTGAAAATGGATCCCGCGTGGAAAAAAATAGTAGAATACAAACGGGATTCGAATTGAGTTGGCACGTTAAACGTGCACTGTGCAAAATTTGAACGAAGCGGGGAAAGTTGCAGTAACCGCCCGAAACCAAAATCTGCAAGATGGAAATCACTACTGCCTATCCCTGCCACGCAAAGCCTATCTGCTGGATATCTATAGGTTTCGATAGGGGTAGGTTTGTAATTTCACCCAAACGTGATGTAACCGCCTCTCACCCAGATTCATACACGGTGGGCGCCAAAACACAGTGTGCCCTCGGCCGAAATCGAGTCCCTCCCCGATTCATATCCATACACGGTGGGTGCCAAAAACAAGCTCTCGTCGGCAAATATTCGGTGTATGCAAGATTACCGTCCTATCCCCAACCGACTAATGTTGCTGTGATGTAGTAGAAATTTGAAACGGGGGCTAAGTTTGTAAATTTCCTCGCATTTGAGACAAGCGCGCACTGAATACATGGTTCCCCCCTTCCTCTCTACCTCCCTTTTCCCCATTCGTATTCCGTGGGCGCTAAAACACCCTCTCCACCCCACCCTCCTCCGTCCGCCACCGTCCGCCACCCCATCCACCGCCGTCCTCCACCACCATGTCAGAGCTGATACCCCGACGCTGCAGTCCATTACAAGAGATCGACCTCTCTCATCCACGCCTTTGGACCGGGATCCTTGCATCCCGTCCTCGCGCTTCATCCCCGCCGTCGTCCACCTTGCCGGCGCCGCTCCTACGACCGTCTCGTCCACCGCGCCCTGCCGCCACCGTCTACCCTCCTAGATCTGCTTCCACGCCACCGACAGCCATCGCTACCGCAGCACCGTCAAATTCTCAGCAGATGCGTACACGGTGCCGCACCAGAGGCGGTACTCTTTCGTATCTGCTCAACTTATTTATCACAGCAAGAAAATAGATCACCACTGCTTTACTCTGATTTCTTGTCTTGGTTGCGAAGTTGCCTTTGTCGGTTTGCACCTTCAGATCCGCCATGGCACGCTCAACACTATACTCCCAATGCTTATGATTTCCCCCTTTTATATTCCACACTAGTTAAATCACAGTAAACTAAATTTCAAAATTGGGTCAGTTGATTTTTCAGAGCTCGTCGGAGTTCGCCGGTGCGATCCAAGGGGCTCGGGTGGTTGTGGGGCCTCACCGAATGAAGAAAACTCGACACGGGTGGGGGGTGGGGGTGGCGGAGGAACACAGGCGGTGGGGGCCGGTGGTCCGGTCGGCGGCCCATGCAGTGTTCTGTATGGGAAGAATCAGAGACGAGGAAGAAGAAGGGTTAGGAGACGTAGAATCTTCATCCAACCGCCTGAAATGGTCGAGAGATAGCTAGGAGTTGCATTCTTAATGCGCTCTCGTTCATCATGTGTGGGCACTGTGCAACCAACATTTTATTATCCAAAATTTGCTTGCTCTTCTTTACCATGTTCGATAGTGCTGGCCTGTACGTGATCGATAGGATTTCAATTACTAGCGGCAATACAACACCGTATTTTCAAGCCAGTTCCACTTTCCCGATTTATATATCGTGGTTATGGTGTACCCCTGTTATGTACACTATGATCTGCCTAGTTGCTGTGTGCTCTTGTTATCATGGTTTGGCAATAAACCCTCTATACAGTATATTATGAACCTATCATCTGCCAGCTATCCTTACTTCTAGAGCCTATTTTTTTATGTACTTGTGCCAGATTATATAAATGCACGCACAATATTACAGCACACATGAGCTCTCTCATCATAATCCAGTGATAGCACATAAGTGTTTACAGGGGCACCCCTATATTAGAATATCATCTGCATTACAAAGATAATCTCACAACTATTTATGTTTTCATGGTTCTCAGATATTATACACAATTACAGTGAATACCAGAATCCGCGCATCAGAAGAATATTGTGGAACACTGCAATGACTTACAAAATTGGCACTAAGGCATTGAGTGCCATTCTGGAAGCAATGAAACTCGTACGCTCCCCACCTGTTGATTCTTGTTCAAAATATCATCCTAATGACTATTCTAACCTCGAGGAGTCAAAGGCAGATGGCCTGTCCTGTTCACCCATCAAGGTGCCTGTTCTAATTTGGCAAGGTTTTATTGATTGCGCATATCTTGCATATGTTGTCTTGCATTTCTTCTACTTTGTTGCACCACCATCTGCTTAGTTTACTCATCATATAACTCGAGATGCCATGCCCATCCATTATCAATACATATTCCATCTGTCGTCATACCATGTTTTTCCACTCAAATGCTGTTCTTGTGCATCAGACATCAAAAAGGAACAGGGTGATTGCCGAACCTGAAGGAGCACCAGCAAAGTCCTTGAAAAACGTGGTGGTGCCAGAGAAATCAGACAGCGCCCCACTTATATTGGCTGTACAACCAGTGACACAAAACATAGGACCGACACCAGCAGACTGTACCCATACTTCACTGGCCACACCACTAGCCCCACCACACAGGACCTGCACTCCAGCAAAAGGTATACCGATTTCATTTGCCATAGCACTAGCCGTACCACAGAAAAATCCCACTCTAGCAAAAAGTACAGCAAGTCCACCGGCCGAAGACCTATCCCAACTGCAGAGACGACCAATTCCTGCAGATTGGAACCCCATTCCATTTATTCTCAGTTTAAAAGACAATGCTTTCAATGTTGTTAGGGACTACGTGCATATATTCCCATCATGGGAAGATTATAGTGAAGACAAACACCATTTTCACATCTTCCGGTCCAACTTATGTGTAAGTGCTATTATTCATGGTTATTATTTTCCTGTTTTCTGCTGATATAACACATCAATGATTTACATTACATTGTTGTAACTAGGTGAGGGTAAATTTGGATAGTCATGACGAGCAAAGCTTGCTTGTCCTTTTCAAGGAAGCATTGCAGCAGTATCGGTGTTACCTGAGGAAATCACACTTTGATGGCAAGTCTATAAACGAATTTGCGGTGAAGTCTGCTGTGCTAAATTTAGAAGACATTGAATGGAAAAACCTTATTATGCACTGGTCTCGTTCCCAGGATGAGGTACTGTCTATGAAATCACATGACAATTTGAACTTCTACTTTTCCGCATGTGCCTTACGGATCTTTTTTGCAGGAAATCAGCTCGAAGAAGAATTCCGATTTGAAAAGAATGACAGGATATCGCAAATATGCTGCCCGCTGCTTTGCTCTTGTTAGTACATGTTGTCCTTGTTGGAGAATGTTGCAGAAAATAAAAAATTTCTATGCTTCACCAAGATCAATCTATGAGTTCGTCTAGCAACAAGAGAGAGGAGTACATCTACATACCCTTGTAGATCGCGAGCGGAAGCGTTCAAGAGAACAGGGTTGAGGGAGTCGTACTCGTCGTGATCCAAATCACCGATGATCCTAGTGCTGAACGGACAGCACCTCCATGTTCAACACACGTATAGTTGGGAAGATGTCTCCTCCTTTTTGATCCAGCAAGGGGGAAGGAGAGGTTGATGAAGATCCAGCAGCACGACGGCGTGGCGGTGGATGCAGCAGCGATCTCGCAGGGCTTCGCCAAGCTTCAGCGAGAAGGAGAGGTGGTGCCTGGGGAGAGGGAGGCGCCAAGAGCATGGGTGCGGCTGCCCTCCCTCTTTATATAGGCCCCCTAGGGGGCGCCGGCCCTAGGAGATCCAATCTCCAAGGGGGGCGGCGGCTAGGGGGCGAAACTTGCCCCCCAAGCCAGGTGGAGGCGCCCCCACCCCTAGGGTTTCCAACCCTAGGCACAGGGGGGGCAAGGGGGGGTGCACCAGCCCACGAGGGGCTGGTTCCCCTCCCACTTCAGCCCATGGGGCCCTCCGGGATAGGTGGCCCCACCCGGTGGACCCCCGGGACCCTTCCGGTGGTCCCAGTACAATACCGGTGACCCCCGAAACTTTCCCGATGGCCAAAACCTTACTTCCTATATATAATTCTTCACCTTCGGACCATTCCGGAACTCCTCGTGATGTCCGGGATCTCATCCGGGACTCCGAACAACTTTTGGGTTACTGCATACTAATATCTCTACAACCCTAGCATCACCGAACCTTAAGTGTGTAGACCCTACGGGTTCGGGAGACATGCAGACATGACCGAGACGCCTCTCCGGTCAATAGCCAACATCGGGATCTGGATACCCATGTTGGCTCCCACATGCTCCTCGATGATCTCATCGGATGAACCACGATGTCGAGGATTCAATCAATCTTGTATACAATTCCCTTTGTCAATCGGTACGTTACATGCCCGAGATTCGATCGTCGGTATCCCAATACCTCGTTTAATCTCGTTACCGGCAAGTCACTTTACTCGTACCGTAATGCATGATCCCGTGACCAGACACTTGGTCACATTGAGCTCATTATGATGATGCATTACTGAGTGGGCCCAGAGATACCTCTCCATCATACGGAGTGACAAATCCCAGTCTCGATTCGTGCCAACCCAACAAACACTTTCGGAGATACCCGTAGTGCACCTTTATAGTCACCCAGTTACATTGTCACGTTTGGCACACCCAAAGCACTCTTGCGGTATCCGGGAGTTGCACAATCTCATGGTCTAAGGAAATGATACTTGACATTTGGAAAAGCTCTAGCAAAACGAACTACACGATCTTTGTGCTACGCTTAGGATTGGGTCTTGTCCATCACATCATTCTCCTAATGATGTGATCCCATTATCAATGACATCCAATGTCCATAGTCAGGAAACCATGACTATCTGTTGATCAATGAGCTAGTCAACTAGAGGCTCACTAGGGACATGTTGTGGTCTATGTATTCACACGTGTATTACGATTTCCGGATAACACAATTATAGCATGAATAACAGACAATTACCATGAACAAAGAAATATAATAATAACCATTTTATTATTGCCTCTAGGGCATATTTCCAACAGTCTCCCACTTGCACTAGAGTCAATAGTCTAGTTACATTGTGATGAATCGAACACCCATAGAGTTCTGGTGTTGATCATGTTTTGCTCTAGGGAGAGGTTTAGTCAATGGATCTGCTACATTCAGGTCTGTATGTACTTTACAAATATATATGTCTCCATCTTGAACATTTTCACGAATGGAGTTGAAGTGACACTTGATGTGCCTGGTCTTCTTGTGAAACTTGGGCTCCTTGGCAAGTGCAATAGCTCTAGTGTTGTCACAGAAGAGTGTGATCGGCCCGACGCATTAGGTATGACTCCTAGGTCGGTGATGAACTCCTTCACCCAGATTGCTTCATGCGCTACCTCCGAGGCTGCCATGTACTCTGCTTCACATGTAGATCCCGCCACGACGCTTTGCTTGCAACTGCACCAGCTTACTACCCCACCATTCAAAATATACACGTATCCGGTTTGTGACTTAGAGTCATCCAGATCTGTGTCGAAGCTAGCGTCGACGTAACCCTTTTGACGAGCTCTTTGTCACCTCCAAAAATGAGAAACATATCCTTAGTCCTCTTCAGGTACTTCAGGATATTCTTGACCGCTGTCTAGTGTTCCTTGCCGGGATTACTTTGGTACTTTCCTACCAAACTTACGGCAAGGCTTACATCAGGTCTGGTACACAGCATGGCATACATAATAGACCCTATGGCTGAGGCATAGGGGATGACGCTCATCTCTTCTATATCTTATGCCGTGGTCGGGCATTGAGCCGAGCTCAATCTCACACCTTGCAATATAGGCAAGAGCCCTTTCTTGGACTGATCCATATTGAACTTCTTCAATATCTTATCAAGGTATGTGCTTTGTGAAAGGCCTATGAGGCGTCTCGATCTATCCCTATAGATCTTGATGCCTAATATGTAAGAAGCTTCTCCAAGGTCCTTCATTGAAAAACACTTATTAAAGTAGGCCTTAATGCTGTCCAAAAGTTCTACATCATTTCCCATCAAAAGTATGTCATCTACATATAATATGAGAAATGCTACAGAGCTCCCACTCACTTTCTTGTAAACGCAGGCTTCTCCATAAGTCTGCATAAACCCAAACGCTTTGATCATCTCATCAAAGCGAATGTTCCAACTCCGAGATGCTTGCACGAGCCCATAAATGGATCGCTGGAGCTTGCATACCTTGTTAGCATTCTCGGGATCGACAAAACCTTCCGGCTGCATCATATACAGTTCTTCCTTAAGATAGCCATTAAGGAATGCTGTTTTGACGTCCATTTGCCATATCTCATAATCATAGTATGCGGCAATTGCTAACATGATTCGGACGGACTTTAGCTTCGCTACGGGAGAGAAAGTCTCATCGTAGTCAACCCCTTGAACTTGCCGATAACCCTTAGCGACAAGTCGAGCTTTATAGATGGTAACATTACCATCCACGTCCGTATTCTTCTTAAAGATCCATTTGTTTTCTATCGCTCGCTGATCATCGGGCAAGTCTGTCAAAGTCCACACTTTGTTTTCATACATGGATTCTATCTCGGATTGCATGGCTTCAAGCCATTTGTTGGAATCTGGGCCCGCCATCGCTTCTTCATAGTTCGAAGGTTCACTGTTGTCTAACAACATGATTTCCAGGACAGGGTTGCCATACCACTATGGTGTGGAACGTGTCCTTGTGGACCTATGAAGTTCAGTAGTAACTTGATCCGAAGTACCTTGATCATCATCATTATCTTCCTCTTCAGTTGGTGCTGGCACCACAGGAACATCTTCCTGAGCTGCGCTACTCACTGGTTCAAGAGGTAGTACTTCATCAAGTTCCACTTTCCTCCCACTTACTTCTCTCGAGAGAAACTCTTTCTCCAGAAAGGACCCGTTCTTGGCAACAAAGATCTTGCCTTCAGATCTGAGGTAGAAGGTATACCCAATGGTTTCCTTAGGGTATCCTATGAAGACGAATTTTTCCGACTTGGGTTCGAGCTTTTTAGGTTGAAGTTTCTTGACATAAGCATCGCATCCACAAACTTTTAGAAACGACAGCTTAGGTTTCTTTCCAAACCATAATTCATACAGTGTCGTCTCAACGGATTTAGATGGTGTCCTATTTAAAGTGAATGTAGCTGTCTCTAGAGCCTATCCCCAAAAAGATAGCGGTAAATCGGTAAGAGACATCATAGATCGCACCATATCCAATAAAGTGCGATTACGACGTTCGGACACACCGTTACGCTGAGGTGTTCTAGGCGACGTGAGTTGTGAAACGATTCCACATTTCCTTAAGTGCGTACCAAATTCGTGACTTAAATATTCTCCTCCACGATCTGATCGTAAGAACTTTATCTTTCGATCACGTTGATTCTCTACCTCATTCTGAAATTCCTTGAACTTTTCAAAGGTCTCAGACTTGTGTTTCATCAAGTAGGCATAACCATATCTACTCAAGTCGTCAGTGAGAGTGAGAACATAATGATATCCTCCGTGAGCCTCAACGCTCATTAGACCACACACATCAGTATGTATGATTTCCAATAAGTTGGTTGCTTGCTCCATTGTTCCGGAGAACGGAGTCTTGGTCATTTTGCCCATGAGGCATGGTTCGCATGTGTCAAATGATTCATAATCGAGAGACTCTAAAAGTCCATCAGCATGGAGCTTCTTCATGTGCTTGACACCAATGTGACCAAGGCGGCAGTGCCACAAGTATGTGGGACAATCGTTATCAACTTTACATCTTTTGGTATTCACACTATGAATATGTGTAACATCACGTTCGAGATTCATTAAGAATAAACCATTGACCATCGGGGCATGACCATAAAACATATCTCTCATATAAATAGAACAACCATTATTCTCGGATTTAAATGAGTAGCCATCTCGTATTAAACGAGATCCAGATACAATGTTCATGCTCAAAGCTGGCACTAAATAACAATTATTGAGGTTTAAAAATAATCCCGTAGGTAAAAATGTAGAGGTAGCGTGCCGACGGCGATCACATCGACCTTGGAACCATTCCCGATGCGCATCGTCACCTTGTCCTTCGCCAGTCTCCGCTTATTCCACAGCTCCTGCTTTGAGTTACAAATATGAGCAACCGCACCGGTATCAAATACCCAAGAGCTACTACGAGCACTGGTAAGGTACACATCAATTACATGTATATCACATATACCTTTGGTATTGCCGGACTTCTTGTCCGCTAAATATTTGGGGCAGTTCCACTTCTAGTGTTCGCTTCCCTTGCAATAAAAGCACTCAGTCTCAGGCTTGGGTCTATTCTTCGGTTTCTTCCCGGCAACTGGCTTACCGGGCGCGGCAACTCCCTTTCCGTCCTTCTTGAAGTTCTTCTTACCCTTGCCTTTCTTGAACTTAGTGGTTTTATTCTCCATCAACACTTGATGTTCCTTTTTGATCTCTACCTCTGCTGATTTCAGCATTGAATATACTTCAGGAATGGTCTTTTCCATCCCCTGCATATTGAAGTTCATCACAAAGCTCTTGTAGCTCGGTCGAAGCGATTGAAGGATTCTGTCAATAACCGCATCATCCGGGAGATTAACTCCTAGCTAAGTCAAGTGGTTGTGCAACCCAGACATTTTGAGTTTGTGCTCACTAACAGAACTATTTTCCTCCATCTTACAACTGAAGAACTTGTCGGAGACTTCATATCTCTCGACCCGGGCATGAGCTTGGAAAACCATTTTCAGCTCTTCGAACATCTCATATGCTCCGTGTTGCTCAAAACGCTTTTGGAGCCCCGTTCTAAGCTGTAAAGCATGCCGCACTAAACGAGGGAGTAATCATCAGCACGAGACTGCCAAGCATTCATAACGTCTTGGTTCTCTGGGATGGGTGCTTCACCTAGCGGTGCTTCTAAGACATAATCTTTCTTTGCGGCTATGAGGATGATCCTCAGGTTCCGGACCCAGTCCGTATAGTTGCTGCCACCATCTTTCAGCTTGGTTTTCTCTAGGAACACGTTGAAGTTGAGGTGGACATGAGCGTTGGCCATTTGATCTACAAGCCATTTTTGCAAAGGTTTTTAGACTAAGTTGATGATAATTAAGTTCATCTAATCAAATTATTTAATGAACTCCCACTCAGATTAGACATCCCTCTAGTCATCTAGGTGATACATGATCCGAGTCGACTAGGCCGTGTCTGATCATCACGTGAGACGGACTAGTCATCATCGGTGAACATCTCCATGTTGATCGTATCTTCCATACGACTCATGTTCGACCTTTCGGTCTCTTGTGTTCCGAGGCCAAGTCTGTACATGCTAGGCTCGTCAAGTTAACCTAAGTGTTTATGAATGTGTAAATCTGTGTTACACCCGTTGTATGTGAATGTTGGAATCTATCACACCCGATCATCACGTGGTGCTTCGAAACAACGGACTTTTGCAACGGCGCGTAGTTAGGGGGGACACTTTCTTGAAATTATTATGCGGGATCATCTTATTTACTACTGTCGTTCTAAGTAAACAAGATGCAAAAACATGATAAACATCACATGCAATCAAATAGTAGTGACATGATATGGCCAATATCATATAGCTCCTTTGATCTCCATCTTCGGGACGCCATGATCATCTTTGTCACTGGCATGACACCATGATCTCCATCATCATGATCTCCATCATCGTGTCTCCATGAAGTTGCTCGCCAACTATTACTTCTACTACTATGGCTAACGGTTTAGCAATAAAGTAAAGTAATTACTTGGCGTTGAATCATTGACACGCAGGTCCTACAATAATTAAGACAACTCCTATGGCTCCTGCCGGTTGTCATACTCATCGACATGCAAGTCGTGATTCCTATTACAAGAACATGATCTCATACATCGCATATATATCAATCATCACAACCTTTGGCCATATCACATCACAAAGCATATGCTGCAAAAACAAGTTAGACGTCCTCTAATTGTTGTTGCATGTTTTACGTGGCTGCAATAGGGTTCTAGCAAGAACGTTTTCTTACCTATGTAAAAGCCACAGCGTGATATGCCAACTTCTATTTACCCTTCATAAGGACCCTTTTCATCGAATCCGCTCCAACTAAAGTGGGAGAGACAGACACCCACTAGCCACCTTATGCAACTAGTGCATGTCAGTCGGTGGAACCTGTCTCATGTAAGCGTACGTGTAAGGTCGGTCCGGGCCGCTTCATCCCACGATGTAGCCGAAGCAAAATAAGACTAGTAGTGGCAAGAAAGTTGACAACATCTACGCCCACAACAAATTGTGTTCTACTCATGCAAAGAGAACTACGCATAGACCTAGATCATGATGCCACTATTGGAGAACGTTGCAGAAAATAAAAAAATTCTACGCTTCACCAAGATCAATCTATGAGTTCATCTAGCAACAAGAGAGAGAGGAGTGCATCTACATACCCTTGTAGATCGCGAGCGGGAGCGTTCAAGAGAACGGGGTTGAGGGAGTCGTACTCGTCGTGATCCAAATCACCGATGATCCTAGTGTTGAACGGACATCACCTCCGCGTTCAACACACGTACAGTTGGGAAGACGTCTCCTCCTTCTTGATCCAGCAAGGGGGAAGGAGAGGTTGATGAAGATCCAGCAGCACGGCGGCGTGGTGGTGGATGCAGCAGCAATCTCGGCAGGGCTTCGCCAAGCTTCAGCGAGAAGGAGAGGTGGTGCGTGGGGAGAGGGAGGCGCCAAGAGCATGGGTGCGGCTGCCCTCCCTCTTTATATAGGCCCCCTAGGGGGAGCGCCGGCCCTAGGAGATCCAATCTCCAAGGTGGGCGGCAGCCAGGGGGGAACTTGCCCCCCAAGCTAGGTGGAGGCGCCCCCACCCCTAGGGTTTCCAACCCTAGGCGCAGGGGGGCCCAAGGGGGGAGCACCAGC
This sequence comes from Triticum timopheevii, assembly GCA_963921465.1. NCBI lineage: Eukaryota > Viridiplantae > Streptophyta > Magnoliopsida > Poales > Poaceae > Triticum > Triticum timopheevii. The sequence continues at coordinate 521,695,286 of OY997270.1, forward strand.
AAACCAGGGGCTGGTTCCCCTCCCACTTCAGCCCATGGGGCCCTCCGGGATAGGTGGCCCCACCCGGTGGACCCCCATGACCCTTCCGGTGGTCCCGGTACAATATTGGTGACCCTCGAAACTTTCCCGATGGCCGAAACCTTACTTCCTATATATAATTCTTCACCTCCAGACCATTCCGGAACTCCTCGTGACGTCCGGGATCTCATCCGGGACTCCGAACAACTTCCGGGTTACTGCATACTAATATCTCTACAACCCTAGCGTCACCGAACCTTAAGTGTGTAGACCCTACGGGTTCGGGAGACATGCAGACATGACCGAGACGCCTCTCCGGTCAATAACCAACAGCGGGATCTGGATACTCATGTTGGCTCCCACATGCTCCTCGATGATCTCATCAGATGAACCACGATGTTGTGGATTCAATCAATCCTGTATACAATTCCCTTTGTCAATCGGTACGTTACATGCCCGAGATTCGATCGTCGGTATCCCAATACCTCGTTTAATCTCGTTACCGGCAAGTCACTTTACTTGTACCGTAATGCATGATCCCGTGACCAGACACTTGGTCACATTGAGCTCATTATGATGATGCATTACCGAGTGGGCCTAGAGATACCTCTCCGTCATACTGAGTGACAAATCCCAGTCTCGATTCGTGCCAACCCAACAGACACTTTTAGAGATACCCGTAGTGCACCTTTATAGTCACCCAGTTACGTTGTGACGTTTGGCACACCCAAAGCACTCCTACGGTATCTGGGAGTTGCACAATCTCATGGTCTAAGGAAATTATACTTGACATTTGGAAAAGCTCTAGCAAAACGAACTACACGATCTTTGTGCTACGCTTAGGATTGGGTCTTGTCCATCACATCATTCTCCTAATGATGTGATCCCGTTATCAATGCCATCCAATGTCCATAGTCAGGAAACCATGACTATCTGTTGATCAACGAGCTAGTCAACTAGAGGCTCACTAGGGACATGTTGTGGTCTATGTATTCACACGTGTATTACGATTTCCGGATAACACAATTATAGCATGAATAATAGACAATTATGATGAACAAAGAAATATAATAATAACCATTTTATTATTGCCTCTAGGGCATATCTCCAACAGTCCTGTATCACTGTACTTGCATACATACCTGGTTCATTATGTGACATCAGTATGCATGATAGCTTGCTTATCAATTGTTCGCTCCAAATTATCTGATTTGTATGAATGGTTACATTAGTGTAGAATATATCCAATGCCAATGAATTTTTTTAGCTCTGCATTGTTCTTGTAAGTACATGCTGTCCTTTATCAGTGTACTTATATTGACAGGTAGTTGATCATGTACCATCACTCTGAAGCTTATTTTCCTTTGCTCTCCATTTTCTACACATCAGATCTATATTTACTCTTACCATAAGGTTGGTACTGAAGAAGTTTAGCTGTGCATTGCTCTTGGCTGTGCCTTTTGCCTGTATTGCTGCACATACATTTATAGCTACTTGGTTATGTAGCATCACTCTTCATCTTATCTTAAATATTCTCCATTTTTTCGTATATTATCACGTCTATATTTACTCTTAAAAAAATGTAGAATAAAGGCAATGCTTATGAAGAAGATTCTGTGCTAAACTTCTTGAATTCCCCCCCATCAGCATGGACAAGGGCTTTATAGAGCCTGTCTTACCAGTAATGTAAGTTTGTCCTTCTCAAGCCTTCAAACTTTGTTGTGTATATTTGGTTAGGCATGACTGCAATAGCTATTTATTTTTGGTGTTTGCATCAAATTTCATGTTTAAAGTTTATTATGTAGTTCATAAACAAAAGTTTGTCCTTCTCAATTTAAGTTTTCAGTTGTACAACCAAGTTCCTTCTTCATACCATGTAAATTAAACTATTCAGAGCAAGTGATCTTCTTTTGCACTGCATGTATGGTTCTGTTCTTCATCCGTAATCCAGTGGTGTGGTGAACCTACCCACTACAGCACAATGTCATATTCTGCAATGTCTTAACTATGAACAATGTCATATCATTCTACTATTATTTAAACCGTCTCTTTATTTGCCAATCTGAAATGGGATAAATTGACAGCACAGTAACCATTGATACTTATGAGTTCTTGATCTGTAATCCAGTGGTGTCGTGAAGCTGCCAACTCCTTCACAATGTCATTTCCTGCCATGTCTTGACCTGAACAATACCATATCGCGTTAATGCAATTTTAAACTGTGTCACTTTATTCGTCTGTAAGGAATGTGATGAATTGTCAGCACTGATACTTTTATATGCGAAACATGTCATCTGTCTGCTTGTTTATCTTTCAGAGTGAGGAAGATATAAGTGTTGAACAAGCGCAATCTCATCATATTGCTCAGCTGCTTGCGCTACAGCTCCCCAGCAGGGCTAACCTTTCTTGAACTCTATTGAAGTGTTGTCGGTTTTGTATATTATTTTGTCAGCGTGTTTATTTGCACTGGTGGCGATCTTTGATGCCCATTGTATGTAATTTGCTGTCTGCTTGTGCTTTATTATCATAGTGGCGAACTTTGATGCCCAGTGGATGTAATATGTCGTAATTTCTTTATTGTATAGTCTAGGTTTTTTCTTATTCACGATGTTGTAGTTATTTTACTGTATATATGTCTTGTCTTCGCAGTAAACCGGCCAAACCGTAAAATTACGGTACATAATCGTGCCATCATGCAATCACGATGTATGATCCGCATCATGGGCCCCGTCAAACTGGCCCACTAGTAGATTCGGGCCTTTAATAGGCCGAGTAACCACCGGCCCTCTTTTCGCAAGAAAACTCAATGGGCTTTTAGGAGGCTGAGAAGTAGGCTGGGCCTGCAACGTGCCGAATAGCTCACGGGCTGGCGGCAGTCTGAAATGGACCCCGGCCCATGATCGTGTGAATCAATTCACGAGCTTTTAACAGGCCAAAGTTGTCTCGGTCCTTGTTTGGCCCAATCAGATATCGGCTGCGAGCAGGCCGGATGCAAACCGGGCCGTAGTTAGGCCCAACTATATGACGGGCTTTTAACAGGCCGAAATTAATATAGGGCCAAAATGTTAAATGGGCCCTTAACAGGCCGAAACTAATATCAGGCCGAATTACTAAATGGGCCTTTAGCAAGTGGGTCCAAAAGCATAGCGTCCAGTCAACGGGCCGAATCTGATATGGGCCATAATTGAGCCCAAAGCCTCTTAAAGGGCCGGACCTGATCTGGGCCGTGATTTGGCCCAGAAAGTGGGAGGCATTAACGGTCCGGATCTTATATGGGCCATTATTAGGCCCGGAACGTGGCAGGCCATTAATGGACCAGATCAATTATGGACCGCATTTGGCCCAAAACATGGCATCCAGTTAATGAGCCGGCCTACTAGGGTCCTCAAAATCTTGTGGGCCTACAGCTGGGCCAGCCCATTAATGTCGGTGCAATCTCGTGGGCCTTTAGCTGGGTCAGCCCATTATGATCCGCAAGAATTTTGTGGGCCTTTACCTGGGCCGGCCCATTATGGCACACAAAAATCTTTTGGGCCTTTACCTAGGTCGGCCTATTATGGCCCGTGAAATCTTGTGGGCCTTTAGCTGGGCCAGCCCCTTATAGTCCGCAAAATCTCATGTGCCTTTAACTGGGCCGGCCCATTAAGGGCCGCAAAATCTTGTGGGCCTTTAGTTGGGCCGGCCCATTTAAACTTGTTGGGCCGTGCCACGTGTCGACATATCATAGGAGCTTTCTGTCCAATGAGTGGATGACATCTGTCCTAACGATGAGCCGACACATGTTTCCTCCAGCCAATGATGATTTTACACGTGGAAAATTCCCATTGGTCGGGGCTGTTAACGGGTTATCGGATTCAAAACCCGACCCGATAGCTTAACGGCATTCCGTTACAGTGGATGCCACGTGTCGGTAACCCTTGACGAAAGCAATTCTGTGACGCACAATTTATTGTCATGGAAGTGGACACTTCCGTGATGATAATTTTGGTAATGTCATGGAACTTTTCTACGACAACACAGGTATGACTATCTTGATTCTGTCATAAATTTGTCATGGATGTACATGCATGACAAAAAACGTGACCTACTGTGACAAACACGTATCATCACGGAAGTGTATTTTTTTGTAGTGCCACCATCATATTCTATTCCACCTATAGTGCTATATCCATGGCTTGCGCTCATGTATTGCGTGAAGGTTGAAAAGACTGAAGCGCGTTAAAAAGTATGAACCAATTGCTTGGCTGACACTGGGATGAGCATGAGGGGTATCTTGTGTTAAGAAAAGGGAGCATACAAGACTATATGATTTTGTAGGGATAGCGCTCTTTAGCATTGATATTTTGAAAGACATGATTGTGTGTTGGGATGCCCGAAGTACTATTGTTTTTATGTCAAATGATAGACTATTGCTTTGAATCACTCGTGTCTTAATATTCGTGCCATGATTAGATATATGATCAAGATTATGCCAGGTAGCATTCCACATAAAATATTATCTTTTTATCATTTACCTACTCGAGGACGAGTAGGAATTAAGGTCGGGGATGCAGATACGTCTTCGTCAAATCTATAATTTTTTATTGTTCCATGCCAATATTCTACAACTTTCATATATGTTTGGCAACTTTTTATATTATTTTTGGGACTCACATATTGATCCAGTGCCCAGTGCCAGTTCCTGTTTGTTGCACATTTTATGTTTCACAGAAAAACCATATCAAATGGAGTCCAAACGGGATAAAAACGGACGGAGAATATTTTTGTAATATTTGTGATATTTGGGAAGAAGAATCAATGCGAGACGGTGCCCGAGGGGGCCACGAGGCAGGGGGCGCGCCCCTGACCCTCGTGGGCATCCCGTAAGACGGTTACTGCTCTTCTTTGGCCGCAAGAAAGCTAATTTTTGGAAAAAAATCTTGGCAAAGGTTTCAGTCCAATCGGAGTTATGGATCTCCGGATATATAAGAAACGGTGAAAGGGTAGAATATGGGAACACAGAAACAGAGAGAGATAGAGAGACCGATATAATCTCGGAGGGGCTCTCGCCCCTCCCACGCCATGGAGACCATGGACGAGAGGGGAAACCATTCTTCCATCTAGGGAGGAGGTCAGGGAAGAAGAAGAAGAAGGGGGGCTCTCTCCCCATCGCTTCCGGTGGCGCCGGAACGCCGCCGGGGGCCATCATCATCACCGCGATCTACACCAACACCTTCATCATCTTCACCAACATCTCCATCACCTTCCCCCATCTATATTCAGTGGTCCACTCTGCCGCAACCCGTTGTAGCCTCTACTTGAACATGGTGCTTTATGCTTCATATTATTATCCAATGATGTGTTGCCATCCTATGATGTGTGAGTAGATTTTCGTTGTCCTACTAGTGATTGATGAATTGCTATGATTGGTTTAATTTGCTTGTGGTTATGTTGTTGTCCTATTGTGCCCTCCGTGTCGCACAAGCGTGAGGGATTCCCGCTGTAGGGTGTTGCAATACGTTCATGATTCGCTTATAGTGGGTTGCTTGAGTGACAAAAGCATAAACCCGAGTAAGGGGGTTGTGGCATATGGGATAAAGGAGACTTGAGGCTTTAATGATATGGTTGGGTTTTACCTTAATGATCTTTAGTAGTTGCCGATGCTTGCTAGAGTTCCAATCATAAGTGCATATGATCCAAGAAGGGAAAGTATGTTAGCTTTATGCCTTTCCCACATAAAACTTGCTATCGGTCTAGTAAAGTAGTCAATTGCTTAGGGACAATTTTGCAACTCCTACCACCACTTTTCCACACTCGCTATATTAACTTTATTGCTTCTTTATCTAAACAGTCCCTACTTTTTATTTACGTGCTTTTTATTATCTTGCAAACCTATCCAACAACACCTACAAAGTCTTTCTAGTTTTATACTTGTTCTAGGTAAAGCGGACGTCAAGTGTGCGTAGAGTTGTATCGATGGTCGATAGAACTTGAGGGAATATTTGTTCTACCTTTAGCTCCTCGTTGGGTTCGACACTCTTACTTATCGAAAGAGGCTACAATTGATCCCCTATACTTGTGGTTTATCAAGGCCGCCTCTTCTCTGGTCCCTACTCTCTTTTTCTTTATCTCCCCTCTGTGTCATGTCTGCTACAACAGGGAGAAAGCACACATGATTGACAACACGACAAACATAGTGTATGTGTTACTGGCAGGTGAACCCACGAGACAAACAACCACCCTTCCCGTTGACAACATGGCCCCTTGGAGACCTCATGGCGCCGAGCAACCCAGGTGCTCTCTTTCTGGGGGTGGGGGGGGGGGGCAAATAAGCATGTAAATAGAATAAATATAAACAAAAAATAATATGTGCTTATACATTACCTAAAGAAGTAGATGCTCTTGCATGCTTCTATGAATATTTATTTCTTTACCATGCTTAATAGATGGAAACTAATAGTTGACATCACAAAATGGCTATGAAGCATACCCCTGTCATATAGATATCAAGAATCGTCTAAAAAAGATGCATTGCAAACTATAACGGCAATTGATTAAAATTGACACTGACAATCTGAAACACCTGGAAACATTTTTCCTAGTGCAAAATTGCTTGATTTTCTTATAACTGGATTTTCCCCCTATCTGTCCTATGGCCAAGGCATCTTTATCTGCTAGTATTACACACTGTAATGTGATAGAATTTGAACAAACATGCTAGAAACAAAACCCTAACAGTTTATAGGGACCTTACAGATTCGTAGGCAGGTTCTACAACAGTTGTCAGGTTAACATCGACCTTACAGATGAACACAATCAAATGTCTATTTATGCTATGTTTGTAAATATTGACACATTAAATTTATGATGTAATGGATCGATGAATGTGTTCATCTTTGATCATCTCACCGAAAGTTCGGTCAGTGGCATATATTACAAATTCTCGAAAGAAATGGTTTGATGAACAGTGCAAGAATTTCGACAATAATGCATCTATTATAAATAGAAAGATAACTGTGCAATTTCACACCATTCGAATTGACATTTTACATTTGGTACAGAAAGCAAAAGAGAAAAAGTTGTATGGAACACCTTCACAACTTTGCAATGGAAATTTTCAGTAAATGTCTGTCGCTCATCTATGTGCATACACAAATTGAGTACATGTACATCTAGACCCTTGGCTAGCACTACTAGGGAAAAGCCTAGCAGCAGTGCGGGTTTTAGGCCTATCAGTAGCATGGGGCAATGCGCTACTGATAAGGCGCTACAGCTAACATATAGCAGTAGCGCCTGTCATCCCACGCTACTGCTATACATGGATAGCTGTAGCGCGCTTCAGAGAAGAGCGCTGCTGATATTATCTGCAGCGCTTTTTACAGGGAAGCACTACTGGTAAGGAGGCGCTACTGCTAACTTTTTCCCCCTCGCTACTACTAGTTTTATTAGTTATTTTTTCTGCATATTTGTTTTATATTTAAATAGGCTTTATACAATAATCTTTAGCATATTATACATACAAATGTAATCATAGCATATACATACAACTAGTCTCATCAAATCATGTCATCATCATAATCATCATCCAACACAAAGTTGTCTCTCGTCATCATCTCGAAAATAGCGATACAAGTCTCGATTACTTGCAAATACACCGTCATCCATCTAAACAATGATATACGCGAGAAGAGCTATCACTTTGAGTGAGAGCGGAACTATGTAGTACATGAGTTCGTATCCCTCTCTCGCATTAGCGTGAACCTAAACTAACTACTGCATGTCGATCGGAAACCGGAAACCGGTACACCTGGGCCTGACACTCCGGCCACTCGTCGTATATATACTCCTGGCATAGCACTTCTTCGCCATCGATGATCTATGCACCTGCATCGTCACATGAGTCGATGATATGCAAAATATATAGTTGAGCAACAGAAAGAGACAGACTTGGCAAAAATAGAAACAACATATCATAAGCATAAACAACAAAGTTCATCGTACCCAAAATGCCCTAACTAGAGTGATCTTCGCTAGTCGAGGAGGAGGACGGTTTAATTACATCACAAATAAAGTTTCACCGTGCATAACTCAAAGTTTTGTCATACAGAAAGTATGGACTAAATGGACACATTGTCATATATCGACAATCACTCCACCATGTCGTGCCATCCACCATGTCAGGGAGATAGTCCCCGAGCTTAGTGAAAGGCTTCATGTCGAGACGCTGAGAGGCTACCCATGTTCAGACGTCTTCCCGCGACATTTGTCCTTCTCCGTAGAACATCCCTGTTTTTTCGACGACCTCCTTCATGATAATTTGGGCAAGTTCGCGCTGGATGTTATAGAACTCAGCTCGAAGTCGATGATCCTCGATATCTCCTATGTCCTTTGCCCATTGCAGAATATGGGCATCGTCGGATCTAGGTGACATGTGAAGGTTCTGGTAATCCCGTCTGTACTCCAGCATGTGGTGTAGGACATAGAATCCATCATTAAGAGAATCGCTCGGTTGCTGGATGTAGCAGAAGTCGGTCTTATGGCTGAAGGCGAGCCTGCCGCCCCTTCTCTTCTTGTCCTTAACCTCTCCACCCCGTGCTTGGTAGTAAAACATAGCACTATCGAGAACATCCTTGATGTGGGTGTAATCCTTTTTATGAATGTTCTTCAACGAGTCCAAATAAAGAGCGTGGGAGAATCGAGGGTAGAGGATGATGAGGACGGCGTGCCCGCCGCTGCGCAAAATAAGTACACCTCAAATTAATTAGCCTCCACCGTGCAAATGAATGATTGAAATCAAAGGAAGGATAGCAGCGCGAATGACTTACACGGGATGATAAGGCACGAGAATCACCTCCTTGTCCTTATTGGCGAGCATGAAACTGACGATGTAATCCCTCGCGTATTCACGGTGCTTTGCGCAGACTCCCAAGAAGCCCTCGTGCATGTAGTACGGGTCAGCGACACAGATATGACGTATCTACTCAACCCCGATGATGTAGTTCATGTGCAAGGCATAAAGGCGGATAAACATAAAATCCAGCTTCTTCACGTGAAACATGTCCAATATGTAATCGAATCGAAGGAAGAACTTATCCGCGGGGAAGCAGTCGACATACGACATTTGCCGCGGAACGTTAACCATGTAGAGTGGGTATCCTGGATCTTTCGAGACAATGAGGCCTTTCTCTATCCACAGCACATCATCATGAAGTCTCCTTAGATCGCTGAATCTGGCCCGTAGTGCTGTTGCAGGTAGGATTGGTTGACCGAGGATATGCCATTTATCCGCATCGGGGATATCTATACGGTCCTGAAGCCAAGGCTGCTGAGGCAGCTGGATCATAGAATTAGCTTTTTTGCCTTTCCTCACTCTCTTCCTAGACTTCTTTATTACCGGAAGGTCGTCCATAATACGTTCAGCCTCCGGAGACGGCAATTCAGGCACCGACTCATGACTCTCAAATCCTGAGTAGGCGCCAGTATAGACATATTGTTGAGTGCCATCGTCATCCTCATCCTCATCCATGGCGACGTCATCAGCGACTAATGGAGCCTCCTCCTTACCCCGTCCGCTATCACCCAACCCGACACTCCATGCTAATTGGATAGGTGGGGTGTTGATGTTCATACCTTGCTGAGGCTGTGTGCTCGTGTGTGTGCTCCCGGCCGCCTCTAGACGAAGCAGACTCTTTGGCCACAACAGGACCCACCCATTGCAACAATCACCAAGCCACCATGGGGTCTCGTCGTCATCCCCCACTAGTATCAGAGGAGGCAAATTCTCGTGCCCGGTTTGACACTGGCCACGGAAACCTTGAAGACGTTCGGGGTGATTAGCCGGCTGTGGAACAATGGTTCCTTCGGCTCCATTATCGTCGCCTTCTCCACGTCCACCTTCTGGTCGCCGATGGTGTACAATATGGTGCACGGGGTTTCGTCGGCCTGCAAATAAAAGTCTGCAACGTGAGACATCCGAAAGGCAACGAAAACGGGAGATTATACATTTATTGAAGGAGGCCGGTGTGACAGATAGCGTGAGGGCATCGAGCTCAGCCAAAGACAAAGCACCGCCGAGCACGTCCATTGCCGGAGCTGAAGGAAATATACCCTAGAGGCAATAATAAAGTTATTATTTATTTCCTTATTTCATGATAAATGTTTATTATTCATGCTAGAATTGTATTAACCGGAAACATGATACATGTGTGAATACATAGACAAACATAGTCTCACTAGTATGCCTCTACTTGACTAGCTCGTGAATCAAAGATGGTTAAGTTTCCTAGCCATGGACAAAAGAGTTGTCATTTGATTAACGGGATCACATCATTAGGAGAATGATGTGATTGACTTGACCCATTCCGTTAGCTTAGCACATGATCGTTTAGTATGTTGCTATTGCTTTCTTCATGACTTATACATGTTCCTGTAACTATGAGATTATGCAACTCCCGTTTACCAGAAGAACACTTTGTGTGCTACCAAACGTCACAACGTAACTGGGTGATTATAAAGGAGTACTACAGGTGTCTCCAAAGGTACATGTTAGGTTGGCGTATTTCGAGATTAGGTTTTGTCACTCCGATTGTCGGAGAGATATCTCTAGGCCCTCTCGGTAATGCACATCACTATAAGCCTTGCAAGCAATGTAGCTAATGAGTTAGTTACGGAATGATGCATTACGTAACGAGTAAAGAGACTTGCCAGTAACGAGATTGAACTAGGTATTGGATACCGACGATCAAATCTCGGGCAAGTAACATACCGATGACAAAGGGAACAACGTATGTTGTTATGCGGTTTGACCGATAAATATCTTCGTAGAATATGTAGGAGCCAATATGAGCATCCAGGTTCCGCTATTGGTTATTGACCAAGAATAGTTCTAGGTCATGTCTACATAGTTCTCAAACCCGTAGGGTCCGCACGCTTAAGGTTTCGATGACAGTTATATTATGAGTTTATAAGTTTTGATGTACCAAAGGAGTTCGGAGTCCCGGATGAGATCGGGGACATGACAAGGAGTCTCGAAATGGTCGAGACGTAAAGATCGATATGTTGGACGACTATATTCGGAGTTCGGAAAGATTCCGAGTGATTCGGGTATTTTTCGGAGTACCGGGTAGTTACGGGAGAAGCAATGGGCCTTGATGGGCTTTAGTGGGAAGAGGAGAAAGGGCCAAGGGGCTGCTGCGCCCCCCCTCCCCTCTAGTCCGAATTGGACTAGGGAAAAGGGGCCGGCCACCTTTCCTTCTCCTCCACTTCCTTCTCCCTTCCTCCCCTCTTGGTGGACTCCTACTAGGACTTGGAGTCCTAGTAGGACTCCACATCCTGGCCGCACCTATTGCCTTGGCCGGCCTCCTCCTCCTCCATCCTTTATATACTGAGGCAAGGGGCACCCCATGACAACACAAGTTGATCTACGGATCGTTCCTTAGCCGTGTGCGGTGCCCCCCTCCACCATATTCCACCTCGGTCATAACGTCACGGAGTTTAGGCGAAGCCCTGCGCCGGTAGAGCATCATCATCGTCACCACGCCGTTGTGCTGACGGAACTCATCCCCGACACTTTGCTGGATCGGAGTCCGGGGATCGTCATCGAGCTGAACGTGTGCTGAACTCGGAGGTGCCGTACGTTCGGTGCTTGGATCGGTCGGATCGTGAAGACGTACGACTACATCAACCGCATTGTCATAACGCTTCCGCTTACGGTCTACGAGGGTACATGGACAACACTCTCCCCTCTCGTTGCTATGCCATCACCATGATCTTTCGTGTGCGTAGGATTTTTTTTGAAATTACTACGTTCCCCAACACCTCTTGCTGCCCTGTTTCTGGTTTTCCGTTGAATTTGATGAAAAAACCTCTTGCATGTAGTTTTGTCCCCGTGGGGACCCAGCTGCTGTGTCTGGGTGCCTTCATCGCCAGTATCGCCGTGACGGGGATGAAGATCGAGCAGGAGCCCAAGTCCTCGACGTTCACTCTCCCCTCCAAGTGCGTCGCCGGGCATGAGGTGTATGACGCCCTCTACGTCTCATGTTTCGCGGCCTTGGTGTGCTGCATTGGGCAGGCTGGCTGCGTCACGCTTGCCATGTCTACATAGTTCTCGAACCCGTAGGGTCCGCACGCTTAAGGTTTCGATGACAGTTTTATTATGAGTTTATGAGTTTTGATGTACCGAAGGAGTTCGGAGTCCCGGATGAGATCGGGGACATGACGAGGAGTCTTGAAATGGTCGAGACGTAAAGATCGATATATTGGACGACTATATTCGGAGTTCGGAAAGGTTCCGAGTGATTCGGGTATTTTTCGGAGTACCGGAGAGTTACGGGAATTCGCCGGGGAATATATGGGCCTTATTGGGCCATACGGGAATAGAGGAGAGAGGCCAAAAGGAAGGAGGCCTGCGCCCCCCCCCCTCTGGTCCGAATTGGACAAGGGGCGCAGCCCCCCTTTCCTTCTTCCTCTCCCCCTCTTTCCCCTTCTCCTACTCCAACAAGGGAGGTGGAATCCTACTAGGACTAGGGAGTCCTAGTAGGACTCCACACTTGGCGCGCCCCCTCCTAGGGCCGGCCAACTCCCCCCTTGCTCCTTTATATACAGGGGCAGGGGGCACCCCATGACACACAAGTTGATCTATGGATCGTTCCTTAGCCGTGTGCGGTGCCCCCCTCCACCATATTCCACCTCGGTCATATCATCGCGGAGTTTAGGCGAAGCCCTGCGCCGGTAGAACATCATCATCGTCACCACGCCGTCGTGCTGACAGAACTCATCCCCAAAGCTTTGCTGGATCGGAGCCCGGGGATCGTCATCGAGCTGAACGTGTGCTGAACTCGGAGGTGCCATACGTTCGGTGCTTGGATCGGTCGGATCGTGAAGACGTACGACTACATCAACCGCGTTGTCATAACGCTTCCGCTTACGGTCTATGAGGGTACGTGGACAACACTCTCCCCTCTCGTTGCTATGTCATCACCATGATCTTGCGTGTACGTAGGAATTTTTTTGAAATTACTACGTTCCCCAACAGGAGCCGGTGCGGGAGCCGGTGCGGCAGCAGGTGTGGGAGCCGGTGCAGGAGCAGGTGCTAGTGCAACGCTAGTCGAGCCGCTCCCCAAGAAGTCAGCAAGGGGAAAGTCCGCTGCATTTTTTTCTGGATTTTGCTTGGTCCAAGTGAAAATGGCCGGAACCAAGGAAGTAGATATATCTGCAACCACCTGTTTTGTGGCAGCTGCCGCTGCTGCGACTGTCTGAGATGATTTCTTCTCAACCGCAATCTCAACCTTCTTGTCGATGTTTTCTTCAGTTAACCTCCATCTTTCCTTTCTCTCCTCCGTGGTCTCACGGTAGTACTTATTCCACGTGGTGCCGTCTCCGACACCGTGCACGCGTCCATACGACGGTGGAGTATCCACTGGGAGTCGTTTCAATATGTTCAACGCCCGGTTGAATGGACTGTCCCACTTGGGCCTCGCCAATGCCTCAGATGGCGAGTCGCTTTCGGCCGCAATCCTGTGCTGCTCTCTCTGCAAAAGGCACAAGGATCATTTACAAATATGACTAACGTGTGCAGTCGAATTGATTAGAAACTAAAATTACCAGCAGTCTCATGAACTCTGCCGTGACCGGGTTTGTCTCATAAACCTTCTTCACTGGGTCCCAACGGTGCCGGGCCCTGAGGACGTCATGCTCCTGCGGGATGGTGAACTCTGCCAAGTGGTCTGGGATGCCCAGACTCGCGGCTTCCGCATCGTCCTTGGCCCATTTGGACCTCTTTCCGCCGTAACCACGGCTTCCGAGGTGGTGGCTCCCAATGTTCCTCTCCTGAAGCCCCTTCATGTACTTAGACTTTTTTTTGGCAGCTTCCGCCTCGCAAGCCTCCTTGAATATTTGAAACTGCTCTACCGTGATTGTCGGATTATCCTTTACAATCTCGAAGTAGGGTTCCTTGTCGATGATCCTTGCTTTCACCCTTGTTTTCCAGGCGGCCAACGCGTCACTAAACTTGGTCATGGAGTGTTTGTTTATCTTCTTCATTGCCGGGTCCTTATCTGGATCTTCATAATCCTTTTCATTCCGGCCCGAGAACAAGAATAGCTGGTGAAACTTCTTTAGGAGGGAGGGCCTCATATTATCTATCTTCTGTAGTTTCTCATCGTTGATGGTGGCGGTTGTCCGTATGATGCAACCAATTTGATTGTCGTAGCACTTGCGCGCTTCCTCGGGCGCCTTTGGCTCAAAATTGTTGTCGTCCACCTCCGTGACCACCAGTCTAGTAGTCTTAAGTTTGTTAGTAAGTTGTTGCCTCTTTGCTTTCGGTTCTACACTGGCTCCGCTCCTCGAGGCAGCGCCGGTCTTAGTCTCAGCGCCGGTCTCGATGCCGGTCTGAGTCTCAGCGCCGGTCTCAATCTCAGCACCGGCCTACGTGTCGGTCTCAGTCCCCGATGCCACTGGTGGGCCCAACAACAACATCGGTTGATCGTCGGCAAGGCTCAAAAATTCGTCTGCCGCCCAGTAGACGTTGTTGCAATCACCAGAACCCTGTCCTTCATCATTGCTAGCCATGTTTCCTATGATTAAATCTAGTCAATTAATTCTAGACCTAATAAAATGAATAATGACATAAAAAAGGCCTATTGTTTTGCAGGAACGTTGACTCCTTCCTGGTGCGGCAAATCCCGAGCACTCGATATGTCCTAGTTTGTAGCACAAGTCATGCCAAAATTCATGGAAAATTTCGGCATGACCTTTGCTAAAAAGTGGACAAATCGAGAACCTGAAATTTGCCGGAACATAAATGAATCAATATTCCGGCAAAACATAGGCCACTCAGCTTCATTCCCTGGAAATAGTGTTCAAATATCCCTCTTCGACACCGCAACACATGTCCAAATATACACGAGCAACCACATGTCCAAATTTCACAAGCTAATTCAAAAACAAAGTGTAGAAGAAAATTCATATAACTACTAATAGAACAAAATTCAGTTAACTTTAGTGCTCTATAATGATGAAAGGAAAAAAATCAGTTAACTACTAATTTCATTCATTTAGGTTATTCATTTAACTTCACCTAATTAACCTACTGTACCACTACTACTAGCAGCACTACTAACCTAATTAACCTAGCAAAACTCTATTGCCCTAACTGGAAAAAATCCAATTAACATCTACTAGTACCACTACTGCCCTAACCTAATTAACATCTACTAGTATCACTATATACTATACAAGCAACATCTATCCTAATTAAACCCTACTGCCCTAACTAACTTTTGCTGTAAACCAAATTTTTTGCTCTAAACTAATTTTTGCTCTAACATCTACTACTTAACATCCTTTGCTCTAAACTAAATTTTTTGCTATAAAGAAACTTTTGCTCTACTAATTTTTGCTCTAAAATGCAGAGAGAGAGGAGTGGGGAGGAGGAGTGGGGGACTTACAGAGAGGGGAGAGACGGTGGCGGGGAGGTGCTCGGCGATGGAGGCAGGGGCGGAGAGGGCGGGCTCGGGCACGGGAAACGACGGTCCTGGGCGGGCTCGGGCGGCGGTGAGGTGGAGGGCGGCGACGGTGAGGTCGAGGGCGGCCTCGGGCGGCGGCGGTGAGGCTGAGGGCGGCCTCGGGCGGCGGCGGCGAGGATGACGGTGGCCTCAAGGGGAGACGGTGAGGTTGCGGGCATCCACGCTGGCAGGAGACGGCGGCGAAGTGGGGCGACGACGAATTGGGGAGATGGTGGCGAGGGCGAGGGATTTGGGGAAGAAGTGGTAGCCTGGGGGGGCGTTGTTTAAGTGAAAACTTAACGGTAGCGCGTTTCCGAAAACGCGCTATAGCTAAGTTAGCTATAGCGCGTTTCCTGAAACTCGCTACTGCTATTCCTTTCTCCTTTTTTCCCTTTTTTCATTTATTTTTCTTTACATTTTATTTTTTTTCCTTTTTCCTTTTTCTATTTCTTTCATTTTCATCTACTTTCTACTTGTTTTTCATTTCATTTTATTTTCGTTAGCAGTAGCGCCTTACACATAAACGCGCTGCTACAACAAAGTTAGCGGTAGGGCTGTTTATAAAAGAGCGCTACTACTATGTGTAGCCGATCGGCTTAGCGGTGGGAATTTTTGTAGTAGCGCTTTTACGGCGGGACGCGCTACTGTTATATGTGTATCTGCAGCGCGATTTTCTCGCGCGCACTACTGCTATCTAGCAGTAGCGCCCTTTTTTAACATGCGCTACTGCTAAAGTTCTGTGTATAGGCTTTTCCCTGGTAGTGTAGTCATGTATCTACAAAGAAGAAAGCCTGCATCACACGATAATTACAAACAGTATCGAGTGAGTACGATTCATGAAATAAATTTTAAGCAAGGATAGACAATGCACAGCCAAATAAAGTTCTGACTAACATAGTCTCAACTGGTGAGTATGATGAATGATAAAGCCAGTATTGTACTCTAGGAGCAGGCTCAACAAAAAAATATCAACACTGAAGAGATGCTTAGCCCCTACCAGCACAGCAAATCGGACACCCAAAAAACATCCCAGGTGAAGCAAACCAGAGACCAATGAATTGAGCAGCAAATCCAGAGCAACAAAACGACCGGCTGGTGAACACCAAGAAGAAATTGTAGAAGAGAGGCCCTCACCAAGGGAGAGAATGCCAAGCGCAGTAACAAAAGCCTCCCCAAGCCATCCCTCACCTGCGCCGCCGCCAACCACCAATTTCACCGCTCCCCATCATGTGCCACTTTAAAGCAGTGCTGGATTCATGTTTTATGTGATTGAGCTCATCAGTACACATACCAGTAAATCATTTTGTGGAATTCCAGTTTTAATTCAGAAAGACATCGCGAGCACATTCCATCCTCATGTTCCAAATCAACCAAGAAGAGTTTGATCTCTAGAAAATGTTCTGGAGCCATATATTCTAATAGCAGGCGGATAAGATAATTAAGCCACCCCATTCACATGACATTTGTTAGAAAGGCAAAAATATCATCCACATGCTATACCCAGAGGACTGGCTATACTATTGCATATTTTGTGTGTACTGTGAGCAAAACACTTGCTGAAGTAACGGAACTTACACAAAAATAATATATAGGATTTGGGTTTTGCTGCTTCAAGCCTTTTGGAAATGAAATTTTCCTGCTAACACCGTAACACGTACTGTGTTTTCCTGTATTTTATATCCTTGCACTTAGGCTAAACCTTCTCAAGCAACCATCTCTGGAATGCCCTACATCATAGTAGGTTAGGCCATTCCCAGAATTTTTCTATCTCTGGTTGAAACAACGGACCTATACAACTCTCTCCTTTTTTTCTTTAAGGAAGTACACCAATTCTAGTTGTTATAAAAAGAGCGATAGATATACACTTGTCTCCATTATTCACTTCAAAGATCATTGACTGAGATATTATTGCTGTTGTAA
Organism: Triticum timopheevii; assembly: GCA_963921465.1. Taxonomy (NCBI): domain Eukaryota; kingdom Viridiplantae; phylum Streptophyta; class Magnoliopsida; order Poales; family Poaceae; genus Triticum; species Triticum timopheevii. The sequence continues at coordinate 521,712,706 of OY997270.1, forward strand.
AACAAGTAGGACTTTGAGATTGAGTAAGTACATCATTGTTGTTTTCAGTTTGCATTCACTGTAACCTTTCGCCCTCTACTCTTTCTGGGTGCACATTATATTTGCCATATCAGAATGGGTGGCGAAGTGTTGTACGATGCATTTTGTTCACTGGTAGTAGTAAACTAGTTGTTCCATAGACTACAATAAAAGAAAAACTATATTTCCTCGGATCTCCACGATATATTATTCAAGAACTACATGAACACATACTGATTGGATCCCGGTTATGATAGAGCCTGAAGCACAAATAAAATGAAATCAATGACAGTGGTAAAATCACTACAAGCACGCAAGCGCATAAAATGCTTCTCTTCCATCTAATATATTTATTTGTTTGTTTGCTGTTAGAGTTTCACGTTTCCCACTAGTGGAAAAAGGGCCTTTGGTCGCGGTTCGCAACTGCCATTAGTCGCGGTTGCGCAACCGCGACCAAATAGGTGCGACTAAAGGACCCCCACTTTAGTCGCGGTTTCTTAAGAACCGCGACTAAAGGCTCGTCCACGTGGGCGCCAGGCGGCCGTCGCGGCGGAGGACCTTTAGTCGCGGTTCTTCTGGCCAACCGCGACTAAAGGCCGCCACAGGTTTAGGGTTTTAGCCCTCCCCCTAAGCCTGTTTTCTGTTTAATTTGTATTGTTTTATTTTTTTTGTGCTTTATTTTAATTTTGAAGGAGTTTCACATATTCTACGGTACTACATACATGCATATGAATGTACAATTTCAAACAAATTTGAAATTAGAACCAAAAAGAATTCAAGAGGAATATACAATATACATTCAATATCATCGGATGACCATATACAATTTTGAACAAGTTTCCATACATAATTTAATGCATATAAAGTTCTACGTCCTCGTAATGGTGTTCTCCTTTAGAATGGAGGACTTCCCTGCTGAACCATCCAGCTAGTTCCTCTTGAAGTGGTCGGAAGCGAGCTTCTGGACTAAGCATCATCCGGAGGTTATTCCTCTGAGCATTGGTATCACTCGGAACCCGCTCAGAGGTGTATCTCCGGATCATCTCACAGACATAGTATCCACATAGATTGGTCCCCGCTGGCTGAATATCCCCAGCATTCTTAGCCTTTGACTTTTTGAATTCTAGCTCTTTTTTGAATTCACTGACCTTTGTATCTACGAACCGTCTCCAAACCCTACGAGGCAAAGAAAATTAAATGAACAAGAGAGTTATTAGTTACTTGATATTAGGAAATGAACGAAATAGGCCGATCGATATAGAGCGCAAATGAATGAAAATAATTACTTCTGCAGCATTCTTCTCATGCCGCCCCAAAGCTTTGGATCCATATTCAGAGAGTCGTGGACGAGACATTCTGAGGTGTCAACTTTAATTACTAGCAGAATCCAGTGAAACCTGCGGACACGATACATGCACAGTACGTCATGCATAACTCATCGATTAGCCGGCCACATACCATGCATGGAGTAAACAAAAGAGAATGTGCTCAAGACAGAAACACTCACCCAAAATGGTAAGGAAATAGAATATCACTTTTGAGTTCCTGCTTTGTAAGAAACTGCCACAGGTCTGCCTCCATGTCGGCGGGGTGATGCTCCAACACATATCCATTAACGATGTGTGGGTCAATGAACCCAACATCATGGATGTTCCTTACTCTGCATTCCTTAATCTTCATTCTGCATGTATAATAGCGGACACAACAATATAGTTAGGACATATATATAGTGCAGGCAATATGAACGAGATGGGGTAGAAATAAATCACTTACAGAACGTAGCAACTGATGATAGATTTGTCGAGCTCGCGCAGATTGAAAAGCTGGAACAATTCACTCAGATGAATTTGTACATAGTAATGTTTGAAGTGATGCTCATATCTAACTTCCGCATAAATATATTCTTTGGCGTTTTTATTTTTTATGTAACCCTTGTACCATTTCAGCAGACCTTTCATTTGTGGAGGTAGATCCTTTTCCTGCGCAGGCTCGACGAGAGGCCCATTCTTCACATATGTAATTACTACCTCCTTCACTGGCGCCTCATCAAGGCCTAACAGTTCACGAAGAGTAATACCTAAGTTGGCCGCTTGTTCTCTGGCACTCGTTACAGTCAATCCATGTGCTGCCGCAGCTGCTATGATATCGGGGTCATCCGGACCGGCGGCTTTCACTATAAGCGGGGCAATCGATTGTTTACTTTGTTCCCCGAGCTGGGCAACTCGTTTCCCGCTTTTTTTACTTTCTAATTCCGTTTTCTCGGCCTCCTCCAAGGCTTTGTTCTCCTGGTTCTCCGCCCGCTCTTTCTTCTCCTTCAACATGAGTGCCTGCCTACGAAGTTCACGTGCATAGTCGTCAGGCAGATTCTTCGCGGCTTGGGACGGTGTGCTCAAAAATGACTTAGCCCACTTCTTTTGCTCATCAGAAAATACTGGCTTGGGCTCGGGCTCTCTTTTCTTCTTGCAGTCCGCCTTCCATTTGTCATGATCAGCAGCCGCGGCCGCGGCAGTTTCCTCGGCACTACGTTCCCAAGGCCTTGTGGGGAGAGGCTTCAGTGATGGCTCCGGTACCTTTGTGGTCTTAGGTACATAAGGGTCCGGGTTAATAATCCAGGACTGCTTCTGCTTCTTTGCCGGAGGTGGATTGGGGGGCGGCGTCTGATCACCCGCCGGACGAGGACTGGGGGGCGGCGTCTGATCACCCGCCGGACGTTGTGGACTGGGGGGCATCGGCTGACGTGACGGAGGTGTAGGTGAACCGCCACCACCACCACCACCACCACCACCGCCACCACCACCACCGTAGGGGGGTGGACTTGTTGTCCTTGGCGCCTCGCCTGGAAACTTGATAAACTTCTTTTGCCATAGAATGAAATGGCGCTTGACATCTCCAAGTCTTTTCTCCCCTTCAGGTGTAGCAATGTCAATCTCCAGGTCCTCAAACCCTTGGACTATGTCCTCCACCGTGACACGAGCATAGCCATCTTGAATGGGGTTGTTGTGGTGGAGTGCTCCAGGTAAACATGGTAAAGCACTGCCGATGGCTACCTTCATGGACATGTTCCCGATAGGATAATACAGATGACATTCTTTCATCTCCTTTATATCGTCCACGGGGTAGCGAGGAGGCTCTGGTGCAGTAATTTCGACCACCAGAGGCTCCGGTGCAGTAATTTCGATCGTCGGTGCATCTGCACCAACCGGTGGGGCCTCCGTGGAAGCCACGCTGCTTCTCCGCTGCTGGCTTCCGAGATCCGCTGGATGATCTTCATGCTGCGCCCGAGCTGCATCTCTTTCGGCTACTAGTACACTCACGGTTTTCTTCATCACATCCATTTCCAATGCCAACCGCGCCACAACATCTGCTTCCCGATCCATCTTTCTCTTACGGCTTCTGTAACCGTACGGGTCATCGTTCTGGGGGAACCCTATTTTCCACGGAATGTGCCCCATGCCTCGTACACGTCGGCTTTTGTCAGCGCGTCGTTCTCTCTGTTGAACTTGATCTTCCCCTCTTGAGCATCCCTCATTGCGTCAATAAGGGCTTGGGTGGGTTTAATTATTTTGCCCCGGTAAACACACTCCCCTGTCTCCGGGTTCAGCGTTCCCCCATGCCCGTACCACCAGCTTTTGGCCCTTGGGTCCCATCCCTCCGTACCTGGACGGATTCCTCGCGCCCTCAGCTCGTTCTCCATCTTCTCCAACCTAGGCACCCAAAGGCGATACCCTCCTGGCCCCATAATATGATTGTACTCCTTCTTAGCCGCATTTTCCTTATTTTTTTCGATATTTGAATGAACTGCTCCGATTTCTTTTGCTTCACAAATTCTGGCCAATCATGTTTCAGTTTCTCATATTGTCCTTTGAAATCCGGAGTCTTGTTCTGCTTGACAAAGTCACGGGCTAGATTTTGCTTGAATTTCCGGAATGCGTCGGCCATCTTATGAAGAGCGAACTGTTTGACTAGCCTCCTCCTCTCCTTGTTTTCCTCAATCTTGTTACCCTCCTCATCGAATTTGTTGTATTCCGGAGGTAGAACGAAATGTTCCATAAGCTTCTTGAAGCAATCTTTTTTTGTTCTCTTATCGACAAAAGTGAAACCAGCAATTCGTGCCTTCTTTGGCTTATTCCACTCCTGGACGGTGATCGAGACGTTGTCTCTAACAACGGCTCCGCATTGGTTGACAAACTTGGTGGCGTTCTTGCGGGGCTCCAGCGGCCTGCCGGTTGCACTGTCAACAACCTCGATGGTGCATGTTTCTCCTTGTTTCATCGTCTTGGTTGCGCCACGCTTTGACGACGTACTCGATTGTTTCGACGATCCGGCCGAGGGCTAAAATAAGAAAGAGAGTCGCGCACGTTAGTACACACATATTTATTCAAATCAGTTAGTTTGTATCACCAGAGGCTCAATGTATATATATATACCTCGGCGCCGGAGGCGGTTGCTACTTCCATTTGAAGATCGTCGTTTATCGACGTTTGTTCGGCATCATCTTGCTGACGGCGCCCTTCATCTTCACCGTCAAGGTTCAGATAAGAAGAGATATCATCTTCTTCTTGTCCGGTCGGCACATATAGAATATCGCCGTTTATGATGCCGAACATATGTGCTTCACCGTCCGGATCATAGTTGTCCATAATCGGGTCAGCTCTATCGTCCGCCATTATGTCAGTCCTGAAAACATGTAGTAAAAACAAATTAATTAAGTGAAGAAGGGGGGCAGTGGCGGTGGCGGTGGCGGTACCATAACGCGGTACGAGGTGGTACCGGTGAAAGGGGGAAACATCCGGGAAAGTATTCCCGGTGTTTCGCGTTTTCAGACAGATGGGCCGGAGGGGGAAAGTTGCGTGTTCGCTATGCTAGGGATGCGTGATGGACGAACGGGCTGCGTATCCGGATTCGTCTCGTCGTTCTGAGCAACTTTCATGTACAGAGTTTTTCCATCCGAGTTACGGTTTATTTTCTATTAATTTTCAAAGTTTTGGTTCATTTTCTAATATCCTGATTTAATTTAATTCAAATTATTAAATACAGAAACTGCTATGGGTACACGGAAGTGCACCCAGCAGTGTGTTCATGTGTATATACGTTGAGCGGCGGGCGGCGAGGGAGGCGTCGAGGGCGAGGGCGACGGCGGGCGGCGTCGAGGGCAACGGCGGGCGGCGTCGAGGGCGACGGCGGGCGGCGTCGAGGGCGACGGCGGGCGGCGTCGAGGGCGAGGGCGACGGCGGGCGGCGTCGAGGGCGACGGCGGGCGGCGTCGAGGGCGAGGGCGACGGCGGCAGGCCTTCGGCGCGGCAGTCGGAGAAGACGAGAAATGGAGGCGAAGGTTCGGGCCCTTGTATTTATAGCCCCCCCTTTAGTCGCGGTTGGGGAGGCGACCCGCGACTAAAGGGTAACCTTTAGTCGCGGTTGGACAGGCCAACCGCGACTAAAGGTATTTTTGGCGGGTTTTTGCGTTCCCGCGGTCCCCCTTTAGTCGCGGTTGGGGAGGCGACCCGCGACTAAAGGTTAACCTTTAGTCGCGGTTGGCCAGGCCAACCGCGACTAAAAGTATTTTTCAAAATACTTTTTATTTTTCAAAATCTTAGAAATACAAATAATATATCAAAAAATTCAGAAAAATAAAACTAATTCAATTCAATATGTTAAAAACACAAATATTATATTAAAAAATTCAGAAAAATAAAACTAATTCAATTCAAAATGTTAAAAATACAAATAATATATCAAAAAATTCAGAAAAATAAAACTAATTCAATTCAATATGTTAAAAACACAAATATTATATCAAAAAATTCAGAAAAATAAAACTAATTCAATTCAATATGTTAAAAACACAAATATTATATCAAAAAATTCAGAAAAATAAAACTAATTCAATTCAAAATGTTAAAAATACAAATAATATATCAAAAAATTCAGAAAAATAAAACTAATTCAATTCAAAATCTTAAATATTCCAAATTTCATATTATACGCCTAGGCAGGAGTATGACTAAATCACTCCAAATTTCATGTATCATCAATGGTATCTCGAAATATTCGAAAATGGACACCAAACACATCACGGGTAATAAATTATTACACATCATTTCTTCCCTTGTGTCCCTGCTTGCTTACGATTGTGCCGTATCCATGGAGCATCCTCATCATTTAACTTAATGCTTGGGTCAGTGTTCACTTTGAAGGGCGGAATTTCAGCAAACATATTATAATCTTCTGACATGTCTGTCTTGTCCTCCACTCCCACGATGTTTCTTTTCCCTGAAAGAACAATGTGGCGCTTTGGATCATCGCATGATGTACTGATCGTTTTCTTATCTTTCCGTTTCCTCGGTTTGCTACTCATGTCCTTCACATAGAAAACCTGAGCGACATCTTTCGCTAGGACGAATGGTTCGTCAAGGTAACCAAGATTATTGAAATCCACCATTGTCATTCCGTATTGCTGGTCCACCTTTACCCCACCTCCTGTTAGCTTGAACCATTTGCACCGGAACAAAGGGACCTTAAAGGAGGGTCCATAGTCAAGTTCCCATATCTCCTCTATGTAACCATAATATGTGACCTTTTGCCCATTCTCGGTTGCTGCATCAAAGCGGACACCACTGTTTTGGTTGGTGCTCTTTTTATCTTGGGCGATCGTGTAAAATGTATTCCCATTTATCTCGTACCCTTGGAAAGTCGTTATAGTCGAAGATGGTGTCTTGGCCAACATGTACAGCTGATCTACAACATCATTGTCATTCATTAAATGTTTTCTCAACCAACTGCCGAAAGTCTCCATGTGGGCCTTCCTAATCCAGGATTCAGGCTTCCCCGGGTTGTCCGAGCGTAAAATATTCTTGTGTTTCTCAAAGTACGGAGCCACCAAGCTGGAATTGGTCAGTACAGTGTGGTGTGCTTCAGTCAGAGAATGGCCGTCCATACATATCGTTGATTTCCTTCCGATCGTGCCTTTTCCACTTAGTCTCCCCTCGTGCCGCGATCGAGGAAGACCAATCGGCTTAAGGTCAGGAACAAAGTCAACACAAAACTCAATTACCTCCTCATTTCCATAGCCCTTGGCGATGCTTCCTTCTGGCCTAGCACGGTTACGAACATATTTCTTTAATACTCCCATGAACCTCTCGAAGGGGAACATATTGTGTAGAAATACAGGACCGAGAATGAAAATCTCTTCGACTAGGTGAACCAGGAGGTGCATCATAATATTGAAGAAGGATGGCGGGAACACCAACTCGAAACTGACAAGACATTGGATCACATCGTTCTGTAACCGTGGTAGAACTTCTGGATTGATTACCTTCTGAGAGATTGCATTGAGGAATGCACATAGCTTCACAATGGCTACTCGAACATTTTCCGGTAGGAGCCCCCTCAAAGCAATCAGAAGCAATTGCGTCATAATCACGTGGCAGTCGTGAGACTTCAGGTTTTGGAACTTTTTCTCCGCCATGTTTATTATTCCCTTTATATTGGACGAGAATCCAGACGGGACCTTCATACTGCTCAGGCATTCAAAAAAGATGACCTTCTCTTCTTTGGTCAGAGCGTAGCTGGCACGACCTTGAAACCATTCCGGATGCCAGTCATCAGGGTCTTTCAAACGTTGCTGGTCCTGCCGTGCTTCCTTTGTATCATTTGTCTTCCCATACACGCCCAAAAAGCTTAGGAGGTTCACGCAAATATTCTTCGTAACGTGCATCACGTCGATTGCAGAGCGGACTTCTAGGACTTTCCAATATTCTAGCTCCCAGAATATAGATTTCTTCTTCCACATGGATGCGTGCCCGTCAGCTCCCTTCGGAACTGATTGTCCGCCAGGACCCTTTCCAAAGATGACTTTCAAATCCTTGACCATATCAAATACCTCAGCACCAGTGCGTTCCGCAGGCTTCGGCCGGTGATCTGCCTTGCCGTTGTAATGCTTGCCTTTCTTTCTTATTGGATGAATTTTCGGAAGAAATCGACGATGCCCAAGGTACACGTTCTTCTTACAATTTGGCAAATGTACACTTTCAGTCTCATGTAAGCAGTGCGTGCATGCATTGTATCCCTTATTTGACAGTCCCGAAAGGTTACTAAGAGCAGGCCAATCGTTGATGGTTACGAAAAGCAACGCTCGTAGGTCAAATTCCTCTTCTTTGTGCTCATCCCACACACGGACACCAGGTCTGCCCCACAGCTGTAAAAGTTCATCAACTAATGGCCTTAGGTACACATCGATGTCGTTGCCGGGTTGCTTCGGACCTTGGATGAGCACTGGCATCATAATGAACTTTCGCTTCATGCACAACCAAGGAGGAAGGTTGTAGATGCATAGAGTCACGGGCCAGGTGCTATGGCTGGAGCTCTGCTCGCCAAAAGGATTCATGCCATCTGTACTTAGACCAAATCTTATGTTCCTTGCGTCAGCTGCAAAATCTTTGAACTCTCTGTCGATCTTTCTCCATTGCGTTCCATCTGCGGTGTGTCTCAACTCCCCGTCCGACTTACGGTCCTCTTTGTGCCATCGTAACAACTTGGCATGCTCTTTGTTCCTGAACAGACGTTTCAACCGTGGTATTATAGGAGCATACCACATCACCTTGGCGGGAACCCTCTTCCTGGGTTTCTCGCCCTCAACATCGTCACCAGGGTCATCGCCTCTGATCTTATAACGCAATGCAGTGCATACCGGGCATTCATTCAAATTCTCGTATTCACCGCGGTAGAGGATGCAGTCGTTGATGCATGCATGTATCTTCAGAACCTCTAAACCTAGAGGGCAGACAACCTTCTTTGCTTCGTACGTACTGGCGGGCAACTCGTTATTCTTTGGAAACATATTCTTCAACATTTTCAGCAAGTTTTCAAATGCCGAGTCAGCTACACCTGCCTGTGCCTTCCATTTCAGCAAATCCAGTGTGCAGCCCAGCTTTTTCAGACCATCATCGCATCCGGGGTACAACGACTTTCTGTGATCCTCTAACATGCGATCCAAATTCTCCCTCTCCTTTTCAGTTTCGCAGCGTCTCCGTGCATCAGCAATGGTCAGACCAAGATCATCAACGGTCTCATCACGTGCCTCTTCTTCACCTTCACCTTCCCCTTCACCTTCAGCATCCTCCATGAGAGTATCACCGAAATGAGCAAGATAGCTTTCATCGATGAAATCATCCCCTTCTTCATCTTCTTCCATTATAACCCCTCTTTCTCCATGCTTGGTCCAACAATTATAGCTTGGCATGAAACCGTGCCGAAGCAGGTGCAGGTGAACTTCTCTTGAGGAAGAGTAACCCTTCTGATTCTTACAGTCAACACATGGACAGATAACAAAACCCTTCTGCTTGTTCGCATTAGCCACTACGAGGAAATCTTTCAAACCCGTAGTGAACTCGCGGGAGAGTCGGTTACCGTACATCCATTGCCGATTCATCTGCATTATTATAATATAAAATATATAATTAACCATCATGCATTTGTTAAACTAACTAGCTATAAACAATAGAAATTAAACAATGAACAACACACATGCATATTTTATCAATGACACACATGCATGAAAGGTTCAAGTTGCTAACCGCGATCGAGGAGAAAAAAATAAATGAGGAACCTCAAGTGTGGCTCCAACACTTCATATCATGTTTGTTTCACGCTCTTTGGGGCATTTCATCAAACACCTTGTGTGCATAAGAGGAACCAAAAGCAAACCTACACCCCCTTGTGAAGCTTGCGCAGAGAAGTGGCACCAAATGGCTAAGTGAGTGTGCTGAACTGGTATATATAGGGGAGGAGCTTTAGTCGCGGTTGGCCTGGCCAACCGCGACTAAAGGCCTTTGGGCACCTTTAGTCGCGGTTGTCCTGGCCAACCGCGACTAAAGCCTCTCACGTGCACCAGCTGGCCACCGAGCGCCTTGGGCCCAGGCATTTGGTCGCGGTTCGTCTGCCGAACCGCGACTAAAGACTCCATTAGTCGCGGTTCCTACAATTTCGCGACTAATTGGGCTGGACGGAAGCCTCTTTTTCTACCAGTGTCCTTTCTTAGAAGTCAAGCATTTTTCTGCTACGCAGAGCGTGCATATTTGTTTGGTGCCTTCTTTTCAAATGCTACACAGCCAAGTATTCCCTGCTAGTACAATATCCTGTTGATGCATATTTAAGTACACTTACACGCCTTGTGCTAAAAACTAAATGGTTTGTTTGGTGCCATCTTTTCCAGCACATGAAGATTGATGAGTAAAAGCAGTATAACTGGAGACAAAGGGAAAAACTTTTCTTCCATGTGCTATCAAGATAACCCAATGCAAGCTCTGGTAGTGATGCTTATTCAGCGGGGATCTTTTCAGTCCTTGAAACTCGGGTCTCGCTGTTCATGTACTACAAAATTATTGTGTCACATTATGTACTAAGTGATATATATGTCCCACTGTGTACTCAAATTAGGATGGATGACATGCACTCAAATTAATATTTCTGCCTACGATGATCCACTTGGACATGTATTTAAAAATTTGTGCTTGACATGTACTCCCATATTCGTGGTTGTGTCCAGCTTGGACCACCTTCGCTTTTACTAGGAACAGAATGACCTTCACACTGTTAAGATTTGAAGTTGTGCAGATTGGATATGAGAAAGTTGGGGTTGTTACTGCAAAAAGACATGTTTTATATCTAAACGTCAGCAGGGGGTTTTCATCAAATGTACAATAAGTGGCTGAGATGCCTCCCCTCCAATCTGGACCATCCCTATCCAATCCAATGGCCCAGGTTTCATTTTTCTATTCTTCCACCATAAGCCCAGATTCTACACTAGTCTCCCCCTACTTGCTCCTTCCTATATGGTGTAACTTCATAGTTCAAGATGGCCTTTGAAGCCATATATTTTCCCTTGGGGAAAATTCTATATGTACATTGCTTAGGTTGTTAATGAAAGTTAGCTGCCTTTGAGGGCTACAATTTGCCAAAAGAAAAAGCTCTTGAACATGTCTAAACCGAGCATCCGGTTAGGCGTCAACCGTTCAACTGCCCCTTATAATTTTTCCTATTTGTGTGGACTCCTTTCTCTATCAAAAATAATCTATATCAATAGCAATTCTTCTTCTTCTTCTTCTCCCTCTCCTTCACACACTGGGCTTACTATTTGACAGTACGCGGTCACGGGGCGGACACGCAAGGTCCAGCAAGACGACGAACCTTGTGATGGGCTCCGCGGTTTCATCGCGGTGACGAAAAGCGAGGGAAGACGGTGTTCCAGGCGGAGAGGGTTGTAAAAGTACACGAGCGTCGGCTGTATTTTGGATGGGTCAGAACTCAGAGCATCTCCAATAGCTTGTCTATATGGATGTCTATACTCGTTTTCACGACGTGAGCCCAAAACAGGCGTCCAACAGCTTGTCTATATGGTTGTCTAGATATACACATCCTTTAAATCGACCTCGACAATGTCCACGCCTGGACAATGTGAAGGCGTTGTCTAAACTCAGCTATAGTCATGATTTCTTCCTCTCCCCAGCAACGGCCCACCTGTCATAGTCCTTATATATAGACGTTCTAATGCAAAACTGAATGTGTATATGAGGGAATTTTTTTAGACCATTGTCTATATAAATATATAGACATCCAAATATACACATGATATTGGAGATGCTCTCAGGAGCGTCGGACGCCAACATAATGGACGTCCCGGCTCCCTCAGAGCTCACTGATCCTGGTTTGGGATCGGACCGGGAAGTTTCACCGATCCAACCCAAAATAAAGGTGCTATTTGATGATCGCGTTTGAGAGATGCCCTAGCCAGGCCACGGCGCGCGCACGCCCCGCACGCCCAAGCCTGTTTTCTCCGTGGAGTGGACCATCCCTCGGGGACGTAGCGTATCCCGCGTGCAGTGCACAGCCGGCCCACTCCCTGCTTCCGCTCCTCCAGTCCTACCTATTTGCCTGGAGCGTGTTCCACTTCCACCATTGCGCAAGGCACGCATACACACACACGCGCGCCTGCGCTCTGACGCCACCCCACCACACCACGCCGGGGAAGGAAGGGAGGAAGGAACCTGCTCCGCTCCATCCATGGCGTCCCACGCGGCGCGCCTCCTCCTGCTCCTCGCGCTGGCCGCCGCGCTCGCCGGCCGCTCCGGTACGCCCTCCCAAGCCACATTTCTTCTTCTTTTTCACCCAATATCTCGCTGGTTCTGGTTCGTTTCTTGGAAATCTGTTGGCTTACTGCTCTTGATGGCCGTGGGACGATGAGCAGCAGAGGGGGCGTGGTGCGTGTGCCGCACGGACCTGCCGGACGCGACGCTGCAGAGGACGCTGGACTACGCGTGCGGCAGCGCCGCCGCCGCCGACTGCAAGCCCATCCAGCCCAACGCCGCCTGCTTCGCCCCCGACAACGTCAAGGCGCACTGCTCCTACGCCGTCAACAGCTTCTACCAGCGCAGCGGCCAGAACCCGCTCGCCTGCGTCTTCTCCGGCACCGCCGTGGTCTCCTCCACCGACCCAAGTACCCACCTGCTCTACTCATCCACTCACTCACCGTTTCCTCCGTCCTTTCCTTCCCTGAAGCCCCAATCGCACAGTTCTAGATTTCTGACGATGCTCCATTTTCTTGCAGGCACCAACGGCTGCAAGTACCCTGCAAGTGCAACCCCAAGGTAACGCGCCTCATTGCTGATCTACTACACTATTTTGCAGAGTTCATCGTCCTCTCTTTTTTCTTGAGAAAATAGACAACGACATATAAGAACTAGTAGTAAGATGTAGGAGGATTGTTGAACATTATTTCAGTCTTCTTTCAGTTTCATTGCTACCCGCAGAAAACCCTTTACAGTCAACAGCATTTCGCCCATTTAGGGTCTCTTTGATTCAAAGGATTTTCATAGGATCTTTGAAGGATTAGAATCCTTACGAATTTTTCCTATGTTGGTAGTTTGATTCGTAGCATTGAATCCTGTAGAATATTTTCCTAAGGATTCATTTGTACTACGTTTCACAGGAATTCTAATATCCACTCCAACCTTTTGAAAGAAATCCTTTGTTTTTCATGTGACACAATCAAACAAACTCAAATCCTATAGGGATCCAATGAACATGCCATTCGAATCCTACTTTTTTCCTATTCCTGTGTTTCTGCAATCCTATGAATCAAAGAGGCCCTTACTAGCTACCAGACGGATTGCAATCCCGAATATTTATTAAGTACAAAATGAGATGTCACATGCACATTTCTTGCTTACAACTCTGTCCAGAAGTACACCGCCATTCATTAGCATGCTTTCGGCCGTCTTCACAAGACGCCGTTGCAGCCCAGCTATGGGTCCATTGCCTCATTGCCTTGCCTCATTGGGTCATTGACCAGCAATAATCAGAGGATATATTTGGTGGCTGCTGCCATGTGATGGCATCCGCTGTGGGGCGGTGTGTCCGTTACTTGGCTGGGGAAACCCTATGCGCGTGGGGTTCCCTACTTTTCCCACATTTGGCTGCATCATCGGTGCACAACTGGTGTCATCCTGGACTCTTTTGAGGGGAATCCTATACGCTCCTTTTGAAACTAGTCCTCGCAAATTAGCAGGCCATTTGGTGTGAAGGGAGTTCCAGCCGTTTCGATTAGTCTGTTCTGGTCCCTTTTACAGCAGTAGATAACTCCTTCTAAATGGTTGAGCACAACTCATGCTTTGTGTGTGTCTTTTTGGTTTGTTCAATGCCCCTGACAGCCCGCCGCCGCAAATGGCGCAAGGTCCGAACGGCCCCCTGAAGGACACCAGCGGCGGCACCGGCGTTCTGCCAGAGGCGCCACAGGCCCCGGTGTTCCATCCGCAACCCCGAAATTAATTCGGCAGTGTCAAGCGGACCAGCAGTTGCAAGTACCTTACTAGTTGCTTTGATTTTCTTCCTTATGGCTTGATTTCAGCCTGGTATATTGGTTCATGTACGAACTGGGATATTGGTTCATGGAGTATGGGACTATTTTGTACTTCATTGAAGTACCGATTAGATTAAAGGTGAATGAATTACTCAAACCCCCTTGCTATATATAGTTGAGGTGGACCTTCACTCAAGGAACTTGCGAGGGAACCAAGATAATGTTTTTTTTTTGAGAAAAAGAACCAAGATAATGTTGATGCATGCTTGAAAGAAATGATGAGCTGACCAGCGGAAATAATCATGACAACCGAAATAATCATGACAAATACGATTAAGGCATTTTAATCACAGGTACTATTGATCACCTGGTGCAAGAGCAAACGGAGTGGGACGGCGAACAGATATTACATGATATGAAAAAACAAGCCTATAAGCTAGTATAAGGCGCTCCAAGCACCACACAGTTCTTGCTCTAAAAAAGGTCTCTGTCGTAGAGTTTGAAGCCTGCCGTATCCCCCTTGGCAACCATGTACTCGCGGTCAACGGTACGTGCTCACCCTGTGGAAGGAAACGATCACACCAAACGCAGCGTGGACCTAGGATTCAAGCATCACAGCGTCATCCACACTGCGGGTTGATACGTACGTACATGGCGCCGACTGGGGACTTGGAGATGGAGTAGCGGTTGTGCCCGAGGAGATACATAAGCGCCCTAGTGGCCATGAAAAGCCTGCCACAGAGCTGTGTCTGTGAGGCAAAATGAACACGAAGAAGGCTCTTAGCAGGCATGGAATCTATGACGTTTGTTAGAATTATGTCGAATATTATTGTATAAGGTAGGTTACAGTTGGACTTTGTTTTGGATTGTGTGTAGACAGGGTAAGAGTTGTGTCCTAATAAGACACCTGTATCCTAGGCCTCACATATATATCGGAGGTAGACACACGATGTAACCTATGCCAACATAATAGCACAGGCACACAAGGGGGAGCCGGCGGCGTGTGCCGTCACCCAGGTGGAGTGCGGCATTGTGACAGTGTCACGGTGAGGAGCGCCCGTAGTCAAGCCCCGGGGATGTAGCCATATCGGTGAACCTCATTAACAAATCTCGGTGTCATGCTCGTGTGATTGCTTGGTCCTCGAATGATCGACTACATGCATCGGACTTATTCTAACAAGTGATATCATGAGCAAGGTTACGAGAAGGTCGCGGTTCGTTGATTTAGAGAAAGGAGCGAAATATCTCGTCAAATCGGTCACGCAGTAATCGGTCGTTCAGTCGGCGACTGCGAGGAAGATCAATGGTGCGGCGGGGTTTTGCACGTTGATGGTAGCGACCGTAGGAACCATTGGAAGTTGTCAGCGTGGGATTCGTTTGGCTGATCGATGATCGATGCCGTCTGGTTTGTTTTTTATCCGATTGCGGCGGCAGCAGGCTAGACGCGGATCTCGGCGGAATTGTGTTGCAGCAGAACTTCTTGTCGTCTTGGTGTCGACGAGATGCGATCGGTGGCTGGCGGTGCGCGAGGACCCGCTTGCCAGGGTGTGTGCGCCGAACGCTGGATGCCCAAGCATGCGCAAATGACCGCGGTCCAGGTGCGGGCGTGGCCGAAACACACTGAAGGACGGGTGGCCTAGTCGCGTGGCGTGCATTGGCAGTGGCCCAGGTTGGGCTCTTGGGAGCCGCGTGAAGCAAGGCACCGTGTGGGAAGCCGGCTGCGAGCAAATTGATCTGACAGGAGCATGGCGTGTGAGATTTGTTTGGACAAAAAAAAAGAGTAGTCTGCACATGGTGATGGCATTTACGTGGCATGGATAGCAACATGAAAGGCAAATGGTATTGGGAGTTGTGAGGCACATGCTTGGTGAACCACGAGACTACCGGAAGTTATTTTCTTGAGGATGTGTTGCTAATTGCACGTGTGTTTTCTATCAGTTTGCTGGCAGGTCTACAACGTGCGAATCAGGTTCGCGGAGCCTGGAGTGCGTGGCAGGGATCATGCATACACAGGGCGCCAAGCAATGCACAGAGAAGCGCGGGGCAGACATGACGCGGGGTGAAGCATGATTGCAGTCGAATAACTTCGGCTGGGTTGGACTGGACTGTCTGACGGATCGACGGGGATGTCGGCCAAAGCAGAAGACGGCGGTGATTTCAGCGACGATGACATAGGAGCGTGATGCTGATGGTGGCCGACTTCTGAGGCGTGGAAACACGTGATGCAGGCTTGAGGGCTTGTGCGGCTTCGACGAGACTATGACGTAGGGTTGATTCAAGGTTGTGTACACATGAGAGATTGAAGTCGACAGAGCGCAGGGGTGGCACGTACAACCACCATGGAGTCATGTTGAAGGTGGAGCTGGAGTCCGGCGGAAGACTTCACTCTGTGCTGATGGAGGGGCTACGGCATAAGAATTCGGAGAGTCGAAGCCTATTTCAGCGGGATAGCGAGAGACACGTGGTTTCAGACTGGGTACCAGTGGTTTGAAGGAGACGTGATACTCGACATCGGTCGGTGATGATCGGTGGTTCTCTGCAGTAGGGGTCTGAGTGGTGTGGGTTCGCGACCTTGGGAGACTCGACCAGGACAACAGAGACTCGACGCGGTGATAGCGGCGAGGCGTGTGGTAAGCACGGGACACAGCGATAGACCAAGGCACTGGTGGTCAGACATGTGGTCAGACAAATTGTGCAGGGGGTGCTGAAGCAGTGTTGACGAGTACTTGATTCAAGTTGGTGACTGGGTCTATCGGTGCCGGAAGATGGACAACAGTTGACCATGGAGAATCTGAGAAAGTGACGGAGAGTCTGTAATTGTCAAAGGCTGAGAGAGTACATGGCCGTATATTCTGTGGTGTTCAGTGCACATGACAAAGTGCGGATGACAAGTACAGAAGGAGGTGGAGTGCTATAGCTATGGGACATGTCAGAGACTATCTGGGACGAAGGATGAGACAACTGTGAATTTGACTCAGGGTGATACAGGGCGACGGTAAAATTCCTTCAAGTTTCAGACAGACGGTCAAGAAAGAGCAGTGATGTTGAGTTCAGCTAACTCTTATATGTGGTGTCCAATACGTGAGTTGTTCACTTTCACGCAGACAGTGGTCGGTGTGTGATGGCATTGAACGGATTCTCTGGAAGTTGGGAGCACGGATTAGAGTAACAAGGAACTTAATTTTGCTCGAGTGTTGACCGTGGTCAAGAAAAGGAGAGACTACAAGTTACAGGTGGAGTCACATGGAGTCTGGGAGTAGCAGCAGTGCTCATGGCGTATCTCAAGTCCAATGTACAAGGAGGTTCGATGCATGGATGAATTTAAGGTGGTGAAGAATATTCGCCAAGGTGGAGTTTGTTAGAATTGTGTCGAATATTATTGTACAAGGTAGGTTGCAGTTGGACTTGATTTTGGACTGTGTGTAGACAGGATAGGAGTTGTGTCCTAATAGGACACATATATCCTAGGCCTCTCATATATATCGGGGGTAAACATACGATGTAACCTATGCCACATAATAGCATGGGCACGCGGGAGAGCCGGCGGCGTGTGCCGGCGCCCGGGCGACCAGGATGCGGTATTGTGACGGTGTCATGGGGGAGCGTCCGTAGTCATGCCTCAGGATGTAGCCATATCGGTAAACCTCGTTAACAAATCTCGATGTCGTGCTTGTGTGATTTTTTGGTCCTCGATAGATAGACGGAGCGCCTCGGATTTATTCTAGCAATGTCGAAGAACTTGCGCAACGCCATAGCACGGTCACAAAAAGGACTTGGGTATCAGCTGGGGGTGAGGGTGGCGGAAAACGGGAGCCGGTGCGTTGACCGTCAGAGAGCTTTTCGCCTTCTTCGCATGGACGAATCGGGTCTGCACAACGTTCATATCATCTGAATCCAATGCACGCTGCAGAAAAAACAAAACGAGTGAGCAAAAAACAAAGAAAAAATAAACCGAATGTCTGGGGTGTTTGGTTAAGAAGTCCTAGGACTTTTTCTAGTCCCAGGGACTAATCAAAAAAGACTCTTCAGTAGAGTTTTTTTCTAGTCCCTGTAAAAAAAGTTTCTCCAGTTTGATTCCTAAAGACTTTTTAGGGACTTTTTCTAGTCCCTGGAACTAAAAAGTGTCTGAACCAAACACCCCCTCAGATGGGGAGAGAAGGGACACCTTGCAAGCAGAACGAGCACTGGGAGCCATCCCACGCGTAGCAAAGCAAATGAGAGCAGCTTTTTTTTCTTTTTGAGGAACGCAAATGAGAGCAGTTGAGTTTGAAGCGTATCCGACTATCCACCACGCGTTGTGCTACGGTAATTATGATTTTTACTAAGATGAATAGGTACGTCATGCAAGGACAGGTGGCGATAGACTAGGGTGCAGAAAAGTGGCCTGTACCGCCGCGCGCGGTGCTCTGACCTAAATTGCTACGGAAACCACTCCACACTACTACAACGCAATAAGCTGAAACTCACATGGTGGCGTCCACCATGACCGCCACCATATTGTCGGCACTGCCTGCGTAGCCGAGACTCCCACCATCAATTTGCTTGCTAATTTATTGCAAAGCATGCTGGACACAAAATTATGCTGCTAATTAAGGACAGTATAACTGAACCTAAAGCGAGCCCCCTCAGCGATTTAGATTTCTAGCCGTTCGTTTTCATGATCTGAACGTTTTTGGCCGTCTGATCTCCCGTGTACAGCCATCTCCCCCGAAACTGGCCCAGCCGTCCTTTGGGCGGGTGCACCTATTTAACGCATTCTGCTTCAAAAAGACGTTCCTTCGCAAAGGCTGTGCGCGACTGGGCCGGCCCATTGAACTCGCACGAGTGGTCGGGCGAAAAATGGGTAAAAAGGAAAGAGCGCCCGACGTGCAATTCGAACTACAGACCTCCAGTTTGTGAACGCGTCATGCTAACCACCCTTACCGGGATTGGGTGTAGGATTTTGTTCAAGCCACCGGGAATCAAATCCCGCCGCCCCTGCTTAGCGCCTCCGTTGTAGATGCCCTTAGTTTGATATTTAGATTTTGTGACATGATAATTACATGTAGTTTCTCAAAAAAATCAGAAGTTAAAAAAAAAATCTTAAAAAACATATAAATGTACAACAGGATGTCTCTACACATGAACAAAAATCTATGAGAAAATATATTTTTTTGTTAAAGAATATGAGAAAATAGGTTTTTCTTTTCTTTGAGAACTATGAGAAAATATGTTGGGATGTGAGCAAATCAACACGGTGGGCCAGCCCATCATCCAAAGCCCGGGTTCTGGTCGAACCCAACACCGAGTAGAAGAAGGCTGCATCGCTCCGCTGTGAGCCTTCGTCTACCCCAAATCCAAACCCCACCCAGACCCTCGCTCCGCCACACCATGGCGCCGCTGACCGACGACGCCACCGCCGAGATCCTCTGTCAGGACCAAAATCACCCTGTCTGAAGTTCAAAGCGCTGCAATCAGGATTCAGTTAATTCAAACCCCTCTCTATCTGGCGGGAAGCGTCTGGAGCCACCCATCTTCGATCGCACGGCCAGGGCGTCGTCAAACTGCTTCACCAGTTATGATGGCCCGACGAGCGTCCGATCTTCATCGTGTGGCTGTGATCGCCCAGTCTGTCGATGTTCCCTTTCCGGCAAAGACCACATCGACTCTCTCTTTCAGTTTTGCTTTTCTCTTATTTTTACTCCACTTTGTAAGGCTATAATATAAAGCCAGGAGATGGGATCGGGAGATGGCATCTTGTTATTGTTACGGTTTCCCCCTTGCCGCCGCCAGTGTTCCTGGCCGGCTAGAACCTCTGTAATGAGCTAGACTCGCTTAATCATTCCTCTGAATTCGGCTAAATCTGACTAGTTCAGTTTTCCCTTTTCTGAATCCTGTTCTTCAGACCACCTGGGTCTGACAAGTGGTAATCAGAGCAAGGTTCATCACCTCGGCGGCGCGAGATCTGGTGCCGTAAAATCCTCCACTTCTCACCGGACAATCTTGGCGGCGGTGTAGCTGACGACGGCGTTGGCGGCGGCGAATAGCTTGGTACAGGTTTGGGGCTGGGGTGTGGTTGCTGGAACACACCGTTCCAACAGTAAAATCCCACCTGCCACCCAGATCCGGTGTACTTCCGGCGGCGTGGAGAAGGCGGCGGTGCAGCCGGCGGCAGGATCTACAGCCAAGGACGGGTTGCAGCAAGTGTTGTGGTAAAATTCCTCCCTTCGCCTGACGATCTTCCGCAGTGAGGTTACTCGGCTCCCTGCCAGTTCTAAAACCCTCTCTGCATCACTCCTTCAAGATGACTGGCCCTTCAGAGTCGTCCTCAACCAGCAATCTGGAGCTGCAGTCCTTACAACTGGATGTCCAAACACTGCAGAAAAATCGAGAGCAGGACAGACAAGACTTTGAGGATTTCAGGGACCATGTGCAAGACAATTTCCAGTCCATGCAGAAAACTTTAGGGGAACTACAGGGCACGCTTAACAAATTATCTCAGATTTTCCCAAGCCAAGAGAAACCCCACCCAATCCCCAAGATGTCCCTGAGGGAAGTGGCCAAAATCATACACCACAAGGCCCCGTGCTTAGGCCAGTCAATGGCCTCCACACCCCTCCTACTACAGGTTCTGTAACCTTGGTGAACAAGCACACTGGAAAAGAACTTAACTTGGATGGCAGCACCAAAATTCCTTACAGGCACCCCCACTTTGCTGACAACAGAATTCCTCCACCTGATGCAAGAGCAACTACTGCAATTCCTCAAGCAGGAAACATGCAACAAATCATTCAGTTAGAACAAGAGCAAGGTGAGGAGCAGGCTCAACAATCAGCTGGCAGAGGGGGCACTGTACAGAGAGACCAAGTCCAAGACAACAGAAGACTTATGACTCATGAATACAAACCACTGAAATGTACTTTGAAGCTGCTAGGACACCACTGGAGCAGAAAAATGAAATTGATGTCACTTACTTAAAGGGACCAGCAATAGAGTGGTGGAGAGGAACTGTATTTATAGCTAATACATTACCTTGGTATAGGTTTTGTAGGCTTATTGGGGACATGTTTTTAGAAACCTCAGTATGTGACAATGTCAGAACTTTTCATGCCCTCAACCAAACTGGCTCTGTCAATGATTATGTGCTCAAATTTGAACAGTCCATGAACTTTCTCAGAGGGGACAACCCTGCATTACTTGCTAATTACTACAAAGCAAGTTTCATTGCTGGCCTGAGTGATACTATCCAGCATTATGTTCAATGCCATGAACCAGCTGACTTATAAAAAGCTATTTGGTTGGCCAGAAATATGGAACAAGCCCAACCTAGCAAGAAAACACTAGTGACCTATATTAATCAGCCTGTCAGGAGGCATGTTCAGTTTGATCCAGGAAAGCCCCCTCCTAACAACACTCCTACTGTCATTCAAGAAGCCAGAATGAAAGGAATTTGCTACAAGTGCAAAGAACCATGGTTTCCTGGCCACAAGAAAGTTTGCAAGCTTGCAAATCAAATGCAGATACAAGCTTTCCAAGAGACCCGCCCGGATGATGCAGAATTGGTTTATTACACTGCTAATGATACTGGAGCTCCCCCACCCACCGACCTGGATGATCCCCCTTTGCAAATCTCTATGCATGCCCTCATGGGAGTCACTTCCTCCAAGCTGAGCTTCACTATTACAGTCATGCTGGGAGACAAACCTGCTACTGCCCTCATTGATAGTGGCAGCACTGCAACTTTTGTAACACCTGCAATGGCACAACTTGCTCTGGGTGCTCTCACTCCAACTAAGAAAAAGAAAGTGTTAGTTGCAAATGGATAAACTCTATGGACTGAATTCATTGCCCTTCAATGTCCTTTTGTTGTGCAAGGAACTGAATTTTCCCATGATTTCAGAGTCCTATAGTTGCAAGGTTATGATGTCATATTGGGAGCTGATTGGATGAAAATTGTTAGTCCTGTCCAGCTAGATTTTGAAGAAATGGAAGTACAAGTAACTCTGAAATCAGGAGAAAAGAGAATTTTCAAAGATGAAAGCCTCCCTAGTGAAACAGTTCAGGAAATGGACAACATGGAGCACCTATCTAATGATAATATCTGTGGGGCTGTGCTGATATTAAACAGAATTGCTCTGACTGAACATGAGGACACTATTGTTCCCCCTCCTGTCCAAGAACTTCTGGGTCAGTATAAGGATATATTTGGCACTCCTACTGATTTACCCCCTAAGAGAACTGCAGATCATGCAATTCCTTTTGAACCTGATGCAAAAGTAATAAACCAAAGTCCCTACAGATTGCCCTATCACCAAAAGGAAGCTATGGAAAATATCATTCAAGAAATGATTAAAAACAAAGTGATCAGAGACAGTTCAATTCCATACTCCTCTCCTGCAATTCTAGTGAAAAAGAAAGATCTATCTTGGAGACTTTGCAATGATTTCAGAAAGGTCAACACTCAAACAATCAAAAACAAGTACCCCATCCCTGTTATTGAGGACTTGCTGGATGAACTGCATGGAGCCACTGTTTTCACTAAATTAGATCTCAGAAGTGGGTACCATCAGATCAGAATGAAGGAGGAGGATATTGGCAAAACTGCTTTTAGCACTCATTGTGGACACTATGAATACCTTGTTATGCCTTTTGGTTTAACCAACGCCTCCTGCAACTTTCCAAATGCTCATGAATACCATCTTAGCCAAGTATCTCAGAAAATTTGTACTAGTATTCTTTGATGATATTTTGGTGTTCAGTAAAAATATGAAAGAGTACATAATCCATTTGCAACAAGTGTCTGAAACACTTAAGGAACACCAAATGTACCTTAAAGCCAGCAAGTGTGTCTTTGCTCAGCCTCAGGTGGAGTACTTGGGACATGTTATTAGGGCTTATGGAGTTGCAACAGATCCACTCAAAATTCAGGCAGTAACACAATGGCCAGAACCTGAAAATGTCACACAGCTAAGGAATTTCTTAGGTCTTACTGGTTACTATAGAAGATTTGTAGAAAATTATGGAATCATTTGTAGGCCACTGTATAACTCCCTGAAGAAGGACATTTTCCATTGGGGGCAAGAACAAGTTCAGACTTTCAATACCCTAAAGAACAAAATGACACAAGCACCAGTGTTGGCCCTACCAGACTTCTCCAAGCCCTTCATCCTAGAAACTGATGCTTGTGCCTATGGGTTGGGTGCAGTCCTAATGCAAGAAGGACGACCTATTTCCTTTTTCAGTAAAGCAATTGGCCCTAGAGCAACTGCTAACTCCACTTATGACAAGGAAGCATTAGCAATC
The DNA here is from genome assembly GCA_963921465.1 of Triticum timopheevii. Taxonomy (NCBI): domain Eukaryota; kingdom Viridiplantae; phylum Streptophyta; class Magnoliopsida; order Poales; family Poaceae; genus Triticum; species Triticum timopheevii. The sequence continues at coordinate 521,735,857 of OY997270.1, forward strand.
ATTGAAGCTCTCAAGCACTGGAAACATTATTTTGCTGCATCTTCTCTTATCATCAGAACTGATCAGCAGAGTCTGAAATATATACAAGAACAAAAACTCACTGAAGGAATTCAACACAAGATTTTGGTCAAACTCCTTGGTTATAATTACACTGTGGAGTACAAACAGGGAAAGAAAAACAAAGTGGCTGATGCACTTTCAAGAGTGCAACACAAAATACATGCTCTAATAGCTTCTTCTGTCAAACCTGCCTGGGTAACTGAAGTAGTGGATATCTACAAAAATGATCAAAGATGCAAGGACCTACTAGCTCAGTTGGCTGTCAAGCCAGACTCTGTGACCAACTACACAGTTCAACAAGGTGTGCTCAGATACAAAAACAGAATTGTGATAGGAGCTGATAAAACCATTAGAACTAAACTGCTAGCTACTTTACATAGCTCTGAATTGGGTGGCCATTCAGGACATAGAGCTACATATCAAAGAGTTAAACTTCTCTTCCATTGGCCTGGCATGAAACAATTTATTGTTGACTATATCAAGCAATGCCCTATTTGCCAAATCAACAAAGTTGAACACTGCAAGTACCCTCGGCTGCTCCAACCTCTACCACTCCCAGATTTTGCTTGGTGCCACATAAGCATGGATTTTGTGGAGGCTCTTCCTACTTCTCACAACAAGAACATGATTCTGGTTGTTGTGGACGGGTTCACCAAATACAACCACTTTATTCCATTAAAACACCCCATTACAGCTAATATTGTAGCTAAGGCTTTCACTGATAACATCTTCAAACTCCATGGGCTACCAGCTGTGATTGTTACAGACAGAGACAAAATCTTCACTAGCAAGCTCTGGCAGGACCTGTTTAAGAAGTTGGGCCTCAAGTTACACATGAGTACTTCTTATCACCCCCAGTCAGATGGTCAGACAGAAAGAGTTAATCAATGTCTGGAAAATTATCTGAGATGCATGGCTTTCATCCAACCATAGAAGTGGCTTAATTAGCTGTCCGTAGCTGAGTGGTGGTACAACACTAGATACCACACAACTCTCAAGATAACACCCTTCCAGGCTCTTTATGGCAGACCACCTCATATGCTAGTTGAAACTGCTCTTTATCCCGTGGAAGAAATGGAACATTTCCCTGATGTGCTCACTGCTGAACAAACAACATCACATATTAAAGAAAACCTCTTGACAGTTCAAACCAGAATGAGACATTATGCTGATAAAAAGAGATCTGAGAGAACCCTGGAAGTTGGTGACATGGTCTACCTGAAACTGCCACCTTACATGCATACTACTCTCAGCATCCACAAATGCCTCAAACTGCACTCCAAATTTTATGGACCATTCAGAGTTACCCAGAAAGTTGGCAACCTGGCTTACAAGCTCCTCCTTCGAGATGATTGCAACCTACACGATACATTTCATGTGAGCCAGCTCAAAAAGCATATTTGTCCCATGGCAATTCCAAACCCCAAGCTTCCCCTAGTGAATCTAGATGGCACAATCTTACTGGAGCCAGAACAACTGCTGGAAAGAAAACTTGTCCTGTGCGTCGAAGGCAACATCAGCATTCCAGTTGTTCACTGTCTCATCAAATGGAGTAATCTACCCGTGGACGAGGTCACTTGGGAGGATGCCACCTTCATACAAAAGGTATTTCCGAATTTCCAGCCCTGAGGACAGGTCTGATCTAGAACGGGGGGAATTGTCAGGACCCAAATCACTCTGTCTGAAGTTCAGAGCACTTCAATCGGGATTCAGTTAATTCAAACCCCTCTCTATCTGGCGGACGAGTGTCTGATCTTCATCGTGTGGCTGTGATCGCCCAGTCTGTCGTTGTTCCCTTTCCGGCAAAGACCACAACCACTCTCTCTTTCTGTTTTCTTTTCTCATATTTTTACTCCACTTTGTAAGGCTATAAAGCCAGGAGATGGGATTGGGAGATGGCATCTTGTTATTGTTACGGTTTCCCCCTTGCCGCCGCCAGTGTTCCTGGCCGGCTAGAACCTCTATAATGAGCTAGACTCGCTTAATCATTCCTCTGAATTCGGCTAAATCCGAGTAGTTCAGTTTTCCCTTTTCCGAATCCTGTTCTTCAGACCACTTGGGTCTGACATCCTCCTCCGCCTACCACCGGACGAGCCCGAGCACCTCTTATGCGCCGCCCTCGTCTGCAAGCGGTGGCTCCGCATCATCTGCGACCCCGGCTTCCTCCGTAGCTATCACGCCTTCCACGGTGCTCCTCCACTCCTCGGCTTCCTCCACAGGCTCATGCTCTCCCAATTGGGCCCGCCCGCCCCTCGCTTCGCCTTTGCCACATCCATGCCCGACTTCCCCTACCCGGGCTCCGACGACCGCCTTGTGACTCCCCTCGGTTGCCGCCACGGCCGCGTCATGTCCTACCTCAGGCGGGACGATGGGTTGTATTACCATGTCTGGGATCCCATCACAGGAGACTGCCACGCCGTGCCCACAGCAGGCATCGACTGGCTTATCTAGTCCGTGGCTGTGCTCTACGCTGTCGACGGGTGCGACCATCTCCACTGCCATGGCGCCCCCTTCTGCCTGCTCTTCGTGGCCACTCATGGGTACCAGTACAAAATAATTGCGAGTGTCTACTCATCGAAGACGGGTTAGTGGAACGAGCCAGTGACTTCAAAAAAGTTGTGAAGTCTATTCCCGACATGTGAAGGAGGGCTTGCAGATCCACACCGCTATGACCCCAAGTACATACCATATATCCAGCCTAGGCGAGGCACCCTTGTTGGAGATGCAGTCTACTTCACAGTTCGGCTGGGCAATGCTATTGTTGAGTATGAGTTGGCCAAGGATCGCTTATCCATGATTGACCCACCATAGGTGGCGCAAGACGTGTGCTACATTTCCCTCATGGCCATGAAGGACAGCTCATTGGACTTTGTGTGCATTAAGGGATCAAGCCTTTATACATGGTCAAGGAAGATGGATACAGCTGAAGCAGCGGAATGGGTACAATACAGGGTCATCGAGCTGGAGAAAACTATACTTGTTGCCAATCCCGATGACAAATGATTTGTGGTTGGCTTTCCGGAGAGTGTGGGTGTCGTCTTTGTTATCTCAGGTGTTGGCTTATTCATGATCAAGCTCAATTCTAGGAAGGTTAAGAAGGTTGACGAGTCTGGAATCTCCTTTAGCGTCCTACCCTACATGAGCTTCTACACTCCAGGTATTATACTGGCACATTGCTAAATATGCACACATAACATGTTGATCTGGTACTATCCTGTTACCTTGCTTCAGATTTATCTTACAACAAGAGATCTATTGTTTTGTGGCATAGCTGAAGGTCACATCTCAAACCCTGTCTCGTAACCATTGGAATTAGTACTAGCACCTAGCTCACCAAAGTGGAACACTGACTTAGAGTTGGTTATGAGTTTTGGCCATGATATAGTGTAGATCATGGCACATTGCTATCCGGCTTATCACTATTAATTAAGGACTAACTGATCAAAGTTTGCCGCTGGTTTCTTTCTGCTACTATTAAGTATCAAGTCATTTATTCTCTGTTCAGCAGTTTACTTGTGAGTCATATTTTAATTATTGTTTGCTTAATGCCCGACTCAGCTAAATGAAACAAAATTATGGGTAATCTATGCCGTTTCCCTTTACATGATGTATTCAAATGACTTCAGTGTTGACCTCATCTTCAAAAGGTCTGTACAAGACTTTTTGGACAAATAGTTGTTGATACAAGGATCTAAATCATAAATTAGTTTCACCACAAAACTTTTATCATCTGTAATAGATCCTAACAGGTTTTTTCACCTCCACTAAAAACATGGGAATTCATGTTAGGTTGTGCTGTCATAAAAAAATTAAATTCACCTCTTGTTTCTTTGGCCATTTCTGAATTCTGGACCTAGCTCTGTTTCTGCCGGAAAACCTTGTGTTATTATATGAAGAAGTCCATAGGAAGCAGGGCCAATAAAATGTCTCCTTTAGCTACTATTTTTGATTGATCAAATAGTTTATTTAGCATGAAGTGCCTACTGGGTGAAAAAAAAGATGGCTAAATATTAAGTCAACCTTGCTTCAACTTTTTTGTTAAGACACATTAAGTTACTTTCTGGCATAGCTGAAGCTCACATGTCAAATGCAGTCTTTTGAATTTTGCAACTAGTTATAAGTAGAACAACACATCTAATTATAAATTCTGATACTGGACAGTTGGATATGATTTTTGTGCTTGGTGTTTGTTTTTTATATCATGGAAGATTGTTGTCTCTAGCGAGGACTCAGTGGTGTGCCGCTCAATAGTGGTGCATTCCAGAATGGACGAATCTATCATCTTTAGTCTGCTGTTGTTGGCATCCAAGCTACTAATATCAGGTTATTTTGTTTATGTAGAGCAGTTTAAGCATGAGGGGTGCAAGTCAATTGTGATCTATTGCGATTGTTTTCATTTCAATTATCCTAATATTATGGCTAGAAAATTGTGTTACAGTTGATTAAGTGTGTTTCTGATGTGTTATGTAGTTTAAGTGTAGTGTGTAAGTCATGATGTTCAATTTTGGTTGTCATGTCGAATTCGTCCTTGATCACATTGAGCGCAAACTTCAGTTATGGCTGACTGTGTTTTTGTTGAATTCCTGTTGATCAGATCATCGGAAAATTATTCCTGGTTTTTAATTGGTTTTCTTCTGTTAAGCAATTTTAAGTATGAATGGCAAAAGTCATATTGTTCAATTGTGCTTGTCCTATTGAATCTGTCCCAATCATATTATTCACAAACTATATTTCTTTTCAGTATGTCAGGCATATTTTGGTGACTATTTGGTAATGTTCAAATCAGCTCCATTAAAACTGAAATTATGTGGACTCACGTTGTTTCGACTTTCTAGAAACTGACATGGCATTCACTGTTGGTTTCCCGTCTTAAAAGGTTGTCAATTATCTGTGTAAGACTTTTTCGGACACATGATTGGAAGGTTATTATACTGTCATAAGAAGCAGGTCTTATTCTGCAGTCATTTGAATTCAGGTCTACGTTTGGTATGGAACAATCTTGTTAAGCAGGAAATATTGCATCATTACATTCTGGAACAAAATAATTCTTTTTTTCTGGAGTCGCCGATGGATCAAGGAACTGATCTAGCTGAGGAACCATGAAGTGGCTGGTAGGACAGGATGGAGATGAAAATTGACCTGGAAGTCATGTCCTAGATATACATGATGACCCACAAGTGTAGGGGATCTATAATAGTCCTTTCAATAAGTAAGAGTGTCAAACCCAACGAGGAGCAGAAGGAAATGATAAGCGGTTTTCAGTAAGGTTTTCTCTGCAAGCACTGAAATAGTAGGTGATAGATAGTTTTGTGATAAGATAAATAGTAACGAGCAAAAAGTAAATAAAGCAAATAAAGTGTAGCAAGGTGGCCCAATCCTTTATGTAGCAAAGGATAAGCCTGGACAAATTCTAATAATGAGGAAGGAGCTCCCGAGGACACATTGGGAATTATCGTCAAGCTAGTTTTCATCACGTTCATAGGATTCGCGTTCGGTACTTTGATAATTTGATATGTGGGTGGACCGGCACTTGGGTACTGCCCTAACATGGACAAGCATCCCACTTATGATTAACCCCTATTGCAAGCATCCGCGACTACAAAAAGGAGTATTAAGGTAAACCTAACCACAACATTAAACATATGGATCCATATCAACCCCTAACGAAGCAACGCATAAACTAGGGTTTAAGCTTATGTCACTCTAGCAACCCATCGTCTACTTATTACTTCCCTATGCCTTCCTCTAGGCCCAAATAATGGTGAAGTGTCATGTAGTCGACGTTCACATAACACCACTAGAGAAGAGACAACATACATCTCATCAAAATATCGAACGAATACCAAATTCACATGACTACTAATAGCAAGACTTCTCCCATGTCCTCAGGAACAAACGTAACTACTCACAAAGCATATTCATGTTCATAATCAGAAGGATAATAATATGCATGCAGGATCTGAACATATGATCTTCCACCAAGTAAACCAATTAGTATCAACTACAAGGAGTAATCAACACTACTAGCAACCCACAGGTACCAATTTGTGGTTTTGATACAAGATTGGATACAAGAGATGAACTAGGGTTTTGAGATGAGATGGTGCTGGTGAAGATGTTGATGGAGATTGACCCCCTCCCGATGAGAGGATCGTTGGTGATGACGTTGGTGATGATTTCCCCCCCGGAGGGAAGTGTCCCCGGCAGAATAGCTCAGCCAGAGCCCTAGATTGATTCCGCCAAGGTTCCGCCTCGTGGCGGCGGAGTTTCATCTCGTAAGCTTGCTTACGAATTTTTCCAGGACAAAACCCTTCATATAGCAGAAGATGGACGCCGGAGGCCCACAAGGGGGCCCAGGAGATTGGGGGGCATGCCCTAGGGGGGGGCCCTATCTCCTGGATAGGGTGTGGGCCCCCTGGCCTATTTCTTTTGCTCATAATTCCTTAATAAATCCAAAAAGTTGTTTCGTGGAGTCTCAGGTCTTTTGGAGTTGTGCAGAATAGGTTTCCAACATTTGCTCCTTTTCCAGCCAGAATTCAAGCTGCCGGCATCCCCCCTCTTCATGGTAAACCTTGTAAAATAAGAGAGAATAGCCATAAGTATTGAGATATAATGTGTAATAACAACCCATAATGCAATAAATATTGATATAAAAGCATGATGCAAAATGGACATATCAACTCCCCCAAGCTTAGACATTGCTTGTCCTCAAGCGGAAGCCGAAATCGAAAAATATGTCTGCATGTTTAGAGATAGAGGTGTCGATAAAAATAAAATACGGACATGAGGGCATCATGATCATTCTAATGACAACAACATATATGGATTTTGTCATATGATTTCCTATGTTCAAGTAATAAGCAATTCACAATGTCAAATATGTTCCAAAAACTTCATTGAGAACTAACAAACTATAATCTCAGTCATTGAAGCAATTGCAATTTATCGTAACATCAGAAAGAGTCAATAATAGAGCTTTTCAGCAGGCTCACATACTCAACTATCTCGTAGTCCCCCATAATTGTTAACACTCACGCAATACTTGTGGTTATAAAGTTTCAGCCGGACACTGAGAAAGATAGGGGCTTATTGTGTTGCCTCCCAACATATTCACCTTTAGGTGATGTCAACAATAATAGCCTATGCCAACTTACATCCCATTGGATATATATATCATGATCTTTCAAACACGAAGAGCTTGCCAAAGGATAAAATGAAAAGGGAAAGGTGAGGATCACCTTGACTCAAACATATAGTAAAAACATAAAGTAAAAGATAGGCCCTTCGTAGAGGGAAGCAGAGGTTGTCATGGGCTTTTAGGGTTGGATACACAAAATCTTAATGCAAAAGAACGTCACTTTATATTGCCCCTTGTATGTGGACCTTTATTATGCACTCCGTCGCTTTTATTACTTCCACAACAAGTTCGTACAAAGCTTATTTTCTCCGCACTAATAAGTCATGCATATTTAGAGAGCAATTTTTATTGCTTGCACCGATGACAACTTAATTGAAGGATCTTACTCGATCCATAGGTAGGTATGGTGGACTCTCATGGCAAAACTGGATTTAAGGATATTTGGAAGCACAAGTAGTATCTCTACTTGGTGCAAGGAGTTTTGGCTAGCATGAGGGGGAAAGGCAAGCTCAACATGTTTGGAAGGTCAATGACAATATACTTTAACTGAGATGTCGGAAAACATAAACCATTACGTTGTCTTCCTTGTCCAGCGTCAACTCTTTTAGCATGTCATACTTAATGAGTGCTTCACAATCATAAATATGTCCAAGATAATATATTTATATGTGAACCCCTCTTTCCTTATCACTTCCTATTAATTGCAACAATGACCAAGGCTACGTTCATCAACTCTCAACAATTTTTATGCCTCATACTTTCTATGTGTGAAGTTATCACTATCCATAAGATCAATATGAACTCTTTTGTTCTTTCTACTTTCTCAAGATCATAGCAACATAGCGAAGCCCTTGACTCAACACTAATCTTTATTATAGAAAGCACACGGACTCAATTACAAAAATAGATCACAATGGAAAACTCAAAACTACTTGATATCAAAACTTCGAACTAATAGATCAAGATACTACTAAAAGGACCGAACTAAGTAAAGCGGTAAAGATAGGAGTTGATGGTGATACGGTACCGGGGCACCTCCCCCAATCTTGGCAGTTGCCAAGGGGAGTGCCCATACCCATGTGATTATTTCTCCTTCTTCACGGTTTGTGTCATGATCTTCTTGGCGATTATGCCCTTCAGGATACGGTTCTCCTCCTCAAGCTTATTGACTTGTTGTTTGAGGTCCATATTTTCTTTACGGAGCTTGCCCGTGACAGACAAAGCTCCTTTTACCCAAGGATGCTGCATAGTTTCTGGAGAACAAGTGAAACTCTTTTTCATATTTTCATAAGAAAGAAATCTAGAGTTGGAAGAGATGACCAAAGCAGGGACAACCAGGCTAGGTAGTTCCCCCATAGTGAATTCTGCTTGGAGACGAGAGGTAACTTCTTGATCTTCCTCCATGGCATCTATCCTTTTCAAATCAGCCTCCATCTCATCCTCCGTTAGTGGTCCAAAGTGATAGGCATCGAGATTTGCTCCCGGACCTGGCGTTGGGTGAGACACCCGGCTCTCCCCAACTGATTCCTGAGAAGACATCTTGCTTTATTCTGCGATAGGAACAACTCAAAATGAAAACAGAAGATATTTGCGTGATACGGTGGTCAAAACCTTCGGGAGTATATATATAATGAATTTTTATCGACCAAAATAGGTAACATACAAGAAAATGGAGTCCGGGAGGCACACGAGGTGCCCACGAGACAGGGGGGCGCGCCCTACAGGGGGGGGGGGGGGCGCCCTCCTCTCTCATGGGAGCCTCGTGTCCCTTTCGAACCACTAGACTGCGGGTGATAAGGAGATGCAATTCTATGATTGACATCATACTTAGCAAGCATCTTACGGAAAGCACCATGAATAAAGTGTGAACCACCATCAGTCATAAGATATCTAGGGACTCCAAACCTCGGAAAAGTAACTTCTTTAAGCATTTTAATAGAAGTGTTATGATCAGCACTACTAGTTGGAATAGCTTCTACCCACTTAGTAACGTAATGAACAACAACTAAAATATGTGTATAACCATTGGAGGCAGGAAAAGGTCCCATATAATCAAAGCCCCAAAGATCAAACGGTTCGATAACAAGAGAATAATTCATAGGCATTTCTTGACGTCTACTGATGTTACCTATTCTTTGACATTCATCACAAGATACGATAAACTTACGAGCATCTTTGAAAAGAGTAGGCCAATAAAAACCAGATTGTAGTACCTTGTGTGCAGTTCTATCTCCAGCGTGGTGTCCTCCATAGGATTCAGAGTGATACTTGCATAGGATTTGTTCCTGTTCATGCTCAGGAACACAACGTCTAATAATACCATCTACTCCTTCTTTATAAAGGTGTGGATCATCCCAGAAGTAATGTCTTAAATCATAAAAGAACTTTTTCTTTTGCTGGTATGTGAAACTAGGCGGTATATATTTAGCAACAATGTAATTAGCATAGTCAGCATACCAAGGAGCAGTACGAGAAGCATTGACAACCGCTAATTATTCATTAGGAAAACTATCATTAATAGGCATCAGTTACATTTGACGTCCAACCTTTTTATAGAAGAGAAAGGAAGGTTAAGGGCAAGGGCGCAGCATAATATATAAGACAAACTTGCTCTTTGAGGGGAAATTTTTCCAACTAGACCGATAAATGAAAAAAAGTACCAGTCGTACCAAGAACCAAAGGCGCCAGCTTTCATTGATATATATACCGTATCTTTTAGCTGAAAAATCTATGGATAAGAACCGGATCTGGGAGGAGTGGGTCATCAAGAACATTCTCTAACCTAGACAAGTTGTCTGCAACGGGGTTCTCAGCTCCCATTCTATCAATAATATGCAAGTCAAATTCTTGGAGCAAGAGAACCCATCTAATGAGTCTAGGCTTAGCATCTTTCTTTTCCATAAGATATTTAATAGCAGCATGATCAGTGTGAATAGTAACTTTGGAATCAACAATATAAGGTCTAAACTTATCACATGCAAACACAACTGCTAAGAATTCTTTTTCAGTGGTAGCATAATTTCTCTGGGCGGTATCAAGAGTCTTACTAGCATAATGGATAACATTCAATTTCTTATCGACTCTTTGCCCTAGAACAACACCTATAGCATAATCACTAGCATCACACATAATTTCAAAAGGCAAATTCCAATCAGGTGGCTGAACAATAGGTGCTGTGATCAAAGCTTTCTTAAGTGTTTCAAATGCTTATACACAATCATCATCAAAGACAAAAGGAATATCTTTTTGTAATAAATTAGTCGGAGGCCTAGAGATTTTAGAAAATACCTTAATGAACCTCCTATAAAAACCGGCATGACCAAGGAAACTTCTTACCTTTTATGTCCTTGGGAGATGGCATCTTTTCAATAGCATCAACTTTGGCTTTATCAACTTCAATACCTCTCTCGGAGATCTTGTGCCCCAAGACAATGCCTTCATTAACCATAAAGTGACACTTTTCCCAATTCAGGACGAGACTAGTGTCTTCGCATCTCTGCAAAACTCGATCAAGGTTGCTCAAACAATTATCAAAAGAGGATCCATAGACAGAGAAGTCATCCATCAATACCTCACAAATATTTTCACAAAAATCAGAAAATATAGCCATCATGCATCTTTGAAAGGTAGCAGGTGCATTACATAAACCGAAAGGCATACGTCTATAAGCAAAAGTACCAAAAGGGCAAGTAAAAGTAGTTTTAGATTGATCCCCCGCTGATACAGGTATCTGAGAGAAGCCAGAATAACCATATAGAAAGCAAAAATGTGTGTGTTTAGATAGCCTTTCTAGCATTTGATCAATAAAAGGTAAATGGTAATGATCTTTCTTAGTAGCTTTATTTAACTTGCACAAATCAATTATCATCCTATAGCCTGTAATAATTCTTTGCGGGATCAATTCATCTTTATCATTAGGGACAACGGTAATACCTCCCTTTTTAGGGACATGATGGACAGGGCTTACCCATAAACTATCAGCAACGGGATAAATAATACCTGCCTCAAGGAGTTTTAGTATCTCCTTTCTTACCACTTCCTTCATTTTGGGATTTAATCGTCTTTGAGGATCTCTAACAGGTTTGGCATCTTTCTCCACTGAAATTTTGTGTTGACATAATGTGGGACTAATGCCCTTAATATCATCCAAGGTATATCTAATAGCAGCTCGGTGCTTCTTCAGAGTTTTCAATAATCTTTCTTCTTCTTTCTCTGAAAGGTTAGCACCAATAATAATATGATATATTTCTTTTTCATCAATATAAGCATACTTAAGATTATCAGGTAATGGTTTGAGTTCAAACACGAGATCACCCTTGGGTGGAGGGGGATCCCCAAGAATTTCAACGGGAAGATTATGTTTCAGCATAGGTTCTTGTTTAAGGAACACTTCATCTATTTCTTCCCTTTCCTTCATAAACATATCGTTTTCATGGTCTAGCAAATATTGTTCTAACGGATCAGTTGGAGGAACAGCAATGGAAGCAAGACCAATAATTTCATCCTTACTAGATGGTTCCTTTTCACGATGTTGTCTATTAAACTTAGCGAAATTAAACTCATGAGACATACCATCTAAGCCAACAGTGACAATATTCTTTTCACAATCAATCTTAGCACTAGTAGTATTCAAGAAGGGTCTACCAAAAATAATGGGACAAAAATCATCTTGTGGGGAACCAAGAACAAGAAAATCAGCAGGGTATTTAATCTTCCCACACAAGACTTCAACATCTCTAACAATCCCCATAGGTTTAATGGTGTCCCTATTGGCAAGCTTAATAGTAACATCAATATCTTCTAATTCAACAGGTGCAATATCGTGCATAATTTCTTTATAAAGATCATAAGGTATCGCATTAGCACTAGCACCCATATCACATAAACCATGATAACAATGATCTCCTATTTTAACAGAAATAACAGGTGTGCCTACAACATGTCTATGTGTCTTAGTATCGGGTCTAGCAATATTAGCAGTTTCACCCAAGAAGGAGATAACATGCCCATCTAAATCCTCATCCAAGAGATCTTTAATCATAGCAATACCAGGTTCAACATTAATTTGCTCAGGAGGTGTATAGGTCCTAGTATTACTCTTACGAACAACAGTCGAAGCTTTAACATGATATTTTATCCTAATAGGAAAAGGAGGTTTTTCAACATAAGCAGTAGGAATAACAGGATCACTATATGTAATAGTCTTCTCTTCGACTGTAATAGGTGCAACTACTTTCACTTCAACAGGAGGATTATATTTAAACCACTTCTCTTTAGGGATATCAACATGAGTAGCAAAGGTTTCACAAAAAGTAGCTACTATCTCAGAGTCAAGTCCATACTTAGAGCTAAATCCACGGAAAGCATCGGTATCCATAAAAGATTTAACACAATCAAACTTAGGTGTCATACCTGACTCCTTACCATCGTCGGAACCCCAATCTTCAGAGTTGCGCTTAATTCTTTCCAATAAGTCCCATTTGAAATCAATAGTCTTCAGCATATAGGAACCAACACAGGAAGTATCGAGCAAGTTGCGATTATCAAGGGAAAGCCAAGCATAAAAATTCTGAATAATCATTTCCCGAGAGAGCTCATGATTGGGGCATGAATATAACATTGACTTAAGCCTCCCCCAAGCTTGAGCGATACTTTCTCCTTCGCGAGGCCAGAAATTATATATGTAATTACGATCACGATGAACAAGATGCATAGGATAGAACTTCTGGTGAAATTCCAACTTCAATCGCTTATAATTCCAAGATCTCGTATCATCACATAGCCTATACCATGTCATTGCATCTCCCTTCAAACATAAAGGGAAGACCTTCCTTTTGACAACATTATCAGGAATACCTGCAAGCTTAAATAATCCACAAACTTCATCCACAAAGATAAGATGTAAGTCGGGATGCAATGTTCCGTCTCCTACAAAAGGATTAGCTAGCAGTTTTTCTATCATACCCGAAGGAATCTCAAAGTGAATATTTTCATAAGGTTCAGTAGGTTGAGGAGCATCTCTTTGCTCTTCTGGTTGGGGTGAAGATACCCCAAACAAGCCCTTTAAAGGATTAGTTTCCATAGTGACAAGTAACAGAAAATTTCAGCACACTATATAAATGTTTCCTTACCAAGTTCCACTCACCAAGAGCACTACGCTCCCCGGCAACGGCGCTAGAAAAGGTCTTGATGACCCACAAGTGTAGGGGATCTATATTAGTCCTTTCGATAAGTAAGAGTGTCGAACCCAACGAGGAGCAGAAGGAAATGATAAGCGGTTTTCAGTAAGGTTTTCTCTACAAGCACTGAAATAGTAGGTGATTGATAGTTTTGTGATAAGATAAATAGTAACGAGCAAAAAATAAATAAAGTAAATAAAGTGCAGCAAGGTGGACCAATCCTTTATGTAGCAAAGGATAAGCCTGGACAAATTTTAATAATGAGGAAGGAGCTCCCGAGGACACATTGGGAATTATCGTCAAGCTAGTTTTCATCACGTTCATAAGATTCGCGTTCGGTACTTTGATAATTTGATATGTGGGTGGACCGGCACTTGGGTACTGCCCTAACATGGACAAGCATCCCACTTATGATTAACCCCTATTGCAAGCATCCGCAACTACAAAAAGGAGTATTAAGGTAAACCTAACCACAACATTAAACATATGGGTCCATATCAACCCCTAACGAAGCAACACATAAACTAGGGTTTAAGCTTCTGTCACTCTAGCAACCCATCGTCTACTTATTACTTCCCTATGCCTTCCTCTAGGCCCAAACAATGGTGAAGTGTCATGTAGTCGACGTTCACATAACACCACTAGAGAAGAGACAACATACATCTCATCAAAATATCGAACGAATACCAAATTCATATGACTACTAATAGCAAGACTTCTCCCATGTCCTCAGGGACAAACGTAACTACTCACAAAGCATATTCATGTTCATAATCAAAGGGATAATAATATGCATGAAGGATCTGAACATATGATCTTCCACCAAGTAAACCAATTAGTATCAACTACAAGGAGTAATCAACACTACTAGCAACCCACAGGTACCAATTTGTGGTTTTGATACAAGATTGGATACAAGAGATGAACTAGGGTTTTGAGATCAGATGGTGCTGGTGAAGATGTTGATGGAGATTGACCCCCTCCCGATGAGAGGATCGTTGGTGATGACGTTGGTGATGATTTCCCCCTCCCGGAGGGAAGTGTCCCCGGCAGAACAGCTCCGCCAGAGCCCTAGATTGATTCCGCCAAGGTTCCGCCTCGTGGTGGCGGAGTTTCGTCTCGTAAGCTTGCCCACGAATTTTTTCAGGACAAAACCCTTCATATAGTAGAAGATGGACGCCGGAGACCCACCAGGGGGCCCAGGAGATAGGGGGGCGCGCCCTAGGGGGGGGGGGGCGCCCCCTGTCTCCTGGACAGGGTGTGGCCCCCCTGGCCTATTTCTTTTGCTCATAATTCCTTAATAAATCCAAAAATTTGTTTCGTGGAGTCTCAGGTCTTTTGGAGTTGTGCAGAATAGGTTTCCAACGTTTGCTCCTTTTCCAGCCAGAATTCAAGCTGCCGGCATCCCCCCTCTTCATGGTAAACCTTGTAAAATAAAAGAGAATAGCCATAAGTATTGAGATATAATGTGTAATAACATTCCATAATGCAATAAATATTGATATAAAAGCATGATGCAGAATGGACGTATCAATACATCTCAGGTGAAAGCTGATAAATTTTTCTTTTACTAATGTAAACTAAACATTTACGGCTTAATGGAAACAAAGGGCAAACAAATGGCATCAAGCCATTTCTAAATGAGGCAAGGCTATTTCTATGCAAATACGAGGTAGGAAAATGTTCATTTTTAGGGAGCTCAACTTTTCGGTGAATTAAGTAATTTTTTTATTTCTTCTGCGGTCGTTTGCCGCGCACTCCAAGTCCACGCTGGCATTTTGGACGTGTTTTGGTCTGTGTGTGGCACACAATCATCTCTTTTTGAGTGATGTGTGTGGGGTGTGTTTTTTGTCTTCTCCTTTTTGTACTCTTTTCTTCCAGCTTAATGAAATGAAACATAGTTTTCCCACGATATAGCTCTACCAATTGAGAATAAGCTCCACTGATTTTATTTTTGAACGTGATGACATCCTGTTCTTGGTTGATTGTGCGGATCAAATCCAGTGGGTGGATTCCCACAAAAAAATCCAGTGGGTGGAATGAGCAACGAAGAAGTGCCGACCTAAGGTTCTCCCTTGAGCTTGATGCCACACAGGTACCCCTCATGAAGAGGAGCTTCCATGTATTTCAGGATGTGAAGGAGAAAGACACCCATGATTGGCAGCCGCAAAGGCCCACCACCGGCACAAGCAGAGAAAGGCCCACCACCAGAATAATGCATTTGTTGTCGCAGGAAATTCGATATGTTTCCTTGACCAATCATTCCACTCAGTTCCATCACCGGGGACATTTTTTTGTCGTCACAGAATCATGCCGAGTCAAGTGAGCTTGCTCTAATGTCCAAAGGATACGAACCATTAGTGAAAGCAAGCAGGGAACAAATGCATTATTTTGACTTTTCTAGTGCACATAATGTTGTAACTACCGTTGCATTATCCTGATCCCTTGGCCTGTTCTGAATTTTCATGAATAAGAAGGATATAATGAAGCTTTTTGATGGATGGTCACTGCCATCAAGGAGAATGAGAGCTACATTTCCTTTTGGCAGCAGCTCTAGGTTCTAATAATATACTAGTAGAATGCCCGTGCATTTTCACGGGTCTTTTAATTTATTTTCTCGATCACACCTATATAATCGCGGCCCCCACACGTGACCCAGGATTGGCTCACGTACTCGCAAACGAGCCGTTCGTCCGTTGAGAACGGTACGAGCAGCTTTGGTCACTCCACGAGCAGTTGAAGCAAGCGCCCTGGTTGAGCTCGTGGGACTCCTTGATGTTGTGTCAGAGCTGGGGCTCATGGTGCCTGCTGCCATGTGACTGCTGGGAAAACTTAGTGCGCATTTGGCTCTGCACAACTGGTTTCATCCAATACCCTCTGGTCCGTCCCCCATCAACCATTCTTGCAGTTGTTGACCAGTAAAAAATAATGGAAGCATGCATACCTAGTTCTGCTATAGAAAATGTTTAACTACAGTTAAAGCAGAACACCTACCTGCTATTCAGAATCCAAAAAAATTTATCATATTGAGGGAGACTAATCTCGCAGTCGTTGACTAAAGGCAAACATACAAAGCTGTATGTGCAAAAAGATAACCACAGCATTACAACTTACTACCTCCGTCTCGGTGAATAAGTCATTCGCGTAGTTCTAGGTCGACAATTTAACTATCTAAATATGTATTATATGTGACAAGAAATATATATTTAGAAACTACATTTGTGTAGAAATCTAGTGATATACTTTTCGTGACATATAACACATATTTAATTGCTCAAATCGATGACCTAAAACTACGCGAATGACTTATTCACCTAGACGGAGGTAGTAGTTGAATTTGTACGGGCATCGAACGACTAATCTTGAATTAATTTACCACAACATTTTCAGAGTACGCACAACATATTGAATTTGCACAGGCACCAAAGTAAACTTGCTGTAGTTTACGAGAAGCAACATATCGAGTCCTATGATCATGTACAGACTAAAAATTGCATATTCTTAAAACTAGGCTTTTAGTTTTTGTCAAGAAGCAACATACAAGAGCAATAATATTAGCATGCATGCATACCAGAAAACATTAACCATGCAGGTAAACTAGAAGTTTTTTGTGCAGCTAATGTATGAGGTCATGATTTAAAATTGAATTTGCATTTTCAGGCAATTAAAATTTCTCGAACATTCAACAGCAAGGGCATTATGAGATTATAGATAGAGAAGACAACACCGTAAGCACAACGTTTGCAATAAATTACTATCACTCATTTCTTTCAAGATCTGACATTTTTCAAAAAAAAAGGTACAAACAATTTGACATTAATTTTTGCATGTGCTAGAAAATTCTTATCAAGGGAATGAACATGTGCAGCAAGTTAAAATTCAATTAATACTACTTGTCGGGTTAGTATATATTCATTTTTGAAATTATGATGATAATATGCTTGGAACCCAAAAAACTAACCTCTCGGCAAAACTTCAATTGTATTAGATAGTGCTTGCACAAAGCTATGCACGACACAAAGAGCAGCACTACACAGCAAAACATAAAGAATCAAGTAAAGAGGTACTGTGTAACAGTATATCATACTACATTACAACAAAAAAATCTATGCATGCACAGTTCTTCCTAAGAATCTTGATATCTGATTTATGCTTTAGCAGGAATTAATTGAACTTCAATTTGGGCAGCAAAGTTTCCAGATGATTAATGAGCTGTTGGCACCACAAGGAGCAGCACAATCTTACACGGAACTCATGCAACAAAAGACTGTATTGAGTCATCTTCAACGTGACAACATGGCAATCCCTATAGCAAGTTTCACTTCACTCTTAAATTCGGGCATGAATGATGAGGTATGTGGTATTACTAAAACCTATATTCTAGGTTTTGAATGAAATTATATACTGACGTGAATAAACTTGAACACCAGCGTCTCATGATAGAACCAGTAACAAGCAAGCATTCAGAACAAAAAATTGGGTGGGAGCATTATTCAATACCTCAAGTATAAGAAGACCATCAAGATCAATATGAAGATGAAGATGAAGTTGAATCAGATGAGTATAATTCTGAATATGCAGCTATCATAGGGTTTTCAATACAGAAATCTGCAAACTATCACTGCCAAAAGAAAGATGCTCACAACAACAAAATGACAAGATTTACTATGAAGTGTAACATGTATGGTAAACCTAGAAAGAGGATGAAGCCGACAACAGCAAGAGCAAAAAGGAGAAAGTATAAGACTGATAAGAATGCACCTTTTGAGCTTGAGAATACAACTGACCGAAGAAGGAACTATAAAATTAAAACAGGCTATCAGGCTCAGATGGTTGTTACCTGGAAATCTGAGCTTGCACAATGGGTGGTGAGAGGGCTAATCATTGAGCATAACCATGAACTACATCCAACAGGCGAAGTGAGGTTCTTGCGATCACACGAATATATAACTGAGCAAGGGAAAGACTTGACCAGAACCTCACTTTGTGATGCAGAGAAGAATGTGATGCACATTTTTTGGGCAGATGGCATTGGAATATGGAACTATCAACACTATGGTGATCTGCTAAGTTTTGACACGACTTACAAAACAAAAAAAAAATCTCAAGTTTGCTCCATTTGTGGGGGTTAATGGTCATGGAGACAACTGCCTCTTTGCATGTGGTTTCATCCAAGATGAGAAAAGGGAAAATTTTGAGTGGCTATTCAATACTTTTCTAAAGTGCATGGGAGGCAAAGCTCCAAAATCTGTGATAATAGATCAAGATGCAGCTATGAGAAAGGCGGTGCCTAAGTGTTTCCCAAATTGCAAGCATATGAATGTTTGTTCCACATTCTAACAAAAGCACAGAACAAAGCTAGAAGAACATTTGGAAGAAACGAGCATTTGAACGCTTTGTTTCATGACATAATTCTAAACTCGCAAAGAGTGCAAGAGTTTGAGCAACTCTGGCCAGAAATGATTGAGCATCACAATGTTTAGCATATCAAATACTTTGGGATTATGTGGAAAATAGGAAAAGATTTGTACCCGCCTACTTCAAGAATCACTTCTTCCCATTCATCCAGACAACAACAAGAAGTGAAGGAACCAATGCTCTGTTCAAAGCAAGTGTAGGGTCAAGTCACAGTGTGGTTGCTTTCATGACAGAATATTGCAAAGTATTGAAGAAAAAAGAAAAGAAATTTATTCTTTGACTAGAAGAACTTCTCCAACTATGCATTGGAAAAGCAAGCGACAAGACTATATTACAGAGGTATTTTCTACAAATTTCAGAAAGAGTTAATGAATTCAACTAAGTTTCATTTGATGGAAGTTGAAAGAAACAAGTAGTGTGAGGTGTACAAGTCACCAACTCAAGCACTATTCGAGTATAACTCCAGAACATTCATAGTCAATGTAGACAAAGACTATGAAACTTCCACATGCACATGCGGGTTTGAGAAGGATGGCATACTTTGTTGTCATGCACTCAAAGTGATACAAACATTGAACATTGATGAGCTAGCAGATAAACATTTCATTGATAGATGGAGGCCTAAAGAAAAGAAAGCATTACAAGTTAATGAAAAAGATGCAAACCTTGAAGATTTGGATGATCAGATGGCATTCTTCTCGTTTTGAAGAAGGATGATTGAGTTAGCTTCTCAAGCATCAAAAAATTCCGCAAGGAGGAAAGTTCTAAATGAGCAGATAGGCAAGGTGGAGAAATAAATTCTGGACACACCTTGCATGCCAGAATGTGAGCAATCAAAATGTTCTACTTCAGAATTAACAGTTGTGACTGGGAAGCCTTAGTTTGGGCAGCAACTTTGAAAACATACTAAAGGATCCAGTATACACAAAAACAAAAGATAGAATGAACAAAATGGGAAGGCAAAAAGGGATAGTTGAGGAAATCATAGCCAAGCCAAAAATGACTTGCTCTGGGTGCGGCAAACAAGGCCACAAAGTAATTGGATGTACGCAAATAGAAGAAGAGGCACCGGTGAAACCTAAGAAGAGAGGTAAAAAAGAAGTTGCTTCAATGAGTCAGTAAAATTTTTGTAAACTAATTGTTGATGTTAGTTCAATTGTATAAATTTGAATGTTTAGCTAGAAAAGAGATTGTTGCAAAGCAAACCGAAGAGACCCCATGGAAAACTGAGAAGACGGGTTAGAACGAACATACTTCACAAAAAAATCACTTGAAAAATGCAGTTCAAAATAATTTATTCATTTTATATAATTGCAAGTTATTTTGTTGCTCTCAACAAATCAGCTAGAAAAAGTACATTCATGCAAAGGTGAAATAATAAGCGATAAGAAGAAGTTGAACAATGAAGAGGCTGCAAGAAAGAGTGCAAAAATAAGGAAGATCCAGAAGAGAAGGATATGAAGAACACTGAATGAATAATTATTATTTTTTGCCGTGTATGCATTAAATGAGATGAAACTATTTTGCAAAAAAATTGTATGCAATGACCAAGATGTGATTTAAATAGTGAATTTGAGGTGAACAATTTTTCTTCTCATAAATCCTGTAGTTATTACATACTTGTGCTTAATTTTTTTTATTTAACAAAAATTAAGTTAGGAGATAAACTGTAAAAACAACAACAAGAAGACATACACAAAAAACACTGATATTAAAAATATTAACAGTAGAGTACTGATATCACCACAGTATCCTGGTAGCACTATTTATCCTAGGAAACTAAGTTCACAGAGCTAAAACAACCTAACACTTTGCAGCACATAAGCACCCTCACAGTAGACTGAACTAAAGTGGAGAAAGGGAAAGCTACATCCATCTAGTACACGACTATTAGTGAAGAACATCAGGCAGGAGCAACACTTGCACTAGCACCA
The DNA here is from genome assembly GCA_963921465.1 of Triticum timopheevii. NCBI lineage: Eukaryota > Viridiplantae > Streptophyta > Magnoliopsida > Poales > Poaceae > Triticum > Triticum timopheevii. The sequence goes on from OY997270.1 coordinate 521,756,586, forward strand.
CCTCCACCAGCAGCATCACCACTTGATCCATCAGGGAAACCACCACCAAAGCAATCATAGTCAACATCAGCTTCAACTACTTCATCATGAACATTTTCATCTTGGTCTCCTTCAGGTGCAATAATAATGACCTTTGAAAGTAGCCATCCCAATCAGGAGCATACTGCTCTATCCTAGACATTCAATGAATAGACATTAGAGCTTTGGGACCACACCAAATGTCATTACCAGCTACCAGTAGCACATCAAATGGATCCTCGAAAGCAACTAGGATTGTGTCCTTGATGTAGTGGTCAACAACAATACAGTTCCTATGTTCGACCATGTCAAAGAGCGCATGACCAACGCAAAACCCAACAAAATGAGTGTTTGTAGTTACTATGTAGTAAACTACTCTGTCAGTGTCTCCAAAAGGAATTTTAAGCTGAGCACTTGTGACAACTGAAATCTTCATTGTGTTGCAACTGAAGTCCTTTTAAATTGGAATTCCATGCAGGAAACAAGGTAGACGTAAAAGAAAGTTTTGAAGTGATTCATACAACTAAAAAACTACTCTACTAAAACATTTAACAAAAACAACAAGTTCATGACTACTAACAATACCATCATCATGACAACTGTTTTGGGGTATTATTAAAAGTTGCACACCATCATCATAGACAAGTAGAAAAAAGCAGTGTGTTGCATACTAAACACCTACTAAACTTAAACATTTACATGCAAAACTGGTGAAACAGTTATTATATTGCCAATCATTTATAGATCAAAATAGAACTTATTGTTTCCAGGTTGAACCGTTTGCATGAAAACTCACACGAAAAACATAGAAGATAATTAAATTGCATGTTCAAGATACTATGCGTTCACATACTTAATTAGAGCAAAAAAAGTCAAAGAAACATAAGGAAGGTCATGACTACTTTAGTTGACTAGTTGAAAGCTATGTTGACTATTAAAAGTTGCTGAAATGAACAATTGATAGAATAATGAACAGGTAAACCTTTGAAATTGCCAACTGTTTGGAAGCAGAGGAACCCTTGGCTTCAAATTTGCGCTTGGAAACACGAGATCCAAGTGGCACCGCCTTATAAAAAATTAGAAATTGCACATGAATTTAAGAAACTTGCACACCGACATTAGCAGTGAACGGCCAAGTAAACTAGCATAACACATTTTTGAGGAGCAAAAAAAGGTGAGAACCTAAAAAATACTCCAATGAGAATAGTATTGTCTCCACAAACGAATCCATTGTTAAACCTGAAAGTTTCAAACTGTGTGAAGTAACTTGCAAAATATTGTGTGGGAACATATAGATTAAAATAAAATAGAGATAACCAAGTCACACCAAAGAGATAGTCATACTAGTCACACTACTAGTAGTCATAATTGGACTTACAAGATCAAGCTTCAAGTTAAATGATTATAAAAATAAAAGTTACTTGCTAAGTGAAAGTGCAACTATCCCTGGGTGATTTTGGTAATTCCTAACAACATATAGCTCATTGAGCTAATGCTATTCTAATATAAATATTTCAGGAAAGCTCAATATTTTGGCATGGCATGGATTAGAAAGTGGACCCTTCAAAATGCTAAGGAGAAAGGATTGGCTCAAGCTCAAATCACAATACTCTACATTTTCTATTTTAGTGATCCAAGATCACATTGAGTTTATAGGAAAAGCCAATACTATCAAGAAGGGATGAGGTGTTGCTTAACGAGGATCTTGCTCAAAATGCTTAGTGATATGCTCCAAAATCCTCCACTACTTTCTCACTTCCACATATGTCCTAAACCAAAAAGTCAAACTCGGCCCCACCGATTTGATCTATCCGGCGCCACCGAGTTCAGTTGACATAGCCACTGCCAGAAACCCTAATCAATTCGGTCTCACCGATAGGGATCTCGGTCTCACCGAGATGGGATTGTAATCTCTCTGTTTCCCTTCATAGCGTTTCGGTCAAACCGAGATGAGCGATCGGACCCACTGATATTTCAATGCAAACTCTCTGTTTCCCCTTCATAACGTTTCGGTCCAACCGAGATGAGCGAATCAGTCCCACCGAGTTTGCCTGACCAACTCTCTGTTTGGCTATTACCAAAATCGGTCTCACCGAGTTTGTGTAATCGGTCTCACCAAGATTACGTTATGCCCTAACCCTAATGACATCGGTCCCACCGAGTTGACATGTCGGTCCCACCGAAATGCCTAACGGTTACATTATGAACCAAATCGCTTCGACCGAGTTCTCTGAATCGGTCCCACCGAGTTTGGTGATTTGTGTGTAATAGTTAAATTTTGTGTGGAGGCTATATATACCCCTCCACCCACTCTTCATTCGTGGAGAGAGCCATCAGAACATGCCTACACTTCCAATACACATTTTCTAAGAGAGAACCACCTAGACTTGTGTTGAGGTCAAGATATTCCATTCCAACCACATAAATCTTGATCTCTAGCCTTCCCCAAGTTGCTTTCCACTCAAATCTTCTTTCTACCAAATCCAATCCTATGATAGAGAGTTGAGTGTTGGGGAGACTATCATTTGAAGCACAAGAGCAAGGAGTTCATCATCAACACACCATTTGTTACTTCTTGGAGAGTGGTGTCTCCTAGATTGGCTAGGTGTCACTTGGGAGCCTCCGACAAGATTGTGGAGTTGAACCAAGGAGTTTGTAAGGGCAAGGAGATCACCTACTTCATGAAGATCTACCCCAGTGAGGCAAGTCCTTCGTGGGCGACGGCCATGGTGGGATAGACAAGGTTGCTTCTTCGTGGACCCTTCATGGGTGGAGCCCTCCGTGGACTCGCGCAACCGTTACCCTTCGTGGGTTGAAGTCTCCATCAACGTGGCTGTATGATAGCACCACCTATCGGAACCATGGATAAAAAATCTCCGTGTCAACATTATGTTTGCTCCTTCAAACTCATCCCCTTTACCTTCATATGCAATTGTTTTACATTCCGCTTCTATACTCTTAGAATTGCTTGTGTAGGTTGATTGCTTGACTTGTGTTAAGTTGCTAAAATCTGCCAAGAACTAAAATTGGGAAAAGGCTAGATTTTTATTTGGTCAAGTAGTCTAATCACCCCCCCCTCTAGACATACTTTTGATCCTACAAGTGGTATCAGAGCTTTGGTCTCCATTTGCTTTTATTTCCATAGCTTTTGGTGGTCATAGCCTTGGTTTCACAACCTAGGAGAGTATGACGTCTAGCGAGGGAAATTACCACCGTGGAGGTCCTTACTTTGATGGCACTAATTTTGCTAGTTGGAAGCATAAGATGAAAATGCATATTCTTGGGCATAATCCCGCTATTTGGGCTATTGTGTGTATTGGTTTGCAAGGTGAATTCTTTGATGGGAGAGAACCGAACCGTGAAGCTACCGCGGAAGAGTTGAAGATGCTACAATACAATGCTCAAGCTTGTGACATTCTCTTCAATGGATTGTGCCCCGAAGAATTCAACAAAATCAACCGTCTTGAGAATGCAAAGGAAATTTGGGATACTTTGATTGATATGCACGAAGGTACCGACTCCGTCAAGGAATCCAAATTGGATGTGCTTCAAAGTCAACTTGACAAGTTCAAAATGAAGGATGGTGGAGGTGTCACTGAAATGTACTCTAGGCTTGCTCTCATCACAAATGAGATTGCCGGCTTAGGAAGTGAAGAGATGACTGATAGATTGATCATCAAGAAGACCCTAAGAGCCTTGGATGGAAAATATGATACCGTGTGCACGTTAATCCAAATGATGCCAAATTACAAAGATCTCAAGCCAACGGAAGTCATTGGAAGAATTGTTGCTCATGAGATGTCACTCAAGGATAAGGAAGAGCTTCACAACAAGTCAAGTGGTGCTTACAAAGCCTCATGTGATGCCCCCATATCATCAAGTGAGAGGCAAACCTTCAATGAAGAATTGAGCATAATGGTGAAGAACTTCAACAAGTTCTACAAGAGTAGAAGCAAGGAAAGAAGATCCAAGTCAAGGTCCTACAATGACAAAAGATCTTCTAGTCGTGAGCGAAATTGTTACAATTGTGGAAGACCCGGACACTACTCCAATGAGTGCACGCCCCCCTACAAAAGAACAGAAGATTCTCCCAAAAGAATAAGTACAAGAGAAGAATCACCACCAAGAGAAAGGAGGAGTAGAAATGATCGTTATGAACGAAGACCCTCTCGGAGAAGCAAGGATTCGGAAAGGAAAGAAAAGTCATCAAGGAGCTACACAAAAAGAAGACATCAAGCTCATGCTGGTGAATGGGTATCCGGCTCCGACTACGACAATCACTCCGAAAGAAGTTATCACTCCGACTCCTAATATACTCAAGATGAAGGTGTTGCCGGTCTAGCACTTGTGTCAACCAACTCCTACGACATATTTGACTCACGAAATGAAGGAATTGGAAGATGCTTCATGGCCAAAGGTCCAAAGGTAACACATCCCGAGTATGTTGATTTCAATAGTGATGAAGATGATTTGCTAGGAGATGATGATTTACTTGTTGACAACTCTAGTTATGAAAACTATGATGAACTTGCTATTAATCCTGCTAATCAAGATAAAACAAATGATGATGATAAGAAGGAGATTGAGCGTATAACTAAAGAACTAAACACTCTTAAGTTAGCTCATGAAACTACCTTGGAAAATCATCGAGAACTTTTAAAGACTCATGATAAGCTATGCTTTGAAAAGCTCAACCTTGAGCAAGAGCATGAGTTTTTAAAGGCAATCAATGATCATCTTCGCAAGAAAAGTTCTTCTTACATTGCCAAGCGTTTACTCTTGTCTACTTATATGCCACAAGTTAAATCTAGCAACAAGAACAAGAAAGATGCTTCATCTAGTGGCAACAACAATCATGCTAAATCCAATGTTGTAACTTCTAGTAGTTCTCTTGATTCCACTAATGATTCTCTTAGCCAAGTCACACCTGAGCAAAAAAATAGCTTATTGAATGGAATCATAGAGAAATGTGTTTACAAAAGTCTTGCCGGAAGTAAGAAATTTGAGGAAATTGTGCGCAGGCAAGGAAGACACCAGAAGAATCAAGGTGTTGGTTTTGAACGGAAGTTCAATGCCAATGGAGTTTAGTGGGAAGAAGATCAATACCCCAAGACGAAGTTTGTTCCTCAACAAGATAAGTATGATCCTACTTCTTTCAAAGGGACACAAGCTCAAGATGATCTTCCACCACAAGACCACAAGCAAAAAGGCAAGGATAAGATTCAAGAGGAGATTGATGCATTTGAAAAGCACCTAAGGCCTTGGTCAAGTGGGTTCCCAAGACTACATCAAGTTCCACTTCATCAAGTACAACTACGACTCCAAGGATTCCCATCAAGATGGTGTGGATCCAGAAGAAGAACTAGAGAGTTCTTGATGGTGACTCCGCCAACATACTTCACTACTATCATTTTTGGCAAGGAGAAGTGCAAACAACTTTCATATCTTGCACTAGTTCAAGGAGTCACAAACCCTCTTGTTGGTAATACAAGGGACAAGGTAACCTAATGCTTTCATGGACATCATTTGTGTATGCATCACTCTATGTCTATGGATATTCTCGTTTTTTCCTTGTGAGACTAACCCGTGTAGGTATTGAAAGTGCAACTCACTCCAAAGGATTGCTCCAAATGATCTACATCAATATTGAGCATCTACATCTTCAACACCTACATGAAGTCATCATCGACAAAACCCAAGGTTAGTTCATTCCCTTTAGGGGGAATATCACATCTAGGGGGAGCTTTACTCAAATCAATGAGCTAGAGCAACTCTAATGGTGTGAACACAACAATGCTTTATGTAAAAGTGGTAACCCCACTTGTGCTTAAACGATGAGTATGACCTATGATCAAATGTTCTCATTTGACTCCTAAGTCAATATACTCATATATAGATGACCTAGTCATCGCCAATTTCTTGTTAGATGCTAGAATGTTTGTGCATGCTTTGACACATATTTGATTTGCCATTTTATTGTGTGAGCATGTTGGATGCATATTTTACTCATTCGAGGACATCCATTTGTTGCTATGATTGTTTGGCTCTTTCTCTTTTGCTAAATGGATGGAGAAGAATGCCTAAGAACACCCTCTAGCTATCTATGCTTTTCTCGTCTCAAACTCTATTCATGCTACATCACAAGGTTCGATCAAGTCAGATTCGAACCACTCTGTGTGAGGAGCACTCGGAGATCCCGATTCGTCATAGACTTAAACTTCCAAGACCTCTTTATGCATCTCGGTCTGACCGATTCATCCTTTTCGGTCGTACCGAGTCACCAAGTTGATCTAGGGTTTTCAATGTTGGTGCAACCGATTAGAACGTTTCAGTCACACCGAGTTTTAGTAACTGCTTGCTGTTTTGCATCTTGGTGCCACCGAGTCGTTCCACTTGGTCACACCGGCAGGGTCAGGTTATATATACCGCAGGGTCAAAATTTGGAAATTTCTCCGAACCCCTTCGCTCGCGCGTAACCTACTCTGCCCCCCTCTGGTCTCCGGATCGTCCTCTCGTCGCCAGCGACCTCCCGCCGTCGGTCTCCGCCAACGTCAACGGAAATCTTCTCCACCGTTGCCGTCGTAGCAAGTTCGTCGCCGCACTAGGGTACGGACTTGATCATTGTGCTAATCATTAACTCCGATTCCTAGCACATTGCTTTGCCATGTTTCTTGCCACGATTGAAATCATCCTGTCCAGCGAAAACATCCTGTAGATTTGATTTGATTTGAAAATTTAGGGTTAGGTCTCTGCCGAACTCATCTCGGACCGACCAAGTTGTAGAAATCGGTCTCACCGATTTTGGCTTAGGCCAAGCACATGCATTTTTGGTCCTATCGAAAAGTGCAAATTGGTGTGACCGAGTTCGATTCTCTGTGAAACCCTAGCAGTCTCGGTGCCACCAAACTGTGACTCGGTCTAACCGAGTTCACTAGTTTAGGTTCCAAAAGCCGCTCCGGTATCACCGAGTTTACAAATCGGTAGATCCGAAATGCTTTCTATGAAGAACTAAAACTAAATTTTAAGTCATCTTTTTTTTGGAAAACTCCTGTACTTTGTGATGCTCATCTACTCTACCTCATATATAACCTATTCACAGGGTCTGATGATAGTTTGCTTGCAAGATGTCTGACCAAAGTGACAACCAGAACAAGTTAGAGGAACAAGCTCAGTTGAGTGAGGGCACTAGTCCCTCTAGCAGTTATGATGATGGCAGCAGGAGCACTTCAAGCAATTTGCCAAAGGCTGCTACCAGGACAAGGAAGAAGAGAACTTCTAAATCTGAAGATGAAGATTATGTGGCTGTTGAGGATGAAGGCACTTCAAGGAAGAAAGTGCTTAAGAAAGAGTATGGCACAACTACTGGAACAAAACCTGGTCTGAAAACAAAAATGGCAGCAAGAAGAGTTCCAATGTCCAAAGCCAGAGCCTCAATTGTTGAAGCCTCAAAACCAGCTGCTGAAGAAACTGGAGATGGCAAGAAGAGGAAAGAAAGGGTAAAGAATACCATGGCCAGAGTTATTGGAAAACCATCAATGATGGAAGAAGAAGAAGAAGAGGAAGAGGATGTTGCACCAGCATCTAATGCTCAAAAGCTCATGGGAGATGCAATCAAATCAGGGACTGCTCCATCTAAGCCCAAAGCTGCTCCTAAGACTGCTGCTCCAGCTCCAAAGCCAAAACCCAAGAGGAGCACCAGGAACATCCCTGCTGAGGAGAAAAACAAGGCCCCAGTACCACAAGCTACTTAAGAAGAAGAAGAAGATGATGATTCTGTTATTTTGAGGAAGCTGAAGCCAAAGATCCCTGATCACAATGATGCACACCCAGTTGCAGAGAACATGAAAATCAGAAAGGATTCAGGATTGAGACTATGGAGCCAGTCTGATCCATATGCTACCAGGAGAAGGACTGCTGTGGACTACAAATTCCACACTAAGGAACAACATGACTTCTATGAGACAGTTTTGCTTGACAAGAATCCCATAGTGTGTGACATGAGATGGGTTGATTGGGAATTCATCAAGGAGAATGAGGAACACTTCCCTGATGTTCTTGATAGCTTCAAGGGATGTGGAGTGGACACCTTTGTGGCTCAGAAGTTCACCAAGTGGAATGATGAGCTAATTATGCAATTCTACTCTACTGCACACTTCTATCTAGATGGAAGGATTGTGTGGATGTCTGAAGGTACAAGGTACCAATCTTATGTTGAGGAATGGGCTCAGTTTATCAATGCCCCAGAAGAGAGTGGAGATGACTTAGATGTTTATGCTGAAAGGAAGAAAGACCACAACTCTATGGCCAACATGTACAAAGAGATCCCAGATGCTGCTTTGGAGACACATAAGCTTGGATCTGTACACTTCTTGTTGTCTGGTCTGCCAACTATCAACTGGATTCTAAGGCACACACTGCTACCCAAGTCAGGAGATCACAAGATGATCAGAGGACATGCCATAAACTTGCTGCATATATTTGATGTCCCACAGAAGTTCAAGGTTATGAGCCTAATTTTGGAAATAATCAAGAGGACTGCAGCTGATCAGAAGAGAAGTTGTGGATATGCCCCACACATCCAGGAGCTCATTAACTCAAAGATGGGCAAGGGCAAGTACATCTTGGACAAAGTGCATCTTCCCATCTACCCTGACCGTGAGGACAACACAGTAGTCATGACTGAGAATGAACCATCATCTGTGCAAGCACAAGAGAAGAAAGCCAAAGCTAAAGCAGAGAAGGCTGCAAAGATGCCAACAGCAGAGGAGGCATCTCAGATTTTCTTGAAGAGCAAGCAAGACCAGCTTGGATATCTGATCCAATCCACTCTGAGGATTGAGTAGGGCTTGGCCACCCTGACCAAAAACCAGGAGTGCTTGGAAAGGATTGTTGAGACAAAATTCTATGACCTTGATGTCAAGATCACAGAGATCCAAACTGCAGTTGAGCAACTTCAGGAGGAAGTAGAGGAGAAGAAGGGAAAGTCTACCACAGATGCATTTGCTAGAGTGCCCAGAGGATAGAGATCTGCTGGAGTGCCAGTGACAGACACTAGAGCTACAACATCAGCACCTGCAGCTACAGCTCCAGTCCCAACTCCAGCAGCTGCTCCACCAGCTCCAGCCACTTCTTGAGAGGCTTTCGTCCTTGGAATTCTCTCAACACCACCTCCCGAAGATCAAGCCTGAGAGTCGTTTAGCACTATGGTTTTTTCAAACTTTTTGGTAACTTGTTGCCAAAGGGGGAGGAAAATGTGTAGATCATAGGCTTCGAGAGAGAGAGAGTGTTGGTTTTTATCTCTCTTTGCACTCTTTTTGGTTGGTTTGAAACTTTATTGTGTGCTTGTGTGATACTACTTTATGTCCTTGTGAGATACTTATTTGGTCAAGTGTTTGATCATATGCTACCTTTAATGCCGGTTGGTTAATGCTATCTTTCATATCCTATTATGACCATTCACTTTCCTTGGTGATGAGTGCATGCTTTTAATCCCTATCATTTTGAGCGCTCCACCAAGATGTATGTGATATGGAAGAGTAACCCATGATCCTAATTTATTATGCATTTTCATTGAAAGGAAATCTTAAATAATGCACAAATTTAGGGGGAGCTCTTGCTAATCACATACTCCTCAAAGCGACGATGTTTCTCAATCTTATTTATCATTTGTCGAAGCTTTGATCTATATGTTGTCATCAATTACCAAAAAGGGGGAGATTGAAAGTGCAACTATCTCTAGGTGGTTTTGGTAATTCCTAACAACATATAGCTCATTTAGCTAATGCTATTCCAAGATAAATATTTCAGGAAAGCTCAATATTTTGGCATGGCATGGATTAGAAAGTGGACCCTTCAAAATGCTAAGGACAAAGGATTGGCTCAAGCTCAAAGCACAAAACTCTACATTTTCTATTTTAGTGATCCAAGATCACATTGAGTCTATAGGAAAAGCCAATACTATCAAGAAGGGATGAGGTGTTGCTTAATGAGGATCTTGCTCAAAATGCTTAGTGATATGCTCCAAAATCCTCCACTACTTTCTCACTTCCACATATGTCCTAAACCAAAAAGTCAAACTTGGCCCCACTGATTTGATCTATCCGGCGCCACCGAGTTCAGTTTCCCCTTTGTAACAATTCGGTCTCATCAATAGGGATCTCGGTCTCACCGAGATGGGATTGTAATCTCTCTGTTTCCCTTCGTAACGTTTCGGTTAAACCGAGATGAGCGATCCGTCCCACCGAGATTGCAATGCAAACTCTCTGTTTCCCCTTCGTAACGTTTTGGTCCAACCGAGATGAGCGAATCGGTCCCACCGAGTTTGCCTGACCAACTCTCTGTTTGGCTATTACCAAAATCGGTCTCACCGAGTTTGTGTAATCGGTCTCACCGAGATTACGTTATGCCCTAACCCTAATGACATCGGTCCCACCGAGTTGACATGTCGGTCCCACCGAAATGCCTAATGGTCACATTATGAACCAAATCGGTTCGACCGAGTTCTCTGAATCAGTCCCACCGAGTTTGGTGATTTGTGTGTAACGGTTAGATTTTGTGTGGAGGCTATATATACCCCTCCACCAACTCTTTATTCATGGAGAGAGCCATCAGAACATGCCTACACTTCCAATACATATTTTCTGAGAGAGAACCATCTAGACTTGTGTTGAGGTCAAGATATTCCATTCCAACCACATAAATCTTGATCTCTAGCCTTCCCCAAGTTGCTTTCCACTCAAATCTTCTTTCTACCAAATCCAATCCTATGAGAGAGAGTTGAGTGTTGGGGAGACTATCATTTGAAGCACAAGAGCAAGGAGTTCATCATCAACACACCATTTGTTACTTCTTTCAGAGTGGTGTCTCCTAGATTGGCTAGGTGTCACTTGGGAGCCTCCGACAAGATTGTGGAGTTGAACCAAGGAGTTTGTAAGGGCAAGGAGATCGCCTACTTCGTGAAGATCTACACTAGTGAGGCAAGTCCTTCGTGGGCGACGGCCATGGTGGGATAGACAAGGTTGCTTCTTCGTGGAACCTTCGTGGGTGGAGCCTTCGTGGGTTGAAGTCTCCATCAACATGGATGTACGATAGCACCACCTATCGGAATCATGGATAAAAAATCTCCGTGTCAACATTACGTTTGCTCCTTCAAACTCATCCCCTTTACCTTCATATGCAATTGTTTTACATTCCGCTGCTATACTCTTAGAATTGCATGTGTAGGTTGATTGCTTGACTTGTGCTAAGTTGCTAAAATCTGCCAAGAACTAAAATTGGGAAAAGGCCAGATTTTTATTTGGTCAAGTAGTCTAATCACCCCCCTCTAGACATACTTTCGATCCTACACTAAGACAACTAAACTTGCACAAATTGTTGAAGAATAAAGATGTTGTACTCATCTGATATACAAAATGACTAAAATAAACTTGAACAACTAAACTTGCATGCTGAGGGAAGTAAACTGCACATGACCCTATGTAAGAAAGATTAAACTATGAAAAGAAGAAATTGCACTTGAATTGAAGAAACTTGCACACTAACATTACCACTAAATTACAGAGTAAACTTGCAAGATCAAGCTTATAGAGAAAGTCCTACTAGTAGTCATAATTGGACTTACAAGATATAGCGTCATAGTTAAATGATTATAAAAATAAAAGTTACTTGCTAAGACAACTAAACTTGCACAATTTGTTGAAGAACAAAGATGATTCAACTCATCTGATATACAAAAGGACTAAAATAAACTTGAACAACTAAACTTGGTAGAACTGCACATGACCTTATGTAGCAAAGATAAAACCATGAAAAGAAGAAATTGCACATGAATTGAAGAAACTTGCACACTAACATTAGAAGTAAAATACAAGAGTAAACTTGCAATATCAAGCTTACAGAGTCCTACTAGTCATAGTACTAGTAGTCATAATTGGACTTACAAGATAAAGGTTCAAGTTAAATGATTGTAAAAAATAAAAATTACTTGCTGAGACAACTAAACTTGCACAAATTGTTGAACAACAAAGATGATTCTGTCAGATTCAGGGCTCCGCAAAACCCAAGAAAGGTTCAAACTCTGGGGTGCGTGCAACGATCTCGATCTCCCCAGCCTACCAACTTGTTGCTCTCACGGCCTAGCTCAATGAACGAGAAAGGGATGGGCACGACAGTTTACCCAGGTTCGGGCCACCTTGCGATGTAAGACCCTACTCCTGCTTTGGTGTGGATTAGTCTCGCGAGGGGCTGATGATGAACTAGTACAGATCTCTGTGCATCAGTGTCATCCCTGGATCGGTAATGCTGACACGCACAATACTTGAAGGATTTATTACAGAGTAGCAATCACACACTTATTACATCCAATGTCTCAAAAGAGAACTTATTACAATAAATATGGCTTAAGGCCATCTAATAACGATAACAACGGAAGGCTTGGAAGATAAGCGAGTCCATCAACTCCAACTGCATCACTGAGTATAAGACCACGACCTAAGGCATCTTACTCATCGTCTGAAAAGTCTGCAACATGAACGTTGCAGCCCGAAAATGGATCAGCACGTGGAATATGCTGGCAATGTAACACACAGGGAGTAATGAACAGAATAATGCTATACTACATGCATATATGGTTGGTGGAAACCTCGATGGTTACAGTTTTGCATAAAGCCAATTTTTCCCTACAACAAAGGAATAAATTTTATTTAACTATCATGGTGGTTGTTAAACATTGAGAAGGTTTGCCCAACTCAATCCCAAATAAGTATCATCATTAAACCCAACAAATTAAATTAAAGAACATGATGAGATTCACATGATAATCCAGGTACTAGATACTCAAAACATCCATAACCGGGGACACGACTAACCATGATTAGTTTATACACTCTGCAGAGGTTTGCGCACTTTTCTCCGCAAGACTCGATCTCCTCTGTTGGAATTATTGCACTACATGGTGTTTGAGATACGGATGACCGAGACATAGTCTTTCAGAAGCATTTGCACCTTACGATGGGTAGACAGTTACACCTACTTTCCCCTACATCTGCTAGTCTACCATTGTAAGAGTTCACACGACTTAATCAACTATGCTAGAGCCCATAGTAGCTTGCGGCTGCACACAGAAGTTTCTAGCATGAATAATCTCATGATCCCTTTGAGCCTAGGTGGCGGTCCATAGGAGAATCACACGGTACCCCGGGATTTCCAAAAATACAGGCAACACTGGTTTCCCCAGGTGCCTCAATCCACCCAGATGTGTATTAAAGTTGCCACCTTAAGTAAACCATTAATTAACAACTCACATCTTTCATGCATACACTCAAACCCAATCCACGTCTACAAGCATAGCATAGCAATATAAGAATACCGTTGAAGTAACTCCCAAGGGTTTGGTAATAAAATAGGTAATAGGTACTACCTCATGTACTACTCCCCAATACCCACATGTTAACAAATCCTAACCATGCAATGTTTGAGGGTGAAACTAATGCATAAAAACTGGGTATGAAAGGGATATGACCAAAGTGTTACTTGCCTTGCTGATAATCCGTGAAACCTAGAGACTCGTAGTAGCAAGCGGCGCACTCCGGGTACTCTATCACAAACAAACAAGAATACAATAAGCACTCATCTAATGCACAGGTAAAACTCAAATAAGAGATCTACCCAGAAATTTCAACTTAAGAACTCCGGTTTGCAAAAAGAATCAAATCAAACGAAGGAACGAAAGTCAAACGGCGAAAGAAACAAGCTTCGTTTACTAATCTGAACTTAAGTCAAATTTTACAGTAGAAAAAACTTGTTTGAGTTGGTTAAACGGAAAGAGGGTTTCGAGACGAAACTCCAGGCCCTTGAATCGCCTGATTCCGGTAAACTAGCGAAAAGTTATACTAGAACGAAAATCGGATCAGAAATCACGATCAGAAATAATCGCGGAAAATCCGAGAAAAAGAAAACGGACGAACAGGGGAACGAACGAAAGTTCGCTATCTGCGGCTAAACGACGAAAACCGTTCGTTAAAGCGAACGTATGGATGAACGTTCGTTAAATAACTAAACCGGGAAAACTGACGAATTGAAAAAATGGATCTAGGGTTAAAAAAACCGAACGGTTTTTATAAAAAAAAGCCGACGGCGGCTACCTCGTCGGGTCCGGCGGGGCTCGGGGCTCCGGCGGGGCTGGGTGGCATTAGCAGCGGTGAAGGAGGGCGGCGTGCGAGCGGGCGGCGGCAGCTGCTGCTGCGGTTGCGGGCGGTGGGGCGGGACTGGGTGGTGGCGGCAGGGCGGGACTGGGTGGTGGTGGCAGGGCGGCGGGGTATTTAAAGGGGGGGGTTCGGCTTGGGGAAGGGGGCGCCGGGGCGGCGTTGGTCTCCCGGACTCCGGTGGAGTCCGGTGCGTGCACGGGACGGGGAGGCGGCGTGGCTGGGCCTTCGGCCCGGTCGGTCCGAACATTTTTTTTAAATTCTGCCGAAACTTAAATAAATCTTAGAAAATAAAATAAAATTCTGAAAATGCCAAAACAAATTTTCACCGTCTAAATAAAATATTTAGAACGAGATGCACATTTTCTCGGCCCTAAAATGCAATTTTGGAAAACCTGCACTTTTCCTAAATTCAAATAAAAGTAGCGATAATCTCCGAAATAAAATCTTCGTTGATTTAATTATCAAATCCTCAATATTTCTTTTTTTGGGAAAGTCATTTTATTCCCTATCTTTTATTTTTGTATAAGAAATATTCAAAGATAAAATAATTAAAATCAAATGATCCTATTTACAAAATTTGAGAAAACTCAAATATGAAAATAACGAAATCCCTAACTCTCTCCGTGGGTCCTTGAGTTGCATGAATTTCTAGGATCAAGCCAAAATGCAATAAAATATGATATGCAATGATGATCTATTGTATAAATTTCCAAATTGAAAATTTGGGATGTTACAGTTCGGGCCACCTTGCGGTGTAAGACCCTACTCCTTCTTTGGTGTGGATTAGCCTCGCGGGGGGCTGATGATGAACTAGTACAAAGGAAAAACAACCTCAGGAGATCAGTTTTTGTGTTGGTTTGAGCTAGTGAGGGGTTCAAGTTCTATTCCCTTCTATGGTGGTGGCTATATATATATATATAGGGTGGGTCTATTCTAATAACACCCTTAAGACCTTATTCTGATAACACTTCCTGTTATTCTGCTAACACCTACGCACCGGCGAAGCCAGCAAACCGACCGCCCCACCCAACCTAAACCGAACTGAAATTACAGATTAAAAGAAAAAAAAAGAGAAATCCCCCTGGCCGCTTCTTCATCCCCCACTCTGCCACCCACAAACCCCACCTCTCTCCCACCTTCCTCCCGATCTCCACCGCAGCTCCTACCGCCAGGGCCGTGCTGCCGGCCGCATGCCCGGTGCCTGCCTCCTTCCACCAGTACCTCCCGCGGACGCCGCCCCCTCCCATCAGTACCTCCCCTTTTTCCTTCTTCCGCGGACAGGCGGAGGTCGCCCACACCCGCTCGTGATCCGAGCTGGGGAAACGGGCGGGGGTGCTGATGCCCGGCGCTCGAGAAATCCGGACAGACGAATCTCATCCACGGTGGCCGGATCCAATCACCTCCATCCACTAAGGAGAGGGGAGTGGTGGACTCATGAGGTAGGTGCCGGGATCCAGCGGCCAATGGCGCTCTGGTGGCCGCAGCGACCCGTACCTGTACCTGCCTCTCCTTGCGAATCCTCCTCCCCATCCCAAGCTCTCCTCCTCCTAGCCAAGATCCATGGCCGTCGCAGCCCACCCCTTGGTCCTAGCCAATCCCAACTCCCCACCTTCCTTCTGTCCACCATGGCCCCGCCGCCATCAGCCCCAGGGCCGGCCAACAACTCTGGCTACGTCCTTGCCAAGCAACCACTGGATCCACTCCACCACCGATGCACATCTCCCCAACTCCCCTCCCCTAGCACGCTCACCTCCCACCTCGGGGGTCACTGAATCGGGATACAGGCCGGGGGCTCCCCCCAACTATGCAACACCACCGGATCGGCCTCCCCGCACCCTTGAGATTCCAGATCGGGCCTCCTCCCAAGGAGTTGCTGCGGGATCCCCCCCAGCATCGCTGGTTAGTCTGCCCTGTGCCCATTTCTCCTCCACGACTCCACGCCACCATGCAGCTCAGCAGGGTACACCATGCAGCTCGGGTAGCACGCGCGTGCGGTTCGGCCATCCCGCAATGGCCGTCGTCCTCGCGTGTGCGCCCTACTGGCCATGCAGGTGACGGCTCTTGGTGCAGTACACTACTTTTTTTGGTTCGTGCGGTTCCAGTGCAATGCATTTCATGTCGGTCCGCTGTTGCTAATTGCTGCAAATCATTTTAAGTTTCTTTTGTAGGAGGGAGGCGAAGAAGCAAACAAAGAGATAGAGAAATTCACTGCACACTCAGACTAAAAAAATGTTGTTGATATGGTTTGCTAGTTAATGAATCATGCCGTTAAATGTGAATTATGAAGTCCACTATTTGCACCAAGAAGTTCGGCTGAGCCTTTATCTCAGCTCACCGGTCGTCTCTCCTGTAGTTTGATTATGTAGCATAGCTTTTTGTTTAACCGGTGTGTAGTTCGGGATACATAGCCGAGCTGTTCAACAGAAAAAATGCAACTTCGATGGTGGTTTGCTGGTTGTTGACTTTATTGTTTGCTCTAGCTGTTGAGTTTATTGATTAATACGAAAGAAGACTAACAACGAAAAAAGAAGGAAAGAATTGCATTGCAGCCCCTTAGTGGTTCACCTTTATAAAAAAGAGAGAGAAATCCCCACAGAAAGTTTACTTTCTTTCTCGAATGCAATTTTTTGTATGTGAGATGATTGGAAAAAATAGTTCACTCCAATTTGTGTAGCAGCTCATTACACCTATGTATAAAGTGCATCGTGTGTCTCAAAAATCAGTCGACTACATCAACACGTGCAGTGCGTTTGGTCCTCAGATATGGTTCATTTTTCAGATTGATGCTGTTCACTTGCACCTAACATGAAAGTGTGAAAAATTTAGTGAAACAAAAAGATGGTAATGCGTTTCACTTTGATATATGATGTGGTTCGCTTGCCCTAGTCTCTGTGGTCCACTCTCGTTAATAAAAAATGTTGAAAAAAAGACAACAAAAACTCGTTTGAGAAAAAAAATTACGTTCCACAAAAGAAATCATGAAGTTTACTTGACCGTCTGATGCAGTGCGGTTTTCACTCTAAAGCAGTGCGGTTGGCCGTATGATGTTGTTCATCCCGTAAGTGCAAATTTTTTGTTATAGAAGCGAAGAAAAGTAATGTGGTTCATTTTTAATAGTGTAGTGGTTTACTTACGTCCGATGTGAAGTGCACTCTACTTTCTCGTCTTTGAAAAAATTAAGTTTGAATAAAAAAAACAATGCAGTTCTCTTACCCGTCTAATGCAGTGCGGTTTAATTCGATGCAGTGCGGTTTTCAGTCGGATGAAGTACACACGTCGATTTGGGTGTCATGAAAAATAGAGTGTCCGCATTTCGGTAAATTTGAAATTCCTCTTAAACCGTAAAGAATTAGAGAGAGTGTTCTGTATGAAAAAGTTGCACCTCGTTGATATCTTTCCAAAGGCGTACCGTTTGAATCATTCTGACAAGCAGTTTGTAAAAATTTCGCTTAAAACAGCTGCTGCCACTCATCGTCCGCCGCACGATTTTCAAAATTAACTTAAAACCGTAAGGAATCTCAAAAACAGTTCAACATATGAAAGTTGCGCATCGTCCCTAGCTTTCCAATGGCGTATCACACGCCTCATTTCGACAAACAGTTCAAAAACAGGAGCAAAAACAGTACCGAAAATTTGAAAAAATTAAAAAAACAGAATTCCGCGATTTAGTAAATTTGAAACTGCTCTTAAACCATAACGAATTACAAAAAATAATAGATATGAAAAATATGCGCCACGGCGATATGTTTCCAACGGTGTATCATTTGCTTCATTCCGACGAGCGGTTTAAAAAAACCCGAAAAAATGATCGCTGCCACTTGTCGTGGGTTGCACTATTTTTGAAACTGCTCTTAACCCATGAGGAATCTCGAAAAGTGTTCAACATAGAGAAGTTGCGCCTAATCCATAGCTTTTCAAAGGTATATTACACGCCTCATTCCGACAAACAGTTAAAAAACTAGAGCAAAAAACGTATCAAAAAAACACAAGCGTGTAGTTTTTTCCGTCGTGAAGTTCACTCGCCTGAGTACTGCAGCGCACTTGGTTCGGACAATGACGTGCACTTGCATTGAGAATGCAGTGCGAAAGTGTTATGAGAATAGTTATTTTGCTAATATTAGCAGAATAGCCTCGGTCCTCTTCCCTCAGAATGTAAGTGGGAAGGGATCGCACAACGACCAGTTTGAAAGGGGACAAGAAGTACATCCTATGCTGACGAAAGGTGGTCTTCGCTTGCAAAGCCTCTGCTTGTGATGCCACGGTGGGCTCGGTGATGACATCCGTCCTGCCGCCCTGGCGGTCTTGCTCTTGTAGCACGGGAATGGAAAATGTTTGGTTGCTTCCTCGGGACTCCGCGTCTACGCTTGCCTCCTTAGCACCCAAGAGGAAACATGCTGCACTGCGCCCGCTGGTGCGCACCTGGCCTTGGTCGTCATGGCTTATGTCACCTCAACCTCATGAGATGAGCGCTTGCTTAGGAATCTCCGCTCCTCATGAGCCAGCCTAGGGAGGCCGCTTCCTCCGGAGGTCTTGGCGTCGTCCGCCTCGCGAAGCTTGACCCCTCGCGATGGTCTTGTCTTGTCAATGCTGAAGATGGGCCGTACCAGGCTGTTGATGGAGCCACGCCGCGGGCCACAGGTAGGCAAGTCTAGGTACCCTGGTTCCTAGAACACCGACAGTAGCCCCCGGGCCCAAGGCGCACTCGGGCTTGGCTTCGGAGCGAAGCCAAAGGGCAAGGGCAAAGCACCATGGGACCCAATCGCTTGTGGACTGAGTCGACGTGTGGCGCTTGATGGGGCATGGGCGTCTCCACTTTCCCACGCTGCCTCGGCAACCATTCAACTTGACAACACCCTGCTGCATGCAAAAATCATCATTACTGGGGATCATGGGAGGCCGGCGGTTGGCCTTCCTATGGCTATAAATGGAGGGGGCGAAGCCCCCTACTCATCTCCGTCTTCTCGCTGCTTACTCCTCCTTCTTCCTTCTTGTCCTGCCGTCTTATCAAAACACCCATGGCGCCGGTGAGGAGGTTTTCCACGGCGGAGAAAGGGAAGGCCCCCAAGGAAGGGTCAGGCTCGCCGCCGCCCAAGAGAGGCCATGGCCGGCCCCGAAAGCATGCAGTGACTCCGGCGGCGGCCCCTCGGGGGCACTGGCGCGCCCCTTCAACGGTTGGTGTTGCCTCCGGCAGCCGCGGTGGTGCTTCTTCCCATGGTAGGAGCTGCCGCAATGGAGCGACCTCAGCGGTTTGGGGAGGCGCGCTGCGGTTGCCCGGCCGCCATGGCCGCGCTCCCATTTAGCCAATGCATCTCCGAAATTCGTCGTGTGGTCGGGGAGGCCAGTGGGCATCTGGTTCCAGCTTCCGTGTTTCTTCATGAGTGCGCTGCCGGTCGAAGGGCCTGGTGGCCTATGGCTGCAGACTGACGGCTGCTGCAGCCAGACCTCATGGGTGGATGTTGAAGTCACCGCCGCTGGCAACGTGTTCCTGAAGCGCGGGTGGCATCCGTTTGCCGACACGCGCGGCCTCCACAGGAGGTGCACCCTCCACTTCAAGGTATGACGGCATCGCAACCCTCTATGTCAGGGTCTTCGGGGAAGACGGCCGACGCGTGGGGTGCTGCCTGGAGAGCGTCAGTGACGATGAGGACGACAACGATGGCATCGTCGCTGGTGGTGAGCTTGCCCTTGGCGACGGCCATGCCGCCTCCAGTAGTGGAGGCTCCTCTTCTAGGCAGAGCACGAGGGACGACGATTACGACTAGCCGCCCTGCCGCCGGGCTCGAACCAGGGAGGGCGACGAGCTGCATCGCCGGCGCGCCCCTGTGAAGCAGGAGGAAGACTCCGACTGAGCTCGGGCGGTGCTAGAGCCAGGCCTCAGGAGCCGCTATAGTCGCGTGGCTTGCTTTTGTTTCTTTATTTCTCCTGCACGAAATAGAAGGCCCTGTTGGGGCGTGTAATGAACCATGATGCTTGTGCCATTATGCTATGCTCGTTATTTTTATATTATGTCGTGATATCCGTGCTGCTACTGGGTGTGGTTAGGGTGACTTAGCTCGGTGTGGTCGTGGTGGACTCCCATGCTGTGAGGGCATGCCCTTTCAAGGGCGTCTTCCAAGGGCTTCCTTCTTGAAAAATCGAGGATCGTTGAGCCTCCGAAGGCGTCATGTGGTTGCAGGGTTAGAAAACCTCATGAGGCGTCATACCTCGCGCGAGCCCCCAAGCGTGGTTTGGTTGTGGCTAGTATGCCACGTCGCAATGCCCGGAGGCACGGACTCAAGAGGGCGCGCATGCCTGTGAGCTCATTTAAGAGTGTCTCGCGAGGATTAAGGCGCCAAAGATGGGGCAGCAAGGTTTTGGCGGGGTGTGGTCGCGGGTGAGCCCAGGCGCAGACACCGTACCCAGCCCCTGTGCACGGGACACGTGAGGAAGAGCAATAGGAAACCGCCACTCTTCCTAAGACAAGGTTTCAATAGGTGAACACTGTGTGGAGATAAAAGAAAGAAATTTCCAAACCCTTGCGAATGAAAGATACGAAAGTTCCAAATTTCATTCAAGAAGTCGAAGAGCAGCTACACAAAGCAAGCAAAAGAACAACCGCGTCCGGCACCTAGAATAGTCTTCTTGTCTTCCCACCAGCACGGAGCATGGGGCCTCCACTAGGACATGAGTGGGAGCCCCCGTGAGGCCCAGGGGTGGCACTCAGGAGACTCAGGGGGCTTGTACAGCCCCAACTCATTATTACGTGAGAGTGTCACGAGCAGAGATCTTCACAGGCACGGGGTCTTGGTCATGGGTAGAACTTCCGGAGGTGCTGGATGTTCTAGGCATTCTGGATGGTGACCCCGTCCTGCGTCTCCAGGTGCGTGGCGCCAGGCCTGGAGACACATGCGATCCTGAATGGGCCCTCCCACATGGGCGAGAGATTATGAAGCCCTTCCCTAGAGAGCGCCCGCCTCAGGACGAGATCACCCACCTCGAGAGTCCTGGAGCGGACGTTGCGACAGTGATACCACCACAGTGCCTGCTGGTACCTCGCTGCACGGAGCAAGGCTTGGCAGCGACGTTCCTCCCCCAGCGCGAGGTCCATCCCCCGCGAGGCGTCCTGGCCCGCCTCATCTAACGCCAAGACCCGCACGGAGCGATGTCTGACCTTGTGAGGGAGGACCGCCTTGGCTCTGTAGATGAGGAAGAACGGAGTCTCGCCCATGGGCTTGGTTGTGGTGGTGCGGATGGACCACAACACGGACTGGAGCTCATTGAGCCAACCCCTATTGCATGCCTCAAGCTTCTTCTTGAAGGTCCTCGCCTTGAAGCCCCTTAGGACCTCTGTGTTGGCGTGCTCAGCCTGGCCATTGCTCTGCAGGTGTGCCACTGAAGCATAGCATATCTGCGCCCCAAGGTTAGCACAATATGTTTTGAAAAGGTTGCTCGTGAACTATGAGCCATTATTAGTGATGATGCGGTTAGGAACCCCGAAATGGCTCACGAGGCCCTTGATGAACTTGACGACCGAGCCGGCTGGGATGGTGCGGACGGCCTCCACCTCCGCCCACTTGGTGAACTTGTCGATGGTGATGTAGATGTAGCGGTAGCCCCCGGGAGCCCGAGGGAACGGGCCCAGGATGTCCAGCCCCCAGACTGCGAACGGCCACGAGAGCGGGGTGGTCTGGAGGCCCTGAGCGGGCTGGTGGATCTGTTTGGCATGGAACTGACAGGCCTAACAAGATCTTACCAACTCAGCGGCATCATTGAGTGTTGTGGGCCAGTAGAATCCGCTGTGGTACGCCTTGCCCACGAGGGTGCGCAACGAGGAGTGATGCCCGCAGTCCTAGCCATGTATGTCGGCTAGCAGCTCGCATCCCTACTCCCTGGAGATGCATCATAGAGAAACATCCTTCAGGCGCATTCGGTAGAGCTCATCGTCCTGGATGTAGTATGCAGTGGCCTGACGGGCCACACGCTCCGCGTCTTCCTCCTTCTCCGGCAAGGCGCCCCGGAGCATGTACGCCTTGAACTCCTCGGACCAGCACCCCTCCCGGGGCTCGAGCGCAAGGAGCAGGTGGGCTCCCGAGGTTGGGCCGCAAGTTGGGGTGCCCGAGGGGGGCGCCGGGGGAGCTCCTCCTGAGGCGATGCCGGTCCCGCAGTGGGGGGAGCTACTGATGGCTTGAAGAGCCGCTCCTCAAAGATGCCAGACTCCTGAGGTTGACGCCAGAACGCCCTCTTGGTGATGTCGTCCGCCTCCTTGTTTGTTCCACGCAGCACATGCTGGAATTCCAAGCCTAAGAATTGTTTCTCAATTTTGCGTACCTCCACAAGGTATATATGCCTCCATGTGCTCGTCCTTTGGCTTGTATGCCTTGTTCGAGAAGGTGACGAGAAGGTGGGAGTCGCCCCTGATGGTGAGGCTCCATGAGCACGACTCCATGAGCACGACTCCAGCCCCAGCGCCCTGGCGCGCAAATGCACTGTCAAAGTACATGACCCAACCATCCGGTGCTTCGTCTCCGAGCGCGAGTGGATGATACGTCTCCAATGTATCTATAATGTTTTATTGTTCCATGCTATTATATTATCTGTTTTGGATGTTCATTGGGCTTTATTATACACTTTTATATCATTTTTGGGACTAACCTATTAACCGGAGGCCTAGCCCAAATTACTGTTTTTTTGCCCATTTCAGTGTTTCGAAGGAAAGGAATATCAAATGAAGTGCAAACGGAATAAAACATTTGGGAACGTGATTTTCGGAACAAACCTGATCTAGAGGACTTGGAGTGGATGTTAAGCAATCAATGAGGAGTCCACGAGGCAGGGAGGCGTGCCCCCACCCTCGTGGGCCCCTCGTAGCTCTCCTAACCGACCTCTTTCGCCTATATATACTCATATACCCTGGAACCAATAGAGGAGGAGCTGAAACCCTATTTCCACTGCTGCAACCTTCTGTACCCGTGAGATCCCATCTTGGGTCCTTTTCCGGTGCTCCGCTGGAGGGGGCATTGATCATGGAGGGCTTCTACATCAACACCATGGCCTCTCCGATGATGTGTGAGTAGTTTACCTCATACCTTTGGGTCCATAGTTATTAGCTAGATGGCTTCTTTTCTCTCTTTGGATCTCAATACAAAGTTCTCCTCGATTCTCTTGGAGATCTATTCGATGTAATCTCCTTTTGCGGTGTGTTTGTCGAGATCCGATGAATTGTGGGTTTATGATCAAGATTATCTATGAATAATATTTGAATCTCCTCTAAATTCTTTTATGTATGATTGGTTATTTTGCAAGTCTCTTCGAAGTATCAGTTTGGTTTGGCCTACCAGATTGATCTTTCTTGCAATGGGAGAAGTGCTTAGCTTTGCGTTCATTCTTGCGGTGCTCGATCCCAGTGACAGAAAGGGAAACGACACGTATTGTATTGTTGCCATCGAGGATAAAAAGATGGGGTTTATATCATATTGCTTGAGTTTATCCCTCTACATCATGTCATCTTTCTTAAAGCGTTACTCTATTCTTATGAACTTAATACTCTAGATGCATGCTTGATAGAGGTCGATGTGTGGAGTAATAGTAGTACATGCAGGCAGGAGTCGGTCTACTTGTCGCGGACGTGATGCCTATATACATGATCATGCCTAGATATTCTCATAACTATGCTCAATTCTATCAATTGCTCGACAGTAATTTGTTCACCCACTGTAATACTTATGCTATCTTGAGAGAAGCCACTAGTGAAACCTATGGACCCCGGGTCTATTCTCCATCATATAAGTTTCCAATCTACTTTATTTTGCTTTCTTTACTTTTAGTCTTTATCATAAAAATACCAAAAATATTACCTGATCATCTCTATCAGATCTCACTTTTACAAGTGGTCGTGAAGGGATTGACAACCCCTTTATCGCGTTGGTTGCAAGGTTCTTATTTGTTTGTGTAGGTGCGTGGGACTTGAGCGTGGTCTCCTACTGGATTGATACCTTGGTTCTCAAAAACCGAGGGAAATACTTACACTACTTTGCTGCATCACCCATTCCTCTTCAAGGGAAAACCAACGCTGTGCTCAAGAGGTAGCAAGAAGGATTTCCGGCGCCTTGCCGGGGAAGTTTACGCCAAGTCAAGTCAAGATTTGATCTCCCGTCAACTCGCCAATTTCTGGCGCCGTTGCCGAGGAGTCTATGCACAAGTCAAGACATACCAAGTACCCATCACAAACTCTTATCCCTCGCATTACATTATTTGCCATTTGCCTCTCGTTTTCCTCTCCTGCACTTCACCCTTGCTGTTTTATTCGCCCTCTCTACTGTTCGCCTCTTTTTTGCTTTCTTCTCATGTGCTTGTGTGTTGGATTGCTTGTTTGTCATGATGGCTCAAGATAATACCAAATTGTGTGACTTGTCCAATACCAACAACAATGATTTTCTTAGCACTCCGATTGATCCTCTTACCGATGCTGAATCTTGTGAA
Organism: Triticum timopheevii; assembly: GCA_963921465.1. Lineage (NCBI taxonomy): Eukaryota > Viridiplantae > Streptophyta > Magnoliopsida > Poales > Poaceae > Triticum > Triticum timopheevii. Next base: position 521,781,266 of record OY997270.1, read on the forward strand.
ATTAATGCTGCTTTGTTGAATCTTGTCATGAAAGATCAATTCGCCGGCCTTCCTAGTGAAGATGCCGCTATCCATCTAAATAGCTTTGTTGATTTGTGTGATATGCAAAAGAAAAAGATGTGGACAATGATATCGTTAAATGGAAGCTATTTCCGTTTTTGCTTAGAGATGGCGCTAAAACTTGGTTTTCGTGTTTGCCTAAAAATAGTATTGATTCTTGGAATAAGTGCAAAGATGCTTTTATCTCTAAGCATTTTCCTCCCGCTAAGATCATCTCTCTTGGAAATGATATTATGAATTTTAAGCAACTTGATCATGAACATGTTGCACAAGCTTGGGAGAGGATGAAATTGATGATACATAATTGCCCTACTCATGGTTTGAATTTGTGGATGATTATACAAATTTTTTATGCCGGATTGAATTTTGCTTCTAGAAATCTTTTAGATTCGGCCGCGGGAGGCACTTTTATAGAAAGCACTTTAGGAGAAGCTACTAAACTCCTAGATAATATTATGATCAATTATTCGATTGAAGAAATTAATGTTTTGAGTGGAAAGATGGATGAACTTATGAAATTGTTTGCTAATAAGAGTGTTTCTTCTGATCCTAATGATATGCCTTTGTCTACTTTGATTAAGAATAATAATGAATCTATGGATGTGAATTTTGTTGGTAGGAATAATTTTGGTAACAACACGTATAGAGGAAACTTTAATCCTAGGTCGTTCCCTAGTAATTCCTCTAATAATTATGGTAATTGCTAAAACAATTCTTATGGAAATTTTAATAAGATGCCCTCTGAATTTGAGACTAGTGTTAAAGAGTTTATGATTTCACAGAAGAATTTCAACACCTTGCTTGAAGAAAAATAGCTTAAGGTTGATGAATTGGCTAGTAACGTGGATAGAATTTCTCTTGATGTTGATTCTTTGAAGCTTAGATCTATTCCACCTAAGCATGATATCAATGAGTCTCTCAAAGCCATGAGAATTTCAATTGATGAGTGCAAGGAAAGAACCGCTAGAATGCGTGCTAAGAAAGATTGCTTTGTAAAGGCATGTTCTTCTATTTTTTATGAGAATAAAGATGAAGATCTAAAAGTTATTGATGTGTCCCCTATTAAATCTTTGTTTTGAAATATGAATCTTGATAATGATGGGACTGGAGATGAGTCAACTTTAGTTAAAAGGTGTCCCAATAATTCGGAGTTTTTAGATCTTGATGCAAAATTTGGAGAAAGTGGGATTGAAGAGGTCAAAACTTCACATAGCAATGAACCCACTATTTTGGATTTCAAGGAATTTAACTATGATAATTGCTCTTTAATGGATTGGATTTCCTTGTTGCAATCTGTGCTAAATTTTCCTCATGCTTATAGTCAAAATAAAGCCTTTCCAAGCAATCGTTGATGCTTTGATGCAACCTTATGAAGAAAAACTTGAGATGGAAGTTTTTATTCCTAGAAAACTTTATGATGAGTGGGAACCTACAATTAAAATTAAAATTAAAGATCATGAATGCTATTCTTTGTGTGATTTGGGTGCTAGCATTTCCATGATTTCAAAAACTTTGTGTGATTTGCTAGGTTCCGTGAATTTGATGATTGCTCTTTAAACTTGCACCTTGCGGATTCCACTATCAAGAAACCTATGGGAAGGATTAATGATGTTCTTATTGTTGCAAATAGGAATTATGTGCCCATAGATTTTATTGTTCTTGATATAGATTGGAATCCTTCATGTCCTATTATTCTTGGTAGACCTTTACTTACAACGATTGGTGCAATTATTGATATGAAGGAAGGGAATATTAGATTCCAATTTCCGTCAAGGAAAGGCATGGAACACTTCCCTAGAAATAAGATTAAATTACCTTATGAATCCATTATGAGAGCCACTTATGGGTTGTGTCGTGGTTTTGTCACGGCAGATGTCCTAGTGAAAGGACTTAGTCGTGGAGCCATCGCAACGGGTTAGCTTAAAGGGGTTAAAGCGGACAAAGGATGCAGATAGTTTATACTGATTCGGCTGCTTGCGGTGAAGGTAAAGGCCTAATCTAGTTGTTGTGGAATTGCTAGGGTTTCGATGACGAGGGAGTGAATCCACTATGCCTGGCTCTCGAGTTGTTGTTTGTTGTCCCTAAACCGCCGCCGGGTCGTCCCCTTATATACATGGGTTGACGCTTGTCGGTTTACAGGATCCCGAGGCCGGCTCATAAACGTGTCGGGCCCGGTCTCTACTCTTCCTATCTTACAACACAAGTTACATATCACTGTCGGTTTATGTCTATAGGCCTTAATCCGCCTTTGGGCCCTGGGCCTTCATAAAGCGCCACCATATTTGTCTTCATGGGCTTTAAATATAATAAGTCATTATGGGGGTAATCTGGCCTCTCCTGGCCGGTTTATACCCAGTAGTAATATCCCCAACATTAGGCCCCAGATTGATTTGAACTAGTTCATGTCAATCTTCAACACTTTGAGAAAATTTCTTCCTTCATCACCTTCACATAAATCTTGTAAACCACCATGACGTCATCTTTCAGGATCATGATAAACCGCCATGACGTCACCTGTTATTAAAAATTGTACTTACCTCACCTTCATTAATGAGCCTCCGACAATTGAGGCGACAACTTTGTCACATATCTAATTTTTGGGCTCCTCGATTCTTGCGCCTATCACTTATCCATTCACCTTATAAATAAGGCCAAGGGTCAGTTTCTCTTTTTCCCTTCATGCCCCTTCACATCGTCCTCTTCCTCGCGCCGTCCGAACGTTTGAGCTCTGCTGCCGCCATCGACCTTCGCGTCTGCTTTAACAACGGCCGCTGCATCAGCCTGATCGAACCAGAAAGCCGTGGCGCCTCTCCGCTGTTCCTGTAGCACTGGTAAGTATTCTCTCCTTCCACCCTAGATCCACCATTAAGGTTTTGGTGTTCATCAGAGTTCATTGAAGCTCCAGCGTTGTTCTTCCTTGTTCTTCTTAGTAGCATAAAGGCTAGTTTGGATCTGATATTCCTTGTGCGGCCGTAGCCATAGTCCCTTTTTCCCCTTATTATAACATCCCCATCGTATAGAAAAACTCATCTGAATCTGACAAACTATTGAAGCACCTGTATCTTAGGTCTAAATATATTTCAGTTTTCTGATACACCGCATATTTGAATTTATCATACCAGTCTATGAAATCTGTTTTTCCCTCACTTAGATATTTTAGATCTGTACCTTTCATACCAATGTAGGCGGTCTAGCTTTTAGAGAAATGATAATCCGGTAGGTACCATTAGTCCCCTTTTAAACCGCCAATTCCTTTATCTTTGTAATTCCTGCAATATCAAACTCCGGTTTAACAAATGTCAGACTCCGGTTTAACAATGCATATATGCCTCCGTTTCTGCTTCTGATCTTGCGCCGCTTTATACTTGTCTGTCATAAATCCTAAACCGGAAATAACCAAGTTTCAGCTTTCCATTGAAATGGCCAAACAAGTTTACGAGTGCAACTGAGTTCCTTCCCGGGTTACTGAAGTACAATTAGACAGATGTGTCGAGCAAAGAAAGAAGTCATCCACTGGAGGGCCCCTGGTCCGGAAAATCCTCCTGAACCAAAGGACGGAGAAGTAGTCATGTTTGCTGACCATCTGGGTCGAGGTTTTAGCCCTCCCGGTTCAAAAAATTTCCGAGATGTGCTTGCCAGCTTCCAACTCCACCCTCAAGATATTGGACCAAACTCTATTTCAAGTATTTGCAATTTCCAAGTATTTTGCAAGGTCTACCTTCAAGAGGAGCCCATAGTTGAACTGTTCAGAGACTTTTTCTACTTGAACCGCCATACTGAGTTTACAGATGGGCCCAATACTGAACTTTGTGGAATGGCAATTCAGAAGAGGAAAGATGTCAGCTTCCCTCACGCCAAGCTTCATAGTCACCCTAAGGATTGGAACCAAACTTGGTTTTATTGCCGAGACACATCTCCAACTGATGGGAATCCTCTGTCGGGCTACCATCCTCACCGGCTTAGCAACACTCATCCCTTTCCTCAGAGGATGACTGCCAAGGAACGGTCCAACTATGCACCACAAAGGTCAAAGCTTAGAGCCTTTATGGCAAACGGTTTAACAGATGTTGACTTTGTTCGCTGCTGGATATCTTGGAGCGTTCTGCCCTTAAGCCAGCGCCCCGGTTTTATGTGTGAGTACACGGGGGATTTAAAAGACCCTCAACGACATATCGACATTCAGCTAACAGAAGCTGAAGTTACTGAGGCTTTCAAGAAAATATTGAATGAACCGGAAGCTGTCTGTAGCCAGACCGGGTTAAGTCCCTTATGCATTTCCAATAAACTGCCAAGTGTAAGAATCACAACCTTTTTTCTGTTTTAGCTTGCTCCTTTTTAAATACTCTCTCAAGATTTTGTCCATCTTTAACAGGGCGATGATCCATTCTGGAAGAAGAAACCACAGGATAAAACGGCCAAGACACCTCGCCTTAAGACGAAGGTTATCAAAAAACCTGCCAAGAAGAGGAGCACTGAGTCTTCCGAACCAAATGCTGATGCTGACTTGCCTAATCCAGACTCTGAGGTATAACTTGACTCTCTTGGTTCATTTTTCATACACCTCATTGACAATGACTATTATAAGGACGACGCTGAAGGCAGCCAAGCTGATGATGTAGAGGTAACTATTCTTTCCTCCGGTTCAGATCCTCTACCAACACCGAAAATCCTTCGAGCAAACCGGAAAGTAAAGTTTTCTCACCCCCTTGCTCACTTGGATCCAAACTTTCTTTTGAAGAAACAGCAACACGAAGCTCGCCGCACAACCCGGCACAGCGGCCAGGTAGTTACCTCTGCCGGTTTACCAAACATTCCAGTCCAAAAACGCCGATCCGAGGTCTCTTACATTCCTGATACTTCTTGCCCCTAGGCGGGTTGTTTTTGACAACCTCTTAATCCGTCTGATTTAAATTACCAGGGCACACCTCACTCATCCTCTGGCGAGTCAACAGCCACACAACTTCCACCCCTCAAGACAGTTCCTTGGTGAGTTATGTTATTAATTTTATCCTTGATATCATATATTCACCTGATGTATTAACCTTTATGTTTGTTCTTCTCAGTGCCAAGCCTAGACCCAGCAAAAAGGCTCGGCTAAATAAACCGTCTGTTGATAATATCACTATTGAACCGGAAAAAACTCCAGATCCGGTAGAAACAGATGATGATGCTCTGCTTGATGATCCGCCACCACAAGATTATGACTTCATTGTTGAATAAGTAGAAGTTTCCCCATCATGCCAGTCCAATAAACCCACAAGCCCGGTCCGAGACACTGATAAACCGGCAAGTCCAGCTAAGGCTTCTGATAAACCGCCCACTCTAGCGAAAGCTGCTAGTGAGAAGGAAGATGACATCATGATTACTGGCTTTGGCCACACTGCTCCTGGCAATCCTGTTGCTTTATCCAAGCATAGTGCCAAGGATGAACTTTCTGCTATGGGAAAAGGCAAGTGGAACACAGACTTGTCAAGCTATGCTCATCTCAACGCCCAAGACATTCACTCTGGCTTCTTGAACCATCTATACACAAGCCACGACTATGAAGCCGGTTTAGTAAACTTGATGAAAGAGCGATATGAGGTAACTAGTGCTTAACTCTGCATAGTTGTTTCTCTCTTGTACCCAATTCCAAATATCAACTCCAGTAGCCCCCAAGTGACGGTTTATGATATTAATCTAAACCGGGACTTTGCAATATCTCAACTTTGTATGCTTAGTCTCCAAGTGCCGGTTTACCTTAAGTAGATAAACCGGTAATACTATATTTTTCGCCGGTATAGTCCCCAAGGGCCGGTTTAACTTAGGAAGATGAACCGGGAATTTTTAGAAAAATTACTCATAATGTTACTTTGAGCCATCATCCAAGTGCCAAGAATAATAATTGTATTGTGCTTGGGACTTGTAGAAATTTCAGATAACAAGCAAATAGGCATTAGCCCCCAAGTATCAGGTGCATAACTTGTTATGTGCTTGGTACTTCAAAATATGTACTACCATCTGATGATATCATTGTCTCTTTATAGGCTGAGCTGAGCAAAAAGGAAGCTCAAGCTGTTGATCTGCAAGAAAGCATCAAGTCCCAGCAAGCAGAAACCTCCAAAGCCAAAGATGAGCTGACTAGTGCCTTAGCCGCCATGGAAAAGCTGAAGGAGGGTTTTAATAAGGAACGAGTAGATTAGGAAATAGAAAAATCCGCATTGCAAAAAAGAGCCGAAGATGCAGAGGCAGCCATTAAACCGGTGGCAGAAGAACTGACTGGTCTAAAGCGGCAGATCAATGCTATGAACACTGCTGTATTTGGTAAGTCTCCTCGCTTTAAATTTTCAACATAACATCCCGTACATTGCTGGTTTACTGATGTTTGTAATGATGCAGGGACTCGCATTACCCATCTAGGTTCTGACATGTAGAAGAAGTTAAAGGCTGCTTATACTCTTATAGAGAAACTATATACCGGCGCGCAACAGATCATCTGCACTTCTTCTCACAACAAGCCGCCCCCAACCTTAATCAAGGAAACCTTAGAAAGGTAGAGGAGCTAAAGCGATCTGCTGCAAGGGCTGGTGCTCTGACCGCACTAACCTGGGCAAAAGCATGGGTGCCTGATCTTGATCCTGTGGATGTGAGAAAAGGCTATCCAAGTTTGAAACAAGATGGATCAGAATTTGGCAATGATGATCTCCGAGCCATAAACCGGGAAGTACGTACACTGGCTTGCCAATTGGTGGAAGAAGCTGATCTTTCACATTATCAGGCGAGTTATGACGTCAACAACAAACGGGTTGCTGGACCAACTCCCGAGGTTCAAAATCTTATCCTGCCAATTCGTAAGCACACCTATGCCCCTGACATTGAACCGTCCACCCTTATAAGCGACGAAGCTGTGTTTCAAGCCCTAACTGGGATCGACTGGGCAACTATTGACTTCCAGCCACTGGGTAGAGATGAGGAGGATGAACTGATGCAAGATGATCCGTAGCCGTCAAGTCAACCTGGTGAAGAATCATGATCCGGAGCTGGGTTATCCTTCTGCGAACTGCAACACTTGCCGAAAAACAATTATTCTTTTGGGCACTGAAATGCCTTGTAATAGGCTAGTTCAAACACTTGGTCTGTTATGCCTTCGTGCTTATTTATTTTGCCTAATACCTGTTAATCCGCCATGCTTAAGATATATGACGTTCAGAATCTGTAGCTGCTCCTGCATACAAGAAGTTGAGAGTGTCCTGGCGGTTTACCGTCGGACGGGTCATGATGCCCAAACACCTAGCTAGGCTTGATAACCAAGGCTGTAAAAATATAATCAAATATGAAAATAAATGATATCTGTGATATTGAATCACATCGTTGGTTGACCAACTTTTGTAGTAAGGGTGATAACCCCAATCATGAGTGATGATAACTCCTTCCATATTATGCCGGTTTATAATAAAACCGTATCGGGTTATGATAAACACCAGATTTTCCATATTCAATACTGGCGACTTATCGTCGAAACCAAACCGGATTAATAAACGCCGGATTATAACTGATCATGTACTGACAACTTTGTAGCTGAAAGCTAAACCGGGTTGATGAACGCCGGTTATCAAAAACATCATAAATCTCATCAAAGGAGAAAAACTTGGCAAATAAAAGCATATGAAAACTTGTAGTCAAGGCTTTTCACAGGCTGCCAGGCCCCAAATTCAAGGCTTTTCATGGGCTGCCAGGCTACTGAGTTAAACCATTTTACAAAGCCTTTTAAGATGGACCTCAATCTTTAACCAATTGTCATTTTAACTTTGACAAGTTCAGGGTCTATTGGATTGACTTGTCAAAAGTTTGGCGGGTCATACCAGGTTTACCTAGACGGAGTGGCTTACTTAAAAAGGCAGGCTAACCCGGGGTTTAGGTGTACTCACCAGGCTTCCAAGCCGTGGCTTGATAGCCTATTACAAGTGTAGATTCTTTGTTCATTGTGAAGCAAATAATCCCCAAGCAATATTTTGAGATGTGCTCAGCGGGTGCCTATGTTTGAGTTGTTCTTTTGCAACACTCTCTTTGGCCCCTAAGTAATTTTCTTTTTGGCTTTGAGCCGATCGAGAGGTGTAGCTATGGTTTGAATACGACCAAGCCCCCAAGTGATTTTTCTGGTGGCCTTGCGCCGATCAAGAGGTGTAGCTATGGTTCGAATACGACCAAGCCCCCAAATGATTTATACATATGGCTTTATAAGCTTAATCAACGGGTAAACCATACACCTCTTTAGAAATAGAAGCCCCCATGTAACCACACATGATGTAAGAAAAACAACAGATACCCCGCTTTAGCCGAGGCTCCAATTTATTATATTGATCATAATATATACATTGCCATAACTATGTACATGAGCAGAGCCTGTGGATCAAGTATAGTAAGGCCGAAGATGAGCGATATTCCACGGCCGGTGGGTCTCCTCCTCCAATTTACATGAGTCTGTGTGCTCTCGAACATCGATAAGGTAGTATGACCCGTTATGCAGATTCTTGCTGACCACAAAGGGTCCTTCCCAAGGCGGGGATAACTTGTGCATAATAGTCTGATCTTGTATGAGTCGGAGCACCAGATCACCTTCTTGAAAAGTTCTGGTTTTAACCCAGCGGCTGTGATAACGATGCAAATCTTGCTGATAAATCGCCGAACGGGCTGGTGCAATGTCACGCTCCTCATCTACCAGGTCAAGTGCTTCCTGTCGTGCCTTCTCATTGTCAGCATCGACATACGCCGCCACACGAGGCGAGTCATGATGGATGTCACTAGGGAGAACCGCCTCCACTCCGTAAACCTTGAAAAATGGCGTGTAACCCGTGGATCTGTTGGGCGTGGTATTAATGCTCCACAACACAGAAGGTAACTCCTCCACCCAACAACCCGGCGTCCGTTGCAAAGGAACCATAAGCCGGGGTTTGATGCCTCTCAAGATCTCTTGATTGGCTCTCTTTGTTTGACCATTAGACTGGGGGTGAGCCACTGATGATACGTCAAGCCGGATGTGCTCAAATTGACAGAACTCCTTCATAGCACCTTTGGACAGATTGGTACCATTATCAGTTATAATGCTATGTGGAAAACCAAACCGGAAAATCACCTTCTTGATGAATTGAACCGCCATAGCTGCATCACACTTACTGACTGGCTCCGCCTCCACCCACTTAGTGAACTTATCAACTGCCACCAAAAGGTGGGTCTTCTTGTCCTTGGATCTCTTAAAGGGCCCAACCATATCCATCCCCCAAGTTGCAAATGGCCAAGTGATTGGAATCATCCTCAATTCCTGGGCCGGAACATGGGCTCGGTGTGAAAATTTCTGACAACCGTCGCACCTTTTCACCAAGTCTTCTACATCAGCATGAGCCGTCAGCCAATAGAAGCCATGACGAAAGGCCTTAGCTACCAGGGACTTTGAACTAGCGTGGTGACCACAATCCCCTTCGTGGATCTCACGCAAAATCTGACGGCCTTCTTCAGGAGACACGCAATGCTGAAATGCCCCTGTTACACTGCAATGATGTAACTCGCCATTGACAATAGTCATGGACTTGGAACGCCAGATTATCTGCCTGGCCAAGGTTTCATCCTCTAGTAACTCGCCACGGTTCATATACGCCAAATATGGGACCGTCCAATCTGGGATGACATGAAGCGCCGCCACCAACTGAGCCTCTGGATCAGGAACATCCAAATCTTCCTCTGTTGGGAGCTTGACCGACGGATTATGTAGCACATCCAGAAAGACATTGGGTGGAACCGGTTTACGTTGGGAACCCAAGTGACTTAAAGAATCACCGCTTCGTTCTTCCGCCAGTCCACATGATCAACCTGATAGCCTTTGAAGTGACCTGCAACAATATCCTCCTTTCGACGATACGCTGCCATGAGCGGATCCTTGGAATCTTGTTGGGGATATTACTACTGGGCGTAAACCAACTAGGAGAGGCCGGGTTAACCCCATATAGTGGCTCGCTGTATCTGAAGCCCACGAAGATAAAGACGGTGACACTTTATGAAGGCCTAGGGCCCAAAGCCGGTTTAAGGCCTATATACATAAACCGACATTAGTATGTAAACTTGTGTTGTAAGATAGAAAGAGCGGAGACCGAGCGAGACACATTTATGAGCCGGCCTCGGGATTCTATAAACTGACGGGCGTCAACCCATGTATATAAGGGGATGACCCGGTGGCGGTTCAAGGACAACAGACAACAACTCGAGACTCAGGCAAAGCGTATTCGCTTCCTGGTCATCGAAACCCTAGCAATTCCACAACAACTGGATTAGGCCTTTACCTTCACCACAAGGGGCCGAACCAGTATAAACTCTCTCATCCCTTTGTTCGCTTTAACCCCTTTAAGCTAACTCGTCGCGATGGCTCCACGACTAAGTCCTATCACGAGGACATCTTCCATGACAAAACCACGACAGTTGGCGCCCATCGTGCGGCTATCGCACGATGGTTTCGAGTTCTTAAAGGGGAGCTTCGAAGGACTCAAGGGGTATGCCGTGGGTCGGATTACCAAGTGTTGTCGCGGCACGATCTACATCGACGATGTAGGCTGGGGCCCCGAGGCCGGTTCAATCGAGTACGGGTACCAGTTCCCCTTCGGCAGCATACACGTCTTCATCGGCAAGATCGGCGAACCGGGCCCTTAGCCGGACATGTTCACCGACATCGTTGAGACGGCTCAGCCTGCGAGATCTGCCCGGGTTAAGCCTTCCATGAAGCGTGCCTTCGCGGGAGTCATCCACGGAGTGGAATCTGAGGACAGATGGTCTTCTGGTGTTGAGACCATCATTTATTCCGGCGACGAGTCATCGACCGAAGAAATGGAGTCATTGTACCAGCTTCAAGATGACCGGATTGGAGGATGCTCTGATGGCGACAGTATTTCGGACCCCTTTGACCCGCCAAACCGGGTCGCGATCTTCATGGCTGGTACACAACCAGTGCTCCACTCTTCGACTGCGACATCAATGATTTCCGGATCAGCATCAACTACGGTAGCCAAGGCAGGAGGCCCTGTACGACCGATGGCACAGGTTTTATCTAATTTATTTGACGCTTTGGCAACACTGATGGCGGAAGTTAACCCGACGGATCAAGATGCGCATAATGCGGAAATTGTGAAGGTGAAAGATCAGATCACCCAAGCCAAAGCCAACTTGGCAGCCGAGGGTACTAGGATGGCTGCGGAACAGGCTGCATTGGATGCACAGGCTTACCGGCTTATGTTGGACCAGAGTGCGTCAAACGATGTCATAAGGAGGAGGTACCGATCTCGCCTGCCGCCGGTTTATGAGGCCAGGAACCTCTTAAACACTCCAGGGGCGGGGACCAGTAATCCGCCGATAGTAAATCTGGTGGAGGCACCTGGAGCGGGGGCGCCGGTTCAGCCACGCTTGGTGGATCCGCCTCGTCAGAACACCGTTACGACACAACATGTCCCAACACCACCGGTTCATTATTCTAACCCGATGGACAACATTGTCGCTGCCGCTTCACGGCTGGCGGCCCTCCCGATTGAAGGCGAGTCTCCGGTGGCAGTCGAGACACGACGGGGTAGGGAGCTTCTTCAGACAGCTTTGGTTCAGCAGCAGGCTTATTCATATAGCCGCGAAAGGATCCATTCTACTCCCCGCCCAAGCCCGAGCTATAGCAGGTGTATTGATGAACCGGCCGTATCAAGCAATGCGCGAAACCGTGATCCGCCCCGTGGCCATAACCCGGCGGGTGGTGGCGGTGAAGCACAGGATGTGGTGGATCGCGCTAGGGCTCGCATGAGGCCCGCCAACTTACTCCGGTTCGTCCAACCATGTCGTTGGAGCCAGGAGTTACTTCTAGCTTGTTGGGGGTGTCGTGCCTGGTCCCAGTGCTGCGCAACGTGCGCCTGCCCAAGGATTTCAAGGGCCCACGTAAAGTGCCAAATTACACCGCCGATTTATACCCCGAGTCATGGGTGGAGACCTACAAGATGGCAATGGAAATGTTGGGCGTGGATGATGCGGCGTGTGCTAAATAGTTCACCATGATGCTGGAGGGGACAACTCGTACTTGGCTAAAGAACTTGCCGGCTAACTCCATTGAGTCATGGGCCGAGTTAATGGCCCGGTTTATCCAGAATTTTAAAGACACATGCAAGAAGCCCATGTCAATTGTGGATCTAGCTGCCTGTGTCCAGGAGGAAGGAGAATCGACAACCCATTGGGTGCGCTGGGTTTCGGAGATTTTGCATTCATCGGACCGCATCAACACTAATACAACAGTTTTGACATTGGAAGGCAATTGCCGGTTTACGCCTCTGAAGTTGAAGTTGGGACGGCTCAAACGTCACTGCAATGACATGGGAACTCTCATGGACGCTCTGGTGAAGTATGCCGACTCTGATAGTACCAAGGACTCCAAGTCTGATGACGACAAGATAGGAAAGGGAAAGAAGAGCGGCAACTCCAAGGGGCAGTAGCATAACCCGGCGGGTCATGGTAACAGCGATAAGTGTAAAGCGGATAACGGCTTAGATTTTGTGGCTAACACCCGCATGCAGAATAAAGGCCAGTAGCGTAAGGGTAAACCGCCATAGCGCGGTAGAGGCCCAAACCCTAACCCAGACCGACTGTCTTGTCTGTTGAGCCAGCCTTGCCCAAAGCACGGGACGAAGGAGAACCCATCCACGCACCTCTGGAAAGATTGTTATATCATGCAGGAGTTTAAAAATTCTGATTCTTTCCGGTATGATCAGGGACCGGGTGGTGGTTCGGGCCCCGGGTCTCATGGGCCGGGTTATGGTCGAGGCAGTTCCGATTCAGGATTTCACGGTAATCAGGGTGGACATGGCAATCAAAGTAATCAGGGCAACAAAGGTTGTTATAATAATCAGGGGAATTGGCAACAGCAGCTGCAGCAGTCGGGTTACCATAGCAACCCGAAGCAGTTGAATAGCGGGCAGTATCATGTTTTCACCACTAGCCTAGACAAGAGCGATCAAAAGCTTCATAAGAGGGCAGTGAATTCCGTTGAACCGGTGGTTCCCCGATACTTACGCTGGTCTGAATAGCCTATTGTGTGGAGTCGAGAGGATCATCCACCCCGGGTTGACAATTCAGGTCATCTGGCGCTCTGGTGGTGGCGCCTCAGGTGGGAGGTTATAAGTTCACCAAGGTACTCATGGGTGGGGGAGTAGTATCAACATCCTATACTATGAAACTTTCCGTCGCATGGGGTTAACAGATAAAAATCTTAAACTGTCCAACACAGTTTTCCACGGAGTGGTGCCTGGTAAATCGGCATACCCAGTTTGTAAGATAGCTCTGGAGGTTCCTTTCGATGATGAGCATGATTCAAGATCAGAGACGTTGACCTTTGAGGTGGTGAAAATCAAGAGCCCATATCATGTCCTGTTTGGACGGCCGGCTTATGCTAAGTTCATGGCAAGGCCCTGTTATGTCTATCTACAGCTCAAGATGCCAGGTCACAAGGGGACCATCACAGTGCACGGGAGCCGCAAGATCGCTTTGGAATGTGAAGAAGGCAATGCGGCATATGCTGAATTGGTTTGTGCAACAGAAGTGTTGAAATTCTACAGAGATAATGTTGATCTGGCGGACATGACTTCTTTGAAAAAGCCAACTACCGAGCATGAACCGGCCTTGAAGTTTAAAATGGACGATGAGACTAAGCTTGTTGATTTTGTTCCGGGTGATTCATCCAAGCAGTTTAGCATCAACGCTAACTTGGATCCGAAATAGGAAAGCGCGCTCATCGAGTTCATCCGTGAGAACCGGGATATCTTTGCATGGAAGCCTTCTGACATGCTAGGTGTACCAAGAGAACTCGGTGAAAACACACTTAATGTTGATCCCAAGTTTAAACCTGTCAAGCAGTTTCTTCGCCGGTTCAATGAGGAAAGACGCAAGGCTATTGGTGAGGAAGTAGCCAGGCTCTTGGCGGCTGGATTTATCATCAAAGTATTATCGTCGAAGTATTTCATCCTGAGTGGTTGGCTAATCCGGTGCTAGTACTTAAAAAGAATGGCAATTGGCGTATGTGTGTAGACTACACAGATCTCAACAAGGCTTGTCCAACAGATCCTTTTGCCCTCCCTCATATTGATCAAATCATTGTTGCTACGGTGGGTTGCGAGTGTTTGAGATTTCTGGATGCTTATTCCGGTTATCATCAGATCAAAATGGCAGTTAAGGACCAGGAGAAGACAACCTTCATAACTCCTTTTGGAGCCTTCTGTATGTCTATGCTCTTTGGGCTCAAGAGTGCCTAGGCGACTTACCAGCGGTGTGTGCAGAATTGTCTGCATGATCAGATCGTCCGCAATGTTCATGCTAATGTGGACGATATCGTAGTAAAATCCAGAAAGGAGGAGACATTGATTAATGACTTGAAGGTGACCTTTGATAACCTCCGGGTCTATAAAATGATGCTTAATCCGGCCAAGTGTGTCTTTGGTGTACCGGCAGACAAGCTCTTGGGCTTTCTGGTATCTAACAGAGGCATCGAAGCTAATCCGGAGAAGATCAAGGCTATAACTTCTTTGGCTAAACCGAAGTGTATTAATGATGTTCAATGCCTGGCAGGCTGGATTGCTGCGTTGAGCCGGTTTATCAGTCGCCTTGGAGAGAAGGCTATCCCTTTTTATTAGATGTTGAAGAAGACGGATAACTTCGTCTGTAGTAATGCTGCCAATGAAGCATTTGAGGACTTAAAGCGGCAGCTTGCTAATCCACCGGTGCTTCCTGCTCCTGTTGATAAGGAGCCGTTGTTGCTATATGTGGTAGCTAACGCCCGGGCACTTGTTGAGCCACCAGGTCCGAGTCACTGAAGCACTTAACCCGGCTGAAATTCATCTCCTTAGCAATTCGAAGACCATGGAGTAGAGCTTCGTACTCAGCTGCATTGTTAGGACAAGGGAACATTAAACGGAGAACATAACAAAACTTATCACCTCGTGGGGAAATTAATACGACTCCAGCCCCCGAGCCCTCCAATTGACTGGACCCATCAATATGAATAGTCCAATAAGTATGATCTAGCTTCTCTTATGGCGCCTGTAATTCTGTCCAGTCATTGATCAAATCCACAAGTGCCTGAGATTTGATCGCCGTCCGGGGTACATACTTTAACCCGTGAGGCCCAAGCTCAATAGCCCACTTGGCAATCTGGTCAGCCGCTTCCTGTTCTGGATTATATTCCCCAAAGGAGCAGAGCTGACCACAGTGATGGGATGACCTTGGAAATATTGCTTAAGCTTCCGGCTCGCCATAGAAACTCCATACACCAGCTTCTGCCAATGCGGGTACCTTTGTTTGGACTCAATAAGTACCTCACTGACATAATAAACCGGCTGTTGAACCGGATACTCTTTTCCAGCCTCCTTGCGCTCCACCACAATAGCCACGCTAACAGCTCGGGCGTTAGCAGCCACATATAACAACAATGGCTCTTTATCAACAGGAGCAGCAAGGACCGACGGATTAGCCAGCTGCCGCTTTAAGTCCTCAAATGCTTCATTGGCGGCGTCACTCCAGACGAAGTCATCCGTCTTCTTCAGCATCTGATATAAAGGGATGGCCTTCTCACCAAGGCGACTGATAAACCGGCTCAAGGTGGCAATCTGGCCTACCAGGCGTTGAACATCATTGATACACTTCGGTTTAGCCAAACAAGTTATAGCCTTGATTTTCTCTGGATTAGCTTCAATGCCCCTGTTAGACCACAGAAAGCCCAAGAGCTTGCCTACCGGTACACCAAAGGCACACTTGGCCGGATTAAGCATCATTTTATAAACCCGAAGGTTATCAAAGGTCTCCTTTAAGTCATCAATCAATGTCTCCTCCTTTCTGGATTTCACCACAATATCAGCCACATAAGCATGAACATTGCAACCGATCTGATTATGAAGACAATTCTGCACACATTGCTGATAAGTCGCCTGGGCATAGATACATAGCAGAAGGCTCCAAAGGGAGTTATGAAAGTTGTCTTCTCCTGGTCCTTAACTACCATTTCGATCTGATGGTAACCGGAATAAGCATTCAGAAAACTCAAACGCTCGCAACCCGCCGTAGCATCAATGATTTGATCAATACGAGGGAGGGCAAAAGGATTTGCTGGACAAGCCTAGTTCAAATCTGTGTAGTCCACACACATACGCCAAGTGCCATTCTTCTTGAGTACCAGCACCACATTAGCCAACCACTCAGGATGAAACACTTCAATGATAAACCCAGCCGCCAAGAGCCTGGCTACCTCCTCACCAATAGCCTTGCGTCTTTCTTCATTGAGATGGCGAAGAAACTGCTTGACTGGTTTAAACTTGGGATCAACATTAAGTGTGTGCTCAGCGAATTCCCTCGGTACACCTGGCATGTCAGAAGGCTTCCACGCAAAGATGTCCCGATTCTCATGGATGAAATTGATGAGCGCGCTTTCCTATTTTGGATCCAAGTTAGCGCTGATGCTAAACTGCTTGGATGAATCGCCAGGAACAAAATCAACAAGATTAGTCTCATCAGCCGATTTAAACTTCAAGGCCGGATCATGCTCTGTAGTTGGTTTATTCAATGAAGTCATATCTGCCGGATCAACATTGTCCTTGTAGAACTTCAACTCGTCTGTTGCACAAACTGACTCAGCATAAGCCGCATCACCTTCTTCTCATTCCAAAACGATCTTACGGCTTCCGTGTACTGTGATGGTTCCCTTGTGACCCGGCATCTTGAGCTGCAGATAGACATAACAGGGCCTTGCCATGAACTTGGCATAAGCCGGCCGTCCAAACAGGGCATGATACAGGCTCTTGATTTTCACTACTTCAAAAGTCAATGTCTCTGATCTTGAATCATGCTCATCAACAAAAGCAACCTCCAGAGCTATCTTACCCACTGGATACGCCGTTACCAGGCACCACACCATGGAAAACGGTGTTGGACGGTTTAAAATTTTTATCTGTTAACCCCATGCGACGGAAGGTTTCATAATAAAGGATATTGATACTACTCCCTCCATCCATGAGTACCTTGGTGAACTTATAACCTCCAACTTGTGGTGCCACCACCAATGCCAGATGACCCAGATTATCAACCCGAGGTGGATGATCCTCTCGACTCCACACAAAGGGCTGTTTAGACCAGTGTAAGTAACGGGGCACCGCCGGTTCAACGGAGTTCACTACCCTTTTATGAAGCTTCTAATCGCGCTTACACAGGCTAGTGGTGAAGACATGGTACTGCCCATTGTTCAACTGCTTTGGGTTGCTCTGGTAACCCGACTGCTATTGCCGCTGTTGATTCCCCTGGTGATTATAACCACCTTGGTTGCCTTGATTGCCTTGATTGCCATGTCTGCTTTTGATTACCGTGAAATCCTGAACCGGAATTGTTTCCACCATAACCCGGCCCATGAGATCCGGGGCCTGAACCGCCGGCCGGTCCATGATCATTCCAGAAAAAATCTGAATTTTTGAACTCCCGCATAATATAACAATCCTTCCAGAGGTGCGTGGCCATCTTGTCCCGCGATCCGTGCTTTGGGCAGGGCTGGTTCAATAGGTAAGACAGGCGCTCCGGATTGGGACTTGGTTCTCCTCCACGCAGGGGCGGTTTACCCTTACGACGCTGACCATTACCCTGCGCATTGGTATTAGCCACAAAATCTAAACTGTTATCCGCCTTACGCTTACCGCTGTTTCCATGACCTGCCGGGTTATGCTGCTGCCCTTTGGTGCTGCCACCCTTCTTTCCCTTTCCTGTCTTGTCATCATAAGATTCAGGGTCCTTGGTACTATCAGAGTCGGTATACTTCACCAAGGCTGCCATAAGAGTCCCCATGTCATTGCAGTGGCATTTGAGCCGTCCCAACTTCAACTTTAGAGGCGTAAACCGGCAATTGCCTTCCAACGTTAAAACTGCTGTATCAGCATTGATGCGGTATGATGAATGCAAAATTTCCGAAACCCGGCGCACCCAATGGGTTGTTGATTCTCCTTCCTCCTGGACACAGGCAGCCAAGTCCACAATTGACATGGGCTGCTTGCACATGTCTTTGAAATTCTGAATAAACCGGGCCCTTAACTCGGTCCATGACCCAATAGAGTTAGCTGGTAAGTTTTTCAACCAAGTGCGTGACGTTCCTTCCAATATCATGGTGGAGTATTTAGCAACGCTGCATCATCCACATCCAGTATCTCCATCGCCATCTCAAAACTTTCAACCCATGACTCGTGGTATAAGTCGGCAGTGTAATTCAGCACTTTACGTGGGCCTTTGAAATCCTTGGGCAGCCGTACATTGTGCAGCACCGGGACGAGACACGACACCCCCAACGAACTGGAGGTAACCCCTGGTTCCACCAAAGTTGTTGCACGAACTAGAGTAAGTTGGCGAGCTTCGTGTTGTGCCGCTAACTCGGCCTCTCGACGTGCCCTAGCACGATCCACCACATCCTGGGCATCACCACCGCCACCTGCCGGGTTATGGCCACAAGGCGGATTACGATTCCACGCACTGCTGGACATGGCCAATTCATCCGTATGCCTGCTGTAACTCCGGCTCGGGCGGGGAGTAGAATGAATCCTTTCGTGGCTGTATGAATAAGCCTGCTGCTGAGTCAAGGCTGTCTGAAGGAGCTCTCTAGCCTGTTGTGTCTCCACCGCTGCGGGGGCCTCATCATCGACTGGGAGGGCCGCCAGTCGTGAAGGGGATACGACTATGTTATCCAAAGGGTTGGTGTAATGACCCGGGGGCATCGGCACGTGTTGGGACGGGATATTCTGAGGAGGGGGTCCATTGTGCGCGGCTGAACTGGCGTCCCTGTTCCAGGCGCTTCGACCCGGTTTACCACTGGCTGGTTGACGTCTACTACACAACCTTCTTCTTGTAGATGTTGTTGGGCCTACAAGTGCACAGGTTTGTAGGACAGTAGCAAATTTCCCTCAAGTGGATGACCTAAGGTTTATCAATCCGTGGGAGGCGTAGGATGAAGATGGTCTCTCTCAAACAACCCTGCAACCAAATAACAAAGAGTCTCTTGTGTCCCCAACACACCCAATACAATGGTAAATTGTATAGGTGCACTAGTTCGGCGAAGAGATGGTGATACAAGTGCAATATGGATAGTAGATATGGGTATTTGTAATCTGAAAATATAAAAACAGCAAGGTAACAAGTGGTAAAAGTGAGCGTAAACGGTATTGCAATGATAGGAAACAAGGCCTAAGGTTCATACTTTCACTAGTGCAAGTTCTCTAAAAAATAATAACATAGATAGATCATATAACAATCCCTCAACATGCAATAAAGAGTCACTCCAAAGCCACTAATAGCGGAGAACAAACGAAGAGATTATGGTAGGGTACAAAACCACCTCAAAGTTATCCTTTCTGTTCTATCTATTCAAGAGTTCGTAGTAAAATAACATAAAGCTATTCTTTCCACTCAATCTATCACAGAGTTCATACTAGAATAACACCTTAAGATACAAATCAACCAAAACCCTAATGTCACCTAGATACTCCATTGTCACCTCAAGTATCCGTGGGCATGATTATACGATATGCATCTCACAATCTCAGATTCATCTATTCAACCAACATAAAGTACTTCAAAGAGTGCCCCAAAATCTGTACTGGAGAATCAAGAAAACGTGTGCCAACCCCTATGCATAGGTCCATGGGCGGAATCCGCAAGTTGGTCACCAAAACATACATCAAGTGGCACGTGATATCCCATTGTCACCACAGATAAACACGGCAAGACATACATCAAGTGTTCTCATCATAAAGACTCAATCCAATAAGATAACTTTAAGAGGGAAACTCAATTCATCAAAAGAGAGTAGAGGGGGAGAAACATCATAAGATCCAACTATAATAGCAAAGCTCGGGATACATCAAGATCGTGTCATAGAGGGAACACGAGAGAGAACACGAGAGAGAGAGATCAAACACATAGCTACTGGTACATACCCTCAGCCTCGAGGGTGAACTACTCCCTCCTCGTCATGGAAAGTGCCGTGATGATGAAGATGGCCACCGGTGATGGGATCCCCCTCCGGCAGGGTGCCGGAACGGGCTCCCAAGAGGTTTTTGGTGGCTACAGAGGCTTGCGGCGGCGGAACTCCGGATCTATCTTGATATTCAATGGTTTTAGGGTACGTAGGCTTATATAGGCGAAAGAAGTCGGTAGGGAGGTGCCCGAGGGGCCCACGAGACAGGGGGCGCGCCTAGTAGGGGGGGGGGGGGGCGCCCTCCTATTTCGTGGCCTCCTCGAGGCTCTTCTAACGTGAACTCCAAGTCTACTAGGTGATATTCTTCCCAAAAATCACGCTGCCGAAGGTTTCATTCCGTTTGGACTCCGTTTGATATTCCTTTTCTTCGAAAAACTGAAACAGGCAATAAAACAACAATTTGGGCTGGGCCTCGGGTTAATAGGTTAGTCCCAAAAATGATATAAATGTGTAAAATAAAGCCCATAATCATTCAAAAGGGGTAATATAATAGCATGGAACAATCAAAAGTTATAGATACGTTGGAGGCGTATCAAGCATCCCCAAGCTTAATTCCTGCTCGTCCTCGAGTAGGTAAATGATAAAAACAGAATTTTTGATGTGGAATGCTACCTAGCATAATTCTCAATAAAATTTTCTTTATTGTGGCATGAATGTTCAGATCCAAATGATTCAAGATAAAAGCTTATAAAACATAAAAATAATAATGCTTCAAAGCATACTAACAAATAATCATGTCCTATCAAAATAGCGTAGCCAAAGAAATCTTATCCCTACAAAATCATATAGTTAGGCCATGCTTCATTTTCATTACACAAAATACTCCCATTATTGACAACCCCGATGACGAGCCGAGCAATTGTTTCATACTTTTTAACGCGCTTCAGCTTTTTTCAACTCTTATGCAATACATGAGCGTAAGCCATGGACATAGCACTAAGGTGGTAAAAGATGGTGGTTGTGAGGACAAAAAGAGGGAGAAGATAGTCTCACATCAACTAGGTGTATCAATGGGCTATGGAGATGCCCATCAATAGATATCAATGTGAGTGAGTAGGGATTGCCATGCAATGGATGCACTAGAGCTATAAATATATGAAAGCTCAACAAAAAGAACTAAGTAGGTGGGCATCCAACTCGCTTGCTCACGAAGACCTAGGGCATTTTGAGGAAGCCCATCATTGGAATATACAAGCCAAGTTCTATAATGAAAGATTCCCACTAGTATATGAAAGTGACAACATAGGAGACTCTCTATCATGAAGATCATGGTGCTACTTTGAAGCAAAAGTGTGGAAAAAGAGATAGTAGCATTGTCCCTTCTCTCTTTTTCTCTCATTTCTTTTCTTTTTTTCTTTGGCCTCTCCTTTTTTTTCTTTTTGGCCTTCCCTTTTTTTCTTTTTTTCTTTCTCTTCTCTCTTTTTTTTGTTTCTAAAGTCCTAAATCTCATCCCGACTTGTGGGGGAATCATAGTCTTCACCATCCTTTCCTCACTGAGACAATGCTCTAATAATGAAGATCATCACACTTTTATGGATTTACAACTCAAGAATTACAACTCAAAGCTAGAACAAGATATGTCTCTATATGAATGCCTCCGGCGGTGTACCAGGATATGCAATGAATCAAGAGCAACATGTATGAAAATTATGAAGGCGGCCTTGCCACAAATACGATGTCAACTACATGATCATGCAAAGAGCAATATGACAATGATGAAACGTGTCATAATAAACGGAACGGTGGAAAGTTGCATGGCAATATATCTTGGAATGGCTATGGAAATGCCATAATAGGTAGGTATGGTGGCTATTTTGAGGAAGGTCAATAATGGGTTCAATACCGGCGAAAGTTGCGCGGTAATAAGAGAGGCTAGCGAAGTGGAAGGATGAGTGTGCGTATATCCATGGACTCACATTAGTCATAAAGAACTCATATACTTATTGAAAAAGTCTACTTAGCCCTCGAAGCAAAGTACTACTACGCATGCCCCAAGAGGGATAGATTGGTAGGAAAAGACCATTGCTCGTCCCCGACTGCCACTCATAAGGGAGACAATCAAAAGAGCATCTAATGCAACAAATTTGTCACACAACTTTTACCATACGTGCATGCTACGGGACTTGCCAACTTCAACAAAAGTAGTTCTCAATTTCATAATTATCCACTAGCATGACCCTAACATTACTACCCTTATATCTCAAAACAGTTATCAAGCAGCAAATTGATCATAGCATCCAATTCACTTCCTATGATAGTTTTTATTATACCCAACTTGGATGCTCATCATTCTAGGACCAAATTTGTAACCATAGCAAATACCATGCTGTTCTAAAAGACTCTCAAAATAATATAAGTGAAGCATGAGAGGCTAGCAAATTCTACATAATATAACCACCGTCGTGCTCTAAAAGATATAAGTGAAGCACTAGAGCAAACGACAAACTACTCCGAAAGATATAAGTGAAGATCAATGAGTAGTCAAATAATTGTGCAACTATGTGAAGACTCTCTAACATTGAGATATTTCAGATCTTGGTATTTTATTCAAACAGCAAGCAAAACAAAATAAAATGACATTGCAAGGATAGCACAACTCATGTGTAGAAGCAAAAACTTAGGCTCAACCGATACTAACCGATAGTTGTTGAAGAAGAAAGGTGAGATGCCTACCGGAGCATACCCAAGCTTAGATGCTTGAGACTTCTTGAAATATTATCTTGGGGTTCCTTGG
The DNA here is from genome assembly GCA_963921465.1 of Triticum timopheevii. Taxonomy (NCBI): domain Eukaryota; kingdom Viridiplantae; phylum Streptophyta; class Magnoliopsida; order Poales; family Poaceae; genus Triticum; species Triticum timopheevii. The sequence continues at coordinate 521,804,095 of OY997270.1, forward strand.
GCATCCCCAAGATTGAGCTTTTATGTCTCCCTAATTCCTCTCATATCATGGTTTCTCTTTTTATCAAAATGCTTCATTCACACCAAACTCAACAAGAACTCGTGAGATAGGTTAGTATAAACCAATATAAAACCTTATCATTTTCTACTGTAAAAAATCACTAAAATTATTATTCAACATTGCATACTAAATTCCTCTGCATATTTAAAACTCCTATCCTCAAATAGAATCATTAATCAAGCAAACATATGCAAACATAACAGCAATCTGCCAAAACAGTACAGTCTGTAAAGAATGCAAGAGTATCAATACTTCCCTAACTCCAAAAATTATAAGAAAAATACAACACTGTATAAGATTTATCAGATCTCAATATGCAAAAGATTCAACATTATACCATTCTTTTACTTTTCTAGGGAATTTTTGCAACAGCGGTAAACTTTCTATTTTCAAACAGCAACATGTATACTAGCAAAATAAGCATGGTAAAGGCTATCCTTGACATTTTTATTGAAAATATAGATGCAAAATATTATTGTAAATAACAGAAAGAAAATACTAACAAAATAAAATGACACTCCAAGCAAAACACATATCATGTGGTGAATAAAAATATAGCTCCAAGTAAAGTTACCGATGAACGAAGACGAAAGAGGGGATGCTTTCCGGGGCATCCCCAAGCTTGGGCTCTTGGTTTTCCTTGAATATTACCTTGGGGTGCCTTGGGAATCCCAAAGCTTAGGCTCTTTCCACTCCTTATTCCATAGTCCATCGAATCTTTACCCAAAACTTGAAAACTTCAACCACACAAAACTCAAGACAAAACTCGTAAGCTCCGTTAGTATAAGAAAATAAATCACCACTTAGGTACTGTAATGAACTCATTATAAATTCATATTGGTATAATATCTACTGTATTCTAACTTCTATATTGTTCATACCTTCCGATACTACTCATAGATTCATTAAAATAAGCAAACAACACATAGAAAACAGAATCTGTCAAAAACAGAACAGTCTGTAGTAATCTGTATCAAACGTATACTTCTGTAACTCAAACAATTCTGAAATAAATTGGTGGACCTGAGGAATTTGTCTATTAATCATATTCAAAAAGAATCAACCTAAAAGCACTCTCCAGTAAACAATGACAGCTATTCTCGTAAGCGCAAAAGTTTCTGTTTTTTTACAGCAAGGTCATATAAACTTCACCCAAGTCTTCCCAAAGGTTCTACTTGGCACTTTATTGAAACAAAAGCTATAAAACATGATTAATACAGTATCATAATCATGTGTACAAGCAAAAACAGTAAGGGTAAATATTGGGTTGTCTCCCAACAAGCGCTTTTCTTTAATGCCTTTCTAGCTAGGCATGATGATGACAATGATGCTCACATAAAAGGTAAGAATTGACACATAACGGGAGCATCATGAAGCACATGACTAGCACATTTAATCCTAACCCACTTCCTATGCATAGGGATTTTGTGAGCAAACAACTTATGGGAACAATAATCAACTAGCATAGGAAGGTAAAACAAGCATAGCTTCAAAATTTTCAACACATAGAGAGGAAACTTGACATTATTGCAATTCCTTCAAGCATATGTTCCTACCTCATAATAATTTTCAGTAGCATCATGAATGAATTCAACAATATAACCAGCACCTAAAGCATTCTTTTCATGATCTACAAGCATAGAAAATTTACTACTCTCCACATAAGCAAAATTCTTCTCATGAATAATAGCGGGAGCAAACTCAACAAAATAATTATCATGTGAGGCATAATCCAATTGAAAACTAAAATCATGATGAAAAGTTTCATGGTTATGATTATTCCTAATAGCATACAAGTCATCAAAATAAGCATCATAAATAGCAACTTTGTTCTCATAATCAATTGGAACCTCTTTTGAAATAGTGGAATCATCACTAAATAAAGTTGACACTCTTCCAAATCCACTTTCATAAATATTATAAGATTCAACATCCTCCAAAATAGTGGGATCATTACTTCCTAAAGTTGACACTCTTACAAACCCACTTTCATCAATATAATCATCATAAATAGGAGGCATGCTTTCATCATAATAAATATTCTCATCAAAGCTTGGGGGACAAAAAATATCATCTTCATCAAACATAGCTTCCCCAAGCTTGTGGCTTTGCATATCATTAGCATCATGGATATTCAAGGAATTCATACTAACAACATTGCAATCATGCTCATCATACAAAGATCTAGTGTTAAACATTCTATAGATTTCTTATTCTAGCACTTGAGCACAATTTTTCTTTTCATCATACTCACGAAAGATATTAAAAAGATGAAGCGTATGAAACAAACTTATCTCCATTTTTTGTAATTTTCTATTAAATACTAAACTAGTGATAAAACAAGAAACAAAAAGATTCGATTGCAAGATCTAAATATATACCTTCAAGAACTCACCTCCCCGGCAACGGCGCCAGAAAAGAGCTTGACGTCTACTACACAACCTTCTTCTTGTAGACGTTGTTGGGCCTGCAAGTGCACATGTTTGTAGGACAGTAGCAAATTTCCCTCAAGTGGATGACCTAAGGTTTATCAATCCGTGGGAGGCGTAGGATGAAGATGGTCTCTCTCAAACAACCCTGCAACCAAATAACAAAGAGTCTCTTGTGTCCCCAACACACCCAATACAATGGTAAATTGTATAGGTGCACTAGTTAGGCGAAGAGATGGTGATACAAGTGCAATATGGATAGTAGATATGGGTATTTGTAATCTGAAATTATAGAAACAGCAAGGTAACAAGTGGTAAAAGTGAGCGTAAACGGTATTGCAATGATAGGAAACAAGGCCTAAGGTTCATACTTTCACTAGTGCATGTTCTCTTAACAATAATAACATAGATAGATCATATAACAATCCCTCAACATGCAACAAAGAGTCACTACAAAGCCACTAATAGCGGAGAACAAACGAAGAGATTATGGTAGGGTACAAAACCACCTCAAAGTTATCCTTTCTGTTCTATCTATTCAAGAGTTCGTAGTAAAAATAACATAAAGCTATTCTTTCCGCTCAATCTATCATAGAGTTCATACTAGAATAACACCTTAAGACACAAATCAACCAAAACCCTAATGTCACCTAGATACTCCATTGTCACTTCAAGTTTCTGTGGGTATGATTATACGATATGCATCACACAATCTCAGATTCATCTATTCAACCAACAGAAAGTACCTCAAAGAGTGCCCCAAAGTCTCTACTGGAGAATCAAGAAAACGTGTGCCAACCCCTATGCATAGGTCCATGGGTGGAACCCGCCAGTTGGTCACCAAAACATACATTAAGTGGCACGTGATATCCCATTGTCACCACAGATAAACATGGCAAGACCTACATCAAGTGTTCTCATCATAAAGACTCAATCCAATAAGATAACTTCAAGAGGGAAACTCAATTCATCAAAAGAGAGTAGAGGGGGAGAAACATTATAAGAGCCAACTATAATAGCAAAGCTCGGGATACATCAAGATCGTGCCATAGAGGGAACACGAGAGAGAGAGAGAGAGAGAGAGAGATCAAACACATAGCTACTGGTACATACCCTCAGCCTCGAGGGTGAACTACTCCCTCCTCGTCATGGAGAGCGCCGGGATGATGAAGATGGCCACCGTTGATGGGATCCCCCTCCGGCAGGGTGCCGGAACGATCTCCCGAGAGGTTTTTGGTGGCTATAGAGGCTTGCGGCGGCGGAACTCCCAATCTATCTTGATATTCAATGGTTTTAGGGTACGTAGGCTTATATAGGCGAAATAAGTCAGTCGGGAGGTGCTCGAGGGGCCCACGAGTCATGGGGAGCGCTCAGTAGGGGGGCGCCCTCCTATCTCGTGGCCTCCTCGAGGATCTTCTGACGTGAACTCCAAGTCTCCTAGGTGATATTCTTCCCAAAAATCACGCTGCCGAAGGTTTCATTCCGTTTGGACTCCGTTTGATATTCCTTTTCTTCGAAAAACTAAAACAAGGCAATAAAACAGCAATATGGGCTGGGCCTCCGGTTAATAGGTTAGTCCCAAAAATGATATAAATGTGTAAAATAAAGCCCATAATCATTCAAAAGGGGTAATATAATAGCATGGAACAATAAAAAATTATAGATACAGTGGAGACATATCACTGGTTGATGGTTCCTACTCATGGCGTGTTGAAGAGATTCCTGGCATCGTAGACCGGAGGCAGGTGAGATCGATACCTCCTCCTCATTACATCATTCGATGCGTTCTGATCCAACATAAGCCGATAAGACTGTACATCTAACTCGGCTTATGTTGTCAGCGGCCAGGTCCACCTTGGCTTGTGCTATCTGATCCTTCACCTTCGCCACTTATGCATTGTGCTGGTCCTGATTCGCCGGGCTGACTTCAGCCGCTAGCAATGCTGCCAAGGTGTCGAATAAATTGGACAAAAACTGAACCGGCGGTGGCGCAGGGCCTCCTGCCCCAGCTGCTGTCGCCGCTGGTGAACCGAGATCATCGCCGCGGCGGTCGAAGATTGCGGCGCTGACTGTGTACCGGCCATGAAGATCGCAACTCGGCTTGGTGGATCAAAGGGGTCTGGAATACTGTCGCCATTGGAACAGCCCTCAAACCGGCCATCCTGCAACTGATACAATGACTCGGTCTCTCCAGTGGATGACTCGTCACCGGAGTAAATGACGGTTTCACCACCAAATCCTGATCTATCCTCAGATTACACTCCGTTGATGACTCCCACGAAGGCACGCTTCATGGCCGGCTTAACCCGGGCGAATCTCGCACGCTGAGTCGTTTCGACGATGTCGGTGCAGATGTCCGGCTCAGGGCCCGGTTCGCCAATCTTGCCAATGAACACGTGAATCCGCTGAAGGGGACCTGGTACCCATACTCAATTGAGCCGGCCTCGGGGCCCCAGTCCGCGTCGTCAATGTAGAGCTTACCACGATGACTCTTGGTCATCCGGCCCATAGTGTATCCCTTGAGCCCTTCGAAGCTGCCCTTTAAGAACTTGAAACCATTGTGCGACAGCCCCACGGTGGGCGCCAACTGTCGTGGTTTTGTCATGGCAGATGTCCTAGTGAAAGGACTTAGTCGTGGATCCATCGCAACGGGTTAGCTTAAAGGGGCTAAAGCGGACAAAGGACGCAGAGAGTTTATATTGGTTCAGCCCCTTGCGGTGAAGGTAAAGGCCTAATCCAGTTGTTGTGGGTTTCGATGACCAGGGAGCGAATCCGCTATGCCTTGCTCTCGAGTTGTTGTTTGTTGTCCCTAAACTACCGGCGGGTCATCCCCTTATATACATGGGTTGATGCCCGTAGGGATCCCGAGGCCGGCTCATAAACGTGTCCGTCCCGGTCTCTACTCTTCCTATCTTACAACACAAGTTACATATCACTGTCGGTTTATGTCTACAAGCCTTAATCCGCCATTGGGCCCTAGGCCTTCATAAAGCGCCACCATCTTTGTCTTCATGGGCTTTAAATATAATAACTCATTATGGGGGTAATCTGCCCTCTCCTGGCCGGTTTATACCCAGTAGTAATATCCCCAACAGGTTGCCTACCAAAGATGGCAATACCTAGATCTATCCTTGTTTTTATGCCTAGCTAGGGGCGTTAAACGATAGCGCTTGTTGGGAGGCAACCCAATTTTATTTTAGTTCTTTGCTTTTTTGGTTCTGTGTAATAATAAATTTTTGATATAGCCTCTGGTTAGATTCGTTTTTATGTTTTAGTTAGTGTTTGTGCCAAGTAAAACCGTTAGGATAACCTATGGTGATAGTTGTTTGATCTTGCTGTAAAAAACAGAAACTTTGCACGCACGAGATTAGTTTTAATAAATCACAGAAATGTGATTTTGAGTTGATTCTTTTTGCAGTAGATCATAAACAAATTATCTAGGACTTCCTAATTTGGTAGAAGTTTTTAGGTTCCATAAGTTTGCGTTTGATACAGATTGCTACAGACTGTTCTATTTTTGACAGATTCTGTTTTTCGTGTGTTGTTTGCTTATTTTGATGAATCTATGGCTAGTAAAAGAGCTTATAAACCATACAGAAGTTGTAATACAGTAGGTTTAACACCAATATAATAAAGAATGAGTTCATTACAGTACGTGAAAGTGGTGGTTTGTTTTATTTCGCTAACGGAGCTTATGAGATTTTCTGTTGAGTTTTGTGTTTTGAAGTTTTCAAGTTTTGGGTAAAGATTTGATGGATTATGGAACGAAGAGTGGAAAGAGCCTAAGCTTGGGGATGCCCAAGGCACCCCAAGGTAAAATTCAAGGACAACCAAAAGCCTAAGCTTGGGGATGCCCCGGAAGGCATCCCCTCTTTTGTCTTCGTCTATCGGTAACTTTACTTGGGGCTATATTTTTATTCACCACATGATATGTGTTTTGCTTGGAGCGTCTTGTATGATTTGAGTCTTTTATTTTTAGTTTACCACAATCATCCTTGCTGTACACACCTTTTGAGAGAGACACACATGATTCAGAATTTATTAGAATACTCTATGTGCTTCACTTATATCTTTTGAGCTATATAGTTTTTGCTCTAGTGCTTCACTTATACTCGCTCCATTCGGAATTACTTGTCGTAGAAATGGATGTATCTAGATGTATTTTAGTTCTAGATACATCCATTTTTGAGACAAGTAATTCCAAACGGAGGGAGTATCTTTTAGAGCACGGTGGTGGTTTATTTTATAGAAATCATTGATCTCTCATGCTTCACTTATATTATTTTGAGAGTCTTAAACAGCATGGTAATTTGCTTTAAATGAAAAATTAGTCCTAATATGATAGGCATCCAAGTTGGGTATGATAAAAACTATCATAGAAAGTGCATTAAACACTATGATCAATTTGATGCTTGATAATTGTTTTGAGATATAAAGGTGGTAATGTTAGAGTCATGCTAGTTGGGTAATTATGAAATTGAGAAATACTTGTGTTGAAGTTGGCAAGTCCCATATCATGCACGTATGGTAAAAGTTATGTGACAAATTTGTTGCATGGGGTGCTCTTTTGATTGCCTTCCTTATGAGTGGAGGTCGGGATCGCGCGACAGTTAACTCCTACCAACCCTTCCCCTAGGAGCATGCGTAGTAGTACTTTACTTCGAGGGATAGTAAAATTTTGCAATAGGTATATGAGTTCTTTGTGACTAATGTGAGTCCATGGATTATACGCACTCTCACCCTTCCACCATTGCTAGCCTCTATTATGCCGTGCAACTTTCACCGGTATCGTACACCCACCATTTACTTTCCTTAAAACAGCCACCATACCTACCTATTATAGCATTTCCATAGCCATTCCGAGATATATTGCCATGCAACTTTCCACCGTTTCATTTAGTATGACACGCTCCCATTGTCACTACAAAAAAAAGACACATCCGTGACATTTTGGGCCGAACGAATTTTTTCTGTCATACATATGACACTTCTATGACGATAATTGTGACAAAACCCGGTATCATCATAGATGTGGTGGGCTCCTACTTCTATGACAAAAAACCATGACAGAAAATGGGCTTTTCGTCCTGGGCGGGCCGGAGACGCAGCTGCATGACATACTTTGGGCCGTCCATGACGGAAAAAACCATGGTAGAAGTGAGGGCGAGGAAAATATCGTGGAGTTCCCAGTTACGGTGGGTGGTCCGGGGCCGAGCGGTGCACGTTTCTCTCGTACACGTACGCGCGTGTGTGCGAGGCTTTGGCTCTAACTGAACGCTGCACTGCAGGCTACACGTTACTGAACCCGAGCGATCGATTCCTTCGCTACTGCTGCTAACTGAAGCCGATTGATGCTGCCTCTCTGGATGAACAGTGAGCATTGCAGGAGGGTTGGATGAACAGTGAGTGGTGGGAGTGGATGAACAGGACCCGTGGCGTTGCCTCTGGATGAACAGGACCCCGATCGATCGAGCCGGTTGGGGCTGGATGAACAGGACCCGGTGGAGGGCTGGATGAACAGGACGACCCCGTGGAGGGCTGGATGAACAGTAGATGGTGGAGGGGTGGATGAACAGTAGCCCGTGGAGGGGTGGTTGAACAGGAGCCCGTGGAGAGGGGTGGTTGAACAGTAGCCAGTGGAGTAGCGCGCGGTGGAGACTGGATGAACAGGAGCCCGTGGATGAACAGTCGTAGGTGGAGGCTGGAGGAGGTCGACGGTGGATGAACAGTAGCCCGTGGAGGCTGGAGGAGGTCGACGGTGGAGATGAATAGTATCCCGTGGAGTCCCGTTTTGCGGTACGCCACACCCCTCCCGATGAACAGGACCCCGTTTCGACCGTAGCGCTCCAACACAAGTCCGTTTCGTCTGTTTTGCGGTACGCCACTCCCCTCCCGATCAACAGGACCCCCGTTTCGACCGTAGGAAGTCTGTTTCCTCTGTTTTGCGGTACGCCACACCCCTCCCGGTGAATAGGATCCTGTTTCGAACGTGGCCGGTCGAACACAAGGTTGTTTCCTCCGTTCCGCGGTACACTAGGCCTCGTTTCCGTCGCGCGTTCCGTCCAAGCCCTACTGATGAACACAACCACACATTCCATTCTGACCCAGCCGGTTGGCTCCCCATGAACACGACGACAGCGCTGTTTCTCCGTTTTGACCCAGCAAATGTACACGAGCCCTAGCCGTATGTATATATGCGCGAGTAGGCGTTCGAGACCCTGCCCGTATGTACACATATGTGGCCGTATTTTCTTTCCTGCACACTGGCCGCTGTACGTATGTGTACATGCTACATGCGCGCCTCTACTACGACACGTGCGCGCCTCTACTACGACATTATGTACGTACACGTTCACAACCAAAATGACAATGCTACATACGCTTCGACCAGGTGGGTCCCGACTGTCAGGCACTTCCTTGCGTGCGAAGATGTAGCTGGTGGGTCCCAGCAGTCAGGGGGGCGAATTGTTTTTTTTGCCCGGACGCACTTCCTTGCGTGCGAAGGTGTGGCTGGTGGGTCCCAACAGTCAGGGGGCGAATCGTTTTTTCGGACGCACTTCCTTGCGTGCGAAGATGTAGCTCGTGGGTCCCAGTAGTCAGGGGGGCAAATCGTTTTTTTTCGGACGCACTTCCTTGCGTGCGAGGATGTAGCTGGTGGGTCCCAGCAGTGAGGGGGAAACGTTTTTTTCATGAAATACAATGGCCCGTCTGGTGGGTCCCAACTGTTAGGTGGAGGAATCATTATTTTCCGCGTAATAAGGAGGCACTTCCTTGCTGCGGCCGTGGACCCAGTTGTTAGCCTCTCCATGTACAGTCCACGTCCGATGGAAGTCGTTCCTTGACCACCTTGACTACGCCACGCCGAGAGAACCACGGCGGTGGACGACGGCGAGGCCTAGGAAGGGGACGACGGGGAGCCGGGGAAGACGTGGCAGTGGAAGCCCGCGCGTAGAGGAGTACGAGGGTTCACTGGTTCGGCTGCAGTGTGAGGCTACCGTCGCCGTAGGGCCTACCCAGCGGTGGGAATAGTAGGGGCGGTGAGGCCTCCGCGACAGCACAGTCGGCCACGGGAGGCAGGAGCATGCAGCACGACCGACGCTGCTTTGGGCGGCTGGAGCAAGAAGACCAGAGGTTGAAGAAGCACTATGGCCATTGGATGGACATCGTACGATCACGTAATCATTTATATTGACTAAGTGTAACACCCCGGATGTAACTTTCCATCTTTGTAACTCCAACTCTTGCCATTTTCGGCTTTGTGATATCATATTCCCTCCGTGGTTGGGTTTTGTCTTTTGTTTTGCATTTTATTCATGTCATGCATGTCATATCATGTCATCACGTGCATCTCATTTGCATACATGTTCATCTCATGCATCCGAGCATTTTCCTCGTTGTCCGTTTCGCATTCCGACACTCCCACATGCACCGGCGCACCCCTCTTGTCTCTTTTCGTGTGCGTGTGTTAAACGTTCTCGGAATGGACCGAGCCTTGCCAAGTGGCCCTGGTATAGCATCGGTAGACCACCTGTCAAGTTTCGGGTCATTTGGAGCTCGTTTGGTACTCCAACGGTTATCCGCATATCCGCAAAGGCCTCTTTTAAGTTGCAGCCCAACACCCCTCCAAAACAGCCCAATAACCCATCTAAGTCACTTCCATGCTCTCCGTCGTCGGATCACGATCGTGTGGGCGAAAACCGCACCTCATTTGGAGTCTCCTAGCTCCCTCTACCTATACATATGTGCACTCCCCCGAAATCCGGACGAAACCCTAGTCTCCCCGCTCCCCTCGCGCCTCCGGACGAAATCCGGACAGCCGGACACGTCCGCCCGCGCCACCGGACGAACCGCAGCCTGCCACGTGGGCAGCCGCGCCCACATCGCCGCCGCCTCCTGCGCAGGCCCGCCGGGCCCAGGCGGGGCCCTCCCGTCCCGCGCGCCCGGGCTGCGTCCGCCCGCCGTCCGCCTCAGCCGCCCGCCGCCGCCGCCGGCCTTCACGCCGCCGTCCACCTCGTCCGGTCGCCGCCCGCTGACGCCGGCTCTCCTCCGCGCCGCCTCCGGCCGCCAGGCACCGCCGCCGCCCGAGTCCTGCCGACCTCCGCCGTCCCGCGGCCGCGCCTCCCGCGCCCGGGCCGGATCTCGCCGCCGGCGTCCTCCTCCGGCCATCTCCGGCCTCAACCCCGACGAACCTACTCCGGCAGCCGCACCCTCGATCCGCGCCAGATCTGATCCACCCCACGGTTGACTTCTTTCTCCCCGAAATTCCACTTAGTCATTTTCTGCATTAATTTTGTTGCATCTTCATCGCATCACATCTTCGCACCCGTGGCTCCATTTTGGGCGTGTAATATGTCAAATTGTTCGCCTCGAAGAGTACATCATTTCATTCCATTGCATCATTTGCATTGGAGCTCATCTTGATGCCCGAAATGTTGTTGGAAGAGGGCTTCATAATGTTAGTTTCAGAATCTTATCAGCACGAGCTCTTTTGTCATTTTTGCCATGATTGATGTGTGCATCCTATGAACTTGGTCGCTAAATGTGTTTTGAACTAGGCTATGTTTTCTTTACAGAGGTGCTTACCATGTATTTTTGTGATCAATGTCGTGACTAGCACAAGCATGCGAACTAGGCTTCGTGATAATGCTGATTTTAGTTCCTGTTCTGCTATAATTTTGATGCCATGTAAACATGTTGCTATAGAGAGATCCATGCATAATTTGAGATACTTCAGTAAGGGTGTTTTGAAAACATGGTTTTGCTCTATCCATCCATTGTCCTGGTTGCAATTATGGAGTAGTCTAGCATGTCATTTTCGTGCTCTACTTTTGCTTCAAAATGTTTCCTGGCAGATTGTTTACATGTTATTCAATTTGGCCGAGGTTGTTGTAGTTGATCCGGATATGCTATGATGTTGTTTCTTGCCATGTATAGCTTCTATGTCATGTCTTCTTGATGGATGTATGCTTAGTTTATCATGAGGTGCTCTGTAGTGAGTGCATCGAGCTCACGAAGGTGCCTTCGTAATTATGTCAATGCCATGCTTTGTTTGCTGAATCTGTTAACGAAACTTGCTATGTTTACGAGGGTGCCATCATATTTTCTGATCCTTTTTGGCTTATGGTCAGTAAGGGACTTTTGATCTATGCTTTGAGTAGATTCATTCCATGCCTGAGTTTGCTATTATAAGTTCCTGTAGCATGCTGATAACCTGCTCTGAACATTGCTTCGTGATGTTGTTTATGCCATGTCCAAACTGATATTTTTTACACTTTCTCCATGCTTGTTTGAACATGTTATGATGTGATTTGGCCGTAGCTCAGTGTTCCTCTTTTGTAAAGCATCTCCTGTAGATCACTGCCATATGCTTTGTTTTCATGTTGGGGTGCTGTAGCATAATTTCTTGTTGCATGCTAAGTAGTATCGTGCTGTTAACCGCAGCTTTGTGCCATACTTGTCTTGCTTGCCATTTGCAAACCGTGCATCTGTTCCCGGTGATCTTTATATCGATTTCAACCAAAATCATCTCATCTTTCCAGCGGCATACTTGTTTTGCCAAGTTGATGCCTTGTTCATCCTTTTTCATCCCCAAGCACGCATATGCATTGCATATCACATCTCGGATATCATGACATGTATTGCATCATGTTGCTTGTGCATTGCACCATGATTTATTGTGGTTCCTTTGCTTGTGTTCTTGCTTTGGGTAGAGCCGGGAGACGAGTACGTGCACGAGGAACCTGTTGAGTACGCTTACGAGGATCCTGCCTTCGACAACTCTGAGAACCTTGCAGGCAAGATGACCATACCTTCGATATCACTTCTATTTTTGCTTGCTAGTACTCGCTCTATCGCTATTTTAGCTCTTCCTGCCATTGTTTACCATGCCTACCTATTGCCATGTCAAACCTCTAACCAACCTGTCCTAGCAACCGTTGTTTGGCTATGTCACCGCTTTTGCTCAGCCCCTCTTATAGCGTTGCTAGTTGCAGGTGAAGATGAAGTTTGTTCCTGGTCGGAACCTGGATATTTTTGGGATATCACAATATCTCCTGTTTAAATTAATGCACCTTATATACTTGGTAAAGGGTGGAAGGCTCGGCCTTATGCCTGGTGACTTGTTCCACTCTTGCCGCCCTAGTTTCCGTCATACCGGTGTTATGTTCCTTGATTTTGTGTTCCTTACACGGTTGGGTGATTTATGGGACCCCCTTAACAGTTCGCTTTGAATAAAACTCCTCCAGCAAGGCCCAAACTTGGTTTTACCATTTGCCACCTAAGCCCTTTCCCTTGGGTTTTCGCGAGCCCAAGGGTCATCTTTATTACCCCCCCTGGCCAGTGCTCCTCTGAGTGTTGGTCCAAACTAGAGCCTTTCCAGCGCCACCTCGGGGAAACTTGAGGGCTGGTTTTAGTTGTACGGACTGCTCATCCGTTTGTGCCCTGAGAACGAGATATGTGCAGCTCCTATCGGGATTTGTCGGCACAGTTGGGTGGTCTTGCTGGTCTTGTTTTACCATTGTCGAAATGTTTTGCGAACCGGGATTCCGAGACTGATCGGGTCTTCCCGGGAGAAGGTCTATTCCTTCGTTGACTGTGAGAGCTAGTGATGGGCTGAGTTGGGACACCCCTGTAGGGTATATAATCTTTCGAAAGCCGTGCCCGCGGTTATGAGGCAGATGGGAATTTGTTAATGTCCGGTTGTATATAACTTGACACTTGACTTCAGTAAAATGCATCAACAGCGTGTGTAGCCATGATGGTCTCTTCTCGGCGGAGTCCGGGAAGTGAACACAGTTTGAGTTATGCTTGACGTAAGTAGTTTCAGGATCACTTCTTGATCTCTTCTAGCTTCTCGACCAATGCGTTGCTTCTCTTCTCGCTCTCACTTGCGTATGTTAGCCACCATATATGCTTAGTGCTCGCTGCAGCTCCACCATATTACCCCTTTGTCCTACCTATGAGCTTAAATAGTCTTGATCTCGCGGGTGTGAGATTGCTGAGTCCTCGTGACTCACAGATTCTACCAAAACAGATGCAGGTGCCGAGGATACTGGCGCAGATGGTGCAACTGAGCTGAAGTGGGAATTTGATGAGGCCCTTGGTCGTTACTATGTATCGTTTCCAGATGATCAGTAGAGGTGCCCAGTCGGGACGATCGGGGATCTAGCATTTGGGGTTGTCTTCTTTTCATTTGAACTTGACTGTAGCCGGTCTATGAGTGTATTTGAATGATGTATGATCTTAATTTATGTATTGTGTGAAGTGGCGATTGTAAGCCAACTCTCTTTATCCCATTCTTGTTCATTACATGGGATTGTGTGAAGATGACCCTTCTTGCGACAAAACCACCATGCGGTTATGCCTCTAAGTCGTGCTTCGACACGTGGGAGATATAGCCGCATCGTGCGTGTTACACTAAGTTGACAAAGCCCTTGGTTTTTTTTGAGCAAAGACAAAGCCCTTGGTACGCATTAACTTAGTAGGCCCACAGCTTGGATTCGGCAGAGAACATATAGCCCATTTGCAATTTGTAAGAATGTACAACCCATTTTTTAATTCTAATGGAATTTACTACAGCCCATTTACAGTTTGTTTAAAGTACAACCCAACTTCTAGCTAGGACAACGATTAATAATTTTAAACAACCGCTCAAAACAAAATTCAAAAAAAATTCCCACATTTTGATGGGATCCGAAATATTTTTATCCGAAATTTCTAGTCAGGTTAAATATAATTTCAAAACAAAGTTGCATTACGTTAAAATCCAACAAAATATTGCGCGCGCAACAAGTAATGAAATTAATATTTTCGAATTCCAAAAATAATATATTTTTAAACTAATTACGTGTTTGGTGCATAGTTACTGCCCAGTTATTATAATTACATCCCATTTATTATTTCTTAAAGTCCATTTTCTTGTTAAGCGTGATGCATACCTCCTAGGAAAGTTTGCAGCCCAGCGGGGCGGAGAATAACAAGTTGACCCGGATATTGTGTACAACTGTCGGCCCAGTTGCATTGCTGATGTTGAAAAAAAGGCCTATGTAGTATAGTACAACCTAACATGGTTACTCAGCCCACATTCAGCGACGCCGGAAAGGCCCAAACAAGGCTTCTGTACAACTTTTTGAAGTAACTGAGCTCAATTAATAACTTAAGAAAAAAGTTAGATTACAGTGGAACCTGACGTAGATGTTTTGACTTTCCTCTTCTCAAATTTCACTAAAAAAAATTTTAGGATCACGCAGGTATCTTGGAATCGTTTCGATGGTTTTGTGACGAGAACATTGTTCTTGGTGCCTCCTGACATTTAGGGGTTGTGGCAGTGTCCCGGGGAGTTGAGCTCCGAGGTGTTGTCGTCACAATTTTATCGTTGCAGTTCTGGAATACCTGAGCTTTGCCGACATCGAAAATCTCTTTTATGCAGTTGTTGGTGAGATAACCCCGATAACCCAGTACTGGGGCGAGCTCGGGAGTATTGCCATAACTCGTATAACAGATGCTTTTCGAAGGTTGAGGTACACGATTTCCGAAGGTTTCTTGGTTATGTGTTGACAGATGGATATAGCTGGATGTAGGGATTGTTAGTTTGGGTGAGATATTTTGCTTCCCCTGTATCCCCAACACCTGATTGCATAACCGGAAAATTTCGGGAGTTTATAGGTGGGTTTCAAGTAGCTCTAGCATTTCTTCCCGTAGATATTTGGTTTGTGATTGGGTAATCCTTACCACTTATTTGTTCCAGTTGTACCTTGTTTATTTCATTCATCAATCTCTATTCAAGTGGCTTCTCACCTTTATGGACGTGTGATGTTTACTTTGGAATTCATTCGTTCATCTTTGTCCGAATGTTTGTTGTGAAGACTATATGTTGCAATTTCTATCCGTTGATTCAACTTGTCTATCTGTCTATCAAGATGCTAACAGATGTCACCCTCTTCAGGATGGCTCCGCCAACGCGTCAGAATCCGGAACGCAATGTTGGGAGTCAGGCGAACCCTCCACCTCCACCTCCGCCTCCGGAGGCATGGCAAGCTTTGATGGCAGCCTCTAACGCCCATGCTCAGATGATGATCCAGCTCATGCAAGAGTGCAACCAAGGCCAAGGCAACCAAGGGAATCAAGGTCAAGGGCAGTTCAATCATCAGCCTCAGTTTCCTACCCTCAACCAATTCCTTGCAAATCAGCCGAAGTCTTTCAGCTACTGTGTCGAGGCCACAGACGCCGATGATTGGCTCGTGGATATCAACAAGCATTTTGAATGCAGCAATGTCAGGCCTGAGGACTATGTCAAGTTCGCTTCTTTTCAGCTCAAGGATCAGGCAGCTGATTGGTTCCAGCAATACAAGGATTCCAGAGGTGGTCGAGTGATTACTTGGACTGATTTCTGTCGGCACTTTAAAGCTCACCATATTCCTACCAGTGTTGTTGAGAGCAAGCATGAGGAGTTCCGCAATCTCAAGCAAGGCAACATGTCAGTGTATGAATACAACAAGCAGTTTCAGAAACTTGCTCGCTTTGCTAAGCAAGGTGTTCCAAATGAGAAGAGTATGATCTATCAGTTCAGAGGTGGCCTTACAGAGGATCTGTAGTTAGCTCTCGTTCTTATTGAGCCTACTCAGTTTGATCAATTCTACAATATGGCACTCAAGCAAGAATGTGCTCAGCTCAAGTGTGAGGCTTCTAAGAAGAGAATCAGAGATGCAGTGCAATCTTCTTCTTCCTCACAAGTGGCAGCTAAGCTGCAGAAGTTTTATCTTCCTCCTCCTCCGTTTCGTCAGCCTTACCAACAGAAGAACTCAGGTGGCCGTGGATCTTCCCACCCACCCAACCCAAGCTATCAGAACAAGTCTCAGCCTCAAGCTCCAAGGTCAAGTGCTCCTTATCACCGTCCGCTCTTAGAAGTGACTTGCAACAAGTGCCAGCAGAAAGGTCACTATGCGAACAAATGCTTAAATCAAAGGCGCCTTCCTCCTCCTCCTCCCGTGAGATCTTCAAGCAATGCAGTGGTCAAGCATAATTCCAAGTTTGCAAAGGTCAACATGTTGAATGCAGCTCAGGCAGAGGATTCTTCAGATGTGATCATCGGTAATCTTCCTGTTAATGTTATTCCTGGAAAAGTCTTATTTGATACTGGTGCATCGCATTCTTTCATTTCAAGACCTTTTGTGGCTATGCATGATTTGGCTACTCAAGTATTGACGAGTCCTTTGTCGATTGTTTCCCCAGCTCGGCAAATGACTTCTCGAGCTTTCGTTCCAAATGTCGATATCAAGATGGGCGACTATAAATTTCTGTCTTCTCCAGTTGTTCTTGGCGACTCTGATATTGATCTAATTCTTGGGATGGACTGGCTTTCTAAGCACAAGGCTCAGCTTGATTGTGCTGCCAGGCAAATTCAATTGACACACCCTTCTGAGGATGTTATCATCTATGCCGCTCGTGATGAAACCATTCGGTTGTTTTCTCTCAATGAGAAGGGCGAATTGGATGCTATTTCTCAAATTCCAGTCGTTTGTGAGTACCAAGATGTCTTTCCAGAAGAGCTTCCGGGTATGCCTCCTCATCGGCCAGTCGAGTTCGTTATTGATCTTGAGCCTGGAACTGAACCCGTTTGCAAGCGTCCTTACAAGCTTGGACCCAAGGAGCTGAAGGAATTGAAGAAGCAGCTCGATGAACAAGAGCGTCTGGGTTTGATCAGACCGAGTTCTTCCCCATGGGGTTGTGGAGTTCTTTTTGTCCAGAAGAAGGATGGCACGGACCGACTTTGCGTCGATTACCGTCCATTGAACAAGAAGACAATCAAGAACAAGTATCCACTTCCCAACATCAATGAGCTATTCGAGCAACTCAAAGGTGCTAAAGTCTTCTCCAAGCTTGACCTTCGTATGGGGTATCATCAGATTCGCATTCGTGAACAAGATATTCCCAAGACAGCATTCAGAACAAGCTATGGTTCTTATGAATATACTGTGATGTCTTTCGGCCTTGTCAATGCTCCTCCAATGTTCTCTCGCATGATGAACTTTATCTTCAACCCCTACACCAATGAATTTGTTCTTGTGTATCTCGATGATATCTTGGTCTTCTCCAAGAATAAGCAGGATCATGCCAAACATTTGCGATTGGTGCTCGACAAGCTCAGAGAGCATCAATTCTATGCGAAGTTTTCCAAATGTGAGTTCTGGCTTGATGAAGTTCTTTATCTTGGCCACATCATGTCCGCCAAGGGAATTGCTGTTAATCCCGCGAAGGTTTCTGCAGTTCTGAATTGGGAACCTCCTCAGAATGTCAAACAGCTCCGCAGTTTTCTTGGTCTTGCAAGCTATTGTCGAAGATTCGTTGAGAACTTCTCTAAGATTGCAAAGCCTCTTTCCAACCTCCTCCAGAAGCATGTCAAGTATGTTTGGACGCCTGAGTGTGACGTCGCTTTCAACACCCTCAAAGAGAAGCTAGTCACAGCTCCTGTTTTGACTCCTCCCGATGAATCCAAGCCATTCGAAGTTTTCTGTGATGCTTCCCTTCAAGGTCTCGGTGCTGTGTTGATGCAAGAGAAGAAAGTTGTGGCCTATACCTCTCGTCAGTTGAAGCCCAACGAAAAGAACTACCCCACTCACGATCTTTAGTTGGCGGCAGTTGTCCATGCATTGATAACATCGAGACATCTCTTATTGGGAAGGCAAGTGGACATTTTCACCGATCACAAGAGTCTCAAGTATATCTTCACTCAACCCAACCTTAACCTCAGGCAAACTGATGGGTCAAAATTATTCAAGAGTACAATCCGAGTATCGAATATACTCCTGGCAAGGCGAATGTGATTGCAGATGCTCTGAGCAGAAAGGCTTATTGCAACAGTCTAATTCTCAAGCCGTTTCAACCGGATATTTGTGAGGCTTTTCGCAAGCTGAATCTTCAAGTTGTTCCTCAAGGCTTTCTTGCCAACCTCATAGTCTCTCCTACTTTGGAAGATCAAATTCGTGAGGCACAACTCCTGGATACCATGGTGAAAAAGGTGAAACGTGGTATTGACAAGGGCATTCCCAAATACAAGTGCTATCGCTTGGATGACAAAGATACTCTTTTCTTCGAGGATCGAATTGTGGTTCCAAAAGGTGATTTGAGAAAAGTCATCATGAATGAGGCACACAATTCCCTCCTATCCATTCATCCTGGAAATACAAAGATGTACCATGACCTCAAGCAGTCATATTGGTGGACTCGAATGAAGCGAGAGATTGCTCAATTCGTGAATGAATGTGATGTCTGCAGAAGAGCGAAAGCAGAACACCAAAGACCAGCTGGTCTCCTCCAACCTCTTGCTATTCCGGAATGGAAGTTTGACCATATCGAGATGGACTTCGTGACAGGTTTTCCCAAGTCCAAGCATGGAAATGATGCTATCTTCGTTGTCATTGACAAGCTTACCAAAGTGGCTCATTTTCTTCCTATCAAAGAATCTATCACAGCAGCTCAGCTGGCAGAGCTATACACCTCCAGAATTGTCTCCTTGCACGGTATTCCACAATTGATATCTTCAGATCGTGGAAGCATCTTCACTTCTAAGTTCTGGGATTCCTTTCAGATGGCCATGGGCACCAACATTCGTTTCAGCACAGCTTTCCATCCTCAAACAAGTGGCCAAGTCGAGCTAGTCAATCAAATTCTTGAAGATATGCTCAGGGCTTGTGTCATCTCTTTCGGTATGAAGTGGGAAGATTGTCTTCCATATGCTGAGTTTTCCTATAACAACAACTTCCAAGTGAGTTCGGGCAAGGCCCCATTCGAAATTCTCTATGGAAGAAAGTGTCGTACTCCTCTCAACTGGTCTGAGACAGGTGAACGCCAACTTCTTGGCAACAACTTGATCACAGAAGCCGAAGAAATGTGCAAAGTCATTCGTGAGAATCTCAAAGCCGCGCAATCGCGCCAAAAGAGTTACTATGATAGCAAGCACCGTGACTTGGATTTTGAAATCGAAGACCATGTCTACCTCCGCATCTCTCCAATGAAAGGCACTCGTTGCTTCGGTATCAAAGGGAAGCTTGCCCCTAGATACGTGGGTCCTTTCAAGATCATTGGCAAAAGAGGCGACCTCTCCTATCAACTTGAGCTTCCATCCAACTTTGCAAACGTGCACGATGTGTTTCATGTGTCGCAGCTTCGCTAGTGCTTCAAGACTCCTAAGCGCACTATCAACTTTGAAGAGATCGACCTCCAGGAAGATCTCTCTTATCATGAGCACCCCATTGCTATTCTTGAAGAAACCGAGCGCAAGACTCGCAACAAGTCAATCAAATTCCTGAAAGTGAAGTGGTCACACCATTCCGACCGAGAAGCCACCTGGGAGCGCGAGGATCACCTCCGTTCCGAATATCCAGAGTTCTTTCAGTTCTAGATCTTGGGACGAGATTCTCTTGTAGTGGTGGAGTGTTGTAACACCCCGGATGTAACTTTCCATCTTTGTAACTCCAACTCTTGCCATTTTCGGCTATGTGATATGATATTCCCTCCGTGGTTGGGTTTTGTCTTTTGTTTTGCATTTTATTCATGTCATGCATGTCATATCATGTCATCACGTGCATCTCATTTGCATACGTGTTCGTCTCATGCATCCGAGCATTTTCCCCATTGTCCGTTTCGCATTCTGACACTCCCACATGCACCGGCGCACCCCTCTTGTCTCTTTTCGTGTGCATGTGTTAAACGTTCTCGGAATGGACCGAGCCTTGCCAAGTGGCCCTGGTATAGCACCGGTAGACCACCTGTCAAGTTTTGGGTCATATGGAGCTCGTTTGGTACTCCAACGGTTATCCGCATATCCGCAAAGGCCTCTTTTAAGTTGCAGCCCAACACCCCTCCAAAACAGCCCAATAACCCATCTAAGTCACTTCCATGCTCTCCGTCGTCGGATCACGATCGTGTGGGCGAAAACCGCACCTCATCTGGAATCTCCTAGCTCCCTCTACCAATAAATATGTGCACTCCCCCGAAATCCGGCGAAACCCTAGTCTCCCCGCTCCCCTCGCGCCGCCGGACGAAATCCGGACGGCCGAACACGTCCGCCCGCACCACCGGACGAACCGCAGCCTGCCACGTGGGCAGCCGCGCCCACATCGCCGCCGCCTCCCGCGCAGGCCCGCCGGGCCCAGGCGAGGCCCTCCCGGCCCGCGCGCCCGGGCTACGTCCGCCCGCCGTCCGCCTCAGCCGCCCGCCGCCGCCGCCGGCCTTCGCACCGCCGTCCGCCTCGTCCAGTCACCGCCCGCCGACGCTGACTCTCCTCCGGCCGCCAGGCACCGCCGCCGCCCGAGTCCTGCCGACCTCCGCCGTCCAGCGGCCGCGCCTCCCGCGCCCGGGCTGGATCTTGCCGCCGGCGTCCTCCTCCGGCCATCTTCGGCCTCAACCCCGACGAACTTACTTCGGCAGTCGCGCCCTCAATCCGCGCCAGATATGATCCACCCCACGGTTGACTTCTTTCTCCCCAAAATTGATGCCCGAAATGCTGTTGGAAGAGGGCTTCTTAATGTTAGTTTCAGAATCTTATCAGGACGAGCTCTTTTGTCATTTTTGCCATGATTGATGTGTGCATCCTATGAACTTGGTACCTAAATGTGTTTTGAACTAGGCTATGTCCTCTTGACAGAGGTGCTTACCATGTATTTTTGTGATCAATGTGGTGACTAGCACAAGCATGCAAACTAGGCTTCGTGATAATGCTGATTTTAGTTCCTGTTCTGCTGTAATTTTGATGCCATGTAAACATGTTGCTACAGAGAGATCCATGCATAATTTGAGATACTTCACTAAGGGTGTTTTGAAAACATGGTTTTGCTCTATCCATCCATGGTCCTGGTTGCAATTATGGAGTAGTCTAGCATGTCATTTTCGTGCTCTACTTTTGCTTCAAAATGTTTCCTGGCAGATTGTTTACATGTTATTCAATTTGGCCGAGGTTGTTGTAGTTGATCCGGATATGCTATGATGTTGTTTCTTGCCATGTATAGCTTCTATGTCATGTCTTCTTGATGGATGTATGCTTAGTTTATCATGAGGTGCTTTGTAGTGAGTGCATCAAGCTCACGAAGGTGCCTTTGTAATTATGTCATGCTATGTTTACGAGGGTGCCATCATATTTTCTGATCCTTTTTGGCTTATGGTCAGTAAGGGACTTTTGATCTATGCTTTGAGTAGATTCATGCCATGCCTTAGTTTGCTATTATAAGTTCCTGTAGCATGCTGATAACCTGCTCTGAACATTGCTTCGTGATGTTGTTTATGCCATGTCCAAACTGATATTTTTTGCACTTTCTCCATGCTTGTTTGAACATGTTATGATGTGATTTGGCCGTAGATCAGTGTTCCTCTTTTGTAAAGCATCTCCTGTAGATCACTGCCATATGCTTTGTTTTCATGTTGGGGTGCTGTAGCATAATTTCTTGTTGCATGCTAAGTAGCATCATGCTGTTAATCGCAACTTTGTGCCATACTTGTCTTGCTTGCCATTTGCAACCGTGCATCCGTTCCCGGTGATCTTTATATTGATTTCAACCGAAATCATCTCATCTTTCCAGCGGCATACTTGGTTTGCCAAGTTGATGCCTTGTTCATCCTTTTTCGTCCCGAAGCACGCATATGCATTGCATATCACATCTCGCATATCATGACATGTATTGCATCATGTTTCTTGTGCATTGCACCGTGATTTATTGTGGTTCCTTTGCTTGTGTTCTTGCTTTGGGTAGAGCCGGGAGACGAGTACGTGCACGAGGAACCTGTTGAGTACGCTTACGAGGATCCTGCCTTCGACAACTCTGAGAACCTTGCAGGCAAGATGACCATACCTTCGATATCACTTCTATTTTTGCTTGCTAGTACTCGCTCTATCGCTATGTTAGCTCTTCCTGCCATTGTTTACCATGCCTACCTATTGCCATGTCAAACCTCTAACCAACCTGTCCTAGCAACCGTTGTTTGGCTATGTCACCGCTTTTGCTCAGCCCCTCTTATAGCGTTGCTAGTTGCAGGTGAAGATGAAGTTTGTTCCTGGTCGGAACCTGGATATTTTTGGGATATCACAATATCTCCTGTTTAAATTAATGCACCTTATATACTTGGTAAAGGGTGGAAGGCTCGGCCTTATGCCTGGTGACTTGTTCCACTCTTGCCGCCCTAGTTTCCGTCATACCGGTGTTATGTTCCTTGATTTTGCGTTCCTTACACGGTTGGGTGATTTATGGGACCCCCTTAACAGTCCGCTTTGAATAAAACTCCTCCAGCAAGGCCCAAACTTGGTTTTACCATTTGCCACCTAAGCCCTTTCCCTTGGGTTTTCGCGAGCCCAAGGGTCATCTTTATTACCCCCCCGGGCCAGTGCTCCTCTGAGTGTTGGTCAAAATTAGAGCCCTTTGCAGCGCCACCTCGGGGAAACTTGAGGGCTGGTTTTAGTTGTACGGACTGCTCATCCGTTTGTGCCTTGAGAACGAGATATGTGCAGCTCCTATCAGGATTTGTCGGCACAGTCGGGTGGTCTTGGTGGTCTTGTTTTACCATTGTCGAAATGTTTTGCGAACCGGGATTCCGAGACTGATCGGGTCTTCCCGGGAGAAGGTCTATTCCTTCGTTGACTGTGAGATCTTGTGATGGGCTGAGTTGGGACACCCCTGCAGGGTATATAATCTTTCGAAAGTCGTGCCCGCGGTTATGAGGCAGATGGGAATTTGTTAATGTCCGGTTGTAGATAACTTGACACTTGACTTCAGTAAAATGCATCAACAGCGTGTGTAGCCATGATGGTCTCTTCTTGGCGGAGTCTGGGAAGTGAACACAGTTTGAGTTATGCGTGACGTAAGTAGTTTCAGGATCACTTCTTGATCGCTTCTAGCTTCTCGACCGATGCGTTGCTTCTCTTCTTGCTCTCACTTGCGTATGTTAGCCACCATATATGCTTAGTGCTCGCTGCAGCTCCACCATATTACCCCTTTGTCCTACCAATGAGCTTAAATAGTCTTGATCTCGCGGGTGTGAGATTGCTGAGTCCTCGTGACTCACAGATTCTACCAAAACAGATGCAGGTGCCGAGGATACTGGCGCAGATGGCGCAACTGAGCTGAAGTGGGAATTTGATGAGGCCCTTGGTCGTTACTATGTATCGTTTCCAGATGATCAGTAGAGGTGCCCAGTCGGGACGATTGGGGATCTAGCATTTGGGGTTGTCTTCTTTTCATTTGAACTTGACCGTAGCTGGTCTATGAGTGTATTTGAATGATGTATGATCTTAATTTATGTATTGTGTGAAGTGGCGATTGTAAGCCAACTCTCTTTATCCCATTCTTGTTCATTACATGGGATTGTGTGAAGATGACCCTTCTTGCGACAAAACCACCATGCGGTTATGCCTCTAAGTCGTGCTTCGACACGTGGGAGATATAGCCGCATCGTGGGTGTTACACTAAGTTGACAAAGCCCTTGGGTTTTTTTGAGCAAAGACAAAGCCCTTGGTACGCATTAACTTAGTAGGCCCACAGCTTGGATTCGGCAGAGAACATATAGCCCATTTGAGACTTGTAAGAATGTACAACCCATTTTTTAATTCTAATGGAATTTACTACAGCCCATTTGCAGTTTGTTTAAAGTACAACCCAACTTCTAGCTAGGACAACGATTAATAATTTTAAACAACCGCTCAAAACAAAATTCAAAAAAAATTCCCACATTTTGATGGGATCCGAAATATTTTTATCCGAAATTTCTAGTCAGGTTAAATATAATTTCAAAACAAAGTTGTATTACGTTAAAATCCAACGAAATATTGCGTGCGCAACAAGTAATGAAATTAATATTTTCAAATTCCAAAAATAATATATTTTTTAAACTAATTACGTGTTTGGTGCATAGTTACTGCCCAGTTATTATAATTACATCCCATTTATTATTTCTTAAAGTCCATTTTCTTGTTGAGCGTAATGCATACCTCCTTGGAAAGTTTGCAGCCCAGCGGGGCGGAGAATAACAAGTTGACCCGGATATTGTGTACAAATGTCGGCCCAGTTGCATTGCTGATGTTGAAAAAAAGGCCTATGTAGTATAGTACAACCTAACATGGTTACTCAGCCCACATTCAGCGACGCCGGAAAGGCCCAAACAAGGCTTCTGTACAACTTTTTGAAGTCACTGAGCTCAATTAATAACTTAAGAAAAAAGTTAGATTACAGTGGAACCTAATTAAAAGCTGTCATGAGCAAATAAATAATTCAACGGATCCCACTTGTGCGTGTGTGCGCGCGCGTGTGTGTATGTGTGTGTGTGTGTGAGAGAGAGAGAGAGAGGGGAGAGAGAGATAGAGAGAGAGATCCATCGGTCGATGCTCGTAAATACATCTTTCAGCCATATGCACTGTTGATTCTTAGTAAAAACTTATATAGTTGACACAATCATATAGAACATCATAGCACACTGAACTTGCATACAAAAATTTCACACAGGCGGCAAAATCAGGATGCAAGCAGTGGATCGCTACGGGAAGGGCTATGTTGAAACCAACGAATTCGTACATAACCGTTCATCGTCTTTATCAATGATGGGGAAATATCTTGAGTGTTGTGCAAAGAAAACAGACAGACAACACAATAAGTTCTGCTAGCACATTAAGTTGACGTACAACCCTTTCTAAAAAAGTTCAGGTACAAAATTAGAACATGTCACAATCAAATGTACTGGCATATCAGTGCTTCACATCCATAGCTCGGATTTAACTAGTATATGACAAGATTTAGTTGTTACCTCAAATTAGAGCACATCCAGGCAGCCAGCCTTGCCTCTTCTCCTAAAAAAGCAGTGGCCTCCGCTGCGCGATGGAGTAGGCCCTGTGCCATCCATCGTTCCGAGAAACACGGGGAATGTTATGGAATTGTCACGTCAGATGTCCTTAGTGTCAGGACTTAGTCGAGAGGCCAACAAATCTATGTGGTAGCTTGAGAGGGGTTGAGCGGAATCGAGAGACGCAACACAAGACAGGGATTTAGACAGCTTCGGGCCCCGGGAAACATCATCCGGTAAAAACCCTACATGCTGTTTGAGGCTAGGTCTCATTATGATCACGAGGGAGTCGCCGTAAACCGGCTCTCCTCTTTATGTCTAGCCCTAAGATTGTTTCTCTAGCTTGTCGCTTGTCCCTCTTTGGGGAGCCCTGCCCCTCCTTATATAAGTTGAAGGGGCGGTTTACATGACTAGTCCTAGTTGGATTAGGATTACTCTATTGCAAGTGGAGTCCTAGTCTTGCTTCCTTTGTAAGGGAATATTCCTGTGCTTTCCTCATAAACCGGCCCACCATTAAACGTGAACCGGCCTTCTGGGCCATGGGCCTCGTCATCCATCTGACCCGCCCGCCGGGTTACTAATGAACCACCGAGATCGGGCAGGTAGCCCGTGAACCGCCAAGCTCCGGGTGGGTTACCAGTGAGTCGTCCAGTCCGGCCGGGTTACACCGCGGGGTATATCCCCGACATTAGCCCCCAGTTTAATTTGGATTTATCCATGTTAAACTGATCGGCAACATAAACACAAGAACAAATTTGGCGGGTTGTGCTCCGGTTTAAAAATTCTTATAAACCGGCACTTGATCATCCTTATGTCCTTGTCATTTCTTCCTTCTGAAAAATCCGAGTCAATAACCATCTTCATAATCAATTTGCTTGTAGAAGATATTTTGTAAATAAAGAATCCATTTGAATCGACCTTGAATGCTCTGACTTGACAAAAATATTGGTCTTCAAATATTCAACTGATATTCAGTCGGCTTGAAAATATAGAACTTGCCGATCTATGATTTCCAAAATCGCCGGGTTATAAAAACCGATAATTCTGGGTCATGATTGTTGCCAACGCCGATTCATGATTATTGATGACGCCGGATTATGATTGTTGCAGACACCGGGTCATAATGATTAGTGACGCCGGGTCAATAATTGTTGGTGACGTCGGGTCATAATTGTTGCATACACCGGGTCAATCTGGTTAGCTCAAAATTGAAAATTGGAAGATATTTCTCCCTTATATCCATATTACCTGTAGCCCCCAAGTCTTGAACAGAACAAAGTGATGATTTGAGACTTGTTTCCATATAATTACTGCCACTTTGAAGAAATCCATGTTGCTCATCTCAGTCACTAGTAAAAACTGAAGACTCCATATATGTAGCCCCCAAGTGCCGGGTTGTCATGCTTGCAGCAACCTGGGACTTTTAATTGCCTTATACTCATAAAAACTTCAACCAGTGTAGCCCCCAAGGGCTGGGTCATTATGCAATAATGTGCAGGGACTTTATAAATATGATCATGTAGACTTGAACAACAACGTGTAGCCCCCAAGGGCCGGCTCAGTAAGATAATACTGAGCTGGGATTTTTATATATACTTCTTTGAAAAGAACATCATATAATGTAACCCCCATGATAGGGCTTGAACCCACGTCCACAAGGTTAAGAGCTTTGTGCTTTACCAACTGAGCAGTGGATCCTTCAATATAACGGATTAAGACTTGTGTACCTTAAATTTTTTGACAGGAGAAATTGGTAGCCCCCAAGGGCCGGCTCATTACAATGTGATGAGTCGGGTCTTCAATAAAGTGAGCAAAAAATGACTTTGCATTGGCCCCCAAGTGTCATGGTGCATGCTTGCAGCGACATGAGACTTGCATATTTTATGAAATCTCAATGTGAATAATGTAGCCCCCAAGTGCCGGGTTGTAAGCCTGCAGTGACTCGGGACTATTCCTTCAATTGTAGAATAAATCATATCCATTGATAATATAATAGCCATTGCGCTAAAGCGACTTTGAAAACCTCAATCATAATACTGGTTATTGATAACCATAGTAAAAATCCAGCCATGCTTGGCTATTCAAGATTTGAAGAATATAACCCGTTTTGAAAACCGGTTCCTGCAATATAAACTAGTATACCTATGCAGATATGATGTATGCTATGATGATGTAATGATGATGCAATGTATGATGCAATATATGATGATGTATGTGTATGATAACAGAATACTTCAATGAAACTAGCATGATAGCCACTGGAGTATCCTCGCTCTCTGTAAGCCGGCTCTCACATGACCCAATCGATGTTTTAACCTGGATAAGTTCAGGGTCTTGTTTAAAGATTGACTTATCGAGAGTACACGAGGTCGGAGTAGCATCCTGCAAACAAGCAGGGTTAACCAAGTTTCAATGAAGGTGGCTTAATAGCCTGGGTTCATCCTCGCTATCTATAAGTCGTGCCCTCACATGATAAACCAACGTTTTAACCTTAACGAGTTCAGGGTCTTGTTTTAAAGATTGACTGTTAAGAGTTCGCCAGGCCTATCGGGATTACCTAATGAAGAAGCAGCTGGCATACAGGCAGGATGACCCGGAAGGGTTATGTCCTCTTTGGTGAATACACCTATGTTTGAACAAGATAACCCAGTCAAAAGGGTAGTAACACTATATTCTTTTTGGTGAATACACCTATGTTTGAACAGGAAGCCCCCAAGTAACCATAATAAGCTGAGCCCATAAGGTAGGATACCCATGTTTGAACCGCACATCATGGCAGCAAGTTCTCTTTGGCAACCTTAACTCGAACTTTGCGAGAGATGAATTCTTTTTGAATCGGATGTTAAACCGGATATGGAGAGCTTCAAAGCTTTATGGGAGACATCTTTCCCTTGAGCCGGATTTTAAACCGGAATCCTTTCTGATGACCCGGATCTTCTTCATTGAGCCAGGATTTTGTAACTGTCATATACTTTCTAAGCCGGAAATTTTCTGACGGCCTTCAAATAACAGTAGCCTCCTGGACCGGGTTATCTTTCCCTCCATCGTCCTAGGGTTCTTAAATTTGCTGAAACTAGCAAGATTTGCTGAGTCATGTCATCGTAGCCCCCGAGTCTCAAGGTGACTTGAGGAGTTGGCTTGAAACTCTTCATATTTGACCATGATATAAACAGACATAACTTGTATATCATTGGTGTTGATAGCACGATGTAAATCCACAAAAGGTTGAGGTGACTGCGGTGGGTTATAAATGATCCCGTATGAGCCGTGTCAGCAACTCGGCCAATGGTTCCTTCCAACTGGCGATTTGAAGTTAACCAAACTTTAGCGGCGGCGACTTGTGCGTCTGCCCATTGAACCACCTAGTGCAGACGGCGGCTGATAGTATATGATAATTTGCCTCCATTTTGTTGAAAGAAAACCGGGCTACCCAAGTTGTGACTTGTTCATACTCAATAAATAGCTCATGCAGACATGTGCGGCCCGGTATGTTGATGTAGACCGGACTGCGGGGAATGGCGGCATGTGCACGCGTTATTGGGTAATCCGCATGGTCCTGATGAGTTGACGCAGATTGGATCACGATATAAACCGGCATGGGTTATCCAATAACTCAGTGGTATAATAATCCCTTTTTGCAATAGACAATTTGCCCTACATTGGAAAACTTGCAAGCCAGAGTATTTGCTCTTTTAAAAGAAAGCAATATATAATATAAAAATATAGTGGATGGATTGCACCTGATATGTTAGCCAGAAAATATCCATAGTGGAGTTGATAATCACCATGGTGAAGCTGAAATCAATCATGGACGAGCCGGTCGCGGCAGTGTGAGTCAGCGCGGATGAATGAACCAATCGCAAGTGCGGACGGATGAATCAACCACGTCATGTTGATGTAGCAGGAGCGGCGACTTGCACACATATTCATCGAGCAGCACGGCATGGATAAGCGCTAGTGCAAAGATAATGTTCGGCACATGCCCCTTTACAGCACCTTTGAAATGAATAATGGCCCTGCGAGAGAAATACCACCAACCCAAAGTAATTTCTTTTAAAATGAATATATACTAAAATATAGATAAGGCAGAAAGCACCTGGTATTTTTGTCGGACGAAGGGACGAACGTAGATTGAGCAAATAGTATTTTGTTCCCGGCTGGTGTCCATGCCCATAGATTTATTCCAGGTGGATGTAATAGTTGTACTGAGATCAGACTAGTACCGATAGTACTTTGTCCAAGCAATGCCTTCTGGATAGTATCAAGTGTTACCTTAGAACCAGTCGAACCAATGGATTTTCTCAGTAATTCTCTTCCAGCCCCGTTGGCCAGTCAACATGCAAACATGCCATATTCAGAGATAACCACATTCAAAGATTGCCACTCAAGCAACTCAAAGGAAAAAAGGGAGCGTGGCCGTAGAAGTAAACAAGGTCGGCTCGTGGTGAGTTTGCCGCACCGGGGCGACTTGGAGTCGCGAAGCGCTGCAGCAGCCGAGGTTGGCAACACAGCGCTCAACCCGGCGGCTTAATCACACGGCAGGGCCGGCTTAGCATTGCCACATCAACTCTGCGGAGGAGACGAGGCCAAGCGGCAGGAGCAGCAAGGTGAGCCGGAGGTAAGACCTCGACGTGGGGCGGCTCGAAACAAATCCAAGTGGAGGCAAGGCCGGTGAAGCGGCCATAGCGACAAAGCGGCCGGGGCTTCGAGGCTTGCCCTGGTGAGGTCGCGGAGCGGCTTGGAGGTGTGGCGAGGTCATGGCGCAACGACAGCTGTGGACGTGATGACGGTGTCTGGCGGTTTCGCGCGAATCCGAGCGGAGGGCGGTCTGAGAACCGCGGGCGGGTCATACTGCGGCTTGACGCAGCTACAAGAGTGACGCCAGTGGAAACAGCAACCCACAAGCAGGGGCGGTCCGAGGTCTGCTCCGGCAGGGGCTATGGTGGCTTGGGCACGCAGGTGCCGGGTTGCTCGCCCGGTTCAAGGTGCGGCGGCAGCCACTTGGAGGCGACCACGGCGACGTAGGCATGACACAAGGCCGGCGATTCAGAGAGGAGCCTCGCCGGGGCGACTCAAAGATGACGGTGGTGATTCGAACCAGGGAAGAGGCGCTAGCAAATGGAATCACATGGTTTGGGCGTGTTGCAGGAACTTGGCGAAGGAGCACCGCGGAGGACGGAGACCCGGTGGCTCAAGGCCGTAGTTACGTGTGTAAAAGGCAGAGAGCAGGGCCAGCATTTCGACGAGGGCGACTGCGAGTTAAATCCATCGCGACAGCGGTTTAGCAGAGGTGACGACGACTCAGGCTCCGGGCGATTCAACGGCGGAGCAAGGCAGGCCATCACGACAGGCCCCAAGGCGGAAGCGAGGCCGCGTATGCGGGCCCCGACAACGTCTCAGGGCAGCAAGGCAGGGTAGCAGCGACTTAGGCAGGCGAAGGCGGCTCGGAGCAGCAGACCCGGCGCGGCAGTTTGTCGACATGACCCGGCGTCTAGGCGGGGCGAACGAGGCCGGGTCGTTACTATAGAATGGCGTGCCAGCCGTGGTTGAATCGCAGTGGTGGAGGTGTTGACTCGACGCGAGGTCAGAGAACGACTCGGCGTCCAAGTTGTTTCCGGGTCACGGTTGTCTTGGAAAAAATCCCCCTTGGCGTCTTCACGTGGTATACAGGGCATGTACCAGTTGATGCTTCTTCAAGTGCAGGAGTTAGGGAAACCATCAGACTTTGTTTTTTGCACCGATCAGCACTTGGACCCCTAATCCTTGTATATACGCTTGGTTGACTTGGTGTATGGCGGTTGTAGCAGAAATTTTGTAGGTCTCGGCGAGTCGCAGCCGTAGCAACGGAAATCAATCTCTCTTGGACTTTGACTTGCAAAGGCGGCGGCTCATGCCGCATCCCGAAATTTCTTCTTCGACTTTAATCTCATGAATTGCAAAATCTTCATCTAGAAAATCGCAAACTCCTCAATCCCTGGGAAGATCCCTCCAAGAACTCATCACCACCGTGCGCTAGCCCCACGGTGGGCGCCAACTGTCGTGGAATTGTCACGTCAGATGTCCTTAGTGTCAGGACTTAGTCGCGAGGCCAACGCATCTATGTGGTAGCTTGAGAGGGGTTGAGCGGAATCGAGAGACGCAACACAAGACAGGGATTTAGACAGCTTCGGGTCCCGGGAAACATCATCCGGTAAAAACCCTACATGCTGTTTGAGGCTAGGTCTCATTATGATCACGAGGGAGTCGCCGTAAACCGGCTCTCCTCTTTGTGTCTAGCCCTAAGATTGTTTCTCTTGCTTGTCGCTTGTCCCTCTTTGGGGAGCCCTGCCCCTCCTTATATATGTTGAAGGGGTGGTTTACATGACTAGTCCTAGTTGGATTAGGATTACTCTATTGCAAGTGGAGTCCTAGTCTTGCTTCCTTTGTAAGGGAATATTCCTTGTGCTTTCCTCATAAACCGGCCCACCATTAAACATGAACTGGCCTTCTGGGCCATGGGCCTCGTCATCCATCTGACCCGCCCGCCGGGTTACTAATGAACCACCGAGATCGGGCAGGTAGCCCATGAACCGCCAAGCTCTGGGTGGGTTACCACTGAGTCGTCCAGTCCGGCCGGGTTACGCCGCGGGGTATATCCCCGATAGGGAAAGTCTAACGTTGACTCCTATAATGGACGTCGTCGACGGACCCTGGCACCAGCGGCGGCGGCAGGACTTCGATTGATGAATTGACCACTTCTTCGACATGCACGAACACTCGATACAGGTACATCCCTAACATGGTCCACGACGGCCTTGGTGGCGAAGAATAGTACAACCCCGGTTCCTCCACCGGTATCTCAACACCAATCACCTTCGGTATGGTGGACGGCTTCTTCATCCATGCCATAACCATCAGAGCCCAGCTGTCTGGAGGAACAAACATAGTTACGAGCTCACCTCCAAGGTCGTTGATAAGCTCGTTCGTGGACTCGATGTTCCAAGCACGTCGAGGCATGTCGTGGAAGGTAAGCTTTGTTAAAAACTCAAGCTTAGAGGGCACCGAGCCCCAGTTCCACCGATCAAAGCTCACCATCACACCATCGCAGAACAAGCGCCGAGAAGATTCGAACACACAACTGCAGTCGAAAGTTGTCCAGAACCTGACAGAGAAATCAGCCGGTGGCGGACAGACTTCAATGATCAAGTCACCTATTTGGATGCCATGCGCAATGCCAAGAGCTTTGACAAGGTCGTCCAGCGAGATGGGAGGCCGGTCGCCGTTGATGGTTACCATCAGCACTTTGCCAGCAAATTGGTTGTCAAGCGCCACCATGCCACTGTTGAGCGACAGCACGCAGCGACCGAGGGCAGGACGGACCTCAAGATCTCTGTCTTAGAGATCCGTGTTGACCGGTGACATGATAGCGCGCTTGAGTACTGGGAGTATAGGAGGGGGATTTGGGGGAACTGGAGTAGGAATCGAGATTCCAGAGGTGGGGAGGGGCGGGAGACTGGGGATGAAAAGGTAGTATGACTTTCGAGCACGCGCCAATATGCTCTCGGCGTGCAAGCGCACGAAAACACCGGTGGCGCCCACATGTCGGCCTAAGAGTCCTTATTCTTTCTTTTCTGGAGAGCCCGACCCTTTTTTTAGGATCTTTGGAGAGCCCGGCCTGAGAGTCATAATTGACCTGTTTGGCATTGCGTTACTACTCGGCCCATATTCAACGATACCTCACTGGCCCAAACAAGTGTACATCACTGAAAAGACACTGAGCTCAAATTATATAACTTGAAAAAAGGAGATATACTCTGAACACTGGAGAATGGTGATGCCCTCATTTAGCCCACCAGTAGTTCGAGACAATAAACAGTTCGAAACAACGATATATACAACATTCAAACACTGACTAGTGACTACTACAGACATAAACAGCAAGACATGATAGTTCATAAGAAGTCTTGCTACACCACCAAAACGCACCCATCTGCAGCGCTCAGACTCTCGTGATCCAGACGAGAATGACATTCTAAAAAGAAGCAACTATTACATAGTAAGAGTGACATAGACGAGGATGACCAAATGACAAGGAATATGCATAAAAAAAGAAAGAACTACCCATCCAGAACCAGCAGCAAAGACAACAAAGTCATTCGAAGAGATGATCCAACACCATCATAATTTGCAGCCCCGCTTTAGCGACCAGTGATCCGGAGACACAAGTACTCCACCCTTTCGATGCAACAGCCCAATTATCTATCAACCTGAAGGCTTGAACCACATCACTGCCTGTCGTAATTGAGACATCCAAGGATCAAAGTTAATCCGGATGCCTTTGTCATTCTCACCTTCTTTTGCCTACAGGCTGTATCGTTGACAATCAGGGGAGTTTGCTCCCGAACTCCTAGGGCTCGCCGTGTAGACACAGTTTTCCATAGCAAACAGAGCATCTCTGCCATCAAGGTCCTTGCCAACGGTGATCTCCTGGTTAATCGGATAATTGAGTCCCAGAAACAGAGAGTGTGAACCAAGGCTGTTTACCCGCCTCCAACTAAAAAATCCTGATGAGCCCAACAAGCTGTTATCCTGCTCATAGACGTAACAACCACTGTCCGGATACTCACGTATTTCATGGTGCTTGTATACAGTGGGGTTTTTGCAATATAAATTTTCCAGCTCATGTGTCCGAATGATCATCAGTCTTTTGCCGTCGTCTGATCGAGCGAGGAACCAGTTGTGCTTCCCTATTTTTGGCAAAGGTGGTGTGATTACAAAGGGCAGTAACTGTAGGGACACTGCATCATATCAAAAAGGACAGGCATTGTTAATGTAAGATCAGCATTGTTCAGAGTATGAGTAGGATAATGCAAGAAACAACATTGATATGTCCCTGTTTGAACTGGGAGGAAAATACAGGGAAATGTATACTGGGTTCAAAAATATAGAAGTGCCATGCATGGTTATACTCATGTTATCGCACAATCGATTCTTCACAGGAAACTACCATGTACCATGTCATGCATGTTATGTAATCATGTTCTGTCCTCACAAACAAATTCTTCAAGGTAACTAACAGACCATGCATTGTTATATACTCGTGTTCTGTGGGCAAAAAATTTGTGAGGATATTATTCTAGCCATTGATTGCTGAAGGGCGAATATAGTTGCAGGATTTCACTACTTCCAAATATAGAGTTCTCCATATGCACATTTACTTCCCTAATGTATGGTTAGATGAAACCAACAGTGTGGTGCATGTTTCTACATCATGAAAATGAGGAAAACTAACATGGCCATTGATACACACTCATATTTAGTAGTAGCATATAGATTACTATAAAATAAGGATAATATCCATATATTCCTAACCGTTTGATTATTCAGGGTACAAATTGGCTATAATGACATGGTCACAATCGCATGAATTAACTCATTCCAAATATAGCTGATTTATGGCGTCTCTAATACATTTCCATAGTTCTACTCAAACTGTGCTCAAACAGGGATATGCCAATCATCACAAAAAGTTCAAATGGTTTCATGGCGTCATCATTAACATGAGATGGAAACAACTTACATGCGCCGTCCCAGCAATACGTGGTGCCATCTGCTTGTCGATCGCGTAGATGATGCCATTGTGTTCAATAGCATCACAGAAGTGTGTATTAGCTTTGACGATGATCCACTGCAAGCTGGGTTCTCTCCAGCTAAAGAAGGCACCAGCGCAAAGATAGGCGAGTCCGCGGTCGAACAAGGCAATTAGCTTGAAGTCTGCATAATTCGCATGTCGTGTGGACACTTGGCAGATTACAATCTTCTGCAAAACAAGGTCCGTCCAACTGACGTGTTAATCTAGATGACTTGGACCGTGATGGTAATACTCTATATAATCCAACGGAGGAAGGATAATCTCATGGGAGGTCTGGAAGTTCACGAGCACCAACTTTTTACCGTCTTCTCTGAAGGCAGCCATCCAGTGGGAGTTCATGCCGAACCAGTACATACCTGCCAAGAAGTTTCGGGCGATGGTGATCGGATCGATGTCGAGGGAAATGATGTACGATGATCCACTACATACCTGCAAAGAAGTTTCGGCTAATGGAGATCGGATTGAAGTCGAGGGGCATCATGTACGCCTCCGTATCAAGGTGATCCAATCTCGCAAGACCAGATAGCAGCAAGCAGGGTGTCTTGAAAAACTTAGGCCTCGCTTCGATGATGGCCGTGTGCATGTCCCTCGAGCATGCAGCCAGCCGTAGGGCGCTCAACATATCCATACACGAACAACAGAGGTCGAGGATGTCACTGGGGAGATTGCTCCAATCCCGGCTCATATGGATGCCGCGCGGTTCATGTTCGGCCATGGTGGAGTTTGAAAGGTGGGGTTTTTGGGGGGCTTGATTTACAGGGGAGAAGTCTATCGGTGCTGGAGCGGCTAGTGAGGGAATAGTGGTACTGGGGGAGGCGAGTGAGGTGATGGTACACGGGGGAATAGTGAGATGGAGACGGAGACGGAGAAGGAGATGGAGAAGGAGATGGAGATGGAGTGGTGCTATGGGAGTGGAGAGGGAGATGAGGCGAGGCGCCAATGTGCTGTATAGTGGCGGTGACAGACTGCACAGTGCACAGGGTGAGGCTGACTTTGGTAACCCGAACACGCTGCCTGGACTAGTGTCAGGCGCATGGTGTTGTCACTTCACTGTGAGGACCGGATGAATATATTTTGACCATCAAGTGTACCACAGTTGTACTACTACTACTAGTAGTAGGAACATGAGTACTCCAGTATTGTATAGCGGAAATAGGTCTCCCGTGCTAGCATGCCTGTTCACTTCATCATTTAGGTATCATCCATATTGCGAGCAGAACCAAATTCTCGTGCATGCCCAATCAAGGCCCTGCCGTGATGCATGAAGTGGTCGTTCTGGTGCATCAAGGATGGCATGCAGATCATTCCACACTTGAGAAGAGGAAAAATGGGAAGGTAGAACGCGGCAGCAGAGGAACAGAATGCTGGCTAACGAGTCTGGGAGGGGATCGACCAGGAAGTTAATGCTCCACGCCTAAAGGTTTTGGGAAAACTTGATTTTCATAAGGTGACTTATACTCACCTAAACGGAGGGAGTATTCCTTAACTAGAGAATGTTGTGTCTCCCACTCACGGGCTCAAAAAAGAAGAAGCTACGCCACATTTTTTTATCTGTTTGCATAGGTCCCACCTATCTGGAAGGATGGGCACGTACACGAACATGTACGACTCATCGGTCTACCCGCATAGCCTTTTCGTTTAGTCTACCTAGCCGTCTAATCAACTGTCTGCATGCCACTTCTCCCATTTACTTCTCCATCGGGAACCGATTCTCCTCGACTTCTTCACCTCCCCTTTGTCTTCATTTGCATCCAAACCCCACTGTGTTCACATTGTTTTAACCTCTTTAAATAATCATCTACTACTTTAGTTAGACTAGCCATCTAATCCTAATTCTCCAAACCATAGCCCTCCGTTCCAGCGGTTCCAAATGGCGAAAGAGATCGAGATGCAGGTTTTTAGCGTCCAGCATGTCCTCGTCGAAGGATCGATGCACATAGTTGCCACCGTCACCGTCCACCCAAGGGTTGTTCGGCAGTGGATCAACAATCTATCCAACTCCCTCAAAAAGGTAGAGACAAGGGTCATCGGTCTCAACGCAGAGTACATGGAGCGTGCCCCTGGGAAGATCCAGCGCACCGCCGTCCTTCAGCTGTGCCTCGAAGATGATGTTTTGGTGTACCACATCATACACTCGCCCTCCATACCAGGTGAGCTTCACGATTTCTTGTCTCGGGAGGACGTATACTTTTGTGGGGCAGCCATCGAAGGGGACAAACAGAAGCTGGAGCCGTACAACCTTGATTTGAAAAGCATCACTGACCTACAAACCAGAATCAAAATTCCTGTAGAAGATTGTGATAAACAGACACCATCCCTATTCGACGTAGCAAATTTTGTGCTCGATACAAATCTTCAGAAGGGTGACGAGACATTGGCATTAAGGTCGTCTGGATGGGAGAATTATCCCTTGATGTACGAGCGGATAAAATATGCTGCCCTCGACGCCTGTGTGAGTTTCGAGATAGCTGCAAGGTCCAAAGAGCTTGTTGCGAAGCCATCTCCCATGGAGAATGAGAAGAAGAAGAAGAAGAAGAAGAAGAAGAAGAATAAGAAGAAGAAGAAGAAGAAGAAGAAAAGGCTGCACCAGCAGGAGGGCATTATGGATGGATGAACTATTTCCTCCCTTGTAAAAATTTTTCCCACTCAGTGTATATTGATATAGATGGACTATTTCGATGGTGTGCATGTCTTTGGAACAGAGTAGTAGCATGGGTCCGCTTGACTATAAGGAACTATTTATCCGCATATATAGCTTTCCCTGCTACTCCTTCTAGTGATCGGTATGCAGTGCATGTATCCATAGACATGACAGCTTGTCCATGGAAGTTCAACTACAGCGACCATCACATTTCATCTCGGGATTCCCACGACGCCTCTCCAACCCATGACACCATGCCCCCCGACATGCGCCTCACCCCTCTCTGCCGCACCGCCCCTCTGCCTTTGTGTGCATGACATGTGGGCCACCTAAAATGCAGCGAGCATGAAGTTTCTACCAAAGCCACAAGCGATTCCCACGATGCCGCTTGAACCCATGACACCACACGTCCCCCGACCTACGGCTCACCCCTCTTGGCCCCACTGCCCCTCTGCCTTCGGGAGCATTACATGTGGACCAGTCACCTATCGGGTCCACATGTTATTGACTCAAAGGCGCTGAAGCTCAGTCCCGACGACCCTGAGAGGGAAATGTAACTCCTGCGCCATGGCTTGTGGTGCTCCCGCAGCACGAACTCGTGGCAAACTCGAGATTTGTTTCTTTACTATACATGCACACGATGATTTAATGGACATTGTAATCTCAACATGTGATGGGGAGCTCTAAATTTGAATTTGAAACTTATAAAACGAAAAGATTCAAAACAAATAAACTGGAAGAGAGGGAGTATACCATAGGATGTGTCCCATACAAAATAAGTCACCTGGTTTGTCATCGCGAAGATGCGATTAGAAAGGAGCACAACGTCTTCCTACTCATACGGCAACAAATCGGGCGCAGACATCATGGTCCGCCTTTGACCGCCATGTGCAAGGTTCGTGCTATCTTATTCAATCTCACCGTGGTTCCATCGTACCAATTCATGCGGTGGCCCGTTGCATGGCTGATCCCAATGCTGGACAAAGGTTCTACGGGAATGGTGTCACCATTGTAAATGTTGTGCAAATTGATGCTGGTACCCTCCCATACATATGCAAGCCAATCTCCACTCGCACCGAGCCTAACCTGTGAAAAAGTGGGCAGGAGGAGAATTTGGAAATGGACATGGATCAAGATGGGAATGGGCCGGCCCGGACCTGGCCTTGGACCTGGCCTGTGGCCCTAAGGCCAATTTCAAGGGGCCACGGCTCGACCCATTCTGACTAAATCCCGTGGCCTCGCTGGTCCATTGGGTACCCCAGGGCCGACCCAAAATCCAGCTAGAATTGCACACAACATTACACTAATGCACAACCATACAAAAACTGAATGTACACAATCATACATATGGATCAATTCTCAGTATGGAAGATTCATCTCAATCAGAGAACAATACAAGGGAATTCTCCACAATCACTTATGCAGATTTAAGCAATCTCAACTTCAAACACAAATCCTAGCTACTAATCAATTTTGCAGAAAATAACATGTGCACAGCCACTGCAACTACGTGTGCAAGACGCAAGAAATCAACATAAATCCTACTAGCTACTAATCCTAGCTAGCAAGAAATTGCACAGCCGCTGCTACACAGCTACAGTCGAACAGGAGTACATGACGCAAAAAATTGCATAGCGCTGCAGCTAGCCAGCTACCTATGCTTGGTGACCGGGATGGAGAGCTCGACGGCGACCGGGACGGCGAGCTTGAGGCGCACCAGCGGGAGGAATGCCGGCGACGGCAGATGGCCAGGGCCAGGCGGCGGCAGAGACGGTTGTGGGCAGCCGGTGGCAGAGACGGTCGGGGGCGGCCGACGGCGGAAGAGATTGGTCGAGGGCGGCCGCAGAGACGGACTAGAACGTACCTCTCATCTGGGTCGACCCGTGTGATCCATCGGGTCAGACGGTGCCGGCTCCACTGACACGTCTATTGCTTAAGGCCAACCCGCCTGGCCCATTGGCCTCGAGATTTTGCGCCGGGTCAGTGACCCAGTGTGCCGACCCGACCCATTCCCATCTTGAGACACGGAAGTGTTCTTTAGAATGCATTTACTACATGATCAAACTCATCTTACCTGCTCATCGGAGGAAATCCGAGTGCCCCTCAACGTCGGCATCTCAAGGGCGTCAACTTGCAACTACGGCCACGCCACGCTGGAAAGAGACCCCCAAGGAAACATCCTCGTGCGTTCCACGGAACATCAAGATGCATTTGTATGAGTAGTTTATCTTGTGAGAGAAAAGGATGAACAAGGGAAGGTCTCTAGAGATAGAGATGGACACTACTACTACCAATGTGTTGGCCCGTGCGTTGCAATGGATCCAAAGTAGTAGAATAATACTTGTTCACGTGCTTGAAATATAAACACTCTAGTTTTGATATACATGTGTCAGCAGACATGACAGCTTGTCCATGGAAGTTGAACCACAGCGACCATCACGTTTCTTGTTTCTACCACTGCCACACCCACACGCGATTCCCACGACGTTGCTCCAACCCACAGCACGACGTCCCCCAACGTGGACATGGATCCTCTGATGTGGCTATCACTGCCTTGCCCTGCCTTTCCTTTGCCGACAGGTGGGCTAGCCGCATTTAAGATCCGCATGACATTGACTCATAGGCCGGGGACTAAGCCACTGAAGTTCGGTCCCATGGGCCCCGAGAGGGAAATGTAACTCTTGCAGCAATCCTTGTGGTTCTCCCGCGGTACGAGCTCGTGCCAAAACTGGAATTTGTTTCTTACTACTACCAACTAGTACTAGTAAGGTACACGTGCATTGCACGCATGAGATTC
The DNA here is from genome assembly GCA_963921465.1 of Triticum timopheevii. Lineage (NCBI taxonomy): Eukaryota > Viridiplantae > Streptophyta > Magnoliopsida > Poales > Poaceae > Triticum > Triticum timopheevii. The sequence continues at coordinate 521,844,468 of OY997270.1, forward strand.
TAGTGGTTTGTGCATTATGCTTCTACATGTGGAGTTTTCTGGATTCTAACATGTGGTAAAATCTGGTGGAATGTAAGGTTAGGCAAGTTTGATTAACTTAGGTGAGTGTTTGGTTCAAGCCACACCTTAGGCAAGCCACACTACGGCCCCACATGACATGCACACAAAAAATGTGGCAAGATTCCCTTAGGCTTGCCAACTTGTGGCTCTCATTTTGAAGAACTAATAACTTTGCCTAAGCTTATTTGTGGCAAAGTTAATCATGAATTAAGGGGCTGTTTGGTTCCTAGCCACACCTTGCCACACTTTGCCACACCTAACCTTAGGCAAGTTTGACCAAGTTAGGTAGGTGTTTGGTTCTAGCCACACTTAAGGCAAGGATTTTTTTATGAGTAGTGAGCCCCACATGTCATAGACATAAAAAGTGTGGCAAGATTCCCTTAGGCAAGCCAAAGTGTGGCTAACAATTTGAGCAACTCAACTAAGGCAAGTGTGGCAAAAATCATGTGGCAATATAGGGCAAAGATAGTCACAATCCAAACAACCCCTAAGTTCAACCATGGAGTCTTCTAGATTATACATGCGGCAGAATCTGGTGGATGATATCCAACAGCCAGTAGTGCTCGGATTTGCCATCTTTGTACCTTCGGATTGGCTTCATCCAATGACCAACTTTCAAAGTTTTTTCACACACTATATAGGGGGTATAGACATAGATGTGCCGGTCCGTTGCAATGGATCCAAAGTATATCTATTTAGTGGAGTGCACTCTGAACACATTATCTATTTATTTTTCTCTAACCTTTCGTAGCCATGCAACCAAGCCACATAAGCTTCATGGGTGCCCCCCACATCATATTATTCATACTACATTGATTGAAAAAAAGATATATCACCCAAAATAAGATCTTCCCGTTTTCTGTTCCTACGATATTGTGCCATGCACGTACCTACTAGCTGTATAGTGGTAGTACTAGTAATATAGTTAGGAGTACAAACTTGGTACTAGTAGGAGTAGTACTAGTACAGAATGCTCCTACTCTATCAACAAGCCCCATCTGACACCAAATTTCTTGGCTTCCGTGCTACAGCTAGATCTTCCCCTCGTTTCTGTTTTCCAACCTGGCGGCGGGCGGGGTGTCGGTTTGCTCAACAGCGGTCCCACATAAAAGTGAAAATGCTAGGAAACACACCTTCCCTAAGCTATGTGTCTTGCCGGACGGGCCGTGGAGATCTCCCGATTCCCGGGCGTGTGGGGTGCGACGCGAACGCGGCAGGCCTTTTCCTTTTACTAGCAATGTGCCCGTGCGTTGCGACGGATCCAAAGTAGTAGAATAGTAGTATTTGTTCACAAACTTGGAAGAAATCACTATTGTTTTGATATACTCCTAATATATTACTCCCGCCGTACCTAAATATTTGTCTTTTTTGAGATTTCAAATGGACTATCACATACGGATTATATAGACATATTCTAGTGTTTCTAGCAAGATGCCTGCGCGTTGCACGAAGTTGATGGAAAAGGTAAGCACAACTTATAAATTGACGGATGGAGTACTAGTTACAGTGATTCATATAATTAAGCAAAGGGATCGCACATGTCGGTATTGACTGGAACGAGAATGCAACAACACAATAAGAATTAAGGCCACGATGATGTGATCGCACTGGTGGTTATAGAAGGCAAGAAGAAAGATGGATCCATGAATGTACAACCTACTCCTCCTCAACTTAGTGCGCCGGGCCATTGACTGGCGGCTAAGGAGCGGCGGCTTTTGTGGCGAGGTCGAGGTGCTTCTCAGCAAAGGCATCCAAGGCTTCCATCCAGTTGAGGAAGGCCAACGTCGTAGCGTCCTCATTGGCCTTGTAGATACCTATGTACACGATTTGCTCGTACACGTGGATGTGTAGGTCAACGAATTATTGCAGGGCGAGGCGCCTCGCGGCGAGCGCGACCTCCAGGTGGACATTCTTCGTGGCGTCGGCGGGCAGTCGAAGGGCCACCAGTGCTTGAAAGAGGTTCCGGCCATGGAGGACGATTAGGGTGGCAGGCAATGAGGAGCCCGGGAGCGCGGGCTAGAGGAGTACGGCAATGTCGTCCGCGAGCTTCTTGAGGACGATGAACTTGTTGCTGGTGACAACGATCATCTGGTCCAACTGAGAGTCGTAGTTGGCATCCACGGCGGCCATCCACCAGCCGGTCTCCAACACCATCTGGAGACGATCCTTGGCGCCATGCCGCAGGCCAGCGTCGTGGACCATCTGGCGCAGCCGCTGGCCGCTCACGCGCATCGCCGCCACGGGTCTGGAGTGAGCTCTTTTGCTCTTAGTGTAGGTGCCTAGGCAAATGCTTAGGTGCGTACGATGTGGTAGATGCATTGGAATGGAGGGGCACCTTTATATGAGGGCAATGAGGGCAAACTGCGTTGCATTCACATCGTGCAGCCTCTTTTCCCGGTCCTCCTCCCATTACTTCCCTCATGCATTAATTGAAGGATTATGCATTGGCCGTTCAACATATTGGGAACCGCTACTCCCTCCCTCGTCTGCATTAAAGCCGTATCGGGAACTGCACCGCCCGCTGTCAAATCGAATACTCCCTCCGTCTAGGTGAGTATTAAGTCATCTTACGAAAACCAAATAGTAAACACATAGGCGTGGTGCATTAACTCTCACGTTGTTTCTTATTTTTTGACATAAATAGAGGAATCAACCAATAAGAGATGTGGGGCTTGTATGCTTTTAATGACTTGAGACTATCAAACATGACATGCAGTGGTCAGTTCGTTGCACAAGAACAAATACAACCCACGTCAGCACACACGCATCTTATAGCATCACATCCAATGGCTATAAGGCTGGTCATAGTGGGGAGTAACTTAGACTAGTAACATGCATATGTTACTAGTCTATGTTACTACCTCTATAGTGCATAGTATCATAGATTAGTATCATAGGTCGTCTCATTTATTGCCATGCATGACACGTAGTAGCATCACATCTATTATGTTACGGTATCTACCTATGTTACTATAACCATCTCTCTCTTCTTTAATTGCCTACCACATAAGCATGTTTGCGAGTTCCAAGTGCATGATACTACTTATGTTACCCCCACTATGGCCAGCCTAAAAGATGAATGAGACCAAATTATATCTCATCTAGATGAGTTCTAGCAAAACTGTATTAATAATACTACTTAGTACTCATGTGCCATGTATCATATATTAGTATCATGTAGTACTTTATTTATTGCCATGTATGACACATAGTACTCAACTCTCTCTCTTTCTTCATTTAATTCTATGACACCTCATCAAAATTACTAAGGCTAGTACCATTACAACCAGCCTTAGCAAATACTCCCTAAACATTAAGTTCTCTCATTTTCCTCTGCACCTTGGTCACCTAGACGGAGGGAGTATACTGCGCGGGCTTTTCCTGCGCGGTAGGAGGTGGGGCAGATCCGCCTAGTCAGTTCGACAGAGACGCGAGAAGACGAGGGAGTAGGCTGCTGCAAACGTAGGGCTATGTGATTTGACATCGAGTTACTGCTGGATAGGTGGGGCCCCGTGATTTGACTTGCCATTATCATTTTAACTGCGGCGCTACGACCAGCGTGAGTCTTCCGATTCCTGACCACCTCCATACAGGCGCCTCTCCCAATGATCCACCATGTAGTAGAGGCTAGCTCTTGCATGAGAGCCCAGTTCTCCACTTTTTCCTTGCCTCTCTTTCCTCCACATATGCAAAAATGCCATGTAAAGTGCACTATTGTACTTAGGTTGGTCGTAATAGAGAGTATCATATACTAGTATCATGCATATGATACTTTTGTATGATACTACATCCGTAATGAATAGTATCATGTGTTGGTATCATAGGATAGTTTATTTATTGTCATGCATGACACATAGTAGCACATCATTTAATATGATACTACAGTAGTATCATATTATGATACTCAACTCTCTCTTTTCTTCATTTAATTCGACGTCACCTCATCAAGATTGCATAGTTGGCATGCATGATACTACTCCCATTACAAGCAGCCTTACTTGCTCCTACAGGTGCTAAGCTTGCAACATAGGCATAAAGTCTGATGTGGCAAATTAATCAACAAGAGAGAGACTAGTTTGGTGACCCAAGGAAGAAACGGTGCTAAGCGCGTGTACCTAGGTGAAAAGACAATTTTGAGTCTATAGCTAATTAAATGAAGTAAACTTAGCAGTACCATTTCATTGGAAGAGGTCACTCCTTGGCAAATGCAATAAATACTAGTACTCCCTGTGTCCTAGTGTCCAAAACGTTCTTATATTATGGGACGGAGGGAGTACGAAGAAAGAGATAGGGAGGAGTAAAAAAATACACTTCTAGCCAACCTTATAGCTAACCTTGTTGTAGTATGAGTGACCAAGTGATGACTATGTATGACATGCCAACATCAGATAGCCTAACGCACCGTGTTAAATCTCCAAGGGCGCGACTGCGCGAGCGACGCGACGGTCGTGGTAGGCGCGACCATGATATGGGCTGCTGGCAGCCCTTGCATCTGAGATCAAACAGTTGCATGCTAAGTTGCTGAAAAATTGCAGAATAACCCTCCACGATAGGATATTCACCCAGAGGTCTGGAATCACGCCATGCAACCGTTCGATCTTAGATCCAAGGGCTCTCGGAATCCTGTATCATGGGAGAATGGAAAGCCACTACCCTGCCATTCGCTCGCTGGCAGTTCGCTCCTACTCGTCCCCGCATGTCCTTCAATACTATGGCGGTTCACTCCTAGTCGTCCCGTCCATTCACATTACGTCAGTTCCACTAATCCTAACCCTCCTCCCAAATCCATGGCGTCCCAAATCTCCACGATCGGCGGCGAGTATAAGGTTAGAACCATCACCGGCGATGAGTTCGACATCATCTACACCCGTTCTTCCGCGATGGTGATAGGATGCATTTCTCGCTTCAGACGCATGTTCGAAGACTCAGATGATGAGCGGGTCGCTGGCCTAGATGTTGAGTACACCACAGTCCTGGGACGAGAGAAAGATCTAAAGGACGAAGAGAGGAAGAAGCCCGCCGTGATCCAGGTTTGCGTGCATGACTTATGCTTGGTCTACCACATATGCCATGCCGATGTTGAATGCCTGGATTTTAAGGACTTCCTCGAGAGCAAACTAGTCAAATTCGTTACTGTAGACTTTGGTAACTACAAAGAAGTCCTGGGTCGGATAGGCCTCGTTGTAGGCAACACCTTCGACTTCCAGAAGAATCGGCTGGTGTCCACTCGTCAGCCTTCAATGCTGACCCTGGCAGGAGCCGTGGTTCATCCTTCGTACGGTAAACTGGAGAAACCTCCATACATGTTTCATCGTTATGCATGGCAGCGGAATGTACTAGATATAGACCACATCCACTACGCTGCAATGGATGGCTACCTTTGTTTCAATATCTACAAGGGTTGGATGAAGAGCAAGAGCCAAGTGTGCGGTTCAAGCAAAGAAGTATCGGCCAAGAGGAAGAGGGACAAGGACGAAGTCGAGGACGTGGACGAGGACTCCGAGTAAGGTGGCAGTGTCGTTGCTCATGGTGGTTCTAATGCAGTGTCTCCGGAATAGTTGCAAAGTTTAATTTCAGGTGTGCTTAATTTAATTTAAGGGGTGTGTTGTGCTGAGCCCCTAGTAGAACTATGTTATGTTTCTTCTCGTTACTTTAACTCTTTTGTACGTACATACTGGTATTTCTTACATTTCATCTTTTAGTTGGTATAGTACTACCACTCATTTCTTCACATTATATACGTACAATATATATGGCCAACATCATATAGCCAGCAGTTTAGTTGTCAAAGAATTTCTGGGTGCTTAGTTTTGTCAAAGAATTCCAGGATGCTTAGTTTTATTTGAGGGGTGGGTTGTGCTAGACACCACTATTGTGACTAGCCTTTTTAATAGTATACTATATGCATAATTTGGCGACGAGCGCTCTCTATATGTTCCACCTATTTTTTAATTTCAAGTTTTGCTCCATGGCGCAATCCATCGATACTACTGCTGTACAAAAGTATACATTTTTAAAAAGGCTAGAGGGTGGGGCAGTCTAGCTCGGTTGGTTTCACGAGAGGCGAGGGCCTTTGTGATTTGACGACTCATTACTGCTGTTAAATTGAATAGTACTGCGCCGCCCACTGCACACCCGGCGTCTCAATTAAACCCCTCCGTTAAACCCGCATGCAAACCAGGAATCCTACTCCGGCCACACATCCGTTCATGAGCGGGCCGGAATTAAACGCAACACCGTCCGAGCTCCTCCCGTCCGCCCTCAGTTTAAACGAGGCCAGATGCCGGCCAAGCTCCTACCGTCCGCCCTCTATTTACACGAGGCCAGACAGACAGCGGGCAAGAAATGCACCCCTCCGCCGCTCCCCCATCTCCTCCTTCACCATTTTCTCCACTCTTTCGATGGCTTCTGATGAGCCGTTCTCTGGCATATTACCCGGCTGGGTGTCCCGCCAAGCCCTCTGGATACGGGCGAGGCCGCTCGGTGCTTCACCAACCTTGCTTGGCCCGATGGAGCCAGCTGCCGCCCCAAGCAGGAGCATGTTTCAGCAACTCACCGCTCCAGTTTAGCTCGATGAGGAGTGGCGAGTTGCTCCACGCCGGCACGGCGGAGAGCACGCTGGTACGGGCACAGTCGCTGCCGCGTCGTACCGCGCCACCAGTGTCTGCGGTGGGCGCGCCTCCCGTGCCTGCGGCAGCGCCATGCAGGCAGAGACAGAAGACGGGTGCGTGGAGAGCGACGAGTCGGTGGCCAGCTTCTCCGTGTCTGCCGCCATCATCGAGGAGAAGTAGAACACGGGAGGCCGCCGCCACTTGGGAGCCATGAAGGCCACCGCCGAGGCGACGACCGCGGATTCAGGTGGTTTCTTTGCTGCTTCGTCTCTTCCGAGGACCTTCGTCGACCCCTCAAGTGTCTGACGGACATGAGGAAGACAAAGGGATCCGCGGGCGGCCATTTAGAACTAAAATAAGTCTAGATACATCCATTTCTAGGACAAGTATTTCCGGACGGAGGGAGTATTAATTATACAAGAGAGCCGGATTGGCACCTCTTAGTTCATGTAAATGTAATGAAATGCATCATGTTTATATGAAGATCTGGCCTTTTATATGAAATCCTTCATGCTTATATGAAATCAATCCGTGTTTTCACGAATTTCATCTGGTTGGTTAGAGTTGTAAAAATATATGCCGCTAGCGTTTGATGTCGTCCTCCGCGGAAGGAAGTGGGAGGAAATTTGCCGGGTGCCGTTGGAGATGCTCTTTATGCTGGAAATAATAGAGTGACATCCAATCCATTTGAGTTAATTTCCTGTATGATTGTCCCTCTATAAAAAGTTAATTGCATGTACAGTGTACACGTGACTTGTAGGGTGGCTACAGCTTCGTACAGAAAGTTAAAAAGAAACAAGTCCATCCTTAATCTTGTATTCTAAGTACTCTGTGGGTTTCACTGTCAGTACAGTGGCGAAAGAAGTATATATTAAATAAGTAGAGTAGTATAAAACATAAAAATCTAAAGTTAAAAGACAAAATTTGAACTCATGTCACCGCGTTGCGAGCATTCGGCGCTAACCAGCCCAACACATTTTTGTTGTAGACCATGCTGCAGATATATCTCCATGTCTACTCTTATATATACTCCATTCGTTCCTAAATATTTGTCTTTTTCAGATTTCAAATGGACTACCACATACGGATGTGTATGTAGACATATTTTAGAGTGTAGATTCACTCATTTTGCTCTGTATGTCTTTTCAGGAAGGGGTCAGATTTGTCCTTGATTTATTTATGAGGTATCCAGATGGCACTGCACCGCCAAGAAAAGAGGGTAACATCAAAATTATGGACTACTTTTTTGAGTATGTTGGTAAGGTCCGGTCATAGCCACTTGTTGAAATCTCTAAAAAGACAAATACTCCCTCCGTCCAGAAATACTTGTCATCAAAATGGATAAAAGGAAATGTATCTAGACGTATTTTAGTTTTAGATACACCTCTTTTTATCCATTTTGATGACAAGTATTTTCAGACAGAGGGAGTAGAAAACAGAGTTGGTGATGATGGTGTGCGTGACATCCTGCAATATAGGCCGTTGGATTTATATCTAACGGATAGGAAAGAAACTATGGCAATTTTGCAAAAATATACCCACATGTCTCTCCACGTTCGCAAATAAGGCCTTCTCTCGTTCAGCCTTTTCTCTCACAAGATAAACTACTCATACAAATGCATCTTGATGTTCCGTGCAACGCATGGGAAGCTAGCTAATTTCTTTTAAAACTGTTGCTGCGATAATTGGGTTGAAGTGATATATTTTATGTCTGCCCGAATGATTTCAGATTCACTAGTAGTAACAAAGAAAAGGTTGCCTTGTTAATTAACAGAAAACAGGGTGAAAACTATCACATGAGGCCGGTAAAAACAAGGCACACTGGGTTCAGCGTCATCGTCACTACAGCTATGCGCGCGCGAGAAGTCTACATATCGAGGGGGCTACCGAGCGAGGCACTGAGACACAATGTTTGAGAGAGAAACCAATTGATAGATTATGATCAGATCGAGTTGTCACCCTTCAGCGGTCATTGTTGGGGGGGGGGGGAGAGAGAAAGACGTATCAAGAGTGTGCGCAGTAGGCACAGAGGCACAACTAGTGAGTGAGTGAGTGTGTGTGTGTGTGTGTGTGTGTTTGAAAGAGGTGTAGATAGATTATTATGAAGATCGATGTGCCACCCTACTCCTTCGGTGCCAGGTAGTGTGTGTGTGTGTGTGTATGTTTGAGAGTGAAACCAGTCGATAGATTAGTATCAAGATCGAGGTGTCACCCTACTCCTTCGGTGTTGGTAAGTGTGTGTGGGGGGGGGGGGCAGTGACACTCACATATCTTTACTCTTATAAAAACAGAGTTGGTGATGATGGTGTTCCTGCCATCCTACAATATAGGCCCTCCGATTTATATCCGACGGATAGGAAGGAAACTATGGCAATTTTGCAAAAAGATACCCACACCCCTCTCCGCATTTGCAAATAAGGCATTCCGTCGTTCATCCTTTTGTCCCACAAGATAAACTTCTCATACAAATGCATCTTGATGTTCCGTGCAACGCATGGGCATCTTGCTAGTAGGGAGATGGAGTTTGTGTGACACATATCTAGCTATATTAAGGGATAGGTAGATAGCATATGTGTGAGAGACATTATTATACTTTGAGACATTAGTGGTTGTGGGTGGGCGGAATTAAAGGGGTGGGCGTGTTAGACATAGAGAGCGTGTGTGTTTCTGTGTGAGAGACTTGTAGGACGGGGTAGAAAGACGAATTTAACCCTGACAGAGGGAGAGAAATACACGAAGTGCGCGTGTGTGATTCTGATGCCCACATGGAAATGAGATATGTATGCGTGTGAGAGAGATTGCACAATTCATTCATGTATCACTATCTAGCGATCATGGACGTGCATCGCTAGAACATAAGTCAATATCTACTTCGTATCGTGGCCAAAGGTACAGTATCGATTCAACGCTATAAAGATTGGACACTCACATATCACATTTTTTTCTATTTAAATAAACCTTTTGAGTTGTGCATGCCAAAGTTACAGTGATGTTTCTTCAAACAACCAATGTAGCTATCATGTACATGCACCATTGTTACTCTTGCATTCAAATTCATTAGTCTTGGATGATTTAAGTTTCTATTTTGAAGTAATTTATGTAATATTCATATATGAATTCAACGGGTACGCAATTTATGAAATGAAGGCTATGTAATAATATGAGGTAACACTTTTAAGTAGCTGACTACAATATCCATTTCTTTTTGTGCGCCTCTACACTAACACGTCAATGCATTATGTTTGAAGTAAATAACCAATGGCACTAAATTATCTATTTACAAGCGAAATACATAGGCTGAGCGTTTGATCCCTTTTTTGTGAACGCTCCACTACACCCGTACGATTGGCCGCGCCCGTGTGAACGTCCAAGTTATCGGTGCATCATCCCGAGTTATTGTCTTTTTTTTCTGGTATGGACTTGACACCAGTTATTAACTCCTGACGCGTGCCCCGTGTACACAGTCTAGCATGACCTTCCCGCTAGAATGGTCCAAAATTAGTTGATACTGGATACGAACGATCCCGCGGGCGGCAAAATCTCCCGCCTCCTTCTAAAATTTCCGCCACCTTAGTCTTTACCATGCGAAATCCCCCTTTTGTCCTTGGTGCACGGACACCAACAGTTACAATACCGCCCTCATCTACATGATAGGTCGGGGCTGCTTTGCTAACTTCCGGTTCCCCCCACTACACGGCACCCCCATTTCCTCTCCCCCTCCCGCAAAAATGACTAAATCCAAAGCACCAGAGCATCTTACATCACACCGTCGGTACTTCATCGCCCTTTCTCCCCTCCCCTCTCGAAACCCTAGACTGCTCATCCACCGGCGTACCATAGCCCATTCACTGCCAGCAGCGTCCACCTCGTCGGATTTGCTTCTTCGGCCGCATCTACCCCTCCCACCTCCCCTAGAAACAAGTAGACTGCTCATCCAGCACTATACCACAGCCCATTCAGTGCTGGCCTTTGTCCACGGCGCCGGATCTGCTTCGCCGGTACTCTTGTCAATCGTCGCGCATCTGCAGCGGCTCATTCGTACTCCCCACCGGAGACGCTTCGTCCACACCCCCCGGAGACGCCCCACCGACGCCCCCGTCAACGGCCTCTGATCCTCTTCGCCGACACCTTCCTCAACCCTATCGGAGCCGCTTCGCCGACACCTTCCTCAACCCTACTGGAGCCGCTTCGCCGACACCATCATCATCCCTACCGGAGTAGCTTCGCCTATACCATTCTCAACCCTACCGGGGCCGCTTTGCCAACTCACAAGTCCATGGCCTCTAATCCGCTTCCTCGCACCCTCATCCAACCTACCGGAGCAGCTTCTGACACCACGTCAACGGCCACAGATCCGCATCATCGATACCACCCATAACCCAATCACCGGAGCAGCTTCTGACGCCTCGTCCACGGCCGTAGATCCGCGTCGTCGACACCATCCTTAACCCAACCACCGAAGCAGCTTCTGATGCCCCGTCCACGGCCGCAGATCCGCGTCGTCAACACCATCCTTAACCCAACCACCGGAGCAGCTTCACCTACGCCCTCGTCCACGACCACAGATCCGCTTCACCCACACCGTAGTCCACCCTACCGGAGCCGCTCCACAAACACCCTACTCGACGGTTCTAGATCTCCTTACTGGACCCCGACATCCAGCGCAGAGTCATCACCCTTGACGTTTCTAACCTGATTCCCACCGTCTGGAGAGATGCCAAGCACCCACCACGGCCTAGGTACTAGTCATCTTTAAACCCGTCCAGCATCACCTGCCCGATGTACTTCAAATATACTAACCGGTCGCTGTTACCTGTTATGCAGCTAGCAAAAACTACAAGGACGATGTTTCTTCTAGATCTAACAGCTTGGCCAACCAAGATCCTGGACTGAGGCATTGCTATGATCTTGTAAGCGCGTCTCTCTCTCTTGTATTGTTCTGTGCCTGCCAGCGTGCTTTGCTAGGATTTTCCACCAGTAATCCCTTTGTGCAGACAATGATTTCTACTACTGGCTGCTAAATTAGATATGTAGATGTCATACATGATACTACCTCGTACCTCCGTTCCTAAATATAAGTCTTTCTAGAGATTCCACTATAGGCTACATACGGAGCAAAATGAGTGAATCTACACTCGAAAATGCATCTATATACATCTGTATGTGCTCCATACTAGAATCTCTACAAAGACATATATTTAGGAACAGGGGCAGTACATTACACAAAATCGTAGGTGGCATGTAGGAATTCCAGTGCACTACATTAGGCTCCCTTAGAGTGCCTGCTAGTCCAGCATACAGAGTCATGGCTAGTTTATGGTACGCACACAATCGTTAATTGGTGGTTTAAATATGTGCAAGGGATATGCAATGTAGTATCATGTAGAGATGTCTGAAATTAGCCGTGTCACCTTGCAGATAGGGTTACACAATGAAAAAGTACAACATGTATGTGGCAATTTCTTGGAACATCGCAAAAAAAGGAGAGGCAGCAGTGAGCCTATACAGTGTGCTATGGTATGTCACTCCTCCATTGCAGTTATTTGTATGCCAATTCTATTAGCCAAGTTTCTTAGGGACAGTTATTACGAGTTATCCTAAGAAAATAAGCACCTATGAATATAAGCTCCATGTAATAAGCCAACCAGTTCTTTTCATTGCGTTTTCATCTTATCTTTGGTATGAGCAGTGGAAAGTCTAGATTGCATTATATTTTTTTTCATTTTTCTGCCCATATGGAAATTAATTTGACTTGCAAACATCACAAATTGAACCCAGTGCAGTAATTAATATGATGGGAAAACAGACCATCATTATTTGCTCAAAATGTAAATACAAAGATACCATCTACTTGACACAATCTACTTTGGTCAATGTTTTCCATAGAGATCCCATTGCCTAATTTAAACGAAGAATGCATGACCCACATTTAAATGAAGAACAGTTATTTATTGAAATTCGATGGTCCAAGTGGTTGGTTATTATGATATAGCAGCACCACCTGAAAGCATCATATAGCAGCAGCAGCAGCTCATAGCAACTTATCATACAGCAGCAGCAGTCTGCAATTCATCATATACCAGCAGCAGCTCATAGCAATTCATCATATAACAGCAGCAGGAGCAGCTCATAGCAATTCATCATATAGCAGCAGCAGGAGCAACTCATAGCAATTCATCACATAGCAGTAGCAGGAGCAGCTTATAACAACTCATCATATAGCACCAGCAGGAGCTCATAGCAATTCATCATATAGCAGGAGCAGGAGCTCATAGCAACTCATCATACAGCAGCAGCAACTCATAGCAATTCATCATATAGTAGCAGCAGGAGCAGCTCATAGCAATGCATCATATAGCAGCAGCAAAAACAGCTCATAGAAATTCATCATATAGTGGATCAGAATGAAAATTTGGCAAAAAATCAGAGGAGATCCTCACCTTGTTGGATGAGCTCATCCTTCAATAGCACCTCAAGGCCATGGCCTGGGAGGAGGGGAGGGGGAATAAGGTGCCTTCTGCTGCAGTGTGGCATCAGCCGTAGTTGTGCAGCGCCCGCTGGAGTAGTGCGTTGGACGAACCACAGTGAAGCAGCTGCTGGAGACCATGAGAATGAGGGGCGGCGCCAGAGGGAGGAGTATCGAGGGAGATTTTCCCCTACCCGCCGGCCATGTAGCCTAGCTGGACATAGCATCGTCGAGGACCAGGCCAGATGGGACCATGGACGACGGCTCGCTGGAGGAACCCTAGTGCTACAGGCAGGGGATAGAGGTAGAGGGAAAGGGGAGAGGAGATGCAAGCGGGCAGGCAATGATTGCTTGCGTGTTTGTTTTTACTTGAGGGTCAGGTGTGACACGGGCGTCAGCAGTTGCATTTTGAGTGTAATATAGGCAGACAACAGAGTCATTTCACTATTCCCCTTCCCTTCAATTTTTAGTGAGGTTCTACCCAAAACACCCCCCTCCAAAGCGAAATTAGTTAAGCCCAAGCCCATAACTCAAAAATGACTTCGTTACATCTTTTATGGCTTATTTTGACAATATGCCCTGAAAAGGCGGAATCGAACTGGCCCTTAACCTGCAATTCAATTGTGCGTGCAATGATGACTCACTCTTGCCTGCTATCTGTACATTTAGGCATCATCATACATGGCATAACCTAATACATATGCATTCCATTGTAGAATCTGGAATATACAATGTTTATGTTAGTTCATACGTTGGACACGATGTTTAAATTCCCCTTAAATCTGGTCAGTCAAGTGATGGTCTTTAAGCCTCCTTATTTGCTTCTTTTCTTGATATGTAAGATTTTCTCACACATCTGTTCAATTGCTTGTCTGCATCAGCCAGCCATACTATGACTGTTTGCTTTGATTACTTGCTGTTCTTGACCTAACACTCTAACAGAGCTTGTCAATGATTTAAACACTAAGGGCTGCTGTAGTGGGGCCTTGTCTAACTCATAGGTGACATAAAGGTTTGGTTGTACACTACAGTAGGCTCTCCAAGAGTACCTGGAGATCTAGTTCGAAGGTATGCCTAGTTTTTACGTAGTGCAGACATAGTAAATGCTCATTTAATTGTGTGCAAATGCAAGAGATGCGGCATGTTTCATTATGTGGTGTTGTTCTGTTATAATCTCATCCTTTTGTGTTCACAGACTGGAAAGTATGCATATTTATCTTCCAAGGAGACGAGTAACTAGTTTGTTTCACCCTGCAAAGGGGGTGCAATGAAGATAAGATTGATGATTTCCAAGTACAAGATGTTAGGAAGGAGCCTTGCAAGATAAGTAGGAGCTGCGCTGAGCTTCTTCAACCTGCTAAGGTAAGTCACTGTATGCAACTCAACAGTTCAATTCCTTGTTTGTTTCAGGCATAGTTAATTTGCTCTTTTCAATTGCTTAATTTGTCCTCAATTAATGAGATTCCCAAATAATCATGCCTAATGTTCGGTACTTGTATAACTATTAGTTGACATAATTAAAGGCCTTACCATTCAATTACTCTGCGGAAGTGTGCCTGAAGCTTTGAAGTCTATTAACCAACTATTATTGCATGAGGCTCACAATCTAGTTTATACTACGCTAATGATTGCATAGTTTTTCCTGTTGTAGTATGTTTATATGAAACCCTCTGCTGTTCATTATGCTCCCTAAGACTTTAATTGAGATACAGAATGGCCAACTGCTTGCTTATATGCAACATGCTGTCTAAATTTGTAACTTGTCTGTGTTTTCGATTGGGCCCCAACATCATGCTCCTCTGGTGAACTAAGAGGGATTTCTGTATGCAGGCTGCATAGACTATCTTTCTTATAATTTTTAAAATATCACCTGCTTATGCTTCATGATGTGTAACATTATTGTTAGTCCTGTTTTTCCATGTAGTACAAAATAGTGTCTTGCTCGCTTCACTGTTGTAACTATATTTTTGCCCTAGTCATGTGTACTTATAGAAACATTTCAGGATGAAGTGACATCAACACAAAGATCTGCGAGCAGTGCGGCATGGCCGTTAACGAATGATTATGGATTGGAACTGGACTGTGCTGATGTTCTCAAGCATCAACTAGAGGTGGCAAGACAACGTGTAAATGATTGTCAACATTTAATCAACAAGTTGAGACTGGACATGCAGGTATTAGATGCAGGAGTCAAAAAAATGAAACAAGACACTGAGGTAACCATGAAGGAATTGGAGATTTTGCAGACTAAAATTTGTGCTACCTGAATTCGGCCAATCGATTATAGTTCAAATGGAGTTAAGTTGATGCGCGTCCATGGTGTATGAGTTGTAATTGCCCAATGTATGTAATTTGTTGTTTGTGTATGCTTTATTAACACCTGTGCTGAACCATAATGCCAAGTGGGTATAATCAGCTGTAATTTCTTTATTGTATGGTGTAGGATTATTCTACCTTTCTATGCCTTGATCTCTTTGTTGTATAGTGTATGCTTTTTAGAGGTGATAGTATTGAGTAGGATAATTCTTTGAATATGCTATATCGTTCAAACGGGGGCCAACTCGCCCGACCATGGCCCTTCACGGGCCGTAGATCCATGGGTCATGTACGGGCCGTCGGATCCATGGGCCTTCAATCGGCCGTCGGACCCATGTGCCTTCAATGGGCTGTCGGACCCATGGGCCTTCAATGGGCCGTCCGCTCCATGGGCCTTCAATGGGCCGTCGGATCCATGGGCCTTCTACGTCTTGTAGGATCATGGGCCTTCTACGTCTCATAGGATCCATGGGCCTTGTAAGGGCCGACTCATTTATGGTTATTGTATGGGCCTTTAATGGGCCGTACATGGGCCTTTAATGGAAATCGTACGTTTTATGGGTTGACCATAACGGGCTGTTAATAGGCCGTAGTTGGTGATGCTATGAAAATGGCCCAAGAGATTAAGGGTCCACAAACGGGCTGACTGTAACGACGGGCTGAATTTGGCCCACAAGCAGAAAATGACAGTAACTGGCCGTAAGTAACCGAATGCTGCAAATGAGCCCAAGAATAAATGGGCCCTCAGAAGGCCGAAAGATAACTTGGGCTGGAAACGGCCCAATGGAATAACGGGCCGTTAATGGGTATAAAGTAATACACTGTTCATTATGGGCCAGTTTCACCATGGGCCGTTTATGGGTGTAAAGTGATACACTGTTCATTACGGGCCAGTTTCAACACGGGCCGTTAATGGGCCAATAGTTACAAAGGGCCTCATATGGGCTGAAAGACGTCATGGGCCATACACGGGCTAGAAGTGAAAATGTGCTGGAATCATATTTGATGGCCCAGATGACGCTACTGGGCCTAATTCGGATAGGGTGTAACAGGCCTTGGGTTAGTGGGCTATAAATGGGCTATACACGAACAGGCTGTTAACAGGCTTTCCATGGGCGGTCCCGCCACCTTTTGACCAAGTCAAATGGGCCGGCCTTTTCATAGGAATGGGCCACTGTTGGGCCGTGCCACGTGTCCACGTATCATAGGCGCCTTTTGTCCAATGAGTGGATGACATCTGTCCTAACGATGAGCCGACACCTGTTTCCTCCAGCCAATGATGATTTTACACATGGAAAATCCCCATTGGTCGGGGCTGTTAACGGGTTATCGGATCCAAAACCCGACCCGATAGCTTCGACGTTCCGTTATGGTGGATGCCACGTGTCGGTCACCCTTGACGAAAGCACTTCTGTGACGCGCGATTTATCATCATGGAAGTGGACACTTCCGTGATGATAATTTTGATAATGTCATGGAACACTTCTACGACAGCACAGGTATGACTATCTTGATTTTTTCATAAATTTGTCATGGATGTACATGCATGACAAAAAACGCGACCTACTGTGACAAACACGTATCATCACAGAAGTGTATTTTTTTGTAGTGTGTCATATTGCTTTGCATGATCATGTAGTTGACATTGTATTTGTGGCAAAGCCACCATTCATAATTTTTCATACATGTCACTCATGGCTCATTGCATATCCCGGTACACCGCCGGAGGCATTCACATAGAGTCATATTTTGTTCTAAGTATTGAATTGTAATTATTGAGTTGTAAGTAATAAAAGTGTGATGATCATCATTATTAGAGCATTGTCCCATGTGAGGAAAGGATGATGGAGACTATGATTCCCCCCCAAGTCGGGATGAGATTCCGGACTAAAAAAATAAGAGGCCAAAGAAAAAAAGGCCCAAGAAAAAAAGAGAAAGAAAAAAAATGAGAGAAAAAGAGAGAAGGGACAGTGTTACTATCCTTTTTCCACACTTGTGCTTCAAAGTAGAACCATGATATTCATGATAGAGAGTCTCCTATGTTGTCACTTTCATATACTAGCGCGAATTTTTCATTATAGAACTTGGCTTGTATATTCCAATGATGGGCTTCCTCAAAATGCCCTAGGTCTTCGTGAGCAAGTAAGTTGGATGCACACCCACTTAGTTTCTTTTGTTGAGCTTTCATACATTTATAGCTCCAGCGCATCCACTATATGGCAATCCCTACTCACTCTCATTGATATCTATTAACGGGCATCTCCATAGCCCGTTGATACGCCTAGTTGATGTGAGACTACCTTCTCCCTTTTTGTCCTCTTCACAACCACCACGCTATTCCACATATAGTGCTATATCCATGGCTTGCGCTCATGTATTGCGTAAGAGTTGAAAAAGCTGAAGTGCGTTAAAAAGTATGAACCAATTGCTTGGCTAAAACCGGGGTTGTGCATGATGGCAGTATTTTGTGTGATGAAAATGAAGCATAGCCTAACTATATGATTTTGTAGGTATAAGCTTTCTTTGGCTATGTTATTTTGATAAGACATGATTACTTGTTAGTAAGCTTGAAGTATTACTATTTTTATGTCAATACTAAACTTTTATTTTGAATCATTTGGATCTGAATATTCATGCCACAATAAATAGAATTACATTGAGAATTATGCTAAGTAGTATCCACATCAAAAAATTTGTTTTTATCATTTACCTACTCGAGGACGAGCAGGAATTAAGCTTGGGGATGCTTGATACGTCTCCAATGTATCTATAATTTTTGATTGTTCCATGCTATTATATTATCTGTTTTGGATGTTCATTGGGATTTCTTTTACACTTTTATATCATTTTTGGGACTAAGCTATTAACCGGAGGCCCAGCCTAAATTGCTATTTTTTGCCTATTTCAGTGTTCCAAAGGAAAGGAATATCAAACGGAGCCCAAACGGAATAAAACCTTCAGGAACATGATTTTCAGAACAAATGTGATCCAAAGGACTTGGAGTGGACGTCAAGCAATCAACAAGGAGGCCACGAGGCAGGGATGCATGCCTGCCCCCTGGGCGCGCCGCCACCCTCATGGGCCCCTCGTAGCTCTCCTGACCAACCTCTTTCGCCTATATATACAAATATACCCTGGAACCAACATAGGAGGAGTCGAAACCCTATTTCCACCGTCGCAACCTTCTGTACCCGTGAGATCCCATCTTGGGGCCTTTTCCGGTGCTCCGACGGAGGGGTCATTGATCACGGAGGGCTTCTACATCAACACCATAGCCTCTCCGATGATGTGTGATTAGTTTACCTCAGACCTTCGGGTCCATAGTAATTAGCTAGATGGCTTCTTCTCTCTCTTTGGATCTCAATACAAAGTTCTCCTCGATTCTCTTGGAGATCTATTCGATGTAATCTTCTTTTGTGGTGTGTTTCTCGAGATCCGATGAATCGTGGGTTTATGATCAAGATTATCTATGAACAATATTTGGATCTCCTCTGAATTCTTTTATGTATGAATGGTTATCTTTGCAAGTCTCTTCGAATTATCAGTTTGGTTTGGCCTACTAGATTGTTCTTTCTTGCAATGGGAGAAGTGCTTAGCTTTGGGTTCAGTCTTGCGGTGCTCGATCCCAGTGACAGAAAGGGAAATGACACGTATTGTATTGTTGCCATCGAGGATAAAAAGATGGGGTTTATATCATATTTCTTGAGTTTATCCCTCTACATCATGTCATCTTGCTTAAAGCGTTACTTGGTTCTTATGAACTTAATACTCTAGATGCATGCTAGATAGCGGTCCATGTGTGGAGTAATAGTAGTAGATGCAGGCAAGAGTCGGTCTACTTGTCGCGGATGTGATGCCTATATACTTGATCATGCCTATATATTCTCATAACTATGCTCAATTCTATCAATTGCTCGATACTAATTTGTTCACCCACTGTAATACTTATGCTATATTGAGAGAAGCCACTAGTGAAACCTATAGCCCCCTGGGTCTATTCTCCATCATATAAATTTCCAATCTACTTTATCTTTCTTTCTTTACTTTTAGTCTTTATCATAAAAATACCAAAAATATTATCTTATCATCTCTATCAGATCTCACGTTTGCAAGTGGCCGTGATGGGATTGACAACCCCTTTATCGCGTTGGTTGCAATGTTCTTATTTGTTTGTGTAGGTGCGTGGGACTTGAGTGTGGTCTCCTACTGGATTGATACCTTGGTTCTCAAAAACTGAGGGAAATACTTACGCTACTTTGCTGCATCACCCTTTCCTCTTCAAGGGAAAACCAACGCTGTGCTCAAGAGGTAGCAGTGGACGATCCTCGCCCACTTCTCGGTCAGGGGCGTCAGTCCACTCCGTCACGAAACTAGCGAGGGTTGCACCCTTTTACGATCTTGGTGGTGCTGAACTCCAACTGGAATGCCTGCAGCTCAATGTTCCATTCGGCGACCCTTCCCATGGCGTTGGGGCACCGGACCACCCTCTCCAAGGGGTAGGCTGAGATGGCCATGATAGGGTGGCCTTGGAAGTAGTGACGCAGTTTCCAGGCGGCAACAAGGAGTGCGAGCAGAAGCTTTTGTGGCATGAGGTAGCGCGCCCGCTCATCACGCAACACCATTCTGACGAAGTACACTGGATGCTCGATGAGAGAGGAAGCGTCGGCGGGGTCATGTGCCTCCTGAGGATGAGGAATCTCAGGAGATTTGTCACTCGACGGGGCAGCCATGGCCTCATGGGCACCAGTCTCGAGAGCCCCACCAACCGGAGGGGTGGCCGGGCCTCAGGAGTGCCGTCCTGAGGCCACGGCGTCTTGACCGGCACTACAAAAAAATACACTTCCGTGACGATATGTGTTTGTCACAGTAGGTGACGTTTTCTATCATGCATGTACATCCATGACAAATTTATGACAGAATCAAGATAGTCATACCTGTGCTGTCATAGAAGTGTTCCATGACATTACCAAAATTATCATCACGGAAGTGTCTAGTTCCATGACGATAAATCACGCGTCGTAGAAGTGCTTTCGTCAAGGGTGGCCGACACGTGGCATCCACCATAATGGAATGCCATTAAGCTATCGGGTCGGGTTTTAGATTCGATAACCCGTTAACAGCCTCGACCAATGGGAAATTTCCACGTGTAAAATTCTTATTAGCCGGACGAAACACGTGTCAGCTCGTCAGTGGGTCAGATAGGCGCCTATGATATGTCGACACGTGCCATGTCCCACCACAGGCCCATTTAGCTTACAAAGCCGGCCCGTTTGACTTGGTCAAAGGTTAACGGGCTGGCCCATGAAAAGCCTGTTAACGGTCTCTTTGCAAATAGCCCATTTTACGGCCCGTTAACTCACAGCCCGTTAGGCCCTAAAGGAAATCGGCCCAAAAAACGTCATGTGGGCCGTCGAATATAACACCAGCCCATTTCACTTTCAGCCCATGTATGGCCCACGACGTATTTCGGCCCATATGAGGCCTTCGTATCTTTCGGCCCTTTACAGGCCCACGGCGACTCTAGCCCATAACGAACAGTAATTTTCTTTGTACCCATTAACGGCCCGTGATTTACATGGGCCGTTTACAGCCCATGTTAGCTTTCGGCCTATTGACGGACCATACGTTCTTGGGCTCTTTTTGGCCCTCGATTACTTCTGGCCCGTTATTTGCCTGTTCCCCTAATGGGCCAAATTTGGCCCATGGCAAGAGTCGGCCCGTTACTGGCCTGTTACCCTAATGGGCCAAATTCGGCCCATGGTAAGAGTCATCCCGTTTCTGGCCTGTTAACCCATTGCGCGGTTTCCAGCCCGTCTTATATTCTGGCCCATTAACGACCCGTTATGCTTGTGACAGAATTAAGCCTTTGTTGTCCTATGGCCTGTTAACGGTCCGTTACCGATCTGGGCCGATACCAATTACGCCCGTTTACGGCCCATGTAGACCCATTTATCCGACGGCCAGAGGCCCACCGATTCTACGGCCCTTTTGGGGGCCCATTTATCGACGGCCCGTAGGAGACCCATAGATCCTATGGCCCGTAGGAGACCCATGGATCCTACGGCCCGTATATGGCCCATGGTTGTTGCGGCCACTAGCAAACCAGGGAAAAAGAAGACTAGGAAATAAATAAGGCCGAAACTAACGCTAGGCTATTAAGGCGATTGCACATATTACATCCACTCGGCATCAAAGATCGCCACCAGTACAAATATAGGGAACACCTTACACTATACAAAAATGGCTTGCTATTTTCTTCAGCCGGTGGCTGCACGTTAAGAATAAATTTTGTATCGCACCAAAACAAATTACAACTATATAACAAAAGGAAGGTTGACCTAAAACTTAACAGTCTAGCAGATAAATGCACCACCAGAAGTTCAAAAGCTCAGTTCATTTGACCTGACTGTTATGTTTTAATGTTGTATTGTCCGATGGAGCACCATAACCCTCGCCTTCATTTCCCCATAGGCTCCTGAACAACATAGCAAATGTCTGATAGTCTGGTTTCAAAACCATGCATGTCTTGACGACATCGAACAATGTCTCTCCTTGTTTCACAATGGGTCTCTGTTAGGGAATGGACTTGTGTCTGGAGTGCAGATACAACATTGCTTTGAGCTTGTATATCTTGATCATGAGGCAGTTTGGATGATATTGCCTTAACAACCAACCCAGTATTACGCATGAACGTGCTTTTGGCACTATTAGTGGACAGGTACTGACCCACTGCAGCAAGAGCTGACATTGCGGTTATAGTTGCCTCGCCACCTTCAGAAGGTGGCGGTTCCACCATTTTTTCCATAGCTCGCTGAAAAGTTGAGGTTTTACATTAGTAGTACCAGAACAGAAGATATTAAGGAGGGAGCAAAACCAAACAAAATAGCTTTGGTCTATATACAGAACTTATTCTGGTGAACCCATGTAAAATATTAGTTGTATTTTATTGCAAAGTACATAATAAAACCAGGTTCCAAACATATGACCATGTACCATCGCTAATGTATTGTCTATTTCTTCACATTGTATTGAGGGCTAAGGATAAAGAGACGAAGTTTATAATACGGTAAGAAGAGTATGACATCATTCATATCACAAAACAATTGAGAACAGACAAACAGGCAATTGTAACGTTGTGTGAGCAAGTCCAGCATAGAACTAGATTACGGGTCAAGATCAAAGGAACATCACTCCTCTCTTTTAAACCTTGTAAGTTGCAATGATATGCTAAGACAATTGTGTATAAAATTGAAAAGAGTAATAGACATTGGCTGCAAACCATGCAGTTCAAGGCACAAGTCAGAGTAAGTTGTAGTTAAAAGGCATGAGGATTAAGGACTTACAACAGCGGCTTTGGCTGGTGTAGTCATGCCCTTCTTCTTGATGGTGTGACAATCCTTGAAGATTTCCACGGCATTTGGTTCAGGTACTTTTTGGTCCTTGCGGGCTTTCCTCTGCATTTCACACAAGTCAATATAGATCTGATAATATGGTACAGGGAAAAGAGTGAAACAACATCTAATTACAAGAGCCTCGCAGTGTGCAATATAGCTACGAGATCCTGTCGTCTGTTGGAATTTCACTTTCGTATGTTTGGCCTTGTTCTTTGAACAGTTCACCTACAAGAAGATAGATTTGTGTGGCACATGCATAAATAGGACTTCAACATGTGATCTATTCACATATATATAATGTACCTGATACTACAGATCAGACCGGTGTTTCACAAGGCCCCTCCAGTCTTCATCCGATATATTTTCCACTAGAGATGTTTGGGAAAGTTCACTGCTAGCCTTGCCTTCAAAGTTAGTTTTTCTCAAGTTATACTGATACTGTCGCAGAGCAGACTTGAAAACATGGGTGCAAGCTTGTCTAGTTGTATCATCTTGGCTATCCAACTTGAAACTCATCTGTTGAAAATTACGGGAGTCTCATTATCAGCAATCTAGAAAGTATGGGACATAACCATACTTACAGATAAATGGTCGAGGAAGGTGTTGAACTCGATTTCGTCTTTGTCATTCCTGTACTGAATCCATGTTGGGAGGATACGTACATGACACCTAATGGCAACCACTGCCTCTGATACTAACTTGGCTGACTCTGTAGCATCACGTGGCCTTTTTAAACCTGCCTCGAAACGAATCTCCATTCTTCCTCCTCTAGATTTAGTTAACCTATCGAACAATATCCCTGATGTTTGTTTCCTCTTGCACCTAGGTGCTAGTCCAACAACGAACATAGGAAGTGTTAGTGTACATCAAATTGTGAGACTACATATAAAGAAGCATGCAACTGTAATTTGACTCCAGCAACTACCTTCTTGCTGTTGAAGCTCACAAGGTTCATCTGATATTTGCAACTCGTCTTGTGTCAAGAGTGCTTGGGAAGTAGTGTCAGGTGGCAAGGGAGCTTGGGAACGTGCTGCTAGCTCAGTTGACGCACGAGTAAGTCGTGCAGCTGGTAGTACTGTGGTAGGTGTTGCAAGAACTAGGGCTATCTCTGCTTGTTTGGTGGCAGCTATTTGTTTCTGTTTGGCTCTTTTTGCAGCTTGTGTAGCATGGGATGCCGTGTTTGTAGAATTTTCTGCTGGACTTTGACCTTCTATTGCACCATCAGTACCAACAGAATCTGTAGGATTCATCCGCTTCTCATTCCCTGCCATTCTGTGTTTCTTCCTCTTTCTCTGTGCCATGTTAAGTTAAGCCGACAAGAAAAACGAATAACAATTTAGTTCTTCAGAACAAATTGATGCGTGATGCAGACGAACTAAACTTTGATGTTAGACAACCACATGATAGGAGGATGTAATATGTATGAAAAATAGGACGTAATAGATAGCCAGAACTATGATGCGTAAACTAAGAAGAAGACATTTCACTAAATTAGAAGCAATGCAATGGAAGGTATACACCATGTGAAAGATGCTACAAATATTGCTCTACCAAGTTAACAGTGTCTCATCATTAATGGCGTTTAAACAAATGTGAAGCAGTACAAGAAATAAATCATATGCAAGATGCAAACAACATCACACTACCATGTTAGAGGTCTCTCGTCATTAGTGACATTGCATATTCACAGCATTGCATATTCACAGCTTATGATGTGTAAACTAAGGAGAAGGCATTTCAACAAATTAGAAGCAATGAAAGCTAGACACCATATGAAAGATGCAACGAATATCACTCTACCAAGTTAAAACTGTCTCGTCATAAGTGCCATTTAAACAAATTAGTAGTACAGGCTAGAAAAGAATGTGAGATGTAACCTATATCACACTTCGAAGTCAAACGTGTCTTATGATAAGTGATTGTTGCAGGTTACACAACAGTAGTAATTTGATGTAAGAACATGGTGTGATAGACAGATATTGTATGTTCTAGAAACATGAACACGTGTCTTATTCAAGTATAATGTGTAAAGTAAGCAGATGGAATTCAAAAAAATTAGAAGCAATACAAGCTAGACATCACACATAACATGCAACCAAATATAATAGTGCCAAGTTAGAGGGAGCACCGGTGATGGTGCACTAGGGGAGACGTGCTCATCATAAACACAATTTTGTTGAGTGTCTATGCATGTGTTGTCTTGGAAATCATCTTGGGGGTGTGGAGGAGTAGAAACTGTAGAGGCCCTCCGTTCGGAAGGAGCACCTTTATCCGTTGCCTTGCTAACTTCCTTTCGCTTTATTGATTTTGAATTGTCAAGTAAAATCGACAAGAAAAAGGAATAACATTCTCTCTTTGGAACTCATTCATGCATGATACTGACAATCACTACTTTGATGTAAGGCAAACACATGATACCAGGATGGAATATGTACGAAAAACAGGACAGCATGGCATGTTCACAACTATTTGTGTAAACTAAGCAGAAACCATTCCAGTAAATAAGAAGCAATGCAAGCTAGACACCACATGAAAGATGCAACCAATATGACTCTGCCAAGTTAAAAGCATCCCATCATAAATGGAATTTCAACAAATTAGAAGCAGTGCATGCTATAAATCATATGAAAGATGCAACTAATATCGCACTGCATATACTAAAGGTGTCTCGTCATATTGATTGATGCAGGATACAAAAAAAACAATAGTTTTATGTAAGGACATGCTTAATAGACAGATGTACTATGTACTAAATACAGGAAGGCATGTCACATTAACAGGTATAATGTATAAGCTAAGCAGACTAGCACATGCAGTTTAACCAGATTGGAAGAATTACAATCTAGACACCATATGCAACATGCAACCACATATCATGCTGCCAAGTTAGAGCAAGCACCTGCGATGCTAGTGTAGGGGAAATGCTGTAATCAACTACAGAGCTATGTTCACTATCTTCATCTAGCATTTATGTTTCTTGAGAATCATGTCGGGAGGCTGACGCTGCATTCTTTAAATGAGGAGTAGTCCCCTTGCCTGCCTGCCTCATCATAAGTGATTGATGAGGGATACACAAGAACATTAGTTTGATGTAAGAACATGGTTAATACACAGATGTACTAGTATGTACCAAAAACAGAATGGCATGTCATATTCAAAGGTATAATGTCTAAGCTAAGGAGATGCAATTTAACCAAATTGGAAGCAATACAAGCTAGACATCCGGCTGGAGTGGTGAGCATGATCATCTAGGACCTGAGAGCCTGGTGGGAGGCGGGCTGCTTCGCCACCATCGCAGCTTTTTAGTTGGCTTCCAGGTGATGCCTATCTTTGCTGGGCTTGTCACTGGCTCGGCCAGTGCCCTGACTAGCTATTTGTCTTCTGCTGCTCACGGGATGGTAGTTCATGTAAAAAAATATCTTTCCTTATCTTGGGGTTGTTTGGTTTGTGACTAACTTTGCCAAATGTTGCCACACCTAAAGCTAGGCAAGTTTGACTAACTTAGGTGAGTGTTTGGTTCAAGCCACACCTTAGGCAAGCCACACTTGGACCCCACATGGCATACACACAAAAAATGTGGCAAGATTCCCTTAGGCTTGCCAACTTGTGGCTTTCATTTTGATGAACTAACCTTAGGCAAGTTTGGCAAAAATATGTGGCAAAGTGTGGCAATGCTAGGCCTAGGACCAAACAACCCCAAAAATCGACTTCGGCCTTTCGAATACAAGCTAGACAACATATGGAACATGCAACCACATATGACACCGCGAAGTTAAAGCAAGCACCTGAGATGGTGGTTCATTGCGAGCGAGGTCATCAACTCCAGAGCTATGTTTACCGTCTCCATCTGCTAACATTGCACCCTTTATAGTGTTGTAACGTGTCGTGCCTACCCGCAAAGAAAGCTGGCGTGACTTCTCTCTTTTCTTTGCTGCTTCTCTTTCGGCAGACTCGGAAATACCCTTGCATAAAAAAACAATAGTGAGAGTATGGGTGGAGTGTGTGCAGAACTAGTGCACTGTAAAAGTAGCAGATAGCAGGTGGCTGAAAAATAAATGACAGGAGACATATGATAGCTCTACAACATTGCATGGCAAACAAAATTAGATTCTACTCCGTATGATTTTGTTATATATGAGCATAGAAAATGCAGGTACTCCTCCAGCACACCACCACATGTGGTCATATCTAAGATAACAGTCGACTGAAAATAAATAGGTTAGTCGATTTTTTTAATGAACCGTCCGATCTATAAGGAACGGGAAAATGGCCTTCGTCTACCTCCCGCCAGTCACTGTTGACGATCTTTCTCGAACCGCCAGCGACCACCGGCCCAGACCCCTGCCTCCGTTGCCCCGCCCTCCCCTCGACCTCACACCACCGCCGTGCTTGGTAGCGCCCCCAGGCCATCCCATTAATCCCGGCCGACCTCCAGATTGGGTGCTAGTAACTCTAGGCCACACACGCCCCTAAGATAAACACCAAGGCACTGCTTCCCCGACGTAATAGGCGTACTAACGCCTGTTACGCCGAGGAATGCTTCCGTTAATTGGGAATCAACTGGCCAGAAATTGAAATTCAAGGGGGCGACGGACCTCTAGCTAAGGTGAAATAGTATATGAGGAGAAACCTTGTGCATTGCGAGTTACTAGGAACATCTAGTATCAAGAAGAAGCAATCAACTAGTGTCTTCTGTAGGATGAATACCATGCAAGCAGAGACATAAGATTTGCACGAATAAGGGAAGAGGATTACCTTTTTCGGTTGCCGGTGTGGTCACCTCCACATGTCGCGCCGATCTTCTTCTTTTTACCGAGGAAACCAATGTTCTGGAGGGTGCAGGCTTGGACGAACCCATGGCCAAATTGTTGACTGTGTTGCCGGGGCTGTATGTCGGCGGAGGGGAAGTAGATCTGAGGCGGCGAAGGACGGCGTAGCAGGAACAGCTCCGGTGCGGTGGAGGGTGGCGAAGTTGGAGCGGCAGCGGTGAGGCGCAGGACGGCGTGGTTGAACTGGCTAAGGTACGGACGGCTCGGCCTTGGCTTCAACTACTAGCCGTGGAGGGCATTGCGGTTGAGGTTGCGGTGGATGACGACGTCGGGGTATCGGCTCCGGCGTGATGGAGGAGGGCGGCGGTTGATGGGTGGGATGGGGTGGCGGATGGAGGACGCCGGGGTTTCGCGGCTGGTGGAGAGGTAGTTTTGGCGCCCACGGAGTACAAATGGGGAATCGGACAGGTGGTGGGGAACCATGTTTCGGTCTGGGACGCGCTTGTTTTTGGCTTTTTTGAATAGAAGATGGGACGCGCTTGTTTGAAATTTGGGGAAAGTACAAACTTTGCCCCCCTCTTAAATTTCAGACCTACTGCGGGTCGGGGGTAGGATGGTAATCCCAGGTGTCCCAAATAGTGGGCGGGAGCGATCTCGGCCGCGCGCATTAGGCGGCCATTGTGTATGAATGTTTTCCGAAGGCAGTTGCATGGCGTCTAGATGAAGCTACAAACCTACCACTGTTTAGACCTTTGGACGTCGGGCCGGTAGGTTTCACGGGTCGGAGTTATTAGAAAATTAATTTCCTTGTACTACCAAACATAGGTCTCATGCGGTTTCGGGCGAGTAGAGGCTCTTTTGGCGCTTCATTCGAAATTTTGAAACACAAGCATTCACGTTTAGAGTACTCTTGAACTATGAGGATTGACCTAAATAGACAATGTTATATTTGACCTTGTATGTTTGAAAACCTAATTAAATTATCCGCTTCTTTCTGAAATTTTGACACTTGAAAATCCTATAACTACGATTATTTTGGAATGGAGGAGCTAAATTTGAATATATTTTGTACACGACTACATATTCTATTATGTACAAAATCAGAGCAAAGATTGGTGCCCCCATAATTCAGGTATGGTTACAAATGCCATGATATCAAATTCAAATAATTGAATGGACTTCATGTTGAATTCAATTTTTTTAAACCACCTTAAGTTGAATTCAAATGTATGCTAGTTCATAGGTAGCTATTATAATGTTCGTTGTGTAACTTTCGTATGTATAATGTGCTTTACACACACAACATGAACTATACTCACGTTTATATTCGATTGCTAAAGCGATGCATTGTATGGAGTTCAAAATACTAACTATGTGGATCAATTGTGTCAAATAATAACATAGACATGCTCAAATTCGATAGAATCTAGATGTCTGATGGATCAATGACCACTCCTTACGCGAATTGCAAATATCATGATCCCATCCAAATATTTGGATACTATTTATATCTTTAATCAATGTGTACAACAGTCTTTTACGTGTAGTTTCACTCTCCATCGGTGGTCTCTCACACATGCTCACACACTCTCTCCTGAGGTGTCTTTCTCGCACACATGCTCTAGATATAACCCTCCCTCCCTCTCATAACCATTTACAACTGTTTTCACTAACCTTTATCACAAGCACTCTTCCTCTCGCAAACATACACACGCACAATCCCCATCGACCCTTTCTATATACATGGACCTGCCTACGTGTCTCATGTACGCACATTATCTTTAGGCCTATCTCTCATGCATTGTCTCACACCTCTCTTCCTAATCGACGAGTATGATTCTAGCAGAGCATTCTATAGGATGCCCCTTAAACTTATGTTGGATGAATAGTAATATCAGAGATAAAGGGGTTACCTTAGTCCGAGAACCTAGGGTTACAAATCCTAGCCGGCTTTGTTAGTGGACACAGAGTCCTTCTCACAATTCTGCTATCTTTGTCTTGTATGACTAGTCATCCATGGGTCCTCCTAAATGCGTCACGGGCCGACCAATGTGGCGCAGGACCTCACCTCGACCCACCGGACCTCATACGGTGACACACCCTCTGCCCCCACGTCTCATTATCTTCTCACACCCACACATACTAACACAAACACCACACACACAAAAAATTTCTCCTGGTGCCTTTATTCCCTCCCCCCTTGCATATACACACTCAAGGGAATGGAATCTCTCGTCATGACGTCATATTCGTCTCTCTCTCTCTCTAGACCACTCTCATTTCTCGTGCTATCTCTCCCACCCTCCCACCCCGTCGGCCCCTCTATCCATGCCTCTCTCGAATACGTAATACACACACATACCTCTCTAGGCCCCGCCAAATGCATCAACTACACATTCACACATGTTACATCACGTACCCCATTGATCTAAAAAGCTCTCTCTTCACGTTCATATCGCATAGAACATTCCTTTTGAATAAAGTGCGGCCAAAAAATTATTTTAGAGTTTCTACATATATACAACATTACAAAGTTATATGGAGGAGTACGAACGCTAATTTGCATTGCATGGTGCCCACAATGATATTTGTTCCGCACTGTGAATTTGTATGTTTTTATACTATATACAAAGTTAGTCATAATAAAGAGAAACGAAGAGCATCTCTCTCTCCATCGCATACCCCCCTGTACGCCCCTTTCACGTATGCACACAAAATTATCTCCAGGTCCTCTAAAAGTAAGCCCCCGTAAAATTCACACATGTTTCATCTTTCTCTCGCGATATATGTAATGACGATCATTGTATTTGAAGCGAAAGCATGATACGTACATTGGACTTCAGAATTCACTCATTACGGTCACCATTTATGTTTAGTGGTTATTATACAGTCACGGCCTCACCGTGCAACTCTGTATTTGCTCATGACATTACTAGTTGACCAGTTAAACACTCCACATGGCACCTCTAGTGTTGCATCACATTATCTCACTACCATCGTGCCCATCTGTCGACTTGTATCTGTACCCTTATAAAAACGAGTTGGCGATGATGGTGTGCCTGCCATCTTGTAATACGGACCGTATGATCTATATCTGACGGATAGAAAGCAAACTATGATAATTTTACAAAAGATACCCGCACCTCTCTCCACATCATTATGTCCCACAACCTCATTGCTCAGCAATTAAAAAAGGAATAAGTCTCTGGAATAATCTACCATGCATGGTGGCCGCTGCCGCCTGCCGGCGCCGTCCATCCCCATGCCTCCGCCCATTCCGACCACCAATCACCACCACGCTCCACTCCTTCTCACCTTATCTCTCATCTTTCATTTTTTCGATGACATTCTCGAGATACCAGTTTTCCGATAAAATTCTCGAGATATCATTAGTTTTTACACATGGGATTACTCCTGCATGGGTCAATCACAACATGTATTTTGTAAAAAAATGCATATTGATGTTCCGTGCAATGCACGAGAATCTTGCTTGTAATTATATAACGCAAAGCACGAGCAGGAAGTTACATTTTTTGACACAACCACGTTAACATGGCCACGTAAATCACTAGCTAAAGTAAATACCATTATACTTATATCCTGATGCAAATGGTTGAGTACATGTCCGAAGAGTAGAGTCGCACACACGCACTCTGTCTCTCAGAATCTCTCTCACCCACACACCAGTTACGTGACGCCCACTTAAACAGACACGTATGTTACAATTTGTGCACCCATGGGTACACGTGATGCTGCACATTTATTTAAGCCATAAGGCGAACCCAAATAGTAGCTGCATTCATTCCCCTCCCGCTGCCTCTTCTCTGGTCGCTGTCGCCGAAGGTAACAACATAAGCCATACTCCCGTCGGAGCGGCACTTTAATATGGAAATTTTAGTGGTCATGCATGCATCTTTTTGTGCTAGCACTCCTATATAAGGGTTGACCGGTCGCTTCCCGCAGACGTGTGCGGGCGGTGGAAGAGGAAGGAGAAGGGAAGCGGGCTGTGGAGTAACGTTTTTTACCACAATTTCTTAGGAATCTGAGTGCAATAATTGAGTAGTTTTGCAAACTACCAGTACTACACCTGAAACGGTTCAAAACCAATACTCCCTTGCCAGCGCGCGCTTCCCGCGTGAAACGGTTAGCGTCTCCCTGGAGCGTCAGTGCCGCATTAATGCCCAGCTAGAGCGGAGGCAACCTCTCACTGGTGCTGGCTTTGAAGTGGCACGGCGGCCGAGAGAGCGCCGCTTGCCGGTGCACGCGACTGCTCCGCGTTGAGATTGACCATAGGCCCTGTTTAGATCCATGGGTTAGAGTTAGTTTGAGCTAGTAAAATACATAAAATACACTCTTATAAAAATCAGAGTTGGTGATGATGGTGTGCCTGCCATCCTGCAATATAGGAGGTCCGAAATATATGTGATGGATAGGAAAGAAACTATGGCAATTTTGCAAAAAAGGTACCCACACACCTCTCCACATTTGCAAATAAGGCCTTCCCTCGTTCATCCTTTTCTCTCACAAGATAAACTAGTCATACAAATGCATCTTGATGTTACGTGCAACGCACGGGCATCTTGCTAGTAAGAATGAAAACAAACGACAAAAAATATTTGGACGGTGGTTCGAAGTCATGACCGCAGGAACAGCAGACAAGGTGGCCTTGTATTGGTATGCCGAGCCTTCTGTTTTAATACACATGAGCTGGTGTGGTGATTATACACACACACGCACACATGCACACGAACTGCATCCACGCAACACTCACACAAACACATGCACCCATGCACGCACGCAATACTCACACGTTCACACGCAGCCACGCACGCACGCAACACTCACACGCACACACGCACGCATGCATGCACACACCAGTACACCACACGACCAACACACTCTCTCACGCTCAAGTGCTCAACCTACACGTGCATGCACACACATCACGCCCTGACAGACACATACACAACCAGGTGATTCCTGCGCACGCGTTGGAGTCTTGTTGCGCCTGCGTAAATTTGTGTTTATCTGACCTTTTCCCTATGAGAACTGATAGGTGGGACCCACAAGGAACATAGTTAATTTAACTAGTCAACATGGCGCCACGCAGAATATTTGGCCGGTCAACAGAGTGCAATCCAATGCTGAACCATGAGCAAGTGACTGTATAATAACCGCAAAACGTATATAGTGACCGTAATCAGCTTATTCTGAAGTTTGGTGACTGTACTACGCTTTTCTCTCTGTAGGCCCTCCAAAACTACATCTCTACACGTTCTCACATGTTACATCTAACAACTATGCAATACAGCAATACTACTACACTCTAACACAATAAATCATATGTGTTTTTAGTTTTACTAGATATCATATTGTTACTTATAATTATTCAGTTTGCATACATTAAAATTGCCTTTTAAATGTATGGCCAGTATCATCTACCGCGCGGGAAAAATCTCGCCCTTTCCTATTTAATCGGGTTTGTATCGATGGATCGTGCGAAACAGCAAAACTATAGTACTATACAGTACAAGTGACAGTTCCCTGGGCCGTCGTGTCGTCTACTCCTCCGTCGTAAGAGTGGAGCGCTCGCTTTCATAAATCTTCTAGTCCCTTTCGCCAACATGTGGGACATCAAGCTACCGGGTCCACGTGCCATACCGGAATACAATGCAGAGTAGCCGGGGTGAAGCACCCCAGTCATGGCGCCGACGTAGTAATGAGCAATGAGGCATCAAATTACAAAGCTGCACCTTTCCCGCAGTTAAGTTGGAGGGACGAAGTAATAATGCTAAAAAAAGAAGTTGGAGGGACGAAGCAACCATCATTTCACTCGTTGTTGAATCCGCTTCTCCCTCATCTTCTTTAACTTAACCACGTGTTGCTTCTGCCGTTGTCCTGCCTTATGTGGGATGCGGATCGGCTTGGTAAAACACTGACACGCGGGATCTCATGTTAGCAAACCGCCAGGACAATGTCCTCTGGAAATAAGAAACGTCCCCCACCATCCGCGCGGCAAAATCACCTCCTTTTTACTAATCTTGATTCTATAATTTTTTAGACCAATATAATTGAGATTTGTATAGATAGCACACGAGAGCAAAACCAAGTGGTACGGTTAAGGGCATCCACAATGTGTAGACAAATGTGAAAATAGCTTTTGGTATCGTGGGAACCATTGTGGACGGTGTTGCCAAAGCCAAAAAGATGGAACCAAAGCTCCCTGATTGATTGACCGAAGGAATAGAAAAATGCAACGTCTATCCTCTTTCTCCCATACTTGGACGCATGTAGTACAGTATAGAGCATAGAGTCTACTCCCCTGTCCCTTCTATCATAAATCACAAAGCAGTGAGGTGTCAAATCACAAAAGCACGGATGAAGCAACCATCATTTCACTCTTCGCTGACTCTGCTTCTCCATCGTCTTCTTTGAGAAACCATCTCACCGCACTAAGCTGGACGGACGATGCTATTGTGTACTCCTAGTAGTACTAGTCCTTTGGTTCAACGCACTTCCTGGATGCAAATAAGGCGGTTTTCTCGGCTTGCAGGCGGCACTTGTGAACGACTTACCGTGGTCTCCCTCAATGGTGTTCTCCGTCGAACGCACTTTGCCAAGCCACAAAAAAAAGATATCGTCGACGTCACCGCAATGGGGAAGGAAGTCAAATATAGTTACTACCTCCATTTTGTTGTACACAAGGCCAGTATATCAAAATTACAATTTGCAAAAGGCCACTAACACTAATCGAGGAAAATTGATGGGGTTTGCTTCATACTAGCAACCAAGGACATTAATATCCCCTACATGCATGCTGATGTGAGAAGGTTGGTTTGCATGGCACTGCATTAATCAAGCGATGAGGAGTGAGATGGTTAGTTCTTTGGTCTTTGGAGGAAAAAAATACGCATTAATTGACACGTGAAACGAGGATTTGTATCGATTAAATCCCGCGAAGGAAAACCCCGCCTTTCTTTTTTAACACTAGTACTCCTAGTACGTACATACTTATCCTGTTTGGGTCTAGGCCTTGCATTGCCAAACTTCACCACACATTTTTGCCAAGCTTGCCTAAAGTTTTCAAAATGAGAAGGAGGTACACTTGCGCATGGCTGTCGCGGTCGCACCGCACCCTCACACGGCCAGTTTTGCATGCCGTGGTTGCACCGCACCCTCACACAGTCGCTCCTACACGCTGCAAACCCAACCAAGGGAACACACCCTCACTGACACGTGCTATCGCATGTGAACAAACCAAACTCAGCCATCCTATCGCCGACACATAATTTTCATTCATAGAGTATGTTTATCCAACTGCATGTTGGGGAGTATCCGTACGGCCGGTGCGGTGGTCTGTTGGGGAAGAAGAAGAGGTGAGGAAGAAGGACAGAAGGGTTAGGAGATGTAAGATATTCATCCAACCGCCTGAAATGGTAGAGTGACCCAAGTCAGGCAACTTGCATAACAAATATATGTTTTTACACAGCAAAAGATCCATAAAAGCAACAACATAAAGAAAAATTATCACTGCTCGCGGAAAGAGTCGGCTTGGTCGTCTTTGGCTGCCGGCGCAAACCAGCCGTAGCTACCGACGTGTGTCTCCGCATCGTGGTTGTCCTCGGCCTCGAGCTACTCGTTCAAGCAGAGCGTGCGGGCGCTCTGCATGGACGAGATCACAGCCCGGTTCAAGTCGAGGACGTCCGATTTTGCCTACGGAGGGCCTCGATGGCAATGGCATCCGCGTGCTCCGCGTCGAGTCGAGCCTCCTCTGCCCGGTTCAAGTCCAGGACGTCCGGTTCCGCCTGCAGGAGGGCATCGATGAGAGCGGCATCCACGCTCTCTGCGTCGAGTCGAGCCTCTGCCGCCCGGTTCAAGTCCAGGACGTCCAGTTCTGCCTGTAGGAGGGCCTCGATGGCAGCGGCATCCGCGTGCTCCGCCTCAAGTTGAGCCTCTGTCGCCCGGTTCACATCCACGACATCCGGTTCCGCCTGCAGGAGAGCCTCGATGGTAGCAGCATGCACGCGCTCCGTGTCGAGTTGAGCCTCTGCCTCCCAGTCCTCCTTTAGTATCGCCATGTGGAACCGCTGGTCCGCCTGCACCATGGGGGACTCGAACGCCGGCACGAAGTCGACGTCCATCGTCTCATACCCATCAGGGGCCTTCTGTGCCGTGACCTCCGTCATGAACATTGGATCGGCTTCCTCCTCCTCTTAGCTTGGCTCCAGAGAACTCGGGGATTGGCCCTTCACAAAGCGAGCTTGGGAACGGAGGTTTGTGTTGCCGACCGCTGCCGCAATTTCTGCGCGGTGCTCTGGCGTCAGCATCTTGTAGTAAGTGATCTTGCGGCGCACCATGGCTTTCCGGCGAACTAGGGGACGCTTGATGCGGGCTAGGGGATCGAAAGGTGGGGGAATGGGCTGGAGATTTGGTGTGGTTTTAGGGCAGTGGCTGGCGTAGGCCGAGCAACAAAGGTTCTGGTGTGAATAGTGGTTCTGGTGACGACCGGTCAATCGGTTTTGACTGTACATCGCTCTTGTTGCGTTCGCGTTGCAGCCCGGCACGCTGGACCCTCCACGTCGCTCACCGAATGGAACGCGCTTCGTCTTGCGTTTTCGCTCACTTGTGGGACCGCAGTTGAGAGCAAACCGACATGCCTCCCCCTCCCCCGCCCGCGTCATTTATTATACTACCACTCCCTCCGTTTTATGCGGAGTAAATAAAAACAGAGGGAGTATACTACGGATGAGGATCCCCTGACGTGGTCGAACCCATTGAGTAACTGACATGCGGGGCCCAACAAGCATGGGGTCCTCCAGTAAGTGACCGAAAGGGAGGGTAAGGCAGGGATACCTACGTCAGAGGATACACTTCCACTACTACTCCCTCCTTCCATTTAATATACATGGCCTAATGCGTTTTTCGAGGCTAACTTTGACCAAATGTTAGAGTAATAGTATATGATGCAACTTACACAAAGCATACGGTCAAATTCGTATGTGAAAGGAGTTTCCAATGATATAATTTTCACATTATACATCTCATGTAATATTAATCTTGTCAATAGTCAAATGCGGTTTTAAAAACGCATTAGAGCATGATTAATAATATAGCCAGTCGATGGCTATGAGGGACTGCCATGTCATCTATAGCCATCGTCTATTATACGCACTCATACGGTAGTGTGGGCTATAAGGTTGTCTATTTCCTGCAAAAATATATATAAGGTTCGCTATTGTATTAGTACTTTTTTCCATCACCTCTCTATCTCTTTCTTCATATTTATTGTACTAGTATTTAACTAGGAATGCGTATATAGCTAAGGCTCTTGCATGAGAGCTCACTCCCCTTACTTTTTCACATCTCTCTCCTCCACATAGGCCCTATATAAATGGAAGGAGGGAGTACAGATGTTGTCGGTACTCCACGTGTACTATTGGACAGGGAGCTTAAAAAGTTACTATTGGACTGGCTATACGTGGAGAAATCCTAGGAGGAAGAGCATGCGTGAGAACAAGCACATTCACGTGGTTGAAAACAAATTGGAAACCATCTCGAGTACAAATCTAGGAGTACGTATGAATCTAACAATATTGATTGGGCGTTGTTGAATGTTGATACCTTTTTGATCAAAGTAGAGATACTTTGACTACACATAAAACTTATATGTAAACTAGAAAGGATAAGAGAGATTATATTATACATTCAAAAACGAAACGAACATTGAATACCCTTTATATATGATATGCGGATGCTATGATCACCGGTTCAAAATTTTGAATCCGCCTTAGGTATCACGTGCCCCCACTCGTTCTCTCTCGATTTCATCTCGGGGTCCGGAGATCTATTGAAAGAGGACTAGGGTGGGTACATGCGAATGATACTCGGCGTAATGTTCAAATGAGGCATGAAGGAGGATGGACTCGACTGGAGGGCGACATGATTGATGGAGAAGAGGGTTCGTGAGGAATGAGAAATAAGCAAACGCCACATGATTATACTTGAACGACTCAAATAAACAATAAATTGTCTCGCTTGGCCTACATAGTGAAAGGCCTAATGCGCAACACGGAGCACTGACGTGTTGGGATCTACGGTAGGGTGCATCGACTACAAATTAAAATTTCCTACGCGTAGAACAACCAAGAACATGCTACGGGAGATGGATCATAGTTCGTTACCACTAGAAGCGCAGTGCCATGCAGCGGAAGTAGAGTTGAGGCAGCGCGTTCCCGGAGTCGTCTCCTCCTTGCCGGTCTCCCACGTAGCCGATCGGATCTCGCGAACAGGTTCATCGGAGCGGCGCAAGTGCACCGCCTCTAACGGTATCCGCGCGTGCAGGAGGAACATCATGCGGCAGACTGCTAGGTCCGATCACACAACCAGTGGCACGTGGAGGTGGCTAGTTGCAACACATGCAAAGCCCTAACGACGGCGCTGAAGCAATCAACCAAATAAGTGCGCTGCACCTCCACCTTATATAGGCGTCCGTCGCGGGCTCAACACTTGGGCCTCGCACGGACCCTAAAGCCCACAAGTCTACTCGGCCACAATCCGAATACAGCTCGGATCACATCCGACAAGTGCCTTCGGATCCGACCTCGTAGGTTCCTTCCCTTAAGCGCACGACCCCTTAGGTTCAAGTCAACTTGGTCGCAGTTCAGATCACCTCCGACCTGCACGGTTGGTAGCAGCCTCTAGCAAGGCGTGCCGACCACCAAGTAGACTATGAAGCTGGTTAGGCGAACCTGTACAACGTGTCACACTTTTGTTCCCTTTCCCTCACGATATATGTTGTCGGGCTCAAGGCGAGACTGTCATCCTTGTGCTAGCCCGACCTCTTTCTCATTCCAGTGATACAGACCACTACCTGGATTATCTCATAATCCTTGTCGCATGGCCATGCTCATCCTGGTCGGATCACACCAGGGGCCCAGAGAATATCTCTCCTGATCGGTGGGGCAAATCCCATCTTGCTCGACCATGTCTCGCAGCATGGGACTGGACATACCTGAAACCTACTTTTGTAACTACCCAATCACGAAGTAGCGTTTGGTCGGCCCAAAGCAAGTCTGTCACCATCTCGAGTACATGCGTCAGCTCAGGTCTTAGGACATAGAACGTATGTTGTACTAGAGACTCACAGATGACATATCGCTGCGTCTCATAGTTGGGTCTGTCCGACTCAAACCTTATCTCGACTCGGATCCGACTACGTCGAATCCGACCAGACCTTTCCAAGTCCATACTATCCGGTTAGCATCCAATGCTCCATGGCTAGTGAGACCAAGCCATCGACCGTGTCATCTGCTAGTCTAGTCGGCTGCGCGTCCACACAGCCCTTTCGACTAGGGACCTTTTAGGACAATTATCATACAATGCATAGTCCCACAAACAAGTCACGTACTTGCTGATACACATCATTGATAATGTCCAAGGACTATCTTTATTCATAAACACATACGAAATATCATCATACATGATTGCCTCTAGGGCATATCTCTAACAGTCTCCCACTTGCACTAGAGTCAATCAAATAGACATCGAATGCCCATAGCTCTAACGTGCCCCTCATGCTTGGGTTGTGGAAGCAGCTTAGTCAACAGATCTGCAACATTTGCATCCGTGTGAATCTTGCATAACTCTACATCACCATTCTTTACGATCTTTCGTATCAGGTGATATTTCCGATCTACGGGTCTGACCTTGTGGTGATTCCTCAGCTCCTTGGCTTGTGCGATGGCACCAGAATTATCACAATAAAGGTCCAACGGTTTTACCGAGGCTGGAAAAATACCAAGATCATCCAGAAAATGCCGGATCCAAACACCTTCCTTTGCAGCTTCACAAGCCGCAATGTATTCGGCTTCTGTGGTAGAATCGGCCACCGTATCCTGCTTGGAACTCATCCAGTGCACTGCTCCTCCATTCAGGACGTACACGAATCCAGACTGTGATCGACAATCATCTCTGTCAGTTTGGAAACTAGCATCGATGTAACCCCTTATGACGAGCTCTTCCTCACCTCCATAAACCAGGAACATCTCTTTAGTCCTTTTTAGGTACTTCAAAATAGTCTTTACCGCTGCCCAGTGACTCTCACCTGGGTTGGCCTGGTATCTACTTGTTAGGCTTATTGCAAAAGCAACATCAGGCCTTGTACATATCATGGCATACATGATGGATCCGATTTCCGAGGCATACGGAATCCTAATCATCCTTCTTCGCTCATCAAATGTCGAAGGACTCTGAGTCTCGCTTAGCCTTATACCATGTGACAGTGGCAAGAACCCTTTCTTCGCCTCACTCATGTTGAACCGCTTCAACACTTTATCTATGTACGTTCTCTGGCTTAAGCCAAGCAGCCTCCTCGATCTATCTCTATAGATCTTAATGCCTAAAATATAGACTACCTCACCGAGGTCCTTCATCGAAAACTTGCCATTCAATGATTCCTTGACCGATTTCAACATTGAAACATCATTTCTTATCAGTAATATGTCATCCACATACAAGATCAAAAACACTATCGAGCTCCCACTTAACTTCTTGTATAAACAAGAGTCCTCTTCGCTTTTGATGAAACCGAGACCAGTGACGACCTCATCAAAATGAATGTTCCAACTCTGAGATGCTTGCTTCAACCCATAAATGGATCTCTTGAGCTTGCATACCTTACTAGTGCTAGTCGGATTGACAAAACCCTCGGGTTGTATCATATACATGTCCTCGGTTAAATTTCTGTGAAGGAAAGCCATTTTGACATCCATCTGCCATATCTCGTAATCGAAATATGCAGCTATAGCTAGTATGGTCCTCACCAATTTCAGCATCCCTACCGGCAAGTAAGTCTCGTCGTAGTCAATTCCTTGAACTTGTCCATAACCTTTAGCAACAAGCCGAGCTTTTTGGATCTGAACATTTCCATCCACATCAGTTTTCTTCTTAAAGACCCATTTGCAACCAATGGCTGTTACGCCAGGCGGCGGATCAACCAAGTCCTAGACTTGATTCTCATCCATGGACTTTAACTCGGATCTCATGGCCTCCAGCCATTCCTCAGAATCTGGGCTCACCATCACTTCTGCATACGTGGCCGGCTCGTCGCTTTCTTGCAACAATACATCGCGCACTCTGTGCAATCTTTCCGACCTCCATGGTTCCGGTGCCGCTTCCACTACGGGTTCGCTGACTGACTCCGGTATGATCTAATCACTCGCCGAGTCATCCCCGAGTGGTCCTCGAATTTCTTCGAGTCGGACCGTCCTCCCATTGGCCTCCCGACTGAGAAACTCTTTCTCAAGGAAAACCCCGTTCCGAGCAACAAACACTTTGTTCTCTTCCCGGTTGTAGAAGCTATATCCCAAGGTTTCCCTCGGATATCCCACGAATATGCATTTATCCGACTTGGGTGTAAGCTTGTCTGACATAAGTCGCTTGACAAATGCTTCACAACCCCAAATCTTTAGAAAAGACAAACTGGGACTCTTCCCGGTCCACATCTCATGTGGTGTCTTGTCTGTGGATTTTGATGGTACCCTGTTAAGTGTGAAAGCTGCTGTTTCTAGAGCGTATCCCCAAAATGACAAGGGTAAATCTGATTTGCTCATCATAGACCGGACCATGTCCAACAGGGTCCTATTCCTCCGTTCCGACATGCTGTTTCTCTGTGGCTTACCCAGAGGTGTGAGCTGAGGTACTATACCTCGACTTTTCAGAGGATCATCAAACTCCTGGCTCATGTACTCACCTCCATGATCAGATCGCAGAAGCTTTATAGTCTTGCCGAGCTGATTCTCAACCTCGTTCTGAAACTCTTTGAACTTTTCAAAAGTTTCCGACTTGTGCCTCATCAAATAGATATATCCATATCTACTCAAGTCGTCAGTAAAAGTCACGAAGTATTGATAGCCACCTCTGGCAGTTGTGCTCATTGGACCACTCACATCACTGTGTATAAGTTCCAACAGCTCGTACGCCCTCTCGCAACTCTTTGCGAAAGGAGACTTAGTCATCTTGCCGAGCAAGCATGATTCACATGTCTCGAACGACCCGAAGTCGGACAAAGTTAGGAGCCCATCATCATGGAGCTTCTTCATGCATTTCAGACTAATGTGTCCAAGCCGGCAATGCCAGAAGTATGTTGGATTTATCTCATTTGGATTATGCCTCTTGACATTCATGTTATAGACCGGTTCCTGTTCTGGATTCAATATAAATAGCCCATCAACAATGGGTGCATAGCCGTGGAACATACCATTCAAAAATATCAAACAACCATTGTCCTTTAAATTGAATTCATAACCTTCACTCATCAAACATGAGGCAGAAATAATGTTCCGACTAAGTGCAGGAATGTAATAACAATTATTCAATTCCATAATGAATCCAGAAGGAAGCTGGAGCTGCATCGTGCCGACCTCCAACGCAGCAACTCTTGCTTTGTTGCCGACCCTGATGTCAATATCCCCTTGTGCCACATGCCTAGTTCTTACCAGCCCCTGCATCGAGTTGCA
Source organism: Triticum timopheevii (assembly GCA_963921465.1). NCBI lineage: Eukaryota > Viridiplantae > Streptophyta > Magnoliopsida > Poales > Poaceae > Triticum > Triticum timopheevii. The sequence goes on from OY997270.1 coordinate 521,886,600, forward strand.
AATATGAACAACTGATCCGCTATCAAATACCCAAGAGCTACTAGGTATGTCAGCAAGGTAAATGTCTATAACATATGCAACAAGTGTACCTTTGCCTGAAGAAGCATTTCCGGCCTTCTTGCCATGCTCTGCAAGCCACTTGCTACAGTTCCTCTTCCAGTGACCAGTTTCCTTGTAGTGATAGCAAACGGTCTTTGAGTCCGGTCCAGACTTCGGCGCAGCGGCGGAGGTTACCATCTCTGTGCCCTTTGCCTTAGCCTTCTTCTTGGACCAACTCTTCTTGAACTTAGCCGATTTCTGCACCACCAACACTTGATGCATGCCTTTCTTAATATCCTGCTCTGCCACTTTGAGCATCCCATGCAATTCAGTGAGCTTCTTATCCATGCCATGCATATGATAGTTCGAGATGAACGTCCTATAGTTGGGCAGAAGAGAACCCAGAACAGCATCAGTAGCCAGCTCATCCAAGAGCAGGAAGCCCAAACGATCCAAAGCTTGCACAAATCCGATCATCTTGATCACATGTGGGCTCAGTGGATCACCTTCCTTCAGCTTGCAATCCATCAAGGATCGCCAGACATTGAACCTTTCGGTCCTAGCCTGTGTCTGAAACATGCTCTTGAGACTCTCGATCATATCGTAGGCCTCAACATTTTTGAAATGCTGTTGCAAATCGGGCTCCATACAAGCCAGCATCAGACAGCTGATCTCCGTTGATTCATCAACGAGTTTCTGGTAGGCATTCTTAGTTGTGGCATCAGCATTATAGGCAGGTTCCTCTGGAAGTGGATCCTCTAGAACATGTTCCTTTTTATCGTGCTTAAGAACAATTCTCAGATTTCTATACCAGGTGGTAAAGTTTGTTCCATTCAGTTTATCCTTTTCCAGAATTGATTTCAATGCAAAGTTGGGTTGAGCAGGTGGTGCCGTTGATCTACAACAGAAAATATGCAATCACTAAGCAATGTATTTATGTAGAGTAATTCGCCTAAATAGAAATACTCCCACTAAAGTCAGCATCCCTCTGCAAACTCTCAGTGATTCAGGATCCGACTAGCGCATGCGACTAGTGAGCTTTAGCATCACTACTAGCCAACATACCTATCCGGTAAGCAACTCCTTGCTAATCGTATCTCTATACGACTCTTGTCGGTCGGGAAGGTATCTCATACCCCGGCTCCCAACCTTCTTTGCCACAAGGCCCAAAACCGTTTTGATAGCCTTGTCAAGTTAACCTGATGCAGTGCATGTTCGTGTCCGACACGAACCCTTCAGTTCAAGGACACCCTGCAACACCCCAATTTTATGAGCCCACTACTAGACGTACTTGATGTGCGAAGGTGCAACATCGGGGATGGCAATTCGCTTGATATTCATGAGGGATCTTTCTACCATTCTAACATCCATAGAAACAAAGAAGCATAACAATCACAAATAAACATATATTGTGAAATAGTATGGCTCCTTCATGGACGTTCTTCAGGTCGGCCCCGACTCCGATGACCATCTACGAACTCCATCTTGTTTGTCATGCCGGGACGCCAAACCACCAACCTGATCTCTATTATCCAACTACTACAACTAGTAATGAATTTTACATAGAGAATCACAAGTCGACACGCAGGTCGTTATACAATATAATGACAACACTTTGGCTCCTGCCGGCTGACAAACATGACACGCAGGCCACGTATAAGTTACACACATGAATCACATACACATGAGCCATACTATTCACATCAAACCTGCAAAACAAAGTTTTCAATAGAATCGCATTCTACCAGTTTTTGGAAATCACAGATCGCATTTGAACTCCGTTCACGCCGAATTTTCTGATCTGACCGATCATATCGATCATCCAGAATCCGATTCGGATTTACGTTTCACTATTAATCCCGATGGCGGATGACCGACCGGGAGGGGTTGGTTGTGTCACGACCTCATCGACCCCGATTGATAGAAAACATAGCCTCAACGATCCCCATGTGCAGTTGATCACATCAACCGTGCACATAGCTGATCTTATCAACGACAACATATCTCATCTGCCGTCTCCACATATCTAATATGCATATGATCTGAATCCAAATCCTATAGCAGAGGTTCTGATACCACTGTTGGGATCTACGGTAGGGTGCATCGACTACAAATTAAAATTTCCGACGTGCAGAACAACCAAGAACATGCTACGGGAGATGGATCACAGTTCGTTACCACTAGATGCACAGTGCCGTGCAGCGGAAGCAGAGTTGAGGCAGCGCGTTCCCGGAGTCGTCTCCTCCTTGCCGGTCTCCCACATAGCCAATCGGATCCCGCGAACAGGTTCATTGGAGCGGCGCAAGTGCACCGCCTCTAACGGTATCCGTGCGTGCAGGTGTGGCGGACTGCTAGGTCCGATCACACAACCGGTGGCACGTGGAGGTGGCTAGTTGCAACACATGCAAAGCCCTAACGACGGCGCCGAAGCGATCAACCAAATAAGTGCGCCGCACCTCCGCCTTATATAGACGTCCATCGCGGGCTCAACACTTGGGCCTCGCACAGACCCTAAAGCCCACAAGTCTACTCGGCCACAATCCGAATACAGATCGGATCACATCCGACCAGTGCCTTCGGATCCGACCTCATAGGTTCCTTCCCTTAAGCGCGCGACCCCTTAGGTTCAAGTCAGCTTGGTCGCAGTTCGGATCACCTCCAACCTGCACGGTTGGTAGCGGCCTCTAGCAAGGCGTGCCGACCACCAAGCAGACTATGAAGCTGGTTAGGCGAACCTGTACAACGTGTCACACTTCTGTTCCCTTTGCCTCACGATATATGTTGTCGGGCTCAAGGCGAGACTGTCATCCTTGTGCTAGCCCGACTACTTTCTCGTTCCATTGATACCGACCACTACTTGGATTATCTCATAATCCTTGTCGCATGGCCATGCTCATCCTGGTCGGATCACACAAGGGGCCCAGAGTATATCTCTCCTGATCGGAGGGGCAAATCCCATCTTGCTCGACCATGTCTCGTAGCATGGGACTGGACATACGCGAAACCTACCTTTGTAACCACTCAGTCACGGAGTAGCGTTTGGTCGGCCCAAAGCAAGTCTTTCACCATCTCGAGTACATGCGTCAGCCCAGGTCTTAGGACATAGAATGTATGTTGTACTAGAGACTCACAGATGACATATCGCTGCGTCTCATAGTTGGGTCTGTCCGACTCGAACCTTATCTCGACTTGGATCCGACTACGTCGAATACGACCAGACCTTTCCAAGTCCATATTATCCAGTTAGCATCCAATGCTCCATGGCTAGTGAGACCAATCCATCGACCGTGTGATATGCTAGTCTAGTCGGCTGCGCGTCCACACAACCCTTTCGACTAGGGACCTTTTAGGACAGTCATCATATAATATATAGTCCACAAACAAGCCACGTACTTGCTGATACACATCATTGATAATGTCCAAGGACTATCTTTATTCATAAACACATAGGAAATATCATCATACATGAGTGCCTCTAGGACATATCTCCAACATGACACTCGAATATGGCCGGGAAAAGAGGGAAACCGACATGTGGGGTACACCCGTCGGGACGATGTAGCGCAGACTAGTCCAATGGAGCAGCTGGCCCATGACCTCCTCGCCATCGACAACCGTTCATGTGGGTCGTTGGGGCCAACAACGGGGCGCAGCTCCAACACCGCCTCTTGACATGGTGATTGTGGTGAGCGACACGCTCATATCGTCTTTAGACACGGCCGGTTTCAGTGTGCCGAGGGTGGCATTAGTGTTGTGGCACGACCAACAGTATGTTTGGTTTGTCCCCAAGGTCCCCATCAAAGCATTGGTTAGCAAAATTTTTGGTTGAGGTATTGGTTGCCCATGATTTGGCCGACATTGGCAAGAAAAATGAACTAGAGTTGGCTAGAGTTCATTGGCATGCCAAAAAAATGGCAACCATCCAAACAAAGACCAATCTTTGGGTCATAACTAAAATTTTGGTTGAGGTATTGGTTGCCCATGATTTGGCCAACATTGGCAAGAAAAATGAACTAGAGTTGGCTAGAGTTCATTGGCATGCCAAAAAATGGCAACCATCCAAACAAAGACCAATCTTTGGGCCATGACCAAAATTTTGGTAAGGTGCACTTTGGCCACAATCCAAACACACCCCAACACCCGGCTCGTCGAGGATGCACGGGGCGCCCCGACGTCTCCGCGGAGTGGTGTAGCGTGGCCAACTGCATCCTTTGGACCTGAGATCATGCCTAGTCGTCTTGCTTTTTCAATGACATGTCGGGATCGCATGTGAGCAAAGGGCATCTCCAACGTTGCCACGACCGCAGCTGACTACCCTGGCACACCAAAACCCTCGTCCCTCGCGCCATCGCGCGGTGCGTTCCCAGCCTGCGCCAGCTGCCCGCATTCATGCCGTCCATTCATATGTCATTGTTAAGAGGCTCGGTGCCCGAGGAACCAACTCCTGCGACTTAATGACGCACCCGGACACTTGGCCTCACAGGAATGCGCTACTTAAAGAGGCAACGCCCAGCTAACCTCCACACCATAGCGGATCATCCTCCTACCTGGCACCACATCCGCCATGACGGCAAGTGTGAACGCTCTGCGGGAGAGCTTGTCTTCGGGGATGAAGCTCGAGGTCACCGCCCTCGCTCAAGTCTCCTCTCGCGACGCAATAGTGGTGTAGTCGGACGTGGACGCGACTGCACAAGCGGTGGCCTCGCTGGTGGCCGACGACGGGAGCACCGTCAGCCACGCGTCCTACTTGCCACCGTATAACGTCCTGCACCGCCGAAGTCGGGGACTCCTCCGAGGATAAGTAGGGCATGGGAGGCGGCAGGGCATGGTGTGCCAACTGGCCGGTCCGTATCCCGTGTTATACTCTTCCTCGCCGGAGACCGCACCTTCACTTCACGGGTCTTGAACCCCGCCCCAGTACATAGAGATCGCAGATGGAGGACATCGGTCGCCGCCATAGAATAGGTTTAGGGTCGGGTTTCTTTTATTTTTCCGTCCTATAGAAGTTCGAAATGTAATGAAAATATGCCGTGTTTGCATTAATCTCGGCCAGTGTATATGAACTTTCACAATAATATACATATTGTAGGAGTACTAGCAAGATGCCCGTGCGTTGCACGGAAGATCAAGATCCTGTGGGAGAAAAGGATGAACGAGGGAAAGCTTTATCTGCAAATGTGGAGAGGAGTGCGGGTAAATTGTCATAGTTTCCTTCCTATCCGTTAGATATAGATCGGATGGCCTATATTGCAGGATGACAGGCACACCATCATCACCAACTCTGCTTTTTATTGAACCGAGACAAATCTAACATGTGAAGTAAAATAAACACATAGGGTCTATACATACACAATTTATCTTAGGCACTCCAATAGTATGTCCACTACACATTCACGCATTTCACATCTTTCTACATCTACGGGAACCTACGAAAGGGTTAACGTAAATTGCCTCTCTCTCTCTCCTCCCCTCATTTTCATGGTGGTGGGCCCCTCCCTCCCCCCAATCTACAACCAACAGCTCACACTTTTCACATTATGTTAATTATGTAACTGGGATTACATAGGTGTAGCATTACACATCCTAAAAAACCAAACTAGGCCAACCTCCCAGCATATCGCGTGGGAAAAGACCCGGCCGCACAGTTTTAGTCGGGATTATCGGATTACTAGTAGTAGTATCGATGGATCGCATGAAGCAACAATTTTTTTTGAGGGGGCGAAGCACCTAGTTTAAAAGGAAAAAGGCGGTACACTCATAGCACTCCTGTCGCGGCCGCATTCCACCCCACACACGTTCGGTCCCGCACACGGCTCACGCAAACGGAACGCGCTTCGGCTTGCCTCTTCACCGACACGTGGGACTGCACTTGGAGAAACCGACCATGCGCAAAATTCCCCCCGCCCACAGCGCGAAAATCCTCCCCCCCCCCCCACACACAAAAATTTCCCCCAAATCCGATTCAACCGCCCTTCGGCCAACTAGCCAATAATATTCGCCAAACTCCACGGCGGTCAGCGCCGCCACCGCTGGCGACGTTCGTGTGGATACGCACGGCGGTCAGCTTCTCCCACGGTACGGGCATTCTAGCCTGAGGCCCCGTTCATGTCTGTGTAGCGCTGAATGTTAGCTGATAGAGGCTGTTAATCTCACTGTTTGTCAAAGTAGTTTACTATTAGTATGCTTTGCTTAAGAAGCTTCCTTGCCCTGTTCTGCACTCAATCTACTTAGCTGAGATGGCATGCTATGGATGATTAGTTGCTAAAATATCCTGCCATATATTTATTGTGACGTAGATTGCCATGGTCTAGTAGCTCTACACTATTTTATACTCGATCTTGGTTGCTGCGATGGCCTTCGATAGTTCGATTGGTGTGTGCTCGGCCTCATTGACTGCTGAAACAGCCTGCCATAATTTAGCACTCAAATCTATTTGCTGAATTAGCTTTACATATATTTCATTACTTAGATCTGCTCGTCCAAATATCTTGCCATAGATTTAGACATCGACCTAGGTATTTTTTTTCTGGACTTCATAAAAAAGCATATATGTTTTTCCTATAATATCTAGTAGAAGAACTAATTTGTATGTCTAACAGATGGACATGACTTGGATAACTTCTGCTCGAAGATTCTCCGCTGCATATGTCAAGGGGGTTGGAAACTTCATGAACTTTATCAGAGCTGAGTACGGTGGTCCTAAATCTGATGTGCTCTGCCCGTGTAGTAGTTGTATGAATTCAGTTACAAGACCCCAGTCAACTGTGCAAAATCATCTACACTTGTATGGGATTTCGGTCACATATACTAGGTGTGTTCATCATGGTGAAGCTGTGAACGTCAATGTTATTGATTACGTGGAAGCAGCAGATCACCATCTTGATCTGCCTGATGCTCAGGTGGAAGAGGAGGAGGAGGTGGTGGTGGCGGAGCCAGTGAGTTTGACCAACATTGAAACAATGCTATGAAATTCTCGTGCATTCTGTGAACTTTCACCTGTAAAAAAATGGTGGGCCCGCATGTTGGAACAATGCAACGTGGCTGTCACCCCAGGAAATAAGCTGTCAGTATTCTCAGCTATGGTCACTTTTCTTCAGGTGAAGACATCTGAGCGAATGACCAACAAATCATTCGATGCGATGTTGGCTGCTTTCCGCAAATCTTTCCCAGATGCGTCTGAGCTGCCACACACCTACAGTAAAATGAAGAATTTCCTTCGTGCAGTTGGAATTGGATATGATATGATCCATGTTTGTAAGAATAATTGTGTTCTGTTCCGAAAGGATTATGCCAACTTAAGTGAATGCCCGAAATGCAAATCATCAAGATGGAAAGATGGCGATGCTGTGAAGAGGATTCCTCATAATGTTCTGAGACATTTTCCAATTACACCAAGATTGCAGAGGTTGTTTCATGATTCTGAAACAAGAGAGGATGTACTGTGGCATTCTAGGAACTAGGAGTACAGAGATCAGAATGTAATGAGCCATCCATCTCATGGTAGTGAGTGGGAAAGCTTCAATGATAAACACAAAAAGTTTGCTGCTGACCCGAGAAACATTAGACTTGGCTTAGCTTCAGATGGATTTAACCCATTTGGCCACTAGAGCGCCACATATAGCATGTGGCCAGTGCTTGTTATCCCTTACAACATGCCTCCAAATGTCTGCACCAAAGAATCAAACTACATGATGGCCTTGCTCATCCCAGGTCCAAAAAGTCCTGGAAAGGATTTTGATTTGTTCATGGAGCCTCTTGTGGAGGAACTTCAACAGCTATGGAGGGGTGTTCTCACTCAAGACCTATATAGCAGCCCACCAGCTGATTTCTTTCTGCGTGCTGTTATAATTTGGTGCGTCAGTGATTATCCGACTTTGCGCACTATGTCAGGGCAAATGACACATGGTTACAATGCATGTGTTCGCTGTGATAGGAATCCGTTGTCATACGCAATACTTAGCAAGATCTGTTACATTGGACACCGCTGTTTCCTTGCCAAGGACAAGCCACATCCTAGAAAATACCAAAGACATGTGTTCAATGCAAAGCATGAAAACCGTGATGCGCCAAAGAGGCTCACTGCCGATGAGTTGCAAGTGGAATTAGAGAAGGTCAGGCATATTACACAAGGAAACCATCCTGGTAATGGTAGCAGGAAAAGGAAGCGTAGCAAGGCAGAAGAGAGATTATTGTTTACCCGTAGGTCCACTTTGTGGGACTTGGAGTATTGGAAAGATTTGGATCTGCGGCATAATCTTGATGTGATGCACATCGAGAAAAATATATGTGACAACATTATCGGCACACTTCTTAATATTGAAGGCAAGACGAAAGATACCTTAAAATCTAGGATTGATTTGACATACCTGGGTATCAGAAAGGATTTGCAGGTGCAAGATGAAGGTAAACCACGGGATATGGCACCAGTTGTGTACGTCTTGGACAAGGTAAAAAGAAAAGAATTCTGCGAGGTCCTGTCACGTGTGAGATTCCCACATGGATTTGCTTCCAACCTTGAAAGGAGAGTCAATGCAGATGGAAACAAGGTACAAGGGTTGAAAACTCATGACTGCCACGTCCTACTTCAAAGGGTTTTACCTGTTATCCTTAGAGGATTGGGCCGCCCTGACTTATATAGAGCAGTTGCAGAGTTGGGACAATTCTTCAGGGAACTCTGAAGTAGAAATATCAGGATAGATGCTTTGGAGCGTCTTAGAGACAAGATACCAACTGTCCTATGCGACCTTGAGAAGATATATCCTCCAGCCTTCTTTGATGTGATGGTGCATTTGGTTGTTCATCTACCTAATGAGGCACTACTCAGAGGTCCAGTACAGTATGGCTGGATGTACCCTATTGAAAGGCGGCTAGGCACTTTCAAGGGCTATGTTAGGAACAGAGCTAGACCCGAGGGTTCCATTACAGAGGCCTACATTGCTACAGAAGCGTTGACATTCTGCTCAAAATACATTGAAATAGCTGATCAGCTTAGCAAAGAGGTGGGTGAAGACAATCCCAAGCTCAATGTTTTCGATTATTCTGTTCGAGTTACAGGGAAGAGTCAACAAGAGTAAATGTAGTACTGCATCTTATACATCGTAATCTACTAAACTTGCAGCACATTCTTATATATTTAGATGTTTGACGCGATCACTATGTTGTGCAGCATCTACAAAAAGGAGTTACTGCCGCAAAATCCAAGAAACATTGACAAACTGGTTATGGCAGGATTTGCGAAATGGTTCAAGAACCATGTAAGCTTTTGAATTGCACTGTTAGTTTTTTTAATATATTGAGTACATAAGATGATCAGCTTGTCTATTTTCTAACCATAGGTTAAGAAGATGTGGGAGGACGGGCAGGCAGTTGATGATGCCCTTTACTCTCTAGCAATGGGTCCTGATACTCGGGTAAGACATTATGAATCTTGCGTTGTTGGAGATGTGTGCTACAACACCCTTGCACAAGAAGAAGGCAGGAAGAAACAAAACAGTGCCATCATGAGCACGGATACGTATGACAAAGAGACAAGTGAAATGTATGCTAACATAACAGACATTGTTCAGTTGCAGTATATCTCTAGTTTCAGGATCATCGGTGTCTGGTTCTGTTGTGTTGTCGTTGGTATAACCTTTTTTCCAGGATCGCAAAACCCAGAACTAATGATTATTTCAAATCCATCAATGTCAAGGTGGCGTACCAGACCAACAAGCCTTTTATTTTGGCAAATCAAGCAACACAAATATTTTTCTTGGAAGACACATTTGCACGTAGCGATGACTCGAGAGTATTGCAAAGGTTTGAGCAGAGGAATTCGTTTAATGAAGTTGCACAACAAGATGATGCTTACACTGCTCGTGATGTACAAGATAACACAGATGTTCCTAATATCTTTGAGAACCATCACATCAATGACGCCGACGAAAAGGTTGCCTGTCATGTTGTGGACATACAAGAGTTGATCAAGAAGAAGCCAACATTCGAGGACGTTGAGGACGAAGAAGAAGATGACACCATGGGGAATTGCGATTCAGACTAATACACATGGCGAAGATGTTGATGCTGTTGCTGCGGATGATGATTACATTGCTTTTGTCGTATTTTCCGTCAGAAGACATTTTTTATCTACTACGTGAAATTGTGTTTGCTATGAAAACTGAAAGCGGATGAACACGTTGTTTGGTATTTTGCTGTGAGAACATCGCTTGTTATGTATGCTGATTTGTGTTTGATGATTGTATGACAACTAAAACATGATGACATCGTTGTTTAGTTGTACTCATATTTGGCTGTGAAACTTGAATTTGATGACACAGTTTGTTGTTGGACTGCAATTTGCTCGACCTCTTCGAATGAGAACAAAGCTGACCTGACAGGGCCTCTGCTATTTATTTATTTATGAGCAAAAGGGGATACCCCCTGATTTCCGTTAATAGAAATCATTAGATGTTCACAACACTACGCTTAGCCTGCTACACAGGTTTCATTCATTACTAGTTTCAGCAAAGTGCTCATGTCATAGCCACTGAATACATCACGAGTGCTACATACACTGCAAATAAAGAGACAATCATCCTACAAAGCACATTGATTTTGCCCATTATCTTCACAAGCTCTTTCATCTCCTCATTGCTGTCAAGGTTGTTCAGCAGTTGTTGCTTGGCCATGATCAGAGGAACTACATCTTTAACATTCTACTCTGCATCTTCCTCTTCTGTTGTTCCTTCAGTTACTTGTCCAACACCCCAACCTGCTGGTATTGGGATTCCTCGACTAACCAAATAATCAGCATAGTTGCATTCCCCCACATCAGCAACTTCCCAGAAATACAAATCACACGAATCTTCCCTTTTCTGCATGAATCAAATTGGAAGATCATCAACCAAACTATTAAAAAAATCAGCAACTGAAAGCAGCAGAACAACACTTAAACATATTATTACCACATGATTCGGGCATTTGTAGAAGACTCGACCATGGTTGTGGATTGTGGTTGAGATGCAACGGATGACTCTGCGTGATTTGTAGCAGTGGCACCACATGAACGGCATCGGGTTGCGATGAGCAATCGGATGCGGTGCGTGCCGGCGGGGGTGTGATGAGACCCACAGGCGATGGTACGGGTGGAGACTTGGCGCATATCTGGTTGTTGCCTGCTGAAGAGCAGGTGGACGAGCAGCCAACAGACATGGTTGCTGCGGCCAGAGCTTCTAATGCTAGGCAGAGTAAGTAGAGAAGAGGAGAAGCAAACATTGGATATGTCAGTTTCCTTAATTGCAGAGTAGCATAGCACCATATATAGTCATAGTCTAGGTTTGGATTCGAACCAGCTACAGGAGCACGTCTCTTTTTTCTAAAACTCGGCAATGTCTCTTTACTGGTACACTAGCTTGTTCTGTACGCCTTCCCAAGTCTTTGATTTTCTTTCCCTTTTTTGCGAGGAAGGAAGGAGGACAAAATTCAGAGTTCCTAGGACTCGAACCCAAGACCTCTCGGTTGAAAACCAAGGGTGCTAGTCACTTATGTGGCGAACGTTCCCTGTGAGGAGGACGGCAGACGAACGCATTTTCCTCGCAGTTTTCTTCCTATATATAAAAAAGTATGCTACTTGGTGTCCGCTTAGTCAACAAACGATTGTGCCAACCTTGACCGTTGGATTGACATTCAACGTCTGTCGCATTTCTTCAGTCTATTCTTCCTCGTGCCGCCAAAGCCAAACCAGCGCCGACGGGACCGCCTGCTCCCGCCTCCCACGGTTGGCTGTGATCTTCCCCAGCTCATGTTTGTTCCCGTCTGAGGCCTCACCATTGTCCTCCGCCTTGGTTCGCTCGCCGCGGCGCCGCCCTCCAGTGTTGTCAACATGGTCAACAACCGAGAGGAATAAGGAGATAACTATACCTGGTGAGGGTGACACTAGGGACCCAGCAGCGCGCACAGTAATTTTGTTTTTTTCCTTTCTGAAAATGGCTAGCCAGCTATTTTGTTTTTTGCAGAATAACCAACATAGGCCTACTTGCTTTTCTACGCCCTGTTGGGCCGGAAATCTTTCAAGATGAGGAAGGATGCATTTTGCCCAGAAAATGGGCTATAAGTAATAAGAAATGGGCTATAAGTAATAATAAATGGGTTGTAAAATGAAAAAATACAGCAAACAGGCAATTAGTTCCAAAATATTGTTTTCTTTCGGATTTTGATATTTTAAATTTCTTTGTTTTTGTGCGGGTAAAATTTCATTGAATTTAAATTAAGGTATATTTAGATTTAAAATTAATTTAAATCTGGCTAGAAATTTTGGGCTGTATGCTGTTTGGGACAGGCTGACTTGTGGGTCTACTAGGTTAACGTGTACTTTGGCTTTGTCAACTTAGTCCACAAACGGTTCTAGCAGCAGTAACCGTTGGATGTTAATCCAACGGCCGTGCTGCTTCTTCAATATCTGATCTTCTTGCTCCAGCCGCCCAAACCAGCTCCGGTGGGACTGCCTGCTCCCGCCTCCCGTGGCCGGCTGTGCTGCCGCACAGGCTGCACCGCCCCACCCTACTTCATTGCTGGCCAGGCCATTCCTCTACTCACCCACACCTCCTGTTATTTTCCGGCGACAGCAGCCGGACTAGTAAACCCTCGTACTCCCCACTACGTGGGTAACCATTGCCGAGTCTTCCCCAGATCCGTGTCGTTCCCTTCCTAGGCCTCACCGTCGTCCACCGCTATGGTGTTCTCAGCGTGGCCTGGTCAACATGGTCAACGAACGATATCCATCGGACGTGGACTGTATGTGGAGAGGCTGACAACTAGGTCCACAGCTGCACACAAGGAAATACCTCCTTATTACACGCAAAATAATGATTCCTCCACCTGACAGCTGGGACCCACCGGAAGGGTCTCTGTATTTCACGAAAAAAATGTCCCCCCCCCCCCCCCGCTGACATGTCGGACCCACCAGCTATATATTCGCACGCACGGAGGTGCCTCCTTATTACGCACAAAAAAATGAATACCCCTGCTAGCTGGGACCCACCATAGGGGAGGATGACTTGTGGGGCAACTAGGTTGACGGGGACGGAGGGCTTTGTCAACTTAGTCAATATGAACGATTCTAGCTCCAGTGACCGTATGATGTCCATCCAACGGTCGTAGTGCTTCTTCAACCTCTGGTCTTCTTGCTCCAGCCGCCCAAACCAGCGTCGGTCGTGCCGCATGCTCCTGCCTCCCGTGGCCGGTTGTGCTGCCACGTAGGCCTCACCACCCCCTACTATTCACACTGATGGCCAGGACCTACGGCGATGGCAGCCTCACACTGCAGCCGAACCAGTGAACCCTCGTACTCCTCTCCGCGTGGGCATCCACTGCCGCGTCTTCCCCGGCTCCATGTCGTCCCCTTCCTAGGCCTTGCCGTCGTCCACCGCCATGGTGCTCTCGGCACGGCGTGGTCAACGTGGTCAAGGAACGACTTCCATCGGACGTGGACTGTACGTGGAGAGGCTGACAGCTGGGTCCACTGCCGTAGCAAGGAAGTGCCTCCTTATTACACAGAAAATAATGATACCTCCACCTGACAGCAGTGACCCACCGGACGGGCCACTGTATTTTGCAAAAAAATGTTTCCCCCTTGACTGCCGGGATCCACCAGCTACACCTTCACACACAAGGAAGTGCATCCGGGCAAAAAAAACAATTTTCCCCCCTGACTACTGGGACCCACTAGCTACATCTTCGCACGCAAGGAAGTGCCTGACAGTCGGGACCGACCTGGTCGAAGCGTACGTAGCGTTGTCATTCTGGCCGCGAACATGTACGTACATACTAGTCGTTGTAGAGGCGCACACGTGTTGTAGTAGAGGCGCGTACGTGTTGTAGTAGAGGCGCACACGTAGCATGTACACGTACATGCAGCGGCCAGTGTGCAAGAAAGAAAATATGGCCACGTATGTGTACATACGGGAGGGGTCTTGAATGCCTACTCGCGCATACGTACAGCCAAGGCTCGTGTACATGCCTGGGTCGGAATGGAGAAACAGTGTCGTCATCGTTTCATGGGGAGCCAACCGGCTGGGTCGGAATGGAATGCGTCGTCGTGTTCATCGGGAGGGCTTGGAAGGAACAGGCGATGGAAACGAGGCCTGGCGTATCGCAGAACGGAGGAAACGGCCTTCTGTTCGACCGGACACGTTTGAAACGGGATCCTGTTCATCGGGAGGGGTCTGGCGTACCGCAAAACGGAGGAAACGGACCTCTTATGGTCGAAATGGGGGTTCTGTTGATCGGGAGGGGTGTGGCGTACCGCAAAACGGATGAAACAGACTTGTGTCGGAGCGCTACAGTCGAAACGGGGGTCCTATTCATCGGGAGGGGTGTGGCGTACCGCAAAATGGACGAAACGGACTTGTGTTGGAGTGCTACGGTCGAAACGGGGGTCCTGTTCATCGGGAGGGGTGTGGCGTACCGTAAAACGGGACTCCATGGGATACTGTTCATCTCCACCGTCGACCTCCTCCAGCCTCCACGGGCTACCGTCGACCTCCTCCAGCCTCCATGGGCTCCTGTTCATCCAGCCTCCACCGCGCGCTACTCCACCGGCTACTATTCAACCACCCCTCCACGGGCACCCCTCCACCATCTATTGTTCATCCACCCCTCCACGGGCACCCCTCCACCGTCTACTGTTCATCCAGCCCTCCACGGGGTCGTCCTGTTCATCCAACCCTCCACACCATGGGGTCCTGTTCATCCAGAGGCAACGCCACCACTCACTATTCATCCAACCCCCCCCCCCCCCTGCAATGCTCACTATTCATCCCAGAGGCAGCATCAATCGACTTCAGTTAGATGCAGTAACGTAGGAATCACTCGATCGGGTTTAGTTAATAGCCATCGATCGATCTCTCGGGTTCAGTAACACGTAGCCTGCAGTGCAATTGCTCGGGTTCAGTTAGAGCCAACGCCTGCACACACGCGTGTACATGTATGAAAGAAGCGTGCATCGCTCAGCCCCTGACCTCCCACTGTAACCAGGAACTCCCCGAAATTTTCATCGCCCTCGCTTCTACCATGGTTTTTCCGTTATGGACAGCCCAAAGAATGTCATGCAGCTGCGTCTCCGGCCCGCCCAGGATGAAAAGCCCATTTTATGTCATGATTTTTTGTCATAGAAGTAGGAGCCCACCACATCTATGATGATACCGGGTTTTGTCACAATTATCGTCATAGAAGTGTCATATGTATGACAGAAAAAAATTGTTCGGCCCAAAATGTCATGGATGTGTCTTTTTTTGTAGTGCGGGTGTGTGGCGCTGCGCCGCGCGCCTTTAATCGGACGCTCCTCCCGGACCGCCGCGACCCCGCACTGGCAGAGTGAGGCATGGCGCGAGGTAAAGCACCAGGGGTTTGAGGCGGCGCGACGCTACCATCACCAGTGGGCTGCTAAGGTACCTCTTGAGGTCTTGGAAGGCTGCTTCGGCCTCTGGAGTCCACTCGAACGGGCCCCTCTTTTTCATCAACTTGAATAAAGGGAGGGCGCGCTCACCCAGCTTGGAGATGAAGTGCCCTAGCAAGGTCACGCGGCCCGCTAGCTTCTGCATCTCCTTGAGGGTTTGCGACGGGCTCATTCTTTCTATGGCATTGATTTTCTCCGGGTTGGCCTCGATCCCTTTGTGCGACACCTGGAAGCCCAACATCTTGCCAGACGGGATGCCAAACACACTTTTCTGGGTTAACCCGCAGGTTCACCTTGTGCAGGATGGCAAATGTCTCCTCCAGATCTTCAACAAGGGTTCTCGCCTCCCGATATTTCACCACTATGTCATCGACGTATGCCTCGGCATTCCTCCCGAGCTGCTGACCTAGAATGATGTGCATCAGTCATTGGAAGGTCGCTCCGGCATTGTGCAGCCTGAACGGCATGCGGGTGTAGCAGTACACCCCGCACGGGGTTAGGAAAGTCATCTTCTCGACATCCTGCACCGCCATCTTGATTTGGTGATAGCCTGGGAAGGCATCCAGGAAGCACAATAAATCGCACTCGGTGGTGGAGTCGACGATCTGGTCGATGTGCAGAGAGGGAAAGGGTCTTGCGGATAAGCCTTGTTGACATTCGTAAAATCAACGCACATGCGCTCCTTCCCGCCCTTCTTGGGGACGATAACTGGGTTTGCCAGCCAATCTGGATACCGCACTTCCCGAATGACACTGGCTTCTTGTAGCTTGCGGGTCCCTTGGATGATGAATGACTACTTCTCCGGGGCTTGTCGCCGCGCCTTCTATTTTACTGGGCGCGTGTTGGGGCACACCATCAGGCTATGCTTGATTACCCCACGCGGAACCCCGACCAGGTCCGCCGCTTCCCACGTGAACATGTCCTTGTTCGCACGAAGGAAGCCGACCAGCGCCTCTTCCTGGTCTGGAGGGAGGCTAGCGCCTATGGTGAAGGTAAGGCTCGATCCCCCGTCTTCGTCGACCGGCACCTGCTTCGTCTCGGCCCTATCTTGAGAAAACAACTGCTTCTTCTTTGCCGGCGTGGTGTTCGGTCCCTCCGAAGTGCCCCACGCTCCAGAAGGCGAGCTTGAGGGACGTGAGCGTGTCCTTGGTATCTCCCGCCATGGTGAGGACACCGCTACTTCCCGACATCTTCATGAGGTTGTAGCCAGGATGAGTCGCCGCCATGAACCTGGCCAAGGCTGGGTAACCAAGGATGGCATTGTATGGGAGGCCGATGCGGGTGATGTCGAAGTCGGTGAGCTCGGTGTGGTAGTTGTTGCGTGTGCCAAAGGTGACGGGGAGGAGGATCTGCCCTAGAGGGCAGGTGGAGCTGTCAACGACCCCAGAGAAGGGCTTGGTGGGGAGGAACCGACCGTGAGGCACATGAAGCAGGCCGAATGCCTCCACGGAGAGGACGTTGAGGCCAGCGCCGCCATCGATGATGGTCTTGGTGACTGCTACATTGCAAATGGTGGGGGTGCAGAGCATAGGGAGCGCGCCGGCACCGACCGTGGTCTTGGGGTGGTCCCTTGAGTTGAAGGTGAGGTCGGCCTTAGGCGCCACCCAGCCTGGAGGGGCTCCCCGCTGCGCACGAGCGGTGCCCTCCCGGTGGAAGAACTGCTTGACGTGGACGTCCGAGGCCGGTGCTTGCGACCCGCCAAGGATGGCCACGACGGCGTGGGGCGCCGGTGCCGCGAAGCGTGAGACAAAGAGGCCGCGCGACTCTTCCCAGGAGGCCACTGAAGACTCCAGCAAGCCAAGGAGCTAGGCATGCGGCACGCCCGTAAGGGCCACGGGGAGCCAATTCGCCATGACCTTGTCATCGCCGCCGGCTGCCCAGACAGCCTCGGCATACGCTTGGAGGAACCCCGCCGGATCTGCCATGCCATCGTATCGAGGTGGCAACTCCGTCCTAAACTTTGGCAGCCATTGCAGGGGAGAAAGCCCGGTGTCCCGTAGTGCTTCCGAACGTGCCCGGCGGCCCGGCCAGTGGAGCGATGCCCGCCATGGAATCTAAACAGCGAGGGTGGGGTACATCAGATGAGGAGGTGAATCTTCGACGCACCCCTACTTGGCGCGTCAGATGTCGGATTCGGGGCTCCACAAAACCCAAGAAAGGTTCAAATTGTGGGGTGCGTGCAAAGAACTTGATCTCCCCAACCTACCAACTTTTTGCTCTCACGGCCTAGATCTACGAACGAGAAAGGGAAGGGACATGGCAGTTTACCCAGGTTTGGGCCACCTTGCGGTGTAAGACCCTACTCCTGCTTTGGTATGGATTAGGTTCGCGAGGGGCTGAGGATGAACTAGTACATAGGAAGAACAACCTCAAGAGATCAGTTTTTGTGTTGGTGTGAGCTAGTGAGGGGTTCGGGTTCGGTTCCCTTCTGTGGTGGTGGATAACCTATCTATGGAGAGAGGCCTCGGTCCTCTTCCCCCAAAATGTAGGCGGGAAGGGATCCCACAATGGCTAGTTTGAAAGGGGACAAGAAGTACATCCTATCCTGACGAAAGGTGGTCTTCGCCCGCAAAGCCTCTGCTCGTGACGCCACGGTGGGCTCGGTGATGACATCCATCCTGCCGCCCTGGCGGTCTTGGTCTTGTAGCACGGGAATGGAAACCTTTGGCTGATTCCTCGGGACTCCGAGTCTACGCTTGCCTCCTTAGCATCCAAGAGGAAACCTGTTGCTCTACACCCGCCTGGCCTTGGTCGTCATGGCTTACGTCACCTCAACCTCATGAGGTGAGCACCTGCATAGGAATCTCTGCTCCTCAGGAGCTAGCCTAGGGAGGTGGCTCCTCCGGAGGTCTTAGTGCCGTCTGCATCATGAGGGTCTTGTCTTGTCGATGTTGAAGATGGGCCATACCAGGCCGTTGATGGATCCACGCCGTGGGCCGCAGGCAGGCAAGTCTTGGTACCCTGGTTCCCAGAACGCCGACAGATTCTACTCATCTGATAAACTTGAACAACTAAACTTGCATCCCCAGAGAAGTAAAACTGCACATTACCTTATGTAGAAAAATAGAACCATGAATAAGGAAGCACAACCTTGTTCTTTGAGGAGCTACTTTCCTTCAACTTTTTTCAAATATCAGAACTACCAGCCATCTAAAAAAAGAAAGGAATTGTTAAATAATTTTACACTCAACAAAGCAAATTTGCAAAACACATTTGTCAAGGACATTTGGACTGTCTCCACTTGGAAAACATTCGCAATCAACATAAAAATAAAGCAAGTTGCAAGCTCAAGAAACTAGAGTTGTAGACATTTCTTATTCAAAGTATGCATTATTAAAAATTAAAAATTGTAAGGTTATGCAACTAAACTTGCAGACATTGCATGAGAGCATGACGATTCCAATAATTAAAAATAAAAAACCAAGTGAAAATTGCTTGGTCAGACAACCAAAATTGCAGAAATTAATGAATAGCTAGATGACTTGTATCGGAACAAATGAATGCAAAAACATGATTCTAATCATTTGACACACCGGAAAGCACACACCAGAAAAAGTCATAACAAAATAGTGCCTGATGCCTTACTCATTTGTTTTGTCATTGCTCATAAAAAAACTTGCATGCTTAGGGGACTGCAAGGAGAAAATGACCATACATCACAAAACGGAACCTTGGATAAGCAAACTCATACCTTGTTCTTTGAAGAGCTACTTTCCTTCATCTTTTTTGAACCACCACCACCACCAACCATTCTAAAAAACATAGAAGAACATTCATGATTAAAACTCAATCTGCATCTACAGACAAGGGGGAATGCAACCACACAGGCAAGTGAAAATGCAACCATTCCTGGAAAGAGAGGGAAAAAACAAACACAAGCATTTGCAATACATACCTGCCCACAAAAGGTTTGACTGAACCAAGATGATTAAGAATGGCAGATAATAGCATGAGCGCACGAGGGAGAGGAACAAAAGAAGATGATTCCTTTATATAGCGACGGAGAACAGAAGGAAGAGGATTCAAGAAGTGAGGTAGATAGGATGGTGAAAATGGTAGTGGGGCGTAATAGGGGCTAGTTAGTGGGAGTGGTGGGGGACGTATCTACTCGGTTATGGTAGGTTACTTGGTCTTAGTGTGGAGTAGTGGGACACATGGCATGAAACCACCACTCGGAGGTGGCATCAAACCACCACTCTGAGGTGGCATGAAAGTACTACTGTCAATTACGCCACATGAGGACACATGGCATGAAACTACCGCTTTGAGGTGGCAAGAAACTACTACTCTGTAATACACACAGGAGGACAAGTAACATTTCAGGAAGAAGTAGCTCCTGCATTTATACACAGGCAATTGAAACTATAAAAAATAATTGTAAATTTTGCAACACTAGCAACGTGGGCAAAGAAAAAAATTATCTAGAAACTAAATAAAAGTTAGTGATGTCAAAAAGGTGCATGGAGAGTAAGAACAGGAAGAACACATAAATGAAAACAGCTTCAAACTTGAAAGCACCAGTGAAGCAAGCAGTAAGAATATTAAAAAAAAGATGAATTTAAAACTTGCAACACGCGAAAAGTGAGCAAGCAAAAACTGTATTTAGGATCAAATAATACTTACTATTGTTTGATCAATAGTAGGTAGAAAACCAAACAACAGAACATGATCCATGTTGTAAAAAAAGTCGAGAAGCATATGTACAACAAATAAACATCCAGTAAACGAAAAAACATTTGCATATTCTAAGTGACCCAAACATTTGATATAATCTGACCGATCCAAACATGAGCAATCATAGTCTGATGCTTTAACAAAAATGTATCATCTGAAAACAACCCACTTGTGTACTCACTCTAGATATACATAGTAGATATAAAAAATTCAATCGCTAATCATCTGCTACTCAATCTTGCAACATCTTCATTCCAAAAGTAGAATAAACTTGATCAGCACCAACTTTCATTCAAGCCCATGACATCTTCAATCAAACCTACATGAATAAAAAGATATAAGCAACATCCAACATTAAAAGGGTAACAGCAATCAATTGCACAAAATTTTGCACGTACTCATATAAAAATGTGAAAAATTACTTACAATCGAGCAATACTAGAAGTCCAGACAAGTTGCTTTTGATCACTCAACAAATTATGGTCAGTGAACATCATTTCATTCGCCAACCTAATTCGTATATTGGCAATATCTTCATCCTTAATTAAATCATGCATCTTCACTCTTGGCTCCAATGCTTCAAATATAATGATGTATGAATACCACAATCAAGCCTAAGAAAACGAAAAAAAGAAAACATCAGTACATTCATATTTTATTCATTTGGTTGAGAAAGTCAAATGAATCCGAGAAAAAAACCGAGCTTACTCATTTGTTTTTCTAGGCACATCAATAAAATGCACACTCCAGTACCTCCAGTTAAGGTTTCGCTTGGAGCCATACATGTTACACACTCTTTTAAAATTTGGTGTCTGGAAAAATAAATGGGAAGCACATGAATGAGACAGACAACTACTACAAAATGCACACAAAACCAAATTACATGAGTAAAAAATTATGTAAAATATAGTTTTAAAATTTACCAGAATGCTCAAGACCTTCTTGTGAAATTTACTATGTTCATCATATGCTGAATCTAATATAACAAACATTTCACGATGAAAGAGAACCACAAAATCAAACCAATGATTGCTATACAGAGTTGGAAAAATGGGCCTGCATAGTATGAAAATAAGATAATAGTGAATGAGCATACAAATTAAAAGTTGAACGACAAAATAATGAAAAGTTGCACTGTGCTAAATACAGCAATATAACCAACAGGACCAGTTGGAACAAATGAATCAAAAGTTGCACAAGGAAGTAATGAAAACTTGCGCATTGGCAGATAGAGTGATATAGCAGTAAGGATGAAGAAAAAAACTTCATCACATGAATGAATGATTCTGGCGCCATTTGCAAGCTAGAAACATCTCTGGACCATACTTAACTTTTGATCATACATATCTTGAGTGTCATAAGTGTCCATATTGATAAGATGTTCCTGTAGTATAGAAATATTAAAAGAATTACAACAAACCCAACCATGTGCAAAACCTTTTATACCAAAAATAATATGCAAATAGCTACCACTAAAACATCAGAAGAAATATAACAAAATCAAAAGGACTCATAGATATTAGGTGGAAAAAATGGTGAACTCTTGAGTCCTTTGGCTTGTTATCCAAAGACAATTTGCGACACCATGCATTTATAGTGTAAGTGTCAACAAGGCCTTCCATTTGCAAAATAAGTCCCAAATGAAAAAAAGGTGACTAGAACCTTGCCATACTCAATACATGTTTTGCTACAAGCACACAAAAAAAGGACTCTGAGTACTAAAAAGCTAAGAATCCGTGAAAGAAAGGAAAAAATTGAAATAAACAACAAAGCAAAAATTGGAATAGGATAATGAATAGTGAACTTACTATTTGAAATTTTCATCAAGAGACAACTTCACAATAGCATCATGCAAATGAATCATTCTGGAAGTCACTAGATATCTTGATGGTTTCTCATTCACATAAGGAGAAGCATTGTACCTACTGGGATTTACTATTCTTTTTGGGCCATATCTCTTCAACACTAAACCAGAGTTACTAGCACTAGGGATGCTATTTCTCTCATTGTAAATTATCTAAGAATTGCTTAGCAAATGGTTGTGTCTATCTGAATTCTTAACTTGGCAAATGATCTCAACTTCTGGCGAGTTCACAGGGCTATTCTGTCCTGCAGAATCTAAACCATTCTGATAAGAACAAAGTTTAAAGGAAAATACAAGTAAATACACATGTTAAAATTATGCAGAGTTTGTGAGAAAACATAAATGCAGCCAAAAAGAAGGAGAATGTAAAAGAAGAATAAACCTTCATCATAGCAACAGGTGGTCGAGATGTTTCCCCAAGGATGTGATTCTCGTACCCAGAACTTGCTCTTGACCTAGACCTTGGAGTTCCATCCGAATTCTAAAAAAATGATAAAGAGAATTTATAGACAAATTAGTCAACAATAATCATAATGGAGACAATTTTAGTACTCAAAGTATAGGAAAAAAGTATAGTACACCTGAGTAAGTGCATGGGTTGCTGATCGAGAAGGCACAGGAGTAAAATGCGACATTTGAATATTTACAGGCGTTTGATACTGTGAACCCTGTTATATTAGATCAAAAAATTAATTAGGAAAAAAATAGATGGACAAGATACACGACAGAAAGAAATACAGAACATATGTGCATGTATGATGGATAAAACAATAGTTGGACAGTACTGTTTATGCAAAGCTAAAAATCAAGAAAATAAATTCAAGGCGAAACTTGCACATAGTTCTTATAAAAACTAATGATAGTGTGTATGAGCAACTAACTAAGTAATTTTTGATTAAAATTCATACATAGAATGATCAGGGGTTGCAAGACTTCACTGTAAGCAACAAATAGACAACTTCAAAAACCATCTCACCTCATCATGTCGCTGGAAATGACCTTGATTGGATGGCATAGATTGTTCATGATAGCTTTTCTAAGAATTAATTGCAACATCTTCATCTGGAACAAATCAATAAATGATAAGATAACGAAATGGAAAGAAAGAAATGCACATCGTATCAACAAAAAGTAATAAGAAAAATAAAATAATACCTTTGTGCTTGATTTTAATCGAAGTTTCTCAGGAAAAAATGACTTCTTCTCAATACTAACAAACTTGTTCAATGTGCTATGTGATGAAGTAATTTTTGAAGTTGTTCCAACTTGTCCATTTGTAGTCACAAGATGGTTGAAACTCATGCTTTTGCACTTATCATTAGATTCAGTAATAGGCACTAACTCAGGAGGAATAAGTTTCTTCATAAGCTCAAAAACATATTCAAGTTGTTTCTCAACAGTACTGAAATCCAGCTTTCTTCCTTGATACTACAAACATTTAAAAAATAATTCATATGAAAAAACTAAAGTAATATAGCTATAAGAAGAACTAGTGGTAAAAAATAAAGGGCCAATTGCATTTGTCCCCCTAATTTGTGCCCAGTCTCATCTTTACCCCTAAATAAAAACAATGCTCAACTTTGCCCCTGTTCCGTTAACTGCTCTTATAGAAATGCCCTTTTGTATAGTTTCCGTCTAGTCAAAGGCCTTTGACCATTAGATTTTTCTATAAGTGCACTTAACGGTCAAAGGCCTTTGACTGGACGAAAACTGTATGGAAGGGCATTTCTATAAGCGCACTTAACGGAAGAGGGGCAAAGTTGAGCATTGTTTTTATTTAGGGGTAAAGATGAGGTCGGGCGGAAATTTGGGGGGGGGATGTAAATGTCCCAAAAATCAACTACTACAAATTGAAATAGAACTTACAGGGAAAGTTTGACCTACATAGTCAACCCTTTGAAACCTATTAGTTCTTGGATTGCTGTAGTTAATTTCATCTTCATTAAGTAATTATGGAACTTTCCTTTTTCTACCTGAGGCTGAACCTAAACAAATAAGAAGACAATAAGAAAGTAGAATACAAAAAAGGCATGAAGTATACAGTCCTAAAACTAAAAAATGGAAGCATAGGTACAAAAACACACCACCAGTATCATGCAAATGTGTATTTCGGTTACAAGCAATAGGAGAATTTTCAACGATTGAGGACCGATGATCAGTTGGAGAATGGTCATTAAATTCTAAAATAAAATCACAAAGTTAAAGTTAGATAGCTAAAATCAGAGTGCTACAACCTCAGAAAAGGAAAATATAAGAACACAAATATATTTAGATCTACTTTACCATATGTTGTTTAGCAGAATTTTCACTGTTAGCTAGATTATTTGTTGGATCTTGTCTTGAATTTGTATTAGACTCATTGTCCTCATGATTAGCACCACTAGCAAGAACAATGCAATTCAAAGAATCAATAAGCATGTTCTGAGCACCATCAATTTACTTCTCATCAGCAGTTTCGCGAAAACGTCTAGCTAACAAGGATAATTGGTCTTTCACCTTAACAAAATTAGAGACTAATTATATAAATGGAATGGAGAGTGAAACAAGAAAATTAGATAAAAAGGAAATAAAAAAGAAAAGTAAACTTGACAATTACTCAACTAGGAAGTAAGCTGATAACAGTCTTGTCAAGCGCAGATCTAAATTTCACTGTTTCATGGGAAGAATCTTGATGAATGTCACAACAACAAACACTCTGTAATCCAGTAGTGTGGTGAAGCTCCCCGCATTATGAACAATGCCAAATTATGCTATTGATATTTTTGTCTCCTTATTTTCTAATATGAAATTGGATGGAATTGACAGCGCAGTTATGATCTTAGTTTATATACATGCAAAACTTGTCATCTGGCAGCTTGTTTCGGGGTGATATGCTTGATGGCACGCACAAGTCTGCTGAAGACTGTGAGACAAACCCAATATATATTGCAGCAAAGAAGGCAAAACATCTTGAAGATAGCGAGACAACCACAAAGTCATGTCTTGACGTAGTGTTCAAGTTACTTGAGACTAGCAGTCACACAAGCTCACAGAAGTCGCTGCCTAAATCAGTTCGACTTCTTCAGTCTCAACTTCAAGCAGAAAGACATTGTGCAACTCAACTTTGACTTCAAGCAGAAAACTCCAACGAGAACCTCATTGCTAAACAGCTAGAATTGGAAGATATGATCGACATGCTAGGCCGGTCTCATGACCTTGCTCAGCTGCTTGCACAATAGCTCCCGCATGAGGCTAACGTTTCTTGAACTATGTTGAAGTGGTCTTGGTTCAGTATTAGTTTTTTGCGTTGCAATGGCAGGACCTTTGATGCCCAGTTTTTGTAATCTGCTTCTTGGTTGCGCTTGATGATCACTGGTGGCAAACTTTGATGCCCAGTGGATGTAATATGCCCTAATTGCTTTATTGTATAAGTGTAGGTGGAAATTACTATGTAGTAATTTTTCATTGTATAGGTTAGGTTTGCTCTTAATTTCTATTTACTGTATATTCCATCATTCGCTATCAGAAAAAGGGGTGAGCATGCCGAAACATGCGCCCCTAATGGGCCTACTCTTCAGCGGGCCATGATGGGGCTGGCCCGCAACAGGCTTCTCTTGGGCCTGTGCGGACCTGCTATATGGGCCATTCATTGACACTGTAGGCCCATGCCTTTAAATCAAATGGGCCTTTAGTGGCCCTATCGTTTGGTTGGGCCCATGTAGCTTCGGGCCTTTAAGAGGCTGAAAATTCTGCTGGCCTGTTATGGCCTGAGAAGTCCCCATGGGCCATTTGCAGGCCGAAAAGCATGTCGAGCCTCAATGTTCATGAGTCGTCAACGGTCCTTTAGTAGGCTGAAATATACATCGGCACATAATTGGCCCAGTTAAGTGACGGGCCATTATGAGGTTGAAACATATCTCGGGCCTTTGTTGGCCCAATCATATCATGGGCCTTTAAGAGGCCGAAAGTCATGAACAGGCTGGAATGTACGATAGGCCTTTAACATGCCCAACGTCATGTTGGGCTGAAACATTGTCACTGAGATCACATGCCATTAAAGGGCCGAATGTCGCGTCGGACCATATGCTGCCCATGTGCAGCACGGTCCATTACCAGGCCGAAAGACATGTCAGACTGTAATGGGCTCATTTCTACATTGGGCCTCTAACAGGCCGAAACCTCATTGGGCCGTAATGGGGCCAAAATATGGAGCGAACAATTAATGGGCCTGATCTGCCGGTGGGTCACAAATGGGCCATGTTTAAGTAGGCCCTTAGTGGGCCGACCCACTAGAACATGAGAAAATCTTACGGGCCTTTGACTGGGTCAGCCTTTTTAACCTTAATGGACCACTGTTGGGCCAAGCCACATGTTGACATATCATAGGCGCGTCCCGTCCATTCACTGGATGACATCTGGCCCAACACGGAGCTGACGCGTGTTTCCTTTGGCCAATGTGAATTTTACACATGGAAAATCCCCATTGGTCCTGGCTGTTAACGGTTTATCGGATCCTAACTGGAACCTGATAGCTTAATGGCGATCCGTCATGGTGGAAGCCATGTGTCGGTTACCCTTGATGAAAGCATTTCCATGGCGCACAATTTATTGTCACGGAAGTGGACACTTCCATAATGATAAATGCAGTTTTGTCATGGAACACTTCTATGACAGCACACATATAACTATCTTGATTCTGTCATAAAACCTTCATGGATGTACATGCATGACAAAAAATGTGACCTACTGTGACAAACACGTATCATCTCGGAAGGTTTTTTTATAGTGAAAGATTAAGAAAGCATGAAGAATTAGAAACCAATAACAATATTAAAATCACATGTGTAATACTGAAAAAGGAAAAAAATAACTGAGTAAAAGAAAAGAAATTACCAACATAGGGCGGAGGCAGCAACCTTTCTCCAGCATGATAAGTATCTACTTTCAAGTAAAAACCATGTGATCCAAAGTGAAGACCACATGGTCTCCAGCTCGAAGAGCATAGTCGTGAGTGAATTCAAACCAAGCAGAGTCACAAAACTTGGAGTAATGTGCTCGATGCTTAAACACAGCAACATAAGACCTGATCTCCAAAGTGAGGAGAGCATGCTCAGTCCTCTTGTACTGCAATGTCCTGGCAGCAATCCTATGCTCCTCGATGTAATCAGCTAGTACAACTCTCACGTTGCACGGAATATACTGATGAAAAACAACAACAAGATCAACTGGTAGAAAAAAACACCTTAAAAACAAAAAGGATGTACTAGCAAGGATCTACCTAAAACCTAAATATTGCATTCTCAATACAGCAAGTACATGAACATGACTATAAGTACAGCTATAAGAACAACAGTAAACCTAATTCATATATTCAAATATTATAAGCAGGAAAAAAAGAAACATAAAAAACACCTTGAGAAGAGAAGTGATGTATTAGCAAGGTACTACCTAAACCTAACTATAGCATACTCAATAGTGCAAAGTAAAATTGCATGAACTGTTGGGGAACGTAGTAATTTCAAAAAAAATCCTACGCACATGCAAGAACATGGTGGTTCATAGCAACGAGAGGGGAGAGTGTTGTCCATGCACCCTCGTAGACTGAAAGCGCAAGCGTTAAAACAACGCGGTTGACGTAGTCGTACGTCTTCACGATCCGACCGATCCAAGTACCGAACATACGGCACCTCCGAGTTCAGCACACGTTCAGCTCGATGACAATCCCCGGACTCCGATCAAGCAGGGTGTCGGGGAACAGTTCCATCACCATGATGGCGTGGTGACGGTGATGATGTTCTACCGATGCAGGGCTTCGCCTAAGCACCGCTACGATATGATCGAGGTGGAATATGGTGGAGGGGGGCACCGCACACGGCTAAGGAACGATCACGAAGATCAACTTGTGTGTCATGAGGTGCCCCCTGCCCCCGTATATAAAGGAGGGAGGGGGGAGGTGCGGCCGGCCCCTAGGGGTGCGCTTGGAGGATTCCTACTCCCACCGGGAGTAGGACTCCCCCCTCTTGCCTTGTTGGAGAAGGAAGGGGGAAGGGGGAAAGAGGAAAGGAGGGCGCCCCCCCCCTTCCTTGTCCTATTCGGACTAGGGGGAGGGGGCGCGCGGCCTTCCCTGGTCGGCCCTCCTCTTATCCCTTAGGGCCCATGTAGGCCCATTAACCCCCGGCGGTTTCCGGTAACCCCCGAGTACTCCGGTAAAATCCCGATTTCGCCTGGAACGATTCCGATATCCAAATATAGGCTTCCAATATATCAATCTTTATGTCTCCACCATTTTGAGGCTCCTCGTCATGTCCGTGATCACATCCGAGACTCCGAACAACCTTCGGTACATCAAAAACTATAAACTCATAATATAACTGTCATCGTAACGTTAAGCGTGCGGACCCTATGGGTTCGAGAACTATGTAGACATGACCTGGAACAGCTTCCGGTCAATAACCAATAGCGGAACCTAGATGCTCATATTGGCTCCTACATATTCTACGAAGATATTTATCGGTCAAACCGCATAACAACATACGTTGTTCCCTTCGTCATCGGTATGTTACTGGCTCGAGATTCGATCATCGGTATCCAATACCTAGTTCAATCTTGTTACCGGCAAGTCTCTTTACTCGTTACGTAATGCATCATTCCATAACTAACTCATTAGCTACATTGCTTGCAAGGCTTAGAGTGATGCGCATTACCCCGAGAGGGCCCAGAGATACATCTCCGACAATCGGAGTGACAAAACCTAATCTCGAAATACGCCAATTCAACATGTACCTTTAGAGACACTTATAGAGCTCCTTTATAATCACCCAGTTATGTTGTGACTTTTGGTAGCACATAAAGTGTTCCTCCGGTAAACGGGAGTTGCATAATCTCATAGTTATAGGAACTTTGTATAAGTCATGAAGAAAGCAATAGCAACATACTAAATGATCAAGTGATAAGCTAACGGAATGGGTCAAGTCAACCACATCATTCTCCTAATGATGTGATCCCATTAATCAAATAAGAACTCATGTCTATGGTTAGGAAACTTAACCATCTTTGATTAAAGAGCTAGTCAAGTAGAGGCATACTAGTGACATTATGTTTGTCTATGTATTCACACATGTAATATGTTTCCGGTTAATACAATTCTAGCATGAACAATAAACATTTATCATGATATAAGGAAATAAATAATAACTTTATTATTGCCTCTAGGGCATATTTCCTTCAGTCTCCCACTTGCACTAGAGTCAATAATATAGATTACACAGTAATGATTCTAACACCCATGGAGTCTTGGTGTTGATAATGTTTTGCTCATGGAAGAGGCTTAGTCAACGGGTCTGCAACATTCAGATCCATATGTATCTTGCAAATCTCTATGTCTCCCACCTGGACTTGGTCCCGGATGGAATTGAAGCGTCTTTTGATATGCTTGGTCCTCTTGTGAAATCTGGATTCCTTTGCCAAGGCAATTGCACCAGTATTGTCACAGAAGATCTTCATTGGTCCCAATGCACTAGGTATGACACCTAGATCAGAAATGAACTCCTTCATCCAGACTCCTTCATTTGCTGCTTCCGAAGCAGCTATGTACTCCGCTTCGCATGTAGATCCCGCCACAACGCTGTCACGCCCAATATGCGACCCTATCCAAAAGGAACTCGAAGGTCCCACCAAGGATAGACCCGCATATTGAAACGCTTTTGCAAGGTGGATATCATTACATCAACTTTACATAAAAGATGGGGATACATACAAGATGCATACAATGCCACACGAATACAACATCACAGTACATACGAGCATCATCCGACTACGGATGCAACACAAACAGAAACTCAAACGACATCCACCCTGCTAGCCCAGGCTGCCGACCTGGAACCTATCCCTGATCGAAGAAGCAGAAGCTGAACTCAACACAAGCAAGCATCGCTCTCGCTTCAAGATCATCGCATAAACCTGTACCTGCAACTGATGTTGTAGTAATCTGTGAGCCACGAGGACTTAGCAATCCCATTACCATGAGTATCAAGACTAGCAAAGCTTAATGGGAAAGGAAAGGGTAAAGTGGTGAGGTTGCAGCAGCGACTAAGCATGATATGGTGGCTAACATACGCAAGTAAGACCGAGAAGAGAGCAA
Source organism: Triticum timopheevii (assembly GCA_963921465.1). Lineage (NCBI taxonomy): Eukaryota > Viridiplantae > Streptophyta > Magnoliopsida > Poales > Poaceae > Triticum > Triticum timopheevii. The sequence continues at coordinate 521,916,729 of OY997270.1, forward strand.
AAGGAATGGTCGTGAAGCTAGAAATGATCAAGAAGTGATCCTGAACTCCTACTTACGTCAAACATAACCCAAAAACCATGTTCACTTCCCGGACTCCGCCTAAAAGAGACCATCACGGCTACACACGCGGTTGATGCATTTTAATTCGGATCTGGTGTCAAGTTATCTACAACCGGACATTAACAAATTCCCATCTGCCCATAACCGCGGGCACGACTTTCGAAAGTTTATACCCTGCAGGGGTGTCCCAACTTAGCCCATGATAAGCTCTCGCGATCAACGAAGGATATACCTTCTCCCAGGAAGACCCGATCAGACTCGGAATCCCGGTTTATAAGACATTTCAACAAGGGTAAAACAAGACCAGCAAAGCCGCCCGATGTGCCGACAAATCACAATAGGAGCTGCACATATCTCGTTCTCAGGGCACACCGGATGAGCAAGACGTCGGGTTGGCATAGACCCTGGTTTCCCAGGGGGCGCTGGACATCGCTCAGGTTGGACCAACACTCGGAGGAGCACTGGCCCGGGGGGGGGGGGTAAAATAAAGATGACCCTCGGGCTCCGAAAACCCAAGGGAAAAAAAAGGCTAGGTGAGGCAAATGGTAAAACCAATGTTGGGCCTTGCTGGAGGAGTTTTATTCAAAGCAAACTATCAAGGGGGTCCCATAAATCACCCAACCGCGTAAGGAACGTAAAATCCGGGAACATAACACCGGTATGACGGAAACTAGGGCGGCAAGAGTGGAATAAAACACCAGGCATAAGGCCGAGTCTTCCACCCTTTACCAAGTATATAGATGCATTAATTAAAATAAGAGATATTGTGATATCCCAACATAATCCTATCCATCATGGAGCAATCTTCAACTTCACCTGCAACTAACAACGCTATAAGAGGGGCTGAGCAAAGCGGTAACATAGCCAAGCAACGGTTTGCTAGGAGGGGTGTCAAAGGTTAGAGGTTCATGGCAATTTGGGAGGCTTGATGAACAAAAGATAGGTAACGCAGCATAGCGATAGAACGAAGCAACTAGCATAGCAATGATAGTAATGAGATCCAGGGTAGCGGTCATCTTGCCTGAAATCCCGCAAGGAAGAAGAACAAGTCCATGAAGAAGACGAACGGAAGTAGTCGAATGAATCCTCACAATCGCAACATTACCGGAACTAAGAAGCAACACTGGAAAAGAAACAAACAACATGGTAAACACACAAGCATAATCATGGCATGATGCACAATCAAGTATGATGCATGTCCGGTTTAATGAGGCATGGCATGGCAAAATGCAATAACCAATACTACAAGTTAAGTGGAGCTCAATATGCAACGAGTTACATATTGACGAAACACCACATCAATTATTTAGTTCTCTCTCGGTTTTGTACCCAACAATATTAAATGTTGTTAAACATGGCAAGAGGTGAAGCAAGAGAAAACTACCTATCTAAGCAAGTTTAAATGAGGCCGGAAGTAACAAACAACAATTCCAGAAAATCCCCACATGCAAATTATGAATTTGGTACTGTTCTGCCCTAAAACATATTTTACTGTTGTTAAACAATAAAACAAAGTTCACCAAGTTAAACTAGGCATTTTCCACCCCATTTACATATAAAGTTTATTAAAATTGGAGCTACGGTTATTTAGTTACGAAATAAATCATTTTAGCATGTGATTTAAGCAAATTTGAACAAAAATCGTTTTAAACATTTTAAACATGGATGAAAATTGCATATTATGAAACTAGACAAAATTCTAAGCATTTTACATGTATAAAACATTTTAAACCGATGCATGGTTAATTAGTTATAACATGCATGAACATGAGGGTTTTTCTGTAAAACAGCAAACTCTGGATAAATAGCAAAATCGCCGAACTGGAAAAAAACATGATATGGGCCGCATCTGCTAACGTGCTGCACAGGACAGGAGAGTGGCTGGAGGGGCTGCTCACCCATGGGCTGAGGCCCGATTGGAAGCAGAGGGAGGCTGGCTTGGGGGTGCGGCCGGGCCTTGGAGCCCACCTGGCGGTCGCTTGCGGATGAGGCGCAGTCAATGCGGGCGTCGACCGCGTCGTCCTCCTCTCGAACAGAGGCAGCAACAGGACTTGGGGGCGAGCACTCCTGCTCGATGAAGAGGAGGCAGAGGCCTGCGCGAGGGGAAGCAGGGGACGCAGCTTAGGCCTAGCGCGGTTTAGGACTCCGGCGAAGGGTGGCACAGAACAGGATCAAGGCGAGGTGGAAGAGCGGGCGGCGGAGCTTGGTTCCTGGGATGCTGGCGAGGTGGCCGTCCGGGCGAGAAGACGAGCGTGGGGTCGAGCGCTGCTACGGGGTGCTCGTCTCCTGTGTGGCTCGAGCGTGAGGGGGGTCAGGAGGTCGAGGAAGCAGGGCGTGCTCTAGGTGGCCTGAAGGTCAAAGTCGCCGTCGGATTTGGGCGTCCATGGCGGTTTCCTGCTGCTCCTGCAGAAACTCACGAAAGAGAGAGGTGAGGCACGGGGATGAGAAAGGAGAACCAGGAGGGGGCACGACGGGGCGACCTGGCTGGAGCTCGTCGGCGGCTGGATCCGGTGGCTCTAGAGTCGGGGATGCGGGAGTTGCTGCTGCTGCTGCAGGGAGCCTCGGCTCGATGAGGAGATGGAGCTCGGGCGCGGGATGGGGAAGATCGAGCTGGCAGAGGAAGGAGGAGGTGCTCGGCTGGCCGTGATTTGGTTGGGTGGCGCTGAAATTGAGGAGGAGGCGGCGCTGGCTAGGTGAATCGAGGGGATCGGGAGGGATCCCGAGGGAGAAGGTGGCGGCGCTAGGGTAGGATCGCTAGAAATTAGGTGGTATGTCTAGATTAGGTTAGGGGTCTATATATAGTAGGTGGCTAATACGAGAGGGGATTTGAGCCCCTAGATTTTGATCCGACGGCTTCGGTGGTCTAAACAAAGAACGGATGATGCTTAGGATAACTCGGGATTGTTCCGGATCCACTGGTCATGACCTTTTGGGTCGGGTTCGGAGCAAGTTTCGGACGCATGCGAGGGGTCTGAGAGAGGTCGACGAAGACAAGGGGGGGTTTGTTGGTCTTGGAGAAAGAGAGAAGAGAGGGGTCCAATTGGTCTGAGAGAAGGTCAACAAGGACAAGCGGGAATCGAAAACCCGGTTAGACTCGGAACGGCCAACAGAAGCAAGGGGGACACGGCAACTACGAGCGGATGCAAGTTTTATGAAGACAATGCCAATGCAATGCGAATGATGACATGAGACGAGATGCAAAACAAGAACAAAATGCAAAACAACAGACAAAAACCCAACCACGAAGGAAATATCATATTGCATCTCCGGAAAAGGCAAGAGTTGGAGTTACGAATATGGAAAGTTGTATCCGGGGCGTTACAACACTCACCACTACGAGAGGATCTCGTCTCGAGATCTAGGATGGCACCAGAGAGAAACGGAAGAGGAAGAGAAAAGGTAAAACTAAGTTGGTTCTTCAACCAATGAGTGAAACCACGAACCTTGAGAGGTTGAGCAATATAAAAGAAAGAAAACAGCGAAGATGAACATAGTTGAAAACACTCCATTTAGAAAAGAGGAACAAGGGATACGACGAGAACCAAGAGGTTTAGTGATAAGATAGATATTGAAACCACTCCGGTTAAAAAGAGATGCAAGACTTGATAAGATGAAAAGAAATTGAAGAGATGACACAACACTCCGGTTAAATGGATAGGCACGAAAAACATGATCCTCACAATTCGAGATGATGAGTGAAGAGAGGAACATCACCATGACTCCAAAATGAAAGAATAGAAGCTAGATCGTTGTGATAAAGGGAACGGAGAAGGAAATGACAACTCCTACTACAATTGAATTTGGAAAGCACCCTTCCAAGAAGGTTACAATGGAGTTGTTGGAAAACTAACAACGAAAAGAATAAGCTTGTAGTGGGCTTATGGAAACATCTCAACACTTGAGGTGAAATTCTGCCACTAAATAAAAACAATTGCTTGTTTAAGATCAAAGAAGAGATGAAAACTTCTTTCGCAGAGAGGATAGGAGAAAAAATTGGATCATTGATAGTCACCACAATGAGCAACATTCCTTAGGGAAGGCTTTAGGTGAAAACTAACCCAAGATAACTCCAAGGAAGAAAATGATGGGTTTAAAATACCTCATTCTTGACAACATGTGAATCATGAAACACGAACTCAAATTGTCAAGAATGACATAACACCACATCAAAAGATAAGGTAGAAAGAATTGCACTTCGAAATGCAAGAAGAAGAATACTTGAACGCCTCAAAACAAAACATGTGTAGAGCACCATGTTTAATTTTGAGTATAGCTTGGCGGGTCATAACTTTGAGAGAAATCTTGAAGAAGAATTGAAGAATGAAAGAAATCCTTGACGAACCACCATGTAGATCTTCCATGAAGAACTCCGGTAATAAAAGGATGATAGGAAGAAAGAGAAGTTGAAAACACAAGGTGAAGCCTTGCGATGATTTAGATGGAGCTTTGCGACGAGACAATGCGGAAAACTTGGAACTCCGAAAAAGAAAAGATGAAGCATCTCAAACCGAGAAATGTGACATGATGAACAACTCTGGAAAGAAGAAACTAGATCACTTGGATGAAACAATAATAAGAATTATGTTATGCATATCCTTCACCAATTTAAATTGATGAGAAGCAATGGATTTGCATATTACTTATTCCTCTTGAAAGGATTAAGAGAGATATAGAGCAAACTTGAGAAGGTATTGATGGAACCACCGGTGGGATTTGGAAACAACGAATGAATTGATATGATAACGAAGGAAGTGAAATCTTGAACGAACCACCGTAAGAACTGAAAATGAACATAGCAAAGGCACAATTCACTGGGAAGAATTGGAAAACGAATGAAGATACTTGAGGGGATTTAGATACATGAGAACGAAGAGATCATGAGCTGACTAAAGAGTATACTTGAATGATCCACCGGTAAGATTTGGAGAACAACAGCTGAAAGCTGAGAATGAGTAATATTCAGAAATGGTGGCCTTCAGATGATCGAGAAAGGAAGCAACTCGTGAAATGTGTCGGATGGTTGAAAAGAATTCTCACAATCGAAAACAATTATGAGAGGATGGCATAAAGCTAGAACCATGAATCTCTGGAAGAACAGTTAAGGATTTAAGAGGAACTCTTCTTCGGTCTTCAAAATCCAAGACTGACGAGGAGAAACACCACCCAATTGTTGAGACACTCCGGAACAAAAGAAGAATAGAAATGATGAACCAACGATGAAAAGAATTTGAAAGCGATCTTGAAGAAGACATCTGACTGATGAAAATTCATTCTTACGTCAAATTTGGAAATGAATTTGAGAATAACTTCAGAAAAGAATTAGAAGAGTCAGGTAAGATCCTGGGAAAAGACCTGTGGGTTAGGGCCCACTCAAAAGAAAGCACCGTTGGAAATGATTGATTGAAAGGGGGGATTGCACTGGTTGAATTAAATGGCTTGAATGAGATAACAACCTCGAAATATCTCGAACGGATTGAGAATGGAAACACAAGTCTTCTGAGGTATCTTCAACACTCTGGAACAAATGAATAGCAAGAAGTGAGTGATTGAGAGGTGCACCGGCATGAGAAAGCATTTGACACGAGGAAAGGAATATGATCAACACTGAAAGCTTGAATTAATCCACCGGAGAATAAAAAAGAACGAAGGATGATGAACTTGAAACTGTTGAGCATCTTCATGGTAAATCACCGGATAAGAACATCGAAAGAAAATAATTAAAATACTTCTCTCAAATAAAAGGATACATGATTAAGAAATCTGAGTCCTTGAAGTAAAAGGGTGGGAGGGCGGGAAAACAACGGCAACTTGGGGACGGGTGAAACAAACACCGTTGAGAAAACTTAGAATTGATCTTGCGAATGTTGAAATGATCGGATTCACTTGAAGAGAAGCACACCGGTTGGAAAAGAATTAACATGACAACCTCAATGATCAAAAGGATTAGTATTCACATAGCCATATGAGAACATCGTTTAGGAAAGGTATGGAATCAACACTTGACATTGAAGCAACTCGAATACCACAACTCAAAACAAAACAAAGGATTGGCTTGCAGAATAAGCCGGAACAAACATATGATAGATCCCATATCGTATCATGTGTCTGTTGGAAAGATATCCTACGAGCTACTTGAATTCCCACCTAAAAACTCCCGAAACTTTCTGGTTATGCAATCTGGTGTTGGGGATACAGGGGAAGCAATATATCTCACCCAAACTAACAATACCTACATCCAGCTATATCCATCCGTCAACACATAACCAAGAAAACTTCAAAAATCGTGTACCTCAACCTTCGAAAAGCATCCTTTATACGAGTTATGGCAATACTCCCGAACTCCCCAGTACTGGGTGACGTCGAGATTATCTCACCAACAAGTGCATAAAAGAGATTTTTGATGTCGGCAAAACTCAGGTATTCCAGAACTGCAACGATAAAATTGTGATGACAACACCTCAGAGCTCAACTCCCCAGGTTAAAGCCACATAATAGAAAGGAGGCACCAAGAACAATGTTCTCGTCACAAAACCATCGGAATGATTCCAAGATACCCACGTGATCCTAAATTTTTTTTAGTGAAATTTGAGGAGAGGAAAGGCAAAACATCTACGTCAGGAGTCCTTACCAGAGCGACGAAGGGGGCTGAGGAGTAAAAAGAATCCTACTCTCCGATATATATAATCCTAAGACTCAAAATAGTTTTCTTCTAGACTCAACAACGGCCAACAATCAAGAGGGCTCCTATGGTCGGTCGAGGCTCTCATTACCAACTTATCACGCCCAATATGCGACCCTATCCAAAAGGAACTCGAAGGTCCCACCAAGGATAGACCCGCATATTGAAACGCTTTTGCAAGGTGGATATCATTACATCAACATTACATAAAAGATGGGGATACATACAAGAGGCATACAATGCCACACGAATACAACATCACAATACATACGAGCATCATCCGACTACGGATGCAACACAAACAGAAACTCAAACGACATCCACCCTGCTAGCCCAGGCTGCCGACCTGGAACCTATCCATGATCGAAGAAGCAGAAGCAGAACTCAACACAAGCAAGCATCGCTCTCGCGTTAAGATCATCGCATAAACCTGTACCTGCAACTGATGTTGTAGTAATCTGTGAGCAACGAGGACTCAGCAATCCCATTACCATGAGTATCAAGACTAGCAAAGCTTAATGGGAAAGGAAAGGGTAAAGTGGTGAGGTTGCAGCAGCGACTAAGCATGATATGGTGGCTAACATACGCAAGTAAGAGCGAGAAGAGAGCAAAAGGAACGGTCGTGAAGCTAGCAATGATCAAGAAGTGATCCTGAACTCCTACTTACGTCAAACATAACCCAAAAACCATGTTCACTTCCCGGACTCCGCCGAAAAGAGACCATCACGGCTAGACACGCGGTTGATGCGTTTTAATTCGGATCTGGTGTCAAGTTATCTACAACCGGACATTAACAAATTCCCATCTGCCCATAACCGCGGGCATGACTTTCGAAAGTTTATACCCTGCAGGGGTGTCCCAACTTAGCCCATGATAAGCTCTCGCGATCAATGAAGGATATACCTTCTCCCAGGAAGACCCGATCAGACTCGGAATCTCGGTTTACAAGACATTTCGACAATGGTAAAACAAGACCAGCAAAGCCGCCCGATGTGCCGACAAATCCCGATAGGAGCTGCACATATCTCGTTCTCAGGGCACACCGGATGAGCAAGACGTCGGGTTGGCATAGACCCTGGTTGCCCAGGGGGTGCCGGACATCGCTTAGGTTGGACCAACACTCGGAGGAGCACTGGCCCGGGGGGGTAAAATAAAGATGACCCTCGGGCTCCGGAAACCCAAGGGAAAAAAGGCTAGGTGAGGCAAATGGTAAAACCAATGTTGGGCCTTGCTGGAGGAGTTTTATTCAAAGCGAACTGTCAAGGGGGTCCCATAAATCACCCAATCGCGTAAGGAATGCAAAATCTGAGAACATAACACCGGTATGACGGAAACTAGGGCGGCAAGAGTGGAACAAAACACCAGGCATAAGGCCGAGTCTTCCACCCTTTACCAAGTATATAGATGCATTAATTAAAATAAGAGATATTGTGATATCCCAACATAATCCTGTCCATCATGGAGCAATCTTCAACTTCACCTGCAACTAACAAAGCTATAAGAGGGGCTGAGCAAAACGGTAACATAGCCAAGCAACGGTTTGCTAGGAAGGGTGTCAAAGGTTAGAGGTTCATGGCAATTTGGGAGGCTTGATGAGCAAAAGATAGGTAACACAGCATAGCGATAGAACGAAGCAACTAGCATAGCAATGATAGTAATGAGATCCAGGGTAGCGATCATCTTGCCTGAAATCCCGCAAGGAAGAAGAACAAGTCCATGAAGAAGACGAACGGAAGTAGTCGAACGAATCCTCACAATCACAACATTACCGGAACTAAGAAGCAACACCAGAAAAGAAACAAACAACATGGTAAATGCACAAGCATAATCATGGCATGATGCACAATCAAGTATGATGCATGTCCGGTTTAATGAGGCATGGCATGGCAAAATGCAACAACCAATACTACAAGTTAAGTGTAGCTCAATATGCAACGAGTTACATATTGACGAAACACCACATCAATTATTTAGTTCTCTCTCAGTTTTATACCCAACAATATTAAATGTTGTTAAACATGGCAAGAGGTGAAGCAAGAGAAAACTACCTATCTAAGCAAGTTTAAATGAGGCCGGAAGTAACAAACAACAATTCCAGAAAATCCCCACATGAAAATTATGAATTTGGTACTGTTCTGCCCTAAAACATATTTTACTGTTGTTAAACAATAAAACAAAGTGCACCAAGTTAAACTAGGCATTTTTCCACCCCATTTACATATAAAGTTTATTAAAATTGGAGCTACGGTTATTTAGTTACGAAATAAATCATTTTAGCATGTGATTTAAGCAAATTTAAACAAACATCATTTTAAACATTTTAAACATGGATGAAAATTGCATATTATGAAACTAGATAAAATTCTAAGCATTTTACATGTATAAAACATTTTAAACCGATGCATGGTTAATTAGTTATAACATGCATGAACATGAGGGTTTTTCTGTAAAACAGCAAACTCTGGATAAATAGCAAAATCGCCGAATTGGAAAAAAACATGATATGGGCCGCATCTGCTAACGGGCTGCACAGGACAGGAGAGTGGCTGGAGGGGATGCTCACCCATGGGTTGAGGCCCGATTGGAAGCAGAGGGAGGCCGGCTGGGGGGCGCAGCTGGGCCTTAGAGCCCACCTGGCGGTCGCTTGCGGACGAGGCGCAGTCAACGCGGGCGTCGACCGTGTCGTCCTCCTCTCGAACAGAGGCAGCAACAGGACTTGGGGGTGAGCGCTCCTGCTCGATGAAGAGGACGCAGAGGCCTGCGCGGGGGGAAGCAGGGGACGCAGCGGCGGCCTAGCGCGGTTTAGGACTCCGGCGAAGGGCGGCACAGAGCAGGATCAAGGCGAGGCGGCAGAGCGGGCGGCGGAGCTTGGTTCCTGGGATGCTGGCGAGGTGGCCGTCCGGGCGAGAAGACGAGCATGGGGTCGAGCGCTGCTACGGGGTGCTCGTCTCCTGTGTGGCTCGAGCGTGAGGGGGGTCAGGAGGCCGAGGAAGCAGGGCGTGCTCTGGGTGGCCTGAAGGTCAAAGTCGCCGTCGGATTTGGGCGTCCATGTCGGTTTCCTGCTGCTCCTGCAGAAACTCACGAAAGAGAGAGGTGAGGCACGGGGATGAGAAAGGAGAACCAGGAGGGGGCACGACGGGGCGACCTGGCTGGAGCTCGTCGGCGGCTGGATCCGGTGGCTCTAGAGTCGGGGATGCGGGAGTTGCTGCTGCTGCTGCAGGGAGCCTCGGCTCGATGAGGAGATGGAGCTCGGGCGCGGGATGGGGAAGATCGAGCTGGCAGAGGGAGGAGGAGGTGCTCGGCTGGCCATGATTTGGTTGGGTGGCGCTGAAATTGAGGAGGAGGCGGCGCTGGCTAGGTGAATCGAGGGTATCGGGAGGGATCCCGAGGGAGAAGGTGGCGGCGCTAGGGTAGGATCCCTAGAAATTAGGTGGTATGTCTAGATTAGGTTAGGGGTCTATATATAGTAGGTGGATAATACGAGAGGGGATTTGAGCCCCTAGATTTTGATCCGACGGCTTCGGTGGTCTAAACAAAGAACGGATGATGCTTAGGATAACTCGGGATTGTTCCAGACCCACTGGTCATGACCGTTCGGGTCGGGTTCGGAGCAAGTTTCGGACGCATGCGAGGGGTCTGAGAGAGGTCGACGAAGACAAGGGGGGTTTTGTTGGTCTCGGAGAAAGAGAGAAGAGAGGGGTCCAATTGGTCTGAGAGAAGGTCAACAAGGACAAGCGGGAATCGAAAACCCGGTTAGACTCGGAACGGCCAACAAAATCAAGGGGGACATGGCAACTACGAGCGGATGCAAGTTTTATGAAGACAATGCCGATGCAATGCGAATGATGACATGAGACGAGATGCAAAACAAGAACAAAATGCAAAACAACAGACAAAAACCCAACCACGAAGGAAATATCATATTGCATCTCTGGAAAAGGCAAGAGTTGGTGTTACGAATATTGAAAGTTGTATCCGGGGCGTTACAGACACTTTGTTTAGAACTGCACCAACTGACAGCTCCATCGTTCAATATAAACACGTATCTAGTTTGCGATTTAGAATCGTCCGGATCAGTGTCAAAGCTTGCATCGACGTAACCTTTTACGACTAGCTCTTTGTCACCTCCATAAACGAGAAACATATCCTTAGTCCTTTTCAGGTATTTCTGGATATTCTTGACCGCTGTCCAGTGATCCACTGTTGGATTACTTTGGTACCTCCCTGCTAAACTTATTGCTAAGCGTACATCAGGTCTGGTACACAGCACGGCATACATGATAGAGCCTATGGCTGAGGCATAGGGAACATCTTTCATTTTCTCTCTATCTTCTACTGTGGTCGGGCATTGAGTCTGACTCAACTTCACACCTTGTATTACAGGCAAGAACCCTTTCTTTGCCTGATCCATTTTGAACTTTTTCAAAAACTTTATCAAGGTATGTGCTTTGTGAAAGTCCAATTAAGCGTCTTGATCTATCTCTATAGATCTTGATGCCCAATATGTAAGCAGCTTCACCTAGGTCTTTCATTGAAAAACTTTTATTCAAGTATCCCTTTATGCTATCCAGAAATTCTAATTCTATATCATTTCCAGTTAACAATATGTCATCTACATATAATATCAGAAATGCTACAGAGATCCCACTCACTTTCTTGTAAATATAGGCTTCTCCAAAAGTCTGTATAAAACCATATGCTTTGATCACACTATCAAAGCGTTTATTCCAACTCCGAGATGCTTGCACCAGTCCATAAATGGATCGCTGGAGCTTACACACTTTGTTAGCACTTTTTGGATCAACAAAACCTTCTGGTTGCACCATATACAACTCTTCTTCCAGAAATCCATTCAGGAATGCAGTTTTGACATCCATTTGCCAAATTTCATAATCATAAAATGCGGCAATTGCTAACATGAATCGGACAGACTTAAGCATCGCTACGGGTGAGAAAGTCTCATTGTAGTCAACTCCTTGAACTTATCGAAAACCTTTCGCAACAAGTCGAGGTTTGTAGACAGTTATATTACCATCAGCGTCAATCTTCTTCTTGAAGATCCATTTATTTTCGATGGCTTGCCGATCATCGGGCAAGTCAACCAAAGTCCATACTTTGTTTTCATACATGGATCCCATCTCAGATTTCATGGCCTCAAGCCATTTAGTGGAATCTGGGCTCATCATCGCTTCCTCATAGTTCGTAGGTTCGCCATGGTCAAGTAACATGACTTCCAGAATAGGATTGCCGTACCACTCTGGTGCGGATCTTACTCTGGTAGACCTACGAGGTTTAGTAGTAACTTGATCTGAAGTTTGATGATAAATATCATTAGCTTCCTCATTGATTGGTGTAGTTGTCACAGGAACCGGTTCTTGTGAAGAACTACTTTCCAATAAGGGAGCAGGTACAGTTACCTCATCAAGTTCTACTTTCCTCCTACTCACTTCTTTCGAGAGAAACTCTTTCTCTAGAAAGGATCCGATTTTAGCAATGAAAATCTTGCCCTCAGATCTGTGATAGAAGGTGTACCCAATAGTCTCTTTTGGGTATCCTATGAAGACACATTTCTCCGATTTGGGTTCGAGCTTATCTGGTTGAAGTTTCTTCACATAAGCATTGCAGCCCCAAACTGTAAGAAACGACAACTTTGGTTCTTGCCAAACCATAGTTCATAAGGCGTCATCTCAACGGATTTTGATGGTGCCCTATTTAATGTGAATGCGGCCGTCTCTAAAGCATAACCCCAAACGATAGCGGAAAATTAGTAAGAGACATCATAGTTCGCACCATATCGAGTAAAGTACGATTACGACATTCGGACACACCATTTCGTTGTGGTGTTCCGGGTGGCGTGAGTTGCGAAACTATTCCGTATTATTTCAAATGTAAACCAAACTCGTAACTCAAATGTTCTCCTCCATGACCAGATCATAGAAATTTTATTTTCTTGTTACAATGATTTTCCACTTCACTCTGAAATTCTTTGAACTTTTCAAATGTTTCAGACTTGTGTTTCATCAAGTAGATATACCCATATATGCTCAAATCATCTGTGAAGGTGAGAAAATAACGATACCCGCCGCGAGCTTTAATATTCATTGGACCACATACATCAGTATGTATGATTTCCAATAAATCAGTTGCTCGCTCCATAGTTCCGGAGAACGGCGTTTTAGTCATCTTGCCCATGAGGCACGGTTCGTAAGTACCAAGTGATTCGAGAAGTCCATCAGTATGTAGTTTCTTCATGCGCTTTACACTGATATGACCTAAACGGCAGTGCCACAAATAAGTTGCACTATCATTATCAACTCTGCATCTTTTGGCTTCAACATTATGAATATGTGTATCACTACTATCGATATTCAATACAAATAGACTACTCTTCAAGGGTGCATGACCATAAAAGATATTACTCATATAAATAGAACAACCATTATTCTCTGATTTAAATGAATAATTGTCTCGCATCAAACAAGATCCAGATATAATGTTCATGCTTAACGTTGGCACCAAATAACAATTATTTAGGTCTAAAACTAATCCCGATGGTAGATGTAGAGGTAGCGTGCCGACCACGATCACATCGACTTTGGAACCATTTCCCACGCGCATCGTCACCTCGTCCTTAGCCAATCTTCGCTTAATCTGTAGTCCCTGTTTCGAGTTGCAAATATTAGCAACAGAACCAGTATCAAATACCCAGGTGCTACTGCGAGCATTAATAAGGTACACATCAATAACATGTATATCACATATACCTTTGTTCACTTTGCCATCCTTCTTATCCGCCAAATACTTGGGGCAGTTCCGCTTCCGGTGTCTAGTCTGCTTGCAGTAGAAGCACTCAGTCTCAGGCTTAGGTACAGACTTGGGTTTCTTCTCTTAAGCAGCAACTTGTTTGTTGTTCTTCTTGAAGTTCCCCTTCTTCTTCCCGTTGCCCTTTTTCTTGTAACTAGTTGTCTTATTGACCATCAACACTTGATGCTCCTTCTTGATTTCTACCTCTGCAGCCTTTAGCATTGCGAAGAGTTCGGGAATAGTCTTGTCCATCCCTTGCATATTATAGTTCATCACGAAGCTCTTGTAGCTTGGTGGCAGTGATTGGAGAATTGTGTCAATGACACTATCATCAGGAAGATTAACTCCCAGTTGAATCAAGTGATTATTATACCCAGACATTTTGAGTATATGTTCACTGACAGAACTATTCTCCTCCATCTTACAACTATAGAACTTATTGGAGACTTCATATCTCTCAATCCGGGCATTTGCTTGAAATATTAACTTCAACTCCTGGAACATCTCATATGCTCCATGATGTTCAAAACGTCGTTGAAGACCTGGTTCCAAGCCGTAAAGCATGGCACACTGAACTATCGAGTAGTCATCAGCTTTGCTCTGCCAGACGTTCTTAACATCATCAGTTGCATCTGCAGCAGGCCTGGCACCCAGCGGTGCGTCCAAGACGTAATTCTTCTGTGCAGCAATGAGGATAATCCTCAGGTTACAGACCCAGTTCGTGTAATTGCTACCATCATCTTTCAACTTAGCTTTCTCAAGGAATGCATTAAAATTCAACGGAACAACAGCACGAGCCATCTATCTACAATAAACATAGACAAGCAAAATACTATCAGGTACTAAGTTCATGATAAATTTAAGTTTAATTAATCATATTACTTAAGAACTCCCACTTAGACAGACATCTCTCTAGTCATCTAAGTGATCACGTGATCCAAATCAACTAAACCATGTCCAATCATCACGTGATATGGAGTAGTTTCAATGGTGAACATCACTATGTTGATCATATCTACTATATGATTCACGTTCGACCTTTCGGTCTCCATGTTCCGAGGCCATATTTGTATATGCTAGGATCGTCAAGTTTAACCTGAGTATTCCGCGTGTGCAACTGTTTGCACCCGTTGTATTTGAACGTAGAGTCTATCATACCCGATCATCACGTGGTGTCTCAGCACGGAGAACTTTCGCAACGGTGCATACTCAGGGAGAACACTTCTTGATAATTAGTGAGAGATCATCTTAAAATGCTACCGTCAATCAAAGAAAGATAAGATGCATAAAGGATAAACATCACATGCAATCAATATAAGTGATATGATATGGCCATCATCATCTTCTGCTTGTGATCTCCATCTCCGAAGCACTGTCGTGATCACCATCGTCACCGCTGCGACACCTTGATCTCCATCGTAGCATCGTTGTCATTTCGCCATCTATTGCTTCTACGACTATCGCTACTGCTTAGTGATAAAGTAAAGCAATTAAAGGGCGTTTGCATTTCGTACAATAAAGCGACAACCATATGGCTCCTGCCAGTTGCCGATAACTTCGGTTACAAAACATGATCATCTCATACAATAAAATATAGCATCACATCTTGACCATATCACATCACAACATGCCCTGCAAAAACAAGTTATACGTCCTCTACTTTGTTGTTGCAAGTTTTACATGGCTGCTATGGGCTGAGCAAGAACCGTTCTTACCTACGCATCAAAACCACAACGATAGTTCGTCAAGTTAGTGTTGTTTTAACCTTCTCAAGGACCGGGCGTAGCCACACTCGGTTCAACTAAAGTTGGAGAAACTGACACCCGCCAGCCACCTGTGTGCAAAGCACGTCGGTAGAACAAGTCTCGCGTAAGCGTACGCTTAATGTCGGTCCAGGCCGCTTCATCCAACAATACCGCCGAACCAAAGTATGACATGTTGGTAAGCAGTATGACTTGTATAGCCCACAACTCACTTGTGTTCTACTCGTGCATGTAACATCAACGCATAAAACCTAGGCTCGGATGCCACTATTGTGGAACGTAGTAATTTAAAAAAAATCCTACGCACACGCAAGAACATGGTGATGCATAGCAACAAGAGGGGAGAGTGTTGTCCACATACCCTCATAGACCGAAAGCGGAAGCGTTATAACAACGTGGTTGATGTAGTTGTACGTCTTCATGATCCGACCGATCCAAGTACCGAATGTGCGGCACCTCCGAGTTCAGCACACGTTCAGCTCGATGACGATCCCCGGACTCCGATCTAGCAGGGTGTCGGGGAAGAGTTCCGTCACCACGACGGAGTGGTGACGGTGATGATGTTCTACCGACGCAGGGCTTCGCCTAAGCACCGCTACTATATGACTGAGGTGGAATATGGTGGACGGGGGCACCGCACACGGCTAAGGAACGATCACGAAGATCAACTTGTGTGTCATGAGGTGCCCCCTGCTCCCGTATATAAAGGAGGGAGCGGGAGGTGCGGCCGGCCCCTAGGGGTGCGCCTGGAGGAGTCCTACTCCCACCGGGAGTAGGACTCCCCCCTCTTGCCTTGTTGGAGAAGGAAGGGGGAAGGGGAAAAGAGGAAAGGGGGGCGCCCCCCCCCCTTCCTTGTCCTATTTGGACTAGGGGGGAGGGGGCGTGTGGCCTGCCCTGGCTGGCCCTCCTCTTCTCCCTTAGGGCCCATGTAGGCCCATTAACCCCCGGGGGGGTTCAGGTAACCCCCCGGTACTCCGGTAAAATCCCGATTTCACCCGGAATGATTCCGATATCCAAATAGAGGCTTCCAATATATCAATCCTTATGTCTCGACCATTTCGAGACTCCTCGTCAGTTCCGTGAACACATCCGGGACTCCGAACAACCTTCGGTACATCAAAAACTATAAACTCATAATATAACTGTCATCGTAACGTTAAGCGTGCGGACCCTACGGGTTCGAGAACTATGTAGACATGACCGAGAACAGTTTCCGGTCAATAACCAATAGCGGAACCTGGATGCTCATATTGGCTCCTACATATTCTACGAAGATCTTTATCGGTCAAACCGCATAACAACATACGTTGTTCCCTTAGTCATCGGTATGTTACTTGCTCGAGATTCGATCGTCGGTATCTAATACCTAGTTCAATCTCGTTACCGGCAAGTCTCTTTACTCGTTACGTAATGCATCATTCCGTGACTAACTCATTAGCTACATTGCTTGCAAGTCTTATAGTGATGTGCATTTCTGAGAGGGCCCAGAGATACCTCTCCGACAATCGGAGTGACAAAACCTAATCTAAAAATATGCCAATTCAACATGTACCTTTGGAGACACCTGTAGAGCTCCTTTATAATCACCCAGTTACGTTGTGACGTTTGGTAGCACACAAAGTGTTCCTCCGGTAAACGGGAGTTGCATAATCTCATAGTTATAGGAACTTTGTATAAGTCATGAAGAAAGCAATAGCAACATACTAAGCGATCAAGTGCTAAGCTAACGGAATGGGTCAAGTCAATCACATCATTCTCCTAATGATGTGATCCCATTAATCAAATAACAACTCATGTCTATGGTTAGGAGACTTAACCATCTTTGATTAATGAGCTAGTCAAGTTGAGGCATACTATTGACATTATGTTTGTCTATGTATTCACACATGTAATATGTTTCCGGTTAATACAATTCTAGCATGAATAATAAACATTTATCATGATATAAGGAAATAAATAATAACTTTATTATTGCCTCTAGGGCATATTTCCTTCATGAACATGATTATAAAAATACAGCTATAAGAATAGCAAGAACCTATTTCACATATCGAAAACTACTATAAGTAAAAAATAAGAAAACATAAAAAACACTTTCAAAAAGAGAAAGGATGTACTTGCAAAGACCTAGCTAAGACTAACTATAGCATTCTCAATACTGCAAGTAGAAAAATGCATGAACACGACTATAAGTACACCCATAAGAACAACAAAAACCTATTTTATGTATTCAAGTAGTAAATCTGGAAAAAATCATATTGTCCATGATGATACATACATGCTATTTCACTGATTATTGCAAGCACATACACTACTATCTACAAAATTAGTCAAGATATAAAACAAATAATTAATACCACGCACCATCCTCCTGAAGCAATCCTCATCAAGGATAGCATCAAAAACTTGAGGAACTGCTTCAGCTAGCACAGGCAGGCAAGGAGCACCCGGACAATGACACACGGGGCAAACCATAGCTACAAAAAAAGGGTTATATAAAAAGAAAATTTTATGTAATTACCCAATTATATTTCTAACCATCTTTCTCACATTATATCTGTAATTACAGAACAGGGGTATAAGAAAAGTTGGACAACCTACAAATGCACAAAACCTAAGAAAGAAACCTCAAGAAATGAATTCCTACTCTAGATAGATATCTTCAAGGAAGAGAAATACAAAAAACCTCACTAAAATTCATAATTACAACTAAAACTTGCATAAACTGCTCAATAGAAAGAGGAATAATATCATGGATAGATACAAAATAGAAACATTGTTTAAAGGGTGAAAACATTCATGCACACCATTCACAAAAATTTCACAAATGGTAGATAAGCAAAGAGATAGAAAATGTGTTTAACATGATATTAAAATCTACCTAATTATGAATATATATGACATGCATTAATTATGAAGCTTAAAATCTACCTAATTTACAAGACCACCCTTCACAAATTGCACATGTGAACTCTAAGCAAAATATAAAGAGGGATTTAACAACATACAGTACAAAATGAAAACATAGAAAATCCTACCAAATTTATCTAAATACACAACATGATATAGCAATGTTGCACAAACTAGATGAAATTGTGTTTAATTTGTTACAAAATATAAAAAATATTCTAATTATAGCATGCTATATAACAGATAAAAGGAAATCTCTAAAAATGAATTCCTACTGCAGATAGATAAGATCAAAAGAACTGAATTATAGAAACAAACCTCCCTAAAATTCATCAATACGCATGCTTACATTGGAAATCAATACAAGTAATACTCAGGCTTACATTGGAAATTCATCAATACTCATGCTTAAATAAACATTGACAAACTAGCAAAAAAGTGCCAAAACTACACCTGCATCAGTAGGGAAAACCTTAGAGATAACACTAGATTAACTAAATACACATAAAAGATATCATCTTTGAACAGATACACATAAAAAGATTGACCAAAAAATCATTAACAAGCACACATTATAGCAAATCTCAACTTACCCTAACAAATCAAAAGAACCCTAACTGTACTACTCAAACTACCACCAAATACACAAATAAATCTTAACTAACCCTAACCATTCAAAATAACCCTGAACATACTTCTCCTACTACCACCAAATACACAAAAAATCTGAACTTACCCTAAGCAGTCAAAAGAACCCTAGCCATACTACTCCTACTACCACCAAAAACACAAATCTAAAAGTAAACACTAATCAGACGAAAAATAGATCAAATCTGAAGAATACAAAAAAACACTAACCGAAGCATCATATACAAAATAGAACACTAACCACCTAATCGTACTACCACGAAACAACAAGAACCCTAACCTGGTCACCCTAATCAGGCAAACATTAGAGCAAATCTAAAGATTACAGAAACACAAACCAAAAAGCATCAGAAACAAGAAACCCTAACCAAAAAACTCACCACCACCCTAAAACTTTACAAAGAGAAGATTCAAGAGAAGGAAAAAGTACCTGGAAAGGAGTAAATGCACCAAGGTAAATCCCTGAAGCAAGAAAATCCTCGAGTTATGAATCCTGCAAACACAACAGCAAGATAGAAAAGAAGAACCACCTCAGTAACTTCAAACCCTAGAACGGATCTAACAAGAAAGAGAGCATAGAGGAAAGACGCACAACAGATAAACAAGCCTACAAACCCTAGCTCTACAGAAGATGAGAAAAAGACACGAAGCGAAGAGAGACTGAGAGCCGAGGGGAAACTGGCTGACAAGATTCCACAAAGCAAAGAGATAAGAAGAGAACGACCGATGCTCGGGATACCAGAATCGGACTGGGCTCCAAGCCTGTTAACGAGCGTGCACAAATAGATAAAGGGTGCCCACGAGGCATAGCGAGACCAATCAGCAAAATCGATTGACCCATAAGAACACTCAGTCGATTCCACCTAGGCCCAACTGACCACCGAAAATAGAACAGAAAAAAAACGCAAATCTCAAACCACAAATCCAACGGCCAAAAATTCGACTGACCCAAAATGAAAAAAATCAGCCGACTAAAAAGTAGCTAAAGTGCATCAAATAACTTTAGATTGTAAGAAAATTGTACAAATGAAAACGTTTGCCAAAAAATCATCACTTTTAAGCTACATATAAATCATTGGCAGGAAACAGAGAGGTGTACGGTTTACCTTCAGATTTTTGTGTCATTCCAGGATGACAAAAAACTGAAAAATCCTGATCAGCTAAATATTACCATGAAAGCTGCGATATATATGTAACCAAAAAAGAGATATCTCAGCAGTCCACTGCACTTTCCCGACTCCAAAAGATGGCCTCCATGCATTAAGATAATTTAAGATGCAAATTACGGTGGCTGTAGCATGACGAGCTGACCAGGTTGTCGTGGAAGTGGAACACGGCAAATATTTGAATAAAAAATATCAGATCTGGGAGATGAGGATGGGAAAAACTTGGCAAGGTCATGTAAGGAAAGCATAGGGCTTGGGGAGAGAGAGAGAGAGAGAGAGAGAGGGCTGGCTACGTGAGATGCGTGTGCACGCAGCTCATCAGTGTCGGAGGCTGGCCTAGCCGTTCCTCTGCAGAGGCCTCATGTTGCAGCTCTGTAGAGGCCTCACGTTGCAGCTCTGCAGAGGCCGTCTTGATGATTGATGAGCAACATGCTCCTCCAGTTTCTCCAAATGTGTTGCTGCTTTGCCTGCTTCAGAGCTGCAACGTGAGGCCTCAGCAGAGAAACGGCTAGGCCGGAACCTGTAAGTGCATTTAGTGCCCCTTAGTGATTTTGGTGTATTGAAGACTTATAGGTTAAGGGACTAATGTGTTTGTGAGTGTACATAGGTCTATAAGTCTATGAGGAGTTTGATATTTACAGGGAAAGCCAACCACTAAAAATGAATATCTTCGACTGAAGATTTTGGTATTTCTGAAGACTTTCATGAAGACATTGAAAGTGAAGAAATTGGTGTTACCGTGAAGACTTGATATTCATGCGAGGAATATGAAGCTTGAAGACTTTTGTTTTCATAGTTTTGTTTTTCTCTTTCTTGAGTCATAGGAAACACCGTACTATTAAAGGGGGTCGAGGAAATACTAAGGAAAAATTTCCAAGTGATGCTCAACTCAAAATCCTACATCTACCAAACCCTTCAAGTGAAGCCTTTGGAAATTTCATACAGTTCAGTCAATTTCTTTAGTGACAGTGACGAAGTTCTTCTGGTCGCTGAGGAATTTGTTCTGACTGAGGAGTTAGGAATTCACCAGTGCGGATTGCCTACACAGTGAGGATCATGATAGCCCTGAGGAATTTGATAGTCAAATTTCCGACCGTTGCTGTGCTACGCGCCAGCTGTCCCAAAATATCTTTATCCACCTAACGGTCATATCAGACAAGGGCATTTATGTCTTATCATGTCGGGCTGCTCCCTAGGCTATAAATAGCCGCCCCCTAAAACCACTAGTTGGTTGGCTGCTCCGAGAGAAACTGACACTTGTCATTTGAGAGCAACCCATCCTCCGAGGACTTTGAGCGAAAATCATCGAGTGAGGAAAAACCCCAAACCCAAACACCTACAAACCCAAAGTGATTCAGCATCACTGAAGAGATTGATCCTGCGTGGATCCGATGCTTGTTACCTTTGAAGACTATGCTTCTTCCAGACGGTTAGGCGTCATGGTCTAGAGTATCCAAGAGGAATTGTGTATCGCCGAGTAACCGAGTCTGTGAAGGTTTGGAAGTCGCCTGAAGACTTACCACGAGTGATTGGACGAGGTCTGTGTGACCTTAGTTCAAGGAGAATACGGTGAGGACTTGGTGTCCTGAGCTGCGTGCTCAGCGACTGGGTGTCCGGAACTGCGTGTCCTCGAGTTTAAATACTCAGCCGCTCCAACCAGACGTACAACTGAGACAACAGTTGGAACTGGTCTACCAAATCATTGTCTTCACCAACCTTACTGGTTCTATTTCATCAACTCTTTCATTTCCTCATTACTGTGTTGAGTGATTGTTCATATCTATGTTTGAAGACTTTGACTGAAGACTTTCTCAATTTCCTCAGTTCAATTTCTTCAGTCTATTTGTCTTCATCTTATGTTATTCTGTGTTTACGCTTTCTGTACTCTGTGTTTGTCTTCATTTCATCATGATGACTATGTCTGTATCCTGTTATGCTTACTTCTGAGTACTTATTCCGCTGCTAGTAGTTCTTCGCTAAGGAATTTCCTCACCGGCAAATTCCTCAGTGAAGAATTTATAAAAATCGCCTATTCATCCCCCCTCTAGTCGATATAACGCACTTTCAATTGGTATCAGAGCAAGGTACTCCCTTGTTCTGTGTGATTTTGGTTTAACCACCTGGAGTTCTAGTTATGTCGACCGCAGGTATGATCAAGGTCTCCGCTGGGTGTCCTACCTTCGATGGCACGGACTACCCCTACTGGAAGAATAAGATGCGATTGACAATGATCTCTAGTATGTTATGGAAAATGGTGTTCCCTCAGTCACACCTTCTCTGAATGCTGCCCATGTGAAGAGATTCAAGCAACTCGATTCTCAAGCGAAGAATATTATATGTGGCCATCTGAGTAAAGGACAGTATGGTAGAGTGAGTGCTTTGGAAACTGCTAAGCTTATCTGGGATAGGCTCTCCAAAGTAAACGAAGGAGTCTCAACTCAACGTGACTCTCGTGTTGACGTTCTTTGCAATCTCTTCAACCGCTTCAAAAGACTTGACAATGAAAATGTTCAGCAAACCTTCGATCGCCTCACTGACATCTCAAATGAGCTTCAAGCGCTTGGCGCCACTGACATCACCGACCATGAGGTGGTGAAGAAATTGCTGAGATCACTAGATTCCTCATTTGATACTCTGGCACTGATGATTCAAGAGCGAGCTGATTACAAGTCACTAGATCCAGCTGATATCCTCGAGAGGCTAAATACTCATGAGTTCCAGCTTGCTGAAAAGAGAGATCTCTATGGTTCAAGCTATGGCAAAACACGTGCCCTGAAGGCCAAGGTTGTGTCTGAATCTGAATGTGAAGACTCTGGTAGTAGCCTCGGTGATCCTGAAGAATTGAGCCAGGAGCTAGCACTGCTCGTGAAGAAGTTCCAGAAGTTCTCAAGACGTGGTCGCTTTGGAAAATCCTCAAGAAGTAGTGATTCCCCATCAAGTGACTACAAGAGAAGACTTTGCCACAAATGCAAGAAAGCTGGTCACTATATTCAGGATTGTCCTCAATGGGAAAAGGAATTAAAGAAGAAGAAATACAAGGATTACAGTTCTGATAACGCTAAGAAGAAGAAGAAATCTTCAAAATCTTCATCATCAAAATCCTCGAAGTCTTCATCTCACAAGAAGAGCAGCTTCAAGAAGGCTCGGGCATTCATTGGCAAGGAAATGGACTCTAAAGCTGAATCTGAGGAACATGAGGAAGAGGAGGCTTCTAAGGAGTCCGAGTCTGGTGTGGCGAGTCTGGCTCTCACTACTGCTTTCGTCAGCAAGTCTATCTTCAACTCTGACCGCACCAACAAGGCTGATGAAGACAATGATGACTACGCTCCCATCTATTGCTTCATGGCAAAAGGTGCCAAGGTAACAAAATACCCCTCCTCTGAATCTAGTGAGGATGAATCTGATGAAAATCTTGAGCCCAGTTACTCTAAACTTGCTAAGATTGCTGTGAAACAACAAAAGGCTATTGAAAAACTTCAAAACATGCTAGACAAAAGTGATGATATGTTGGGTGATGAAATGGACCGCACTAAAGACTTAACTGAAAGTCTTCAGAGACTTCAGTCTAAGTTTGACAACCTTCAAAGTCATCATACCACCCTCTTATCTGATCACGAGAAGCTTTCTTATGAATTTCTTCAAAGAAAGCAAGATCTTGAGAAGCTAAGAGTGAGTTATGAAGATCTTCAGAAGGATCGCGATTCATTACTTGCTCAACAAATCAGCGCTACTCAAGAAGAATTTGTTCCTCCATGCTTAAAGTGCATTGAACGTGAATCTCCTAATTCTTCACGTGAATGTTCAAATGCTTCAACTATTACAAATTCTTCACCTGCCTCGGCTATCACTAATTCCTCATCTGAGGACATTGCTAGTATCACTAACGATGCAGGGCTGAAGGAATTGTACGCGACAGACATGTACAAAAGCCTCAAAGGGCATCAGATTCTTTGTGATGTGCTCAAAAAGCAGATCCTCAACAGAAACCCTAGGAAAGAGGGTATTTCCTTTGAGAGGAAACTCAATGCTGATGGAACATATTGGAAACCTGAGCAGTACCCCAAAACCTCATGGGTTGCTGCAAAGGGACCTCCAGTTGATCCATCCAACTTATCTGGCTTTACATGTGAATCTCCTCATTCTTCTGATGAGTCATTTGACTCCAACTATAAACTGTTCAAAAATCAGAATGGTGAAGTATTTGCTAGATATGTTGGGACTAACTGCAGGAACGGTTCCCCTATGAAGAAAATCTGGGTTCCCAAAAGTTATGTTGAGAGTCTTCAGGTAAATGTCCTCATGACACCACCTGTGAAGAATAGGAACCCCAGATCAAACTCTTCATATGGACCTAATTCTTCATATGGATCCAAGTCCTCATACGGACCAAATTCCTCACGTGGATCAAATTCCTCAAATGCATCAAAGTCCTCATATGACTATCATCATGCTAACAATTCTATTTCGCAGGGTAGAGCCAAGGGCTATGAATATGCACATTATTCTTAAAATCATTATGTTCATAAGTCCTCGAAGAACTTCTCTGCTTATTCATATGCTTACCCTAAACCCTCTTATGTGAAACGAAATGGATTGGCTTCTATGCCACCTTTCTCATATGGTGCTCGCAGAGTGACGAACTCTTTGCCACCCCTTCAGATGTGGGTGGTGAATAAAAAGAACTAATCCTTTATGCAGGGTCAGGTCTCCAGACGTGCTTTAAACATCTGAAGAATTTGCTGGAGGCCTGACAAAAATGCCTGAAAGGACGCGGGCGAATCATGATGAAATGAACTTTCATTTCACACGTCCTCATACTGAAATATATGTTTACTACTTGATGAAATTCATCTGATGAACTTGATGATTCATATTCTTCACTGATGAAGTATATGAGATAGTAAGTTGCACTAATTCATCTGCAAGATGATCAGCCCAAAGCCAACGAGTGGGTTCTAGATAGTGGATGTACAAATCACATGACGGGTGACAAGAGTCTATTGATGGATGCTCCCTTAACACCGTCACATCTGAAGCACATCATCTTCGCTGACAAAGGCAAAAGTCAGGTATTGGGTCTAGGTAAGGTTGCGATCTCAAAGGATCGACACATGGACAAAGTCATGCTTGTCGAGTCCTTAGGATACAACCTCATGTCTGTCTCAATGCTTTGTGATCTTGATATGGTTGTTGTCTTTGGAAGATATCGATGTGTTGTGATCATGGAAGCTGACCATTCCAAAGTCTTCGAAGGCTTTAGGAGAGGAGATCTGTATATTGTTGATTTCTCTACAGGACCACAACCAGCCGTGTGCTTACTTGCAAAAGCTTCAGAAGGTTGGCTAAGGCATCGACGACTTGGTCATGCTGGCATGAGGAATCTGAACACGCTTGCGAAGAAGAAGCATGTCATTGGCATTGAGAATGTCAAATTCCTCAAGGATCACTTACGCGGAGCTTGTGAAGCTGGAAAGATGACAAAGGCCAAGCATCCAGCGAAGACTATCATGACCACTACTCATCCATTTGAATTGCTTCACATGGATCTCTTTGGTCCTAATCATTATTCTGCTATTTCGAATGATGCATCTCTATATGGCTTTGTTATTGTTGATGACTATTCTCGTTACACATGGGTACACATTGTCGCTTACAAACATGAAGTGAAGGAAATCTTCAAATGATTTTCCTCGAGGGCTTCAACCAACTTTGGTGTGAAGATCAAGCACATCAGAACAGACAATGGGACTGAGTTCAAGAATTCCGGTCTTGATGGCTATCTTGATGAACTTGGTATTACTCATGAGTTATCTGCTCCTTACACTCCTCAACAGAATGGCGTCGTGGAGCGCAAGAACAGAACCCTCACTGAAATGGCTCGCACTATGCTTGATGAAAACAAAACGCCTCGTCGTTTTTGGGTTGATGCAATTGATACTGCATGCCACATCATCAATCGGGTATATCTTCACAAATTCTTCAAGAAGACTGCCTATGAACTCCTCACTAACAAGAAACCAAATGTGAGTTATTTCAAAGTCTTCGGTGCTAATTGTTGGATTAGAGATCCTCATCACAACGCTGAATTTGCACCGAAAGCACATGAAGGTTTTATGCTTGGTTACGGAAAGGACTCGCACACCTACAGAGTCTTCAACAACGTTCTTCACAAGGTTGTTGAAACTGTAGATGTGCAGTTTGATGAAACTAATGGCTCGCAAAGAGAGCACCTACCTTCTGTGATAGATGAACCAGAACCTGAGGATTCTATCAAGTTCAAGGCTACTAAGGATGTTATTCCTACCAAAGAATCTGTTGAAGAATTCATTCCAGAACGTGAAGAAAATCGAGCTGGTGCACCTGATGAAAATGTTGAAGAAAATGGTGCTGAAGAAAATGTTGATCAAATTCCTCAACAACAACCAGCTCATTCTCGCATTGCAAAAGAAGTGCAAGTGGAAAAGATCATCGATGACATTCGAGCGCCAGGTCCTCTCACACGCTCAGAAGCTTCATACTTATCTAACTTTTGTGGGCACTATGCTTTTGTCTCTATTACAGAGCCCACTAAGGTAGATGAAGCATTTCTGGAGCCTGAGTGGATTCAGGCCATGCAAGAAGAATTACATCAGTTCGAGCTCAACAATGTCTGGGAACTGGTCAAACGTCCAGATCCTCGCAAGCATAATATCATCGGTATAAAGTGGATCTACCGCAACAAGCAAGATGAAAATGGCCTTGTGGTGAGGAATAAGGCATGACTTGTAGCTCAAGGCTACACACAGGTTGAAGGAATTGATTTTGATGAAACTTTTGCACCTGTTGTTAGACTTGAGGCTATTCGCATATTACTTGCTTATGCTAACCATCATAATATCATCTTACAACAAATGGATGTGAAAAGTGCATTCCTCAATGGTAAGCTTGAGGAAGAAGTATATGTTGCTCAACCCCCAGGTTTGGAAGATCCAAAGAATCCTGACAAAGTCTTCAGACTCAACAAGGCCCTGTATGGCCTCAAGCAGGCCCCTCGGGCATGGTATGACACTTTGAAGGAATTCTTCATGAAGAATGACTTCACACCCGGTTCACTCGACCCTACTCTCTTTACTAAATCTTATGATGGTGAACTGTTTGTGTGCCAAATATACGTTGATGATATTATCTTTGGTTGTACTGACCAACATTATAGTGATGAATTTGCCTATATGATGAGTGAAGAATATCAAATGTCTATGATGGGAGAGTTGAAATTCTTTTTAGGTCTTCAAATTCATCAATGGCACAATGGTATATTCATATCTCAGGAGAAATACCTCAAGGAAGTTCTGAGGAAATTCGGCATGCAAGACTACAAAGGCGTCAAAATTCCTATGCCCACAAATGGCCATCTATGCACTGATGAAAATGGTATTAACTTCGATCACAAGGTATACCGCTCCATGATTGGTTCGTTATTGTACTTATGTGCATCTAGGCCAGATATAATGCTTAGTGTTTGCATGTGTGCCCGATTTCAAGCTGCACCGAAGGAATCACACCATAAGGCTATGAAGCATATTCTTCGATATCTAGCTCACACACCAACACTAGGATTATGGTACCCCAAGGGCTCTAATTTTGATCTCATTGGATATTGTGACTCTAACTATGCTGGTGATCGTGTGGACCGCAAGTCAACATCTGATACTTGTCATTTCCTCGGACGATCTTTGGTCTGTTGGTCCTCGAAGAAACAGAACTGTGTATCACTGTCTACTACAGAGGCTGAGTACATTGCTGTTGGTTCTTGCTGTGCTCAACTGCTATGGATGAAGCAAACCCTCAAGGACTATGGCATCAACATGAAGAATGTGCCTCTCCTCTGTGACAATGAGAGTGCCATCAAGATTTCTCACAACCCAGTTCAGCACTCGAAGACAAAGCACATTCAGATTCGTCATCATTTTCTTCATGATCATGTGTTGAAGGGCGACATCTCCATCGAGCACGTGAAGACTGAAGAACAGCTAGCCGATATCTTCACAAAGCCCTTGGATGAGAAGAGATTTAGCAAGTTGCGGTGTGAGCTAAATATCTTAGAATCTTCGAATGTTCTTTGAAAAGGACACACATCCTGACACTTATGCAAAATTGATGACTTAGATGTGCAACACATGAAGAAACGTTTTTCTTCAATCAATGAAGAATAACACTCTAAGTGTGAAGAAATTAATGAAGAATTTGATTCTCAGAACCCTACGACAATTGTACGCGGTGTCTGAAATCATCATTCTTATACGGTGGGTCACGCCAGCACCAAAGTTGAAAATCTTCATTTTTGAAATTCCTCAGTTTTTCTTCAGTTTTTCAAAATTCTTCAACTTTGCAAAATCTTCACTGTTTCCGATGTTTTTCTTCATTGGCTATATATATATATATATATATATATATATATATATATATATATATATATATATATATATATATAACATTCACTTATGGCTATTTCTTCAAGTTGCATTTTCTGCTAAGTGAATGTGATCGGACCCTTCCCCCTCTATGCTATACTCAACCCAATCTATTCACAAATTCTTCATGTGAGTTCTATTTGAAACTCATTCAAAATCTTCACTGTGTCCTTGACAGCTGAAGAATTTGCGAACGAACTTTAAAATTAATCTTATCCAAATTTTTCGGTTTTACCGCTCAAACCGTTCCGGATTCCATGATAGACTTATCTATTCACCCACGATCTAACATGATCTCCACTTCTCAGTACGTGGGTGACACATGTCAAGCGAAGGAGAAGGGTCAGGGGCAGGTTCGTCCTAAATCTTCGGGCGAACAGTTTTTTCACTGCGACTATAAATACCCCCTCATCCCTTCCTCACTTCCTTTACTCCGCTCGACCGCTCTCTCTCTCTTTCTCGAGCTCCTCAAACCCTAGCGCCGCCGCTACTCCATCGTCGCTGGTGAGGAAGAGCTTCACTGCCTCGACCTCGTTGTCGTCGTACTCGCGCCGACCGCGGAAATCTTCACTCCGCCACCGCCGTAGCTGTCTTCCTCCGCCAAGTTAGGGCATGGAAGATCTACATCGACGAACTTCACTGTTCTGCTTCTCAGTTTGTCATGTTCTTCATACAGGGTAATTAAAAGTTACATTTACTACCCCTTTTGATTCGAAATTTCACAACAAAATCTTCAAAGGTGTTTTATTCTTCAAATCCTCACACACAAAACACGTCACTAGTCATCTGTTCTTGATTCGTTTCTATAAGCATCATTTTTCTTCAGGATTCCTTAATTGTGTGGATCCTCGATCTATACAACTCTAGAACCTAAGACAAAGAATGCTTAGTGAAATTCTTCAAGGCTCATCTGGTCAAATTCCTCAAACTTGTTCTTTTTGAAAAACCTTCTGAGAACGCATATGACCTCTCCAAATTCCTCGCAACTATACTTTGTTCACAGGTACTCATGTCCGCTGCTGAATCACTAGGTTCTCATCAACTTAACTCATTTGCAGCGTTCCTCTAAGAAAAGTTGCATACTTCTTCAGAAAATTCGATTGTTCAAAATCCTCATCTGAAGAATATGGCTGATGGTAAGAGGCCGCAGAAAGGAGGAAAGAAGCCTGAGGTCATGACTGCTTTTGAAATACCTGAGGACATCTATGCTGATTATTGCACACCTGATGAGGCTAAGTACGGAAAAGAAAATAAAAATCAGCGCAAGGTGCGCATACAGAAAATTGAACGGAGATGGGCAAGAGAATGGAGGGAGTACAGATATGTGACTCCAAATTATATGAAGAAATTCGCACTTAATCCTCCATGCCCAAGAGCTCCATTGGCACCTGGCCAAGTGGCTGACCCCACCAGCATCAAGCGTGGTGAGGACTTTCCTGAAGAATGGGCCAAACACCAAGCTAAGCTGGCAAGACAAGCCAAAGAAGCAGTGAGGAAATTCAATGAAGACTCTGCTGCTGCTACTGCCACTGAGGCCTCTGCCAAGCCAAGAAAATCAATGGCAAAGAAGCCTGCTCACAAGCCAAGTGCTTCACTAACTATGCCCTCACGGCCAAGTTCCTCAGCAATGCCCTCATGGCCAGATTCTTCAAAGCCCTCACGGCCTGAATCTTCAAAGCCCTCACGGCCAGTACCAACTACTGCTCCTCCTCCAAAGTCCTCAGCTGCTCCGGCAAAGTCCTCAACACCTGTACATCTGGCCATGTGCCAAAGGACAACATGCATCTCTATTGCCTCTGGTGCCTCGGCAAGTTCCTCAGCTGCACCAAAGTCTTCATCAGGCCCCACCCTGCTGAAGACTAAGGCAATGGCTGGTCGAGGTCCTCGGCCATGTCCGAAGAAGAAACAGGTTGCCTTCCATGTGCCATATGACGATGAAGCTAATGATGATGAACTTGCAGAAATCATTAGAGATCGACAAGAAAGGGCCGCTAGAGCCAAAGGCACAAATGTGACACTGTTTTTGGATCCAAGGGCGATCCTTGATTACATTGATCTCTAGCACAAGGATCCAAATACTCCTATGCCTGATTTCAAGTTGACTCCTGGTCAAAGTCACATGCTGACCCATTTCATCACTGAAGAGAAATGGAAATTTGAGAAGGCCAAGCAGATCAAGAAGACTCAATTCAGAAAAGAGAAGTTCCTGAAGAATAACGCTGTCAATATGACACCTGATGAACTCCTCAAGATCCAAGCTGAAATCAAAACCCTCAGCAATGACTTCAATGCTTACTATGCTGATTGGCAAGGAGCCAAAGTCAGGTTTGTGAAAATGACTGAGAAATTCACAAATGTTGCAGCCCCATCGCAACAAGAAATTCCTCATGCCGAAGCATCTGCTCAGCCTCAAGAACATGCCAGCACCGCTGATGACATTCAGGCTGCTAAAGAAAATGCTAGTTCCAGGGCTGATGACTCCATTCCAGCCGCTGAAGAAATTGTCAGGGCATCCACTAGTGGTGCGCTTGAAGAAACTGAAAAAGTCAGGGCAACTGCATCAGTTGCGCCTGAGGAAATTCAACCAGAAACCTCAGTTCCATCTGCTACACCGACTCCAATTCTTCCATGTGCATTCGATGTGAAGAAAACCAAGGCTGCAGAGCGAGCTGCAGTGAAGAAAAGGAAAGCATCCAGTGCTTCAGAATCTTCAGCTCCAAAGAAGATGAAGCCTCTGACAAGCTCTATTGAGAATCCAATTGATGTTGTTCCAATTTCCACCATGTCATCAAAGGACCTTGTTCCTTTTGGTGAGGAATATGTGATCCCAAGCGGATCTAATGAAGAACCTCAATCTGTTGCTTCGTCAGAGCAGGTTGATGAAGACATTGAAGTGGATGAGATCCCTTCAACACCTGTTGCTTCCTCGCCAATGCCTCAGTTCACTACTGAAGAGGCTGGCATTGAAGAAATTGAAGATGAAGACGTGGACATTGGCTGCACAACGCCTGTGATGAATAATGACTTTTGGGAAAGTCAGCAACCCAATACTCCACTCTTCACCCCACTTCAACAAATACCCCAGTCCCCTGCACCAACTATTCAAATGGGCTGTGAAGAAACTCATCCCACCTTGTCTATGCAAGAAGACATTCCAGCCGCTAGTGCTGAAGAAGTTGTTGTTGTTGAACCCTTGAACACGCAGCCTGCTACTGAAGAGGAAACAGAAATTCCTCAGCCTGAAGAACCTAAGATTGCGATTCCAGAGGTTGTGATGCAACTCACTGACACTCCAGTGCCCAAGCCAATGGATCCATTCTCAAAGAAGAAAAAGTTCAAGGCTGAAGATTTCTTCAGCGAGCATGTGTTCTTCACTGACTATAACCCCTATGACTCTGCTCGCATAAGGAAGAGGCGTTTCTGGACTGCTAGTCAAGCAAATTTCTATTCCTCAGTACTGTTCAACAAAGACAAAGTCTTCGATCATGAACACATTCCTCATGTAGACATGGAGTCTCTGCCGTGCTTCGAGCCAGTCCTCAGTGTCCTTAACGATGCTGGATTGCTAAATTTCTGCACTGACATCTGTGACCGGAATGAAGAACCCATTCTTCAATTCTATGCAACGCTGCACATCACAGGGAACTCTGAAGATGTGAATTCATGGGTGTTGGACTGGATGTCTGAAAATACTCACTACAAGGCACCAGCAACTGAATTGCTTCGTGCCCTCCCACTCAGTCCTCCCCTTGACGGTGCTCGTTGTGTCTACAGTGAACCTGAACTTTCAAATCATTTCATGCAAGTGCTGATGAAGCCTTTGAAGCCAGGGCAGGCTCCTCGAACCAAATTCCTCGTCAAGGAATTACTATATGTGCCCCGGACTGTCTATCGCATTTTGTCAAAGACAATGAGTCCTATCAAAGGCCATGACTCAAATGATGAAGAGGTCGTTGGCATCATGAAGAACATGCTTTTCAATATCATTCATGGCGTTCCCGTCAACTTCCATGATTTCTTCATGAGGACTCTGGCGAATATTGCTATGTCACCATTTGAGCTGAAGCCTTATGCACCATGGATTATGAGATTCATCGGGACAAGGGCTTCACTAAATTACAAAGCTGACACTTTGAACCATGGCAGCTACTTGCCCCCGATTGAAGTCCTCAAACAGACATATTCCTCAACTGATGAAAAAGGCAAGGCAACGGCTGTGATAGATGAAGGCATTCGTCCATTGGATGGTCAATTTCGCAAGGCTGCATTCTACTCCACCAATGATGACTCTGCCACACATGACTCTGCCGCCAAGCAAAATCCTCAAGCCATAGCTCCCATGGTGATGACTGATCGTGAGTTACTCCTCAGTCTTCATCAGAAGGTTGATCGCAATCATAAATGGGTCAAGCGTCAGTTTGGTTCAATTCTTCACAACATGACCTCAACACACAAATGCAGTGAAGAAAAACCAATACTACCTCCATGAAACCTTCAACCGTACCTGGGCTGTTCTATCTCTATGTCTATAGCGCTGCAGATCTGAAGAATATGGGTCTCAAGGAAGAATTTGACTGGTCTGCACCCCCACCGAAGAAGTTCAAGAAGGTCAAAGTCCCTTCCTTGGTGGCCGGCTCCTATTCTTCATCACGCGAGACTGATGAAAATGAAGACTTGGACGACACTGCGGAAGGCCCTACTACAACAACCGACCCCAACAACGCTGGCGCTCCTCCATCAACTTGATATTATTCAGGGGCGTTAGTCCTTAGTTTCGATCCTTTTGGTCATTCGATGACAAAGGGGGAGAATTTTGAGTTAGTCTTCAAGCGGGTCTATTATATGGGCGTTTTTTTTGTTAAGTTACAACTCTCGTTCTTATGAAACTTTATTGGATCGAGTTGTAATCTTAAACCCGATGGTGCCCTGATACTTTTGATGCACTGTGCTTTGATACTCTCGATATGCTATTCTGCATGCTTGTTACTCATTAATGTTACTGAACGCATGCTGAATTTCATCAGGCACCATATTTCATCATGCATTTCAAATTCTTCATATCATATGTCAAATGCGTGTATGAATTACAAGATATAGGGGGAGATCTCCATGATTCAACTCTTCAAGTGTGCATTGCTTCAAAAGCAAATTCCTCACTATGCACATCTTCAGGGGGGGGGGGGTTCTTCTATATCTTGCAATCAAATTCCTCAATATCAGTACTTACACTTCACATGTTTATCCCCATTGAAAACTTAACCTATATTGTCATCAATCACCAAAAAGGGGGAGATTGTAAGTGCATCTAGTGCCCCTTAGTGATTTTGGTGTATTGAAGACTTATAGGTTAAGGGACTAATGTGTTTGTGAGTGTACACAGGTCTATAAGTCTATGAGGAATTTGATATTTACAGGGAAAGTCGACCCCTAAAAATGAATATCTTCGACTAAAGATTTTGGTATTTTTTCTGAAGACTTTCATGAAGACTTTGAAAGTGAAGAAATCGGTGTTATCGTGAAGACTTGATATTCATGCGAGGAATATGAAGCTTGAAGACTTTCATTTTCATAGTTTTGTTTTTCTCTTTCTTGAGTCATAGGAAACACCGTACTGTTAAAGGGGGTCGAGGAAATACTAAGGAAATATTTCCAAGTGATGCTCAACTCAAAATCTTACATCTACCAAACCCTTCGAGTGAAGCCTTTGGAAATCTCATACAGTTCAGTCAATTTCTTCAGTGACAGTGACGAAGTTCTTCTGGTCGCTGAGGAATTTCTTCTGACTGAGGAGTTAGGAATTCGCCAGTGCGGATTGCCTACACAGTGAGGATCATGATAGCCCTGAGGAATTTGATAGTCAAATTTCCGACCGTTGCTGTGCTACACGCCAGCTGTCCCAAAATATCTTATCCACCTAACGGTCATATGAGACAAGGGCATTTATGTCTTATCATGGCGGGCTGCTCCCTAGGCTATAAATAGCCGCCCCCTACAACCACTAGTTGGTTGGCTGCTCCGAGAGAAACTGACACTTGTCATTTGAGAGAAACCCATCCTCCGAGGACTTTGAGCGAAAATCATCGAGTGAGGAAAAACACCAAACCCAAACACCTACAAACCCAAAGTGATTGAGCATCACTGAAGAGATTGATCCTGCGTGGATTCGACACTTGTTACCTTTGAAGACTATGCTTCTTCCAGACGGATAGGCGTCATGGTCTAGATCATCCAAGAGGAATTGTGTATCGCCGAGTGACCGAGTCTGTGAAGGTTTGGAAGTCGCCTGAAGACTTACCACGAGTGATTGGACGAGGTCTGTGTGACCTTAGTTCAAGGAGAATACGGTGAGGACTTGGTGTCCTGAGCTGCGTGCTCAGCAACTGGGTGTCCGGGACTGCGTGTCCTCGAGTTTAAATACTCAGCCGCTCCAACCAGACGTACAACTGAGACAGCAGTCGAAACTGGTCTATCAAATCATTGTCTTCACCAACCTTACTGGTTCTATTTCCTCAACTCTTTCATTTCCTCATTACTGTGTTGAGTGATTATTCATATCTGTGTTTGAAGACTTTGACTGAAGACTTTCTCAATTTCTTCAGTTCAATTTCTTCAGTCTGTTTGTCTTCATCTTATGTTATCTTGTGTTTACGCTTTCTGTACTCTGTGTTTGTCTTCATTTCATCATGATGACTATGTCTGTATCCTGTTATATTTACTTCTGAGTACTTATTCCGCTGCTAGTAGTTCTTCGCTAAGGAATTTCCTCACCGGCAATTTCCTCAGTGAAGAATTTATAAAAATCGCCTATTCACACCCCCTCTAGTCGATTTAACGCACTTTCAGAACCCCACTGGGGATGGCTATCTGCCTATCTTGACTCGGTCCCCTCGCTGTTTTTTTAGGCTCCCTCGCACGGAGCCAGGATCCTAGTCCGACCTAGAGCAATTGGGCCTCCCTAGCACAGCCGACAGATTCAACACAACCCTGCTCCGTTGGACGATCTGGCTGTTCCTATCTTTCTCAAAAAAAAACTCTGGGTGTTCCTATCTATATGTGGGAGTTCCCCTATGGGACGCTCGTTGGCGTCATAATAATGTCGAGCAAACGAGCGGGATCGCATGCACTGGACCGGCCCAATTACGTGATTCGGCTTTAGGAACCTTCTAGCAGTTTTGTCTTGTTTTATGGGTTTTGGGAACCTTCCAGAAGATTCTCTGAACCGGATTTTTTTATTCTTTTTCCATTTGTGATTTATTTTTCGGGTTTTCCCTTTTCTGTTTCTCTTTTTATTTTCTTTTTCAACAAATGTTCAAAAATTTGAAAAATGTGAACATTTTAAGTTTTTGTTCACAAATTTCAAAAATTTGGGGAATTTCAAAAAACGTTCCCATTAAAAAAATTGTTCATAAATTTTGAAAATGTTCATGTTTGGACATTTGTTCGCAATTTCAGAAAATGTTCAGAAACTTGATAAAATGTTCTGAGTTTCTAATTTTGTTCAGAAAAATTTAAATTGCTCACGTTTCGAAAATTCTTTCTGAAATTCAAAAATAGTATGGGAATTTAAAAAATGTTTGAAAGTTTTCTCAAAATTCTAAAAAATGTTTGGGAATTTTGTATAATGTTTCAGCCTTCCAAATTTATTCAGAAATTAAAATAAATCAATTTTTCAAATTTTGTTCGCAAATAAAAAAAATGTTCACGGTTTTGGAAAAGTGTTCGTTATTCTCAAAAAACGTTCAACTTTTCAATTACTTAACATTTTTTTAAAACATTTTCACGTTACTATGAAAATGTTCGTAAGTTCAAACAACATTTATTTAATAAATTTTGTTCCTTTTTCTTTGAAAAATGTTGGTGTTGCTGGATAAATTTATTTTTCCCATAGAAATCATGTTTGAAATTTGAAAATAAGTTGAATTCTATCGAGGCTGATAGTTCACATCAATTCGGATGCCATCTTGGACATGAAGTCACAGGTAGTACAGTGGCTAGGTACGTAGTTAGTTGTTGCGAGGTCTTTGGTTCGATCCCTGGGAGTCACGGGCACTTATAACATTTTCATGGAATTATCACATGCGTTCGTTCGTACTTGCTCTAAGCTGGGCCGGCCCATTAGCGTAACATAGTGAAAAGTCCATACAAAGAGTGCTCAAGGGAGGGATCGAACAAGGGACCTCCTGTTGCTTAGGCGCGAGCCTAGCCAACGGGATAGATAAGCTTTCCTGTTTTACTATGGCACGCGAACTGGTAATGTAGATCCGAACATTTTGTCAAATACGAACACGAACATTATTTTGGAAAAGTCTTTTAAAAAAGCAATCACTTTTCGAATTTGAGAAGCAAAAAAAAAGCGCGCACATTTTTTGAAGATGTGAACAATTCTTTTGGATAAAATGAACAATTTTCTAAAAATCACAAACATTTCTTAATATGTGGACAAATTTTTGTTAATGGGAACATTTTATGAAACTCTGAACAAAATTTTTGGAAATTCGAATATTTTTGGAATCCTCACAATTTTCGAAAAAACAACATATTTTCAAACCCAGAACAAAATTTGAAAATGAAATCATTTGTTAAATTTTCAAACATTTTTTTAATAACATGAAAAGTTTTTATGAAACCAAGAACGTTTTTTAAAACTGTGAAATATTCTGATAAAAGGAAGAAGGAATAGGAGAAAATAAGAAGAAAAAACAAATAAGAAAGAAGATGAACGTTTTTCAAATTCCAAAAAAAATTGGATACTTGAATTTTTTTAAAAAAATTGGAAACTCCTGAAAAAAATTGGAAAATGTAAACATTTTTAAATTTTGCGAACATGTTTTTAAACTCCCAAACAAAATTAGAAACAGACAAATTATTTTTTGATATTGCGAACAAATTTTGAAATGGAAACAATATTTTGAACTCCCAAAAAAAATTAGAAACAGACATATTTTTGAAAATTGCGAACAAATTTGAAATGGAAAAAAATTCAGAAACTACCGAACGAAATTTGGAAATATGAACATTTTTCTTAAATTTTCGACTGGATTTTCAAATAGGAACATTGTTTTAAAACTTTTGAACAAAATGTGAAAACGCGAACATTTCTCTGAAATTACGAACAATATTTGAAAGGTGAACATTTTCCTAAATATGCAAACGTTTATAAAATAGGAGAATTGTTTTTTGAATTTGTGAACAAAAGATAATAACAGGAATATATTTTTAACTTCTGAACTTTTTTTGAATTTTTGAACGAAATTATAAATTCTCAAGAACAAGAAAGAGAAGAAAAAGGAATTACAAAGAAATAGAAAAAATGAAGTAAAGAATCAGAAGTATGGAAAAAGAAAAGATTTTTTTAAACGCGAACATTTCTTGAAACTGCGGAAGAAATTTGAAAATGTGAACTATTTTTGGAAACGCAATTTTTTTTTTGAAAAAACGAGAATTTTGTAAACTCCCAGATTTTTGTAAATGTGAACTTTTTTATAAATATGTGAAGAATTTTCAAGAAACATGATTATTTTGGAAATAAAGACAAAAAAGACAAGAAAAAAAGAAATGGAAAAAGGAGAGAAATGAAAAAAAGAAACAGAGAAAAAAGGAAATTGAGACAGCAAAAACACGGTCCAGGAACCTTATAGAAAGTCCCCAAAACCGGAAAAACTGGTCCAGGAACCTCCTGGAAGGTTACCAAAACCAGGATGGCAGAAGCGATGGGCGGACCGGCGCAGATCATCCCTCGCCCGTGAGCCTCTGTGCAAAAGCTCAACAACTTGACGCAACGTGTGTCACATAGAATTTTCCCTCCTATGTGGCGCCTAAAGCGCCACTCAGAGGAACCGGCGCTGACTGCTGCACCGCATTGGGCCTGCCAACCAACGTGAGCAGGTGGAGGTGCTTCACTGCGACCGTTTGAAACAACATATGGCTCGCTGCAGTGCATAGTTGACTGGATGCCTTGACATGTTGAGTTGGTATTGACCGTTGACTTTTTCAGAAAAAGGTTCACAATTTTTAAAAAAATGATCGAATTTTTAAAAAAATCATCAATTTTGAATTTTTTTGACAAAATTTAAGAGAAGTTGAAAAAATGGAAAGAGTTCATCAAATTCACAAATCTATTTTTAAATACAATTCATAGATTATAAAAAGTTCATCGATTTTCGTAAAAATCATGAATTAAACAACATAATCGATTTTCACAAAAGATGTTCATGAATTTGAATTTTTTTTTTTGAAAAAAGTTCATCTATTTTGATAGAAAAATTTCACGCATTTAAAAATGAAAAAGAAAAGAAGAAAGCAGAAAGGAGAAAAGAAGAAAAAGGATGTACCTAATCACATCGGTGTGAGTTGTCTAGTTGGCTACCGTAGCTAGCACAATACCACGAGGTTAGCTATTGAAACCCACCTCTCACCTCGTTTTTAGAGTTGAAAATAGAAAAAGAAAGGGGAAATGGGTCAAGCCAATGCAGAGAGGGGGTGTGCACGGGTTTGCATAAACTGAAGAACCAGGTGCTTAAGGTGTCGTATAGGAAATGTTGGATGATCTAGTGCCTTCTCGTAGAATTGACCAGGAGGCAACCGCGATGCTCGATTCACCTCTCAGTCATCTGATGCAACACATCACCATACCCACTTCACCGGCGCTCCTCCCATCAAGAGCCAAGAGGCGGCCAACTACCCCCTCTCATCGGAGCAACCACATCCAGGGGAGGAAGGTCATCATTCTTGCAGGTGGCAACACATCGGTCTACCTCGCTCGTCGAATCTTGGTGGGCAAGCGCCGACTGGCCATCGCAGAGCCAGGTGAGGAAGTGGAAGAGGAGACCCTCGAGAGATACAGACTCACCCTCAAAAAACCACTATCCAAGGATCAGAATGCTGCCCCTGTCTGCTTTAGCCAAGACAGGAAGCTTCACGGCCTCCAGGTGAGGTCATCATGCTTGAGTGTTTGCTTTTAGTCTTGTTGCAGTCGATTAGGTTCCATGATTAGCTACCACTAGCGCACAAAAGCCCAACTATGGTGTGGCAAAAATGGCCTTGCTAGCGTGGACAACCGATGCCGCCAATATGACGCCATTGTTAACAAATAATGGTGGCATTGGAGCACACGTCAGTAGATTCTATGTGCATATGGCGTGCCACATGGCCAACGCCAACAGTAAGTTTATCTTAACACTGTCGTTCTTTGTTAGCTGACGCCAGCAAATTTTTTTTGTAATAAAATTATATTTTACTTCAAAAGTTAAACTTCACAAAAGTTACTAGCTAGTTACTCAATAGATACTCATCAACACAAGATACTCATCAAGTACTTAACATGTTAAACTTCACAAAATTTACCAATCAACTCAACATGGACTAGCTAATTAAAGAACTACTCTTCATCAAGGATTGCGCTCATCTGGGGAGCTTCTTTCTATTGGCCTCTCCATCTTTTTTTAAATGAGTTATGTCCACCTTGAGCTCATTCCTCTCCGCCCTGTGGAGTCTCCTCTCCCACTTCAGCTTATTCCTCTCCTCGATCAGCTCATCCCTCTCATCCCTCACCTTATTTGTCTTCTTTACTAAATCAACACTCTTGTTGTGCAGCTGACCCATCTCCGCCTTTAGCGTGGCATTCGCCTAGCAGGTTGTTGATGACATGATGTTGAGTCTCTAAGAGATCTTTGTTGACCATGTCCACATTGTATACCTCCTCATTGTTGCCTCCGGAATTGGCCATGACCTTATTTGTAAACAAATAAATAATTTGTTAGACAAAGTAGTTCAATGCATGCACTCCTAATTATCTAACATATGGCAGTTTCGACACATACAAATACATACCATTGAACTAGCATCCATTGAAAGAATGAACTAGCTGATGTCCTGCAAGTGTACAAGGCTATGTAGCAATTTCGTGGTAAGTAAGGTTTGTCGATCCCACAGGGAGCGAATAGGTTGGCACCATAATCCTCGCAGTTGTGTCTTCACTTACACAACCATGCTCACACCCAAACTGGAGTTTGGAAATAGTTCACTTAACTAAGTTGCAAGGGAAAGGTATAGAGAGAATGGAAAATAAATACTAAACTAAGCAGAAGAAATAAGCGAAGAGAAGTATGTGATGTTTTAGATGAGATTCCTGGCATCTAGGTACGGTCTCGTTCGGTACCGGTGCGGAATTGAGTTAGGGCTTTACGAATATGTCACGTTGTGACTAAGTCAGTACATGCAGTATAGGATACGGTGGTCTAATTTTGGTGGGCGGTCCCTCGCATAACATTATCTCTCAAGACGCATTGTATTGAGATAACTCATTCATCCTACTTCGTGTCCCATACCAGACGCGGCTAACACAAAGACATTAAGGTCCTCGTGGTTTGAGGACCGAACGAAGGCATTAGGTTATATGGACAACCGTGCTCCTCAGTGGCGGAGTTAGCATCAAGCTAAGCCTAGAGCTTAGCTAGCTTATGTGATACATTTAGATGATTTTCTATAATTTACAAAAAGAAATTACAAGGCAATTTGTTACTAATCCTAGGGCTATAGCCCTAATTGCCCTAGGCATGTCTCTGCCATTGGTGCTCCTAGAATAATTGTGTTCCCCTCAAGATATTTTCACCTATCACATTGCAGGGTAATCGGTTTGCACAAGCATCTATATACTTTATGTGTGGCCTTGGGAGTTGGATGTCTCCAACTATGCCAATGGATAGGACATCTCCCATCTCTAGGTTACCGAAGGTAAATAAGAAACATGCATAATTAGACAACACATATCAAATAATCACCTACTAACCAACCGATCCATAGCCAACAATTACTCAAATAACATCACATATAAGGGGGTTCAAGAGTTGTTGCAACCCATCACAGAGACCGTGATGGAGGAGGAAGAAAGGATGGTGACGGTGGTGATGATGGTGGCGGTGCGTATGGTGATGGTGATGATGGCGGCGGCGGCCCATGGCCGCGCCCCACCGTTGCAGCTCCCTTATGATCTCCTTCAAGGTTGCAACCATGGTTTTCTTGTGGTGGATGGTGGCTGGACTTGGAGATGAGATGGCGAATGATGATGATTGATGGATGACGGAAGCGGCTAGGATTGGAGGTGTTTATATAAGAGCTCTACCATAGCCTCCTCCCTTGATGTGGCATCCCCCCTTTGATCCAAGGGCTCTAGATGAGCCTTCTCTTCTCCCAATCGCTTCGTA
The DNA here is from genome assembly GCA_963921465.1 of Triticum timopheevii. Classification (NCBI taxonomy): domain Eukaryota; kingdom Viridiplantae; phylum Streptophyta; class Magnoliopsida; order Poales; family Poaceae; genus Triticum; species Triticum timopheevii. The sequence continues at coordinate 521,958,411 of OY997270.1, forward strand.
AAGAGCCAAGGATCTCGTGGGAACAATTGGGGACAATATCGGTGAAGAATCCTGTCTAGAAGGGCAACTTTCAGAGTTGTGTGCATGTCAAACGACCGCCGAAACGACCGCATGCAGTCGCATGAAAGGTTGTCTTATGTTATGTCTCCCTCCGGTAAAACGGTCGCCATTTCTTCATACAAACTCAGATTTGACGTTCTTGGGCTCGTTGGATTCGTATGAACGACGTTGATCCATTTCTGGTTTTAGATCTTGATTTGGAGCACTTTGGAAAATTGGCATTTTCCACCTTCAAAATGGCCAAGTCTAGGCCCTGGGTGTCCACCGTTTGAGCTCCTTCCATCGTGCTAAGTACGTGGGAAGTCCATCACACCTACAAGACACACAGAGACAAATAAGATAAAAACTAACAAAGAATAAATATTATGTAGTGCTCGCGGTTAAAAGGATACAACCTAGAAATCATGCATATTGACATGTAATTCGCTCAATGGAACATGATATGACTTGATAAACAGAGATAATGTGTAACAAATGATCTCTAAAGATGTGTAAAATATGGAGCCATAAACCTCCCCAAGCTTAAACCTTGCTCGTCCTTGAGTAAGAAGGTTGACTATCTAAGCCCATTGTTGCTAACTCCACGCACACATTCAAAACCAAAGTCCAAAAGTAGTATCCATGTTTATCGTGCAAGCTTTCAAGAGTTAGCTAGCATGGAAGAAATACCTGGAATCCTCTTGGTTCCATTGCCATGGAGGTCAAGAAAGAGGAAATATTTTTGTGGAGTCCAAATTCCCATTGACAAAGGTTTAGAGAAGATGTCAATATTATGTTGGGAACATAGTACGTCCATTTTGCATCATGTTTTCCTACTATTATTAATAGTGTTTTCTGTCAATATAACGCTTTGTGGAGTAATTCTAATGCCTTTTGTCTCATAATATACAAGGTAGAATTCTGGACCTGAAAAAGCTATGTCAGAGATACCTTCATCAACATCTTCAACAACACCATCTCATCGCAAATCCTAGTTCATCTATTGTGTTCAATATTTGTATCAAAACCTCAGATTGGTACCTGTTGGTGACTAGTAGTGTTGATTACACCTTGTAGTTGATGCTAGTTTAGTTTATTTGGTGGAAGATTATATGTTCAGATCCATTATGCTATTTATTATCCCTCTGATCTTGAGCATGAATATGATTTGTGAGTAGTTGCTTTTGTTCTTGAGGACATGGGAGAAGTCTTTTCATAAGTAATCATGTGAATTTGGTATTCGTTCGATATTTTGATGATGTGTATGTTGTGATTCCCTTAGTGGTGTTATGTGAACGTCGACTACATGACACTTAACCATCTTTGGGTCTAAGGGAATGCATTGTGGAGTCGTTATTGGATGATGGATTGCTAGAGTGACAGAAGCTTAAACCCTAGTTTATGCGTTATTCTGTAAGGGGCTGATTTGGATCCATATGTTTAATGCTATGGTTAGATGTTATCTTAATTCTTCTTGCGTACTTGCGGATGCTTGCGAGAGGGGTTAATCAAAAGTGGGAGGCTTGTTCAAGTAAGAACAGAACCCAAGCACCGGTCCACCCACATATCAAATTATCCAAGTAGCGAACGCGAATCAAACCAACATGATGAGAGTGACTAGATGAAATTCCCTTGTGTCCTCAAGAATGTTTTACCTATTATTAGAGACTGTTCCAGCCTGTCCTTTGCTACAAAAAGGATTGGGCTACCTTGCTGCACTTTTTTACCATTATCATTACTTGCTCGTTACAAATTATCTTGCTATAAAACTATCTGTTACCAACAATTTTAGTGCCTACAGAAAATACCTTGATGAAAACCGCTTGTCATTTCCTTCCGCTCCTCATTGGGTTCGACACTCTTACTTATTGAAAGGACTATGATTGATCCCGTATACTTGTGGGTCATCAAGACTCTTTTCTGGCACCGTTTCCGGGGAGTGAAGCATTTATGGTGAGTGGAATTTGGTAAGGAAAAAAAATATTACATGCTAAAATTTACTGTTACTTTTTACTTATCACCTCGACCGTAAGCACAAAGAGTTGCTCCTCAACCTACTGCACGTACTGAACATATTGGTTCTGAGATTCCTTCGGGTATGATAGAGAAACTGCTAGCTACATGATCGATTGGTTCTGAGATTCCTTCGGGTATGATAGAGAAACTGATGATATTAGATCTTGGGATTGGAATCGATTGAAATTGGAATTTCATCAAAAGTTTCATCCTATGCATCTAGTTCATCATGATCGGAATTATATATATATATATATATATATATATATATATATATATATATATAATTTTTAGCCTCATGAAGGAGAAAGTACTGCTCAAGCTTTGGGGAGGCTTAAATACATGATGTATACATGCCCCAATCATGAGCTCTCAAGGGAAATTATCTTACAAAATTTTTATGCTCGGCTTTCTCGTGATGAACAAACCATGCTCGATTCTTCTTCGACCGGCTCTTTTATGAAGAAAACTATTGAATTTAGGTGGGACCTTCATGAAAGAATTAAACTCAACTCGGAAGATTGGGAACTCGACAAAGGTAATGAGTCAGGTATAACACTTAAGTTTGATTGTATTAAATCTTTTATGGATACCGATGCTTTTCAAAAGTTTAGCACTAAATATGGACTTGACTCTGAGATAGTAGCCTCTTTTTGTGAATCATTTTCTACTCATGTTGACCTCCCTAAGGACAAGTGGTTCAAATATCATCCCCTATTAAAGAAAAGATTGAGGAGCCAGTTATAGTTAAAGATGAAACTATGATTTATAATGTTGACCCAGTTGTGCCTACTGCTTACATTGAAAAACCACCTTTTCCTATTAGGATAAAGGAACATGCTGAAGTCTCAACCATGGTTAACAAAAGTAATATTAGAGCACCTAGACCCTCTGAACAAATTAAGGTAGAACCTAGTATTGCTATGGTTAAAGATCTCTTAGTCGATAATATTGATGGGCATGTTATTTAATTCTATGGTGAAGCTGCTAGAATTGACAAACCAGATACTAAAGATAAGGATAAACCCATTGTTGGCATGCCTGTTGTCTGAGTTAAAATAGGAGATCATTGTTATCATGGCTTATGTGATTTTGGTGCTAGTGTGAGTGCTATCCCTTTCACTTTATATCAAGAAATTATAAATGATTTGCACCTGCTAAAATAGAAGATATTGATGTTACTATTAAACTTGCAAATAGAGACCATTGCACCACTTGGGATTGTTAGAGATGTTGAAGTCCTGTGTGGGAAAATTAAATACCCTACTGATTTTCTAGTTCTTGGTTCTCCACAAGATGATTTTTGTCCCATAATATTTGGTAGACCTTTCTTGAACACTGTTATGCTAAGATAGATTGCAAAAAAGAAATTGTCAGTGTCAATTTTGGTGATGTGTCTCATGAGTTTAATTTCTCTAAGTTTCGTAGACATCCTCATTACAAAGAATTTCCTAATAAGGATGAAATAATTAGTCTTGCTTCTATTGCCATACCTCCTACTGATCCATTAGAACAATATTTGCTAGACCATGAAAATGATATGCACCTGCATGAAAGAAATGAAATATATAAGATGTTGTTTGATCAACAACCTATCCTTAAACACAATTTGCCTGTTGAAACTCTAGGAGGCCCTCCTCCACCTAAAGGTGATCCTATGTTTGAATTAAAGCAATTTCCTGATACTTTGAAATATGCTTATCTTGATGAAAAGAAGATATGTCCTATTATTATTAGTGCTAACCTTACAGAGCATGAAGAAAAGAGATTGTTAAAAATTCTGAGCAAGCACCGTGCTCCTATTGGATATACTCTTGATGATCTTAAAGGCATCAGTCTCACTCTCTGTCAGCACAAGATTATTATGGAACCCGATGCTAAACCAATTGTGGATCATTAATGATGATTAAATCCTAAGATGAAGGAAGTGGTAAGAACTGAAATACTAAATCTTCTAAAAGTAGGTATAATCTATCCCATAGCTGATAGTAGATGGGTAAGTCATGTTCATCGTGTCCCTAAGAAAAGAGGTAAAACTGGTGTTCCTGATGATAATAATGAACTTATTCCACCAAGAATTGTGACTGGCTATAGAATGGTAATTGATTTCAAAAAATTAAACCAATCAACTAGAAAAGTTCATTACCCTTTGCCTTTTATTGATCAAATGTTAGAAAGATTGTCAAAGGACACACACACTTTTGTTTCCTTGATGGATATTCTGGTTTCTCTCAAATACATGTATCACAACCGGATCAACAGAAAACCACCTTTATTTGTCCTTTTGGAACTTATGCTTATAGACGTATGCCTTTTGGTTTATGTAATGTACCTGCTACCTTTCAAAGATGTATGACTGCTATATTCTATGACTTTTGTGAAAATATTGTTGAGGTTTTCATGGATGATTTTTTAGTTTACGGAACTTCTTTTTATGATTGCTTAAGCAACCTTGATCGAGTTTTGCAGAGATGCAAACAAACTAATATTGTCTTGAATTGGGAGAAGTGCCTCTTTATGGTGAATGAAGGTATTGTCTTGGGGCATAAAATTTCCGAACGAGGTATTGAGGAAGCTAAGGTTGATGTAATTGAGAAAATGCTATGTCCTAAAGATATTAAAGGTATTCGAAGTTTCCTTGGTCTTGCTGGTTTCTATAGAAGGTTTATTAAAGACTTCTCTAAAATTTCTAGGCCTTTTACTAATCTCTTGCAAAAATATGTTCCATTTCTTTTTGATGATGAATGTGTAGAAGCCTTTGAAACACTTAAGAAAGCCTTAACTTCTGCACCTATCGTTCAACCACCTGATTGGAACTTACCTTTTGAAATTATGCGTGATGCTAGTGGTTATGATGTTGGTGCTGTTCTAGGACAAATAGTTGATAAGAAAATAAATGTTATCCATTATCTCTACTCCTAATGGAGCAGTTGGTAGTCTCCGTCGGTCAATTTTCGTCCCACTAGAGATGGTTTTTTTCGTCCTCGATCCCACCTCCGGCGTCCCAGCGATTCCCCCCGGACCCGCGCATCCAGAAGGTGCAAACCTCCGGAAGATCCTAAAAAAACAGTGTGAAAAAAATCTACGAAGAAAAACCTACGAAAATTAACCAGTCCCTCGCGATTCCTGCTGCCCTTGAAGCACTCGCACACACGAGTCGTTCGCCGCCGCCCTGTCTCCGATCTCCCTGCAGCCGCCCCGTCTCCGATCTGCCTTCGCTGCCGCCCCATCTCCGATCTCCCTTTGCCGCCGCCCTCGCACATCAAGCCACCGCCAATCCATGCGCTACCTCGATGGGAGCCATCGATCTTCTTCAGGAGACGCCACCGATCCCATTGATGAGCCACCGCCGACCATGTCCAGGATCTGACACCCATCCCCTGAGCCGCTGGCGCTAGCCAGGCTCCAGTCCGATGGACATGCCTGCTCGCCGCTCCTCGGGGCCAGCCCCTCCCGCCGTGCTGGATCATGCATCGGCTTGGGGCCCCTCGGGGATGCTGCCGGTGCAGGAGGCGTCCGCGACAGTGCGGGATGGGGACCGAGCGGCTGGTCATGCCGCGTACAGGGCTTGGTCGGGCTGGCGTGAGCCGCCATTGATGAAATTTTGGCTGATTGGCTGCATGTCGCTTTGGATTTGGTACTATCCCCATCTCTCTCTGATACACACACACCACTTTCTCTCTGTCTCTCTCTCTCTCTCATAGTGTCTGCTTGTACTTGCTGACGAAGGTGCATCTGTGTGTGCGCGCACGTGTGTGGTGTGCCGCTGACCGCATTTATGTGTGCTTGTGGCGATGCTGCCTGTGAGTGTGATTTTTGCAGCTATCCTGCATGATTCTTGGTGCCTCAAGGAATGATAGGAAGCCACCCAGAAAATGGCCAGAAAGAAGCACCATATGTGCAGGTGTGCTCATGTGTGTTAGAAGGTGAGTCTGTGCTTCTAATTTCCTAAACATTCCTATTACAAACAGAAAACAGCTATAGTTGGTGATAATAATTATTGGTGAACATTGTTATTGGTAAACCTGCATGCTGTCCATCTGCCTCTTCTTCCTGTTGCAACTATTGATGGCCATTATTATTGCAGTTTTATCCTAACTTATGTTCAGCTATTCCTCCCGGGCCCGCGCACCCAGAAGGTGCAAACCTCCGGTCGATCCTGAAAAAAATGGTGTGAAAAAAATCTATGAAGAAACACCTACGAAAATTAACCAGTCCCTCGCGATTCCTCCTGCCCTTGAAGCACTCGCACACACGAGTCGTTCGCCGCCGCCCCATCTCCGATCTCCCTGCCGCCGCACCGTCTCCGATCTGCCTTCGCTGCCGCCCCATCTCCGATCTCCCTTCGCCGCCGCCCTCGCACATCAAGCTGCCACCGATCCATGCGCTACCTCAACAGGAGCCATCGATCTTCTTCAGGAGATGCCACTAATCCCATTGATGAGCCGCCGCCGACCATGTCCAGGATCCGACTACGATCCCCTGAGCCGCTGGCGCTGGCCAGGCGCCTGTCCGATGGACACACCTGCTCGCCGCTCCTCGGGGCCAGCCCCTCCCACCGCGCCGGATCACGCATCGGCTTGGGGACCACTCGGGGATGCTGCCGGTGCAGGAGGCGTCCGCGACGGTGCAGGCTGGGGACCGAGCGGCTGGGCATGCCGCATCCAAGGCTTGGTCGGGCTGGCGTGAGCCGCCGTCGATGAAATTTTGGCTGATTGGCTGCACGTCACTTTGGATTTGGTACTATCCCCATCTCTCTCTAAGACACACACACCACTTTCTCTCGGTCTCTCTCTTTCTCTCACAGTGTCTGCTTGTACTTGCTGATGAAGGTGCATGTGTGTGTGCGTGCACGTGTGTGGTGTGCCGCTGACCGCATGCTTGTGGCAATGCTGCCTGTGAGTGTGATCTTTGCAGCTATCCTGCATGATTCTTGGTGCCTCGAGGAATGATAGGAAGCCACCCAGAAAATGGCCAGAAGGAAGCACCATATGTGCAGGTGTGCTCATGTGTGTTAGAAGGTGAGTCTGTGCTTCTAATTTCCTAAACATTCCTATTACAAACAGAAAACAACTATAGTTGGTGATAATAATTATTGGTAAACATTGTTATTGGTAAACCTGCATGTTGTCCATCTGCCTCTTCTTCCTGTTGCAACTATTGATGGCCATTATTATTGCAATTTTATCCTAATTTATGTTCAGCTATTCCCCCCGGGCCCGCGCACCCAGAAGGTGCAAACCTCCAGTCTATCCTGAAAAGAACGGTGTGAATAAAATCTACAAAGAAAAACCTACAAAAATTAACCAGTCCCTCGCGATTCCTCATGCCCTTGAAGCACTCGCACACACGAGTAGTTCGCCGCCGCCCCGTCTCCGATCTCCCTGCCGCCGCCCCGTCTCCGATCTGCCTTCGCCACCGCCCCATCTCCGGTCTCCCTTCGCCGCCGCCCTGGCACATCAAGTCGCCGCCGATCCATGCGCTACCTCGACGGGAGCCATCGATCTTCTTCAGGAGACACCATGTCTAGGATCCGACACCGATCCCCTGAGCCGCTGGCACTGGCCAGCCTCCAGTCTGATGGACACGCCTGCTCGCCGCTCCTTGGGGACAGCCCCTCCCGCCGCGCCGGATCACGCATCGGCTTGGGGACCCCTCGAGGATGCTGCCGGTGCAGGAGGCGTCCGCGACAGTGCGGGATGGGGACCGAGTGGCTGGGCATGCCGCGTCCAGGGCTTGGTCGGGCTGGCGTGAGCCGCCGTCGATGAAATTTTGGCTGATTGGCTGCACGTCGCTTTGGATTTGGTACTATCCCCATCTCTCTCTGAGACACACACACCACTTTCTCTCCATCTCTCTCTCTCTCATAGTGTCTGCTTGTACTTGCTGACGAAGGTGCATGTGTGTGTGCGCGCATGCGTGTGGTGTGCCGCTGACCGCATTTATGTGTGCTTGTGGCGATGCTGCCTGTGAGTGTGGTTTTTGCAGCTATCCTGCATGATTCTTGGTGCCTCGAGGAATGATAGGAAGCCACCCAGAAAATGGCCAGAAGGAAGCACCATATGTGCAGGTGTGCTCATGTGTGTTAGAAGGTGAGTCTGTGCTTCTAATTTCCTAAACATTCCTATTACAACCAGAAAACAGCTATAGTTGGTGATAATAATTATTGGTGAACATTGTTATTGGTAAACCTGCATGCTGTCCATCTGCCTCTTCTTCCTGTTGCAACTATTGATGGCCATTATTATTGCAATTTTATCCTAATTTATGTTCAGCTATTACCGAGTTCTTTGATTGAATCCTAATTCAAACTTCTAACATACGCAATACTTTTTGTGCAATTATAAGATGATGCATACTCTGACAGTGCTTTGGCCACATAAAAGGTAAATCCATCATTGTGGAGATGTCAAAGTCATCACAAAAAACAAGCATCTGAACTTTGTTTTTGGGATGAAACAAATATGCAGACTAAAAGTATCATGTTTTTTTGACATCACCCAATATCATGGGTTGGTTCAGGACTTCAGGTATATATCACCAGCAAAAAAATCTATTAACATAGCAATTGTTACTTTTTTTAGCTACTCTCAAATGCTTCTCTATTTTAAATACCTATTAAATGTTGTCACAATCACCCTATTTCCACCACACTGAGGGTTGTGGCTGGAAGGAGCCCACCGTCAGCATCGCCCATGGCCAAGCAGACCGACGACCCAGCGCCCTCAAGTACGGTGATGTTCTTTCTGTTGGGACTTATGGTGATGACTGAGGAGTTTTGAGATCAATCTCGATCTGCATATGACCGTGACCGGGAGGCGAACCCGGTTGCACTTAGAGACAATTGATTAATGGAGATCCTCCAGCCACCGAGCTCCTAAAGGACACCTAGGCGAGAAATCAACGCTTGTCCATACCGCTTGCCTTTTAGGTGAGCAACCTCGTGAACTTCGACCCCATCATGCTGTAAATATAAATAGTTTACAAATTAACTAAATTTTTAGGTTGGATGTTATTCCACGTCTATGCATATTTTTTCTTACTGCGGTATATATCTAACACTAGAAAATGAGTTGTTGAAATAATATTTACTAATAACCATTGGTCAATAGGACAAGCACTCGACGGATGATTCCTCCTTGACTTTCTACCAGTTGCGCCCCTGACTGTGCCCATAGCGTCCCGACACCATGTTCAAGTCCAAGTTCTAACCACATATCCAATCTCCCTCCAAGGATCTTGCCTCTCATTGACCAAGAGGAACAATTCAACTCAATTTCAGATTTACAAAAGAGATGGACCTAGAGCAAACAACCTATGAGGCTTGGTTCATGTACATCGACAACGTTGTATGGTGGTGAAGCTTCTTCACATCCCCTGACCAGACGCTGCACGCTCTGCTTGCTGAAGGTGCCCGCTGTTTGTGTTTGGATGTTGTTGCTGGCGTATGTCAAGGTATGTAGCAGTAGCTTTTGTTATCCTTTCCACACCAGCGAATGTCAGAATTTATCATGTGGGCAATTTTTTTGACTGTAGTATGAGTACAAGGTTCAGGGAAGTTCAGTCATTTAGTATCTCATAGATTGTCTAGGCTTTAAATTTAGGAGATGATTTGGAAGCTCAACATAGAAAATTATTTAGTCTAATGTAGATTGTATATTAAACGCCTTTCCAAAGCAAGTATGGAAGAAAATGTGGTGAGCTCTCCATGAGAAAATTTAATATAACTGTTTCTTTGACATGAAGGAATATTTGCAGATTTTAATGTATAGAAACTTTGAGGGTATCATCTTTGCGAAATTGATGCTCTTAACGTCTATTAGTAATGGACACTCCTATCATTCTATATATCATTTTATGCACTTAACTGAGAAGGCTTTCTAATAGTTGAGGAGGCACTCATTATTCTGAGCTCGGCTCTTCCTGATTAGCTTGTCACCACGCTGGCAACTGCGGAATCATAGGCGCGAAATGCTTTAGTGTGTCAAAGTCATCACAAAAAACAAGCATCTGAACTTTCTTTTTGGGATGAAACAAATATGCAGACTAACAATATCATGTTTTTTTTGACATCAACCAATATCATGGGTTGGTTCAGGACTTCAGGTATATATCACTAGCATAAAAATCTATTGACATATCAATTGTTACTTTTTTAGCTACTCTCAAATGCTTCTCTATTTTAAATACCTATTAAATGTTGTCACAATCACCCTATTTCCACTACACTGAGGGTTGTGGCAGGAAGGAGCCCACCGTCGACATCGCCCATGGCCAAGCAGACCGAGGACCCAGCGCCCTCAAGTACGGTGATGTTCTTTCTGTTGCAACTTATGGTGATGACTGAGGAGTTTTGAGATCAATCTCGATCTGCATATGACCGTGACTGGGAGGCAAACCCAGTTGCGCTTAGAGACAATTGATTAATGGAGATCCTCCAGCCACCGAGCTCCTAAAGGACAGCTAGGCGAGAAATCCATGCTTGTCCATATCGCTTGCCTTTTAGGAGAGCAACCTCGTGAACTTCGACCCCATCATGCTGTAAATATAAGTAGTTTACAAATTAACTAAATATTTAGATTGGATATTATTCCACATCTATGCATATTTTTTGTTACTGCGGTATATATCTAACACTAGAAAATGAGTTGTTGAAATAATCTTTACTAATAATCATTGGTCTATAGGACAAGGACTCGGCGGATGATTCCTCCTTGACTTTCTACCAGCTGCGCCCCTGATTATGTCCACAACGTTCCGACACCATGTTCAAGACCAAGCTCTAACCCACATATCCAATCTCCCTCCATGGATCTTGCCTCTCATTGACCAAGAGCAACAATTCAACTCAATTTCAGATTTACAAAAGAGATGGACCTAGAGCAAACAACATATGAGGCTTGGTTCGTGTACATCGACAACATTGTATGGTGGTGAAGCTTCTTCAAATCCCCTAACCAGACGCTGCATGCTCTGCTTGCTGAAGGTGCCCGCTATTTGTGTTTGGATGTTGTTGCTGGCGTATGTCAAGGTATGTAGCAGTAGCTTTTGTTATCCTTTCCACACTAGCGAATGTCAGAATTTATCATGTGGGCAATTTTTTTACTGTAGTATGAGTACAAGGTTCAGGGAAGTCCAGTCATTAAGTATCTCACAGATTGTCTAGGCTTTAAATTTAGGAGATGATTTGGAAGCTCAACATAGAAAATTATTTAGTCTAATGCAGGTTGCATATTAAACGCCTTTTCAAAGCAAGTATGGAAGAAAATGTGGTGAGCTCTCCCTGAGAAAATTTAATATAACAGTTTCTTTGACTTGAAGGAATATTTGTAGATTTTAATCTATAGAAAGTTTGAGGGTATCATATTTGTGAAATTGATGCTCTTAACGTCTATTAGTAATGGACACTCCTATCATTCTATATATCATTTTATGCACTTAACTGAGAAGGCTTTCTAGTAGTTGAGGAGGCACTCATTATTCCGATCTCGGCTCTTCCTGATTAGCTTGTCACCGCGCTCGCAACTGCGGAATCATAGGCACGAAATGCTTTAGTGTGTCCGCCAAAGCCCGTGTCATCGAGCAGAAACTAGCCTCACTAAACCAAATTGCACCTGTCATCGATGCACGGTGAGGGCACTCGGAATCTGATGTTTGCTCGGTTGCGAAGCATGCGATGTTGAGAGAAAAGAGGGAGACTGCACCGGAGGAAAGTGAAGCATGGTGGCAGGTCTGAAGATGAGAGCATGATGTTCTCTTTTAGCAAATGATCCATGTGTCTATTTTTTCGTCCCGTTGCAACGCACGGGGACCTTTTATTTGATTTAGTTTTATTTTCTAATGTAGATAGGGAACTATGGACACTAAATATCCATTTCTTAGGTGTCAACCTGGTACATTAGGCTGTATAGTACATGGCACAATTCTTCCAGCTACTAATTCAGGTAATCTGATTCATGTCACTTTGCTTTAAGCATAGTTAACTAACAGGAACCACATCACATATGCACTTTCCCTACAACCTATGTCGAGGGTACCTATTGTAATGATTTTGCATATGAACGTGCTAAAAATAGCACTACTACCTTGAGTTTGTCAAAGAATAATGCCACTAAACTGGCGGCAATTTTGGATCTGTCATCTTTTTCCCCAATAGGGCGCTTCCTTAAAATTTACTCCCTCCGCCTAAAAATACTTGTCAAAGAAATGAATGTATCTAGACATATTGTAGTTTTAGATAGATTCATATTTATTAATTTCAACGACAAGTATTTCCGGACAGAGGGAGTATTACTTTAGAGACATGAGGATCCTCAAGTTAACACACTTGATTCTTACTGCTGCTTTTGCATCCCTGAACTTCAGTTAAATTTAGGATTATCTGGATATTTCCTATAATTTATCAAGTGTAGGGTTCTTAAGATAAGGACAGACATTTGTTTCACCTTTTGTAGTTCATCATAATAGCATATGATTTTAAAAAAATGGAAAATTGCCAAGTACAGTTCTGAAGCGGAGAGTTGCTTATGTATTTTTTTATTCATGAATGACATGATCAAGGAGTCAGGTGTGAAAATGATTTATAAATCAGGTGAGACAACATGCTAAAATTTTGTGGCGATTAGTGAAGGAAAGAACTATGTACTCTTGTTTCAATTGGACTTCATCGCTTTATTGTTAGATTCAGCTTCACCTCCCATTGTTATATTCTTTACTTGAATATAAATCAGTGCCCCCCCCCCCCAATTTATGTTGTTGAAAATGGCAATCGCTTGATCTTTGAATCATGCAGCTGCCTATCTACAAATCATAAATGAACAGATACAACGTACTGATATATCCAAATATTGTGTATCCTGCTTGTAGAATTTGTTCCTATTTATCCATTTGTCATTTTTACATATGGGCATCTGGTGTTTGCGGCATCTCAAAGTTTACCTTTTTAAATTGATATATTGTACATGTCAGGATTTTGTTTTGTGCCTCAAAGTTTGCCCTTTTACAAGTAATATAATGTGCATTTTGCTGATGCTTTGTTGCTGAGATATATTCTAAGTGATAATCATACATTTCGTGTTTGCTCCTCTATGTTAGGAGAGTAATGAAAATATGGTTAAATTCTAAATATGATATTATGCAGCATGATCAAAATATCACATCTTGTTAATCCCTTTTTCTTGGCAGTGTGCTAGGTCGCTCAAGGCCAAGGAGGTGATGAAAAGCTTCTTCATAAGTTTTCAGCCGTCTGATTCAAGTCCATATAGGTTGCAAGATGATGGCATAATATTATCTGACATTTTATCCTTATTTGATTAAATGTCTTTCCCTTTGCCGCCGCCCTCGCACATCAAGCCGCCGCCAATCCATGCGCTACCTTGATGGGAGCCATCGATCTTCTTCAGGAGACGCCACCGATCCCATTGATGAGCCACCACCGACCATGTCCAGGATCCGACACCGATCCCCTGAGCCGCTAGCGCTAGCAAGGCTCTAGTCCGATTGACATGCCTGCTCGCCGCTCCTCGGGGCCAGCCCCTCCCGCCGTGCTGGATCATGCATTGGCTTGGGGACCGAGGGAGTCCCGGATTAGGGGGTGTCCGGATAGCCGGACTACCATCATCGGCCGTACTATCATCGGCCGGACTATCATCATCGACCGGACTCCAAGACTATGAAGATACAAGATTGAAGACTTCGTCCCGTGTCTGGATGGGACTTTCCTTGGCGTGGAAGGCAAGCTTGGCGATACGGATACGTAGATCTCCTACCATTGTAATCGACTCTATGTAACCCTAGCCCTCTCCGGTGTCTATATAAACCGGATGGCTCTAGTCCGTAGAAAACAACAACAACCCTTACAATCATACCATAGGCTAGCTTCTAGGGTTTAGCCTCCTTGATCTCGTGGTAGATCCACTCTTGTAAACATCCACAATATCAATATCAATCAAGCAGGACGTAGGGTTTTACCTCCATCAAGAGGGCCCAAACCTGGGTAAAACATCGTGTCCCTTGTCTCCTGTTACCATTCGCCTAGACGCACAGTTCGGGACCCCCTACCCGAGATCCGCCGGTTTTGACACCGACATTGGTGCTTTCATTGAGAGTTCCTCTGTGCCGTCACCGATAGGAGGGATGCCTCTTCCCGTCTTCAAGGACGGCATCTTCGCCGATGGAGCCTTGGCCGCCGGCCAAACTATCCGGCTAGGAGGTTTTCTTATGACCGCCTGTCCGGCCACCGCTTCAACGATGACCTCTCGTGTCATCGAGAGCAATCTTCACGTCAACTCGGAATTCGCCGAGAAGTTAGATCCAGCAGAGCTCTCGTCTGTAAACGAACTCTTGGATCGGATCGCTGCCCTGGGAGTCGCTACAGACTACAATCGGATCGGGCTTAAAACCGATCTGAGAGAGATTAACTCTCCCCAGGTTACCCACCACGCCATGGTGGTAGAGGAACATCGTGACGATCCTTCTCCCATATTGAAAACTAATCGTGTCCGGGCTACCGAACCCTCCATGCCGGATTCCCGCGGAGGAGCGGATTCCGATCAAGCACTGAACATAAGGTCAGGCATCGGACCGGACTCGTTGGACAATGTTCCACTTTCCAAGCTTCCAAATTCAGAAACTTCTCGGCCCTTGAGCCTCGAGATGGGCAGGGTCCCGGACTCAATTAGGCCCGCCCGTCTAGATATATGCGATCTATCTCTAATCCGGCAAGAGCCAGCCGAAACAGTACATCATTACTGGGCCAGATTCCTCCTGGTCATGGACCGGATAAAGGACTGCCGAGAGGAAAACGCAATCTCGATCTTTTGCAACAATTGCACGAACAGGGGAATCTTGAACGCCGTCAGCCATCATGAAATCACACGTTTCGCTGACTTGGCATCCATAGTGCGAAAGTACTGTGCCATAGAAAGTTTCCGGAAAACCGAAGATAGGTTTTGGGATAATCCGGCCCCGAATATAGCCCCAATCCGCAACAAAAGGGTGCATTACACTCAGGCACCAGGTACAAGAACCAAAAAGCAGAAGCCCCTTAAAGGGAACGGAACCGTACTGGAGGGATGGCTCAGCAAACCCTGTACAATTCACAGTACCAAGGGCGCCACCCCAACACATAGCCTTCATGCATGTTGGATATTACGGCAGGTGGCCAAAGGTGGCGAGGAGCTTCTAGCCCCGCGAAACCACACCAACAATACCGGTACGGTATCAACGGTCTTCGAGACTTTCGCATCAAACAATATGCAGAAACGAACAATCCACAGCCTTGCCGAAGTCTACCAAGTAGCAACAACAAATCCTTGGAGTGACACGGCCATCACCTTCAACGCCAGCGACGAACCCAAATTTCGAACAGCCCGAGCACCAGCCGCATTGGTCCTCAGTCCAATAGTGGACGGCTTTCGACTTACCAAGGTACTCATGGATGGCGGCAGCGGATTGAACCTCATTTACGAGGAAACTCTTCAAAAAATGGAAATAGACTGGAGCCGCATTGAGCGAAGCAGCACAACCTTCAGAGGAATAATCCCTAGCCGGGAAGCACGCTGCACCGGAAAAATCACACTCGATGTGGTGTTCGGCTCACCGGACAATTACAGGTCCGAAGAAATCACGTTCCAAGTGGCCCCGCTCAGCAGCGGATACCACGCTATATTAGGACGAGAGGCGTTCACAATTTTCCAAGCCGTACCCCATTACGGGTACATGAAGCTCAAAATGCCTGGGCCCGGCGGGATAATCACTCTCGTTAGTGATCCTGACATAGCACTCCGCGCCGAAAACAAAACAGCCGCATTAGCCCTGGAGGCACTATCCGAAGCCCTAGCGGCAGAGGAACTCACCGCGCTGCGCGCTACGGTGCACAGACACGACGTGATACTCGATAAGAGATCCAAGTCCACCTCCTTTAAACCAGCGGACGAAATTATAAAATTCCAGGTCCACCCAACGGACCCGACAAAGACGGCCTCCATCGGGGCATAGTTGAACCCTGATGTAGACGCCGCGCTGCGAGAATTCCTTCAGGAAAATTGGGACATTTTCGCCTGGCATCCTTCAGATATGCCAGGAATCCCTCGCAGGTTGGCAGAGCATAGCCTAAACATCCTAAAAGGGTTCAAGCCAGTCAAACAGGCTCTTCAACGATTTTCCGAACCCAAAAGACAGGCAATGGGAGAAGAACTAGCCAAACTATTGGAAGCCGGATTCATCAGAGACATCAAACATCCGGATTGGCTAGCAAACCTGGTAATGGTACCAAAGAAGGACAGATCCTGGCGCCTATGTGTCAATTTCAAAGACCTAAATAAATCCTGCCCAAAGGATCCCTTCCCCCTCCCCCGCATCGACCAAATCATCGATGCCACTGCAGGGCACGATTCATTGTGCTTCCTGGACGCATACTCCGACTATCATCAAATCAAGATGGCAGAAGCGGATCAAGCCGCAACGGCGTTCATTACTCCATATGGACCATTCTGCTTCAACACGATGCCCTTCGGACTTAAAAACGCCGGCGCAACATATCAGTGCATGATTCAGACATGTCTGGCTACCCAGATCGGCAAAACAGTAGAGGCATACGTAGACGACGTAGTCGTCAAAACCAAACACGTCGAAACTCTAGTAGACGACTTGAGGGTCACATTCGACAACCTCCGAGCATATGACATCAAGCTGAATCCGGAAAAATGCGTTTTCGGCGTACCAGCCGGAAAGCTCTTGGGCTTCATTGTATCCGGTAGAGGAATTGAAGCGAATCTGGCCAAAATCCAAGCCCTATCACAGCTGGATATTCCAAAAAACCTCAAACAGATCCAGAAATTGACTGGATGCGTGGCGGCTCTCAGCCGCTTTATCTCCCGCCTAGGAGAAAAGGCATTGCCCCTCTATCGCCTCCTCAGGCACACCAAACACTTCGAGTGAACGGATGCTGACACTGCCGGACTCGAAGAAATAAAGGCCATATTGGCAACGAATCCGGTCCTGGCTGCGCCCAACCTGGGCGAGCCTATGTTGTTATACATCGTGGCAACACATCAAGTAGTAAGCGCGGTGCTCGTCGTAGAACGAGAGACAGAAGGGCATAAATTCCCTCTTCAAAAACCAGTGTACTACATATCCACTGTTTTAACCCCCTGCAAGTCCCGTTACCCGCATTATCAAAAGATAGCGTATGCGGTGTTCATGGCATCCCGGAAGCTCCGACACTACTTTCAAGAGTGTTCGATAATAGTGGCCTCCGAAGTACCCCTAAATGACATTATAAATAACCGCGACGCAACGGGCAGGATTGCAAAATGGGCCATTGAGCTCTTACCATTCGATATAACTTACAAACCCCGGCGAGCTATAAAGTCGCATGTTTTGGCTGACTTTGTCGCTGAGTGGACTGAAGCCGAACTCCCTAAAGAGTACGGCGCATACTCCAATTGGATTATGCATTTCGAAGGCTCCAAAATGTTGGCCGGATTGGGGGCTGGCATCGTACTAACGTCCCCAACCGGGGACAGAGTCCAATACGTACTTCAGATAATGTATACGGACTCCAACAACTAAGCCGAATACGAGGCCCTCTTACATGGCCTCCGGATGGCAATCTCCATGGGCATCCAACGCCTAGAGGTGCGCAGGGACTCAAACCTCGCAATATCCCAAGTAAATGGAGACTTTGACGCCAAGGATCCAAAAATGGCAGCCTATCGCAACGCTGTCCTTAAAATGTCAGCTCGGTTCGAAGGACTTGAATTCCACCATGTAGCCAGAGATAATAACCAAGCGGCCGACGTATTGGCACGCACCGGCGCAAAACGTGACGCTGTCCCTCCTAATATGTTCCTGGAACGGCTGTTCAAGCCATCCGTACTATGGGAAGAGGAGTCGGGAAATAACAAACCGGAGGCAGCCGCAGAGCAATCTGACACAACCGGCGATCCAGCCGACGAAACAACACCCTCAGCTCACGACATAATGGCAGTAATCGCCACATGGACAGAGCCGTTCCTAGCCTACTTGCTTAGGCAGGAACTCCCCGAAGACCATAATGAGGCCCGCTGCGTAGTCCGGCGATCTAAAGCCTACAAGGTCCATGAGGGAGAACTCTATAAGAAAAGCACAACCGGAGTCCTTCAAAGGTGTATCTCCGAAGAGGAAGGGCGAGACCTTCTGGCTAAAATTCACGCCGGACTAGGCGGACACCACGCCGCAGCCCGGGCCCTTGTAGGAAATGCATTCCGTACAGGATTTTATTGGCCGATGGCCCGGGCAGATGCTTAGGACTCAGTCCAAAGATGCGTCGGTTGTCAGCTCTTTGCTAATTAGAGCCACATGCCACCCACCGCCCTCAAAACTATACCCATTACCTGGCCGTTCGCGGTCTGGGGGCTTGACATGGTTGGACCACTTAAAGGGGGAACCCACAAGCAAAGGTACCTATTGGTCATGGTGGATAAATTCACCAAATGGATTGAGGCCAAGCCAGTTAAAACGGCAGAGTCCGGACCAGTGATAGACTTTATATCTGGGGTAGTACACCGTTATGGTGTCCCCCACAGCATCATCATCGATAATGGCACGAACTTCACGGCAGATGAGGTTAAATCATGGTGCAAAAATATGGGCATCAAGCTCGATTATGCTTCAGTCTATCATCGCCAAACCAACAGTCAAGTGGAACGAGCAAATGGTCTAATAATGAGCGGCATCAAACCCAGACTAGTGCGGTCCCTTACGAAATCTGACACGCACTGGGTAGAGGAGCTCGACTCCGTACTCTGGGGGCTGTGGACAATGCCTAACCGTACTACCGGATTCACACCATTTTTTATGGTATACGGCGCAGAAGCAGTTTTGCCCTGCGACATCATTCATGACTCACCTCGAGTGCGCATGTACGAAGAAAGAGAAGCCGAGTTGGATCAGCAGGACAGCTTGGACGCATTGGAGGAAGAACGCGACGTCGCCAAGGCTCGTTCCGCATTCTATCAGCAGCAGGCTCGAAGATACCAAAGCAGAGAAGTACGGGCCAAGACTTACAACGTTGGCGATCTGGTTCTACGCCTGCCGGACAAGAAAAAGGACAAGCTCAAGCCCAAATGGGAAGGCCCCTTCATCATCGATAAAGTCTTGACTAGCGGAGCGTACCGTCTACGAAATGCGTCGGATAACCGACTCGAGCCGAACCCATGGAACGTAGCCCGCCTCCGAAGATTCTATGCCTAGCGTCGGACTAAGAGTTTGTCCCTTTCCCCCCGTCCAAATTTTTTTTTACTTCAGCTGCCTTTTGTTTATCTTTTTCTTCTCAACCTATTCATCAAAGCCTTAAAAGGCCTACTTGCGCATCGTTCGCGCGCAATTGATGTGCTATTCGCACTCATTATACCTGGGGGCTTCTTTACCAGAAGCTTAATTATAAGGGCTTCATGCCCAGCACATGTGTCAAGCCTCCACATGTACCTTTTATTCGCCATTATATGCATCGATATGACTTAAGTTTTGGCCAAGCTGGGTTGCCTGGCTCCTGTGCTTACCCCTACGTTCCTGATTGTTCGGCTAGGAGGTAAAGGGAGCACCTCTGCGATTGTTACTGCCGGGTCAGCCGGATGTGTACCTCAGACTTTGTGAAGCCGAAAGCTAGCGTTCTTAAGGGAATATTCGGTCGGTGACTTAAAAGATGATTTTTTATCTACTTATTTATCTGCCCCCAGATGTTTTTCTGCTTTTTTCGCAGTCCGGACATGCACTTTAGGGCATGCCACCCCCAGAGGAAAGGAACCCTTAACGGAACTATTCTCCCTGGAAGATGTTTCTTACTACCCATGTAATATAACATAACTAGTTGGGCACTTGTCTGATAAAGCACTAATGACCCCTACGCCTGGTCTCCATGCATACCCCGGTTGTTTCATAACCGAGAAGGTATTCGGACACACTCCGGACTCTAGGGTCCCGAGGTCGAAGCGAAAAGCTCGGCAAAGACAAACGATCTACAATCCGGCTAGAAGGCATTTTACATGTCATTTTATAATACATTGTCAAATCGACTGATTGTATTCTTCCTCAATCCCGTCTAACAGGTTGTCTAATTTACAATCCTGTTGGGAAAATTTAGCGGCCAACTCTACTTGGTCGTATACTAAACTCACAGGGATCTCCTTCCCATCGGGCCCCACAGGTCCGACTTCGGTCATGTGGTTGGGATCCGCCTTCTTGTACCACGTCTTTACCATGGCCCAGGCCTCCCTGGCACCTTGGCGGCAAGCCGAAATCTTCCATAAATGGAAGCGCTGCCGCACTCCCTGAAGCTTCTCCGCAAGCTCCCCAAGACCCTCGGGTAAGGAGAAGGCTGGCCATAAAGCCTGGATGACGCCACTCATTGCCTGCCGAACTCGTTCGATCAGTTGCAACAATTCGGGAAGTTGATCACCCGTTGATACGGGCATCTCCTCCGCAGGGCGACCTGTGAGCATACCTGCAGACATATTTTGACAAATTGACTTCCTCGCCAAACTCTTCTTTTCAAAGGAGTTCGCTCAAGCACTTACTATAGATGCCGCGACGAAGCCGCTGATTCTCCTTAACAGAGCCCGACAGCTCGGCCCAAACGCCTTTCAGCTCTTCTCCAAGCTGGGCATGGGCATCCTGGAGCTTGTTCCTTTCATGCTGCACCATATGCAGCACCCTCTCGCCGGCCTTTAGTTGGCGCAGAAGTTCTTGCCTATCTGGATCTTGTCCGGCAGCACCTGCAACGTCATTTTTTAGAGTTGCGCAAAGGCCAAACGCTACTTATCTTTCTAAAATAACGCGTTACCAGGAGAGGTCCCTTTGTTTCCTCCTGCGCCAGAGAGTGCGGCCTCAAGTTGGGCTTTGCACTCTTGCAGCTCCTGAGACAGTTGGGTATTCTTCTTGGTAAGATCCTACGTTTTATATGATCCTTAAATCAGTTAATATAACTACTTTAAGTCTCGGGGGCTACTGGCATATATAACTATTAAATTCTCTTACCCGTATGTCTTTTACATACTGCTCCGTGGCTCTGGTAAAACCATCTTGAGCAGCACGAAGGTGCGCGTCCCCCGCGTTAAAGGCATTCAACACCTCGAGGGAGAAGCACGCGTCACGAAATACTGTCCGGCGGCGCCTGTGATTCATGGCACTCTCCACCTCAGACTTGGTGGCGGACAGTCTGTCGGCATCCTCCGTTGGGGGAACGTCCGGCTCGCGCCTTGCGCTCGCCTCCCCCTCCAGACCAGGTGCTGGAGCCTGGCTGGTAGAGGTTGGATTGGCAACCTCCACGCCCGCAGTCCGGCGGGCGCTTTTTCCCCTACAAAAGTCATGAGCACTCAAACGCTTCCTAGGAACGTTGCTCTAAATAATGAATTGTGAGCTACACCTTTGCGGCGACGTTTCAGTCCGCGCCGCGCTCCTCTTCCGCCTACTGGTCCGGACTGGCCTTTGTTGGTCAGCCACCGCGGGCTCGGCTTCTCGCCCTAGGGGTGCCTCCTGCACAGCGCCATCATATACGGTGGTCAGAAATAAGCAAGGAAGGAATGACGGTGTCAGGACTTCGGTTGCAATCACCTGGGAAGCCGGATATAGTCCGGGATAATCGGCCATGATGGTGACTAAAGCATTGTCCATGCTGAGCTGGTGGAACACCCCGTCGATTAGCTCCACCTTTATGTCCGGATCCTCTTCGGAGGCCGGATCTCGAGATCTCTCTGGATCCTCGGGTTGCGGAGCTGGACTTAGCATGTCCTCCATGATCCGGCGCAGCTCCTGCGTCGACAGAAGAACACAATATAAGAAACTTAAGTTTCAAAAGGCATGGGTCGGGCACGCAGAGTGTTCGCTTACCCAAGGCCGGGGATTATTCATGGAGAACCCATTTAACGGGTTCGTACCAAGGAGATCCTCCTTCTCCCCCTTATACAGGCCGGACAGGATCGTCACCAGGTCTTCGACCGAATCCGGCCCTTTGCGGCCATGACGGGTGGCATCGTCCTCCCCGTTGAAATCCCACATGGGGTGGCCCCTGTATTGTAGTGGCTGCACCCCCCGCATAATGCATGTTGCCATGACTCCAATCATGGTCAACCTGGAATGGGCCAGTAACCTTATTCGGCCCATCAAATAATGGACGCTCTTGTCTTCCTCCAGTTGGGGGCTCCGCGGACGCCAACTAAGGCGTTTCTTCAGAGGAGCATTGCTGAACTCCGGGAGGCCGATCCGAACAGGGTCTGGCAGCGGAGTGTCTTCTATATAAAACCATTCCGAAGGCCAGTCTTTGGACACCTTCTTAGGGGTTCTGGATGGATATCCGGTCCCGACAATGCGCCATATTTCGGTGCCGCCCACTTGATATATGGACCCCTCGTGAGAGCGGGGTACAAGGCAAAACAACCTCTTCCACAGCGCGAAATGGGGCTCGACGCCCAGGAAAAGCTACGTAACCCGCAATATGCAGGATTGAGGTGGGCGTGAGGTGATGAAGCTGGAGTCCGTAGAACTCCAGGAGCCCGCGGAGGAATGGATGTACAGGAAATCTGAGCCCCCTTATCAAATAGGGGATGAAGCATACCCGCTCCCCTTTGTTGGGACTTGGGGTAACCTCCGCTTGTTTCCCACCTTTGTAGGTGGCCAGCCCGGCTCGAACCGGAACCATGAAGGCCGGAGGGAGATATCCCCCCGCTTGGAGCTTCACCAGCTCGTTGTGCGGAACAGAGCATCTCCTCCAATCTCCTGGCAGAGGGATGGGAGCGCGAGAAGAGGAGCCGCGTTGCCGGTCCATGATGGAATGGATTCTTGGTCGAAAGCACTCCGATGAGTATTCGCGGGAGGAAGATGGTGATTTAGATCTGGATTCTTGCCTCCCTTATAGGCAGATTATTCGCACAACTAGGGGGTAAAACATAAAAGACACCCTGGCTTTTCACATTCGCGCGACACGTGGAAGAAGGCCATTATTGGGCGTGGAAGCCAAGACGCGCATCATTGATGAGGAAGCCGGACACTGTTCGGCAGGTACGTAGAACTTGAAGGAGAACCCGCCTTGCAACGCCGAAGACTACACACATGCTGGACTTATCGTCTTTGAAGCCTGGTTCGGGGGCTACTGAGGGAGTCCTGGATTAGGGGGTGTCCGGATAGCCGGACTACCATCATCGGCCGGACTATCATCATCGACCGGACTCCAAGACTATGAAGATACAAGATTGAAGACTTCGTCCCGTGTCCGGATGGGACTTTCCTTGGCGTGGAAGGCAAGCTTGGCGATACGGATACGTAGATCTCCTACCATTGTAACCGACTCTATGTAACCCTAGCCCTCTCCGGTGTCTATATAAACCGGATGGCTCTAGTCCGTAGAAAACAACAACAACCCTTACAATCATACCATAGGCTAGCTTCTAGGGTTTAGCCTCCTTGATCTCGTGGTAGATCCACTCTTGTAAACATCCACACTATCAATATCAATCAAGCAGGACGTAGGGTTTTACCTCCATCAAGAGGGCCCAAACCTGGGTAAAACATCGTGTCCCTTGTCTCTTGTTACCATCCGCCTAGACGCACAGTTCGGGACCCCTACCCGAGATCCGCCGGTTTTGACACCGACAGGGACCCCTCGGGGATGCTGCCGGTGAAGGAGGCGTCCGCGACAGTGCGGGATGGGGACCGAGCGGCCGGTCATGCCACGTACAGGGCTTGGTCGGGCTGGCGTGAGCCGCCGTTGATGAAATTTTGGCTGATTAGCTGCACGTCGCTTTGGATTTGGTACTATCCCCATCTCTCTCTGATACACACACACACACCACTTTCTCTCCGTCTCTCTCTCTCTCTCTCTCTCACAGTGTCTGCTTGTACTTGCTGACGAAGGTGCATGTGTGTGTGCGCGCACGTGTGTGGTGTGCCGCTGACCGCATTTATGTGTGCTTGTGGCGATGCTGCCTGTGAGTGTGATTTTTGCAGCTATCCTGCATGATTCTTGGTGCCTCAAGGAATGATAGGAAGCCACCCAGAAAATGGCCAGAAGGAAGCACCATATGTGCAGGTGTGCTCATGTGTGTTAGAAGGTGAGTCTGTGCTTCTAATTTCCTAAACATTCCTATTACAAACAAAAAACAACTATAGTTGGTGATAATAATTATTGGTGAACATTGTTATTGGTAAACCTGCATGCTGTCCATCTGCCTCTTCTTCATGTTGCAACTATTGATGGCCATTGTTATTGCAATTTTATCCTAATTTATGTTTAGCTATTCCCCCCAGGCCCGCGCACCCAGAAGGCGCAAAGCTCCGGTCGATCCTGAAAAAAACGATGTGAAAAAAATCTATGAAGAAACACCTACGAAAATTAACCAGTCCCTCGCGATTCCTCCTGCCCTTGAAGCACTCGCACGCACGAGTCGTTCGCCGCCGCCCCATCTCCGATCTCCCTGCCGCCGCACCGTCTCCAATCTGCCTTCGCCGCCGCCCCATCTCCGATCTCCCTTCGCAGCCGCCCTCGCACATCAAGCCGCCGCCGATCCATCTGCCTCTTCTTCCTGTTACAACTATTGATGGCCATTATTATTGCAATTTTATCCTAATTTATGTTCAGCTATTACCGAGTTCTTTGATTGAATCCTAATTCAAACTTCTAACATACGCAATACTTTTTGTGCAGTTATAAGATGATGCATACTCTGACAGTGCTTTGGCCACATAAAAGGTAAATCCATCATTGTGGAGATGTCAAAGTCATCACAAAAAACAAGCATCTGAACTTTGTTTTTGGGATGAAACAAATATGCAGACTAACAGTATCATGTTTTTTTGACATCACCCAATATCATGGGTTAGTTCAGGACTTCAGGTATATATCACCAGCAAAAAAATCTATTAACATAGCAATTGTTACTTTTTTTAGCTACTCTCAAATGCTTCTCTATTTTAAATACCTATTAAATGTTGTCACAATCACCCTATTTCCACCACACTGAGGGTTGTGGCAGGAAGGAGCCCATCGTCGGCATCGCCCATGGCCAAGCAGATCGAGGACCCAGCGCCCTCAAGTACGGTGATGTTCTTTCTGTTGCGACTTATGGTGATGACTGAGGAGTTTTGAGATCAATCTCGATCTGCATATGACCGTGACCGGGAGGCGAACCCGGTTGCACTTAGAGACAATTGATTAATGGAGATCCTCCAGCCACCGAGCTCCTAAAGGACACCTAGGCAAGAAATCCACGCTTGTCCATACCGCTTGCCTTTTAGGTGAGCAACCTCGTGAACTTCGACCCCATCATGCTGTAAATATAAATAGCTTACAAATTAACTAAATTTTTAGATTGGATATTATTCCACGTCTATGCATATTTTTTCTTACTGCGGTATATATCTAACACTAGAAAATGAGTTGTTGAAATAATATTTACTAATAACCATTGGTCAATAGGACAAGCACTCGGCGGATGATTCCTCCTTGACTTTCTACCAGTTGCGCCCCTGACTGTGCCCATAGCGTCCCGACACCATGTTCAAGACCAAGTTCTAACCACATATCCAATCTCCCTCCAAGGATCTTGCCTCTCATTGACCAAGAGGAACAATTCAACTCAATTTCAGATTTACAAAAGAGATGGACCTAGAGCAAACAACCTATGAGGCTTGGTTCATGTACATCGACAACGTTGTATGGTGGTGAAGCTTCTTCACATCCCCTGACCAGACGCTGCACGCTCTGCTCGCTGAAGGTGCCCGCTGTTTGTGTTTGGATGTTGTTGCTGGTGTATGTCAAGGTATGTAGCAGTAGCTTTTGTTATCCTTTCCACACCAGCGAATGTTAGAATTTATCACGTGGGCAATTTTTTTGACTGTAGTATGAGTACAAGGTTCAGGGAAGTTCAGTCATTTAGTATCCCATGGATTGTCTAGGCTTTAAATTTAGGAGATGATTTGGAAGCTCAACATAGAAAATTATTTAGTCTAATGTAGATTGTATATTAAACGCCTTTCCAAAGCAAGTATGTAAGAAAATGTGGTGAGCTCTCCATGAGAAAATTTAATATAACTGTTTCTTTGACATGAAGGAATATTTGCAGATTTTAATGTATAGAAAGTTTGAGGGTATCATCTTTGCGAAATTGATGCTCTTAACGTCTATTAGTAATGGACACTCCTATCATTCTATATATCATTTTATGCACTTAACTGAGAAGGCTTTCTAATAGTTGAGGAGGCACTCATTATTCTGAGCTCGGCTCTTCCTGATTAGCTTGTCACCACGCTGGCAACTGCGGAATCATAGGCGCGAAATGCTTTAGTGTGTCAAAGTCATCACAAAAAACAAGCATCTGAACTTTCTTTTTGGGATGAAACAAATATGCAGACTAACAATATCATGTTTTTTTTGACATCAACCAATATCATGGGTTGGTTCAGGACTTCAGGTATATATCACCAGCATAAAAATCTATTGACATATCAATTGTTACTTTTTTAGCTACTCTCAAATGCTTCTCTATTTTAAATACCTATTAAATGTTGTCATAATCACCCTATTTCCACTGCACTGAGGGTTGTGGCAGGAAGGAGCCCACCGTCGACATCGCCCATGGCCAAGCAGACCGAGGACCCAGCGCCCTCAAGTACGGTGATGTTCTTTCTGTTGCAACTTATGGTGATGACGGAGGAGTTTTGAGATCAATCTCGATCTGCATATGACCGTGACTGGGAGGCAAACCCAGTTGCACTTAGAGACAATTGATTAATGGAGATCCTCCAGCCACCGAGCTCCTAAAGGACAGCTAGGCGAGAAATCCATGCTTGTCCATATCGCTTGCCTTTTAGGAGAGCAACCTCGTGAACTTCGACCCCATCATGCTGTAAATATAAGTAGTTTACAAATTAACTAAATTTTTAGATTGGATATTATTCCACATCTATGCATATTTTTTGTTACTGCGGTATATATCTAACACTAGAAAATGAGTTGTTGAAATAATCTTTACTAATAATCATTGGTCTATAGGACAAGGACTCGGCGGATGATTCCTCCTTGACTTTCTACCAGCTGCGCCCCTGATTATGTCCACAACGTTCCGACACCATGTTCAAGACCAAGTTCTAACCCACATATCCAATCTCCCTCCATGGATCTTGCCTCTCATTGACCAAGAGCAACAATTCAACTCAATTTCAGATTTACAAAAGAGATGGACCTAGAGCAAACAACATATGAGGCTTGGTTCATGTACATCGACAACATTGTATGGTGGTGAAGCTTCTTCACATCCCCTAACCAGACGCTGCATGCTCTGCTCGCTGAAGGTGCCCGCTGTTTGTGTTTGGATGTTGTTGCTGGCGTATGTCAAGGTATGTAGCAGTAGCTTTTGTTATCCTTTCCACACCAGCGAATGTCAGAACTTATCATGTGGGCAATTTTTTTACTGTAGTATGAGTACAAGGTTCAGGGAAGTCCAGTCATTAAGTATCTCACAGATTGTCTAGGCTTTAAATTTAGGAGATGATTTGGAAGCTCAACATAGAAAATTATTTAGTCTAATGCAGGTTGCATATTAAACGCCTTTTCAAAGCAAGTATGGAAGAAAATCTGGTGAGCTCTCCCTGAGAAAATTTAATATAACAGTTTCTTTGACTTGAAGGAATATTTGTAGATTTTAATCTATAGAAAGTTTGAGGGTATCATATTTGTGAAATTGATGCTCTTAACGTCTATTAGTAATGGACACTCCTATCATTCTATATATCATTTTATGCACTTAACTGAGAAGGCTTTCTAGTAGTTGAGGAGGCACTCATTATTCCGATCTCGGCTCTTCCTGATTAGCTTGTCACCGCGCTCGCAACTGCGGAATCATAGGCACGAAATGCTTTAGTGTGTCCGCCAAAGCCCGTGTCATCGAGCAGAAACTAGCCTCACTAAACCAAATTGCACCTGTCATCGATGCACGGTGAGGGCACTCGGAATCTGATGTTTGCTCGGTTGCGAAGCATGCGATGTTGAGAGAAAAGAGGGAGACTGCACCGGAGGAAAGTGAAGCATGGTGGCAGGTCTGAAGATGAGAGCATGATGTTCTCTTTTAGCAAATGATCCATGTGTCTATTTTTTCGTCCCGTTGCAACGCACGGGGACCTTTTATTTGATTTAGTTTTATTTTCTAATGTAGATAGGGAACTATGGACACTAAATATCCATTTCTTAGGTGTCAACCTGGTACATTAGGCTGTATAGTACATGGCACAATTCTTCCAGCTACTAATTCAGGTAATCTGATTCATGTCACTTTGCTTTAAGCATAGTTAACTAACAGGAACCACATCACATATGCACTTTCCCTACAACCTATGTCGAGGGTAACTATTGTAATGATTTTGCATATGAACGTGCTAAAAATAGCACTACTACCTTGAGTTTGTCAAAGAATAATGCCACTAAATTGGCGGCAATTTTGGATCTGTCATCTTTTTCCCCAATAGGGCGCTTCCTTAAAATTTACTCCCTCCGCCTGAAAATACTTGTCAAAGAAATGAATGTATCTAGACATATTGTAGTTTTAGATAGATTCATATTTATTAATTTCAACGACAAGTATTTCCGGACAGAGGGAGTATTACTTTAGAGACATGAGGATCCTCAAGTTAACACACTTGATTCTTACTGCTGCTTTTGCATCCCTGAACTTCAGTTAAATTTAGGATTATCTGGATATTTCCTATAATTTATCAAGTGTAGGGTTCTTAAGATAAGGACAGACATTTGTTTCACCTCTTGTAGTTCATCATAATAGCATATGATTTTTTAAAAATGGAAAATTGCCAAGTACAGTTCTGAAGCGGAGAGTTGCTTATGTATTTTTTTATTCATGAATGACATGATCAAGGAGTCAGGTGTGAAAATGATTTATAAATCAGGTGAGACAACATGCTAAAATTTTGTGGCGATTAGTGAAGGAAAGAACTATGTACTCTTGTTTCAATTGGACTTCATCGCTTTATTGTTAGATTCAGCTTCACCTCCCATTGTTATATTCTTTACTTGAATATATATCAGTGCCCCCCCCCCCCCCCCCCAATTTATGTTGTTGAAAATGGCAATCGCTTGATCTTTGAATCATGCAGCTGCCTATCTACAAATCATAAATGAACAGATACAACGTACTGATATATCCAAATATTGTGTATCCTGCTTGTAGAATTTGTTCCTATTTATCCATTTGTCATTTTTACATATGGGCATCTGGTGTTTGCGGCATCTCAAAGTTTACCTTTTTAAATTGATATATTGTACATGTCAGGATTTTGTTTTGTGCCTCAAAGTTTGCCCTTTTACAAGTAATATACTGTGCATTTTGCTGATGCTTTGTTGCTGAGATATATTCTAAGTGATAATCATACATTTCGTGTTTGCTCCTCTATGTTAGGAGAGTAATGAAAATATGGTTAAATTCTAAATATGATGTTATGCAGCATGATCAAAATATCACATCTTATTAATCCCTTTCTCTTGGCAGTGTGCTAGGTCGCTCAAGGCCAAGGAGGTGATGAAAAGCTTCTTCATAAGTTTTTAGCTATCTGATTCAAGTCCATATAGGTTGCAAGATGATGGCATAATATTATCTGACATTTTATCCTTATTTGATTGAACGTCTTTCCCTTAATGAAATATAGTGCAATGGAATTAAATTTTAGAAACAACTTTTGGTTACTATTATTTGTGAATTCTATTTAACGCTTCACAATTTTTGAATAGTTTAGTTTGTGCTTGCTTAACTGTCTATCCGCATATATATACTATTCTTTTTGAAAAAAAATTTAATAATTTCTCAAAAACAAAATCTTGGTCGAAGCTATGCTAAAGACTAGGTGTTAATAATGGCATCATTTATATGTTTGGAAACTACTAATAATCCACTTGATCATCTCAAGTAACAAACTACTCCCTCCATTCCTAAATATAAGTATTTTTTAGAGATTCCACTATAGACTACATACGGAGCATAATGAGTGAACCTACACTATAAAATATGTCTATATACATCCGTATGTAGTTTGTAGTGGAATCTCTAAAAAGACTTACATTTAGGAACGGAGGGAGTACTGGCTAATTAGCCATGCATAGAGAAAAGCAGAAGTTGTTCATCTTAATAAAAATAATCCAAATTACCATATTTATTTATTTAAAAATGGTTATATCCTATCCCCATTACATTTCCAAGAAAGCAAATATCATTGCATTTTTTTCTATTGGTACTTTGGATAAGTGTGGGTGGACTTGATAATTGACACGAGGAAGCTGCTAAAAGCAGAGCCTCTAATCAGTTTTCTAATTTTTTTCTAATGGTTTCCTTCTAGTTTATCTGGTGGGAGTGTTGAAATATTTTCATGAGGAAAAAATACGATCTCCTTGCTCACTAATCGATGAGCATGAGGACGATAGTTGCAAATTCCATTGCTCGGGAGGATCGCGCACCGATGCCAAGTTCATAAATGGACTTGATCTACGTCCGGCAGTGTGTAACTCAACAAAGACACCTCGTTTCACATTGATGGAGGCAACGGAGCCTATGGGCTTTTATTTGTGACTTATTTGGGGGCTTCGTTGCGAAAAGTGCTTGCAGCTACCGGACTTCACTTCTCTTGATATTTGAATTTTTTGAAAAACACACTTCGGTTGCTAAGAAAAATCTTAAATCTAATATGTGAATATATAAACACATTCGTAAGGCCAGGTAGAAATCTGAAAAAAAAATATGTTGTATTTTGGGAAATACAAAAAATAGAAAATTCTAACAGAAATTTGTTTTTTTCTATAGCCAAAAACAAAACGAGATTTCTACCAAAACTTGCCACGGGTATTCGGAATTTGTATATGTATCTCCGGAAAAAAATCAACTTTTTTGAAACTTCAAAACACGAATTTCAAAATGTTTAAATATAGAGAGCACTAGAGCTCGGGTGCTGCAACCACGTTGCTTCATGCAGGTGCAAGCGGTCAAGGTTGGACATTCCATTGATGGAAGGTGAAGCATTAATGATGGGCGTGGGGTTAGTAGAAAATTGGACACCCACTCCCTTGCGGTGGAGAGATTCAATGAAAATTATTCAAGCCATGAAAAACCCGTCGGAGTACCGCACTTTAGGGGCAGTTGTCACTTATGATTGGTGGAATTTGATGGCAAGCTTTAGAAGGGCGAGGATGATGCACTTGGGGCGAGAAGCAAATGTATATTCACATGAATTAGGCCGATTTTGTTTTATTGAGAGGGCCTGAGAGGTCTAGGGGAACCACCACCCTTATTTCTCGATTCCAGTCTTGTAAAGGATATGATAATCATTTAAACAAAGTTGTCAAACTTAAAGAAAAAGAATCTTTGATTGCTGAAAAACATTATGGATTTGCACATTTGTGCTTGATCACGAAGTGAAATGGAACACAAAGGGACATTTTAACTTGTTTTATTGAGAGGGCATGAGAGGTCTAGAGGGGTCATCTTAGTTGGCCCGTGATAATACAAAAGGTGTCTTTATATATTGGTTTGTTTTCACAGAGTATGAGAGAGATGGAGATGAATTATGTCGACGTCCAAAAGGAATAGTTTGAAAACCCTTCCAAAGACTATGGTCTTCAGGCGATGCCTTATGGCATTGCACGTGCACCTAACATACTAAGTTTAGCTTTGACCTTATTATTTGTTTGATTCATTTATATGCATGCATTGTAGCCCGTAGCAACGCATGGGCAGTCTACTAGTGCTAGTAAAACTCTAGACAGTGCTCAAAGAAACTATGCTACTACTGAGAAATATTTTTTAGCAGTTGTGTTCGCCTGTGATAAATACCTTATGGAAAGAAAGATGCTAAACCTAGACTCATTAGGTAAGTTCTTTTGCTACAAGAATTTGATTTGGATATCACTGATAGGAAGGGAGTCTAGACCCACTACCTATTGATGATAGCTTCCCCAATGAACAACTAGCTATCATAAATGCTTCTCGTAATACTCCTTGGTATGCAGACTATGCTAATTACATTGTTGCTAAATTTATACCACCTAGTTTCACATACCAGCAAAAGAAAAAAATTCTTCTTTGACTTAAGACTCACATCTTTATAAATAAGGAATAGATGGTATTATTAGACGTTGTATACCTGAGCATGAACAGGAACGAATCCTACGAAAATGTCACTTCAAGGCCTATGAAGGACATCATGCGGGAGATATAACTGCACACGAAGTATTACAATCTGGTTTTTATTGGCCTACTCTTTTCAAGGATGCTCGTAAGTTTGTTTTATCCTTTGATGAGTGTCAAAGAATTGGTAATATTGGTAGACGTCAGGAAATACCTATGGATTATTCACTTGTTATTGAACCATTTGATGTTTGGGGCTTTGATTATATGGGACCTTTTCCATCTTCTAACGGGTATACACATATTTTGGTTGCTGTTGATTATGTCACTAAGTGGGTAGAAGTTATTCCAACTAGTAGTCCTGATCATAACACCTCCATTAAAATGCTTAAAGAAGTTATTTTCCCAAGATTTGGAGTTCCTAGATATTTAATGATTGATGGTGGTTTACATTTTATTCATGGTGCTTTCCGTAAATTGCTCGCTAAATATGATTTCAATCATATAATTGCATCTCCTTATCACCCTCAATCTAGTGGTCAAGTTGAGTTGAGCAATAGAGAAATAAAGTTAGTATTGCAAAAGACTGTCAATAGGTCTCGAAAGAATTGGTCTAAGAAACTTGATGATGCAGTTTGGGCCTATGGAACAGCTTATAAAAAATCCTATGGGAATGTCTCAATATAAAATGGTTTATGGAAAAGCTTGTCATTTTCCTCTTGAGTTAGAACATAAGACATATTGGGCAATTAAAGAACTAAATTATGATTTCAAACTTCCCGGTGAAAAGAGGTTATTTGATATCAGCTCATTAGATGAATGGAGAACCCAAGCTTATGAAAATGCCAAATTATTCAAAGAAAAATTTAAAAGATGCATGATAAAAGAATATAAAGACGGGAATTCAAAGTGGGTGAGTATGTTTTATTGTACAATTCTTGTTATATATTTTTTGCAGGAAAACTCCTCTCCAAGTGGGAAGGACCATATATCATTGAAGAAGTTTATCGCTCTGGAGCTAATCCGAAGCTGGTCAATGGACAAAGAATTAAGCACTATATTTCAGGTACACCCATTAATGTTGAAACTAACATTATACAAACCATGACACCAGAGGAATACATAAAAGAGACCTTCCAAAACACTCTAGAACCCTGCAAAGGAAGAGGTACGTGATACGGTAAGTAAACGGACTCCAAAAATTCCGTAGAAATATTTTCTGTGAGTTTTGGAATATTAGAAAAAAAACACGCGAGAAGGCAAGAGAGTTGCCCACTAGGCACCAGGGCGTGCCCGCCCCTCCTGGCGTGCCCTGGTGGGTAGTGGCCCCCTCAGGAACCTTCCTGACTCCTTTTTCCTATGGTATACTTGTTTCCCAAGATAAAAATTATTTATATATATCCCCGGACGATTTGACCACTGCATCATGGAGATATCCTTTGTTCTTGGTTCGTGCTATTTTTCTGACAGATCTAGATCGCCATGGCTCCACCAGGCTCTTCCAAGCACAAGTTCTACGAGATGGTCATCAAGCCCTACCTACCGGAGGTGATGAAGCGCCCTCAAGCCATTGGGATGCATGAGGTGATGCTCCACATCCGGGATGTTCAAGGTCCCAAGAAGACGGGGATCATGGACGCCATGCTCGAGGCATTGGAGTAGGAGATCTTCAAGTGCCAAGGGATGGTGGAATGTGGACTGAATGCCAACCACTCCATGATCACAGAATTCACCCGTGACAAAAAAGTGGATGGCCAGCCAATGAAGAACATCGTCTTCCAACTCAATGAACGCTTTGATTATCTCCAAGTCCAAGTTTATGGCTTCAAAACCAAATTTTGAGTATGAGGCAAGATTCAAAGGTATGAGTTTAGCTGCAAGTTTCAGGGCTCCGAAGGCTCATGCATCTTATTGTGATGGTGAACCTATGCCATGGAAGCCAGAGGACAAGCCCACCACTTCATCATCACCATCACCAAAGAAGGAGACTTGAGTACACAGGTATGGGCACTCCCCTTGGCTCTTCCAAGCTTGGGGGAGATGCCCCGGTATCGTATCACCGTCACTTTTATTATCTTCACTAGTTTTAGTTTGATCCTTAGTTATTTCATGATTTAGTCGAATAAAAGTTTAGTATGATCTATTTTCGAGTGCTAGTTTCATGATCTATTGAAAGTGCAACTAATTCCCGGGTGGTTTTGGTAATTCATAACAACATATAGCTCATTGAACTAATATCCATTCAAGATAAATATTTCAGGATGTTCAATGATTGGCATGGCATGGACTAGTTATGTGGACCCCTCAAAATGATAAGGATAAGGATTGTCGAAATCTCAAGACTCTTCATTTCTATTTTAGCGATCCAAGATCACATTGAGTCCATAGGAAAGCCAATACTATTAAAAGGGAACGAGGTGTTGCTTAATGGTCTACTTGCTCAAGTGCTTGGTGATATTGCTCCAAAACCCTCAGCCACTTTCTCCATCCAAATATGTCCAAAACCTAATTCCAAACTCGACCCAACCGATACTTCTCATCTGGAGCCACCGAGTTCATGTTGACATAGCCATTTCCAAAACCCTAACAGTTCAATCACACCGATATGGATCTCGGTCTCCAAGCTGGCCTTGCCAGCGCTCTGTGACTTGTAGCATTCACTTCGGTCTCACAGAGATGTTGCAATCGGTCCCACCTAGCTGGCTTGACTGATCCTCTGTTGCTTATTGCTTCACTTCGGTCCCACCGAGTTGATGCAATCAGCGCCACCGAGATGAAGTTTTCCCTAAGCCCTAGCACATCAGTCCCACCGAGTTGTTCCAGTCGGTCCCACCCAGATTCCTAACGTTCATATTTTTGTATAGATCGGTGCCACCGAGTTTACTAATCAGTGCCACCGAGATGGGTCAAAAGTGTGTAACGGTTGGATTTTGTGTGGAGGCTATATGTACCCCTCTACCCCCTCTTCACAAGTGAGGAGAGCCATCAGAACGTGCCTACACTTTCATCATTCGTTTTCTAAGAGAGAACCACCTACTCATGAGTTGATATCAAGAGATTCCATTCAACCATTTGAGCCTTGATTTCTAGTCTTCCTCAAGTTGCTTT
Source organism: Triticum timopheevii (assembly GCA_963921465.1). Classification (NCBI taxonomy): domain Eukaryota; kingdom Viridiplantae; phylum Streptophyta; class Magnoliopsida; order Poales; family Poaceae; genus Triticum; species Triticum timopheevii. The sequence continues at coordinate 521,993,723 of OY997270.1, forward strand.
CCACTCAAATCCTTCTTCCATCATAGCCAAATCCGTGAGAGAGAGTTGAGTGTTGGGGAGATTATCATTTGAAGCACAAGAGCAAGGAGTTCATCATCAACACACCTTCTATTACCTTTTGGAGAGTGGTGTTTGCTAGATTGGTTAGGTTTCGCTTGGGAGCCTCTGACAAGATGTGGAGTTGAACCAAGAAGTTTCCAAGGGCAAGGAGATCGCCTACTTCATGAAGATTTGAGGCAAGTCCTTCGTGAATGATGACCATGGGGGGGGGGGGGTAGACAAGGTTGCTTCTTCGTGGACCCTTTGTGGGTGGAGCCCTCCGTGGACTCGCGCAGCCGTTACCCTTCGTGGGTTGAAGTCTCCATCAACATGGACGTACGATAGCACCACCTATCGGAACCATGATAAAAATCTTCGTGTCTCCATTGCGTTTGCCTTGTCCAAACCCTTCCCTTCACCTTCATGTGCAATGTTTTACTTTCTGCTACTATACTCTTAGAATTGCATGTGTAGGTTGATTGCTTCACCTATCATAATTGCTAAAATCTACCCACAACTAAAATTGGGAAAATGATAGATTTTTATTTGGTCAAGTAGCCTAATCACCCCCCTCTAGACATAATTTCGATCCTACAAGTGGTATCAGAGCTTTGGTCTCCATTAGCCTTGATTTCCATAGCTTTGGTGATCATAGCCTTGGTTTCACAACCTAGGGAGTATGGCATCTAGCGAGGGAAACTACCACCGTAGAGGTCCTCATTTTGACGGTACAAATTTTGCTAGTTGGAAGCTGATGTCTACTACACAACCTTCTTATTGTAGATGTTGTTGGGCCTCCAAGTGCAGAAGTTTGTAGGATAGTAGCAAATTTACCTCAAGTGGATGACCTAAGGTTTATCAATCTGTGGGAGGCGTAGGATGAAGATGGTCTCTCTCAAACAACCCTGCAACCAAATAACAAAGAGTATCTTGTGTCCCCAACACACCCAATACAATGGTAAATTGTATAGGTGCATTAGTTCGGCGAAGAGATGGTGATACAAGTGCAATATGGATGGTAGATATAGGTTTTTGTAATCTGAAAATATAAAAACAGCAAGGTAACAAGTGATAAAAGTGAGCGTAAACGTTATTGCAATGCTAGGAAACAAGGCCTAGGGTTCATACTTTCACTAGTGCAAGTTCTCTCAATAATAATAACATAATTGGATCATATAACTATCCCTCAACATGCAACAAAGAGTCACTCCAAAGTCACTAATAGCGAAGAACAAATGAAGAGATTATTGTAGGGTACGTAACCACCTAAAAGTTATCCTTTCTGGTCAATCATTCAAGAGTCCGTAGTAAAATAACACGAAGCTATTATTTCTGTTCGATCTATCATAGAGTTCGTACTAGAATAACACCTTAAGACACAAATCAACCAAAACCCTAATGTCACCTAGATACTCCAATGTCACCTCAAGTATCCGTGGGTATGATTATACTATATGCATCACACAATCTTAGATTCATCTATTAAACCAACACAAAGAACTTCAAAGAGTGCCCCAAAGTTTCTACCGGAGTATCAAGATGAAAATGTGTGCCAACCCCTTTGCACAAGTTCACAAGGTCACTGAACCCGCAAGTTGATCACCAAAACATACATCAAGTAGATCACGTGAATATCCCATTGTCACCACAGATAAGCACATGTAAGACATACATCAAGTGTTCTCAAATCCTTTAAGACTCAATCCAATAAGATAACTTCAAAGGGAAAACTCAATCCATTACAAGAGAGTAGAGGGGGAGAAACATCATAAGATCCAACTATAGTAGCAAATCTCGCGATACATCAAGATCGTGCCAAATCAAGAACATGAGAGAGAGAGAGAGAGATATCAAACACATAGCTACTGGTACATACCCTCAGCCCCAAGGGTGAACTACTCCCTCCTTGTCATGGAGAGCGCCCAGATAATGAAGATGGCTGCTGGAGAGGGATTCCTGTTGGGGAACGTAGTAATTTCAAAAAAATTCCTACGCACACGCAAGATCATGGTGATGCATAGCAACGAGAGGGGAGAGTGTCGTCCACGTACCCTCGTAGCCCATAAGCGAAAGCGTTATGAAAACGCGGTTGATGTAGTCATACGTCTTCATGGTCGATCGATCCTAGTACTGAATGTACGGCACCTCCGCGATCTGCGCACCTTCAGCTCGGTGACGTCCCACGAACTCATGATCCAGTAGAGCTTCGAGGGAGAGTTCCGTCAGCACGACGGCGTGATGACGGTCATGATGAAGTTACCAACGCAAGGCTTCGCCTAAGCACCGCTACGATATGACCGAGGTGGATTATGGTGGAGGGGGGCACCGCACACGGCTAAGAGATCAATGATCAACTCGTGTGTCTATGGGGTGCCCCCCTCCCCCATATATAAAGGAGTGGAGGAGGGGGAGGGCCGTCCCTCTACTATGGTGCGCCCTGGGGAGTCCTACTCCCACCAGGAGTAGGATTCCGCCCCTTCCAAGTAGTAGGAGTAGGAGAAAAGGAAGGGGAAAAGAGAAGAGAAGGAAGGAGGCGGCGCAACCCCTCCCCCTAGTCCAATTTAGACTAGGCCTTGGGGGGGGCGCGGTCTTCCCCTCTCTCTCTCTCCCCTAAAGCCCAATAAGGCCCATATACTCCCTGGCGAATTCCCATAACTCTCCGGTACTCAGATAAATACCCGAACCACTCAGAACCTTTCCGATGTCCGAATATAGCCTTCCAATATATCGATCTTTACGTCTCGAACATTTCAAGACTCCTCTTCATGTCACTGATCTCATACGGGACTACGAACAACCTTCGGTACATCAAACACATAAACTCATAATACCGATTGTCACCAAACGTTAAGCGTGCGGACCCTATGGGTTCGAGAACTATGTAGTCATGACCGAGACAAATCTCCGGTCAATAACCAATAGCGGAACCTGGATGCTCATATTGGCTCCTACATATTCTACGAAGATCTTTATCGGTCAAACCGCATAACAATATACGTTGTTCCCTTTGTCATCGGTATGTTACTTGCCCGAGATTCGATCGTCGGTATCTCAATACCTAGTTCAATCTCATTACCGGAAAGTCTCTTTACTCGTTCCGTAATGCATCATCCCGCAACTAACTCATTAGTCACATTGCTTGCAAGGGTTATAGTGATGTGCATTACCGAGAGGGCCCAGAGACACCTCTCTAACAATCGGAGTGACAAATCCTAATCTCGATCTATGACAACTCAACAAGTACCATCGGAGACACCTGTAGAGCACCTTTATAATCACCCAGTTACATTGTGATGTTTGGTAGCACACAAAGTGTTCCTCCGGTATTCGGGAGTTGCATAATCTCATAGTCATAGGAACATGTATAAGTCGTGAAGAAAGCAATAGCAACATATTAAACGATCAAGTGCTAAGCTAACGGAATGGGTCAAGTCAACCACATCATTCTCTAATGATGTGATCCCGTTAATCAAATGGCAACTCATGTCTATGGCTAGGAAACTTAATCATCTTTTATTCAACAAGCTAGTCAAGTAGAGGCATACTAGTGACACTCTGTTTGTCTATGTATTCACACATGTACTAAGTTTCCGGTTAATACAATTCTAGCATGAATAATAAACATTTATCATGAAATAAGGAAATAAATAATAACTTTATTATTGCCTCTAGGGCATATTTCCTTCAGTCTCCCACTTGCACTAGAGTCAATAATCTAGTTCACATGATTTAACACCAATAGTTCACATCACCATGTGATTAACACCCATAGTTCACATCGTCATGTGACCAACACTCAAAGGATTTACTAGAGTCAGCAATCTAGTTCACATCGCCATGTGATTAACACCCAAAGAGTACTAAGGTGCGATCATGTTTTTCTTGTGAGAGAAGTTTAGTCAACGGGTCTGCAAAATTCAGATACGTATGTATTTTGCAAATTTCTATGTCAACAATGCTCTGCACGGAGCTACTCTAGCTAATTGCTCCCACTTTTATTATGTATCCAAATTGAGACTGAGAGTCATCTGGATCAGCGTCAAAACTTGCATCGATGTAACCCTTTTACAACGAACCTTTTGTCACCTCCATAATCGAGAAACATATCCATATTCTACTAAGGATAATTTTGACCGCTGTTCAGTGATCTACTCCTAGATCACTATTGTACTCCCTTGCCAAACTCAGTGTAGGGTATACAATAGATCTGGTACACAGCATGCAAACTTTATAGAACCTATGGCTGAGGCATAGGGAATGACTTTCATTCTCTTTCTATCTTCTGCTGTAGTCGGGCTTTGAGTATTACTCAATTTCACACCTTGTAACACAGGCAAGAACTCTTTCTTTGACCATTCCATTTTGAACTACTTTAATATCTTGTCAAGGTATGTACTTATTGAAAAACTTATCAAGCATCTTGATCTATCTCTATAGATCTTGATGCTCAATACGTAAGAATCTTCACCAAGGTCTTTCTTTGAAAAAATCCTTTCAAATACTCATTTATGCTTTCCAGAAAATTCTACATTATTTCTAATCAACAATATGTCATTCACATATACTTATCAGAAAGGTTGTAGTGCTCCCACTCACTTTCTTGTAAATACAGGCTTCACCGCACGTCTGTATAAAACTATATGCTTTGATCAACTTATCAAAGCGTATATTCCAACTCCGAGATGCTTGCACCGGTCCATAGATGGATCGCTGGAGCTTGCATATTTTGGTAGCACCTTTAGGATTGACAAGACCTTATGGTTGTATCCTATGCAACTCTTCTTTAAGAAATCCATTAAGGAATCTAGTTTTGACATCCATTTGCCAGATTTCATCAAATGTGGCAATTTCTAACATGATTCGGACAGACTTAAGCATCGCCACGAGTGAGAAAATCTCATTGTAGTCAACACCTTGAACTTGTCAAAAACCTTTTTGCGACAGTTCAAACTTTGTAGATAGTAACACTACTATCAGCGTTCATCTTCCTCTTGAAGATCCATTTATTTTCTATGGCTTGCCGATCAACGGGCAAGTCAACCAAAGTCCACACTTTGTTCTCATGCATGGATCCCATCTCAGATTTCATGGACCCAAGCCATTTCACAGAATCTGGGCTCATCATCGCTTCCTCATAGTTCATAGGTTCGTCATGGTCAAGTAACATGACCTCCAGAACAGGATTACCGTACCACTCTGGTGCGGATCTCACTCTGGTTGACCTACGAGGTTTAATAGTAACTTGATCTGAAGTTTCATGATCATCATCATTAATCTTCCTCACTAATTGTTGTAGGCATCACTGGAACTGATTTCTGTGATAAACTATTTTCCAATTCGGGAGAAGGTACAATTACCTAATCAAGTTCTACTTTCCTCCCACTCACTTCTTTCGAGAGAAACTCCTTCTCTAGAAAGGATCCTTTCTTAGCAACAAAGATCTTGCCTTCGAATATGAGATAGAAGGTGTACCCAATAGTTTCTTTTTTGGGTATCCTATGAAGATTTACTTCTCCGATTTGGGTTTGAGCTTATCATGTTGAAACTTTTTCACATAAGCATCGCAGTCCCAAACTTTAAGAAATGACAACTTTGGTTTCTTGCCAAACCACAGTTCATATAGTGCCATCTCAACGGATTTAGATGGTTACCTATTTAACGTGAATGCAGCTGTCTCTAATGCATAATCCCAAAACAATAGTGGTAAATTGATAAGAGACATCATAGATTGCACCATATCTAATAAAGTACAGTTACGATGTTCGGACACACCATTACGTTGTGGTGTTCCAGGTGGCGTGAGTTTGTGAAACTATTCCACATTGTTTTAATTGAAGACAAAACTTGTAACTCAAATATTCGTCTCCGCGATCAGATCGTAGAAACTTTATTTTTCTTATTAGGATGATTTTCCACTTCACTCTGAAATTCTTTGAACTTTTCAAATGTTTCAGACTTATGTTTCATCAAGTAGATATACCCATATCTGCTCAAATCATTTGTGAATGTCAGAAAATAACGATACCCGCTGCGAGCCTCAACACTCATCGGACTACATACATCAGTATGTATTATTTCCAATTAGTCAGTTGCTCGCTCCATTGTTCCGGAGAACGGAGTCTTTGTCATCTTGCCTATGAGGCATGGTTCGCAAGCATCAAATGATTCATAATCAAGTGATTCCAAAAGCCCATCAGCATGGAGTTTCTTCATGCACTTTACACCAATATGACCTAAACAGCAATGCCACAAATAAGTTGCACTATCGTTATTAACTTTGCATCTTTTGGCTTCAATATTATGAATATGTGTATTACTATGATGAAGATCCAACAAACTATTTTCATTGGGTGTATGACCATCGAAGGTTTTCTTCATGTAAACAGAACAATAATTATTCTCTGACTTTAAATGAATAACCGTATTGCAATAAACATGATCAAATCATATTCATGCTCAACGCAAACACCAAATAACATTTATTTAGGTTCAACACTAATCCCGAAAGTATAGGGAGTGTGCGATGATGATCATATCAACCTTGGAACCACTTCCAACACACATCGTCACTTCACCCTTAACTAGTCTCTGTTCATCTGCATCTCCCATTTCGAGTTACTACTCTTAGCAACTGAATCAGTATCAAATATTGAGGGGTTGCTATAAACACTAGTAAAGTACACATCAATAACATGTATATCAAATATAGCTTTGTTCATTTTGCCATCCTTCTTATCCGCCAAATACTTGGGGTAGTTCTGCTTCCAGTGACCAGTCCCTTTGTAGTAGAAGCACTTAGTCCCAGGCTTAGGTCCAGACTTGGGCTTCTTCACTTGAGCAGCACCTTGTGTGCCATTCTTCTTGAAGTCCCCCTTCTTCCCTTTGCCCTTTTTCTTGAAACTACTGGTCTTGTCAACCATCAACACTTGATGTTTTTCTTGATTTCTACCTTCGCCAATTTTAGCATCGCGAAGAGCTTGGGAATTGTTTTTGTCATCCCTTGCATATTATAGTTCATCACGAAGTTCTAGTAACTTGGTGATAGTGACTAGAGAACTTTGTCAATTACTATCTTATCTGGGAGATTAACTCCCACTTGATTCAAGAAATTGTAGTACCCAGACAATCTGAGCACATGCTCACTGGTTAAGCTATTCTCCTCCATCTTGTAGGCAAAGTACTGTCAGAGGTCTCATACCTCTCGACAAGGGCATGAGTATGAAATACCAACTTCAACTCTTGAAACATCTAATATGCTCCGTGGCATTCAAAACATTTTTGAAGTCCCGGTTCTAAGCTGTAAAGCATGGTGCATTAAACTATCGAGTAGTCATCATACCGAGCTTTTGTATAAACGTTCATAATGTCTGTCTATGCTCCTGCAATAGTTCTGTCACCTAGCGGTGCATCAAGGACATAATACTTTTGTGCAGCAATGAGGAAAATTGTCAGGACCGGTTTTCCAATAAAATATTTATTGAAAAAATCGACCATTTTGTCCGACCAGTATAGAAAAATCCTCCTTACTGGTAGACAAATCCTTGATACAAAAATCCATAAGTACTAAATATTATACAAGGTTGAGCTGAGGCTGCTCAACAATTTATTACCAGCATGCCGATATTATACATAAAGGCGGATATGACACAAGGAGTATGGTGGCATAACTACTGACTCGTAATAAAAGTGGTGGTGGATATGTCACAGTGAAGTGGGTGACATAACTCCTAAATTTTACCGATCATCGAGCGCCGGAGTGAGGCTCGATTATTTTACCAGGGTAGCGGAAGCGTATATGATACAAGTGACCAACTCCAGGATCGCACGGGACTGACTGGGACTCCTCTAGGCGTCGGACTCGCTGTCGTACTCTTCATCCATAAGATCGTCTTCGTCAACATCTGGCCAAATCAACAAGCCAGGTGAGTAATTTGAATGTACTCACAAGATAGTTTGGACATAAGATATAACAAATGCAAACATGATGCACATGAGCAGACTAGTAATGCACACTCAGATAATAAATTTGCACTGCATGTTAAATAAAAAGGAAGTCAGGCGGTAGTCCTCCCGAAATCCCAATAAAATAACTGAAGACCAATCGGGTGTCTGGAGTGACGCCTCGAAAGGTAAAAATAAATTAACATGCCGCAGTCAGGCGTCAGGGCGACACCACATAAAGGGCTTATATTGAAACATAAACGACAGTACGTGCCACAGTCGGACGTCTAAGCGACATCCCGAAAAGGGCTTATAATGAAAGTAAATAACATGGATGCCACAGTCAGACGTCTGAGCAACATCACATAAAGGGCTTATGTCAAAAGTAAATAACGAGAATGCCACAGTCGGACGTCTGAGCGACATCACATAAAGGGCTTATATCAAAAGTAAATAACGATAATTCCACAGTCAGATGTCTAAGCGACATCACATAAAGGGCTTATATCAAAAGTAAATAACAAGTGTGCCACAGTCGGACGTCTGAGCGACATCACATAAAGGGCTTATAGCAAAAGTAAATAACAAGAGTGACACAGTCGGACGTCTGAGCGACATCACATAAAGGGCTTATATTAAAAGTAAATAACAAGAATGCCACAGTCGGACGTCTGCGCGACATCACATAAAGGGCTTATATTTCACCATTCGAATTCAAGTACCTCATGAATTTAAATCATCCCAAGGAAATACTCAGTACATAATAATAAACGGGTTGGTCCGTCCACAGGAATAACATTCAGCCTGCTTTACCACTCATGTTTATTCACCGGAGATTGTCATTGAGACCGACGCTGAGACGGACATTGAGACTGACACTGATACTGACATTGAAATGTTGATCATAGTCCTTGACCATGGACATGGTTACTCGAATGGTTTTGATTCTGCAGAGTTTGTACTCTTTACCCACAACCAACGGATTTCCGTAGTCACAAAGGAATAGTTCCGTTTACGGTATTTTAGAAGAAGCACATCCAACCAGTACACACCCATTCCACATCCCGCTGCCAGGAATCACCCTAGGCAACATTCAAGAAAAACTCTAAGACGGGGAGGCCACAACCTCGAGTAGCATGGGATCAAATTTATATCGCGCGCTCTAAGGGGTGCCCCCCTCTCGGTCCCAACCGGAAACACCCATGCCCCCTGACCGGATGACGGGCTTTAATCCAGGGCCATGGAACCCTCATCACGGCCCCTCTATTTGGTGTGCACAAGGAAAGAGGTTTGCAACTGACTAGACCGCATTCTTTGCAGAAGACATGTGGCAGCACGAAAAAGGGAAAGAACGGGAACATGACTTGATCCACGTTAATACTGGAGTTAAACGGTTGGCATAAGACTGGCATGCTTCAACAATACCATCTTGCAACCTATCATGCCACCACATTATCAGGTTATCTTACCATCATATAAACACATCAAATTTCGAAGCTCACTTGTAGCTTGCCTTGCATGCAATATAACATTCACTAATGCTTATATAAACATGCCATGAGAGAAATACTCAAGTAAACATGCAAGACACTCATCATATCAAAGGTTCAAACATGCTTGCCTGGTTCGGAGTAGTCGGAGTCGAGCTCGGTGAAGTTCGCGGCTCTGTCACCTCCTTCGGTATCTACGTTATAAAAGAAATCGGATACTAATCTAAATACCGTGCGTGCATAAAAATTGTTCCAAATATTTTTCAAATAAATATTATAAAAAACTAGATAGAAAAATAAAGATGATAGAAAAAGAATCAACTCAAAATCATCTTTTGTTTAAAAGTTCTAAGGGTTTTAGTCTATGGACTAATCTGTGATGAAACAGAAACTTTCCAGGGGCTAGTTTAAAAAAATCAGAAAAACCTTTCGGTTAGAAAACGTACTTTGCCCAAAGGCGCTTTCAGAAAACGTTTCAAAAGAGAGAAAAAGCTGACGAGGGGGTCCCACCCGTCAGGTTTAAAAAATCAAAACAGAGTCCCGTCGGCGCCCGAGGCTTGCGGTGGTCGCCGGCGTCGATCCACGGTGAGGCAGGGGGAGTGGAGGGTACCTACGGACTCACAGAGCTCTCCCACGTCCGTGGGTGGTGGAGTTGGTTGTCGGCGAGCACCACGTCGACGGCGGCCTCCTCTCCGGCGGACGGCGGTTCCGTCGAGGATGGATCTCACTGAGGAGGGTTGCAGATGCCAAATTGAAACGCGGGTTAGAGGAGTGGGTGTACTAGGTGGTTATGACGCAGTTCGGGAGGTGGGGGTGCTCTCACCAGAAAGGATCTTGCCAGAGCCCGAAGCAGATCGGGGCGGCCGGAGCCAGGGAAGAAGGCTCTCCCGAGGCCTTCTGATGAGCGTGGCGGGGTTCTGAGGCGAGGAGGGGAAGTGCTGGGTCGAGAACGAGCTCGGGGCTTCCATTTATAGCCGGCCCGAGGCGGTTGCCGAGAACGGGATCACACCGGCGAGTGATTACGGCGAGGCAGAGGTTGGACGGGGGATTTAGGTGACTGGGCAGCTTCGTGTTGGTCCACTGGCACCATTCAACGTCTAAACCTGGTCAGATTTGGCCTGCTCCCATGGTTTCGACGGAACAGAGCTCACGGGCTCGTTAGCGGCAGAGAGCGCGCTCTGTGCCTCTCGGGCCATGGTGACTATTCTGCAGCATGCACGAGGAAGGGGACGGCCACGCGGAGGCTCCTGGTGGTGTGGGCGGTGCTGGACGACGTCGTATGGCAGGGCTGGCCCCTGTTGGCCGCCACGGGCGGTTCTGCCACCGCTGAAGACACCGGCGTTAGTGAGATACGTCACCACCAATGCTTGCGTCTGTCCAAACGACATTGCGACGCACTGGATAAGAAGGGGGAGCAGTGAGCAAGGCGCCAATGCATGCACTGGCGAGATTGACGCCACGGTTCTGAAGAAAACGACACTGTCGACTGAACTTAAAATTGAACTCCGAATCTTGACAGAAACAGTGTTGGCCACCTGTTCGATGAAATGATTTAGGAACGCGGAAAATTTTGTGGAGCTAGGACTTGGTGAAGTGATCTCTTGATGCATCTAGAGGCTCCCTAATTCATCTCAGATTTTTAGGAAAAGAAAATGAATGAATTTCACCAAAAATGGCAAATCTGGTCCAAACTTGCAACAAGCACATTTTGAAAAATTTGAAACTTGGACCAGCAGATCTTGATGGATCTAGGTTGAGGGTACTAAGGAGTAACTAGGGTAATTTTCTTGGGCTCGGAAACTTAAGGGATCTGGTACTTCCTTTGTAAATCCCAAGAGTCCAAAATAAATTACAGAAAAATGTTTTGGAGTGTTACAACACCTACCCCCTTTTCCCATGTTGATCCTCAAATAGGTGTGGGTATTTTGTCCGAAGAAAATCCTCTCTTTTCCCATGTTGCTTCATCCTCGGTGTGATTGCTCCACTGAACTTTGAAAAACTTAATTGTTTTCCGACGGGTCCTTCTTTCAGACTCTTCCAATATTTTTATTGGATGTTCCATGTAGGTGAGGTCTGGTTGCACGTCAGTGCTCTCATGAGATACATGATTTTCTGGTTTGCTTACACATTTCCCCAACTATGAGACGTGGAACACGTTGTGGACGTCTGACAGTTCTTCGGGTAGGTCTAGCTGGTAGGCTACTGTGCCTATTCGTGCAATCACACAGAAGGGTCCAATAAACTGTGGTTCTAGCTTTCCTTTAACTTTGAACCGTTGCAGGCCCCTCATAGGAGATACGCGTAGATACACATATTCGCCGGGTTCAAAGCTGACTTCACGATGTTTTTGATCGTAATAACTCTTTTGTCGGCTCTGGGCTGTTTTGAGTCGATCTAATTAGTTTAACTTTCTCTTCCGCTTCCTTGAGCATGTCGGGGCCGAAGATACGACTGTCTCCTGTTTCTGACCAATTTAATGGGGTACGACATCTTCGCCCATACAAGGCTTCAAAAGGTGCCATTTGCAGACTGGCTTGGTAACTGTTTTTGTATGCGAACTCGGCATACGGCTAGCTTTCTTCCCAACTGGTTCCATAGGTGAGAACACATGCTCTTAGCATGTCCTCTAGAATTTGGTTCACACATTCAGTTTGTCCTCCAGTCTAGGGGTGGTATGTTGTACTGAATACTAGTTGAGTTCCCAGAGCTTGTTGTAAATGATCCCAAAATCTAGAGACAAATTGAGTGCCTCTGTCAGATGTTATAGTCTTTGGAATTCCATGCAGACAAACTATACGGGAGAGATAAAGTTTGGCAAGCTTCTGGGTGGTGTGGGTTGTCTTTACTGGGATGAAATGTGACACCTTAGTTAATCTATCTGTGATGACCCATGTGGCATCATTCCCGTGTCGTGACCGAGGTAGTCTGAAAATAAAATCCATTCCAATTTCGTCCCATTTCCACTCAGGTATCTTGTTTGGCTGTAATAGTCCTGCTGGTTTTTGGTGCTCGGCTTTAATGCGCTGACATGAATCACAACAAGCAATAAATGTGGCTATATCCCTCTTCATACCGTGCCACCAATTTTTTTCCTGAATGTCCTTGTACATTTTGGTTCCTCCAGGATGGATTGAATATGGAGCGGTGTGGCCGTCGGCTAGAATTTGCTGTTTGAGGTCCTCTATATTTGGTATGCAAAGTCTGTCTCCGTACCATAATATTCCCGTATTGTCTATGACGAATTCTAAGGCCTTGCCCAAACTCACTTTTCTTTTTATGCCTTCGATGCTGGGGTATCCAGGCTGAGCCTCCTTAATCTATTCCATTAGGGTGGGCTGTATTTCCAAATTTGACACATTGCCCTCAGTGACCATCACCAAGTTGAGTTTGGCGAACTCCTGCTGACATTCACGTCTCAAGTTCTGTAGATTGTCGTTACCCGAGCTTGGGTTTCGACTAAGAGCATATGCCACTACATTCGCATTTCCCGGATGGTAGTGAATGCCAACATCATAATCTTTCACTAATTCCAACCAGTGCTGTTGTCGTAAATTGAGTTCTGGTTGTGTGAAAATATATTTGAGGCTTTTATGGTCCGTATATATTTCACAACGATTTCCAAGAAAAAAGTGCCTCCACTCTTTGAGTGCATGAATGACTGCTGCCAACTCCAAGTCATGAGTAGGATAATTTTCTTCATGCTTTCGTAGTTTCCTGGAAGCGTATGCGACTACTTTGCCTTCTTGCATTAATACGCATCCGAGGCCCTTTCGAGGTGCGTCACAATATACTTCAAAACTTTTGTGTATGTCTGGTACAACCAATACTGGTGCTGTTGTTAATTTCTTTTCGAGTTCCTGGAAAAGTTTCTCACAAGCTTCAGTCCATGCAAATTTCTTATCCTTCTTGAGTAATTGTGTCATTGGTTTTCCTATGGTGGAGAACCCTTCAATAAACCTTCGGTAATATCCTGCCATTCCCAGGAAACTTCGTACATCCGTTACGTTGGCTGGTGGTTTCCAGCCAAGTACGGCCTTGACTTTTTCTGGGTCCATGGCAACACCTTCTTGGGTCAATACGTGGCCTAGAAAACCAACCTGTCTTAACCAAAATTTTTTGGAGTGTTACAACACCTACCCCCTTTTCCCATGTTGATCCTCAAATAGGTGTGGGTATTCTGTCCGAAGAAAATCCTCTCTTTTCCCATGTTGCTTCATCCTCGGTGTGATTGCTCCACTAAACTTTGAAAAACTTAATTGTTTTCCGACGGGTCCTTCTTTCAGACTCTTCCAATATTTTTATTGGATGTTCCATGTAGGTGAGGTCTGGTTGCACGTCAATGCTCTCATGAGATACATGCTTTTCTGGTTTGCTTACACATTTCCCCAACTATGAGACGTGGAACACGTTGTGGACGTCTGACAGTTCTTCGGGTAGGTCTAGCTGGTAGGCTACTGTGCCTATTCGTGCAATCACACAGAAGGGTCCAATAAACTGTGGTTCTAGCTTTCCTTTAACTTTGAACCGTTGCAGGCCCCTCATAGGAGATACGCGTAGATACACATATTCGCCGGGTTCAAAGCTGACTTCACGATGTTTTTGATCGTAATAACTCTTTTGTCGGCTCTGGGCTGTTTTGAGTCGATCCCTAATTAGTTTAACTTTCTCTTCAGCTTCCTTAAGCATGTCGGGGCCAAAGATACGACTGTCTCCTATTTCTGACCAATTTAATGGGGTACGGCATCTTCGCCCATACAAGGCTTCAAAAGGTGCCATTTGCAGACTGGCTTGGTAACTGTTGTTGTATGCGAACTCGGCATACGGCTAGCTTTCTTCCCAACTGGTTCCATAGGTGAGAACACATGCTCTTAGCATGTCCTCTAGAATTTGGTTCACACATTCAGTTTGTCCTCCAGTCTGGGGGTGGTATGTTGTACTGAATACTAGTTGAGTTCCCAGAGCTTGTTGTAAATGATCCCAAAATCTAGAGACAAATTGAGTGCCTCTGTCAGATGTTATAGTCTTTGGAATTCCATGCAGACAAACTATACGGGAGAGATAAAGTTTGGCAAGCTTCTGGGTGGTGTGGGTTGTCTTTACTGGGATGAAATGTGACACCTTAGTTAATCTATCTGTGATGACCCATATGGCATCATTCCCGTGTCGTGACCGAGGTAGTCTGAAAATAAAATCCATTCCAATTTCGTCCCATTTCCACTCAGGTATCTTGTTGGGCTCTAATAGTCCTGCTGGTTTTTGGTGCTCGGCTTTAATGCGCTGACATGAATCACAACAAGCAATAAATGTGGCTATATCCCTCTTCATACCGTGCCACCAATTTTTTTCCTGAATGTCCTTGTACATTTTGGTTCCTCCAGGATGGATTGAATATGGAGCGGTGTGGCCGTCGGCTAGAATTTGCTGTTTGAGGTCCTCTATATTTGGTATGCAAAGTCTGTCTCCGTACCATAATATTCCCGTATTGTCTATGACGAATTCTAAGGCCTTGCCCAAACTCACTTTTCTTTTTATGCCTTCGATGCTGGGGTATCCAGGCTGAGCCTCCTTAATCTATTCCATTAGGGTGGGCTGTATTTCCAAATTTGACACATTGCCCTCAGTGACCATCACCAAGTTGAGTTTGGCGAACTCCTGCTGACATTCAGGTCTCAAGTTCTATAGATTGTCGTTACCCGAGCTGGGGTTTCGACTAAGAGCATATGCCACTACATTCGCATTTCCCGGATGGTAGTGAATGCCAACATCATAATCTTTCACTAATTCCAACCAGTGCTGTTGTCGTAAATTGAGTTCTGGTTGTGTGAAAATATATTTGAGGCTTTTATGGTCCGTATATATTTCACAACGATTTCCAAGAAAAAAGTGCCTCCACTCTTTGAGTGCATGAATGACTGCTGCCAACTCCAAGTCATGAGTAGGATAATTTTCTTCATGCTTTCGTAGTTTCCTGGAAGCGTATGCGACTACTTTGCCTTCTTGCATTAATACGCATCCGAGGCCCTTTCGAGGTGCGTCACAATATACTTCAAAACTTTTGTGTATGTCTGGTACAACCAATACTGGTGCTGTTGTTAATTTCTTTTCGAGTTCCTGGAAAAGTTTCTCACAAGCTTCAGTCCATGCAAATTTCTTATCCTTCTTGAGTAATTGTGTCATTGGTTTTGCTATGGTGGAGAACCCTTCAATAAACCTTCGGTAATATCCTGCCATTCCCAGGAAACTTCGTACATCCGTTATGTTGGCTGGTGGTTTCCAGCCAAGTACGGCCTTGACTTTTTCTGGGTCCATGGCAACACCTTCTTGGGTCAATACGTGGCCTAGAAAACCAACCTGTCTTAACCAAAATTCTCATTTGCTGAATTTGGCGTATAATTGATGTTTCCTTAATTCTCCCAGTACAATTTTGAGATGTTCAGCATGCTCTTCTGGTGTCTTGGAGTATACCATAATATCATCAATGAACACCACAACAAATTTGTCCATAAATTTCATAAACACTTTGTTCATGAGGTGGACAAAATATGCGGGGGCGTTTGTCAGTGCAAACATCATTATTGTAAATTCATATAGTCCTTCTCTGGAGGTGAACGCTATCTTAGGGATATCTTCTGTCCGTACTTTTAATTGATGATACCCTGACCTTAAATCAATTTTTGAGAAAACCTTGGCTTGCGCGAGCTGGTCAAATAAATCATTTAACCGTGGCATTGGATATTTGTTTTTGATGGTGACCATGTTGAGTAATCGATAGTCTATACGTAATCTCGTGTCCCATCCTTTTTCTTGGCAAATAATACTGGTGAACCCCAAGGTGAGCAGCTGGCTCGTATAAATCCTTTGTCTAGTAATTCTTTTATTTGCTTCTTTAATTCTACCAACTCGGAGGGTGCCATTCTATAGGGTTTCTTGTAAATTGGGGTGGTTCCAGGTGCTATTTCAATGATTAACTCTATTTCCCGGTCTGGTGGCATGCCTGGTAGTTCTTCGGGAAATACGTCGGGGAACACACACACCACTGGAGCTTTTCTTAACTTTGAAATGTCCACCTTGTTCCACCTTGGTTGCCATGAGATTGGTCTTTCTTGAGCTGCAATTTTTATCGTCTTCCCATGATGATGGGTAAGAATTATAGTCCGATTGAAGCAGTCAATAAATCCCTTGTTGGTGGTTAACCAGTCCATTCCTAGGATAACATCCAGTCCCTTATTTTCCAATACAATGAGGTTTGCCTGAAACTTTAGTCCCTCAAACTCAATAACCAAACCTTGGCAGTAACTCTGAGTGATTTGCTTAATCCCGGGGGACTTGATGATCATGGATTTTTCCAAGGGAAATATCGAAAAATCATGTTGCAAAGCAAATTTCTTTGAAATGAACGAGTGAGAAGCTCCAGAATCAAACAAAACCGTGGCAGGTATTGTGTTGACAGGGAACGTACCGAGTACGATATCCGGGGCATTATGTGCTTCCTCCTTGGTCACGTGGTTCAAGTGACCCTTCTTGTGATTGTTATTGGGGTTGAAGTTGTTACGCTTGGGTGTTGAATTATTTCAACTGTTGTTTGGCTTGGGGGACGAGTTTCCTGGTTTTGGGCACTGTTTGGCATGGTGTCCTTCCTCTCCACAAGCGTAGCAAGTAACACCTGGGCGATATGTAAAATCCTTGTCCCTTGCATGGAAATTTTTGTTTGGGCGTGGAACATTGGTCGTGGATTTGTTTGCTCCACTTTTCTGAAAATCAGTCTTGTTCCGGTTGTTGCGAGCATGAGTAGTCTTGTCCCTTTTACGCTTGCGAAAATCCTCCAAGCGGCGGCGCTCATTTTCCAATGTAATGGCTTTGTCCACAAGTGTTTTGAAATCTGGAAAGGTGTGTACGACCAGCTGGCATTTAAGTGCTGGTGCCAGACCATCCAGAAATTTTTCTGTCTTTTTATTTTCAGTCATGTGCTCTTCATTGTCATAAGGAGATAGTTGAGTGAACTGACTATTGTACTCAATCACTGTCATGCTTCTCTGCTTGAGGTCATCAAACTCCCTTTTCTTGATCTTCATAATGCTTCTGGGAATGTGCGCCCCATGAAAACCTTCTTTAAATTCTTCCCAGGTGATGTTATTTCCATTGGGGTGCATGTGTAGGAAATTTTCCCACCATGATGCAGCTCCTCCAGTGAGGTAGTGAGGTCGTAAAGTACCTTCTCATGGTTTGAACATTGTGCAATAATTAACTTCCTTTCAATGTCTCGAAGCCAATCATCGGCCTCAAGAGGTCTATCAGTGTGAGAGAATGTTGGGGGACGTGTCTTTTGTAGCTCAGACAATTTGGAATGTTGCTGATATGGTTCACGGTGATTTCCCATATTGATAACATGGTTCATCATTTCTTGATGCTGCTGCTGGCTTTGCTCATAAAGGCGGCATACTTGAGAAAATGCTGCTTCACTGCCTTGCTGACTTGACTGCCCCTGTGTGAAATTGTTGCTTGTTTGGGTACCATAATTTTCTTCCGGCGGACTTGGCATGGAACGAGTCCAGGGACGAGGCATTTTCCACTCTGGGGTATTTTGCAGAACTCATGAGAAAAACTGAGTGGCAAAAATAAATAATTTTGCAAAGGCGGAATTTTTAAAGACTCCAAGATTTTTTTTTCAAGAAAAATACTTGATTACGCATGGAGAAGGACCGCTCAGTACATATCTTACACGCAAGCCGTAATTATACAATACATCACTCAGGATGTGCGTACACATTCCGGACATGTTATTTAGGCTAGTGCACTTCTCCGAGTTCCTACATGATGCGCACACAAACTACTTCTCACCAAACCTATATACATATAAACATATCATACAAGCTGGTACATCGCACGGCTACTAGGCGCACTCAGTCGGAGATGGTAAAACTTCCCTCGGCCTACCGAGGGTAAGGCCTAGTGATGCTGGAGACTCAACCTCCTCCTCACTAATAGGTTCCAGACGCGAAGTACTGAGTTGAGGAGCTGGTGTGGGCGAGGCAGGTGGTGCAGCACTGACTGGAGTAGGAGCAATGACTTGGTCAAACTCCTTAGTGGTAGGCAGGCGGCGAGTGGTGGCTAAGATGGCAGGTGTATAGGATGCTGAGGACGAGACGTAAGTCAGTGGTGGCGCTGTATGGAGGAGCTCCCTCCTTTTGGTGGAACAGCCCTGCACGAAGTCCATACGAGCAGCCACAAAGTCGTCCACGAGGTTATCAAAAGCTGCCTCAAGAGCTTTGAGATACTCAACCAACATTTCAATAGCCTCATCTCTCTCCCCCCTAGGGCAAGCGAATGCATAGTGACATGTGTATGGCACGTGGCATGGGAGGTAGCGGTAGCGACGAGCCTTCATCAAAGGAAGAGCATCCCGGAGACGAGCTATCGCCTCACGGGCAGCCATCTCCATGGCATGCCTCTCCATAGGCATGGCCCTTCCCACAAATCAGAAGCGGCGTGACTCAGAACATCGTCCCTTGAATTGCACCGCGGCCTGGTGCATAGACACACTGTCGCTGATCTTGTGGTGGTAGAGTGTGAACTCCGGACGAGCCGATGGCCCGATCGCGACCTTGACGATGGAGACGAGAAGCTTGATAAACCCCTCAGGTACATTGGTGAACACCTGTGACTCACAGTCGCTGCCAGCCATCTACAAAAGTAGACAAAAATTCCGAATAGTCAAATCATAAATTTATGATGACTAGCAGAAAATTGCTACATTTGCGAAATGATAAATAAAAGCATTTATTATGCTAATAACCGATTACCGATCGCACCTAGTGGCTTCCTACAGTCAGCCTGGCTCTGATGCCAAGGTTGTCAGGACCGGTTTTCCAATAAAATATTTATTGAAAAAATCGACCATTTTATTCGACCATATAGAAAAATCCTCCTTACTGGTAGACAAATCCTTGATACAAAAATCCAGAAGTACTAAATATTATACAAGGTTGAGCTGAGGCTGCTCAACAATTTATTACCAGCATGCCGATATTATACATAAAGGCGGATATGACACAAGGAGTATGGTGGCATAACTACTGACTCATAATAAAAGTGGTGGTGGATATGTCACAGTGAAGTGGGTGACATGACTCCTAAATCTTACAGCTCATCAAGCGCCGGAGTGAGGCTCGATGATTTTATTAGGGTAGCGGAATCGTATATGATACAAGTGACCAACTCTAGGATCGCACGGGACTGACTGGGACTCCTCTAGGCATCGGACTCGCTATCGTACTCTTCATCCATAAGATCGCCTTCATCAACATCTGGCCAAATCAACAAGCCAGGTGAGTACTTTGAATGTACTCGCAAGACAGTTTGGACATAAGATATAACAAATGCAAACATGATGCACATGAGCAGACTAGTAATGCACACTTAGATAATAAATTTGCACTGCATGTTAAATAAAAAGGAAGTCAGGCGGTAGTCCTCCTGAAATCCCAATAAAATAACTGAAGACCGATCGGGTGTCTGAAGCGACGCCTCGAAAGGTAAAAATAAATTAACATGCCGCAGTCGGGCGTCAGGGCAACACCGCATAAAGGTCTTATATTGAAACATAAACGACAATACGTGCCACAGTCGGACGTCTAAGCGACATCCCGAAAAGGGCTTATAATGAAAGTAAATAACATGGATACCATAGTCGGACGTCTGAGCGACATCACATAAAGGGCTTATATCAAAAGTAAATAACGAGAATGCCACAGTCGGATGTCTGAGCGACATCACATAAAGGGCTTATATCAAAAGTAAATAACGAGAACAGTCGGACGTCTGAGCGATATCACATAAAGGGCTTATATCAAAAGTAAATAACAAGAGTGCCACATTCAGACGTCTGAGCGACATCACATAAAGGGCTTATATCAAAAGTAAATAACAAGAGTGCCACAGTCGGACGTCTGAGCAACATCACATAAAGGGCTTATATTAAAAGTAAATAACTAGAATGCCACAGTTGGACGTCTGAGCGACAACAGATAAAGGGCTTATATTTCACCATTCGAATTCATGTAGCTCATGAATTTAAATCATCCCAAGGAAATACTCAGTACATAATAATAAAGGGGTTAGTCGGGTTTACCACTCATGTTTATTCACCGGAGATTGTCACTAAGACTGACGCTGAGACGGACGTTGAGACTGACACTGATACTGACATTGAAATGTTGATCATAGTCCTTGACCATGGACACGGTTACTCGAATGGTTTTGATTCTGCAGAGTTTGTACTCTTTACCCACAGCCAACGGATTTCCGTAGTCATAAAGGACTAGTTCCGTTTATGGTATTTTAGAGGAAACACATCTAACCAGTACACACCCGTTCCACATCCCGCTGCCAGGAATCACCCTAGGCAACATTCAAGAAAAACTCTAAGACGGGGAGGCCACAACCTCGAGTAGCATGGGATCAAATCTATATTGCACGCTCTAAGGGGTTCCCCCCTCTTGATCCCAACCAGAAACACCCATGCCCCCTGACCGGATGACGGGCTTTAATCCAGGGCCATGGAACCCTCATCACGGCCCCTCTATTTGGTGTGCACAAGGAAAGAGGTTTGCAACTGACTAGACCGCATTCTTTGCAGAAGACATGTGGCAGCATAAAAAGGGGACGAACGGGAACATGACTTGATCCACGTTAATAATGGAGTTAAACGGTTGGCATAAGACTGGCATGCTTCAACAATACTAGCTTGCAACCTATCATGCCACCACATGATCAAGTTATCTTACCATCATATAAACACATCAAATTTCGAAGCTCACTTGTAGCTTGCCTTGCATGCAATATAACATTCACTAATGCTTATATAAACATGCCATGAGAGAACTACTCAAGTAAACATGCAAGACACTCATCATATCAAAGGTTCAAACATGCTTGCCTAGTTCGGAGTAGTCGGAGTCGAGCTCGGTGAAGTTCGCGGCTCCGTCACCTCCTTCGGTATCTACGTTATAAAAGAAATCAGATACTAATGTAAATACCGTGCGTGCATAAAAATTATTCCAGATATTTTTCAAATAAGTATGATAAAAATCTAGATAGAAAAATAAAGATGACAGAAAAAGAATCAACTCAAAATCGTCTTTTGTTTAAAAGTTATAAGGGTTTTAGTCCAGGGACTAATTTGTAATGAAACGGAAACTTTCCAGGGGCTAGTTTAAAAAAAACCAGAAAAACCTTTCGGTTAGAAAACGTACTTTGCCCGAAGGCGCTTTTAGAAAACGTTTCGAAAAAGAGAAAAAGCTGACGAGGGGGTCCCACCCGTCAGGTTTAAAAAATCAAAACAGAGTCCCGCCGGCGCCCGAGGCTTGCGGTGGTCGCCGGCGTCGATCCACGGCGAGGCAGGGGGAGTGGAGGGTACCTACGGACTCACAGAGCTCTCCCGCGTCCGTGGGTGGTGGAGTTGGTCGTCGGCGAGCACCACGTCGACGACGGCCTCCTCTCCGGCGGACGGCGGTTCGGTCGAGGATGGATCTCACTGAGGAGGGTTGCAGACGCCAAATTGAAACGCGGATTAGAGGAGTGGGTGTACTAAGTGGTTACTGACACAGTTCGGGAGGTGGGGGTGCTCTCACCAGAAAGGATCTTGTCGGAGCCCGAAGCGGATTGGGGCGGCCGGAGCCAGGGAAGAAGGCTCTCCCGAGGCCTTCTGATGAGCGTGGCGGGGTTCTGAGGCGAGGAGGGGAAGTGCTGGGTCGAGAACGAGCTCGGGGCCTCCATTTATAGCCGGCCCGAGGCTGTTGCCGAGAACAGGATCACTCCGACGAGTGATTATGGCGAGGCAGAGGTTGGACGGGGGATTTAGGTGACTGGGCAGCTTCGTGTTGGTCCACTGGCACCATTCAACGTCTAAACCTCGTCGGATTTGGCCTGCTCCCGTGGTTTCGACGGAACGGAGCTCACGGGCTCGTCGGCGGCAGAGAGCATGCTCTGCGCCTCTCAGGCCATGGTGACTGTTGTGCAGCATGCACGCGGAAGAGGATAGCCACACGGAGGCTCCTGGTGGTGTGGGCGGTGCTGGACGGCGACGTATGGCAGGGCTGGCCCCTGTTGGCCGCCACGGGCAGTTCTGCCACCGCGGAAGATGCCGGCGTTGGGGAGACACGTCGCCACCGACGCTCGTGCATGTCCAAATGACCGTGCGGCGCACTGGATAAGAAGGAGGAGCAGTGAGCAAGGCGCCAACGTGTGCACTGGCGAGATTGACGCCGCGGTTCTGAAGAAAACGACACTGTCGACAGAACTGAACACTGAACTCTGAATCTTGACAGAAACAGTGTCGGCCACCTGTTCGAGGAAATGATTTAGGCACGTGGAAAAGTTTTCTGGAGCTGGGACTTGGTGAAGTTATCTCTTGATACATCTAGAGGCTGCCTGATTTATCTCAGATTTTTAGGAAAGAAAAGGAATGGATTTCACCAAAAATGGCAAATCTGGTCCAAACTTGCAGCAAGCACATTTTGAAAAATTTGAACTGTGGACCAGCAGATCTTGATGGATCTAGGTTGAGGGTACTAAGGAGTAACTAGGGTAATTTGCTTGGGCTCAGAAACTTAAGGGATCTGGTACTTCCTTTGTAAATCCCAAGAGTCCAAAATAAATTACAGAAAAATGTTTGAGGATTTATAAAATAAATAGAAAAAAAATCTAAAAGAGGTTGAAACTTGCTGGAATTGGATGTTTGACCTGACCCGAGGTAGGGGGGTGGGTTTTGGAAGAAATATTCTACATAGGTCATGGCAAGAGAGAAATCTTTGAGTGGGAAAGAATAAATCCATAATTTATAGGAATTCTTTTTAATAAAAAGAAGTGTGAAAACCTTCCAAAATTATTTGTGTTGTGCCAACACTAGATGAAAAACCTTCAAGACCAAAATCAAGGTTGGGAAGAACCCAAAAAAATACTTGTCATAAAAGATTTTTTTTGAGAAGGAGAGTCTTTAAAAAAAGATTTAAATAACCTCCTTCCAATTAATTAAAGAATTTGATAAAAACTAAATCAAATTTTTTGGAGTGTTACAAAAATCCTTAGATCACGGACCAAGTCCGCATCATTTCTACCATCATCTTTCAACTTATATTCTCTAGGAACATATCAAAAATAAACGGGGAAGCTATACACGAGCTATTGATCTACAACATAGATATGCAAATACTATCAGGACAAAGTTCATGATAAATTAAAGTTCAATTAATCATATTACTTAAGAACTCCCACTTAGATAGACATCCCTCTAGTCATCTAAATGATCACGTGATCCAAATCAACTAAACCATGTCCGATCATCATGTGAGATGGAGTAGTTTTCAATGGTGAACATCACTATGTTGATAATATCTACTATATGATTCATGCTCGACCTTTCGGTCTCCAGTGGTCCGAGGCCATATCTGCATATGCTAGGCTCGTCAAGTTTAGCCCGAGTATTCAGCGTGTGCAAAATTGGCTTGCACCCATTGTACATGAACATTGAGCCTAAAACACCAGATCATCACGTGGCGTCTCGGCACAACGAACTTTGGCAACGGTGCATACTCAGGGAGAACACTTTTACCTTGAAATTTAGTGAGAGATCATCTTATAATGCTACCGTCAATCAAAGCAGAATAAGAAGCATAAAGGATAAACATCACATGCAATCAATATAAGTGATATGATATGGCCATAATCATCTTGTGCCTTTGATCTCCATCTTCAAAGCACCGTCATGATCACCATCGTCACCGGCGCAACAACTTGATCTCCATCATAGCATCGTTGTTGTCTCGCTAACTATTGCTTCTACGACTATTGCTATCGCTTAGTGATAAAGTAATGCAATTACAGGCGATTGCATTGCATACAATAAAGCGACAACCATATGGCTCCTGCCAGTTGCCGATAACTCCGTTACAAAACATGATCATCTCATACAATAAAATATAGCATCATGCCTTGACCATATCACATCACAACATGCCCTGCAAAAACAAGTTAGACGTCCTCTACTTTGTTGTTGCAAGTTTTACGTGGCTGCTCCGGGCTGAGCAAGAACCGTTCTTACCTACGCACCAAAACCACAATGATATTTCGTCAAGTTAGTGTTGTTTTAACCTTCACAAGGACCGGGCGTAGCCACACTCAGTTCAACTAAAGTTGGAGAAACTGACACCCGCCAGCCACCTGTGTGCAAAGCACGTCGGTAGAACCAGTCTTGCGTAAGCGTACGCGTAATGTCGGTCCGGGCCGCTTCATCCAACAATACCGCCGAGCCAAAGTATGACATGCTGGTAAGCAGTATGACTTGTATCGCCCACAACTAACATGTATTCTACTCGTGCATATAACATCTACGCATAAACCTGGCTCGGATGCCACTGTTGGGGAACATAGTAATTTAAAAAAATCCTACGCACACGCAAGATCATGGTGATGCATAGCAACGAGAGGGGAGAGTGTCGTCCACGTACCCTTGTAGATCATAAGCGGAAGTGTTATGACAACACGGTTGATGTAGTTGTACGTCTTCACGATCGACCGATCCTAGTACCAAACATACGGCACCTCCGCGATCTACACACGTTCAGCTCGGTGACGTCCCACGAACTCACGATCCAGTAGAGCTTCGAGGGAGAGTTCTGTCAGGACGACGGCGTGATGATGGTGATGATGAAGTTACCAACGCATGGCTTCGCCTAAGCACCGCTACGATATGATCGAGGTAGATTATGGTGGTGGGGCACCGCACACGGCTAAGAGATCAATGATCACCTTGTGTGTCTATGGGGTGCCCCCTCCCCCGTATATAAAGGAGTGGAGGAGGGGGAGGGCCCTCTACTATGGCGTGCCCTGGGGAGTCCTACTCGTACCGGGAGTAGGATTCCCCCCTTCCAAGTAGTAGGAGTAGGAGAAAAGGAAGGGGAAAAGAGAAGAGAAGGAAGGAGGGGGCGCAGCCCCTCCCCCTAGTCCAATTCGGACTAGGCCTTGGGGCGCACATGGCCTACCCCTCTCTCTCTCCCCTAAAGCCCTATAAGGCCCATATACTCCCCGGTGAATTCCCGTAACTCTCCGGTACTCCGATAAATACCCGAACCACTCATAACCTTTCTGATGTCCGAATATAGCCTTCCAATATATCGATCTTTACATCTCGAACATTTTGAGACTCCTCGTCATGTCCCTGATCTCATCCGGGACTCCGAACAACCTTCGGTACATGAAACACATAAACTCATAATACCGATCATCATTGAACGTTAAGCGTGCGGACCCTACGGGTTTGAGAACTATGTAGACATGACCGAGACAGATCTCCGGTCAATAACCAATAGCGGAACCTGGATGCTCATATTGGCTCCTACATATTCTATGAAGATCTCTATCGGTCAAACTGCATAACAATATACGTTGTTCCCTTTGTCATCGGTATGTTACTTGCCTGAGATTCGATCGTCGGTATCTCAATACCTAGTTCAATCTCGTTACCGGCAAGTCTCTTTACTCATTCCGTAATGCATCATCCCACAACTAAATCATTAGTCACATTTCTTGCAAGGCTTATAGTGATGTGCATTACCGAGAGGGCCCAGAGATACCTCTCTGACAATCGGAGTGACAAATCCTAATCTCGATATATTCCAACTCAACAGGTACCATCGGACACACCTGTAGGGCACCTTTTGTAATCACCCAGTTATGTTGTGACGTTTGGTAGCACACAAAGTGTTCCTCCGGTATTCGGGAGTTGCATAATCTCATAGTCATAGGAACATGTATAAGTCATGAAGAAAGCAATAGCAACATACTAAATGATCAAGTGCTAAGCTAACGGAATGGGTCAAGTCAATCACATCATTCTCTAACACTACTGGAATCAACTACTTTGCCATCTGCCAGCTCTTTGCCGTCAGCTAGCAGACGGCAAAGAAGCTCTTTGCCATCAGCTACCCGAAAGCAGACAGCAAAGAACTGGCTGATGGCAAAGAAAGCCTTTACCATCAGCCTGTTCTTTGCCGTCCGCTAGCTGATGGTAAAGAATCTTTACCGTCCGCTAGCAAACGGCAAAGAGGGAGGGGGGCCCCACTGAAGAGCTGTTTAAAAAATACTTAACGTCCCCCCTCTTTGCCATCTGCTAGCAAACGGCAAAGAGCAAAAAAGCGGACGGCAAAGAGGGCGGACGGCAAACATTAAACATACCTAACGGCACGCCCCACCCCGCCCTCTCTCTCTATTTCTCTCCTGCTACCACACGCGCGCCACCGCCCCCAGCACTTGCCGCCGCCCGGTCGCCCCACCGCCCCCCCCGCCCCGTCGCCCCTGCCGTCCTGCCGTCTCGGTGCCGCCGCGCCCCGGCCCCCCGGCGCCCCAGCCCCCCCGCGCCCCACCGCCCCGGGCCCGGCGCCGCCGCCCCAGGCCGCCCCGCCCCCCTCCTCCACCGGCCCCCCGCCTCGTCTCCATTGCCGCCCGGCGTCGTCGCCCCACCGGCCCCCCGCCCCGTCGCCCCCGCCGCCCTGCCGTCTCGGCGCCGCCGCGCCCCGGCCCCCCGGTGCCCCCCCTCCCCCCGCGCCCCACCGCCCCGGGCCCGGCGCCGCCGCCCCAGGCCACCCCGCCCCCCTCCTCCACCGGCCACCTCCTCCACCAGCCCAGGTGAGCTCTACCTCCTCTGTTTTTCCTTTTTTTTCTGTTTTTTTGTTTTAGGTTTATGTTTAGTTTAGATTTAGATTTAGTTTTAGTTTTAGGTTTAGTTTTAGGTTTAGGTTTAGTTTTAGTTTAATTTTAGGTTTAGATTTAGTTTTTTCCTTTTTTTTTAGTTTTAGGTTTATGTTTAGTTTAGATTTAGTTTTAGTTTTAGTTTTAGTTTTAGATTTAGGTTTAGATTTAGGTTTAGTTTTAGGTTTAGTTCAGTTTTAGGAAAGAAAAAGAAGAAGAAGAAAAAAATAGGAGAGGAGGAGAAGAAGAAGAGGAAAAAGGAAAGGAAGAAGAAGAAGAGGAGGAGGAGAAGAAAAAAGAAGAAGAGGAAGAAGAAGAAGAAAAAAGAGGAGAGGAGGAGAAGAAGAAGAGGAAAAAGGAAAGGAAGAAGAAGAAGAGGAGGAGGAGAAGAAAAAAGAAGAAGAGGAAGAAGAAGAAGAAGAAAAAAGAGGAGAGGAGGAGAAGAAGAAGAGGAAAAAGGAAAGGAGGAGGAAGAAGAAGAAGAAGAAGAAGAAGAAGAAGAAGAAGAAGAAGAAGAAGAAGAAGAAGAAGAAGAAGGAAAAAAGGAAGAAAAGGAAGAAGAGGAAGAAGAAGAAAAGGAAAAAAGAGGGAAAAACTCGACCCGACACGGCACCCCGACCCCGACCCGGCACCCCGACACGACACCCCGACCCAGGGTCCCCGACCCCGACACCCCGACCCTGACCCCGACACCGACACCCCGACCCCGAGCCTGACCCGACACCGACACGGCACCCCGACCCCGACCCGGCACCCCAACCCGACACCCCGACCCCGAGACCCCGACCCCGACCCTGACCCCGACACCCGACCCCGACACCGACACCCCGACTCCGAGCCTGACCCGACACCCCGACCCCGACACCGACATGGCACCCCAACCCCGACCCGGCACCCCGACCCCGACACCGACACCCCGACCCCGACACCGACACGACACCCCGACCCCGACCCGGCACCCCGACCCGACACCCCGACCCCGAGACCCCGACCCCGACCCCGACCCCGACACCCCGACCCCGACCCCGACACCGACACCCCGACCCCGAGCCTAACCCGACACCCCGACCCTGACACCGACATGGCACCCCGACCCCGACCCGGCACCCCGACCCCGACACCGACACCCCGACCCCGACACCAACACGACACCCCGACCCCGACCCGGCACCCCGACCCGACACCCCGACCCCGAGACCCCGACCCCGACCCCGAGACCGACACCGACACCCCGACCCCGAGCCTGACCCGACACCCCGACCCCGAGCCGGACCCGACACCCTGACCCCGACACCGACACGGCACCCCGACCCGGCACCCCGACCCAACACCCCGACCCCGAGACCCCGACCCAGACCCCGACATGGCACCCTGACACCGACATGGCACCCCGAGCGTTGCTGGATAGTATGGCGACACCGCCGGGCCCTTCTTCGTCGACCGCGGTGCCCAGCAGGGGACGAGGTAAGAAGAAGGGCCGAGGTGGAGCACGTGGTCGCGGGAGAGGAGGTAGGGTGACTCTTACGGCGCCTTCCTCGCCGCCACCCCCAGCTGTTTCACCCGAGCACGTGACTGCTAGGGTGGACTCATCTGAGGAGGAGGCTACACGGACTCCGGTCCACGAGCCTCCGGTCCACGGGTCTTCGGCCCATGAGCCTCGGGTCGACGGGCCTTCGGCCCACGAGAGTTGGGCCCACGAGACCCCGGAGGAGCACACGTCTGGATGGGGTACTTGGTCGGGTCAGCCTGAGGATGGCGGGGAGCCGAGTGGCCATGCTGATGATGGCGGGGAGCCGAGTGGCCATGCTGATGATGGCGAGGAGCCGACTGATTTTGAGGAGGAGGGGGAGGAGGGGGGCAACGTCTACCAGCGTGGTGCTACACGGCTCCCGTCCGTGCCGGCGACCCGCGAGCAGAGGTGGTTGGTTTTCCCTAATGGGGAGAGGTAAGTGCATTTAATCTTTTTGTACCTTCTGCATTCACGTACTCTTTTTCAAGCATGCCTCTTTTTAATGACTCTCTTTTTCAACTTCATTGTGGCATTTCATTCTGTTATCGACTAATGGTTGATACTGGAGAAGAGAAGCATTGAAGGCTCCTTCCATAGATTCCAAAGCCCTGTTTGCTATCTTCAAATAACTAATGCATTGGCCTTGTCATGCTGCAGGGGTTGGGACCACCATGAAAGTGTCCGCCGGCCCAACTCCGTCCTTGGAGTTCTGATTCGGCAAAACTTTCCAGGGTTTGTCATGTTCCCTGGTGAGGGTTGGCTTCCAGAGGTTGGATTGGGTTGGGAGCACTACTTGGCTGCCCCGGCCCCACCGGGTGAGATTATCGATGGTGTCTTGTGCAAGACGAGGGCAGACATGGTGATCAGAAAGTTCTGGGTAATTTCTCCTTTACACAATTAAAAATCTTCAACTAGCTAGTTATTAATTGTACTAATCAATATTGTCTCATTTGATTGCAGACATTCTATAGGTGTGAGGAGGGATACGAGGAGGAGGCGGCAGATGTTATCCACAAGGAGTGCAAGCGCCTACTTCAGAACTTACGGCATGAGGCTCGGGTGCAGTCTGTTCGAGACTACTACGTCGACCGTGGTATCAAGAAGTCCAAGCGGGAGTGCCGCGATAAGTTCTTGAGTAAGGAGCAGTACATGAAGGTAATTCTTAAGGCCTTGTACTTAATTCCTTCATTTAGTAATTCATAGCCGTAGCGCTGAAGTTTCTATTTGCTAACTTAGGCCCCTCAGAGATGGTGTGCGGATCGGATGGATTGTTGGGAGGTGTTGGTCGATGGGTGGTGCTCAAAAGAATGGCGGGCCACCCACAACGAGGCCAAGGACAAACGTGCCCAAATGGAAGGTGTGCCACACCACCAAGGCAGCTCCAACTTATTTCAGTACGGGCGGAAGTGGGTATGTGGTTTGCTTCATGATTCATGCAATTCATTCATCATGCTAGCTTTAGCCCTTTAATTACTAATTTACTTTGTTTCTCTCTTTCAGGCACGCTACAATAAGGCGGATAAGGTGCCAGAGGTGTACGACCTGTATGCCATGGCCCACACTGGCTCTTACAAGAAAGTCAAGGCATTCTCTACGTCTGACCTCGATGATCCAAAGAACTTCACCAACATCTCCGCCCACGACAAGCTCGTGCAATATAGAGATCAGGGGAAGGCGAGGAAAGGGGAGGACTTTAACCCGAGCCAGGGTCCCATTGATACAGAGTTGCTGATGATATCTGGTGGCGGGAGGTCCCATGGCTCCATAGCCATGGGAGATGGACTTATCCGTTGTCCTAGCACTCTCCCGGAGATCAAGGCGCGCCAGTCGAGCTCCTCTCCTGAGATAAGGCCTCGTGAACGGCCAGTCCAACTCGCCATCAAGGTTAGTTATATGTACTCAGCTATCTTTCTCCATTACATTGTGTGCGCTTCCATCAATGATTACAAATGGTCATGTGAGTGGTGTTGCAGGCTGCTATACAGAGTGAGAGAGATAGAACGGAGAAACTTCTGGCGGAGGCGGCGGAGAGGCAGCGGGAGTTGGAGGAGAGGACGACAAAGATGTTGGAGGAGGAGAGGGCACGGAATGACATGCAGGCAAGGGCCATGTATGAGCTCCTTGTGGTAAGCTTCTTCTGCAGATTACTTGCTAGTCTTAACATTTGAGTCTCATTACTAACTAGTATGACTCTGTTGTGAAAACCAAATGTGCAGTCTGTGTGCGAGAAGTCCGGTCAGACCGCTCTGGCGATGCCAGTGATTGCTCCTGGGAGCACGGTGAGTTTAATTTGAATGGACATTACTTGCTAGTCTTAACATTTGAGTGTCATAATGCTAACGAGACATTGGAAATGATCTTTGGTGTAGCTTAACTCCAGAAACGCATCGCACGATCCTTCTCCAGCTACCGGCACGAGCCAGCCCGCTCCTACACCTCCCTGATCGTGGTAAGTTTCTCTAGACTTAGACTTAGCTTTATTTCCTCCAATATGCTTACCATAATGACCTAGAGTTAGCTTCTTTTCCTTCAAAATGACTTAATAAGCTTACTTATGTCAAAAATTGCATAATTAACTTAGTTAGCTCATAAACGATCCATTTTACCTAAGTTAGCTCTAATATGACTCATTTTACATTAGTTAGCTTACAAGTGATCCAATTTATCCAAGTTAGCTCTAAAATGACCCATTTTAGTAGATTAGCTCGTAAATGATCCATTTTACCTACGTTAGCTTTAAAATGACCCATTTCACCTAGGTTAGCTCCAAAATGACTCATTTCACCTAGGTTACCTCCAAAATGACCCATTTCACGTAGGTTAGCTCCAAAATGACCCATTTCACCTAGATTTGCTCCTAAACGATCAATTTCACCTAAGTTAGCTAAAAACGATCCATTTCACCTAATTTAGCTCTTAAATGATCCATTTCACCTAAGTTAGGTCATAAACGACCCATTTCAACTAAGTTAGCTCATTAAAGCTCATAAATGATCCATTTCACCTAAGTTAGCTAAAAAACGATCCATTTCATCTAAGTTAGCTCATAAACGATTCATTTCACCTAAGTTAGCTCATAAACGACCCATTTCAACTAAGTTAGCTCATAAACGATCCATTTCAACTAAGTTAGCTCATAAACGACCCATTTCAACTAAGTTAGCTCATAAACAACCCATTTCAACTTTGTTAGCTCATATATGATCCATTTCACCTAAGTTAGCTCATAAATGACATATACTTCTTGTTCTAGTCTTCTTCTTGTTCTAGTCACCTATTTCTAACTTTCTTATTTACCATTTTGCAGATTTCATTCACTTCATGGAAGCTAGCTTGCTATGATGGTGTGCTTGCTTTTCCTTTGATGAAACTTTGCATTGTATCTAGCTTGCTATGATAGAACTTGCTATCTTGACGAAACTTTGCATTGTAATATGTATATGGATGGAACTTGCTTATGTATGAACAATGTGTATGGATGGAACTTGCTTATGTATGAACAATGGGTATGGATGAAACTGATGTGATATGTGATATGAAACTTATGTGTTGGATATGTGATATGGAAATATATCTATATATGTCATATATATTTGCTGTGAAAATTGTTGGATTAAAAAAACAGAAAAAAAGAGACAATATGCAGGCTCTTTGCCGTCTGCCACCGACGACAAAGGGCTCTTTGCCATCAGCAGCGGACGGCAAAGAGGCCACGTGGCAAGCAACTGTGCTTCCTGGGAGGCTGACCAATTTGGTCAGTTTGCCATCAGCAGCTGACGGCAAAGGCTTTGTCGTCCGCAGCGGACGGCAAAGGCCTGCCATTAACCACCTAACGGAGTAACATCGCATTTATTGCCGTCCGTCTTCTTTGCCGTCCACTGCTGATGGCAAAGGCCCCTTTGCCGTCAGCTGCCCGAAGCCGACGGCAACGCAGCTCTTTGTCGTCCCCTACTTTGCCGTCACCTTTTGCCGTCTGCGGCTGACGGCAAAGGTCTTTGTCGTCCGCCATCCATGCCTTTGCCGTCCGCCGTGGCAGATGGCAAAGTAGCCGATTCCTATAGTGTAATGATGTGATCCCGTTAATCAAATAAAAACTCATGTCTATGGCTAGGAAACTTAACCATCTTTGATTCAACGAGCTAGTCAAGTAGAGGCATACTAGTGACACTTTGTTTGTCTATGTATTCACACATGTACTAAGTTTCCGGCTAATACAATTATAGCATGAACAATAAACATTTATCATGAAATAAGGAAATAAATAATAACTTTATTATTGCCTCTAGGGCATATTTCCCTCAATTCCCCCCTCCGGCAGGGTGCCAGAATGGGTCTAGATTGGTTTTCGGTGGCTACAGAGGCTTGCGGCGGCAGAACTCCCGATCTAGGTTATGTTCTAGGGGTTTCTGTATATATAAGAGGTTTTGGCGTCGGGAACAAGTCAGGGGGGTCTCCGGGCTGTCCACGAGGTAGGGGGCGCGCCCAGGGGGTGGGCGCACCTCCCACCCTCGTGGGCAGCCCGGGTCTCTTCAGGCCCAACTCTTTTACTCCATGACCTTCTTCTGGTCCAAAAATAAGCTCCATCAAGTTTCAGGTCAATTGGACTCCATTTGGTTTTCCTTTTCTGTGATACTCAAAAAAAAGGGGAAAACAGAAACTAGCACTAGGCTCTAGGTTAATAGGTCAGTCCCAAAAATCATATAAAATAGCATATAAATCCACATAAAACATCTAAGATGATTAATATAGTAGCACGGAACAATCAAAAATTATAGATATGTTGGAGACATATCAAGCATCCCCAAGCTTAATTCCTGCTCGTCCTTGAGTAGGTAAATGATAAAAACAGAATTTTTGATGTGGAATGCTACCTAACATATTTATCAATGTAATCTTCTCTAATGTGGCAAGAATATTCCCATCCGTAAGATTCAAAACAAAAGTTTAATATTGATGTAAAAACAATAATACTTCAAGCATACTAACAAAGAAATTATGTCTTCTCAAAATAACTATCCCTACAAAATCATATAGTCTGGCTATGCTCTATCTTCATCACACAAAATATTTAAATCATGCACAACCCCAGTTTCAGCCAAGCAATTGTTTCATACTTTAGTATTCTCAAACTTTTTCAACTTTCACGCAATACATGAGCGTGAGCCATGGACATAGCACTATCGGTGGAATAGAATATGGTGGCTGTGGAGAAGACAAAAAGGAGGAAGATAGTCTCACATCAACTAGGCGTATCAACGGGCTATGGAGATGCCCATCAATAGATATCATTGTGAGTGAGTAGGGATTGCCATGCAACGGATGCACTAGAGCTATAAGTGTATGAAAGCTCAAAAGGAAACTAAGTGGGTGTGCATCCAACTTGCTTGCTCATGAAGACCTAGGGTAATTTGAGGAAGCCCAACATTGGAATATACAGGCCAAGTTCTATAATGAGAAATTCCCACTAGTATATGAAAGTGACAATATAGGAGACTCTCTATCATGAAGATCGTGGTGCTACTTTGAATCACAAGTGTGGTAAAAGGATAGTAACATTTCCCCTTCTCTCTTTTTCTCTAATTTTCATTTTTTTATTTTCTTTTATTTGGGCCTTCTCTTTTTTTATGGCCTCTTTTTTCTCTCTTTTTTTATTTCTCGTCCGGAGTCTCATCCTGACTTTTTGGGGGCAATCATAGTCTCCATCATCCTTTCCTCACTGGGACAATGCTCTAATAATGAAGATCATCACACTTTTATTTACTTACAACTCAAGAATTACAACTCGATGCTTAGAAAAAAATATGACTCTATATGAATGACTACGGCGGTGTACCAGGATGTGCAATGAATCAAGAGTGACATGTATGAAAGAATTATGAAGGTGGTTTTGCCACAAATAATATGTCAACTACATGATCATGCAAAACAATATGACAATGAAGGAGCGTGTCATAATAAACGGAACGGTGGAAAGTTGCATGACAATATATCTCGGAATGGCTATGGAAATGCCATAATAGGTAGGTATGGTGGCTGTTTTGAGGAAGGTATATGGTGGGTGTATGGTACCGACGAAAGATGCGCGGCACAAGAAAGGCTAGCAATGGTGGAAGGGTGAGAGTGCGTATAATCCATGGACTCAACATTAGTCATAAAGAACTCAAATACTTATTGCAAAAATCTACAAGTCATCAAAACAAAGTACTACACACATGCTCCTAGGGGAAGGGTTGGTAGGAGTTAACCATCGCGCGATCCCGACATCCACACATAAGGAAGACAATCAATAAATAAATCATGCTCCAACTTCATCACATAACGGTTCACCATACGTGCATGCTACGGGAATCACAAACTTTAACACAAGATTCCTAAAATTCACAATTATTCCACTAGCATGACTCTAATATCACCATCTTCATATCTCAAAACAATCATAAAGAATCAAACTTCTCATAGTATTCAATGCACTTTATATGATAGTTTTTATTATATCCCTCTTGGATGCCTATCGTATTAGGACTAAATTCATAACCTAAGCAAATTACCATGTTGTTCTAAAAGACTCTCAAAATAATATAAGTGAAGCATGAGAGTTCATCAATTTCTTCAAAATAAAACCACCGTCGTGCTCTAAAAGTATATAAGTGAAGCACTAGAGCAAATGACAAACTACTCCGAAATATATAAGTGAAGATCATTGAGTAGTCGAATAATTATGTAACTATGTGAAGACTCTCTAACATTTAAGAATTTCAGATCTTGAGATATTATTCAAACAACAAGCAAAAAAAATGACGCTCCAAGCAAAACACATATCATGTGGTGAATAAAAATATAGCTCCAAATAAAGTTACTGATGAACGAAGACGAAAGAGGGGATGCCATCCGGGGCATCCCCAAGCTTAGGTTCTTGGTTGTCCTTGAATATTACCTTGGGGTGCCTTGGGCATCCCCAAGCTTAGGCTATTGCCACTCATTATTCCATAGTCCATCGAATCTTTACCCAAAACTTGAAAACTTCACAACTCTAAACTCAAAAGAAAACTCGTAAGCTCCGTTAGTATAAGAAAATAAATCACCACTTAGGTACTATTGTGAACTCATTCTAAATTCATATTGGTGTAATATCTACTGTATTCCAACTTATCTATGGTTCATACCCTTCGATACTACTCATAGATTTATCAAAATAAGCAAACAACACATAGAAAACAAAATCTGTCAAAAACAGAACAGTCTGTAGTAATCTTTATCAAACGTATACTTATGGAACTCCAAAAATTCTACCAAATTAGGAAAACCTGAGAAATTTGTGTACCAATCTAGAGCAAAAAGAATCATATCAAAGGCGTTTCTGTGAATTATCAAAACTAATTTACTGGGCGCAAAAGTTTCTAATTTTCAGCAGGATCAACACAACTATCACCGTAAGCTATCCTATAGGTCTTACTTGGCATTTTATTGAAAAAAAAGCTATAAAACATGATTACTACAGTAGCATAATCATGTGAACACACAAAAACAGTAAAGGTAAATATTGGGTTGTCTCCCAACAAGCGCTTTTCTTTATTGCCTTTTTAGCTAGGCATGATGATGACAATGATGCTCACATAAAATATAAGATTCAAAACATAACGGGAGCATCATGAAGCATATGACTAGCACATTTAAGCCTAACCCACTTCCTATGCGTAGGGATTTTGTGAGCAAACAGACTATGGGAACAAGAATCAACTAGCATAGGAAGATAAAACAAGCATAGCTTCAAGATTTTCAACACATAGAGAGGAAACTTGATATTATTGCAATTCCTACAAGCATATGTTCCTCCCTCATAATAATTTTCAGTAGCACCATGAATGAATTCAACAATATAACCATCACATAAAGCATTCTTTCCATGATCTACTTGCATAGAAATTTTACCACTCTCCACATAAGCAAAATTCTTCTCATTCAGAATAGTGGGAGTATCATAAGAAACTCGAATACTATAAATTGTTTCCACATTAAAAGAGTAATGTTCAGAAAAAGGGTAATCATAATCATAATCATGACAAGTTTTATAAGTATAATCATCACTACTTTTTATAGCATAAAAGTGTCATCACAATAATCATCATAAATAGGAGGCATGCTATCATCATAATAAACTTGCTCATCAAAACTTACGAGGCTAAAAATATCATCTTCATTAAACATAGCATCCCCAAGCTTGGGACAAACATTAATTGCAGCAAATAAGTTCTCAAACATATCGTTCTCATCAAACATAGCATCCCCAAGCTTGGGCCTTTTCATATCATAAGCATAATCACTCTCATCATTAATAGTATGGATATCACCAATAGTATAGCAATTATCATCATCACAATGAGTAATAGGAGCAACATCATTTGGGAGGGATACCTTTTTACCTTTGCTTCTCCATCTTTTCTTTTTCTTATTCACACCATGTGTGGGTTTAGTCCTATTTTTGGAGCTCCTTATTAATGAGATTGGTTGAATAGAAGGCTCCTCCTCGTTACCTGATTCATCATAAGAAAGAATAGGAGGATATTGGGAAATCTCTTCCCTTTCATTAGTATTATCTTCATCTTCTATTTGTTTTCTTGTCTTTATGTAATTGGCAATATAAGGATTTTCAATGCAATTCACCGCACAATACATATAAATTTCCTCTAGATCAAAATCAAGAACTTTATCAAGGACAAATTCTGGCATATCCTTAGTTATACGTTTCATTTCTTCATAACCCACAAGCAAACTAAGTTCATTATGATGCGCAAGGGAAATCAAGTCATCACAATTTTTGGACACGATACGATCATGAAACAATTTGCATTGGATATTTAAATGACAACGTTCATTGCAAAGTTCACAAGGATGACTAAGAAAATTCAAATTTTCAGCACAAACACCTAGCCTTTCTTGCAACCATTTGGTTTCTAAATACTTATGCCTCTTGCAAAATCTATCTTCTCTATTTGGTGTGTTCTTGAAAACTCTATGCACTCCACGGAAATTGACATGCGTATAAGAGACATTTTCATCATGACTAGTGCAATCATCATTAGTACTATGGATATTCAAAGAGTTCATACTAACAGCATTGCAATCATGCTCATTGTTCAAATATTTAGTACCGAACATTCTAATGCATTCTTCCTCTAGCAATTGAGCACAATTATTGGAATCCTTATTTTCATGGAAGACATTAAAAAGATGAAGCATATGAGGAACCATCAATTCCATTTTTTTGTAATTTTCTTTTATAGACTAAACTAGTGATAAAAAAGAAACTAAAATATTAGATTGCAAGATATAAAGTTATACCTTCAAGCACTCACCTCCCCGGCAATGGCGCCAGAAAAGAGCTTGATGTCTACTACACAACCTTCTTCTTGTAGACGTTTTTGGGCCTCCAAGTGCAGAGGTTTGTAGGACATAGCAAATTTCCCTCAAGTGGATGACCTAAGGTTTATCAATTCATGGGAGGCATAGGATGAAGATGGTCTCTCTCAAACAACCTTGTAACCAAATAACAAAGAGTCTCTTGTGTCCCCAACACACCCAATACAATGGTAAAATTGTATAGGTGCACTAGTTCGGCAAAGAGATGGTGATACACGTGCAATATGGATGGTAGATATAGGTTTTTGTAATCTGAAAATATAAAAATAGCAAGGTAACAAGTGATAAAAGTGAGCGTAAATGGTATTGCAATGCTAGGAAACAAGGCCTAGGGTTCATACTTTCACTAGTGCAAGTTCTCTCAACAATAAAAACATAGTTGGATCATATAACTATCCCTCAACATGCAACAAAGAGTCACTCCAAAGTCACTAATAGCAGAGAACAAACAAAGAGATTATTGTAGGGTACAAAACCACCTCAAAGTTATCTGATACGTCCATTTTGCATCATGCTTTTATATCGATATTTATTTCATTATGGGCTATTATTACACGTTATGTCACAATACTTATGGCTATTCTCTCTTATTTTACAAGGTTTATCATGAAGAGGGAGAATGCCGGCAGCTGGGATTCTGGGCTGGAAAAGGAGCAAATATTGGAAACCTATTCTGCACATCTCCAAAAGTCCTGAAACTCCACGCAAGTCATTTTTGGAATTATTAAGAATTATTGAGTGAAAGAAGTACCAGAGGGGGCCCACACCCTGGCCATGAGGGTGGGGGGCGCGCCCACCTCTACTGGGCGCGCCCCCTGCCTCGTGGGCCCCCTGGTGGCCCTCCGGTGCCCATCTTCTGCTATATGAAGTCTGCTACCCTGAAAAAAATCATAAGCAAGCTTACGGGATGAAACTCCACCGCCACGAGGCGGAACCTTGGCGGAACCAATCTAGGGCTCCGGCGGAGCTGTTCTGCCGAGGAAACTTCCCTCCGGCAGGTGGAAATCATCACCATCATCATCAACAATGATCCTCTCATCGGGAGGGGGTCAATCTCCATCAACATATTCACCAGCACCATCTCCTCCCAAACCCTAGTTCATCTCTTGTATCCAATCTTTGTACCCAAACCTTAGATTGGTAGCTGTGGGTTGCTAGTAGTGTTGATTACTCCATGTAGTTGATGCCAGTTGGTTTATTTGGTGAAAGATCATATGTTTAGATCCTTAATGCATATTAATACCCCTCTGATTATGAACATGAATATGCTTTGTGAGTAGTTACGTTTGTTCTTGAGGACATGGGTGAAGTCTTGCTATTAGTAGTCATGTGAATTTGGTATTCGTTCGATATTTTGATGAGATGTATGTTGTCTTTCCTCTAATGGTGTTATGTGAACGTCGACTACATGACACTTCACCATTATTTGGGACTAGAGGAAGGCATTGGGCAGTAATAAGTAGATGATGGGTTGCTAGAGTGACAGAAGCTTAAACCTTAGTTTATGCGTTGCTTCGCAAGGGGCTGAATTGGATCCACTTGTTTCATGCTATGGTTAGGTTTACCTTAATACTTCTTTTGTAGTTGTGGATGCTTGCAATAGGGGTTAATCATAAGTGGGATTCTTGTCCAAGAAAGGGCAGCACCCAAGCACCGATCCACCCACATATCAAATTATCAAAGTAACGAACGCAAACCATATGAGCGTGATGAAAACTAGCTTGACGATAGTTCCCATGTGTCCTCAGGAGCACTTTTCTCATTATAAAAATTTGTCCAGGCTTGTCCTTTGCTACAAAAAGGATTGGGCCACCTTTCTACACTTTATTTACTTTCATTGCTTGTTACCCGTTACAAATTATCTTATCACAAAACTATCTGTTACCTACAATTTCAGTGCTTGCAGAGAATACCTTACTAAAAACCGCCTGTCATTTCCTTCTGCTCCTCGTTGGGTTCGACACTCTTACTTATCGAAAGGACTACGATAGATCCCCTATACTTGTGGGTCATCAAGACTCTTTTTTGGCGCCGTTGCCGGGGAGTGAAGCGCCTTTGGTGAGTGGAACTTGGTAAGAAAACATTTATATAGTGTGCTGAAATTTACTGTCACTTGTTACTATGGAAACTAAACCTTTGAGGGGCTTGTTTGGGCTATCTTTGCCCCGACCAGTAGAGCAAAGAGTTGCTACTCAACCTACTGAACCTACTAAAAATGTTTACTTTGAGATTCCTTCGGGTATGATAGAGAAACTTCTAGATAATCCTTTTGCAGGAGATGGAACATTGCATCCTGATTTACACCTTATCTATGTGGGTGAAGTTTGTGGATTATTTAAGCTTGCAGCTATACCCAATGATGTTGTTAAGAGGAAGGTCTTCCCTTTATCTTTGAAGGGAGATGCATTGACATGGTATAGGGTATGTGATGATACGGGATCTTGGGACTATAAATGATTGAAATTGGAATTTCACCAGAAGTTTTATCCTATGCATCTTGCTCATCGTGATCATAATTATATATATAGGTTTTGGCCTCGCGAAGGAGAATGCATCGCTCAATCTTGGGGGAGGCTTAAGTCCCAATCATGAGCTCTCAAGAGAAATGATTATTCAAAAAATTTATGCTCGGCTTTCTCTCAATGATCGCACCATGCTCGATACTTCCTGTGCTGGTTCTTATACTGAAGACTATTGAATTCAAGTGGGACTTATTTTAAAGAATTAAATGCAACTCTAAAGATTGGTGTTCCGACGATGGTAAGGAGTCAAGTATGACACCTAAGTTTGATTGTCTTAAGTCTTTTATGGATACTGATGCTTTTCGTGGATTTAGCACTAAATACAGACTTGACTCTAAGATAGTAGCTTCTTTCTGTGAATCATTTGCTACTCACGTTGATCTCCCTAAGGAGAAGTGGTTTAAATATAATCCTCCCGTTGAAGTAAAAGTAGTTGCACCTGTTACAGTTGAAGAAAAGATTATCACTTACAATGATCCTATTGTTCCTACTACTTATGTTGAGAAACCACCTTTCCCTGTTAGGATAAAGGATCATGCTAAAGCTTCAACTGTTGTCCGTAAGAGTAATACTAGAACTTATACACCTCCTGAGCAAATTAAAGTTTTGAACCTAGTATTGCTATGGTTAAAGATCTCTTGGCTGATAATATTGATGGGCATGTTATTTACTTCTGTGAGGAAGTTGCTAATATTGCTAGACCCGATGCTAAGATACATAGACCTGTTGTAGGCATGCCTATTATTTCTATTAAAATAGGAGATCATTGTTATCATGGCTTATGTGATATGGGTGCTAGTGCTAGTGCAATACATTTTTCCTTATATGAAGAAATTATGCATGATATTGCACCTGTTGAATTAGAAGATATTGACGTTACAATTAAGCTTGCCAATAGAGATACTATTTCACCATTTGGGATTGTTAGGGATGTTGAAGTCTTGTGTGGGAAAGTTAAATATCCTGCTGATTTCCTTGTTCTTGGTTCCCCACAAGATAGCTTTTGTCCCATTATATTTGGTAGATCCTTCTTGAATACTGTTAATGCTAAGATTGATTGTGAAAAGGATGTTGTTACAATTGGCTTGGGGGATATGAAACATGAGTTTAATTTTGCTAAATTTCGCAGACAACCCCATGATAAAGAATTGCCTAGTAAGGATGAAATTATTGGTCTTGCTTCTATTGTCGTGCCTCCAACTGATCCGTTAGAACAATATTTGCTAGACCATGAAAATGATATGTTTATGAATGAAATAAGGGAAATAGATGAAGTATTCCTTAAACAGGGTCCTATTCTGAAACACAACTTACCTGTTGAAATCCTAGGGGATCCTCCTCCACCCAAGGGTGATCCCGTGTTTGAGCTTAAACCATTACCTGATACTCTTAAATATGCCTATCTTGGTGAAAAGAAGATATATCCTGTTATTATTAGTGCTAACCTTTCAGAGCAACAAGAGGAAAGATTATCGAAAACTCTGAAGAAGCACTGTGCTGCTATTGGATATACTCTTGATGATCTTAAGGGCATTAGTCCCACTCTATGCCAACACAAAATAAAATTGGAAGAAGATGCCAAGCCAGTGAGAGATCATCAACGACGATTAAATACTAAGATGAAAGAAGTGGTAAGGAAGGAAATACTAAAGCTCCTTGAGGCAGGTATAATTTATCCCGTTGCTGATAGTCAGTGGGTAAGTCCTGTCCATTGTGTCCCTAAGAAGGGAGGTATTACTGTAGTTCCTAATGACAAAGATGAATTGAGTGCTCAAATAATTATTACAAGTTATAGGATGGTAATTGATTTCTGCAAATTAAATAAAGCTACTAAGAAAGATTATTACCCTTTACCTTTTATTAATCAAATGCTATAAAGACTATCCAAACATACACATTTTTGATTTCTAGATGGTTACTCTGGTTTCTCTCAAATACCTGTGTCAGCGGATGATCAAGCAAAGACTACTTTTACTTGCCCTTTCAGTACTTTTGCTTGTAGACGTATGCCTTTTGGTTTATGTAATGCACCTGCTACCTTTCAGAGATGCATGATGGTGCTACATCTTGAGCTTGCGTTGGGTTTCCTTGAAGAGGAAAGGATGATGCAGCAATAGTAGCGTAAGTATTTCCCTCAGTTTTTGAGAACCAAGGTATCAATCCAGTAGGAGGCTCCTCAAAAGTCCCACGCACCTACACAAACAAACAAAGAACTCACAACCAACGCAAAAAAGGGGTTGTCAATCCCTTCACGACCACTTGCGAAAGTGAGATCTGATAGAGATAGTATGATGTGACGCCCGCACAATTAAGCTACAGTAACCCTCTACTAATTATGCCACGTCACCATGATTATTGTTGTTAATCTCGCGATGATTCAAAACTCGTTCGAATTCAAATTTAAAATAAAGCCAACCGATAAAGGTTTTCAAATATTAAAACTAAAATGTTCGGGTGGTGCCAAATAATGCATAGGTAAATATGGTGTAGAAACCACACTTTTATAAAATGTTTAAATATTCTAAAATGAATAAAACAGTACCTAAAACAATTAAATAAATGCCTTTTGAATTTTATAAAATAGTAACCTATTTTGTCAGGGGTAAAACTTTTTGTGACAGTAGTTGGAATTGTAGTTCTATTTTAGGTGTGGGTTTTACTTTTTGTAAAACTACAAGGTATTGAAGAAATAAAAGAAATCAGAAAAGAAAAAAGGTACAAATTAAACAAAAGGAAAGAAAAACCAAACCCCTCTTCCCCCTGGGCCGTTCGGCCTAACCAAGCATCCAGGCCACCAGGCCCAGTCGACGAGCTCCCCATCTTCGACCCCTGTTCATTAGGGGAGTGCTGGCCGTTGCTCGTGCGTCCATGGACGGATCGTCCACGCGCCGTGCATCCATGGCTCCTCGACGGTCTATATGATCCCCCTTGACGCATTGATGAACCCTAGCTCTCCTTTTTCCCCTCCCCTGTGCCGCTTTCGTCCCCGCAACCCTTGGCCGAACCTACCTCGCCATGGCCTCCAACATCCACGCGCCCACCGAGCTCCTCGTGCCCAGCCACCTCATCTGCGAGCTTCGTCGATGTCCACTCCTTCGACTACATCCACCAGTTGGATCCGGGAGCCCCTGGATCGCAGGGATCGACGTCTTCTTCAACCTCCAGCCACCGCGACGCCATTGACGAATCTATCGCCATCTCGCTCCACCAGGCCTCCCCCGAGCCCATGCTAGCACAACTACAGGCTCGCTGTGAGCCCCTCTTCCTTTCCCCTCTGCTTCCTCGTCGGATTCATGCCGTATCACCGGCGTCCGTGAGCACTGGATTTCGCCGTCCATCCTGGCCGACGGGGGTCGAACACCCCGTGCTCCTCTGCCTGAACCAAATTCCCGGTGTGCTCCTCGCACTGACAGGAGGCCGACGAGCCCATCCACTCACCTTGCCGCACCCTCTAGCCCCGGATCAACCCTTGTCATTGCTGCCGCACCTCCCGCACCCACTGTTGGCCACGCCATGGCTGGCCCCAACACGCCGCCCTGGCCCCTGCGCCCTGCTACCTGCACTGCTCGCCTCCCCTGCTGCAGTCGCCTCGCCATCGCTCCATCGCCACAATCCGCCCTGGCCACCAACCTCTTCACTCACCGCGCTCCATCGTCCTCGTCGGCCTCGCCCGCGGCCCCTGCTTGCTGGCGCTCACGCCGGCGCGCGCCTCTGTTCGCAAACGGGCTGGGCGCTTGTGCCCGATGCCCGAGCGCCCGTAACCCGCCTATGCCAGCACCCGCTAAGGCCCTATAGGCCAATGATACGTGGGGCCTAGGCACACAGAAGGTTTAATAAAAAAAGATTAAAAAATAAATAATAATAAAATTAAATATATTAATTAATTGATTGATTAATTAAATTAATTAATCCTGATTAGGTTAGCCTAATTAACTAGTTAACCTAATTAACTATCAGTGAATGACATGCGGGACCCACACGTCATTTTGACTAAAACAACACCCTGTTGACTGCTGACATCGTGCTGCCATCATGCTGACGTCAGCAAACACT
This sequence comes from Triticum timopheevii, assembly GCA_963921465.1. Taxonomy (NCBI): domain Eukaryota; kingdom Viridiplantae; phylum Streptophyta; class Magnoliopsida; order Poales; family Poaceae; genus Triticum; species Triticum timopheevii. Next base: position 522,038,437 of record OY997270.1, read on the forward strand.
GTTTTGGATAATGTTGAATTAAATTATTTAAATTAATCCTAAAATGATTTAAATCTTTTAAAATTAATATAAAATAAACCGTAGCTCGGATGGAAAAAACTTTGTACATGAAAGTTGCTCAGAACGACGAGACGAATCCGGATGCGCAGCCCGTTCGTCCGCCACGTATCCCTAGCATAGTGAACCTGTAACATTTCACCTCCGGTTCATCTGTCCGAAAACGCGAAACACCGGGGATACTTTCCGGATGTTTCCCCCTTTCGCCGGTATCACCTACTACCGCGTTAGGGCACACCGAACATCGCGTATTGCCTTGTTACTCTTTCTGATGCTTTGATTGCTTTGTTATTTATTGTGTTCCCTCTCTGTTACTTCTTTCCGGTAGACCCCGAGAGTGTTGGCGACCCCCAGTTCAAGTACGGTGTTGACGACTCATCCTTCTTGCCAGAGCAACCAGGCAAGCCCCCCCTTGATCACCAGATGTCGCCTATTCTCCTCTATACTACTTGCATTAGAGTAGTGTAGCATGTTACTGCTTTCCGTTATTCCTATTCTGATGCATAGCCTGTCATTGTTGCTACATTCATTGATACATTACCCGCAATCCTAAATGCTTAGTATAGGATGCTAGTTTATCATCATTGGCCCTACATTCTTGTTAGTCTGCCTTGCTATTCTATCGGGCCGTGATCACTTGGCAGGTGATCACGGTTATATACTATACATATATACATACTATACAGATGTTGACTAAAGTCGGGTCAGCTCGTTGAGTACCCGCAAGTGATTCCGATGTGGGGGCTGGAAGGACAGGTGGCTCCATCGCGGTAGAGGTGGGCCTGGGTTCCCGACGGCCCCCGACTGTTACTATGTGGCGGAGCGACATGGCAGGTTGAGACCACCTAGGCGAGAGGTGGGCCTAGCCCTGGTCGGCATCCACGGTTACTGCATAATAACACGCTTAACGATATCTTTGTATTTGATCTGAGTCTGGCCACTGGCCTATATGCACTAACCAAGTATGCGGGAAAGATATGGGCACTCGACGTCATGGTATCAGTCGAAGCCTTCGTGACGTCAGCGACTGAGTGAAACGCGCCGGGTTGGACTGCGTTTACGCAACTTCCTTTGTAATGGAGGTTGCTAGGTCTGCTTCCGGCCGTGTACGCAACGTGCAGGTGTGCAATGGGCGATGGGCCCAAACCCCTGCACGCATAGGATTTAGACCGGCGTGCTGACCTCTCTATTGTGCCTAGGTGGGGCTACGATGTGTTGATCTTCCGAGGCCGGGCATGACCCAGGAAAGTGTGTCCGGCCAAATGGGATCGAGCGTGTTGGGTTATGTGGTGCACCCCTGCAGGGAAGTTTATCTATTCGAATAGCCGTGTCCCTCGGTAAAAGGACGACCCGGAGTTGTACCTTGACCTTATGACAACTAGAACCGGATACTTAATAAAACACACCCAGACAAGTTCCGCAGACAACCCGGTGATCTCTTTTCCACAGGGCGACGAGGGAAGGATCGCCGGGTAGGATTATGATATGTGATGCTACATGGAGGACTTCAATCTACTCTCTTCTACATGCTGCAAGACGGAGGCTGCAAGAAGCGTACTCTTCGACAGGATTAGCTATCCCCCTCTTATTCTGGCATTTTGCAGTTCAGTCCACCGATATGGCCCTTTACACATATACCTATGCATATGTAGTGTAGATCCTTGCTTGCGAGTACTTTGGATGAGTACTCACGGTTGCGTTTCTCCCTCTTTTCCCCCTTTCCCTTCTACCTGGTTGTCGCAACCAGATGCTGGAGCCCTGGAGCCAGACGCCACCGTTGACGACGACTCCTACTACACTGGAGGTGCCTACTACTATGTGCAGGCTGCTGACGACGACCAGGAGTAGTTTAGGAGGATCCCAGGTAGGAGGCCTGCGCCTCTTTCGATCTGTATCCCAGTTTGTGCTAGCCATCTTATGGCAACTTGTTTAACTTATGTCTGTACTCAGATATTATTGTTTCCGCTGACTCGTCTATGATCGAGCACTTGTATTCGAGCCCTCGAGGCCCGTGGCTTGTATTATGATGCTTGTATGACTTATTTTATTTTTAGAGTTGTGTTGTGATATCTTCCCGTGAGTCCCTGATCTTGATCGTACACGTTTGCGTGTATGATTAGCGTATGATTGAATCGGGGGCGTCACAAGTTGGTATTAGAGCCGACTGCCTGTAGGAATCCCCCTTCCACACTCCTTGGCCGAAGTCGAGTCTACTCACTACAAAACTTTTACTAACATGGATGTGTGCCTTATGGGCCCACGTCGCCATTGGGTGGTATTAGGACCTTTTATTCCTCGACCTATACTCTGGGACTCGGTCATCTCTTCTATTCGGGTTAAATGATTTTGCTAAAAAGACTAACTTTAGGTTCTGGAAAATACTTTCTCCCGAAGAGCCCCTCGCTTCAGATGATCGCCTGCTGCACTAGAAGATTCCGAAGTTACTCTATGATGCTCTCTCGAGTCTTTGTGCCATCGTATTTGCGATTTCCTTCCACCGTCAACCTCTATGAAAACTTCATACACATGCCATTCATACAATCATTCCTCGTTGATCTTGTTATTACAAGATGCCCCGAAATACTCTCTGTTGTCCCGAGAATACTTTGTGCCTACTGCCTTGCAGTTCTTTGCCACCTGAATACCCATGCCGGTAATTCATTCCACTTATCGAGTATCCACTCATCCCCAGTTGTTTATGTGTTTCACTAAGGTCTTCGAAATAATATTTGAACTTCCGAAAATCCTTAGCACCTATTGCTCTTGAAATTCTTGCTTGCTTTATGATTAATCCCACAAGTCTCGTAATCTTATTGGCATTCCTTGTCTTTCTCCTTTTAAGTTCGTTGATTCAATATGTTGAGGATACTCGCATTCCTCAGTCGAATCCTAGAATTCATCCTTTCGGCTCAGGTGTCATTTTGAACAGGAGCTGGTTCTCAACCAATCAGATTGTTGTCGTTTGTACCCCTAAGCTTACTCAAGTTATCCATCCTTAATCAGAGCGTTTGCTTTTGATCACTTGATTTGAAAATCATAATTCCTTTGTTATTTAAACGTCGAATTATTTAGATGTTCTATAAACCGATGCCTTTTGCATTCTTTTTCCTTCTGATTGAGTACCGATACTCACATCAGATTCCTGGTGGTCCGCGAGACCAATTGCTTGGTTATTATCCGACAGTGTCCTTCATATCCAATAACCTTGAGAGTTCCTCCCCTGATACATAATGCCTTTGGTAAATTGTATCCTTTGCTTTGTCAACCATGCTCTGCTTTCGAGCTTGTGTTATTTACTCCTGAAGTTTGTGGTATATGTTCCTAAGAGGCCCCGATGGTTTGGACATATGCCTCTTCTAATCTGTGTGAACCCGAAAACTACTACGGGTCATACTCTACTGGTGTTATGTCAGATAAAATTTCAACACCACAACTTTGTTGAAGGCGAGAACTAAATGAAAGGTTATGCACTAAAGAAGCGGGAGTCGACCTTGAACTTTGTGTTCATGCCCATGGACATGATGTAGATCCTATCATGGAAGCTTCTTGTAATGATAACTATTTCCTTGATAACTATCATCTGGTATTTGTGAATTGACCCTTTTCAACCGTTGTTCCGACCATGATTATTCTTCTTTGATCCCATTTCTCGGACAAGTTAAAACATTTGTCTTATACAGATCAATGCGTCTGCCCGACCTCTATTATGATCTACCTTCGAGTATTACCCCTGGTATCTTGTGGATATCATGCCATTGCTCTACATCTTATGAATTTTTGATGAAGTACCACCTTTCCCTGTCGCTGTCACTTCATGGGTGCTGGGTTGTTTGTCAACCCAAAACACCGACTAGTGAAACTATTCCGCACTACAAATCAAATACCCCTAGTATTTTTACTAGGAAATTCTGAACTCAATCTGGTCAGTCCTAGACTATCGGCTGTATCCTGGACTTGCTATCTTTGACTGTGCTATCTCGTCCTTCTTTGGTGCACGAATTCTTCAGTGTGTGAGCACGAATTACGTCGAGCTTTCAAAATCATGTTGCTTGTCTTGAAAGGCAACTTTGGTTCCGAGCTTGCATCTTATATATTGATTCTATAACTTGCCACTTTGTCATTTCCTTTCTTGTTGACGTTGTTGTTTGATTGCATCCTCCCGAAACCTCCCGACAAATGTGTCGGATCACCTTCCACACTTTGACTTCTTCCGAGATGTCAATTGTGTTCATGATGAGAAATACCCTCTTGCCCTCGATGATTTTTTTTATCATCCACAACACCCTTGACTTCCTTTCACCATGAACTTGTCCACATTATGAATACAACTTGCTCTCCAGCTAGTGTTGTGTTCTGCCTTGAAGTATTACTGTCTTTTATGTCGAGAATGTTGTGGGAATTGCTCCACCTCTTAGAAATTCTCAGTATGATGATACTTCTCATCCTCACCATTCTTCCTTGGTCCCCGTGTTGTTTTTAACCGGGATACCAATATGCTAACAATGATGTTTTTAACCCCATTGCTTTGAAGTTGATGGTCGATAGTTCGTTCTTAGACTACTGGTTGTTGAACCACCATTCTAACATTAAGCATGCTACCTAAGCCCATCTTTCGGGTGCACCTTTTCAACCAATGTTTACTTGCGTATGTTCTCCTCAGGCATACATCATTATATCATTTGATCTGACAAATGTTATCTCCTTGTTTACATTATTGAGGAGATCCATCTTTTTGGAAATCTCAATGAATTGTCGCTGAGTTCATCAGCCACCTCCTCATCTCTCCTTGGTTTAATGATGAACTCTTGTCTCAGAACTCACTTCCATAGTTCATTTCCCGAGAATCTTACATTGTCATCTCGTCAATTGGTGTTGCACCTTCTCTTCTCAGGCATCCAAAGTCTGAGGTATCATGACACCAATCGGATCTGAATCTCGGTCAGATATGATGGTTGAGACAACTTTCCAGGAGTTATGATGTTGGTCCTTTGATGACACAGTAATATGATGTCATGCCTAGCACCCCTGGCTAGAGGACCTATCATTATAATTTCTTTTGCAAGGATAACCATTCTTCCATGAGGAAATTGTGAGACTTATTGTATAAGTTGTTCCTGATGAATCCTTTGTATATCCAAGTCCGACCTTTGCTTGAAGACCATGTCAATCCTATCTCAAAGCATGTCTGTGGTACTCCAATTTTCAACAAGAACATTTAAAAGCCCAATGCTAATGTTTCTTGCTCAAATTATCCAAACACCGCTGTATGGGTAATGTCATCAAGTTTCTCTCCCCTTACGTAAAGGGTTTTCTACATTATATCTTGTCACAGATATCAGGCCCTGCTTGTCCTTGGGAATGATATGTCCCTGAAATATGTGTTTAAACACATTTTTCCTTTCCATTGTTCGATTTAATCTGATAATCACATTTTCCATTCCATTGTTTGCTTTAACCTTTCTTGTGATCTATATGAGCTAAGCAGTATTATTCTCCTGCTTATGTAAACACCACGGTGTACAATTCTGTCAGCAAGACCCTGTTACTATTGTTGATGACATTCCGGTAGCCACCGATGGACGAGAACTTTGCCTATTGGTCCGCCTCGTTTAACGAGCAGGATAATGGTTCTCTTCGTCCCTCGCCCTGGGTACCGATGTTGTTACCGACATAAATGGCAAGCTATCCTCTGACATGCCTTGCTTACATGATCACACAAGACGTCTCCGCCCTTCCTACTTTTAACCCACATGGTGGGCCCATAAGCCACAGTTCCACAGGATCGAAACCTGACTCTCCTATACAACCCTGTTTCTAATGATTATTCCTCACACTAGGCTTCGTATTTATTCATGGGCCACCTTCCTAGTGCTCTATTCTGGTATCAGACGTAATACTTACTCTCGCTGCTCTGAACCCCTTTCTCACTGTGGTTCAGACTTCGAGCAACTATCTATCTGCTTGGAACCTCTTATTGTACCTTCGTACCTTACTCTCGATATATTTTATAGGTTCAACTCGAGAGATACACTTTTGCTCATTCATGGGTTAACCCTAGATTGTTTTGCTCATAAGCATTCTATCGTACCCGAGCTGCCCCTTACCTATTCGTAAGTACGTTGGATTTCCTGAAAAAAGGACAACTTCACCATGATGACCTGAAGAAGAGAAATAAAGACGTCAATGTAATGGATCGACCTCTTCAAGAAGAGCAACCAAGAACGAGAAGATCCATTAGAATTTCATAACCAGAACTTTCCCCCTTACTCCACCTCTTAAATCTCGGGACGAGATTTCTTGTAGTGAAGGAGAATTGTGACGCCCGGACAATTAAGCTACAGTAACCCTCCACTAATTATGCCACGTCACCACGATTACTGTTGTTAATCTCGCGATGATTCAAAACTCGTTCGAATTCAAATTTAAAATAAAGCCAAACGATAAGGGTTTTCAAATATTAAAACTAAAATGTTCGGGTGGTGCCAAATAATGCATAGGTAATTATCGTGTAGAAACCACACTTTAATAAAATGTTTAAATATTCTAAAATGAATAAAACAGTAGCTAAAACAATTAAATAAATGCCTTTTGAATTTTATAAAATAGTAACCTATTTTGTCAGGGGTAAAACTTTTTGTGACAGTAGTTGGAATTGTAGTTCTATTTTAGGTGTGGGTTTTACTTTTTGTAAAACTACAAGGTATTGAAGAAATAAAAGAAATCAGAAAAGAAAAAAAGGTACAAATAAAACAAAAGGAAAGAAAAACCAAACCCCTCTTCCCCCTGGGCCGTTCGGCCTAACCAAGCATCCAGGCCACCAGGCCCAGTCGACGAGCTCCCCATCTTTGACCCCTGTTCATCAGGGGAGTGCTGGCCGTTGCTCGTGCGTCCATGGACGGATCATCCACGCGCCGTGCATCCATGGCTCCTCGACGGTCTATATGATCCCCCTTGACGCGTTGACGAACCCTAGCTCTCCTTTTTCCCCTCCCCTGTGCCGCTTTCGTCCCCGCAACCCTTGGCCAAACCTACCTCGCCATGGCCTCCGACATCCACGCGCCCACCGAGCTCCTCGTGCCCAGCCACCTCGTCCGCGAGCTTCGTCGATGTCCACTCCTTCGACTACATCCACCATTTGGATCCGAGAGCCCCTGGATCGCAGGGATCGACGTCTTCTTTAACCTCCAGCCACCGCGACGCCATCGATGAATTCGTCGCCGTCTCGCTCCACCAGGCCTCCCCCGAGCCCACGCTAGCACAACTACAGGCTCGCTGTGAGCCCCTCTTCCTTTCCCCTCTGCTTCCCCCTCGGATTCATGCCGTATCACCAGCGTCCACGAGCACTGAACTTCGCCATCCGCCCTGGCCGATGGGGGTCGAACACCCCGTGCTCCTCTGCCTGAACCAGTTTCCCGGTGTGTTCCTCGCACTAACAGGAGGCCGACGAGCCCACCCACTCGCCTTGCCGCACCCTCTAGCCCCGGATCCACCCTTGTCGTCGCTGCTGCACCTCCCGCACCCACTGTTGGTCGCGCCATGGCCGGCCCCAACGCGCCGCCCTGGCCCCTGTGCCCTACTGCCCGCACTGCTCGCCTCCCCTGCTGCAGTCGCCTCGCCACCGCTCCATCGCCACAATCCGCCCTGGCCACCAACCTCTTCACTCACCGCGCTCCGTCGTCCTTGTCGGCCCCGCCCATGGCCCCTGCTCACTGGCGCTCGCGCCGGCGCGCGCCTCTGTTCGCAAACGGGCTGGGCGCTAGTGCCCGATGCCCGAGCGCCCGTAACCCGCCTATGCCAGCGCCCGCTAAGGCCCTATAGGCCAATGATACATGGGGCCTAGGGCCACAGAACGTTTAATAAAAAAAGATTTTAAAAAAATAAATAATAATAAAATTAAATATATTAATTAATTGATTGATTAATTAAATTAATTAATCCTGATTAGGTTAGCCTAATTAACTAGTTATCCTAATTAACTATCAGTGAATGACATGCGGGACCCACACGTCATTTTGACTAAAACAACACCCTATTGACTGCTGACATCATGCTGACGTCGGCAAACACTGTTTTGGATAATGTTGAATTAAAGTATTTAAATTAATCCTAAAATGATTTAAATCTTTTAAAATTCATATAAAATAAACCGTAGCTCGGAAGGAAAAACTTTGTACATGAAAGTTGCTCAGAACGACGAGACGAATCCGGATACGCAGCCCGTTCGTCCGCCACGCGTCCCTAGCATAGTGAACCTGTAACATTTCACCTCTGGTTTATTTGTCCGAAAACGCGAAACACCGGGGATACTTTCCCGGATGTTTCCCCCCTTTCTTCGGTATCACCTACTACCGCGTTACGGCACACCGAACATCGCGTATTGCCTTGTTACGCTTTCTGATGCTTTGATTGCTTTGTTATTTATTGTGTTCCCTCTCCGTTACTTCTTTCCGGTAGACCCCGAGAGTGTCGGCGACCCCCAATTCGACTATAGTGTTGACGACTCGTCCTTCTTTCCAGAGCAACCAGGCAAGCCCCCCTTGATCACCAGATATCGCCTATTCTCCTCTGTACTGCTTGCATTAGAGTAGTGTAGCATGTTACTGCTTTCCGTTAATCCTATTCTGATGCATAGCATGTCATTGTTGCTACAGTCATTGATACCTTACCCGCAATCCTAAATGCTTAGTATAGGATGCTAGTTTATCATCATTGGCCCTAGATTCTTGTCAGTCTGCCTTGCTATACTATCGGGCCATGATCACTTAGGAGGTGATCACGGGTATATACTATACATATATACATACTATACAGATGGTGACTAAAGTCGGGTCAGCTCGTTGAGTACCCGCAAGTGATTCCGAGGTGGGGGCTAGAAGGACAGGTGGCTCCATCCCGGTAGAGGTGGGCCTGGGTTCCCGGCGGCCCCTGACTGTTACTATGTGGCGGAGCGACAGGGCAGGTTGAGACCACCTAGGCGAGAGGTGGGCCTGGCCCTGGTCGGCGTCCGCGGTTACTTCATAATAACACACTTAACGAGATCTTGGTATTTGATCTGAGTCTGGCCACTGGCCTATACGCACTAACCAAGTACGCGGGAAAGATATGGGCACTCAACGTTGTGGTATCATCTGAAGCCTTCGTGACGTCAACGACTGAGCGGGGCGCGCCGGGTTGGACTGCGTTAACGCAACTTCCTTTGTAATGGAGGTTGCTAGGTCTGCTTCCGGCCGCGTAGGCAACATGCAGGTGTGCAATGGGCGATAGGCCCAGACCCCTGCGCGCATAGGATTTAGACCGACGTGCTGACCTCTCTGTTGTGCCTAGGTGGGGCTGCGGCGTGTTGATCTTCCGAGGCCGGGCATGACCCAGGAAAGTGTGTCCGGCCAAATGGGATCGAGCGTGTTGGGTTATGTGGTGCACCCCTGCAGGGAAGTTTATCTATTCAAATAGTCATGTCCCTCAGTAAAAGGACGACCCGGAGTTGTACCTTGACCTTATGACAACTAGAACCGGATACTTAATAAAACACACCCAGACAAGTTACACAGAAAACCCGGTGATCGCTTTTCCACAGGGCAATGAGGGAAGGATCGCCGGGTAGGATTATGCTATGCGATGCTACATGGAGGACTTCAATCTACTCTCTTCTACATGCTGCAAGACGGAGGCTGCCAGAAGCATAGTCTCGGACAGTATTAGCTCCCCCTCTTATTCTGGCATTCTGCAGTTCAGTCCACCGATATGGCCCTTTACACATATACCTATGCATATGTAGTGTAGATCATTGCTTGCGAGTACTTTGGATGAGTACTCATGGTTGCGTTTCTCCCTCTTTTCCCCCTTTCCCTTCTACCTGGTTGTCGCAACCAGATGTTGGAGCCTTGGAGCCAGACACCACCGTCGATGACGACTCCTACTACACTGGAGGTGACTACTACTACGTGCAGGCTGCTAATGACGACCAAGAGTAGTTTAGGAGGATCCCAGGCAGGAGGCCTGCGCCTCTTTCGATCTATATCCCAGTTTGTGCTAGCCATCTTATGGCAACTTGTTTAACTTATGTCTGTACTAAGATATTGTTGTTTCCGCTGACTCGTCTATGATCGGGCACTTGTATTCGAGCCCTTGAGGCCCTTGGCTTGTATTATGATGCTTGTATGACTTATTTTATTTTTAGAGTTGTGTTGTGATATCTTCTCGTGAGTCCCTGATCTCAATCGTACACGTTTGCGTGTATGATTAGTGTACGATTGAATCGGGGGCGTCACATATGATAAGATAAATATATTTTTGGTATTTTATAATATAGAGTGGAAAAGTAAAGATGCAAATAAAAGTAGATTGAAAGGTTATATGATAAAAGACAGACCCGGGGGCCATAGGTTTCACTAGTGGCTTCTCTCAGGATAGCATAAGTATTACGGTGGGTGAACAAATTACTGTTGAGCAATTGATAGAAAAGCGAATAATTATGAGATTATCTAGGCATGATCATGTATATAGGCATCACGTCCGCAACAAGTAGACCGACTCCTGCCTGCATCTACTACTATTACTCCACACATCGACCGCTATCCAGCATGCATCTAGAGTATTAAGTTCATAAGAATAGAGTAACGCATTAAGAAAGATGACATGATGTAGAGGGATAAACTCAAGCAATATGATATAAACCCCATTTTTTATCCTCGATGGCAACAATACAATACGTGCCTTGCAACCCCTGCTGTCACTAGGTAAGGACACCACAAGATTGAACCCAAAGCTAAGCACTTCTCCCATGGCAAGAAAGATCAATATAGTAGGCCAAACCAAACTGATAATTCGAAGATACTTGCAAAGATAACTCAATCATACATAAAAGAATTCAGAGGAGATTCAAATATTTCTCATAGATAAACTTGATCATAAACCCACAATTCATCAGATCTCGACAAACACATCGCAAAAAGAGTTGCATCGAATAGATCTCCACAAGAGAGGGGGAGAACATGGTATTGAGATCCAAAAAGAGAGAAGAAGCCATCTAGCTAATAACTATGGACCTGAAGGTCTATGGTAAACTACTCACAACTCATCGGGGGGCTATGGTGTTGATGTAGAAGCCCTCCATGGTTGATTCCCCCTCTGACGGAACGTTGGTGAAGGCTCCAAGATGGGATCTCACGGATACAGAAGGTTACGACGGTGGAAATTGTTTTTCGTTGGCTCTATGGATGTTTTCGTGGTACGTGGGTATATATAGGAGGAAGAAGTAGGTCGTTGGCCGCCCGAGGGGCCCACGAGATAGGGGCACGCCCTGTAGGGGTGGGCGCGCCCTCCTATCTCGTGGCCGCCTCGGCTGCTTCTTGGCTTGCACTCCAAGTCCTCTGGATCACGTTCGTTCCAAAAATCACGCTCCCGAAGGTTTCATTCCGTTTGGACTCCGTTTGATATTCCTTTTCTTCGAAATACTGAAATAGGCAAAAAAACAGCAATACGGGTTGGGCCTCCAGTTAGTAGGTTAGTCCCAAAAATGATATAAATGTGTAAAATAAAGCCCATAAACATCCAAAAGGGGTAATATAATAGCATGGAACAATCAAAAATTATAGATACATTGGAGACGTATCAAGCATCCCCAAGCTTAATTCATGCTCTTCCTCGAGTAGGTAAATGATAAAAATAGAATTTTTGGTGGAATGCTACCTAGCATAATTCTCAATGTACTTTTCTTTATTGTGGCATGGATGTTCAGATCCAAATGATTCAAAATAAAAGTTCATATTGATAAAAGAAATAGTAATACTTCAAGCATACTAATCAAAGCAATCATGTCTTCTCAAAATAACATGGCTAAAGAAAGTTTATCCCTACAAAATCATATAGTTAGGCTATGCTTCATTTTCGTCACACAAAAATGTTCCCAAATTCTACACCCCCGATGACAAGCCAAGCAATTGTTTCATACTTAAATAATCTCAAACCTTTTCAACCTTCATGCAATACATGAGCATGAGCCATGGATATAGCACTATTGGTGGAATAGAATATGATGATGGGGATTGTGTGGAGAAGACAAAAAAGGAGAAAGTCTCACATTGACGAGGATAATCAACGGGCTATGGAGATTCCCACCAATTGATGTCAACATGAGGAGTAGGGATTGCCATGCAACGGATGCACTAGAGCTATAAATGAACGAAAGCTCAACAAAAGAAAACTAGTGGGTGTGCATCCAACTTGCTTGCTCACAAAGACCTAGGGCATTTGAGGAAGCCCATCGTAGGAATATACAAGCCAAGTTCTATAATGAAAAAAGTATATGAAAGTGACAACATATGAGACTCACTATATGAAAAACATGGTGCTACTTTGAAGCACAATATATGAGACTCGCTATATGAAGGACATGGTGCTACTTTGAAGCACAAGTGTGGAAAAAGAGATAGTAACATTGCCCCCTTTTTTTTTATTTTGTTTTTTGTTTTTCTTTTTTTTCTTTTTTGGCCTTTCTTTTTTCCTTTCTTTTTTTTCTTTGGGACAATGCTCTAATAATGGTGATCATCACGCTTTTATTGATTACAACACATGAATTACAACTCAAAACTAGAACAAGATATGACTCTATATGAATGCCTTCGGCGGTGTACCAGGATGGTGCAATGAATCAAGAGTGACATGTATGAAAAATTATGCATGGTGGCTTTGCCACAAATACGGTGTCAACTACATGATCATGCAATGGCAATATGAGAAAAGTAATGTGTGTTATGATGATAAACGGAACGGTGGAAAGTTGCATGGCAATATATCTCGGAATGGCTATGGAAATGCCATAATAGGTAGGTATGGTGGCTGTTTTGAGGAAGATATAAGGAGGTTTATGTGTGATAGAGCGTATCGTATCATGGGGTTTGGATGCACCAGCGAAGTTTGCACCAACTCTCAAGGTGAGAAAGGGCAATGCGCGGTACCAAAGGGGATAGCAATGATGGAAAGGTAAAAGTGTGTATAATCCATGGACTCAACATTAGTCAAAAGAACTCATATACTTATTGCAAAAATTTAGAAGTCATCAAAAAACAAGCACTACGTGCATGCTCCTAGAGGGATAGATTGGTAGGAAAAGACCATCGCTCGTCCCCGACCGCCACTCATAAGGATGCACAATCCAAGTACACTTCATGTTTCAAATTTGTTACACAACTTTAACCATACGTGCATGCTACAGGACTTGCTAACTTCAACACAAGCATTCTTTAAATTCATAATCACCTAACTAGCATGACTTTAATATCACTACCTCCATATCTCAAAACAATTATCAAGTATCAAATTGATCATAGCATCCAATTCACTTCCCATGATAGTTTTTATTATACCCAACTTGGATGCCTACCATTCTAGGACCAATTTTATAACCATAGCAAATACCATGCTGTTCTAAAATACTCTCAAAATAATATAAGTGAAGCATGAGAGACTAGCAATTTCTACAAAATTAAGCCACCGTCGTGCTCTAAAAGATATAAGTGAAGAACTAGAGCAAAAACTATCTAGCTCAAAAGATATAAGTGAAGCACATAGAGTATTCTAATAAATTCAATCAAGTGGGCTTCTCCCAAAAGGTGTGTACAGCAAGGATGACTGTGTAAAACTAAAAAGCAAAGACTAATATAATACATGACGCTCCAAGCAAAACACATATCATGTGGCGAATAAAAATATAGCTCCAAGTAAAGTTACCAATGAACGAAGACGAAAGAGGGGATGCCTTCCAGGGGCATCCCCAAGCTTAGGCTTATGGCTACTCTTGAATATCTTGGGGTGCCATGGGCATCCCCAAGCTTAGGCTTTTGGCACTCCTTGTTCCGTAGTCCATCAAATCTTTACCCAAAACTTGAAAACTTCACAACACAAAACTCAACAGGAAATCCCATAAGCTCCGTTAGTGAAAGAAAACAAAACCACCACATAAGGTACTATAATTAACTCATTCTTTATTTATATTGGTGTTAAACCTACTGTATTTCAAGTTCTCTATGGTTAATACCACTTAATACTAGCCATAGATGCATCAAAATAAGCAAACAACACATGAAAAACAGAATCTGTCAAAAACAGAACAGTCTGTAGCAATCTGTAACTAACGCAAACTTCTGGAACTCTAAAAATCCTACCAAAATAGGAAGTCCTGGAAAATTTGTCTATTGATCAGCAGAAAAAATAATCAACACAAAATCACGTTTCTGTGATTTAACAAAACTAATTTCGTGCGTGCAAAGTTTCTGTTTTTCAGCAGAATCAAATTAACTATCACCCTAGGTTATCCTATAGGTTCTACTTGGCACAAACACTAATTAAAACATAAAAACACATCTAAACAGAAGGTAGATGCAAAATTTATTACTAAACAAAAATAAAAATAAAAAACAAAAATAAAATTGGGTTGCCTCCCAACTAGCGCTATCATTTAACGGCCCTAGCTAGGCATAAAAGCAAAGATAGATCTAAGTAGTGCCATCTTTGGCACTCAATTCATATGTAGCCCGTATGATAGATTCATAAGGTAATTTAATTTTCCTTCTTTGAAAGTGCTCCATGCCTTTCCTTAATGGAAATTGGAATCTAATATTCCCTTCCTTCATATCAATAATCACGCCAATCGTTCTAAGGAAAGGTCTACCAAGTATAATAGGGCAAGAAAGATTGCAATCTATATCAAGAACGGTAAAATCTACAGGCACCAAATTTCTATTTGCAACAATGAGAACATCATTGATCCTTCCTATTAGCTTTTTAATTGTGGAATCCGCAAGGTGCAAATTTAAAGAGCAATCATCAAGATCATGGAAACCTAGAATATCACATAAAGTTTTCGGAATCGTGGAAACACTAGCACCCAAATCACACAAAGAAAAACATTCATGATCTTTAATTTTAATCTTTACAGTAGGTTCCCACTCATCATTAAGTTTTCTAGGTATAGAAATTTCCAAATTAAGTTTTTCATCATAAGATTGCATCAAGGCATCAACGATATGTTTGGTAAAAGCTTTATTTTGACTATAAGCATGAGGAGAATTAACAACATATTGCAACAAGGAAATACAACCTTCTAAAGAACAATTATCATAATCAAATTCCTTGAAATCCAAGATAGTGGGTTCAATGCTATTTAAAGTCATGACCTCTCCAATCCAACTTTTACCAAATTTAGAATCAAGATCTAAAAACACCAAATTATTGGGATGCCTTCTAACTAAAGTTGACTCATCTCCAGTCCCATTATTATTAAGATTCATATGGCAAAACAAAGATCTAATAGGGGACACAACAATAACTTTAAGATCTTCATCATTATTTTCATGGAGACTAGAAGAACACGCCTTTACAAAGCAATCTTTCTTAGCATGCAATCTAGCAGTTCTTTCCTTGCACTCATCGATGGAAATTCTCGTGGCTTTGAGAGACTGATTGATACCATGCTTAGGAAGAGTAGATCTAAGTTTAAGAGAATCAACATCAAGCGAAAGTCTATCAACGTTCCTAGCTAAATCATCAACTTTGAGCAACTTTTCATCAAGCAAAGCATTAAAATTCTTTTGAGAGATCATAAATTCTTTCACACTATTCTCAAAATCAGAGGGCATATTATTAAAATTACCATAAGAATTATTGTAGGAATTTCCATAATTATTAGAGGAATTACTAGGGAACGGTCTAAGATTAAAGTTTCCTCTATAAGCATTGTTTCCAAAGCTATTCCTACCAACAAATTCACATCCATAGATTCATTATTATTCTCAATCAAAGTAGATAAAGGCAAGTCATTGGGATCAAGAGGAGTATTCTTAGTAGCAAACAACTTCATAAGTTCATCCATCTTTCCACTCAAAACATTGATTTCTTCTATAGCATGCAGCTTTTACTAGTAGATCTTTCGGTGTGTCATTGAGAATAATTAGCCATAATATTATCAAGAAGTTTTGTAGCATCTCCTAAAGTGACTTCCATAAACGTGCCTCCCGCGGCCGAATCTAAAAGATTCCTAGAAGCAAAGTTCAAACTGGCATAAAATTTTTGTATGATCATCCATAAATTCAAACCATGAGTAGGGCAATTGTGAATCATCAATTTCATTCTTTCCCAAGATTGGGAAACATGATCATGATCAAGTTGTTTAAAATTCATAATATCATTCCTAAGAGTGATAATCATAGCAGGAGGAAAATACTTAGAGATAAAAGCATCTTTTCACTTGTTCCAAGAATCAATACTATTTTTAGGCAAAGACGAAAACCAAACTTTAGCACGACCTCTAAGTGAAAACGGAAATAACTTCAATTTAACAATATCATTATCCGTATCTTTCTTCTTTTGCATATCACACAAATCAATAAATTTGTTTAGATGGGTAGCGGCATCTTCACTAGGAAGGCCGGCGAATTGATCTTTCATAACAAGATTCAGCAAAGCAGTATTGATTTCACAAGACTCAACATCATTAAGAGGAGCAATCGGGGTACTAAGGAAATCATTATTATTGGTATTGGATAAATCACACAATTTGGTATTATCTTGCGCCATGGCAACAAGTAATCCAACACACAAGCAAACAGAAAAAAGGCAAACGAAAGAGAGAGGAGAAGAAGATTGGGAAAGAGAGGGCGAATAAAACGGCAAGGGTGAAGTGGGGGAGAGGAAAACGAGAGGCAAATGGAAAATAATGTAAATGCGAGGGAGAGGAGTTTGTGATGGGTACTTGGTATGTCTTAACTTGAGCGAAGACCTCCCCAGCAACAGCGCCAGAAATCCTTCTTGCTATGTCTTGAGCTTGCGTTGGTTTTCCTTGAAGAGGAAAGGGTGATGCAGCAATAATAGCGTAAGTATTTCCCTCAGTTTTTGAGAACCAAGGTATCATTCCAGTAGGAGGCTCCTCAAAAGTCCCATGCACCTACACAAACAAACAAAGAACTCGCAACCAACGCAATAAAGGGGTTGTCAATCCCTTCACGGCCACTTGCGAAAATGAGATCTGATAGAGATAGTATGATAAGATAAATATGTTTTTGGTATTTTATAATATAGAGTGGAAAAGTAAAGATGCAAATAAAAGTAGATTGAAAGCTTATATGATAAAAGATAGACCCGGGGGCCATAGGTTTCACTAGTGGCTTCTCTTAGGATAGCATAAGTATTACGGTGGGTGAACAAATTACTGTTGAGCAATTGATAGAAAAGCGAATAGTTATGAGATTATCTAGGCATGATCATGTATATAGGCATCACGTCCGCAACAAGTAGACCGACTCCTGCCTGCATCTACTACTATTACTCCACACATCGACCGCTATCCAGCATGCATCTAGAGTATTAAGTTCATAAGAATAGAGTAACGCATTAAGAAAGATGACATGATGTAGAGGGATAAACTCAAGCAATATGATATAAACCCCATTTTTTATCCTCGATGGCAACAATACAATACATGCCTTGCAACCCCTGCTGTCACTGGGTAAGGACACCACAAGATTGAACCCAAAGCTAAGCACTTCTCCCATGGCAAGAAAGATCAATCTAGTAGGCCAAACCAAACTGATAATTCGAAGATACTTGCAAAGATAACTCAATCATACATAAAAGAATTCAGAGGAGATTCAAATATTTCTCATAGATAAACTTGATCATAAACCCACAATTCATCGGATCTCGACAAACACACCGCAAAAAGAGTTGCATCAAATAGATCTCCACAAGAGAGGGGGAGAACATGGTATTGAGATCCAAAAAGAGAGAAGAAGCCATCTAGCTAATAACTATGGACCCGAAGGTCTATGGTAAACTACTCACAACTCATCGGAGGGGCTATGGTGTTGATGTAGAAGCCCTCCGTGGTTGATTCGCCCTCCGGCGGAACGTTGGTGAAGGCTCCAAGATGGGATCTCACGGATACAGAAGGTTACGACGGTGGAAATTGTTTTTCGTTGGCTCTATGGATGTTTTCGTGGTACGTGGGTATATATAGGAGGAAGAAGTAGGTCGTTGGCCACCCGAGGGGCCCACGAGATAGGGGGCACGCCCTGTAGGGGTGGGCGCGCCCTCCTATCTCGTGGCCGCCTCGGCTGCTTCTTGGCTTGCACTCCAAGTCCTCTGGATCACGTTCGTTCCAAAAATCACGCTCCCGAAGGTTTCATTCCGTTTGGACTCCGTTTGATATTCCTTTTCTTCGAAATACTGAAAT
This sequence comes from Triticum timopheevii, assembly GCA_963921465.1. NCBI lineage: Eukaryota > Viridiplantae > Streptophyta > Magnoliopsida > Poales > Poaceae > Triticum > Triticum timopheevii. Next base: position 522,056,720 of record OY997270.1, read on the forward strand.
AGGCAAAAAAACAGCAATACAGGCTGGGCCTCCAGTTAGTAGGTTAGTCCCAAAAATGATATAAATGTGTAAAATAAAGCCCATAAACATCCAAAAGGGGTAATATAATAGCATGGAACAATCAAAAATTATAGATACATTGGAGACGTATCAGATGGCTATATTCTCTAACTTTTGTGAAAAGATTTGTGAGGTATTCATGGACGATTTCTCCATTTATGGATCCTCTTTTGATGATTGCTTCAGCAACCTTGATCGAGTTTTGCAGAGATGCGAAGATACTAGTCTTGTCTTGAATTGGGAAAAGTGCCACTTTATGGTTAATGAAGGCATTGTCTTGGGGCATAAAATTTCTGAAAGAGGTATTGAAGTTGACAAAGCTAAAGTTGATGCTATTGAAAAGATGCCATGTCCCAAGGACATTAAAGGTATACGGAGTTTCCTTGGTCATGCCGGCTTTTATAGGAGGTTCATTAAGGACTTCTCTAAAATCTCTAGGCCTCTGACTAATCTGTTGCAAAAAGATATTCCTTTTATCTTTGATGATGATTGTGTAGAAGCATTTGAAATACTTAAGAAAGCTTTGATCACTTCACTATTGTTCAGCCACCTGATTGGAATTTACCCTTTGAAATTATGTGTGATACTAGTGATTTTGTTGTAGGTGTTGTTCTAGGGCAAAGAGTTGATAAGAAATTAAATGTTATCCAGTATGCTAGTAAAACTCTAGACATTGCCCAGAGAAATTATGGTACCACTGAAAAAGAGTTCTTAGCAGTTGTATTTGCATGTGATAAGTTCAGACCTTATATTGTTGATTCTAAAGTAACTATTCACACTGATCATGCTGCTATTAAATATCTTATGGAAAAGAAAGATGCTAAACCTAGACTTATCAGATGGGTCCTCTTGCTCCAAGAATTTGATTTGCATATTATTGATAGAAAGGGAGCTGAGAACCCCGTTGCAGACAACTTGTCTAGGTTAGAGAATGTTCTTGATGACCCACTACCTATTGATGATAGCTTTCCTGATGAACAACTGAATGTCATTAATGCTTCTCATACTGCTCCATGGTATGCTGATTATGCTAATTACATAGTTGCTAAGTTTATACCACCTAGTTTCACATACCAACAAAAGAAAAAGTTCTTTTATGATTTAAGACATTAGTTCGGGGATGACCCACACCTTTATAAAGAAGGAGTAGATGGTGTTATTAGACGTTGTGTACCTAAGCATGAACAGGAACAAATCCTATGTAAGTGTCACTCCGAACCATACGGAGGGCACCACGCTGGAGATAGAACTGCACATAAGGTATTGCAATCCGGTTTTTATTGGCCTACTCTCTTCAAAGATGCCTGTAAGTTTGTCTTGTCTTGTGATGAATGTCAAAGAATTGTTAATATTAGTAGACGTCAAGAAATGCCTATGAATTATTCTCTTGTTATTGAACCATTTGATGTTTGGGGCTTTGACTATATGGGACCTTTTCCTGCCTCTAATGGATACACACATATTTTAGTTGTTGTTGATTACATTACTAAGTGGGTAGAAGCTATTCCAACTAGTAGTGCTGATCAAAACACCTCTATTAAGATGCTTAAAGAAGTTATTTTTTCGAGGTTTGGAGTCCCTAGATATCTCATGACTGATGGTGGTTCACATTTTATTCATGGTGCTTTTCATAAAATGCTTGCTAAGTATGATGTTAATCATAGAATTGCATCTCCATATCACCCACAGTCTAGTGGTCAAGTAGAGTTGAGTAATAGAGAGCTCAAATTAATTTTGCAAAAGACTGTTAATAGAACTAGATAGAATTGGTCCAAGAAACTTGATGATGCATTATGGGACTATAGAACTGCATATAAGAATCCTATGGGTATGTCTCCGTATAAAATGGTTTATGGAAAAACATGTCTTACCTCTCGAATTAGAACATAAGGTGCTCAATTATGATTTCAAACTTGCCAGTGAGGAGAGGTTATTTGATATTAGCTCACTTGATGAATGGAAAACCCAAGCATATGAGAATGCCAAGCTGTTTAAAGAAAAAGTTAAAATATGGCATGACAAAAGGATACAAAAGCGTGAGTTTAACGTAGGTGATTTTGTGTTGCTATTCAACTCTCGTTTAAGATTTTTTGTATTAAAACTTCTCTCTAAATGGGAAGGCCCTTACGTTATCGAGGAGGTCTATCGTTTCGATGCCATAAAAATCAACAACTTCGAACGCACAAATCCGAAGGTGGTGAACGGTCAAAGAATTAATCCTATAAATGTTGAAACTAATATTATTGAGACCTTAACCCCGGAGGAATATATAAGGGACACTTTCTAGAACGTTTCAGACTCCGAAAAGGAATAGCTATGTGGTACGGTAAGTAAACCGACTCCAAAACAATTCTAATTGCAATTTTCCTCCGTTTTGGAATATTTAAGAAAATAGGAAAATAAGAAGTAGTCCGGGAAGGACACGAGGCCTCCACGAGGGTGGAGGGCGCGGCTACCCCACCTGGGCACGTCCCCCTGCCTCGTGGGCACCTCGTGTGCTCTTCGGACTCCATTTTCTGGCACGGTACTTCTTTTGGTTGGTAAAGATTCATTATATAATCTCCCGAAGGTTTTGACCACCGTATCACGCAAATATCGTCTGTTTTCGTTTCAAGCTGTTTTTCTGACAGACCCAGAGCATCATGACGTCACCATCCTCTAGCAATGAAGACAAGGATGCTTGGCTATTGAAGATAGAGCTAAAGAGAGAAGAACTTGAGGAGATCAACAAGGATGATGGGATCAAGAAGGCCATGGGGGATCAAGTTCCGGCAGCGGAAGAAGAAAACATACTTCAACCTCTACCTAACCTCTTTACCCCAACTGAGATTTAAGCTTTCAATATGATTGAATTAGCTCGCATACAAAACAAGTATCTCACACAGGAAAATATTTTGTTGAAGGATCATATCGTCGCGCTCAAGGGCATTCTCCGCAAGTTGGAGGAGCTTTTACGCTCGATGTGCGATTATCCACCATCATCATCACCACCTTCATCACCTCCGAGGACATAATCATATGGGTATGGGCACTCCCCTTGGCAACTGCCAAGCTTGGGGGAGTTGCCCCGGTATCGTATCACCATTACACACCTATTTTTACTGTTTTTCTTAGTTCGATCCTTTTAGTATTATCTAGATCTAGTAGAATAAAGTTTTGGTATGAATTAGTTTTGAGTTTTGGTTTGTGATCCCTCTATGTAATCGAGTCTGTGAGCTATATATAATAAATATTAGTGTTGAGTCAAGGGCTTTGCTATCTTACTTTGATCTTGAGAAAAGAAATAAAAAAAGAATAAAACCAATAAAAGAGTTCATATTGATCTTATGGATAGTAATGACTTCACACATAAAGAGTATGTGGCTTAAAAGTTGTTGAGAGTTGACAAACATAGTTTTGGTCATCGTTGCAATTAATAGGAAGTAATAAAGAAAGAGAGGTTTTCACATATAAATATACTTTCTTGGACATCTTTTAGGATTGTGAGCACTCATTAAGTATGACATGCTAAAGAGTTGATGTTGGACAAGGAAGACAACATAATGGGTTATGCTTTCTCACATCTTAGTTAACGTATATTGTCATGGATCGTCCAACATGTTGAGCTTGCCTATCCCCCTCATGCTAGCCAAATTCCTTGCACCAAGTAGAGATACTACTTGTGCTTCCAAATATCCTTAAACCCAGTTTTGCCATGAGAGTCCACCATACCTACCTATGGTTAAGTAAGATCCTTCAAGTAAGTTGTCATGTTGCAAGCAATAAAAATTTCTCTCTAAATATGTATGACTTATTAGTGCGGAGAAAATAAGCTTTATACGATCATGTGATATGGAAGTAATAAAAGCGACGGACTGCATAATAAAGGTTCATATCACAAGTGGCAATATAAAGTGACATTCTTTTGCATTAAGATTTTGTACATCCACCCTAAACGCACATGACAACCTCTGCTTCCCTCTGCGAAGGGCCTATCTTTTACTTTATATCTTTTACATTATGCAAGAGTCAAGGTGATCCTCACCTTTACCTTTTCATTTTATCCTTTGGCAAGAACCTCATGTTGGAAAGATCCTAATATATATATATATCCAATTGGATGTAAGTTAGCATGAACTATTATTGTTGACATTACCCTTGAGGTAAAACATTGGGAGGCAACACTATAAGCCCCTATCTTTCTGTGTGTCCGATTAAAACTCCATAACCATAAGTATTGCGTGAGTGTCAGCAATTGTAGAAGACTAAATGATAGTTGAGTATGTGGACTTGCTAAAAAGCTCTATTCTTGACTCTTTCCGATGTTATGATAAATTGCAATTGCTTCAATGACTGACATTATAGTTTGCTAGTTCTCGATGAAGTTTCTATTATAAGAATGATCATGATGCCCTCATGTCCGTATTTTATTTTTATCGACACCTCTATCTCTAAACATGTGGACATATTTTTCGATATCGGCTTCCGCTTGAGGACAAGCGAGGTCTAAGCTTGGGGAGTTGATACGTCCATTTTGCATCATGCTTTTATATCAATATTTATTGCATTATGGGCTATTATTACACGTTATGTCACACTACTTATGGCTATTCTCTCTTATTTTACAAGGTTTATCATGAAGAGGGAGAATACCGACAGCTGGGATTCTGGGCTGGAAAAAGGAGCAAATATTGGAAATCTATTCTGCACATCTCCAAAAGTCCTGAAACTCCACGAGTCATTTTTGGAATTATTAAGAATTATTGAGCGAAAGAAGTACCAGAGGGGGCCCACACCCTGGCCACGAGGGTGGGGGGCGCGCCCACCCCTACTGGGCGCGCCCCCTGCCTCATGAGCCCCTTGGTGGCCCTCCGGTGCCCATCTTCTGCTATATGAAGTCTTCTACCCTGAAAAAAATTATAAGCAAGCTTATGGGATGAAACTCCACCGCCACGAGGCGGAACCTTGGCGGAACCAATCTAGGGCTCCAGCAGAGCTGTTCTGCCGGGGAAACTTCCCTCCGGGAGGCACCATAATCATCACCAACAATCTTCTCATCGGGAGGGGGTCAATCTCCATCAACATCTTCACCAGCACCATCTCCTCTCAAACCCTAGTTCATCTCTTGTATCCAATCTTTGTACCCAAACCTCAGATTGGTACCTGTGGGTTGCTAGTTGTGTTGATTACTCCTTGTAGTTGATGCTAGTTGGTTTATTTGGTGAAAGATCATATGTTCAGATCCTTAATGCATATTAATACCCGTCTGGTTATGAACATGAATATGCTTTGTGAGTAGTTACGTTTGTTCTTGAGGACATGGGTGAAGTCTTGCTATTAGTAGTCATGTGAATTTGGTATTCGTTCGATATTTTGATGAGATGTATGTTGTCTTTCCTCTAGTGGTGTTATGTGACGTCGACTACATGACACTTCACCATTATTTGGGCCTAGAGGAAGGCATTGGGAAGTAATAAGTATATGATGGGTTGCTAGAGTGACAGAAGCTTAAACCCTAGTTTATGTGTTGCTTTGTAAGGGGCTGATTTGGATCCACTTGTTTCATGCTATGGTTAGGTTTACCTTAATAGTTATTTTGTAGTTGCGGATGCTTGCAATAGGGGTTAATCATAAGTGGGATGCTTGTCCAAGAAAGGGCAGTACCCAAGCACCAGTCCACCCACATATCAAATTATCAAAGTAATGAACGTGAATCATATGAGCGTGATGAAAACTAGCTTGATGATAATTCCCATGTGTCCTCGGGAGCGCTTTTCTCATTATAAGAATTTGTCTAGGCTTGTACTTTGCTACAAAAAGGATTGGGCCACCTTGCTACACTTTATTTACTTTCATTGCTTGTTACCCGTTACAAATCATCTTATCACAAAACTATCTGTTACCTACAATTTCAGTGCTTGCAGAGAATACCTTACTAAAAACCGTTTGTCATTTCCTTCTGCTCCTCGTTGGGTTCGACACTCTTTAATACTTGTGGGTCATCATTATCCTTTCTGATCAATCTATTCAAGAGTCCGTAGTAAAATAACACGAAGCTATTCTTTCCGTTCGATCTATCATAGAGTTCGTACTAGAATAACACCTTAAGACACAAATCAACCAAAACTCTAGTGTCACCTAGATACTCCAATGTCACCTCAAGTATCCATTGGTATGATTATACGATATGCATCACACAATCTCAGATTCATCTATTCAACCAACACAAAGAACTTCAAAGAGTGCCCCAAAGTTTCTACCGGAGAGTCAAGACGAAAACGTGTGCCAACCCCTATGCATAAGTTCACAAGGTCACTGAACTCGCAAGTTGGTCACCAAAACATGCATCAAGTAGATCACGTGAATATCCCATTGTCTCCACAGATAAACACATGCAAGACATACATCAAGTGTTCTCAAATCCTCGAAGACTCAATCTGATAAGATAACTTCAAAGGGAAAACTCAATCCATTACAAGAGAGTAGAGGGGGAGAAACATCATAAGATCCAACTATATTGCAAAGCTCATGATACATCAAGATCGTGCCAAATCAAGAACACGAGAAAGAGAGAGAGAGAGAGAGAGAGAGAGAGAGAGAGAGAGAGAGAGATCAAACACATAGCTACTGGTACATACCCTCAGTCCCAAGGGTGAACTACTCCCTCCTCGTCATGGAGAGCGTCGGGATGATGAAGATGGCCGCCGGAGAGGGATTTCCCCCTCCGGCAGGGTGCCGGAACGGGTCTAGATTGGTTTTCGGTGGCTACAGAGGCTTGCGGCAGCGGAACTCCCGATCTAGGTTATGTTCTGGGGGTTTCTGTATATATAAGAGGTTTTGGCGTCGGGAAAGTCAGGGGGGTCTCCGGGCTGTCCACGAGGTAGGGGGCGCGCCCAGGGGGGTGGGCGCGCCTCCCACCCTCGCGGGCAGCCCGGGACTCTTCTGGCCCAACTCTTTTACTCCATGGCCTTCTTCTGGTCCAAAAATAAGCTCCATCTAGTTTCAGGTCAATTGGACTCCGTTTGGTTTTCCTTTTCTGCGATACTCAAAAACAAGGGAAAAACAAAAACTGGCACTGGGCTCTAGGTTAATAGGTTAGTCCCAAAAATCATATAAAATAGCATATAAATGCATATAAAACATCTAAGATGGATAATATAATAGCATGGAACAATCAAAAATTATAGATACGTTGGAGACGTATCAGAAGCATAAGATAAAAATGCATATTCTTGGTCATAACCCCGCCGTTTGGGCTGTTGTTCGTATTGGCTTGTAAGGTGAATACTTTTAAGATGGTAGAGAACCGGATCGTGAAGCGACCGCGGAAGAGTTGAGGATGTCGCAATACAATGCCCAAGTTGTTGATATTCTCTTCAATGGATTGTGCCTCGAAGAATTCAACAAAATCAGCCGCCTTGAGAATGAAAAGGAAATTTGGGATACTTTGGTTGATATGCATGAAGGTAATGAGTTCGCCAAGGAATCCAAGTTGGATGTGCTTCAAAGTCAACTTAACAAGTTCAAGATGAAGGATGGTGAAGGAGTCGCTGAAATGTACTCTAGGCTTGCTCTCATCACAAATGAGATTGCCGGCTTAGGAAGTGAAGAGATGACCGACAAATTCATCATCAAGAAGATCCTTAGAGCCTTGGATGAAAAATATGATACCGTGTGCACATTGATCCAAATGATGCCCAACTACAAAGACCTCAAGCCCACGGAAGTCATTGGTAGAATTGTTGCTCATGAGATGTCACTCAAGGATAAGGAAGAGCTCCACAACAAGTCAAGTGGTGCATACAAAGCTTCAAGTGATGCTCCTACAACATCAAGTGACAAGCTGGTCTCCAATGAAGAATTGAGCTTAATGGTAAAGAACTTCAACAAATTCTACAAGAGTAGAAGCAAAGAGAGAAGCTCCAAGTCAAGGTCCTACAATGAAAAAAGATCTTCTAGCCGTGATCGTAATTGCTACAATTGTGGAAGACCCGGACACTATTCCAGTGAGTGTACGGCTCCCTACAATGAAAGAGAAGACTCACCAAAAATGAGAAGTAGAAGGGATGAATAACCTCCAAGAGAGAGAAGGAGTAGAGATGATCGTTATGAATGAAGACCCTCTCAAAGAACCAAAGATTCAGAAAGGAAGGACAAGTCATCAAAGAGCTACACAAGACAAAGACATCAAGCTCATGTTGGTGAATGGGTTTCCAGCTCCGACTCCGACAACTACTCCGAGAGAAGCTATCACTCTGACTCCAAATATACTCAAGATGAAGGTGTTGCGGACTTGCTCTAGTGTCATCCAACTCCTACGGCATATTTGATTCTCCAAATGAAGGAATTGGAAGATGCTTCAGGGCTAAAGTCCCCAAGGTATCACACCCATCTTGATTTCAATAGTGATGAAGATGATTTGCTAGGTGATAATGATTTACTTGTTGACAAAACTAGTGATGAAAAATATGATGAACTTGCTAGTAATCATGCTAATGAAGATGAAATGAATGACAATGATAAGAAGAAGATTGAGCGTCTAACTAAAGAACTAGACACTCTTAATTAAGTTAGCCCAGGAAATAACTCAAGAGGATCATAGAGAGCTCCTAAGAACTCATGAGAATCTATGCTTTGAGAAGCTAAACTTAGAGAAAGAGCATGAGTTTCTAAAAGCTATCAATCATGATCTTCGAAAGAAGAGTTCTTTTACATTGCCAAACATCTCCTCTTCTCCACTTATATGTGCTACCTCTTGAGCTTGCCTTGGTTTTTCCCTTGAAGAGGAAAGGGTGATGCAGCAAAGTAGAGTAAGTATTTTCCTCAGATTTTGAGAACCAAGGTATCAATCCAGTAGGAGACAACACTCAAATTACTGAATACCTGCACAAACAAACACCAACTTGCACCCAACGCGATAAGGGGTTGTCAATCGCTTCACGTTTATTTGCAAAGTGAGATCTAATAGAGATGATAAACGGTAAAGTAATATTTTTGGTATATGGAACAGAAAGTAGAATATTGCAAAGGAAGTAAATAGGAAACTGAAATTGTAGATCGGAAACTTATATGATGGAAATAGACCCGGGGGCCATAGGTTTCACTAGAGGCTTCTCTCAAGATAGAAATTATTACGGTGGGTGAACAAATTACTGTCTAGCAATTGATAGAAAAGTGCAAAGTTATGACGATATCTAAGGCAATGATCATGAATATAGGCATCACGTACGTGTCAAGTAGACCGAAATGATTCTGCATCTACTACTATTACTCCACATATCGACCGCTATCCAGCATGCATCTAGAGTATTAAGTTCATAAAGAACGGAGTAACGCTTTAAGCAAGATGACATGATGTAGAGGAATTAACTCAAGCAATATGATGAAAATCCCATCTTTTTATCCTTGATGGCAACAATACAATACGTGCCTTGCTGCCCCTACTGTCACTGGGAAAGGACACCGCAAGATTGAACCCAAAGCTAAGCACTTCTCCTATTGCAAGAAAAACCAATCTAGTTGGCCAAACCAAATCGATAGTTCGAAGAGACTTACAAAGATATCAAATCATGCATATAAGAATTCAGAGAAGATTCAAATAATATTCATAGATAAGCTGATCATAAATCCACAATTCATCATATCTCGGCAAACACACTGCAAAAGAGTATTACATCGAATAGATCTCCAAGAACATCGAGGAGAACTTTGTATTGAGAATCAAAGAAAGAGAAGAAGCCATTTAGCTACTAGCTATGGACCAGTAGGTTTGTGGTAAACTACTCATGCTTCATCGGAGAGGCAATGGTGTTGATGTAGAAGCCCTCCGTGATCGAATCCCCCTCCGGCAGGACGCCGGAAAAGGCGCCAAGATGGGATCTCACTAGTACAGAAGGTTGCGGCGGTGGGAAAGTGGTTCCGTGGCTCCCCTCGATGTTTTGGGGGTATTTGAGAATATATAGGAGGAAGATCTAGGTCAGGGATCACTAAGGGGGCCACAAGGTCGGGGGGCGCGCCCTCCACCCTTCTGGCCGCCTCGTGGCTCTTCTGACTTGCACTCCAAGTCTCCTGGTGTCTTCTGGTCCAAGAAAAATCATTGCGAAAGTTTTATTCCGTTTGGACTCCGTTTGGTATTCCTTTTCTGCGAAACTCTAAAACAAGGAAAAAACATGAACTGGCACTAGGCTCTAGGTTAATAGGTTAGTCCCAAAAGTCATATAAAATAACATATTAATGCATATAAAACATCCAAAACAGATAATATAATAGCATGAAACAATAAAAAATTATAGATACATTGGAGACGTATCAATATGCCACAAGTAAAATCTAGCAATAAGAGCAAGAAAGATTCCCCTTCTAGTAGTAACAATAATCATGCTAAATCCAATATTGTTGCTTCTAGTATTTCTCTTGATTCTACTAATGATTCTCTTTGCCAAGTTACACTTAAGCAAAAAAATAGCTTATTAAAGGGAATTATAGAGAAAGGTGTTTACAAGAGCATTGCCGGGAGTAAGTATTTGAGGAAATTGTACGCAAGCAAGGAAGGCACCAGAAGATCAAGATGTTGGCTTTGAACGAAAGTTCAATGCCAATGAAGTTGGATTGGAACAAGATCAATACCCCAAGACGAAGTTTGTTCCTCAACAAGAGAAGTATGACCCCACTTCTTTTGAGGGAACACAAGCTCAAGATGATTTTCCACCACAAGACCTCAAGCTAAAAGGCAAGGACAAGCTTTTAGAATAGACTGACTCATTTGAAGAAGCTCCTAAGGCCATGGTCAAGTGGGTTCCCAAGACTACTTCAAGCTCTACTTCATCAAGTTCGACTACAACTCAAGGATTCCCATCAAGTTGATGTGGGTCCCAAAGAAGAAGAACTAGAGTGTTCTTGAGGGTGACTCCGCCAACATACTTCACTCGCGTTCATTTTGACGAGGACTTGTGCAATCAACTTTCATATCTTGCACTAGTTCATGGAGTCATAAACCCTCTTGTTGGTAGACAAGGGACAAGGTAACCTAATGCTTTCATGGACACCATCATATGTGCAATTCACTCTATGTCTATGGATATCTTTGTATGTTCCTTGTGGGACTAACCCATGTAGGTATTGAAAGTGCAACACTCGAAAGGATTGCTCCAAATGATCTACATCTACGTTGAGCATCCACATCCTCACTATCTACATGAAGTCATAATCGACAAAACCCAAGGTTAGTTCATCCCTCTCTAGGGGATATCACATCTAGGGGAGCTTTGCTCTAAGAAATTGAGCTAAAGCAACTCTAATGGTGTGAACACATTAATGCTTTATGTAAAAGTGGTAACCCCACTTATGCTTAAACAATGAGTATGACCTATGATCAAATGTTCTCATTTGAGACCTAGTCATCGCACGTTGCTTGATAGATGCTAGAATTAATTGTGCGTGTTTGACACATATTTCATTTGATATTTTATTGTGTGGCATGTTGGTTTACATATTTTCTCCATTCGAGGACATCCATTTCTTGTTTTGATTGTCTTGGTTTTTATTGGCCAAGTGGATGTACAAGAATGCTTAAGAACCTTCTCTAGCTATTTATGCTTTTCTCGTCTCAAATTCTTTTCATGATATATCACAAAAATTGAACAAGTTCTTTTCAGACCCTCCGGGTGAGGAGCACTCGGAGCCACCAATCCATCAAGGGTTGCCTTCCAAAACCTTCTTCATGCATTTCGGTCAGACAAATACACTGAAAATCGGTCGAACCGAAGTAATAAAGAATGATCTAGGTTTTCATCTTGGTGCTACTGATTAGACCAACTTGGTCCCACCGATTTGCTGTAACTGCACGCAGTTGCACATCTCGGTGCCACTAATTTGTTCCACTCGGTGCCACCGACAGCACACGGGAAAGATTGCATACAAGGGATCATGAGTTGCAGATAGAGAAAAGAGCATAACAACTTAGGGAGGGCAGTCACACTCCACAATGCACAAAAGAAGAGTGCATGTGTAAACCTTCTATATTTCATGAAGGCCTAGCAAAAGCTGCAAAAAAGAATCAAAATTTTAATTATATGGTGCAATATTTTGAATTATTATCTAAATTATTATTAACTGAATATTCTTGTCAACTGAACATTGATCAGCAAATACATTCAGGTTTGCAGCCATACACAAAGTCCTATTGATCAGCAAATACAATTGGAAAGAGATGACAGAGATGATTATTGGAAAGTAGTAGATTCGACAGCCACATTGATAAGAAACTTCTAACTCAATTGTCTTCTACTCATACTGAATCACACAGAGTAGCAGTCTGGTTGGTCTGAAACTACAAAATTGCACTGCCTTGCTGCTAGTGTTCGCTGGTTACTAAGAGATCCAAAAATTGTGCTATTCAGAACTTAATAATTGGAGTCAGATGGGAGTTGAGAAAAGGTAGATGTGCACGGAGGAAAACATAAGTTGCAAGAAGTGTTGGAGTTGTGTCGAATATTGTGTACAAGGTAGGTTACAGTTGGACTTGTAGTTGTACCGTGTTTACATAGGATGTGGAGTCGTGTCCTAGTAGGACACTTGTATCCTAGGCCTCTCTTATATAGCGGGGGTAGACACTCAATGTAACCTATGCCAGCATAATAGCACAGGAACGCAGGAGAAGCCGGCGGCATGTGCCGGCTCCAGGGCGACCTGGTGCGGTATTGTGACGGTGTCACGGGGAGGAGCGCCCGTAGTCAAGCCCCGGGGATGTAGCCATATCGGTGAACCTCGTTAACAAATCTCGGTGTCGTGCTTGTGTGATTGCTTGGTCCTCGGATGATCGACGAAGTGCCTCGGATTTATTCTAACAAGTGATATCATGAGCTAGGTTATCCGGAGGTTATGGTGTGTTGATCTAGAGGAAAGATTGTTCGAGAGTTGGGCGAGTACGACGGCAGCGGATTGGATCAATCCGATCGGGAGTAACTCGATGGCGGCTGCAAGCGTGTCACGCACGGACCAGGAGGTGTCGCTCGGTCGAGGCGCGGTCGAGCAAACCGCAACAGCAGGAGTTGTCGGTCTCTTGGAGTCGACCAGATCGATTGAGATGCGGCGGCAGGAGCCCTACTTGCGCGAGCAGTCCAGCAAGCAGTCGGGCCAACGGGCCAGGAGTACGCACACATGGGCGGAGGCCCCAAGTGTGTTTTCGTTGCACTCATGGGTAGAGTCCAGCAAGCCGGGCGTGCAGGTGGCCTATGCAGGCTGCATTGAAGATTTGTTTTGGAAACAAAAGGAGACCGAGTCTCCATAGTACACGGACAGGCAGGCAAATCAGTCAGCGGCAAAGATCCGTCAAGCGTGTTCATCAGAAGTACTACTTGCGTAGGCGTTGGCAAGGCAAAGGCAACTAGCCAGCATTAAAAAAATTTGTGCAAGGGAGCCGATCCACCACGTGAAGGCCAAAGATTTTAATTCTCTTGGTTTTGCTTTAGTAGCACGCAGAGGTTTTGTCCGTGTGTTTGGGGCATTGTGTGAAAAGTTCGGATAATTTTTTGCAGGGTCAGCCATACAAAGAACTATGGCGCCAACGGGTACCAAGTTTGAGGTGGAGAAGTTCACGGGACAGAAAACCTTGGGTTATGACAGACAAGGATGGAAACTTTGTTGGCACAACAGAGATGCTTGAAGGCGTTGCGAGAAGTCATGTCAGCTGAGATGGAAATTCGTAAAAGACGATTTGGGAGCCTTGAGCGTGTTGTTGCAGTCAGACACATAGGGCAGTTGGCCTGGACAGTCTGACGGATCGACGCAAGTCGGTTGGTACAGAAGACGGTGGTGGGATCGGTGAAGACGACGTAGGAGCGTGATGCTGATGGTGACCGACTTCTGGGCGTGGAAACACGCGGTGCACATGTCCGAGGCTTGTGCGGCTTCGACAAGACTATGGCACGGGATTGATTCAAGGTGGTGTATACACGGAGCTTGAAGTCGATGAGGCGCAGGGGTGGACTGATCATCTACCATGGAGTCATGTTGAAGGTGGAGCTGGATTGAGGGGCTACGGCGTAAGTCGACGGGGTCGGAGCCTATTCAGCAGGCGAAAAAAAAAGCGAGAGACACGTAGTTTGGACTGGAGCCCAGTGGTCTGATGGAAGCGTGAAACTCGTCATCGGTCGGTGATGATCGGTGGTACTCTGCAGTGGAGGTTGAGTGGTGTGGGTTCGCGACTCTTGAGACTCGACCAGGACAGTGGAGGCTCGACGCGGTAATAGCGGCGAGGCGTGCGGTACGCATGGGACATGGAGACGAGCCAGGGCTCTGGTGGTCATACATGTGGTGAGACAACTGCGAATTTGACTCGGGATGATTACAAGCAACGGTGAAATTCTTTCAAGTTTCAGACAGGCAGTCAAGAAAGGAGCGGTGATGTTGAGTTCAGGTAACTCTTATGTGTGACACCCAATATGTGAGTTGTTCATTTTCATGCAGGTCAGTGATCAGAGTGTGATGGCGTTGGACTGATACTCTGGAAGTTGGGAGCGCAAACTAGAGTAATGTGGAACTTGATTTTTGCTCGAGTGTTGACTGTGGTCAAGAAAAAGAATGGACTACAAGTTGCAGGTGGAGTCACATGGAGTCTTTGGAGTAGCAGCGGTGCTCATGGGATAAACTCAAGTCCAATGTACATGGAAGTTTGACGCATGGACGAACTCAAGGTGGTGGAGAATATTCACCAAGGTGGAGTTTGTTGGAGTTGTGTCGAATATTGTGTACAAGGTAGGTTACAGTTGGACTTGTAGTTGTACCGTGTTTACATAGGATGTGGAGTCGTGTCCTACTAGGACACTTGTATCCTAGGCCTCTCTTATATAGCGGGGGTAGACACACAATGTAACCTATGCCAGCATAATAGCACAGGAACGCAGGAGAAGCCGGCGGCATGTGCCGGCTCCAGGGCGACCTGGTGCGGTATTGTGACGGTGTCACGGGGAGGAGCACCCGTAGTCAAGCCTCGGGGATGTAGCCATATTGATGAACCTCGTTAACAAATCTTGGTGTCGTGCTTGTGTGATTGCTTGGTCCTCGGATGATCGACGGAGTGCCTTAGATTTATTCTAACAAGAAGAATGCTACTCTGCAGCAAGTGAGAACTAAGAACTAAGCCAGCAGAACCGAGCTCGAATCCCGTCGACCTAAAACCTGCATCGATTTGGAGGAGAAAGAACAACATTAATAAAGAATACTAAATTCGATGCAGATAAAATTAGGGAGAAGGGTATGGAGAAGGGTATGGGGATACTGGCAGTACGGAATAGATGAAGCATCAACCATGGCTGCCGAAGACGGTATTGACGAAGTAAGGAGGAGACGGGGGAAGGAACCTCGTCACAGTCAAGACTATATATATGGTCGCGCCTATAGAAACGGAAGAGCATGAATCGGCATGGTAACTGACCTGCAATTTTTTTCCGCGAATACGCAAGATGCGTATCTTTTCATTGATCGGGGCTGAGCATCCCCATGATCTTCTGCTCAAATTGCGATCAGGACTACGCCTTCTAGCCCACGTAGTCCACGACACGCACCCCCTGTAATTTTCAAACTTCTGACCTGCAATTATCGCTCGTCAGTTGCATTATTCCATTGTGATTTACATCCTCGATCGCCGGCGAATGGATTCCGATCGCGGACGCTTCGCTTCCTCCACCTCCGCCCCATGGCATCACCCAGCGAGATGAACCTATTGCTCGCGTCGGTCGAACAGAGGTGCGGTCGCGCTGGGAGCCCCGCCCGGCGAGGCACGCATCAGTCCCAAGGCTGCTGGTCTTTTATGAGAAGATCGCGGGGCTGCTGTTGTGTGTATTTTTTTACAGGAGTGATCTAGGCTGCTGTTGTGTGTGGACGGGGAGTCTGATCAACCAACTGACTTAGCCCATTTGGCCCAATTCATAGCAGATCTCTCGGAAACGTGGAGTGCTAGGTGGTAAAAAAATGCCCATGTGCTGGACCAGGACGGAATCTAACGGTGAGAAACTCCCAAAGCAGCACATCCTACGATTAAAAAGGCTAACGGCCTGAGAGGACAGGATTAGTGCACAGTTATAATGTCTTTAAATGACTGTGTTGAACTCGATGATACTACTCTTCTGGTAGAGAGTGAATGTTTCTTCCCCTGAACCCGATAATCGGTTGTCCTGTTACATTGTCCTGTTACATGTGCTAAACTTGTCTTCATACAAATGCATTATGATGTTTGCTCTTCCACCGCTTGACCATATCGTTGGGACCGGCACCCTCGCGTCAAGATGCGTTGCCGATCCTGTATATGAACATTGCATTCTTCAAATGTGTTGTACTATCATTCTCATGGCTATGGAGATGTGTTGTACTACAGTTTAGTTTTGGTATCAATCGATGGTGTCTTCTCCTATTACTTTGTAATACAGATGAATGTTTCTTCCTTCTTTTATTTTGTAAAAGAAGGAAGAGTACATGTGAATGTTTCTTCCTTCTTTTATTTTGTAATACAGATTGAATACGTACGCTAAGCTTAGCTTCCTACTAACTTAGATCATTACTTGCTTGGCCACATTGTTGGGACGAGTACCCTCGCATCATGGCGCGATCCCGATCTAGTCGCCATGAGTGGTGTCGAGGAAGACGGGGGTTCCAACACTGGTTGGGCGCTGCTAGGCGTCATCCGGTTGATTAGAGAAAAACTTAAGCTGCCTCCACAGCCGTTAGATGTGCCCATCACAGCCGTCGCTTGGTCCTTCCAGATCCCCATCACTTGCCTGCACTCCGCAGCAAACGCAACCCCCATCTCAGGCATCGCTCCCCTCGCATCAGCAGTCGGCCATCGCTTGCCCCCGACGCGTTGGCCGTCGCTCTCCGGTGATGCTGCAAAGCAACACTCATCCCATCTCCTGTGTGCTGCAACGGGTCGCCGCCGCCGGCTAAGTGCTTCATCGGAACACCGGGAAACCACCACCTACTACCTAGCGCTTCAGCCTTCATCGCAGCACAGGGACGCCGCCGGCGACTGCTCCATTGAAGCACCGAGTGTTGCATCGTAGCTTCCAGAGGCTCGGCGAACGCTCCATTGCAGCGTAGGAAGCTCCGTCGCAGCCTCCGTCGAGCGCTCCATTGCAGCGCCGGTGCCGCATCGCAGCTCCGCGAGCCGCCGGCGAGCGCTGCCTTGGTGGTTGCCCCTTGCTCCATTGCAGCGCCTGGAGCCGCATCAAAAGCTCTACGAGCCATGGGAGAGCTTTGGCTGAGCGCTCCATTGCAGCGTCGGAAGCTCCGTCGCAGCACCGGGAGCCGCCGTCGAGCGCCCCATTGCAGCGTCGGGAGTCTTCAAATAGCGCTCCATTGCCGCCCGGAGCCGCATCAAAGCTCCGCGAGCCGTCGGCGAGCTTTGCCTGCATCGGTGGTTGCTCCTTGCAGCATCTGCGTCGTCGCGCGGCATCACAGTGACACCCAGTTGCAGTACCTCCACCGACCATCGTTGCCCCGTGCAGCAACCGCGGGCGAGCGGTGGCCGTCATTTTGGTTTGCAACAGCGGGCAGGAGCAGCAGCTGCAGAAAAGTGGCGTTCCTCCTAGCGATGCACACGAATGGGGATGTAGAAGCTTGCAGCAGCGGCGGCCGTCGACTTGCCAGCGTTTTCCCCGAAGCCCGGGCTAGAGGTAGAGGGCAAAAGGAGAGAGGAAAAAATGTGGGAGGAAGACGAAGGAGTGGCTCCGCGCTTCTCTCCGTGGGGATAAGCGCAAAGTGTTTTGGGGTTTGCTATATCTCAGTCGACTGAGATTTAGTGAAGTCTCAGTCGACGAGATTAGCTGTACGATTTGATTTTGCTTTGATCGATCTGTGTTTTCTGCTGCGCTGATGTATTTCTTGTCTAAAACGTATTGGGCTTTGTCCCAGCGGGCATTGGACCTTCTGCCGCTGCATTGTTTTCCATTGTGGGCCATGGGTTGTCGCTTGCAGTTCTTTATATATTTTTTCTTTTCTGTTTTTTATTTTCTCATAGGTCTTCCATGTGAATACATTGTATTTTTCTTTAATTTTTTTGTTGGGCGAGTGTGCACAGTAAGAAGCTCACTAGGGCAGCTCAGCTTGTGTATTCACGTCTACTTTTATCCTTCCTTTTTATTTATTTTTAATTTTCTATTTTAGTGTATTTATTTATTGTTTTTATTAAGCTATCTTTACATTTTTTATTTATATTTTTAATTTTTTATTGAAATATCGATCATCTAAAAAATTGTAAAACAAACATTTTGGCATGCTTGAGCTATTTCTATACTAACTTTGTTGATGTCTTTTCTACATGATTTTTTTGTTTATTTTATTGCCTATTTCTTTTGATAGTTTTTGCTTTTCTAATTTATGTATTACCAAAAAATATTTTAGTCATGTTTATATGTCTTATTCTTTTCTATGTCAGGTTGATAGAGAAACAATTGCTTTTTCTTTGTATTTTTACCACTAAAAAAATCATGTGTTCTTGAACTCAAAAAAATTCATGTGTCCCATACGCACAATTGTATGTATGGGAACCACGTGCAACTACAAGGGGGTAGAACGCCTGCACAACTGCCTGCATCCAAACTCACGGGCAACTGGAAGGAGTACAATGTGTTTTGCAACTAGATGAGGTAGTGTGTGCGGGGATGAGATAAGAAACATGCCTGATATGTGTCATTTTACAAAAATATATATTTCTTTGTGTTTCTAAAATTTCTTCTTTCCCGACCTGGAAGTCGAGATCCAATGGAATAAGCAACTTTGGGGTGTGTTCATTTTGCAAAATCGGTTGATTATGTGACTTTTTTTGTGGTCTTTACAAATATTTTTCAGGCTAATGGCCATTCTTCCTACCTTTTTGTTTTAAATTATTTATTAAAAACTTCCTATTTTTATGTTTATTTGAAAGTATTGCCTTCTAGTTTACAACTACATGTCTCTCGCTCACCCGTGTCTATCGGCAATGTCGGTGTGGTGGATTTTTTGACGATGAAACTGGTTTCTTTGCTTGTAGGTAGATTCACTTACCTCGATAAATAAAGCTCCGTTTTTATGTGCCACTGTCAAGTGTAATTCAGTTTTTTTTTTGCTGTTTATTTTGAGGTTAAGTAAAGATTGTTTTACAACTAGTAGTACTAAATTTCTTTTAGTTGGCCAAGAGACTGAAGATGAAGTGTGTTTCTCCGTTGGATTGTACTGGAAGTAGTATTTTATCAACACATTTTTATGCTTGTACGTACTTATAGAGAAATTTTCACACTCCCTCTGTACATCCTCTATACAGAGAGAGTATAGTGCATTTTTTTACACCCTCTGTTCATGAGTAGGTGACAAGACAGATGTGTGCTTAGTGTTTTTGCTAAGTTGACATTCCTTTTGTTTTTTAGGATATAAACCTTTGCTAGTTATCTTCTTTTTGGACATGTCTTTTTGTTTTTTTTAATCTGGTGAGTGCTATCATTTGTACTGTTCTTTACTGGGATATTTTTGGTGTCTCAAGAAGTGCTTCTCTCATATCCCCTCATACACATTACTGAAGCCATCAGCAGGAGTGATTCAATTCACTTGTTTTGTTTTATTCTAGTCGACATTAGTAGGTCGAAGAATAAGATATTGCTGAAACATTACTATCGCGAAATCAGATCCATGTTTTTGAGGATTATCTCTGAACTCAAATACCCTCATATGTATTACTGGGCCATAACTAGGAGTTGTATAGCCCTTTTGTTGGTTTTACTTGGTTGCAACTCGACTTCCAGTTTTTGTTGTGCGGGGAGAGGCACCAGTTGCATGTCCTACAATGGGCACGCAACTGCATGTCTTCTAACTTTCTTACTAGGAGGGCCTTTGTTTTGTCGGAGGGGGCTACATCGAGAGAGATGGGGCCCAGTTGCATGTCTCACACTAGGCGTGCAACTGCATGTCTTCTAACTTAGTCGCAACTGCATGTCTTATAACTTCATTACAACTCGACTTTCATTTTTGTTGTGCGGGGAGAGGCGCCAGTTGCATGTCCCATAATGGGCACGCAACTCCATGTCTTCTAACTTGGTCGCAACTGGGATGACCTTTATTTTGTCGGAGGGGCGGTGTCAAGAGAGATGGGGCCCAGTTGCATGCCCACACTAGGCACGCAACTGCACGTCTTCTAACTTGGTCGCAACTGCGTGTCTTATAACTTGGTTGCAACTCAACTTCCATTTTTTGTTGTATGAGGAGAGGCACAACTTGCATCTCCCACAACGTGCACGCAACTGCATGTCTTTTAGCATAGTCGTAGCTACATGTCTTATAACTTGGTTGCAATGTTAACTCAACTTCCATTTTTTGTTGTATGGGGAGAGGCACCAGTTGCATGTCCCACACTAGGCACTCAACTGCATGTCCTCGACCATGGTCGCAACTGCATGTCTTATAACTTGGTTGCAACTCACCTTCCATTTTTGTTGTGCAGGGAGAGGCGTCAGTTGCATGTCCCACAATGGGCACGCAACTCCATGTCTTCTAACTTTGTCACGAATGGGATGACCTTTGTTTTGTCGGAGAGGGCGGCGTCAAGAGATATGGGGCCCAGTTGCATGCCCCACACTAGGCATGCAACTGCATGTCTTCTAACTTGGTCGCAACTGCATGTCTTATAACTTGGTTGCAACTCAACTTCCATTTTTTTTGTACGGGGAGAGACACCACCAGTTGCATGTCTTCGACCGTGGTCGCAACTAGGGCAGACCCTTGTTTTGTCGGAGTGGACACCGCCAAGAGAGATGGGGCCAGTTGCATGTCCCACAACGGGCACGCAACTGCATGTCTTCTAATTTGGTCGCAACTAGTGGTGACCCTTGTTTTGTCAGAGGGGGCGACAACGAGATAGAGGTGTCCAACTGCATGTTCGACTATACTCATGCAACCGCATGTCTTCTAGCATGGTCGTAACTTAGTGTCTTCTAACTTAGTTGCAACTAGGTGCCTTTGTTTTGTCGGAGGGCCGGCAACAAGAGAGAGGGGGGCAACTAGTCATGAAATTGCAAGCGCTGTCCCTGGACTATAACTACATGTCTTTTTACAAACATTTTTCGCAACTAAACTTTTTTGCATGGGCGGAAGGGGGGCAGCTCCCGTGAATCCCCTACCCTCGCTATATGTCGCACGAGCACCATAACACCCCTGTTTTCTGCCATGCCCCCAAACACAAATCAAACACCCGATCTCACAACCGGTTTGTGTTTTTTTCTTATTTTTTGAAATCATACACATTTTTTTCCTTTTTCCTTTTTGCATTTTTTCGAAGGATGAAGATTTTTTTATCTGATTCTGGCAGCGGAGCTCATTTTCTCAAAAAGAAAAAGGAGCATATTAAAGGAGAGAAGAGTTACTTGTCCAGATCCTCGGACACATTTTTTAATGTTGTTATGAAGGGAGTTTGCTAGTAGGCACGCAAATTGCATGTCTTCCATTAGTTACGCAATTGCATGCGCGTCTTCTTATTGCAACTCCAACTCAGTACTGTCTGTCCGGGTGAAGGAAGGCAACTGCAGTTGCTACTATGCACGCAAGTGCAAGCGTCGCCCGACTATAATTGCATGTCTTCAAAGAGAGTGTAACTCTTTATTGTTTTGTGAGGGATGAGGGAAGATTCAAATCCGTATTTTAAATATTTGCTAGCAAACTTAATTGTTTTATTTTTTTAAAATATTTGCCATCAGGTGGCACACACGTCGGCCACATGAGTTGCTTGTCCATCTACCCAGTTGCACACATATCAGCAGCATGCAATTGCATGTCCTCGATCGGACACAATTACATGTCATTCGCATGCAAATTACTTTTTCCCCTTTCAAAATAATATTGATACTCATTTGCACACTAGTCAGCCGCATATAGTTATTCATCGGTCACCGACAATTAAATTGTCTTCTTATTTATATTTTGTTTGTTTTTAATTTTTTTTATTTGTTGCATTAAATATTTCTTGATCATTTAAAAATACAAAATATTTTTTGTAAAAAAATATTAAAGAAAAACAAGATGACATAAAAATAAGGAACAAAGCATTAGCAATGCTAGCGTAAAAAATAAGAGCTACATTGTGTTGTGTAGCAATACACCAACAGGACAATATTCTAGCAATTCCAGTAAACTAGACAGGAAAGAAAAACAATGCCATGGGAGGGATCGCACGGCCTATGCGAGGGATCGCACCAGCTCCAGTGATTCTGATACGTTACGTGCGTATCGTAAGCTGACGTAAAGCCTCGACTGAGACTTCCTTATTTCTCAGTCGACTGAGACGTAGAGGGACCCAAGTGTTTTTTACCGGAGCCGGGAGCTACCGGAGATCTTCCCACCAATGAGATGCTGCCATATCTAAAATTGCGGGACCATGTGCATGTGTATATGAAAGTATTCAATGAAAAAAAATTGTATTTTTGATTTTAGTCTAATTAGTGTCAGAATGGTGTGGTACCTTTTAACACGAATAGTACGCATGCATGCATGCAGAATCTCTCCGCTCTCTCACACACAAATCCATCCATTTTATATTTGTTTAGAATTTTAGATGGACAATATCTCTAACATTAATTTTCTATTATTGAAATTTTTTATATATTCAAATTTCTGAACATGTGATCTGTAGAACAAGACCAATTTTGAATATATTTAAACAAGTTTAAGTTTTTCTATTTCAATCATATCAAAATTTAAATTTCACTCATTTCAAATTTACTTATTCGAAATAATTGGAATCAATTTTGAAACAAGTGAAATTATTTTTTGAAATAAGTGAAATCAGTTTTCTGAAACTAGTTTGTTCAAACATGTCAAACTGATTATTTCAAAACATTTTGGTAATGAATGAAATAAGTTACAAATATATGAAATAGCAGTTTCATTTATTTCAGAGAAGTAATTTCATATATTTTCACACAAATTAACTTTACAACTTGCAACACCACATTGAAATATATTTCATGGAAGTAATTTCATATTTTTCAATACATATCTTACTGAAATAACTATTTACAAATATATATTTTTGTAAATTAGTGTAATTTGTTTTCTGAAACTAGTGAAATGTGTGAAATCTATCTTTTGGAATGAGTGAAATCAGTTTTTTGAAACGAGTGAAACATTGTATTACAATTGAGTGAGTGTAATGTGTTTCTCTAAATTGAGTGAAATCTAATTATGTAAGTGAAATTAGTTTTCTGAAATAAATGGAACCAAATTTTTAAGATGAGCGAAATCCTTTTAAATAAACATGCCACATTTTTTCGGTGTGAAATACGCGAAACTAGTTATTTCAAACATGTGAAACTGATTATTTCAAAACTTTTTTGAAATGCAAAATATGTTTTATGAAGCGAATGAAATTGTTTTTGGAAATTATTGAAATATGTTTTTTGAAATAATTGAAATCAGTAAATCAAAATGACTGAAATCAAGTGTTTTTTTTTGGCAAAACCTGTGGAATTGGTCTCTTAAGGATTGAAATAAGTTTTCTGAAATGAGTGAATTTTTATTCTGAAATGAGTCAAGTGAGTTTTATGCAACAATTTTGGTCCATTTTTTTAAATATGTGAAACTGGTTATTTTGGCTATGTGAAATAGACTGTTGCGTCTGTGAAACTGATTATTTCAAATATATGAAATATCTTTTCAAAGCGAAACAATTTTATGTTTTGTGAAAGTCATTTCAAAGATAACTGAAATATATAAAATAAAAAGTATTGCAAATATATCCAAGATTGATCTTGTTCTAAAGATCTTGTCACCACGATTTCAAATATATGAAAAGTTTCAAAAATGGATATTTCATTTAACAGATATCAATCATTCAAAATTTAAGGATGAAATTAAGTACATGTCATTCGTATGGAGAGAGAATGCATGCATAGTCTGTCTCCCAATTCTAACTCCCTCTCTCTCTTCTGCAAAAAGCTGCTAGTCACTGTTTTGTGTCAGACCGTATTACGAAGTATAGTTGCTGGAATGAATTATTGTGTTATACGGGGTCAGACTGCACGAATCTTAATGAAACCGATGGACAGTGGATCCAACGCCGATACATCCCGACTCCGGTAAAGTTACTTATTCGTGGGGATAAGGGCATGTACAATGGTTGATAAGGTAGTCTTATCTTAAATCTTGCATGTAATTTATAGATGACAAAAAGCATGTCTACAACGGGTCATCTCTTAGCCTTATCTTCAATAGCTAGTTATTCCTAAAAACATGGTGAGACATATTGTGCTAAGAGATCATCTCTTGCCTTCTCTTAATTAAGAGAAGACAAGCCTTCTCTTATGATTTCTCTCTCCTCCACCTCATCATTTATCCTACGTGGCATTGCTAAGATAGAACCATTGTGCATGCCCTAACTGAGAGAGCTAGCGGTGCATGGGGCCCATCCCATGGGACGCGTCTCGATCGCTCCAGCCGGCTTAGGGCATGTACAATGGTTGATAAGATAGTCTTGTCTTAAGTCTTGCATGTAATTTAGATATGACAAAAAAATATGTCTACAGTGGGTCATCTCTTAGCCTTATCTTCAATAATTAGTCACCCCTAAAAATATGATGAGACATATTGTGCTAAGAGATCATCTCTTGTCTTCTCTTAAATAAGATAGGACAAGCATTTTCTTATAAGTCTCTCTCCTCCACCTCATCATTTATCTTACACTAGTAAAATGCCTGTGCGTTGCCACGGGCTATTAAAAAAAATTAATGGCTGCATCCGTAAATATAATGCATGCCAAAATATATATGTATGGAAAAATATATAGCTAGTAATAGACTAAAAATAATTGAAATCTACTTCACTTGCAATATACTTTGATTAAAAATATAATTCAACAATGTATACATAGATGGACTTATCAGGCCTGATGCACAAAATAAACAAAGTGGTCAAAAGGCATATAACTCTTCATTATGCATGACATCACAAGTGCTAGAAAGCACCTGCTGCTCTATTATGCTGAAGAGATAAAGCATGCCCATTGTTGTTATCCATTAGTTAAAGATAACACCTGGAGGATTTTGTTCTCTTTACACAATGTTCCAAGATACTACAACCAAAAACTTCATTGCATTATGCAATTTCCTGGCAAACTATGGGATACGGGAGGATCAAACCATGTGTAAGTGCAAACAAAAATGAATCTGATTCGAATGGAATATAGGAGGATCAAACGAACGAATGAATGAATCACACATATAACATTCATCAGTTCTTCCACGGCTGGAAATGGACCTTGATACGCTATTGCCGCAGCATCATATTGCTCCACGAAACCCATCGGACTCCTCGCTAGCGCCCAGGAACCCCATTTGTGCCTCATTCACGTTGGCATAGAGGGACCACAGTTGGCCATTTCCGCCGCCGCTGCCATCAACATCTTCTATAACATGTCCCCTACCACCCCTGACATCTTCTCCGCCAGCACCGTCACGAAGCCATGTTCACCATGTTTTACTTCACCTTACATTGTGCCTCACGTATCACAAGTACTAATATCCAACCATGCATATTAGTAAAATACATGAATGGATCTGTAGTACATCAATATCTACACAACAAATTTGTTTTGCCGAGCGACTTATGTGCTTGCCTTCTCAAAACCGATCTGACACATCCTGATCGAACCATTTGGTCCATAGACAAACTATAGTAATTCCGCTCTCAAAAGGAGAACTGGCAGAGATAAAGAAAAAAAGTGAAATCCAATAGCAAAATTTAAAAACACACGTATCCTCATAGAACTTCGGCATCAAATAAGCCAGCCAAACAACATAAATAATAACTCAAAGTCACATTGAACCTAGCTTGTTTGAATTCCAAGTGTTTGGCCTTTATATAGTCCCTTAAGCTTTGTAAATCATGGTTGTTGGGTGACTGTACAACAACTCCACCATGAACAATTCAACATATTTACAACCACCTATTCTTGTATATTTACAACCACCTATTCTTGTACGAAATTCTTATCAGAACCGTTTTAGGTGTTGCCCAATGCTTTAGGTGTTGCCCAAATGCCCACTAATTTAGTAGCATTCCGTTTACTCCTTTCCCAACCTGACCACTTTCTACCAGTTCACAGAGTTAGTGATGAGAATCTAGTGGTTGCATTCGATTTAAGCAATACTATGTGGAGGTCGTTGGCAGCCCACCACGCCTGTTAGAGCTCGCGGAGCCATTGTTGAGCTACTCCTCCAAAATACATGAAAGTATACCAACTTAATTGGTTACCCTTGCGATATACATAACTAAGTTTTGAACTATATAGATAGAGTGCTCAATCATAATTTCTGCAAATCTGAAGCTGCACAATTCCAAATAAATTTGATGCATGGGAGATGACTTACCTTCTTCATGACCCTGGTAGTTGTCACTGATGCATGGGAGATGACTTACCTTCTTCATAGTAGAATGCCCGTGCGTTGCTATGGGCTACAATGTATATAAATAAATCAAACAAATAATTAAGGTATTTGGCAAGGTCGAAGCTCATGTCTTACTTATATGTTCCGTGTGTTCGGGCATCAAATGGGTGCCAGTGGGCTCCCCAAAACTCAATCGTTTGGACAGTCCTTGCTTCCTCAAATCCAACCCATATATGGGAAGAAATGTCGTTATCCAGACTATGCGCCCTGTTATCCCCAATGCTTGCCCCTACCCAAAAACCCGCCCCATGTTGCATCATTCCCTTTTCCTACCAGAATATCCACTTCATGCTCGGTTTTCCATCATACCAGGACATTTCTCCATGGACCCCTCTCCTTTAAAACTGGATGACACCCACGTCACCTTCTCCATGACACCCTCTCTCCTTCACATCGTATTTCCCCGTAGACCGCTTACTCATGACGACGGCTGCATCCAAAAGCAGCGGCGATTAAAAGATGAGTCACTGTGGAAGGCGGCGACAATCCAGACCATCCTAGGCTTTGCCCTACACTCTCCCTACTCTATCCAGCCAAATAGATCTCTGACATGGTTGCACATATTTCTTTAGGTTTCTACGATTGTCCGGGATGAATTATGCAAATGAAACGTGGCAGCATGTAGTTGCAATTCGCAGATAACATTAATTTCTTCCTCCCAATGTTGCCTTCTTCCTCCATTCCACCCCCGACCATCCCTCTAAACTCTACCACCATTTTTTATGCTGGTGACCCCGCACACCCTTTGACCCATCCACCTCCACCTGCCTAATCGTCCGTCGCCGCCACCCCACCCCAGCATCCGCCACCCTCGGCTATTCCTCTAAACCCTGCTACCATCTCTAATGCTGGTGACCACCTACACCTGCCTAATCATGTGTCAACACCGCCCAACCCAAGCCGCCAGAAACCCCAACCATCTATATAAGCCCCGCCACCATCTTCGATGTTTTGGTGACGTCACACGCCCCTCACACAAAACCGATAACCCCCGCCTCTCAACTGGGTATTTCCAAACTCATCTTGATAAGCGCCAGCGGCCTCAAGCCTGCTAAGCTACAACCAGATATCCATAAATCATGTTAAACATCGATGGTTTTATTTAGGAAGATGAAAATGATAAACTGATACACACTTCTACTCGAGAAGTCTTGAACAGAGCATCGAGCATTCATGTAGCTCCATTAACATATTGTACATGCATGTTATATAGAAATTCCAAAATCATCCTTGTCAACAAAACATGTTATTTGATCCTCTTACATACTGCAAAGGTATGTCTCATGCTCTACATATTGTCAACCATCTTATGCTTGTACTCATCATCGACTGCTATATATGTTATAAGGCACGATAACAAATTGTGCTTCATCACCTCTTGCAAATCTCACAACCTCCAATCCTTGATGCACTAAATCGACTTTCACCACGACCATTTCTGTTCCCTCGCCACCCCTGCTCGGATGAAGAGGTGACTGAAAAGAAAATGATATAAGTACATCAAACAATCAGATCAGGGCTGTTGACAATCCAGAAATGCCATAAGTCATACTGGTGTACATGAATAACCAAATGGCATATACAATTGTCCTGAAGAGGGTAAATAGAAAGTTTAACCAAAGTAATCTTACAACCTCATATTAGAGGTTAGATATCTTTCACGGCGATTACGGAATGAACACGCTTACAGTAAAGCGAGTCAGTGGTGACAACGGGAGGCACGCGCGTAGTCGGCGACAACTGCGCGGATGAGAGGGTAGGACAGGGGGACTTAGTTTGTGGTCCTGTAGCTACACGATGGAAGAAGTAAAAAAAATCAGTGTATGCTCAGTCCATGCAACATTAAAAGTGCACCCAAAAAAGAAAATCAAAAACTCAGTTTATTCTCATGGTTCTTTACTCAACACTTGCTTGGCCATGTTGCTCTTTCCCCTACGCCTATTTGCTGCACGTCACAACAACACATGCCAAAAGAAATCTGGAATATAATGACTAAAAATTTGGAATATAATGCCACAAAAACTTGCAAAATTTCTTTTAAATATGAATCTCTACTCTCCCTTGTTTACGAAAATATGTTGTGCTCTAGCTAGTCTATACAGATCATACAGGTTCTATTGGTTATAGGGGGTCACTAATAAGTGGAGAAATATGTATAGAGAGATATGGGTGAGAAAGGCGCAGTACCATTGCCTATGTAACGTATTAGTGTAACATTCATCAGTATTATATACCGTGAAATGTACAAGTGTACAAGTCCACATTGCAGACCACCCAAACATGTCACAATCCCTATATTGAGCTGATAAAGCAAAAGAACAACCAGTCAGAACATACTTAAAGTCAGGTCGATTTACAAATTGCAGGCAATGATCAAGAGTAGGTGAATTACTAACCAAAGAAAGCCTCCAGAATCAAATCGAGCATGACACCATCATGGACATCAGGTTGAAGCGATCTATTTCTAGATAATATACCTTGCGTTCCTGTAGTAATAAAGCATGAACAATGATTGGAGATTAGAAGAAAAAAGGATAGAAAGAAATAGTTGTGAGAGATCTTGCATTCACATTTCATGTAGCACAATGAGAGAGAGAAAAGACAGGCAAATATAAAAAATAAGGCCAAGAATTGTTTTCTTAAAGGCCTTAAAATGAACTGGTAAAGAAAAACAAACCCCATTGAAGAAAAGAACAAAATATGTGCTTCAGGTAGAAGCATCAGTCACCAGGCTCACATCATTGTTCTTTGCCATGGTGCAGGCTTTGGTGCTGAATGTAGAATCTAGGCTTCCTCCTGACTACCCTTCTAATGGTATCCTCTCCTGCCTCAATCTATGTTGCGTGGTTACTTCAGAAAGCGCATGTATCCAGCCGGATACTGCCCCGATACGTATCCCGTAAGTATCTCTTGATTTTTTTTTATTTGAAAAAAAGAAAATAATGTTCGGTACTCCTGGGATACTGCTGCGATACATTTTGGATACCTCAAACTCCTCGTTCAACCTGAAATCCCCTCAATAGAAAAGGCGCACGTTTGAAGATTCCCAACATGGGCGTGAGTTCGTGTCAAAACATGACTGTCAATGTCCTTGTTCACCAGCCATGTTGCTCTAATTTCCCCTACGCCTATTCGCTGCACATCACAACAACACATGCCAAAAGAAAATCTGGAATATAATGACTAAAAATTTGGAATATAATGCCACAAAAACTTGCAAAATTTATTTTAAATATGCATCTCTACTCCCTCCTACGAAAATATGTTGTACTCTAGGTAGCATATACAGATCATACATGTTCTATTGATTGGGGGGGTCACTAATCAGTGGAGAAATATGTATAGAGATATATGGGTGAGAAAGGCGCAGTACCATTGCCTATGTAACATATTAGTGTAACAATCATCAGTATTATATACCTTGAAATGTACAAGTCCACATTGCAGACCACCCAAACATGTCACAATCCCTATATTGAGCTGATAAAGCAAAAGAACCAGTCAGAACATACTTAAAGTCAGGTTGATTTACAAATTGCAGGCAATGATTAAGAGTAGGTGAATTACTAACCAAAGGAAGCCTTCAGAATCAAATCGAGCTGATACCATCATGGATCATTATGTTGAAGCGATATATTTTCTAGATAATATACCTTGCATTCCTGTAGTAATAAAGCATGAACAATGACTGGAGATTAGAATAAAAAAGAATAGAAAGAAATAGTTGTGAGAGATCTTACATTCACATTTCATGTAGCACACTTAGAGAGAGGAAAAGAACGGCAAATATAAAAAATAAGGACAAGAATTGTTTTCTTAAAGGCCTAATTAAAATGAACTGGTAAAGAACAGCAAACCCCATGGAAGAGAAGAACAAAATATGTTCTTCAGGTAGAAACATCAGTCACCAGACTCACATCATTGTTCTCTGCTATGGTGCAGGCTTTGGTGCTGAATGTAGACTCTAGGCTTCCTCCTGACTGCCCTTCTCATGGTATCCTCTCATGCCTCAAGCCCCCAATCGACTTCTCCAATCTCCAACTTGCCCATGTGTTGCAGCATGTCCCAAAAAGAGACAAACATGAGGTACTGCGTCTTGCCCAGGACATCAACCTATGTACAAAAAGATTTCTTAGTATTAGTTCATACTCCGTACTTCATATAGCTGGAAGAAAGTAATATTAAAGGAATGGTTCAATCACAGTATAACCTAGAAGTGTACAAATTAAAGAGAAATCTTAACCTTTAGACAAGCTAAGACAACTTCCCCAACTTTGTCCCATCCGCTTCTAGACTTCACACGCGCACCACGATTGTGCTACTTGTACATGCCTATATTAGAACAGATTCGGCAGAAAGCAGGTCAATTGGCATGAAGATAAATATATAAGGGTGTATGTAAGATCTCACATCTGTAAGTACTCAACCGTTTTTTGTGCGTCCACACTCTGCAAGCATTACCAAAGATGAGTGGATCTAGTTGAGAGTTTAAAAGCAAGGTGCATATATTCAGATTTTTTTTAAATGTTTTGGTATGTTTTATTGCGTGGGTGCACCAAGGTGGGGTTCAGCCACTACTTTCCCTATATTCAAATGTAAGTCATATTGGCACACATGCAGCTCTACATCTACACTGAAGTTTGAATTTGAAAAAAATTGAAATAGATAGTAGTGTCTACACTCTTCATGTAGATCACAATATCACATTATAATCCTCTACAATGGTTACATGTAAAGCAAATTTGGAGGCATATACAACTAAAAACTAAATCATTGTATCATGGAAATGACATACTAATATGGACCATGGAATAAAATACTATTGGAAGGCATGTCTGCAAGGATTGTTTAGAAACTTGATCACTGTATCATGAAAATGATATTGCAAGAGCTGACCTTTCCCTTGTGCACATTCCCATGCTTTGACTAAAATAGAGCATTTGCAGTTCCTGCTTGGATGCTCACTTTCTTTCTCTTTACTCACTTCATATGCTATCCCCCGATCAAATCAACAGCTAGCCAACCAGCTCTACTTTTGCAGTTTGCATTCAACACTCCAAAGGGAAAATTAGAGGCCACCCATGGCTTCAAGGATGAGGTAGTAACAGCAAGGTCGATGAGTAGCAAGAGCGCACCAGACACGGCCGCCCCAGCCCCTCCTCCTCGACGGCACCGCGGAGATTGAGCCACTACCGCACAGGGAGAGCCTAAGGAGCCAGTCAAGGAGACAGTACTGGCACACGTCGTTGTAGACACAAGGAGATAGCACGGTCACTCTTCATCCTCCATTAACTCTAACATGAGCATGTAGGCGCCTGCTACAGAAAACGGGCGTGTAAAAATCCGCACGAGGATGCAAAGAAAATGGACAGTAAGGGGCCTTCTTTGTCAAAAATGGTGCATCTAGTTGGTTAACAAACTGCAGCTCAAAGAAAAAAAAATCAATTACTTGGTAAAAATGTCCCGATAATTCCTGGCAAGAAGCTATGTTGCAACAAAGATTAATCTTAAATTACCAATCACCTCCAAGCATGTTGTTACGTCCAGCCAAAGCTATGACACCTTCATCAGGAAATAATATATTTCAAACATGAGTACATGACTCACGTAGCTAGTTCCATATACATACCCTGGGTGTATACACTAAAGCAATTTCAGGCGACAGTGTGATGCTATCCATTAGTGAAGCCCCATGAATCGTCCATTTATTTATTCACTCAAGGCATTTATATCTTCCCCCATTCTCCTATCATCTATATTCTCACCTGCAAAGACATCAGACAATCAATAATGTCGAAGAGCCATCGTTATTTTTAACTACTTAAGGGCAGCCAGCCATAGGAACGTAGCAGGTACTTGATGGATAAGTCTGTGTACTAGGGTCTTTGTGGGGCTGCAGCACATGGTCCTTGTGGCAGTTAGGAGGATAAAGTCCTGGACCATCAAGGACTGGCTGTTAGGATAGAGTTCTGTTCTTGACCATCAAGGACTGTCAGTTAGCATCTTAGACTAGCATCTTAGACTGGCATCTTAGCAGCATCTTAGCATATGCCTTGGCTGGCTAGCAGCCTATAAATATGTATCCCCAACCCCTCAGGTTGGCAGGGCATTGTGTGAGAAATAAACCAACGAAAATTGTCCCAACTCTAGTGTCATCCACAACTATCAATGCTCAGGCTGAAAGGTCTAACAAGTGGTATCAGAGCCTCGTTAACCTGTACCCTGAGCATTTCCTGTGAGCAGCCCAAGTCGGTAGCAGCAGCTGCTCCGTCTGCCTCTGGTTACCTTCCTCCCTCCGGACTGTCGAGCAGCAGCTCGTCTTCATCAGCCTCCTCTTCACGCAACAGCCCCCCCTGCAGCGAGCCATGTCTGCAGGTCGCTCTCAGCACACGGCTACCTCGAGCATGCGGCGCCGGCAGGAAGCCGAGCGCGCCGTGGCAGAGGAGCGTGAGCGAGCGGCTGTAGCAGCAGCTGCGGCGGCGGCAAGGGTGTCGAGGCTGGCTGCAGCGGAGCTGGCAGCAGCCAGAGCGGAGGTAGAAGCAGCCAGGGCGGAGGTAGAAGCAGCAGCAGCAGCAGAAGCAGCCCGTGAGGCTACGGCGGATGCCAAGGCACTCCGCGGCAGCCCCGGCAGCTCCAGCAGCTCCGCGACTGCCAACGACGGCGCCGACGCAGATCGCGCCAAAGTGGCGCAGGAGCGGACGGCGCAGTGGGCAGCCGAGCACGCCCGCGCTCCAGGTGGAGGCGCGCACCGCGACGGCGGCTGCAACAACCAGGACCGCGGCCTCTACGAGGTCCGGACTGTGGTCAGGGATGTTGGTTCCAGTGTTGGGTGGCCTACCCTCACTAAAACCAACTACGTCGAGTGGGCCGGGATCATGAAGGTCAGGCTCCAGGTGCAGCGCATGTGGGAGGCAGTCCAGGACAGCAACGTCGACCACCTAGAGGATCGACGGGCGCTGGACGCCCTCATCGCTGCAGTCCCGCCCGAGATGCAGTTCTCGCTTTCCAACAAGCGGACTGCCAAGGAGGCTTGGGACGCCATCGCCGCGGCACGCATCGGCAGCGATCGTGCTCGCAAGTCCACCCTGCAGGCACTCCGTAAGGAGTGGGAGAGCCTGGGTTTCAAGCCAGGTGAGGACGTTGATGACTTTGCTCTCCGTCTCAACACTCTGCTGCAGAAGTTGGCGAAGTTTGGCGATGACACCTACACCGAGGAGAGAGCTGTCGAGAAGCTTTTTCGGTGCATCCCCGAGAAGTACAAGCAGATGGCTCGGTCGATCGAGTCTTTGCTGGACCTCTCCACGATGACGATCGAGGAGGCGATAGGTCGCCTCAAGGTCGTCGACACTGACGAGCCACAGCCTTCCTCGGGGCCCATCGCCACCGGCGGGAAGCTGCTCCTAACTCGGGAGCCGTGGGATGCCAGCCTTGGTGACAGGAAGAAGGGGGAGCCTTCTTCCACGACGGGCGGCCGCAAGCGTGGCAAGCAGCGTAAGGCGCGAAGAGGCCCCCCGGGCAGGGCACAAGGACGTGCCGAGGGTGACGCCCGCGGAGGCGCCAAGGACGGCGCCGCTGGCAAGCCCAAGCCGGCACAAGACAACAGTTGCCACAACTGTGGCCGGTTTGGCCATTGGGCCAATGAGTGTCGGCAACCACGACAAGGCCAGGCTCACGTCGCACAGGCGAAGGAGGAGGAGACGGCTCTGTTCATGGCGCATGCAAGCATTGAGCTACCTTCAGCGACTCCAGTCGCAAAGGCCTTCATCCACCTCGATGAGCCAAAAGCACATGCTCTTCTCGGCGATGGCTCCGGGAAGGACAAGACTACGGGGTGGTGCCTCGACACCGGCGCCACCCACCACATGACCGGTCGAAGGGAATTCTTCGCCGAGCTCGACTCCGATGCGCGAGGCTCCGTCAAGTTCGGGGATGCCTCCGCTGTGGAGATAAAGGGCGTCGGCTCCGTCATCTTCACCACCAAGACGGGAGAGCACCGGCTGCTCACCGGTGTCTACTACATCCCTGCGCTAAGGAACTCCATCATCAGCTTGGGACAGCTGGATGAGAACGGCTCATGCGTGCTGATTGAGCATGGGGTCCTACGCATCTGGGATCGCCAGCGTCGCCTTCTTGCCAAGGTACCCAGAGGTGAAAATCGACTCTACGTCCTTGATGTGCAGGTGGCACAACCAGTCTGTCTCGCTGTCCGTCGGGACGACGAGGCGTGGCAGTGGCATGAGCGCTTTGGGCACCTTCATTTTGAGGCCCTGAAGCGCCTAAGTGCCAAGGAGATGGTGCGAGGCCTGCCATGCCTCGACCATGTGGAGCAGTTCTGCGACATCTGCGTGCTGACGAAGCAGAGACGACTCCCCTTTCCCCAACAGGCGAGTTTTCGGGCCAAGGAGAAGCTGGAGCTCGTGCACGGAGGCCTGTGCGGTCCGGTGACGCCAGCCACACCAGGAGGTCGACGCTACTTCCTACTGCTCGTCGACGATCTCTCCCACTACATGTGGGTGATGATCCTCGGCAGTAAGGGAGAAGCGGCGGACGCCATCAGGCGCGCGCAGATTGGTGTGGAGGCGGAGAGCGGCCGCAAATTGCGCGTGTTGCGCACTGACAACGGCGGCGAGTTCACGGCGGCTGAATTCGCGTCGTACTGCGCCGATGAGGGCATCCAGCGCCACTACTCCGCGCCGTACAGCCCGCAGCAAAACGGCGTCGTCGAGCGGCGCAACCAGACGGTTGTGGGGATGGCTCGGGCTCTCCTCAAACAGAGAGGAATGCCGGCTGTCTTCTGGGGAGAGGCGGTGCTAACGGCCGTCTACATCCTCAACCGCTCTCCTACTAAGGCACTCGACGGCAGGACTCCGTACGAGGCCTGGCATGGGCGGAAGCCGGCGGTCTCTCATTTGCGGGTCTTTGGCTGCCTTGCGTTCGCCAAGGAGCTCGGCCACATCGGCAAGCTCGACGACAGGAGCACTCCGGGAGTCTTCATCGGCTACACGGAGGGCTCAAAGGCCTACCGCATCCTCGACCCAAAGACACAACGTGTGCGCACAGCGCGAGACGTCGTGTTCAACGAAGGGCGAGGGTGGCAATGGGACAAGGCGGTGGACGACGGCTCGACGCCGACGTATGACGACTTCATTGTCGAGTACGCCCACTTCAAGGAAGCTGGGGGAGCAAGCAGCTCCTCTTCGCCGGGCATGTCTACCCCGGCCCCCAAAACTACATCGACTGCGGCGCCTGCTACGCCGACGACACCACAACCGGCGACGCCGCATACTCCAGCCCCGGCGGTCACCACTCCGGGCTCGTCTTCATCAGCACCAGCTCACGCAGAGCACAACCCGATGAAGTTCGCTTCCCCGCTCACTCACGACGAGGAGCGTATCGACGCATGGCATGACGGCGAACCGCTACGGTACCGTACGATGGATAATCTGCTCGGCGACCAGCCGGTGCCGGGACTGGTGCCACGTGACCTGGAGGCGCAGCTACAGCTCGCGTGTGAAGACGGCGAACCACGGTCCTTTGCAGAGGCCGAGAGAGACGCGGCATGGCGCGCCGCGATGCAGTTGGAGATGGATGCGGTCGAGCAAAACCGCACCTGGGAGCTCGCTGATCTCCCTCGAGGTCACCGCGCCATCACCCTTAAGTGGGTGTTCAAGCTGAAGAGGGATGGAGCCGGCGCCATCATCAAGCACAAGGCTCGCTTGGTGGCCCGAGGCTTCTTGCAGCAGGAAGGAGTCGACTTCGACGACGCTTTCGCTCCCGTGGCACGGATGGAGTCCGTGCGACTTCTCCTTGCGCTGGCTGCCCAGGAGGGCTGGCGTGTCCACCACATGGACGTCAAGTCGGCATTCCTCAACGGCGACTTGAAGGAGGAAGTCTACGTGCATCAGCCACCGGGTTTTACGATACCCGGCCAGGAGGGCAAGGTACTCCGCTTGCGCAAGGCTCTTTATGGCCTGCGGCAGGCACCCAGGGCGTGGAACGCCAAGCTGGACTCCACGCTGAAGAAGATGGGTTTCGAGCAGAGCCCGCATGAGGCTGCCGTCTACCGACGGGGGAGTGGAGGAAATGCCCTACTGGTGGGCGTCTACGTTGACGACCTGGTGATCACCGGCACCAAAGATGCAGAGGTGGCGGCGTTCAAGGAAGACATGAAGGCCACGTTCCAGATGAGTGACCTAGGGCTCCTCTCCTTCTATCTAGGGATTGAGGTGCACCAGGACCACTCCGGGATCGCGCTTCGACAGTCCGCCTACGCCAAGCGCATCGTTGAGCTAGCTGGGCTTGCCGACTGCCATCCAGCTCTCACTCCGATGGAGGAGAGGCTGAAACTGAGCCGCGACAGCACGACGGAGGAAGTGGATGCTACGCAGTACCGACGCCTTGTGGGGAGCCTTCGCTACCTCACTCACACACGGCCGGACTTGGCATTCTCCGTCGGCTATGTCAGTCGGTTCATGGAGCGACCAACGTCGGAACACCAGCAGGCAGTGAAGAGGATCGTCCGCTACATAGCAGGGACCCTCGACCACGGCCTCCACTACCCTAGGTGTCCTGGGGCGGCACACTTCGTCGGGTACAGCGACAGCGACCACGCCGGCGACATCGACACCAGCAAGAGCACGAGCGGGATCCTCCTCTTCCTCGGCAAGTGTCTCGTGAGCTGGCAATCAGTCAAGCAGCAGGTGGTGGCCCTGTCCAGCTGTGAGGCTGAGTACATAGCGGCCTCCACCGCCTGCACTCAGGCGCTCTGGCTTGCTCGACTGCTTGGTGATCTTCTCGTTCAAGACACCAGAACGGTGCAGCTCCTGGTGGACAGCAAGTCCGCCCTGGCCCTGGCAAAGAACCCCGTGTTCCACGAACGGAGCAAGCACATCCGACTGAGGTATCACTTCATCCGCAGCTGTGTGGAAGAAGGGAGCATCGAGGCGAGCTACATCAACACCAAGGATCAGCTCGCAGACCTGCTCACCAAGCCCCTTGGGAGGGTCAAGTTCCTCGAACTTTGCTCCAGGATTGGGATGATTCAACTCTCCCACAAGACGACGTACAAGACTTAGGGGGAGAATGATGGATAAGTCTGTGTACTAGGGTCTTTGTGGGGCTGCAGCACATGGTCCTTGTGGCAGTTAGGAGGATAAAGTCCTGGACCATCAAGGACTGGCTGTTAGGATAGAGTTCTGTTCTTGACCATCAAGGACTGTCAGTTAGCATCTTAGACTAGCATCTTAGACTGGCATCTTAGCAGCATCTTAGCATATGCCTTGGCTGGCTAGCAGCCTATAAATATGTATCCCCAACCCCTCAGGTTGGCAGGGCATTGTGTGAGAAATAAACCAACGAAAATTGTCCCAACTCTAGTGTCATCCACAACTATCAATGCTCAGGCTGAAAGGTCTAACAGTACTGAACCAAATAATAACAAAGAGATATAAAGGATTTTGAATTTTAAACCACAGTTAGTCTATGAAGAGCATCTATATAGCAAACAAATATGAACTTTCACAACAATAAGGAACGACAAGTAATTACTTTGCTCCCTTAATAGTTGATACTGGTATGCACCCATATGATCTTTCTGAAATTAGTACCTTCAATGGACCAATATTAGTATTATCAGAGGGCCAATATCTACTCCAACATGAAAAACAAATCGTGGTGTAAAAAGAGATATACAGCTGGTCCAACTTATTCAAGAGATTAACAAAGAAAGAAAATCTCCGCA
Organism: Triticum timopheevii; assembly: GCA_963921465.1. Lineage (NCBI taxonomy): Eukaryota > Viridiplantae > Streptophyta > Magnoliopsida > Poales > Poaceae > Triticum > Triticum timopheevii. Next base: position 522,094,952 of record OY997270.1, read on the forward strand.
ATTAGAGTATATAGCTTCCGTCTGAAGATATGGACATGCTTTGGTATTTGTTAAATAAGTAAGCAATATCAAACTTGAGGTTTCTTCATGGAGCTGAAATCACTCACAAACTCAGTTAAGGAGGGAGATATCAAAACAGAAATGCTAATTACTCTGTCATATGGAAATAGAAATACATCAGAGAGCAGTCACTGGAAAATCAGACGGGAAAATCAGGGAGCACACATAGTCTAACAGTTGGTATCAAAGCTACAACTTATCATAATTGGAATTCCTTTTTCATATAAACCTTGCAGATCACAAACTTATGACATGAGCATGTAAAAGGATATATTTCAACTGAAAGGGAGACAACAACAGGGGGCTTTTTTTAACCTTGGTGCTGCATGGTGGTCTCCCAGGAGGACGCAAATGAAGGGCTCGGCGGTGTCACATGGACGCTGTGAACCGGTAGAAGAACAGTAGCCTCATGTGCATCCCAGTTGCCGCCACGCCGCCACGTGCTTGTACCTGTCAATGCCATGTGTCATTGCAGATTAGACAAAGGGCCCATGATCGACATAGTGGAGAAGAAGATACCTGGGTCGCCGACGCTGCGGTCCTCGACCAAATCCCTCTGCCCCGCCGTGCGAAAGAGACAAGAGATGGAGAGTACGTCATGCTGGGAGCTTGAAGAACCATCCGATCGTCACACAACATCACTTTTTTGACCATCTAATCGTCACGCATCAGATTCTGAACATTTTTTTTATCAAACCATAATAAGCAACATTCTGAATTAATCCACAGAACAGATAGAAGCACAATAGAGAGAGGTGTTGTTGCAGACCATACCTTGGACTTTCTGGTTGTATGCCTTCTTGTCGCGCGTCATCAGCGAAGCCGCCTCCCCGTTCAAGGGGTCCGAGAGGTTGGGGTACAAGAACCTGAGGCAAAAACACCTTAAAGATGTTCAGAAGGTCTACAGCAGCATAACAACAAAATTTTGATGCTCTAGTAAGCACAACCATGAAAATCCTCTGAGTTCTTTCAGCACAACCGTTTGTAATATACAATCTAGACATAGGTTTGATGTTATTTGAAAATAAAAAATATGGTTAGAAAATACAAATGGGAGTAGTACTAATTCTTTAGACCAAAGATGTCTTTTCTATTAACATTTATTTTAATAGATAAGAGATCAAATATTTTAAGGGAATACTACTCCAAGAAAAGATCGTGTAACTCCAGAGATGAACTGCCTACAACATCAACTAACAAGTATTCCAGAATTGATCCATGGTTAACTTGAACATATCAGATTAACTTTGACTTGGTGGATCGATATGCAGAGATGTAGAAGGTCCTGCATTGGAAAAGCCATATGGGGCTACGGCATACGTCGCCCTGAACCTTGACTTAACAGTGCATCGTGTTCTACACATGATGGACACGATGGTTCAGTAGAAAGTCCAAACCTTGAGGAGCTGCAGGTCCATGGCGTCCCAGATCCATGAAGAAGCCCTTGACGGCAATGACCGTGGTGGATGGGGATATCCCACGGTGTGCTCCATCTGCATCTGCTGCAGCAGAGGATATGAAGGTACTGCAGGAAAATATAGATTATCGCCCTCAATCATGTGTAATAAATTTGTACATTCTCTCTGTATTAGTTTGTTATTTCTAGCATCAATTCAAAAAATTAGGTGGCGGCAGCGCCTCAACAAGAATCAATATAAGTGACAGAATGACATACACAGCAGCATGCCAATCATGGCTCACAAGATTCACAGATAGGCATGCGAAGAAGGAAAAAGAAAAGCATGTGTACGAAACCTGCATTAGTGCATCATTCTGAACAGCCACAAAGTAGAAGAACGCCGAGGCAGAGTCAGAATCCTGTCAGGATGAGGCAGGTACAAAATCAAGAAGGCATGCGTGCATACCGGCACCTCCAGTAAGGAATCCGTGCAGCCACCACTCCATCCGCTCTGGCAACCAGCTCGGGTCAACACGGCCACGCAACTGCCGCTTCATCCCCTCTCGCAACATCCTTCTCTCGGCTGGACCACCCTCCTTGGCTCCTTGCATTGCTGGACTGTGACCCCGACCTGAGCTAGCTGCTACCCGATGGTCTCCTCGGCCTCGAAGCAGCAGTGGTCGTGGACTTGGGGGAAAGGAGGGATGGCCGCTGGGGAGCTGGAGTCTCGAGGGAGAGGGAGGCGCACCTGTGGTGGTCGTCGGCCCCTCGCTGCTCCGCCGCGCGCGCGGGCACCTGCACCTCCGCGTGCGCGCCCCCGCGGCGCTGCGTCACCGCCTGCTCCGCCCGGTGCCGCGCTGCTCCCGCGGTCCCGCCTCGCTGTGCCGCCTGGGCGCCCCCGCTCCGGCTGCGGGCTCCCCAGCCTCGCGCCGGCCTCCGCGCGGCTCTCGTGCCTCGACCGGCTCCCACCCCACGCAGGCCGGCTTCTGCCGCTTCCCGGCCGCCGGCTCCCGCCGCCTGGCTTGCCGGTTTCCCCGCAACCCGGACTACCGGCTTCGCCCGCGCCGGCTTCCCCCGCAAACCCGGCCAGCTCCGCTCCTCCGCACCTGCAGGCGGCGGCTCCTCTCGTTTCCCGGTGGCGGCGGCGGCTCCTCTCGGGGCTGGGGCGTCGTTTGGGAGATGAACCAGGTCGAGATCTGATGAGCCTGGGAGGATGAAGATAAAAACCAGACGAAAGTGGTAAGAGGATGACGAAAATAAAATGGAGGTGGGAGGATGACGAAAAAAAAACCAGCGAAAAAAACCGCACAGACTATTCACCAAGTTGTCCATTAGGAGTAAAGATAGCACTTCTAAGATAGTACTATTGTACATGCTCTTACGCGCCGCGTGGAATCAGCCGGTTGAAACAGAACCTTTTTCCATCTGAATCGGGATCCCGTCTGAATTTTGGCAGTGGCGCCAGGTAAAAGATGATGATTAAATAACCTGTTCTGTATTGATTTGGTATTGATTACGAACGTGATTGATTCCTTCCTTTTGAATTTAATAATTTCGACTGTTACACCAAATAAATATTGTACTTTTTACGAACGTGATTGTTACCTAAGAAAATCGGTGGGATAGTAGGAAACATACGAGGGGTAATAAAAGGAAGGAATCACATAAGGAAAAGATCACATAAGCAATCACTTCTTGCTCCAAATGTACCATTCATAATTCACACTATCAAAATTTGATTCTCCCTTGATCTTCGCCTTTGACTACTCAACATAATTTGGACATTATATATACCCTTAAAGCTCTCCCCTTCTAGCCAGTTTATACACGATCCAATTTTTCTTATTTCCCGAAGAATGAGCCATCTATATTTGTCTTTGGCATTATTTGCAGTTTCTCTACTGTTGACAACGTGTATTCATGGGGTACATGTTGATCCCAATGATATTGTGAAGACCATTGAGGTAATTGCCTTGTTTTTGCTAATGTTTTCTTTTCAAGGATTATGTGACAAGGTCATGGATGTTGTGCAGCTTACATCCATGCAGAGGTACATTTTTATGTTTGTTGATGAATTTGCAACATCCATGACTTCCTTCTCTTCCTTCAATAACCTTACAGTCAAATGTGTCCATTAATCCTTTGATTGATCTTTTCGCAAAAAATAAAAATCCTTTGGTTGATCTTTTAATATTTTCATGTTCTAAATATTACTTTGCTTTCTTGTAAAAGTGCGAACGTGGTGATATAATCGACTGTGTTGACATCTACAAGCAACCTAGCCTCAAGGATCCATTGCTTCGGGATCACAAAATCCAGGTTTTTTGTCTTACTTTTTAATAATTTTAATGTAACAATATCCATATGTACTTCAAGTTTATATGATTTGTATTCACATCAAATAAGTATGTGAGTAGTTCTGTATCATTTCTTAATTTCTATGCATAAGGCCAGAACGAAGAGAGTCTAAAACAACAGATGCATAGTGTTAATTTTAATTGGTAGATCATAGATGCCTGGTAGATGATATATTTGATTAGTTTTGCCGGAGAAAACGAAAAGCACTAAGTTTTGCTCCTTTATATGCCGGATGGTTTTCAGCTTACACCAACCGAGGAACCTCCTAAAGTAGTGTATAAGTTTAAAGGAAGAAATTACAGCCTTCCTGAGCAAACATGGCGAAGAAGCGGTAGCTGTCCAGAAGGAACCATCCCGATTCCGAGGAAGCCTATTGGTGTTGATGGTGATGTTGCTAACCGAAGTCTACCTTTTTTCTCATATGCTCATCCTACCGACATGAGCATTCAAGATGAAGGGAACGGCAAACTAGAAGTAAGTGGTCATATTTATCCTAAACAATGAAACTGTTCTTAATACACATGCTAGGATATCTTCTTCTTTATAATATATACACCAGCAAAGCTCTTGGTGGATGTTTTAGAAGAAGAAAAAAACACATGCTGGGATATTAAACAACAGTTTTGGTGTCCCACAATGGATGCTTTGGTTGTAGATAGCTGCTGCATTTAACTTATAAAGGACGCTAGGATAGCAGCCCCTCTCAGGCCATCCACGCGGCCATTTAACTTATAAAGGACGCTAGGATAGCAGCCCCTCTCAGGCCATCCACGCGGCCAGCAACTTAAAATCACATTCGGTTTCACCTCGTTCCCTGCCTAGCCTCTATCGATGACGCCTGGGCCCGGTTTTGTGGCCCTTTGCGTCCTGCGCGTGGGCGTGCGAGCAGAGAAGCGAGCGAGCGAGAGAAAAAGCGAGCGGGCGAGCAGCGCTGTAGCGAGAGGAAAGGGTGGACCGCTTCCTCCTCTCCTTTCCTCGATGTCGACAGGGCCTCGCCCTCACCGGCCAAATCGGGGCTGGTCGAAGCTGCTCCATCTTCTCCCTGCCCTCCATCCCCATGCGTTCAGCGGCGACCCTGGAGGATCCCCACTCGTCCTCGAGCACCGTGCCCCGCTCCATCCTCCTCTCCTCCTCCCATGACCTCCACCGCCGTCAGGCCTTTCCCCTCCTCTTTGTTTCTCTCTGTCAGCGTGTGGGTGCCGCTGCCTCTCCTCCAGCCCCACCGCCTACCATCTCCCTTCTACTTTCTCTCGTCCCGGCAAGACAGCGCCTCCCCATGTTCTGGATCCGTTTTTCTCGTGCGCGGTGGTGGATGGTCCCAGGTCGCGGTAATGGGAAGGAGCAGGGGAGGCTGAGGATGATGGACATGGGGGAAGGCTTAGTGAGGCCGGATCTCCAGAGGCGCTCACCGGTTCGTCCCTAATCTAGGTTGCAGATCTTTGGCCCCGCCTTCTTCTTCCTTCAAAATTTTGCCTTTTGATTTCATCTCTTCTTTGATAGTACGTATGATATTAATTTCTCGATTTGTATTTTTTCGAACAAGATGTTTGCAGATCCAACGAAGAAGAGAAGGATGTTCGGGAAGAATGAAGAACAAGGTCCACCTTCTGGCCGTCGCAAGCCGACGAGGACTCATGGACCCTATTTTTGGCACAATATGCGGGGACTCAGGCAAGAATGAGCAGGTATATTTCGCCTGCGCTCGTCCTCTTCTTTTTCAAGTCGTGTTCATACAATGCGACCCTCAACCTATTCGATATTACTACCCCTGAAAACGTTCTCAACTTTTCCTTCTATGGTTATTACGTTATGGATCTCCAATGCAGATTTGTTGCTACAGGAATAGACAATGGTTAGTATGATGCGTTGGTTTGTTGCCATTGGAATGATCTGCTTTTTTATGCCACTGACATGAATGATACTATTAAATTTTCTTCAATGGTCTCCTTGGATTTAAAGCTTTGGAATTCTTAAATTTTTAGTTGGATGTAATTTCAATGGCATCCTTGGGGCCAGAGGCTTCCTGTTATGTTTGTCCTGATGTATGTACGTTGGTAATTGTAGATGGACAAATTTGCTTTTTATAAAAACAAAACCGTCTTAAAAAGTTGTATACACTGTATCCTTGATTTATACATCAGTGAAGATTTTTTTAGCTTTTAGTTCTAAATGCTGAATACATCGATTCCTAATTTGACGGCAATAACCAAAGTGAATGGACATTATTTACGCGGGCCTAAATTTTCCGCTTGTTTTATATGACTGTGCTCTGATTTTGGAAGAATCGGGCTAAGGGGTGATTGTACCGACAAATCAATGGTGACCAACCGGAGTTTGTTAGGTTGCAAATGCAGGTTCTTTTGAAATATGAAACTTTGGTTTGCTATGGTAGATAATGCTACCAAGATTTGGGTAGACAACAAGGTTACTACAGTCGCTTCATACTAATCTGTAATCTCATTTCGCATTGCAGTGAGATTCCAACAATTTTAAGAAGCATATGGAAAGGAGTCCAAATGCTAATAAGAAAGCAGAAGGACGCTATGGTTTTAGTTGCAGCTCATTTTTCATATTCTTCGCAGGTTAATCTTCACTGTTTTTCTTTAGCTAACTTTATGTTTCCTTATCTCTGCACACACCTCATGAGCATGGTTTATCTGATGTTTCTCGGAGAGAGAAATCATTTTTTTATTGCTTTAATTGAGATGATGTTGAAGGGATGCATGCTGGTTTTTCATTAGGTTGTAAACGATGGTGATCTTCTTAAGAGTGCCCTTTACTATCCTCTGTACTCATAGACTTCTCATGGTTTCTCTTAAGAGTAATCATTGTTTATTTTTTTCATAATTTAAAAGATGGTTCTTAAGCTGAGCCCTGGCCCTACGCATGACCATCATGACTTTTAGGTTGCTTGAAAGCTAGGTGTGCTAGATGATGCTGCCGGACTATACATGTGTTATTTTTGTAAAATAGGAAGTACATGTGCTATTTTTGTAAAATAGGAAGTACATGTGCCTTGAGCTTCTGGTCATTAAAAACCGTGCTTTTAAAACTTCAACAGCCAAAATGGAATTTTTGAGTGGCATGGGCGTGCATGGGTTCAGATTTGTGCAAATGTTGGTAAACCAGCACGTTACCACTTTACCGGTAAGCCGTGTCATTGAAGCTTTTGCTGATCTGATCATGTAGTCTTTCAAATAAAATTTGTAGAGACTGCACATATTTAGCCTCAGGTACTTATAGCAAATCTGCACTATACAATCCAAATTTATGTGCTTTTGGTATCCTTTGAAGATATGAAAAAAAAAGTCCTTCGATAGAACTCAACCTTGGTAACTGTGTTGTGATGTGTATTGAACATGCATTTTGTCTTTTAGGATGGTCAAATTTCACCAATGGATGATCAGTTAAACCAAACAGGAAATGTGCTCCTAAAATATGCAAGGTATAGTTTGTTGGGACAAGGCACTAGAATTACTAATTTCCAGGATTGGCAGCCATTAATGTGTTCCTGAGTTTGTTGTCGACCTTTCCCTTCCTAATTTCTAGGATCTTCTCGGCTTCCCCTTCATCGGCAGTGGGTTGGGTCCCAGATCGATGGTTACAAGCTTGTTTCTATTTTTTTTAATCGGTACACCAGGAATCGTCTCCATATTCAGCCAATCTTACATGTCTTTTGCTTCTCTATATTGTCCTATCATGTTTTGCTTCTAATATGTTCTTTCCATGTCACGGGCATCTCCATTCAGGTCAAGACTCAAGACCTCGTCACATAATTGCCAAGGTCCCTGGTGAGCCCATTCCCTTCTATAGTTTCTCCATATCACTTCTATAGTTTACTTAATCACCTTCAAGCAATCTCCAAGGATTCTTCTGCTACTGATCCAAGAGCATAATCTGACAGTTATTGTTTTGATTTGATCTTGCTAGGCTATAATGTGTGGTATGTTCATAATGAGCATCTAGGTGCTTATGTTATTTAGGAGTTGGTGAAAATGGTTATGAATTTGTTAGATGTATGGATTTGTCATCTAAGAATCTTGGGAAGCGTCATGATAGGTTCTAGGCAGTCGCGCATCATGATTTTCTTCTTTGATATTCATATATTTTGGTCCATGTCTTGCCCCAAAATTCTTGAATATTTTCTTCGTCCGGTAAATGCATAGATTACATAAAGTGGTCCGATGCTCACTTGCCAAGTTAGCATATATTTTGGCTAATTTCTGGATCAGCTCAATGGTTTGAATTCTACAATGTTCACTTAGCAAGTTATCATATTACATTCTGTGATGTTAACAAGGATGTGAGCATACATTCCTTAGGTTTAGCAATCTACTAAGTAGTGTAATTGGCAAGCTGTTTTGAAACAGTGAAAAGAGGTTGATTAATAGAGTATATCACAAATGCTTGTACACATTCCTTTTAGGATTTTTTCATTGCTTTCAGGACTATAATAATCACAGTCGTGAAAAAGGAGATGCATTATTCTATTCCTGTGTAAATTGACTCTGAAATATATAGTGTCAAAATGTGTTTTTTTTTGTGTCTATCAAGCTTGCCGCTGTTACATATACCTTTCATGTGAAATATGCTGCAGAGTACCGTCCACCATGCATTTTGTAGACGACTTGATGATGGCATCTTACCATCTTGGCTATGTTCTGGAGTTCTCAGGTATCTCGATGTATCCCAGGTATCTCTCTCATCATATATTGATACTACTGAAACTAAATTGCCCTTCATAAAATTCTGTAAACTAGAATGGAAATGTTAATTATCTAGATCAATTACTCTGGAGTTCTCAGACTGAAAATAGGCTCATGAATCATAAACAATTAATGTTAGAACTCAAAACACCCCATATAACCAAGTTTTTGTTTCTACAATAATTGCAGTTTTGTATGTTTTGTTTCACAATTTTACCTGGTTGGATTTCTGTTTTTGTTTATCTAGGATATGAACCAAAGGAAGATAATTTATTGTGCTATGTTGTCCTTTTTCATATCGGCTTCTTGTCACTCTTTTTTTGGTAGGTATTTATACTGCATGAACTCCATTTGTATTATATTTTTGGTAATTAATCCTCCCAGGTATACAATTTTCTCAAGCAAAGTGCATGTAGCCATAGGCTCATAAGTTTTTGTTTCTATTATTTTTATCAATCCAGTTGAAAAAAAATGACTTCTTTGATATCTTCCCTGTTTATAAGTGTATCATGCAGGTAGGGTAAACATCTTCGTGGTCTCTTTTCTGTGGTCTGGTTGTAGGTTTAAATTGATGCATTCATGCTAAACAGATAAAAATTGGTCCCTTTATATACAGGTGAACTGTAGAGAAGTATTTCACATGGCGCTGGCTTTAGGGAAGTACTCCCTCCGTTCCAAAATAGATGACCCAACTTTGTACTAACTTTAGTACAAAGTTGGGTCATCTATTTTGGAACGGAGGGAGTGACACCCAAATAAAGGAGATCAATTATAGGGTGGGATGATGTTCTTTCTTGCTATATTCTCAACTGAGCATCATAAAAGATACAATATTCGAAAACTGAAATATTTTGAACGGTGCTTACATTATTGAGAATCAAAATGAGACCCAATTTTTTAATATTCTTTGCTTTCCTACGTTCATATATATAATCAATAGTTTGGTGGCGTAATGAAGTGTGGCTTATTATGCAAATTAGTTCAGGCAAAAACAATTGTCAGTTCTGAGAAAAGCTAATATGATGTGTCGTTACTCCAATGTAGGTTGGCATGTCTGCGCACTTCGCCGATTGTCTGCTTTATTTGCAGCGTGTAATGCGATTTGTTTAGGGGCTCTTATCCGCCTCTGGTTATAGACGGAGTAACAAACATGGTTGATTGTTATTTCTTTCCTTTAATAGGTATGGAACACTACGCCTGTGTCAATTATGTATAGCCATATGTTCTTATTTCGTCTTCTCACATCTGGAAGTACAATATTAAGGACCGGAAAATAGAGAGGATCTAGGAAGCCGCCGATTTTGTGCAGCAGGACAGGCATTTTGTCCTCGTAGGCAACCGTCCTTTCACGATCATCGAGCTTCTGTCGAGCTACACCATCAGCATCCGGGATTCTGAACTGGCTTTACAGCTGACCACATGAGGCACTGATGAACTGGGTGACATTTGGGCCTATCGTATGCATTGCTAAGAAATGGTTCCTGTTTTATATTTTTTATTATTATTTTGGTTATGCCTTGACTTGTTGATGGCAAGACTCTGGTGGTATCTTTCGTCATGGGATTACTGTTAGCTATCTTAATTAGGACATGATATGTACCCAATGCTCCACTGTGTTGACGCTACTCCCTCTGTAACTTAATATAAGGCATTTTTGATTCTTTCATAGACTCTAAGAACGTCCTGTAAAAAGCTACAGAGGTAGTATCTTTCTGCTTAGAGAATTTCAGCTCAACCTTTACCCCCTTTTTCTATATTTAGCCCTACAACTAAATCTATGATTATATGACGTGCATCATTGTTCTACGGCAATTCTGCGACACCCTGTTGTAGGCAAGAAACATGTTTTACATTTGCTTACCAATTGTCTGTGGAACAACTGTATGCTGCAATCGGGCTTACAATGTTCATCTATTTCCTGTAGTGCTCCTTGGAGTCTACGATTCACCCATTGTACTCTTTTCTTTTGTAGCTTGTTCGTTGTTGGATTTCTAGGCATTGCTGCAGAATGGTATGACAAAATTTGTCGCACAACTGCTGTTGGGAACTTTGGCTGTGCTTTTCAAATCACCATGGCTGCTAAGAAATTAAGATGTGCTCTGCTTATAAAAAGTATTCAAACACAATTTATGGTTTCTGTTTCTAGATGGATTTTATAGATTCAGCTGTTGACATATTTTTGTCCGAAAGGTGTTTTAATCGCCTATAGTGATGAGAAAAATCAGAATCCCAACAAAATTGATGTTTGATGCTATGATACAACAACTAGGCCTCCCAAATGCAGTGTACTCAACACAAAAGGCAAGAGCAATTGGTCTTGACGCAACTATTCACTTCTATCCTTCCAAGCATCAACTAGACAACAATCTTCCAAGGCAATCAATATCAATCCATGTATCTAACAAACTAGAAGATGCTGAAGACCAACTAGCAAAAGAAGCTCTCAAGTACATGAAAAGAATCCACAGTAAAGTGCTGCAGGACATAAACTACGACAAGATGCAGCTGCTCCAGCAGAAGTGTGAAGCTCTTGAGAATGCATCAGCAGAAAGAAAAGGACAACTAATAGACTATTTTAGCAACAACTGCTCCCATAGCCTCGGTGGAAATCACATGGAAACAAAGGAAAGGAACTTTACCGTATAATAGATAGCAACTTCACAGCTGGATCAACATCCAAAGACAATGATCTGAATCATATTTTGTCGCAAATAAGATATGTTGCTGTTTATCTCACTGATACAGCCACACAATCAGAGTATGAAATCCAACAGACAAACAAGTACTACAGGAAGCCTGGATGATGATGTTGAAGGAATTTCTGCTATGAACAATGAAAACATTCAACCACAGCCACTATGAACAATTGCCTGAACAAGTTTTCGGCGCCGATGATCCACCAAACATAATGCCTATAAGATGTATCTCTCCCTATCTACCTTCCTCCCTAATAGCATTGTAAATATTCTATTGTAAGCTTCTTAGTACACTATGTATCATGAATAATCCATGTGTATCAATCTGTCCCTAAATATATTTATGTTCAGTCTTTCAATACTTGCCTTACTCTCGCCCCTTGCGCCATCGGCGCAACGGGTCATCTAGTATGCTCTAAACGGGCCATATCATGGAGCCACTGCTGCAATCCCCATCTAGAAAGTACAAGTGGAGCCCAATGAATTCTCAAAGAATTACCTCCTTATTGCTAGTCCTCACGACAGGCAGTTTAAATACATCCGAGGCAAGGATCCGCCTGACATCAAGAATCAAATAGCTGTTGGAATGGCCGTAAGTTCTCATCTGGAGACTATTTTAGTGGTGAATTTTATCTGGAACGAAACAAATTTTGATACGTTGCAGCCTTGCAGGTGTATCCTTCAGTTCTGGGTGACGATAATCCTAGGTTGTACATCTACGCCACTGTAAGTCCATACCACTACAATATACTTAAACAGTCTGATTGGAAACCATAAATAGTACTTCCTCTCTAAAGAAATATAAGAGCGTTTATATCACTATTTTAGTGATCTAAACGCTTTTATATTAGTTTACAGAGGGAGTAGCATAGTTATTTCCTTGTCCGTCCGGACTGTTAGAATGAAGAATTCCACACATATGCCTGCAGAACGACGGCGGCGTGGATTCGCACTGCTTGAATCATGACTGCCCGTTCATTCAGACCAACAACCAGTTTGCACTTGGGACACAATTCAGGGACAGCGAATCCAAGGTTGGTGGTGACCTCTACTTCGTCACGGTTGCGTTGTACAGGCCGACCGGGCCGGCGGTGTGTTGGCTGGCTATAAACGATGTGGCCATCGGCTACTTCCCCTCGAGCATGTTCCCAGTGCCCTTCATCGAGAGCTTCCACAACGAGATGGGCGGACGGGTGCTGGACACGCGGCCGGGGGGCAGGCACACCGTGACGTGGATGGGCAGCGGCATGTTAGCCTCGGCGGGGGCCAACAACGCCGCCTCCATTGCCTACTACCTAGGCATCAACGACGACGGCGTCGATCAAGTTGATGATTTTCCTGTCAACAGCATCGTCACCACCCCCAAGTGCTACGATGTCAAGAACCTTGGACCAGATCTCAAACATCCAGGCAACGACGTCGCCTACGGCGGCCCCGGAGGATACTACTGCGATCAATAATTTATCAAGGCAAAAAAGAAAATAAAAAACAGTTTGCTACCGCTCACCATAGTCCTCGATGTCGTGCTGTTGTACTATAAATCCTGCAAATTCTATGTTGACACATGGGAGAGGAAAATGTGTGATTACTGTATTCATCTACATATCAGTGTTAAAACCCTGAACATCTAGTCTAAATATCATAGCTTATCTTGAGATAGCTTGTTTCTGCGGGGGAAGACTATCTTCTTCTATCTGTAAATCAAACAGGACAGGCATGGATCTGAAAATAAGGTGATAATTCTCATGCGACCCACCTAAGCAATAGTAATGATCAAGGCATGGATTTCAGTCACTTTCAGCATAGAAAATTAAGAGAAACAATAATCCATGGCAATGAAACAGCGAAAGGTGCTAGGTTTGTCACTTGTGATGCAGCAGTGAGTAATAAAGTAAGAAGGGAGTAAAGAAAGATGGATGCATTTTCTGAATCTCCCAAAATTAGCTGAATGCAAAAAAAAAAAAAAATGCTCTCTACCTGCTGCTTTTGGACATTAACCATACACACTCGAGAGGCAGAGGTAGAGATGATACGAAGATGTTGTACGTCTGAGTAACAGAGTTTTTTTTTCGAAAATTAGAGTAGTAGAGTTTTTTTTTTCAAAAATCTATCTAGTCCCTCCATTTATTTATACAAGGCCACTATGGGATATATGTTTTGCATCTATACAAGGCCACCAACAGTAATCGAGGAAAGAATTAATGATATTTCCTCGTACTAGTAACATGTTTAATACTTTCATGCATGCCATCATAATAACACTAGCTACTTCCTGCACTCAGTTTCCTTGCATGTATGTGTGCATATTAATGATCTAAATAAACGAAAAAAAGATTGACTTGCAAAGTGTGCATTAAATTTTATCTTGGTACCTGTAATATGAGTTTGTGGCCTTGTATATAAAAATGAAGGGAGTATTTATATATAAAAAGTGTTTGACGGGGTCACCAGAAAAAAGAGAATTTCTTAGAAAATTCCACAATAATCAGAAACATCCAGCCATTTATTAACAGCCATTAGATGTGTTCTAAGTGAAAATAATTACCCACCATTGTCATTGCCATTATGAGAAAAACCGTAACATTCACATACCTTTAATATCAATTCTACATAGGTGACGTGACATGCATAGGATTTTCCACACATTAAATACACTAAAAATTTACAGCCATTAGATGTGTTCTAAGTGAAAATAATTACCCACAGTTGCCATTGCCATTATGAGAAAAAACGTAACATTCACATACCTTTAATATCAATTCTACATTTTCCTCAAAAAAAAAATCAATTCTACATAGGTGACGTGACATGCATAGGATTTTCCACACACACGAAAAAAACTACAGGCCTGCGTGGGTGCCTTGGACAGTTGGACTTTCCTCCAAAAAAACAAAGCTGCATGTATGACGTCGGATGAGGAAAAAAAACATCCTTTTGTTATTCCATCTACCCTAACTTTTCCTCCTCACGCTGACGCTCTCGGTGCTGCCGCCGCCGTTCAGCCCTGCAAGGGTCTTTAGCTTCATCGATGGCAGGTAATGAAACATTAAGAGCTGCACTTACGAGGTTGCAATCTCACCTGATGCATGGATCCATAGATGAAGATATGTATATACTTGATGGTATTTGTACGTGTGTGATGGATGACTTGCCTTGATGTTTCTTGTGTGCGTAGTATGGCCCATGGAGGCTATTGCTTGGTGAAGTGGGACATAGTCCGTCGGCTAATGAACTGGGAGCTTAGAATCTTCAATCTAAATTACCGATGTGTGCCGATCTAAAATTTAGATGGCTTTCTCTCCAACAAACAGATCTAATGGGATTCCCTGGAAGAATATCTTCTTAGTATATTTCCGCACTGCAGCTTATGTGTCGATTGGTAACGGAGAGAGCTTTCTATCATGGCAGGATTAATCGACCAACAAGCTGTGTATGCCTAATACGGTGACGGATCTGCTCTTCGTGGCTTGCTCCTCTATTACCGAAAAAGGGTTTCCCCCCGCTTTGTATTACAAAGCAACAACACCGATACAGCCAGAAGAACAATGCTGGGACAAACAGTACAAGCATGCCCAAAAGAAAAACAAAAGAAAATCAAAAGAAAGAAATGCCGGCAGCACCGGAAGAACGAAAGCTGAAGTATCCCGCAACCGTTGCGCCCAACAGGGACATCCACCATGCTCCAATGCCATCGAGTCGCCGCGAACCAAGCAACACCTTCAAGAAGGACTGCGACGACGACGACGCTGCTGCCCGGACGAATCCTAGGATTTCTCCCGGTACACGGAGGGAAGCGGGCAAGAGGTACTCCCGACGCCCTTCAAGAAGGTTGATGGCGCCCGCAGGCGTCACCGCGTCGGTGCCGGGCGGACCCGAGAGGGATTTCACCCTACCCCTCATACCCACAACCCAGGACCAACCGGCGGCTCCACCATGCCAACCGCCCACTAACCTGCGCCACCACAGTCACGAGGGCACCACCGTCGTCTCTCCACCGCAGCCACGTGGGAGGGGACAACCTCCACGGCACAAGCCGTAGCAGACCGGACGCAGACGCGGGAGCACGCCGGACCCCCTGCCCAGCCGGGCCCAGATCGGGCCCGTTAAGCTCCTGCAGCCGCGCTGCAGCCGACGCAGTGCAGAGTCGCCGGTCCCAACGGCCGCATCCCTCCAGCCCAGCCGGAGGAGACCCGCCGGAGGCCAGACCAGCCCGCCCTGACCCAGATCGGGCCAAAAGGGCCCAGATCTGGGCCTGCAGGGCTCCGCCGGCCAACCCCCGCCGCCAGCCGCCACCGCCGCCAAAGGGCCGCGCCGCCGCCGAATCTGCGCCCGATGAACACCGGGGCACCGCCCGCCGAGGCACACCGTCGCCGGAAGCCGCCGCCTGAGCCGGGGAACCGCGAGGGGGAGAGGAAGAGGGCCGCCACCGCCGGCCTCGCCATGGCGCCGCGCGGGCAACGCCCGGCCACGCCAGCCGGCGGCAGCGGCGGCGGGAGGGGTGGGAGGAGGGGGCTGGGCGGTGAGGGGAGGAAGGGCCGGGCCGGTCGCCCCGCTCGGGGGGGGGGGGGGGGGGGGGGGTACGGGGTCGCCGGATCAGAATATCCTTGCTCCTCTATTCAGTGGTAAAACTAATTGATCAAGGATATTAACACTATTTATACCGCAGCTTTCAATCGGGTTCTTGGCATTCTGTAGTACGGTCATTCTCGATGTTTGATCGTGGAGCTAGGTACTTGTACTAAATGCTCCATCTATTTTTGTACAACATGTACAGCCTAAAATCTCTTGTCAGCATCGGCAATGCAAAACTAGATCGAGGAAGGATATGTAGCCGGTCAGCATTGTGTTCAACTACGTGAGTAAGACCATGGATACTGTCACATGTATTGGCATGCCTCGAAGATTCTTTTTTTAACATGTTTATACGTCCAGGTTGATGCTCAGTTAACACAAGCTTTTTTTTTCTACGAAAATGAAGGCAAGTTGATGTCGTTCTTCGTGTGATGTGTTTTCTTCTCTGCAGACATTAACACTACAGTAGTTGAACCAAACGGTGAGACGACGAGAACCTTGCTTTTATTTCATTTGATTATCATTAGACACTACATGCATAATATATAATTGTAAACCGGCCTAGCTTCCTCACTTAGCACAAATACATACGTCTCTATAGGAAGTTTAGGATCTGTTCTACCTCTCTGCATGTCAGCTTTCATATGATTTACCGAAAAAGGCTTTCGCCCCGCTTTATATATAAAGTATAGATCAACAGTATCCGGTACAACCGCACTCACCCACCACAAACGCGCACACACACCCAAGGCAGGATACATAGGCGCTGAGCGCAGCAACACACTCCCTAGCACTACAAGAGCCGCCGGGCGCTCCAGCCGTGAACATCGCGAAGAAGTGAAGCCGCATATGACGAACCGTGGGCTCCAAGGCGGTGCCTTCAGGAAGGATACGGTACCGGAGCGCCGCCACCGCCCGATCCGAGGATCAGAGTTTTTCCTGGAGCAACACGACGGGCAGTGATAGCCGCGACAACGCCTTCAAAAAGGGAGCGATCTTCGCCGTCGCCAGTCCGTCCGAAGATAGAGTAGGTTTTCACCCCGGCTAACACTCACCGCCCCCGAACGCCACACCCCGGCTACCACGCCGCCCACACAGCCGTGGTAGCCGGGCAGCACCGAGGCACGAGCTCTGCCCATGAGCACCGCGCCACCACCACCAGGGCCGCCGCCCCGGAATCCAAGACCTTGACACCAAGTCCCCTGAGCCCCACCGCTACCCCAACCGCAGAGACGGGCGGAAAGGGACCACCTTTCGCACCCCTGGCCGGACCACCTTTCATATGATTTACGACAAGCTCTACCATGTCGACATAATTCAAGCAATTAGTGTTCGAGGTAGAATACTACAGTTAGGATTTTCTGCATATGCATAGTCAGATACATTCTTTCGCATCAACGGGTGGATTTATTCTATTAGAAATTTGTGAGCTATGTAATGGTTTGTGTAAGCTATGCATCTTGACTTCATATTTTTAGTAGATGAAGCACAAGATCCACACCGAGATGATCATTTTTGATGGAATAGTGAAGAATCAGATCTATTATTCTATTACATATATCTTTAGTTGGTTACGATTTGCTGACGAAAAAGAAAGGAGGCCCACAAGTGTATATCATATATTGATTTATATGGTAATTAGTTCCACGTCAGCAATGGTGCTCTTCAGTACACGTTGAAGTTTATCACAAGTTCACAACCTTCACATCTTCACTGTTTTTGTCATACCATACGTTTGTACAGTGTGTGGTCATAATTTAGATCATTTATATGATGTTGCTCATCTTTCAGGTACAAAGTTTGTGCTATAGGCTATAGTTAGTCATCAATTGATTTTTTCAAGAGGAGTCTCTTCTTTGTTATAGTTACTTATCAGGTTCTAACATATAACTCACTCGGTCTAAGCCTTTTCCCATTACAACGCTCATGTGAAACTAGGACCAGCCCATAAATCTTTTTAGTCATCATAGTATTTACTACCAGAAGAATGAATTCGTACTTATTAGAAGAATGAATTTACGTCGATATATAAGTGACATGTGCACTGAATTCATATTTATTACTAGAAGAATGAATTTACATCAACAAGATATATAAGTGACATGTGTACTGAGATGTGTGAGAAACATCGCTGCACAAAGTGTCAAAGTATAGGTTTGGGCCAATTACATTCTATTCTAATATAAATTGACCTCACTCTTTTAATATTCTTGGCTGACAATATAGCTGTAGATTAATCCACCTTATTACAAACACACTTCCTTTGTTTAAGGTAGTATATGTAGCTAGGTCATTTAATGAAGGTCTGGTAGGTAAACAAATGGCTTATGCTTTTTTTCAAATGTTTTTATTCGTTTTGTTATAAGAAAATCACTTCAACCTCAAGATGTCCCTTTATCAAAGGAGGGAGGACTGTTCAATATCTTTCATCAAACGTAAGAAGGGGCTACACTTTAATGTACAAGTGCCATAAGTCGTAAAGGAGCACGACTATAGGAGAGAACTGGTCCAAGAGGAGTTGTTTATGCAAAGCAAGTTGGGAGGGGCTACAAAGATAGCTCCCTCGAACAAAATATTCCATGTCGTGAAGGAGCGATCCTGATCCTCAAAGGTAAAATTGTATCTCTCCACTTAAATATACCAGAATATATAGATGAAACCATGAATAAAGCTAGGCCCACGAATATTTGTTTTGATAGATAGAGCATAGAGTGAGTACTGATTTTTTTATGGAAACTAGTCAGCGTGCACGTGCAATGCACGTCTCAACTAATATTATATTCGTGTTACTCTACTCGGGTGACATGGGAAAACCCTACCAGCACCGCAAGACCATCCCCTGCTCCCTCGCTTCACCGCCGTCGGAGGGGGCGCCGACAAAGCCCACCTGTGCCCCAAGGAAGGTGAAGGCAGGGCATCCTTTTCCGCAGGCTGTTAGCTTGGCACAGGTCTCAAATAATCGGTGGAGCATGGCGGTCTGATGTTGTGTGCCGTGTGCTGCTCATAGGGAGGCGTCCCTCTCAGCAATAGTGCCACCCCTAGACGATGATGGGTGGCGGTGGTGGTCGCGCAGCTCCATGTGGGAGGGTCGTGGAAGCACCTATGTTGTCTGTGGGGGCGTAGTCCCAGCCCCAGTGGTGCCCGTCAGGACGCCCATTGGCGGCTTCTGCTTCTTCTTGCGTAGGTTGGATCCGCGTCTTGTGGGTGAGGCAACATTGGTGTGTCTGGAAGTGATGGTTTGGCGGAGGTAGGCAGGCAGTGGTCAGACTCAGGTCTCCACTCCGGTCGACGACGATGCTTAATTGTTTCACCTTCTGTTTTAAAATAAATGGTAATGAAAATAATACAAGTCCGCTTTTGCCCACCTTGGTCACTGACAAAAATAAGAATTCTCATAGAAAAGATATTCTAATACTAATAAAGATATTACAAATCGACCTAACATTTAAATGAATCATCGTATGCATAGAGCACTGGCACCTAATTATCTCAGTTTTTTATATGTTTAATCAATTGTTATAAAGCGTAGGCATCTTCAGTCTCGATGTAGTTGAGAATGTGAAAAAAAACGACTTCCTTCAATTTATTTATTTATTGCGAAAAGGCCTAGGATTATTGAGTACTCTGTATTAAGTAACACACATCCATACAAACCCAAGTTGTAAAAACAGGAATGCTTGTAAGGAAGTAGAAGAAAGAACCGTGAAAACGTTCGGCATTGTTTGGAGAGGAGCGATACTCTCGATGGTATTCCGAGCAAGGTATGGCAGATCCCAACGATGGTTCTTCTGCTCTGCAGAGAACCGGCTCAGGCGCCAACTAAGCCGCCGCGCTCGCTTCGTCCTTATTTCTCAGACGATGAAATTGAACATGTCGTCGCCACCGCGCTCGCTTCGTCCACAGAAAATGATTCCATGCACGTGAAAAGGTCGTCAGGTCTCATGTTGCATATCCCTATAGAAAACTGAAGAAAAACCAAACCTCCTGCACGCTCCATCCATACAGTCAATGCATGTGCGTGCGCGCAGGTCACAACCACGAAGAGAAGAGGTTATAAAGTCAATGCACCGAAGTTGTGTGCATGCTCCTGTTTTTGTCCTATGTACTCGCCGCCGGCAGCGCCGTAGGAATGGGCGTGTGCGGGCGCCTGCTGCACGCTGACGCAGGTGGACAGGGACCCAGAGCCCATGGACAACGTCAGCGAGTGCAGGAGCGCACCAGGGTTGCCATGGCTGGCCGGCATGATGGCTCCTTGGTCGTCCTCGCCGTTGCCGGTGTCCACGTCGTAGAGGTCTCCTGTAGGCGCCATCCATGGCCTCCTGCTGCCATGCGCTGCCGCGACAGTCGCCGTGGCCTCCTGCCGTCGTGCGCGCTCGTCATGGCCTCCTGCCGCTGATCGTCGTCGCCACTTGCTGGTCCGCTCGGTTCGGCCCGGTTTGGAGCGCCGCCGGTCTAGTCACGGAAAACAGGACTGCCAGGCTAGTCAGACCGGCACGGACCGTCTCCACCCTGATCTGATAGCGTGTCGAATCGGAGGCCGCGGCAACTCCGGTATCCCAGACGGCGGCGACAGAGGTGGTGTGTGTAGCGTGTCCTTTGCAGAGGCAATGGCGGATAGTGCGAGGGATTAGAGAAGATATGTTTTCAGCCGAGGAATAACAGGAAGGGACGACGAAGTAGATAGGGAGGGCACATGAAGGGATGAAGGGGCATGTTTCGACGCCGATAGCATCCGACGCGGGGTGGGAAGAGATCAATTAGGTTGAGTGGCTTTCTCTTTTAGCTGATACTAATAATTAGATGCTCCGGCAACAAAAAAGGATAATAATAATTAGATAACAATTACATATGGTATAGGAGTAATAATTATCGAAGATTTGGTGGGATGCTTGAGCGGAAGTTGCCGAAGCAGACGTATAAAATATTGGTCCGCCGGTGGAGCAGTCCGCCTTCAGTAATTGCTAATTGCACCCTTTGATATCTCATCAGATTAATCTGATCTGTTAGATTTCATTAATTTAGATGATCAAACGGTGATAATTAATCGGTGTACACTTAACGGGTTATCTTTAAAAAAGAAAATGTTTGCCTGTTTAATAGTAGTAGAGATAGGTACGTGTACAACAAAGCTAGGAGTTGGAGCAAGGAGATTGACGGCGGCGCGAGCAGGGCTGCCTCAGAAATTCGGATCGAGAGGTTTGAGCGAGGACCGGACGGCCAAAGGTGGAGGTCTCCAGTTGGAGCGAGATCGCGGTAATTATTGTGTAATTATTAGATCATGATAATTATTGCTAATGAATTATGATTAAAATAGGCCCAGGTTGGTAAGTTTTGCGTAATTATAATGGCGTAGATTATGGTAATTATTAGTAATTGATTTTGGTAAATGTTATTGGTAATTGTTTTTGGTAAATGATGTGATACAACATTGAGGCAATCCGGTCCATTGAGAGATGACAGATGTATGGCTGAGATGTAATGTTTCTGTCACAACTCGATTGTTTAATAGTAGTAGTAGATTTATTGACACATAATTTTAACAAACCTTAATGTTAAAGATCTATAATAACAAACATAAATTATTATTTTTTTAAATTTCTTCTTGCGCACACGAATTAAAGATGTATCTCGCCCATGTGACATTGTATTTAGCATAAATTTGTGATGGCCATAGAACTTTATTATTCCAGCCACGTATAATTAAGTAAGTATATCTATATGCAAACATAATTTTTATTCCAAGAACTTGCGACACACTAAAGATGGTCCCTCGCATTGCGGGGGGCACTTAAAGATAAAACTATGTTTCTAGCTAAGAGAAAACCATGTTTCTAGAGGTCTTATATTTGTAAATTACATCACATTTGGTTCAAATTTTGCTAGAAAAATAAAATAATATGTTCTCACTATTGAACTTCACAAAATCTTGCCCGCGCATCGAGCGGGTCACTTTGCTAGTTATATTAAAATAGTATTTTTTTGACTACAATCTCCAAAACACAAGTGGCAAGGAATTGCACCAACAGTCTGCCTAATTGAAGAACAATCCCTACTAGTTATGTGCATGTAAATTAACGGACTGACTAATTAACTAATTGCATTAATGACTCGGTTTTAAAATGATTTGGTGCAAAAGATTCCTAAATGGACATAAATTAATTGTCTGGCTAATCAATTGCATTAATTGTTTGGTTTTAGAATTGACTCAACGTTCGGTTTCCAAATTGTTTTCGAACGACAATGTACGGATTCTCCTTTAATACTACTCCCTCCGTTCCTAAATATAAGTCTTTTTAGAGATTTGACTACAAACTAGATACGGATGTATATAGACATATTTCAGAGGGTGGATTCACCCATTTTACTTCATATGTAGTCTATAGTGGAATTTCTAAAAAGACTTATATTTAGGAACGGAGGGAGTAGTAGAGATTCGACCCGGTTAATTGATTGCCTAATTAATTAACTGTTTGCCTAGTTGAAAAATTCAATAATGCTACTCCCTCCGTCTAGGTGTGTGATTCATCTTATGAAAACCAAATAATCCCAAAACACTTACTCCCTAAGTCCGGTGAAGAGTGTACATCTAGCTTCAAAATTTGTCCACAAAAGAGTGTACTTTTATCTTCCCAATGCATTTTAAAGTAGAAAAAAATGTTGGAAATATGCCCTAGAGGCAATAATAAAAGGATTATTATTATATTTCCTTGTTCATGATAATTGTCTTTTATTCATGCTATAATTGTATTATCCGGAAATCGTAATGCACGTGTGAATACATAGACCACAACATGTCCCTAGTGAGCCTCTAGTTGACTAGCTCGTTGATCAACAGATAGTCATGGTTTCCTGACTATGGACATTGGATGTCAATGATAACGGGATCACATCATTAGGAGAATGATGTGATGGACAAGACCCAATCCTAAGCATAGCGCAAAGATCGTGTAGTTCGTTTGCTAGAGCTTTTCCAATGTCAAGTATCTTTTCCTTAGACCATGAGATCGTGTAACTCCCGGACACTGTAGGAGTGCTTTGGGTGTACCAAACGTCACAACGTAACTGGGTGACTATAAAGGTATGCTACGGGTATCTCCGAAAGTGTCTGTTGAGTTGACACGGATCGAGACTGGGATTTGTCACTCCGTATGACGGAGAGGTATCTCTGGGCCCACTCGGTAATGCGTCATCATAATGAGCTCAAAGTGACCAAGTGTCTGGTCACGGGATCATGCATCACGGTACGAGTAAACTGACTTGCCGGTAACGAGATTGAACAAGGTATTGGGATACCGACGATCGAATCTCGGGCAAGTAACGTACCGATTGACAAAGGGAATTGTATATGGGGTTGTTTGAATCCTCAACATCATGGTTCATCCGATGAGATCATCGAGGAGCATGTGGGAGCCAACATGGGTATCCAGATCCCGCTGTTGGTTATTGACCGGAGAGCCGTCTCGGTCATGTCTACGTGTCAGGGTCTACACACTTAAGGTTCGGTGACGCTAGGGTTGTAGAGATATGAGTATGCGGCAAACCGAAAGTTGTTCGAAGTCCCGGATGAGATCCCGGACGTCACGAGGATTTCCGAAATGGTCCGAAGGTAAAGAATTATATAAGGGAAATCGAGTTTCGGCCATTGGGAAAGTTTCGAGGGTCATCGGTATTGTACGGGGACCACTGGAAGGGTCCCGGGGGTCCACCGGGTGGGGCCACCCATCCCGGAGGGCCCCATGGGCTGAAGTGGGAGGGGAACCAGCCCCTGGTGGGCTGGTGCGCCCCCCTGGGGCCCCCTCTGCGCCTAGGGTTGGGAACCCTAGGGGAGGGGGCACCTCCACTTGCCTTGGGGGGCACTCCACCCCCCTGGCCGCCGCCCCCCTTGGGAGATCCCATCTCCAGCCCCCCCCCCCTTGGGGGCCTATATAAAGAGGGGGGTGGGAGGGCAGCCGGACCCTGACACCTAGCGCCTCCCTCCCCCCTTGCTACACCTCCTCCTCCCGCGAAAGCTTGGCAAAGCCCTGCCAAAACCCTGTTGCATCCACCACCAAGCCGTCGTGCTGCTGGATCTTCATCAACCTCTCCTTCCCCCTTGCTGAATCAAGAAGGAGGAGACGTCACGCTGACCGTACGTGTGTTGAACGCGGAGGTGCCGTCCGTTCGGCACTAGGATCTCCGGTGATTTGGATCACGACGAGTACGACTCCCTCAACCCCGTTCTCTTGAACGCTTCCGCTCGCGATCTACAAGGGTATGTAGATGCACTCCCCTCTATTGTTGCTAGATGAACTCATAGATTGATCTTGGTGAACGTAGGAATTTTTTTATTTTATGCAACGTTCCCCAACAGCGGCATCATGAGCGAGGTCTGTGCGTAGTTCTCTATCGCACGAGTAGAACACAATTTGTTGTGGGCGTAGATGTTGTCAACTTTCTTGCCGCTACTAGTCTTATTTTGCTTCAGCGGTATTGTGGGATGAAGCGGCCCGGACCAACCTTACATGTACGCTTACATGAGACAGGTTCCACCGACTGACATGCACTAGTTGCATAAGGTGGCTAGCGGGTGTCTGTCTCTCCCACTTTAGTTGGAGCGGATTCGATGAAAAGGGTTCTTATGAAGGGTAAATAGAAGTTGACAAATCACGTTATGGTTATTCGTAGGTAAGAAAACGTTCTTGCTAGAATCCTATTGCAGCCACGTAAAAGATGCATCAACAATTAGAGGACGTCTAACTTGTTTTTGCAGCAATTGCTTTGTGATGTGATATGGCCAAAAGTTATGATGAATGTTGAATGATATATTTTGATGTATGAGATCATGTTCTTGTAATAGGAATCACGACTTGCATGTCGATGAGTATGACAACCGGCAGGAGCCATAGGAGTTGTCTTAATTATTGTATGACCTGCGTGTCAATAATTTAACGCCATGTAATTACTTTACTTTATTGCTAAACCATTAGCTATAGTAATAGAAGTAATAGTTGGCGAGCAACTTCATGGAGACACGATGCTGGAGATCATGATGATGGAGATCATGGTGTCATGCCGGTGCGAAGATGATCATGGAGCCCCGAAGATGGAGATCAAAGGAGCTATATGATATTGGCCATATCATGTCACTACTATTTAATTGTATGTGATGTTTATTATGTTTATGCATCTTGTTTACTTAGAATGACGGTAGTAAATAAGATGATCCCTCATAATAATTTCAAGAAAGTATTCCCGCTAACTGTGCGCCGTTGCTAAAGTTCGTCATTTCGAAGCACCACGTGATGATCGGGTGTGATAGATTCCTACGTTCACATACAACGGGTGTAAGACAGTTTTACACATGCAAAACACTTAGGTTAACTTGACGAGCCTAGCATGTACAGACATGGCCTCGGAACACAGAGACCGAAAGGTCGAACATGAGTCATATGGAAGATACGATCAACATGGAGATGTTCACCGATAATGACTAGCCCGTCTCACGTGATGATCGGACACGGCCTAGTCGACTCGGATCATGTAACAATTAGATGACTAGAGGGATGTCAAATCTGAGTGGGAGTTCATTAAATAATTTGATTAGATGAACTTAATTATCATAAACTTAGTCTAAAAATCTTTGCAAATATGTCTTGTAGATCAAATGGCCAACGCTCATGTCAACATGAACTTCAACGCATTCCTAGAGAAAACCAAGCTGAAAGATGATGGCAGCAACTATACGGACTGGGTCCGGAACCTGAGGATCATCCTCATAGCTGCCAAGAAAGCATATGTCCTAGAAGGACCGCTAGGTGAAGCACCCATCCCAGAGAATCAAGACATTATGAACACTTGGCAGTCACGTGCTGATGATTACTCCCTCGTTCAGTGCGGCATGCTTTACAGCTTAGAACCGGGGCTCCAAAAGCGTTTTGAGCAACACGGAGCCTATGAGATGTTCGAGGAGCTAAAAATGGTTTTCCAAGCTCATGCCTGGGTCGAGAGATATGAAGTCTCCGACAAATTCTATAGCTGTAAGATGGAGGAAAACAGTTCTTTCAGTGAGCACATACTCAAAATGTCTGGGTTGCACAACCGCCTGTCACAGCTGGACATTAACCTCCCGGACGAGGCGGTCATTGACAGAATCCTTCAGTCGCTCCCACCGAACTACAAGAGCTTTGTGATGAACTACAATATGCAGGGGATGGTGAAAACTATTCCTGAAGTATTTTCAATGCTGAAGTCAGTAGAGGTAGAAATCAAGAAGGAACATCAAGTGTTGATGGTCAATAAAACCACTAAATTCAAGGAGGGCAAGGGTAAGAAGAACTTCAAGAAGGACGGCAAGGATGTTGCCGCACCCGGTAAGCCAGTTGCCGGGAAGAAGTCAAAGAATGGACCCAAGCCTGAGACTGAGTGCTTTTATTGCAAAGGAAAGGGTCACTGGAAGCGGAACTGCCCCAAATACTTAGCGGATAAGAAGGCCGGCAACACTAAAGGTATATGTGATATACATGTAATTGATGTGTACCTTACCAGTACTCGTAGTAACTCCTGGGTATTTGATACTGGTGCCGTTGCTCACATTTGTAACTCACAGCATGAGCTGCGGAATAAGCGGAGACTGGCGAAGGACGAGGTGATGATGCGCGTCGGGAATGGTTCCAAGGTCGATGTGATCGCCGTCGGCACGCTACCTCTACATTTACCCACGGGATTAGTTACGAACCTCAATAATTGTTATTTAGTGCCAAGTTTGAGCATGAACATTGTATCTGGATCTCGTTTAATATGAGATGGCTACTCATTTAAATCCGAGAATAATGGTTGTTCTATTTATATGAGAGATATGTTTTATGGTCATGCCCCGATGGTCAATGGTTTATTCTTAATGAATGTCAAACGTAATGTTACACATATTCATAGTGTGAAAACCAAAAGATGTAAAGTTGATAACGATAGTCCCACATACTTGTGGCACTGCCGCCTTGGTCACATTGGTGTCAAGCGCATGAAGAAGCTCCATGCTAATGGACTTTTAGAGTCTCTCGATTATGAATCATTTGACACATGCGAACCATGCCTCATGGGCAAAATGACCAAGACTCCGTTCTCCGGAACAATGGAGCGAGCAACCAACTTATTGGAGATCATACATACTGATGTGTGTGGTCCAATGAGCGTTGAGGCTCGCGGAGGATATCGTTATGTTCTCACTCTCACTGATGACTTGAGTAGATATGGGTATGTCTACTTGATGAAACACAAGTCTGAGACCTTTGAAAAGTTCAAGGAATTTCATAATGAGGTAGAGAATCAACGTGACCGAAAGATAAAGTTCTTACGATCAGATCGTGGAGGAGAATATTTAAGTCACGAA
This sequence comes from Triticum timopheevii, assembly GCA_963921465.1. Lineage (NCBI taxonomy): Eukaryota > Viridiplantae > Streptophyta > Magnoliopsida > Poales > Poaceae > Triticum > Triticum timopheevii. The sequence continues at coordinate 522,122,108 of OY997270.1, forward strand.
TTTGGTACGCACTTAAGGAAATGTGGAATCATTTCACAACTCACGCCGCCTGGAACACCTCAGCGTAACGGTGTGTCCGAACGTCGTAATCGCACTCTATTGGATATGGTGCGATCTATGATGTCTCTTACCGATTTACCGCTATCATTTTGGGGATACGCTCTAGAGACAGCTACATTCACTTTAAATAGGGCTCCGTCTAAATCCGTTGAGACGACACCGTATGAATTATGGTTTGGGAAGAAACCTAAGTCGTCGTTTCTAAAAGTTTGGGGATGCGATGCTTATGTCAAGAAACTTCAACCTGAAAAGCTCCAACCCAAGTCGGAAAAATGCGTCTTCATAGGATACCCTAAGGAAACCATTGGGTATACCTTCTACCTTAGATCCGAAGGCAAGATCTTTGTTGCCAAGAATGGATCCTTTCTGGAAAAAGAGTTTCTCTTGAAAGGAGTAAGTGGGAGGAAAGTAGAACTCGATGAAGTACTACCTCTTGAACCGGAAAGTAGTGCAGCTCAGGAAAATGTTCCTGTGGTGCCTACACCGACTGGAGAGGATGTTAATGATGATGATCAAGGTACTTCGGATCAAGTTGCTACTGAACTTCGTAGGTCCACAAGGACACGTTCCACACCAGAGTGGTATGGCAACCCTGTCCTGGAAATCATGTTGTTAGACAACGGTGAACCTTCGAACTATGAAGAAGCGATGGCTTGCCCAGATTCCAACAAATGGCTTGAAGCCATGCAGTCCGAGATAGAATCCATGTATGAAAACAAAGAATGGACTTTGACAGACTTGCCCGATGATTGGCGAGCGATAGAAAACAAATGGATCTTTAAGAAGAAGACGGGCGCGAATGGTAATATTACCATCTATAAAGCTCAACTTGTCGCTAAGGGTTATCGCAAGTTCAAGGGGTTGACTACGATGAGACTTTCTCTCCCGTAGCGAAGCTGAAGTCCGTCCGAATCATGTTAGCAATTGCCGCATACTATGATTATGAGATATGGCAGATGGACGTCAAAACAGCATTCCTTAACGGACATCTTAAGGAAGAACTGTATATGATGCAGCCGGAGGGTTTTGTCGATCCTAAGAATGCTAACAAGGTATGCAAGCTCCAGCGATCCATTTATGGGCTGGTGCAAGCATCTCGGAGTTGGAACATTCGCTTTGATGAGATGATCAAAGCGTTTGGGTTTATGCAGACTTATGGAGAAGCCCGCGTTTACAAGAAAGTGAGTGGGAGCTCTGCAGCATTTATCATATTATTGTTGGAAATATGCCCTAGAGGCAATAATAAAAGCATTATTATTATATTTACTTGTTCATGATAATTGTCTTTATTCATGCTATAATTGTATTATCCGGAAATCGTAATACATGTGTGAATAATAGACACCAACATGTCCCTAGTAAACCTCTAGTTGACTAGCTCGTTGATCAACAGATAGTCATGGTTTCCTGACTATGGACATTGGATGTCATTGATGACGAGATCACATCATTAGGAGAATGATGTGATGGACAAGACCCAATCCTAAACATAGCACAAGATTGTATAGTTTGTTTGCTAGAGTTTTCCAATGTCAAAGTATCTTTTCCTTAGACCATGAGATCGTGTAACTCCCGGATACCGTAGGAGTACTTTGGGTGTGCCAAACGTCACAATGTAACTGGGTGACTATAAAGGTATACTACGGGTATCTCCGAAAGTGTCTGTTGGGTTGACATGGATCAAGACTGGGATTTGTCACTCCGTGTGACGGAGAGGTATCACTGGGCCCACTCGGTAATGCATCATCATAATGAGCTCAAAGTGACCAAGTGTCTGGTCACGGGATCATGCATTACGGTACGAGTAAAGTGACTTGCCGGTAACGAGATTGAACGAGGTATTGGGATACCGACGATCGAATCTCGGGCAAGTAACATATCGATTGACAAAGGGAATTGTATACGGGGTTGTTTGAATCCTCGACATCGTGGTTCATCCGATGAGATCATCGTGGAGCATGTGGGAGCCAACATGGGTATCCAGATCCCGCTGTTGGTTATTGACCGGAGAGTGATCTCGGTCATGTCTACATGTCTCCCGAACCCGTAGGGTCTACACACTTAAGGTTCGGTGACACTAGGGTTGTGAAGATATGTATATGCAGTAACCCGAATGTTGTTCGGAGTCCCGGATGAGATCCCGGACGTCACGAGGAGTTCCGGAATGGTCCGGAGGTAAAGAATTATATATAGGAAGTGCTGTTTCGGCCATCGGGACAAGTTTCGGGGTCACCGGTATTGTACCGGGACCACCGGAAGGGTCCCGGGGGTCCACCGGGTGGGGCCACCTATCCCGGGGGGGCCCATGGGCTGAAGTGGGAGGGAACCCAGCCCAAAGTGGGCTGGGGCGCCACTCCCCTAGGGCCCATGCGGCTAGGGTTGAGGGGAAACCCTAAATGGGGCGCCCCCTTGCTTGGGGGGCAAGCCCCCCACCCTTGGCCGCCGCCCCCCTAGGAGATTCCATCTCCTAGGGCCGGCGCCCCCCCTTAGCACCCCTATATATAGTGGGGGAGAGGAGGGACTTGATAGACCAGCCCCTGGCGCCTCCCTCTCTCCCCGTTACGTCTCTCTCTCTCGTAGTATAGGCGAAGCCCTGCTACTGTGACGCCCTGCATCCACCACCACGCCGTCGTGCTGCTGGATCTTCATCAACCTCTCCTTCCCCTTGCTGGATCAAGAAGGAGGAGACGTCTCCCGTCCCGTACGTGTGTTGAACACGGAGGTGCCGTCCGTTCGGCGCTTGGTCATCGGTGATTTGGATCATGTCGTGTTCGACTACATCATCCCCGTTCTTTGAACGCTTCCGCTCGTGATCTACAAGGTACGTAGATGCATCCGATGACTCGTTGCTAGATGAACTCCTAGATGGATCTTGGTGAAACGAGTAGGAAAATTTTTGTTTTCTGCAACATTCCCCAACAGTGGTATCAGAGCCAGGTTTATGCGTAGTTCTTCTTGCACGAGTAGAACACAATTTGTTGTGGGCATAGATGTTGTCAACTTTCTTGCCGCTACTAGTCTTATCTTGCTTCAACGGTATTGTGGGATGAAGCAACCCGGACCAACCTAACACGTACGCTTACGTGAGACCGGTTCCACCGACTAACATGCACTAGTTGCATAAGGTGGCTGGCGGGTGTCTGTCTCTCCTACTTTAGTTGGAGCGGATTCGATGAAAAGGGTCCTTATGAAGGGTAAATAGAAGTTGATAAATCACGTTATGGTTTCACGTAGGTAAGAAAACGTTCTTGCTAGAACCCTACTTCAGCCATGTAAAACATGCAACAACAATTAGAGGACGTCTAACTTGTTTTTGCAGCAAGTGCTTTGTGATATGATATGGCCAAAGTTGTGTTGAATGATGAATGATCTATATGTGATGTATGAGATGTTCATGCTATTGTAATAGGAATCACGACTTGCATGTCGATGAGTATGACAACCGGCAGGAGCCATAGGAGTTTTCTTTATTTTTTTGTATGACCTGCGTGTCATTGAGAAATGCCATGTAAATTACTTTACTTTATTGCTAAACGCGTTAGCCATAGTAGTAGAAGTAATAGTTGGCAAGCAACTTCATGGAGACACGATGATGGGGATCATGATGATGGAGATCATGGTGTCAAGTCGGTGACAAGATGATCATGGAGCCCCAAGATGGAGATCAAAGGAGCTATGTGATATTGGCCATATCATGTCACTAATATTATTTGATTGCATTTGATGTTTATCATGTTTTGCATCTTGTTTACTTAGAACGACGGTAGTAAATAAGATGATCCCTCATAATAATTTCAAGAAAGTGTTCCCCCTAACTGTGCACCATTGCGACAGTTCGTTGTTTCAATGCACCACGTGATGATCGGGTGTTTGATTCAAAACGTTCACATACAACGGGTGTAAGACAGATTTACACATGCAAACACTTAGGTTGACTTGATGAGCCTAGCATGTGTATAGACATGGCATCGGAACACAGAAGACTGAAAGGTCGAGCATGAGTCGTATAGAAGATACGATCAACATGAAGATGTTCACCGACGTTGACTAGTCCGTCTCACGTGATGATCGGACACGGCCTAGTTGACTCGGATCATGTTATACTTAGATGACTAGAAGAGGGATGTCTATCTAAGTGGGAGTTCATTAAATAATTTGATTAGATGAACTTAATTATCATGAACTTAGTCTAAAATCTTTACAATATGTCTTGTAGATCAAATGGCCAATGTAGTCCTCAACTTCAACGCGTTCCTAGAGAAAACTAAGCTGAAAGACGATGGCAGCAACTATGCGGACTGGGTCCGGAACCTGAGGATCATCCTCATAGCTGCCAAGAAAGATTATGTCCTACAAGCACCGCTGGGTGACGCACCTGTTCTCCCTGCAGAACAAGACGTTATGAACGCTTGGCAGGCACGTACCGATGACTACTCTCTCGTTCAGTGCGGCATGCTTTACAGCCTAGAGCCGGGGTTCCAAAAGCGTTTCGAGAGACATGGAGCATATGAGATGTTCGAAGAGCTGAAAATGGTTTTCCAAGCTCATGCCCGGGTCGAGAGATATGAAGTCTCCGACAAATTCTTCAGCTGTAACATGGAGGACAATAGTTCTGTCAGTGAGCACATACTCACTATGTATGGGTTACATAACCGCTTGACTCAGCTGGGAGTTAATCTCCCGGATGATGCGGTCATTGACAGAATCCTCCAGTCGCTTCCACCGAGCTACAAGAGCTTTGTGATGAACTTCAATATGCAGGGAATGGAAAAGACCATTCCTGAGGTATTTGCAATGCTGAAATCAGCAGAGGTAGAAGTCAAGAAGGAACATCAAGTGTTGATGGTCAATAAAACCACTAAGTTCAAGAAGGGCAAGGGTAAACAGAACTTCAAGAAGGACGGCAAGGGAGTTGCCGCGCCCGGCAAGCAAGCTGCCGGGAAGAAGCCAAAGCATGGACCCAAGCCCGAGACCGAGTGCTTTTATTGTAAGGGAAGTGGTCACTGGAAGCGGAACTGCCCCAAATACTTAGCGGACAAGAAGGCCGGCAAAACAAAAGGTATATATGATATACATGTAATTGATGTGTACCTTACTAGTACCCGTAGTAGCTCCTGGGTATTTGATACCGGTGCAGTTGCTCACATTTGTAACTCAAAACAGGGGCTGCGGAATAAGCGGAGACTGGCAAAGGACGAGGTGACGATGCGCGTCGGGAATGGTTCCAAGGTCAATGTGATCGCCGTCGGCACGCTACCTCTATGTTTACCTTCGGGATTAGTTTTAAACCTTAATAATTGTTATTTAGTGCCAGCTTTGAGCATGAACATTGTATCGGGATCTCATTTAATTCGAGATGGCTACTCATTTAAATCCGAGAATAATGGTTGTTCTATTTATATGAGAGATATGTTTTATGGTCATGCTCCTATGGTGAATGGTTTATTCTTAATGAATCTCGAGCGTAATGCTACACATATTCATAGTGTGAGTACCAAAAGATGTAAAGTTGATAATGATAGTCCCACATACTTGTGGCACTACCGCCTTGGTCACATAGGTGTCAAACGCATGAAGAAGCTCCATGCAGATGGACTTTTAGAGTCTCTTGATTACGAATCATTTGACACGTGCGAACCATGCCTCATGGGTAAGATGACCAAGACTCCGTTCTCAGGAACAATGGAGCGAGCAACCAACTTATTGGAAATCATACATACTGATGTGTGCGGTCCAATGAGTGTTGAGGCTCGCGGTGGCTATCGTTATGTTCTCACCCTCACCGATGATTTGAGTAGATATGGGTATATCTACCTAATGAAACACAAGTCTGAAACCTTTGAAAAGTTCAAGGAATTTCAGAGTGAGGTTGAGAATCAACGTGACAGGAAAATCAAGTTTCTACGATCAGATCGTGGAGGAGAATACTTGAGTCACGAATTTGGCACACACTTAAGAAAATGTGGAATAGTTTCACAACTCACGCCGCCTGGAACACCTCAGCGTAATGGTGTGTCCGAACGTTGTAATCGCACTCTATTAGATATGGTGCGATTTATGATGTCTCTTACCGATTTACCGCTATCTTTTTGGGGCTATGCTTTAGAGACTGCTGCATTCACTTTAAATAGGGCTCCGTCGAAATCCGTTGAGACGGCACCGTTTGAATTATGGTTTGGTAAGAATCCTAAGTTGTCATTTCTGAAAATTTGGGGATGCGATGCTTATGTCAAGAAACTTCAACCTGAAAAGCTCGAACCCAAGTCGGAAAAATGCGTCTTCATGGGATACCCTAAAGAAACTGTTGGGTATACTTTCTACCTTAGATCCGAAGGCAAGATCTTTGTTGCCAAGAATGGATTCTTTCTAGAGAAAGAGTTTCTCTCGAAAGAAGTAAGTGGGAGGAAAGTAGAACTTGATGAAGTGTTACCTCTTGAACCGGAAAATGGCACAACTCAAGAAAATGTTCCTGAGGTGCCTGCACCTACTAGAGAGGAAGTTATTGATGATGATCAAGATACTTCTGATCAAGCTCCTACTGAAATTCGAAGGTCCATAAGGACACGTTCCGCACTAGAGTGGTACGGCAACCCTGTCTTGGAAATCATGTTGTTAGACAACGGTGAACCTTCGAACTATGAAGAAGCGATGGCGGGCCCGGATTCCGACAAATGGCTAGAAGCCATGAAATCCGAGATAGGATCCATGTACGAAAACGAAGTATGGACTTTGACTGACTTGCCCGTTGAGCGGCGAGGCATAGAAAATAAATGGATCTTTAAGAGGAAGACAGACGCGGATGGTAATGTGACCATCTATAAAGCTCGGCTTGTCGCTAAGGGTTATCGACAAGTTCAAGGGGTTGACTACGATGAGACTTTCTCACCGGTAGCGAAGCTGAAGTCCGTCCGAATCATGTTAGCAATTGCCGCATTCTACGATTATGAAATATGGCAAATGGACGTCAAAACGGCATTCCTTAATGGTTTCCTTAAGGAAGAATTGTATATGATGCAGCCGGAAGGTTTTGTCGATCCTAAGAATGCTGACAAGGTGTGCAAGCTCCAACGCTCGATTTATGGGCTGGTGCAAGCATCTCGGAGTTGGAACATTGGCTTTGATGAGATGATCAAAGCGTTTGGGTTTACGCAGACTTATGGAGAAGCCTGCGTTTACAAGAAAGTGAGTGGGAGCTCTGTAGCATTTCTCATATTACATGTAGATGACATACTTTTGATGGGAAATGATATAGAACTCTTGGACAACATCAAGGCCTATTTGAATAAGAGTTTTTCAATGAAGGACCTTGGAGAAGCTGCTTATATATTAGGCATCAAGATCTATAGAGATAGATCAAGACGCCTCATAGGTCTTTCACAAAGCACATACCTTGATAAGATATTGAAGAAGTTCAATATGGATCAATCTAAGAAGGGGTTCTTGCCTGTGTTACAAGGTGTGAAATTGAGCTCAGCTCAATGTCCGACCACGGCAGAAGATATAGAAGAGATGAGTGTCATCCCCTATGCCTCAGCCATAGGTTCTATTATGTATGCCATGCTGTGTACCAGACCTGATGTAAACCTTGCCGTAAGTTTGGTAGGAAGGTACCAAAGTAATCCCGGCAAGGAACACTGGACAGCGGTCAAGAATATCCTGAAGTACCTGAAAAGGACAAAGGAAATGTTTCTCGTTTATGGAGGTGACGAAGAGCTCGTCTTAAAGGGTTACGTCGACGCCAGCTTCGACACAGATCTGGATGACTCTAAGTCACAAATTGAATACGTGTATATTTTGAATGGTGGGGCAGTAAGCTGGTGCAGTTGCAAGTAGAGCGTCGTGGCGGGATCTACATGTGAAGCGGAGTACATGGCAGCCTCGGAGGCAGCACGTGAAGCAATATGGGTGAAGGAGTTCATCACCGACCTAGGAGTCATACCCAATGCGTCGGGGCCGATCAAGCTCTTCTGTGACAACACTGGAGCTATTGCTCTTGCAAAGGAGCCCAGGTTTCACAAGAAGACAAGGCACATCAAGCGTCGCTTCAACTCCATTCATGAAAATGTTCAAGATGGAGACATAGAGATTTGTAAAGTACATACGGACCTGAATGTAGCGGATCCGTTGACTAAACCTCTCCCTAGAGCAAAACATGATCAACACCAGAATTCCATGGGTGTTCGATTCATCACAGTGTAACTAGATTATTGACTCTATTGCAAGTGGGAGACTGTTGGAAATATGCCCTAGAGGCAATAATAAAAGCATTATTATTATATTTCCTTGTTCATGATAATTGTCTTTATTCATGCTATAATTGTATTATCCGGAAATCGTAATACATGTGTGAATAATAGACACCAACATGTCCCTAGTAAACCTCTAGTTGACTAGCTCGTTGATCAACAGATAGTCATGGTTTCCTGACTATGGACATTGGATGTCATTGATGACGAGATCACATCATTAGGAGAATGATGTGATGGACAAGACCCAATCCTAAACATAGCACAAGATCGTATAGTTCGTTTGCTAGAGTTTTCCAATGTCAAAGTATCTTTTCCTTAGACCATGAGATCGTGTAACTCCTGGATACCGTAGGAGTGCTTTGGGTGTGCCAAACGTCACAACGTAACTGGGTGACTATAAAGGTATACTACGGGTATCTCCGAAAGTGTCTGTTGGGTTGACATGGATCAAGACTGGGATTTGTCACTCCGTGTGACGGAGAGGTATCACTGGGCCCACTCGGTAATGCATCATCATAATGAGCTCAAAGTGACCAAGTGTCTGGTCACGGGATCATGCATTACGGTACGAGTAAAGTGTCTTGCCGGTAATGAGATTGAACGAGGTATTGGGATACCGACGATCGAATCTCGGGCAAGTAACATATCGATTGACAAAGGGAATTGTATACGGGGTTGTTTGAATCCTCGACATCGTGGTTCATCCGATGAGATCATTGTGGAGCATGTGGGAGCCAACATGGGTATCCAGATCCCGCTGTTGGTTATTGACCGGAGAGTGATCTCGGTCATGTCTACATGTCTCCCGAACCCGTAGGGTCTACACACTTAAGGTTCGGTGACGCTAGGGTTGTGAAGATATGTATATGCAGTAACCCGAATGTTGTTCGGAGTCCCGGATGAGATCCCGGACGTCACGAGGAGTTCCGGAATGGTCCGGAGGTAAAGAATTATATATAGGAAGTGCTGTTTCGGCCATCGGGACAAGTTTCGGGGTCACCGGTATTGTACCGGGACCACCAGAAGGGTCCCGGGGGTCCTCCGGGTGGGGCCACCTATCCCGGGGGGGCCCATGGGCTGAAGTGGGAGGGAACCCAGCCCAAAGTGGGCTGGAGCGCCACTCCCCTAGGGCCCATGCGGCTAGGGTTGAGGGGAAACCCTAAAGGGGGCACCCCCTTGCTTGGGGGGCAAGCCCCCCACCCTTGGCCGCCGCCCCCCCCTAGGAGATTCCATCTCCTAGGGCCGGCGCCCCCCTTAGCACCCCTATATATAGTGAGGGGGAGGAGGGACTTGATAGACCAGCCCCTGGCGCCTCCCTCTCTCCCCGTTACGTCTCTCTCTCGTAGTATAGGCGAAGCCCTGCTACTCTGACGCCCTGCATCCACCACCACGCCGTCGTGCTGCTGGATATTCGTCAACCTCTCCTTCCCCTTGCTGGATCAAGAAGGAGGAGACGTCTCCCGTCCCGTACGTGTGTTGAACGCGGAGGTGCCGTCCGTTCGGCGCTAGGTCATCGGTGATTTGGATCACGTCGTGTTCGACTACATCATCCCCGTTCTTTGAACGCTTCCGCTCGCGATCTACAAGGTACGTAGATGCATCCGATGACTCGTTGCTAGATGAACTCCTAGATGGATCTTGGTGAAACGAGTAGGAAAATTTTTGTTTTCTGCAACGTCCCCCAACAATTATATGTAGATGACATACTTTTGATGGGAAATGATGTAGAACTTTTGGACAACATTAAGGCCTACTTGAATAAGTGTTTTTCAATGAAGGACCTTGGAGAAGCTGCTTATATATTAGGCATCAAGATCTATAGGGATAGATCAAGACGCCTCATAGGTCTTTCACAAAGCACATACCTTGATAAGATATTGAAGAAGTTCAATATGGATCAGTCCAAGAAAGGGTTCTTGCCTGTGTTGCAAGGTGTGAGATTGAGCTCGGCTCAATGCCCGACCACGACAGAAGATAAAGAAGGGATGAGTGTCATCCCCTACGCCTCAGACATAGGATCTATTATGTATGCCATGCTGTGTACCAGACCTGATGTAAACCTTGCCGTAAGTTTGGTAGGAAGGTAGCAAAATAATCCCGACAAGGAACACTGGACAGCGGTCAAGAATATCCTGAAGTACCTGAAAAGGACAAATGACATGTTTCTCGTCTATGGAGGTGACGAAGAGCTCGTCGTAAAGGGTTACGTCGACGCTAGCTTCGACACAGATCTGGATGACTCTAAGTCACAAACCGGATACGTGTATATGTTGAATCGTGGAGCAGTAAGCTGGTGCAGTTGCAAGCAGAGCATCGTGGCGGGATCTACATGTGAAACGGAGTACATGGCAGCCTCGGAGGCAGCACATGAAGCAACATGGATGAAGGAGTTCATCACCGACCTAGGAGTCATACCCAATGCGTCGGGGACGATCACTCTCTTCTGTGAAAGCACTGGAGCTATTGCCCTTGCCAAGGAGCCCAGGTTTCACAAGAAGACCAGGCACATCAAGCATCGTTTCAACTCCATCCGTGAAAATGTTCAAGATGGAGACATAGATATTTGCAAAGTACATACAGATCTGAATGTCGCAGATCCATTGACTAAACCTCTTTCGCGAGAAAAACATGATCAACACCAGAACTCTATGGGTGTTCGATTCATCACAATGTAACTAGATTATTGACTCTAGTGCAAGTGGGAGACTGTTGGAAATATGCCCTAGAGGCAATAATAAAAGGATTATTATTATATTTCCTTGTTCATGATAATTGTCTTTTATTCATGCTATAATTGTATTATCCGGAAATCATAATACACGTGTGAATACATAGACCACAACATGTCCCTAGTGAGCCTCTAGTTGACTAGCTCGTTGATCAACAGATAGTCATGGTTTCCTGACTATGGACATTGGATGTCAATGATAACGGGATCACATCATTAGGAGAATGATGTGATGGACAAGACCCAATCCTAAGCATAGCGCAAAGATCGTGTAGTTCGTTTGCTAGAGCTTTTCCAATGTGTATCTTTTCCTTAGATCATGAGATCGTGTAACTCCCGGACACCGTAGGAGTGCTTTGGGTGTACCAAACGTCACAACGTAACTAGGTGACTATAAAGGTATTCTACAGGTATCTCCGAAAGTGTCTGTTGAGTTGACACGGATCGAGACTGGGATTTGTCACTCCGTATGACGGAGAGGTATCTCTGGGCCCACTCGGTAATGCGTCATCATAATGAGCTCAAAGTGACCAAGTGTCTGGTCACGGGATCATGCATTACGGTACGAGTAAAGTGACTTGCCGCTAACGAGATTGAACAAGGTATTGGGATACCGACGATTGAATCTCGGGCAAGTAACGTACCGATTGACAAAGGGAATTGTATATGGGGTTGTTTGAATCCTCGAAATCGTGGTTCATCCGATGAGATCATCGAGGAGCATGTGGGAGCCAACATGGGTATCCAGATCCCGTTGTTGGTTATTGATCGGAGAGCCGTCTCGGTCATGTCTACGTGTCTGTCGAACTCGTAGGGTCTACACACTTAAGGTTCGGTGACGCTAGGGTTGTAGAGATATGAGTATGCGGCAAACCGAAAGTTGTTCGGAGTCCCGGATGAGATCCCGGACGTCACGAGGAGTTCCGGAATGGTCCGGAGGTAAAGAATTATATATGGGAAGTCGAGTTTCAGCCATCGGGAAAGTTTCGGGGGTCACCGGTATTATACCGAGACCACCGGAAGGGTCCCGGGGGTCCACCGGGTGGGGCCACCCATCCCGGAGGGCCCCATGGGCTTAAGTGGGAGGGGAACCAGCCCCTGGTGGGCTGGTGCGCCCCACCTGGGCCCCCCTGTGCGCCTAGGGTTGGGAACCCTATGGGAGGGGGCGCCTCCACTTGCCTTGGGGGGCACTCCACCCCCCTGGCCGCCGCCCCCCTTGGGAGATCCCATCTCCAAGGCCGGCGCCCCCCCCCTTGGGGGCCTATATAAAGAGGGGGGGTGGGAGGGCAGCCGGACCCTGACACCTGGCGCCTCCCTCCCCCCCTTGCTACACCTCCTCCTCCCACGAAAGCTTGGCGAAGCCCTGCCGGAACCCTGCTGCATCCACCACCACGCCGTCGTGCTGCTGGATCTTCATCAACCTCTCCTTCCCCATTGCTGGATCAAGAAGGAGGAGATGTCACGCTGACCGTACGTGTGTTGAACACGGAGGTGCCATCCGTTCAGCGCTAGGATCTCCGGTGATTTGGATCACGACGAGTACGACTCCCTCAACCCTGTTCTCTTGAACGCTTCCGCTCGCGATCTACAAGGGTATGTAGATGCAATCCCCTCTCTCGTTGCTAGATGAACTCATAGATTGATCTTGGTGAACGTAGGAATTTTTTTATTTTATGCAACGTTCCCCAACAAAAAATACTTCCTCTCATCACACGGTAGTCAAGACCAATAGCAATCTACATATGGTCTTCTTAATTTCTACATGCACTTAGCTTATTGGGTGTTGGATAATTAAAGAGGTGAGAGATGGTGACTTGCACCTTTCCAATGCATGTTTTACTAAACTCCATAATTTGTCCTAAAATTTCTAGATGTACACTCTTCACCAGATGGAGGGAGTAGGCACGGTACATTAACTCCCTCCTCGTTTCTTGTTTTGTGACATATCAACCAATAAGAGATGTGGATCGTGCATGCTTTCAATGACTTGAGACTTTCAAACATGGCATGCAGTGGTTAATTCATTGCATGCAATGCTATTAGCTAGCAAAAAAACATTAAGTTCTCTCGTTTTCCCCTCCGCCTTGATCGCGATGTACTCCCTCCATTTTTGTATACAAGGCCACAAACCCATATTATAGGTACCAAGGTAGAAATTAATGGCTACTTAAACCAATGTTGCAAACTATTCTTTTTTCCTTACTTGACGTGTTAATTAATGTGCATTTATCTCTCCAACGCACAACAAGACAACTCTCTCACTCCTTGTTGGTTGATTAATACGGTGCATTCAAATCAATCTTCTCACTCCCGCATGCATGCATGTGGTATTAATGTCTTTGGTTGCTAGTACGAGGCAAACTTCATCAATTTTACATCAATTTGTGTTAGTGGCCTTGTATAGCTGCAAATTGTAATTTTGATAGTGGCCTTGTATACAAAAATGGAGGGAGTACAACCTAAGATGACTTATACACCTAGACGGAGGGAGTAGTAATTATCTGCCAGTCTAATTAATTAATTGCATAATGACTCAATTACCAAATTGATTTGGCACAAAAAATGACCTCATTAATTGCACATGTAATTAACTGTCTAGCTAATTAATTTTATTGATAACTTTATTTTGAAATTAGTTTGGTGCTCGGTTTCCAAATTATTTTTGCATTAATGGTTGTGTGCAACGACGTACACATTTGACTTTAATAGTAGAGATTAATGGCTTGATTGCCAAATTGATTCAGTGTTCTTTTTTTTGCAAAAAACATGAGATCTATTATACAACATCACCGAAAGTACAAAGCATTCTAAACATAATAAAAATGCATAGAGATTCCGAGAACACCAAACAATCACTATTGTCGCCAGAACGAGCCGCCGACGCGCCGCTGTTGCCGCTCCCCTATCGGAGCCGGCTGATCTTGTCAATGATAGCCGGGAAGTCTTTGTGCACGTGCCCAGACTAGCGCTCAACAGCCGCAGTCATCGCCATTAAACCCTTCAATAGATTTGAAGCATCTCATACCAAATCTCGTCACATAACAAGAAACTCAAACCCCACAACACCAAGGAGTCGATAGGAATCTAAGCTGGAGCTCCGTCAACTACGTCCAGGCGAACGAATTCGAGGAGGATCGAAGCTCAGAAAGTAAACTCGAAGAATAAGTGTCGCCATCCGCCCGAAAGCTGCACCTGCAAGGACTAAAAACCCTAACCTAAACTACTAACGGAGGGAAGGAGCCGGGATTTCTCTCCCCGCCACCGGCCGCCGGAGCGGCGGGCAGAGGGGAGGTGAATCAACGGGCTCGCCAGTGAAGCTTGAAGGGGAGAGTTTGCCCTAGCTGCCTAGGGTTAGGGATCAACGAGAGAGAAGCTTTTCTTAATTTGGTGCTCGGTTTCCAAATTGTTTTCACATTAATGTCTGTGTGCGATCGACAACGTACACATTCGCATTTAATAGTAGAATTTTTTTCTATGTATCGTTGTTGGCGAAGATTTTGTGAATGAATTGACGACTCAGAGTGGATGAAAAGTTGCTTTTGACTACTCAAAAGAATTTGGACATTATATGTACGTAGATGACAGGTTGCTTTTGACTACTCAAACTAATCTAGACATTAATGCAGGGGAGCCTCAACCTCACCGCATACCATGAAAGAATGGTATGTGTAACCCCAAGGTCCTTTTTGTCTATAGGTTCATCTGGGCTTTACTAATCATGACCGTCTTTCTTTTGTAGACGAGAGAACAGCCTGAGGCCAACATCAACATCATGCAGGCGTGAAACCATGGGCATAGAGGCAAGGATGGCGCAGAGTTCTACAGCACATCGGCCAAGGACAGATATGGGTTTTACGAAACCCATTTCAAGGAGGCCTGCGGGGAGGAGTGTGATCCTATGTCGCAGGACCTCGATCCCTTGGTGGTCATGAGGGCAAGCCCAGGGAAGAGGAGCATCCGCCACTTGATCAGCGACGGCACTATCTCCACGTCCTCGCATCCCAAGGTATCTCAGATGCGGGCGCAAAGCACAAGCTCAAGTCCCTCCATAAGGAGCTGCCCGACTACTCATTCGGTTGAGATTTCAAATCTCAAGGTTTGTAAATTTCATGTATACCATTGTCTTTGCATTCTTTGTGTCGCAACCTGTATGTGAAGAAACTCTGTGTATTGCAGGCCGTGTTGGAGGCATCCGAGGCCGCATGTGCAAGAGACAGTGGCGGAGACAAACCTAGGGCAGTTGGGGCTATAGCCCTAGTCTTAGTGACAATAGCCTTTGTAATTTCTTCTTGCAAAGTATAAAAAATTATTAAAGTGCATAACTCAAGCTAGCTTAGCCCTAGGCGTAACCCCACGCTAGCTCCGCCACTGGCAAGAGACGCGGCCGAACAGGAGGCGCGGCTGCAGGCTGAAGTGACGGCTAGACAGAAGTAGGCCGCCGAACATGAGGAATGGATAAGGCCGAGAAGCTGGAAAGGGAGAAGATACAGGAATACTTAGCGGTTAGTACTTTCCCATACCGACACATATCCATATTAACCGATTGACCAACTTGGAACAATGTTGACATTTCAACCCTCGTCCTCTGTAGGGGTTACGAGCAATGTGGGAGATGATGATGAGAGGAAACCCTCCTCCTCCTCCTGAAGGATTGTCGTGATGTGTCTCCCGTCCTCCTCCTCCTATGTACTCAACATGCGAAGTGATCGCATCGTGACTATGTAGTGAACTATGTCATGAGCTATGTCGTGAACTAGTCGCGAGCTATGGTTGTGATACATGAGTCTAATTCATATGTGATGTCACTTTGAGCCTTAATGATGTGCCATATGTGTTGTGTGCTATATGTGTTGTATGTCAATTGCAGGGATTTAGGACAGAACATATACAAAGATCTCCACTGTGTTCTCACCTTCTGCCGAGTTCAGCACTCGGTGATACAAGGCTTTCTTGAGTGCGGTGCTCGACAAAGGTGGTGCCTGAGCTACGCTGTCACTGGCAGCTCTTTTCCGAGATCTGAAGCACTCGGGAAAGGTTGTGCCTGAGCTATGCTGCCACTGGCAGCTTTTTTCCAAGAACTGTGGTATTCGGGAACAGTGGCATGACCCGACTCTAGTATGCCGAGTTGTGGACTGGAGATCTCGGCAAAGATATATGTCATAGGTGAAAAAGAAATTATTTAAATACTTTGCCGAGTGCTGCTTCACTGGAGCTCGGCAAACAATTACTGTGAAGGAAAAAGTATTACAGTAAATTGTTTGCCGAGTGCTTCACGGCGAATCTCGGCATAGGTGGACTATACGTGATGTAGCCATCAAGCGCAAACGGCCGTGCCACCTTGCACTCGTTTGCCGTGTGCCATAGAAAAGGTTCTAGGCATAGATCAAATAAACCAAGTGTTATTTGTTTGCCAAGCCCTTTGCGTTAGACGCTTGGCAAACACGAGCGTGTGACGTGTGCTGCTCTTTGTCTTACTTACCTTTTTCCGTGATCCCGTGTCCTAGTACTCGGCAAATACGAAAGAACTCGGTAACGACGAATTTTCCAATAGTGCTATGCTTCGTATGGCTCATTAGCAAATAAAATGCATCTGTGTTTTTGGTACTGCATTTTCATGCTTCAGACATAATAAAATTATGCTTTGAAATACACCCCCTCGTGTTTCATTGCAGAAAATGGATCACGGCAGTGCTTGGAGAAAAACGCGGTCATGAATTGAAACATGGATTGTAGTGTGTTTGAAGCATGTTTATCATGTGATAGGAACATTTCGAAAAAAAAGCATATGATGTGAATAAGAATGGAATGAAAGGAAAGCATCATGCGTACATGGAAACATACATGATATAGAAAGTTTCTGAATATCGGAAGCACATATTTGGAAATAAATTGGTTAAAAGAAATTCCTAATCATAATGGAAGCATACTTTTCTGTTAAATTGAAGCAAACTTTGGTACTGTCAGATTAACGACGAGTAACACTGGAAGCAAAATATGCTTCATGAAAAAAAAAGGTGGCAATCGAAACATTTTTTGTTTTAGTAAAAGCAAGATAAATTGTCAAATTCTCTTGCAAAAAAAGATAAATTGTTAAATTTGACATGAATTTTAGTTGGGTCGAAACAAATTTAATATGTACTGCAAGCGCAAAAAAAATTGAAACCTAGTGGAAGCAAATTTTTGTGTACCAGAAATTTTCCTTGAGTAAGATATATATACAAGAGAAAAAATAGAAAATAGAAAATTATTAAACTTGCAGTTTTATTGCTGCTAGATTTCAGGGTGGGATTTGTTTTACAAGAAAATAAAATGGAAATTAATGTGGACCTACGTTCCAATTGATCCACCGTCATTTTTGGTGTAGGCTGTTACCAAGTTACAAGGAAGCATTAAACTAACGAACCATCCAAGAAACCACGCGCGAGGCCAAAGCACAAACGGATCTAACGTCCCTTTTTATTCTGATCGTACTGTCTATGACTAGTCGACGGATGCAAATCATTAGTAGTCTGATGCCAGGTGATGTCCGAACCTTTTCTATGACATACGGCAAACAAGTGCCAGGTGGCATGGCAGTTTGCGTTTGATGGCTCCGTCACGTACCGTTTGCGCTTGGTGGCTATGGGTAGAGGAAGGCTTTATAGATAGATGTAGGGTGGTTAGTTGATGTTTCCGGATATTTCTATAGAATTCTACCATGGTGACAAATCAAAGACAACACCGTAAACAATTACACGTGTTTGCACCGGGTAGTCAAATCTGACCGCTTGCTGTTTGGGACAGGTTCCACCGCCTTGCAAAACACATGCTAAATATCTACACAGCGCCCTCCCCAAACTACGCGCGTCATTTTTATAGCAGCGGTAAATAAAAGTAAAAAAAAAAACAGGACAAGAGAACCCTTACGGGCCTAGTATTCTGGTTATAATCATACAGACTATAGGCATAGGCATTAAGAATCAGTTATAATGTTTCCAGTTATTTGTTTGTGCTTTTGTATAGACATGAAGAGGAAGAGAGCTGAATCCATTCATAATTTTTTATCAAACCGCCATGGCTTTAGGAGAGAGCCGAATGAGATTAGTTAGTGCCTTAACAAATTATAGAAGTATAATCCTAGCTAAGGCTAAAAAATTCCATTGATGCCATGAGGTAAGCAAAAAATATCTAATTTCAAACCTTTAGAATTTGTTAATACATCATATCTAATAATTATTCACCGTTGATTGCATCAGGTAGTTAATGTTTCAAGCATGTCCCTTTAGAGGAAAGAGTGAATATGAGGATTCCAAGAACCAAGGTAATGGCCAGACCATAATTTAATTGATATGCAAGCTCTTAATCAAAAAAATATGCCACTAATCTGCATCTCTTGTGTCGTTGTTCTTTTTATTAGTGCTCAGATTTGCTATCTTTTTTTCCTCTTATAAGAAATTAGTGGCGAACGGAAAAGAATTCTCTTGTGTCATTGTCTTCGCCCTCCCCCACCCACCTATGGTCAAATCCTGGCTCTGTCCCCGTGTCTAGTGTATACTGTCTACTGTACTCTGTAATGTCTATTGCTTGCTGATGTTACTGCTTTGTTCACACATTCTATTATATTTTGTCTTTATTACATGTCATTTCATTAATTATTTATATATACTCGTCGTATTGTTGTATTGTTGTTGTTAGAAATTGTCGTATCCCATATCGTCGTACTCGTATCGCTGTATCGGTGCTTCATAGTTGTAGACACACCGGCACGTCTCGAGGTCCTAGACCCTGATGCTGTCATTCACCACACCCCCTGCGTTAGCGATGTCTCGAGAGCGCGGCTTCAACTCGAGGCCACCCCCAACAAGCTACACAGTTGCGTGGAGCCACCTCAATCTCCTCCTCATTAGCACCTCGCAGCAAGAAGACGTCGGCTCCCGAAGACCAACTTTCTTCCTCCTCGAGCTCTGTGTGGATTGTTCAACATATTTTCTAGGCATCGTCGTCCATCAATAATGTTGGGTTGCTTGTTCGTTGTCGAGTTCCAATCTCAGCATCACTACGCGGCGGTTCAGTGTGAAGATTGGCATGTTGAGGCAAAACCAACTTTGCTAAAAAAAATGTGTAGGGCACATCTAGGTGTGCTCTAAGTATTGCACGTCTAGATGTGCTCTAAGTATTGCACATCTAAGTGACTGAATCAAATATAAAAAAAGAAAAAAAGAAGAAGAAAATACCCACAAGAATCTCCATGTACAATCAATGACAGGACCGGGGGGGGGGGGGGGGGGGGGGCAAGGCCCCCTGCCTATCCATTTATTAGTGTTGATGTTAGGTTCCAAAATTACATTCCTATAATTTATTTGCACCTTATTTGAGATAGCTACCATCGATATTTCTATAGCGATTTATCTTTCGACTTGAAGTCTTATGTTTTGTTGAATTCCTCATCTTGAGCTATTAAATCTGTATTTTCTAGCCTTTAATTAGTGATGTGAAACAATTAAAGGCCAAGAGTGATGATCTGGCAAAGATGGGGTAGGCCAAGTCACTGGGCGAATCAACATTGGCCCATACCATATACCGTTGTGTGACTCAGATTGACATTGATCATCTCCCAGCAAGAAAAATAAATGTCATACACACATACGCGCACTCTAACCTATCACCAGCTAAGTGTGGCCCAAACCTCTGGCGTTTGCATTCTTGGTCGTACACAACTAACTTAGAAGATGAACCTACATCATAAGAACATTCAGAATCAAGTTTATGGATGTGTTCTTTTAATAGGCAATGCATGGGCACATTTACTAGTCAATCAAAACACAGATTTGGCTGTTTGAATATTTTGTTTCTTCATTGGACGTTCTAGTGCCACATTCGTGCAACTTGACGTCCGGTCGGGTGCCTGACGTGCAGGCCGTTGCGTTGCCGGCGCCGGCTGCACACCGTGTCGCTGGCTGCTAGTGGTAACGAACCAAGGCTTGATTAGCTTCCGGGCACACGGCTCCGGCGAGCGGCAGAGCAGCACGACCGACTCGCCGCAACTGGGTGGCCCTCGCGCGATGCGCATGACGCACGTTTCGCCACGCACGCACACCAGGGTTGCTGCCTTCGGTACTATAAATCTCAAACACTTCTAACAAACTCGCACCCTTGAGACTAGCCACAATGGAGAGTAACATACACTAGTAACATACATATTTTCCTAGACTATGTTACTACTGTGGTAACATGCAAAGCTTCATTTATTAGATTATAGACTCATATTGCATTGGGACATGTGATGTTACAGTAACTAGCTAAGTTACTAGTACTACATCTCTCCTCATTAACTCATTGCCACATAAGCAAATTTGCTGAGTTGGACTCGATGTTACTACCGAAGTTACTCCCATTGTGGCTAGTCTCAGTCAAACATACAAGCATGTATTAAACAACTATTGAATAAATACAGGGGGGAGGGGGGGGGGGGGCAACGCCCCCTCCCTATCCATTTATTAGTGTTGATGTTAGGTGCCGCAACTTTTACCATGGCCTAGGGCTGGCCCTAATGACGAAGCAGATCTAGTAGCGCTAATGGCATAACAAAGCGCACTAAAGATTGCCACCCCAATAAAAGTGAATACAACGTCCCTAGCCATGACAACGTCCCTGGCCACCATCGCAAGCAAGGGAACCTAGCAACCCTCACAAATATGAAAGAGTAACAATATTGACGCGACACGCGAACAACAAAAAGCAGAAGACGATGTTGGCCAAGTGCAGCTGGCGGCACCATTTGCCTTTGGACGGTGGCAACTTGTCCACCCTCTTCCTGCTGCCGAGGATCCACATGAGGAGCGTGATGTTGCACGCCTGGATGGCGCATGATATCATGCCATGAAGCAGGACAAGTATAGTGTGTTGTAGACAGGCCTGCCAGTGATGCACGCGGCCAGCATCACGTAGGTCGATGCCGGTGGCGGGTACATGATCCGAATACCGCGTGTGGCGATGTCACCGAAGAAGGCCACCAGCCACAACACATGGCTGCCCACCGCAACAAAGCTCCTTGAGCTAACACACAATGATGTGGACCAGATCATGACCAAGGCATCCAAGAGTGAGGTTAATGCTATCACAAATGCTGAACCATTAGAGCATCCAAAGAAAGACAATGGCAAAACCATTATCTTAGTTGGGAAGCTTCCGGTGCCTATTTTGGGAAAAATGACACATCCAAAGGAAGACAATGGCAAAACCATTATCTTAGTTGGGAAGCTTCCGGTGCCTATTTTGGGAAAAATGACACATCAGATTTCCAGCTGCAACTTCCCACCTAAACCTAATTAATTTTGGAAGTCTCTAGCACCTTATAGAGGCTGGAAAAGATGGTCTTAGAAGTCAGCTTTCATTCAAAAAAATGGTACATCATTTAAGGTCTTGAGTCAAAAGTTGTGCAAGTTTCCATGCAAGCTGTCCAGGAATTTATTACAGCGCGAGGCTCAACAAGTTTGCTCCTGCTACAGCTTGGGGCTCACGAATTTACCCTTCTTTTTGAGTTGTTTTCACACCTATCTAGTGGGTGCTTCTAGTATAAATACTCCCCACCTGTTCCATGTGAAGGGGATGAGATTTCTGAGTTTATGTTTGTAGACAGCCGGTGAGGTTGTGTTGTGCTGTGAGCACTAGTATCGTTGAGTGTTAGCTCGTGTGTGTGGATTGGAGGGCCTGTCCTCAATTCATATAGGATCCTTGTGGTTCCCTCTTGTGATTCTTCATCGGTTCACAAGCTTCCTGGTTTAGGTTGCATCCTTGTAAACCAAGCTAGTTATCCGCTGCAATTTATCTGAGAGTGTTTCCTCTTGTTCTTTCCACTTGAGAGAAACAAAGTGTGTTGAAACAAGTATCGAGTGAGTTTGTTGCTGCTCCTTGTGAGTTCTTTGGCACCGTGAAAGATCGTTTCCGAGGTGTCCCGTATCATCTTGGCATCAGAGCTTTAGGTTGTTCGTGGTGCTATTTTCTCTCTTGCTGATTTTGTTCTTGAGAAGCTTCCATGGGTTCGAGGAGATCCAACAGTGTTGATGGTGTGCATGGAGGTAGGCACCTCGTGGAGTAGGAGCTGCCACTTCCCGTGTACGATCCAAGCTTGCAGCCCGCCTATGTGTTGGCATTGGAGAATACACGAGAGTATGTGTTGAACAAGGTGGAGAGGCGCATATCGGCCGTGGAGACCAACCTTGGCTGGAGAATCGACTCCCTCACCGAGGAACTCCGTCAAGATAGGCTTGCTACACGGGGTCGACATCGACAAATCCCCGAACAGCAGGGCCAACGCCACCTTGAGGAGGAGCATGGAGAGCACAACCACGTCTACTCGGGTGATGCTCATAGCTACTACGTTGCACCACCTCGGCATGCTCGCTACGACCGGCGAGGTGCTACTTGGGCGCCACCGTCGCCACCACGAGATGGGCTTGCGGCACGGGGTCGACATCGACAACTCCCCATACAGCAGGACCACCATGGAGAGCATTGGAGCGACCACTCCGATGATGCTCGAAACTACTACGAGCCTCGACCACGACATGTTCATCATGATCGTCGCGGAGAAGGCCAAGAAGGCTTTGCCATGGGAGGAAGAGGTCATGGGCATGCTCATCGTGACCATGAAGATGATGGGATTGATAAATTCAAACTTACCATTGCATCGTTCAATGGGAAAATCGAGCCCGGTGATTATTTGGAGTGGGAGATGCGTGTGGATCAGATTTTTGATAGCCACCGCTATACGGAGGAGAAGAAGGTACGATATGAATCCATTGAGTTTACTGGATATGCTTTGATTTGGTGGAACCAATTGTGTCGTGCTGGAGGTCGTCCGGAGACATGGGTGCAAATGAAAAATCTGTTGCGGAGACGGTTTGTTCCTGAACATTTCACAAGAACCTTGTACAATCGACTCCAACGGTTGTGCCAAGGTAATTCTAGTGTTGATGAGTACTATAAAGAGATGGAGATTTTGATGATTAGGACAGCAGTGAATGAGCCAGAGGAGGCCACAATGTCAAGATTCTTTCATGGACTGAATGAAGATGTGCAAGAAAGGATAGAGATGGTTACATATCAAGATTTGCAAGAACTTGTGCATCATGCTATTCGTGTAGAGCAGCAGTTGAAGCGTCGCCAAAATCGCAGCCAAACCTATACATCAAGCACTTGGAGAGGTTTAGTTCAGCGAGAAGTAGATGGAAGTGTTGCTGCAGATTTTCGCTCACACAACAAGATGACTACAAAAGAAGCTAATGCATCAAAGGTTGAATCTTCCAATACTCCTGCCACTCGCATTAGTAATATTCAGTGCCATACATGCAAGGGTAGAGGTCACTTCAAGAAGGATTGTCCTAATCTGAAGAAGGTTTTACTCACAAATGATGGATATGTCACCGATGACTCAAGTGACAAATCTGAATCTGAGAAGAAAGATGCAAATTATTGTATTTTTGAGACCGGAGCACCTCTGAGTTCAGATGGAGGAGATGGTGTTAATCTCATGGTTCGCAAAGTGGCTCATGATGATGCTCCTATTATTGAGAAGGGCCAGTGACAAAATGTGTTCCAATCCATTTGCAAGATCAAGGACAAAAACTGCAAGGTGGTCATCGATGGAGGCAGCTACAACAACATCATTAGTAGTGATCTTGTGCATGCTCTTGGGATATCAACATGGAGGTAGCCCCAGCCATATTATGTGAAGTGGCTGAATGGTGTTGGTAAGCTGAAGATTACGCATCATGCTAGGGTGCAATTTCCAGTGAGAAGTTATGTGGACAAAGTGGTATGTGATGAGGTGCCAATGCAAGCTTGTCATCTTCTTTTGGGAAGACAGTGGCAGTTTGATCATGATGCTACTCACCATGGGAGGTCTAACAAGTATTCTTTCATGCATCAAGGAGTGAACCATGTCTTGGAACCTATGGTGGATCAAGTACTCAAGGTTGAGCAATTCCCACAAGTGAAGAAGCCCAAAAAGAATACCTCAAAACCGAGGACGGTTTTGTTTGAAGGAAGGGAGGATGATGTGGACCAGATCATGACCAAGGCATCCAAGAGTGAGGTTAATGCTATCACAAATGCTGAACCATTAGAGCATCCAAAGGAAGACAATGGCAAAACCATTATCTTAGTTGGGAAGCTTCCAGTGCCTATTTTGGGAAAAATGACACATCAGATTTCCAGCTGCAACTTCCCACCTAAACCTAATTAATTTTGGAAGTCTCTAGCACCTTATGGAGGCTGGAAAAGATGGTCTTAGAAGTCAGCTTTCATTCAAAAAAAATGGTACATCATTTAAGGTCTTGAGTCAAAAGTTGTGCAAGTTTCCATGCAAGCTGTCCAGGAATTTATTACAGCGCGAGGCTCAACAAGTTTGCTCCTGCTACAGCTTGGGGCTCACGAATTTACCCTTCTTTTTGAGTTGTTTTCACACCTATCTAGTGGGTGCTTCTAGTATAAATACTCCCCAGCTGTTCCATGTGAAGGGGATGAGATTTCTGAGTTTATGTTTGTAGACAGCCGGTGAGGTTGTGTTGTGCTGTGAGCACTAGTATCGTTGAGTGTTAGCTCGTGTGTGTGGATTGGAGGGCCTGTCCTCAATTCATATAGGATCCTTGTGGTTCCCTCTTGTGATTCTTCATCGGTTCACAAGCTTCCTGGTTTAGGTTGCATCCTTGTAAACCAAGCTAGTTATCCGCTGCAATTTATCTGAGAGTGTTTCCTCTTGTTCTTTCCACTTGAGAGAAACAAAGTGTGTTGAAACAAGTATCGAGTGAGTTTGTTGCTGCTCCTTGTGAGTTCTTTGGCACCGTGAAAGATCGTTTCCGAGGTGTCCCGTATCATCTTGGCATCAGAGCTTTAGGTTGTTCGTGGTGCTATTTTCTCTCTTGCTGATTTTGTTCTTGAGAAGCTTCCATGGGTTCGAGGAGATCCAACAGTGTTGATGGTGTGCATGGAGGTAGGCACCTCGTGGAGTAGGAGCTGCCACTTCCCGTGTACGATCCAAGCTTGCAGCCCGCCTATGTGTTGGCATTGGAGAATACAGGAGAGTATGTGTTGAACAAGGTGGAGAGGCGCATATCGGCCGCGGAGACCAACCTTGGCTGGAGAATCGACTCCCTCACCGAGGAACTCCGTCAAGATAGGCTTGCTACACGGGGTCAACATCGACAAATCCCCGAACAGCAGGGCCAACGCCACCTTGAGGAGGAGCATGGAGAGCACAACCACGTCTACTCGGGTGATTCTCATAGCTACTACGCTGCACCACCTCGGCATGCTCGCTACGACCGGCGAGGTGCTACTTGGGCGCCACCCTCGCCACCATGAGATGGGCTTGCGGCACGGGGTCGACATCGACAACTCCCCATACAGCAGGACCACCATGGAGAGCATTGGAGCGACCACTCCGATGATGCTCGAAACTACTACGAGCCTCGACCACGACATGTTCATCATGATCGTCGCGGAGAAGGCCAAGAAGGCTTTGCCATGGGAGGAAGAGGTCATGGGCATGCTCATCGTGACCATGAAGATGATGGGATTGATAAATTCAAACTTACCATTGCATTGTTCAATGGGAAAACCGAGCCCAGTGATTATTTGGAGTGGGAGATGCGTGTGGATCAGATTTTTGACAGCCACCGCTATACGGAGGAGAAGAAGGTACGATATGCATCCATTGAGTTTACTGGATATGCTTTGATTTGGTGGAACCAATTGTGTCGTGCTGGAGGTCGTCCGGAGACATGGGTGCAAATGAAAAATCTGTTGCGGAGACGGTTTGTTCCTGAACATTTCACAAGAACCTTGTACAATCGACTCCAACGGTTGTGCCAAGGTAATTCTAGTGTTGATGAGTACTATAAAGAGATGGAGATTTTGATGATTAGGACAGCAGTGAATGAGCCAGAGGAGGCCACAATGTCAAGATTCTTTCATGGACTGAATGAAGATGTGCAAGAAAGGATAGAGATGGTTACATATCAAGATTTGCAAGAACTTGTGCATCATGCTATTCGTGTAGAGCAGCAGTTGAAGCGTCGCCAAAATCGCAGCCAAACCTATACATCAAGCACTTGGAGAGGTTTAGTTCAGCGAGAAGTAGATGGAAGTGTTGCTGCAGATTTTCGCTCACACAACAAGATGACTACAAAAGAAGCTAATGCATCAAAGGTTGAATCTTCCAATACTCCTGCCACTCGCATTAGTAATATTCAGTGCCATACATGCAAGGGTAGAGGTCACTTCAAGAAGGATTGTCCTAATCTGAAGAAGGTTTTACTCACAAATGATGGATATGTCACCGATGACTCAAGTGACAAATCTGAATCTGAGAAGAAAGATGCAAATTATTGTATTTTTGAGACCGGAGCACCTCTGAGTTCAGATGGAGGAGATGGTGTTAATCTCATGGTTCGCAAAGTGGCTCATGATGATGCTCCTATTATTGAGAAGGGCCAGTGACAAAATGTGTTCCAATCCATTTGCAAGATCAAGGACAAAAACTGCAAGGTGGTCATCGATGGAGGCAGCTACAACAACATCATTAGTAGTGATCTTGTGCATGCTCTTGGGATATCAACATGGAGGCAGCCCCAGCCATATTATGTGAAGTGGCTGAATGGTGTTGGTAAGCTGAAGATTACGCATCATGCTAGGGTGCAATTTCCAGTGAGAAGTTATGTGGACAAAGTGGTATGTGATGTGGTGCCAATGCAAGCTTGTCATCTTCTTTTGGGAAGACAGTGGCAGTTTGATCATGATGCTACTCACCATGGGAGGTCTAACAAGTATTCTTTCATGCATCAAGGAGTGAACCATGTCTTGGAACCTATGGTGGATCAAGTACTCAAGGTTGAGCAATTCCCACAAGTGAAGAAGCCCAAAAAGAATACCTCAAAACCGAGGACGGTTTTGTTTGAAGGAAGGGAGGATGATGTGGACCAGATCATGACCAAGACATCCAAGAGTGAGGTTAATGCTATCACAAATGCTGAACCATTAGAGCATCCAAAGGAAGACAATGGCAAAACCATTATCTTAGTTGGGAAGCTTCCAGTGCCTATTTTGGGAAAAATGACACATCAGATTTCCAGCTGCAACTTCCCACCTAAACCTAATTAATTTTGGAAGTCTCTAGCACCTTATAGAGGCTGGAAAAGATGGTCTTAGAAGTCAGCTTTCATTCAAAAAAAATGGTATATCATTTAAGGTCTTGAGTCAAAAGTTGTGCAAGTTTCCATGCAAGCTGTCCAGGAATTTATTACAGCGCGAGGCTCAACAAGTTTGCTCCTGCTACAGCTTGGGGCTCACGAATTTACCCTTCTTTTTGAGTTGTTTTCACACCTATCTAGTGGGTGCTTCTAGTATAAATACTCCCCAGCTGTTCCATGTGAAGGGGATGAGATTTCTGAGTTTATGTTTGTAGACAGCCGGTGAGGTTGTGTTGTGCTGTGAGCACTAGTATCGTTGAGTGTTAGCTCGTGTGTGTGGATTGGAGGGCCTGTCCTCAATTCATATAGGATCCTTGTGGTTCCCTCTTGTGATTCTTCATAGGTTCACAAGCTTCCTAGTTTGGGTTGCATCCTTGTAAACCAAGCTAGTTATCCGCTGCAATTTATCTGAGAGTGTTTCCTCTTGTTTTTGCCACTTGAGAGAAACAAAGTGTGTTGAAACAAATATCGAGTGAGTTTGTTGCTGCTCCTTGTGAGTTCTTTGGCACCGTGAAAGATCGTTTCCGAGGCGTCCCGTATCACACAACTCATTTGCATTCGAGTGATTAGTTGCGGTTGCGGGTACGAAATTTGGCTACAATAATCAATTCTTTCCAAAATAAGGAGATACGGGCCCTAATTTCATAGAAGAAGGCCACCAGCCACAAATCATGGCTGCCTACTACAACAAAGCTCCTTGAGCTAACACACAAATTATTTGTATTCCAGTGATTAATTGCGGGGGTTGCGGGTACAAAATTTGGCTACAGTCATCATTTTTCCCAAAATAAGGAGATCGAATTGTAAGAAGATTAGATGAGAGAATCAACGCAATGGGTTGTGTGTCGTATTGATGCTCGAGGGTAAGAAACCTCATAATAATAAGATGGAAACAATTCCTATCTAATTTCGGACAATCCTAACTACCAAAATAAGATGGAAACAATTCCCTCCGTTCCTTTATATTAGGTGTATTTGTTTTTTTATAAAATTTCACAATATAAGGTGCATTTGTTCTAGTTCCTCAGAATTCCGTTCTTGTCCCCCTAGAAAATGGGAAAGTATCCCTCACCTGATTGCATGTATCTCTCACCGTAGAGAAAAAAAAAGAAAATTATCTCTCTTCCGATTGTGTGTATCTCCCTTTCCTAGTCTAAATTATCTTTCTTCCGATTGTGTGTACTTGCTGCTAATGAACGAAATTGACAAGGGTAATTTTGTCCTAAATTGTCTATAATAACGTGTCTTGGTCACCGTGACAAAAATAATACACCTTACATAAAGGAATGGAGGTAGTATAAGGTTTCTGGCCAACTTGCTCCCACGGTGATCCCCGATTGGGGTGTTCCTGTCCGTTCGATCGGCTGATAGATCGCATTTTAACTGTCCAATTTTACTGTTTGGTGAAAACTTTTGTTACATCTCTTATTTATTTTGTAGGTCACTGACAATGGACCAATGAGATCGTTGTTCCACACCACAGCGAAGTGCTCGTCGCTTGATCTTGGTGCGAATTGAATTCGTGGACTGGCGGAACCTAGATTTCCACCCCGCACGGGAGATGCTCCTGTCTATATCCAACATGATAGAGACAACAACCTGGTCCACACTCCACTCCACAACTTCATAATTATTTATCAACATGATCGTATGAGTCATTATCCAGATAACCTATTCTTTGGAAGAGACAAACATGTGGTCTGTTGACTATAAATGTGCTGATGCAAGATCAATTGGTTTGGCAGACCCTTATATGAACATGTGTGGGCATATATATATACCAGACTATCGTCCTTGTCATCCTCGTCCACGGGGAGAGTGACACATTTTGCTCTTGCAAATTTGTCATACTCCATTCTAGCGCGAAAAACCACAATGGCTGCTGCTGCTGCTGCTCATCTAGCTGCTCAGCCTCGTGTCATGGTGCTACCCTTTCCTGCGCAGGGCCACGTCATCCCGCTCATGGAGCTATCGCGCAAGCTCGTCGAGCACGGCTTCGAGATCGACTTCGTGAACACCGAGTTCAACCACGACCGCGTCCTCCAGGCCTTGGCAGAGGACGGAGCAATCCCAGGAGGAGTTCACATGCTCTCCATTCCAGACGGCCTGGGGCCTGCCGACGATCCCAAGCGTATGTAGCTAGTGGAAGCACAAAGCTATATATAGGAGCCTGCACTAAAGAGTGCCACCCCAACAAGAGCGACTACAACGTCCCTGGCTACGACCAGAAACCTAGCCGACGATCCCAAGTAGGGCAACCTCGCAACTTTCACTATCACGAAAGTGTCCACGATGCTTATGACACACGCAAATGATAGAGTACAGAAGATGACGCTTGTGACGAGGAGCCCGCGGCACCATTTCACCAGTATATATCACATATCATGAAAATCATTATAAAATAAAGGCATGAACATCAAAGTTATATTTTAATTCACAAATAAAGCTTACTATGCCATGTATATGTAATTATATAATAGAAATAATAAGTATAAGATACACATGCTCAATGTGCAACGCCCCCCGTCTATCCATTTATTAATGTTGATGTTAGGTTCTAATAATATATTTCTTATTTGTCATGCTCTTGTTGAAGGTGTTGGCTTGAAGCTCAGCCTTGGGGTCTTGGGGATGAAATGCCAAGTTCGGCCTCTGGTTGGCATTAAGATACGATTATTGTCAACACACACAAGCTAATTGTAGCAGAGAGTGATGCAAGCTCCCTGCAGAGAAGATTGCGAACCCAACCAAAGAAATAACCGTGTCCCCAGCAATGAGAACCGCCTTAGCCCACCCACCCATGCATGCGAAGGTGGAAACTCTGGCGAAGACGAAACTATCACGAATACATATCAAGGAGAGGAAGGAGAGAAGATTGAATAGTAGACCGGTGAAGAGCGCCCCTCAGCAGCACTTGACAGTTGACAGCGGGAGCTCCTCGAGAGTTTTCTTGGATCCCATCATACACATGACAAGTGTGACTCAGATTGACATTGATCATCTCCCGGCAAGAAAAATAAATGTCATACACACATACGCGCACTCTAACCTATCACCAGCTAAGTGTGGCCCAAACCTCCGGCATTTGCATTCTTGGTCGTATACAACTAACTTACAAGATGAACCTACATCATAAGAATATTCAGAATCAAGTTTATGGACGTGTTCTTTTAATATGCAATGCACGAGCACATTTACTAGTCAATCAAAACACAGATTTGGCTGTTTGAATATTTTGTTCCTTCACTGGACGTTCTAGTGCCACATTCGTGCAACATGCTGCCTTTGGTACTAAATATCAAACACATCTAACAAACTCGCACCCTTCAGTCAAACATACAAGCATGCGGGTTTCTCAAGTATTATTAACCATCCATCTCTTAAGGTAATATCAGCACACACGAATAATATACCTGCACTGACCAAGTCACTCAAGCGTATGTAGCTAATGGCAGAACAAAGCTATATATAGGAGCCTGCACTAAAGAGTGCCACCCCAACAAGATCTGCTACAACGTCCCTAGCTACGACCAGAAACCTAGCCGACGATCCCAAGTAGGGGAACCTCGCAACTTTCACTATCACGAAAGTGTCCGCGATGCTAATGACACACGCAAATGATAGAGTGCAGAAGATGACGCTTGTCAAGAGGAGCCTGCGGCACCATTTCACCAGTATATATCGCATATCATGAAAATCATTATAAAATAATGGCATGAACATCAAAGTTATATTTTAATTCACAAATAAAGCTTATGCCATGTATATGTAATTATATAATGAAAAAAATAATTATGAGATGCACGCGCTCAATGTTAAACAATTGTTGAATAAATACAGCGTGGAGGGGGGGGGGGGGGGGGCACCGCCCCCCGCCTATCCATTTATTAGTGTTGATATTAGGTTCCAATAGTATATTTCTTATTTGTCATGCTCTTGTTGAAGGTGTTGGCTTGAAGCTCAGCCTTGGGGTCTTGGGGATGAAATGCCAAGTTCGGCCTCTCTGGTTGGACTTGTCAACATGGGTGTGCATGGACAATCATCTGCCCACCGCAACAAAGCTCCATGAGCCAACACACAAATCATTTGCATTCCAGTGATTAGTTGTGGTTGCGGGTACAAAATTCGGCTACAATCATCAATTTTTTCCCAAAATAAGGAGATTGAATTGTAAGAGGATTAGATATGAGGGAATCAACATAGCAGTTTGTGTGTTGTATTGAGCCTCGTGGGTAAAAGGCCTCCTAAAGACAAGACGGAAAGAATTCCTATCTAATTTCGAACAATCCCTAACTACCAATATATATATATATATATATGCCCAACATGATAGAGACAACAACGTGGTCCACACTCCACTCCACAACTTCATAAAAACTTATCAACACGATGTGATGAGTCATTACCCAGATAACCCTTTCTTTGGAAGAGACAAAAATGTGGTCTGTTGACTAGAGATGAGCTGATGCAACATCAATTGGTCTGGCAGACCCTTATATATGCACATGTGTGAGCATATATGACAGACTACCCGTCCATCCCTGTCGTCCGCGTCCACCGGGAGACCCTGTGACAAACTTTGCTCTTGCAAATTTGTCAAGGCATACTCCATTTCTAGCGCGAACAACCTAGCTCAATGGCGGCTGCTGCTGCTCAAGCTCAACCTCGTGTCATGGTGCTACCCTTTCCTGCCCAGGGCCACGTCATCCCGCTCATGGAGCTGTCCCGCAAGCTCGTCGAGCACGGCTTGGAGATCGACTTCGTCAACACCGAGTTCAACCACGGCCGCGTCCTCCAAGCCTTGGCAGAGGACGGAGCAATCCCAGGAGGAGTTCACATGCTCTCCATTCCAGACGGCCTGGGGCCTGCCGACGACCACACGGACATCGGCGCGCTGGTCAAGGGACTGCCGGCCGCCATGTCCGGCCGCCTCGAGGAGATGATCAGGTCGAGGAAGACGAACTGGATGATGGCGGACGTGTCCATGAGCTGGGCGCTGGAGCTGGCAACCACGGTGGGCGTCCGTGTCGCCTTGTTCTCCACGTACTCTGCAGCCGTGTTTGCGCTTAGGATGAACCTCCCAAAATTGATCGAGGACGGTGTTGTTGATGAAAGTGGTAAGAGCAAATCAAAATTTCCATCCCCATGTAACTCATTAGTTTCCTAGTCTTCTCTTGGTATGTAGACTGTACACCATGAACATGGACACCACGTACATTACGCAGGGAACGTGAAGAGGCACGAGAGGGTCCAACTGATGCCGCCCGTTGACGCGGCAGAGATCCCCTGGGTCAGCCTTGGCAGCACGCCTGAGAGGCGCAGAACCAACACCCAGAACGTCCTCAGGACCAACCGGTTGATGCCGCTAGCTGAGACGATCATATGCAACACCTTCATGGAGATGGAACCTGACGCTCTGGCCCTGCTCCCGAACGCGCTGCCGCTCGGCCCACTGGTAGCGCCGACGTCGAGGCCGGCCGGACATTTCCTGCCCGAAGACCTCACCTGCCTCGCCTGGCTCGACGCGCAGGCCCCCTGCTCCGTCGTCTACGTCGCCTTCGGGAGCTCCGTCATCTTGGACGCGACGCAGTTCCAAGAGCTTGCTGACGGGCTCGCGCTCTCCGGCCGACCGTTCCTGTGGGTCGTCCGGTCAAACTTCACCACCGGAGCCACAGAAGGTTGGCTCGACGCGTTCAAGCGCCGCGTCGAGGGAAAGGGTCTCATCGTGGGCTGGGCGCCGCAGCAGCGCGTGCTCTCGCACCCCGCCGTCGCCTGCTTCGTGTCACACTGCGGGTGGAACTCGACCATGGAAGGCATGCTGCACGGCGTGCCGTTCCTCTGCTGGCCGTACTTCGCTGACCAGTTCGCCAACCAGAGCTACGTGTGCAACGTGTGGGGCACCGGCATCAAGCTTTGCCGAGACGAGCGAGGGGTCGTCACCAAGGAGGAGATCGAGAGCAAGGTGCCACGGCTGCTCGGCGACGAGGGGGTCAAGGCGAGGGCTGCGACGTGGAAGGACAAGGCTTGTGCGAGCATTGCAGAGGGAGGATCCTCGCATCAGTGCCTTCTCAAGCTTGTGAACTTGCTCGGAGAGGTGGGATCCCATCCCATCACCGCGTGATCACGACACCAGACATCGGACGGCTCCAAACATCTACGTTGATATACAAAAAGTAAAAGTCAAACATCTTAGATATATAGCAACAAAAAATAATGGTTTGATATAGTAGCAACAAAAAAAACTAGTGAAATGGTCAACAAGGCTCAAGGCATGATCTTCCTGCGTGTTAGAATAACGAGTAGAACGCTCGTGCGTTGCCACGGCCATTTGAAATATTTTATTGAAGTTATATATATAAATATAATGCATGTTAAATTTCACATGCATACAAAAAATAGCCAGTAACAATCGGGTAATAATTGAAAGCAATGATCCAACTAATAATCTGTAAGTACACAGAGAGCAATGATCCAACTAAGAATCTGTAATGAATTAATATCTACTTGATGGGCTTAAGATATTCTCAATATCAGAACTGTTATGTTTAGGTTCATACGCACAATATTTGAGCAAGTATAATAAAATTTCTTCCTCTACTCATAAACATCTTGTATAAGCAATATATATAGTTAGCATGAATATTCCACATGGAAGGCCTAAAAATATGCAACGGAGAATACTCATCGTGCAAACTGGACGAATCAAATCTTTACCGTTCCACGAGAGCATAAAATCAAAAACAAAAGAGACAAACACATCCATGCAGTTGAATATATTAGTATTATCTTGAATATAGTGATACCAAAATAAATGTTTGTACCTTTTTTCACGAATACGCAAAGCTTGCGTATCATTTCATTGATAGGAGGAAGAATGAGTACAGTTAAGGGTACAACACATCACACGAACGCAGATAGGCGTGAACATGGTGCACGGAGCAGGGGAACAAGGGATGCTCGGCCCGAATAGAGGATACATCACAGCTAAACCTACCAAACCCGACCCAAGCACGGCAATGCCGAACCAACAAGAGCACCAACATCTCTAGAACCGAAATAGGGGACACCGCGAGCGAGCAAGATAGCGCCTTCAAGAAGGAGGACGACGCCGAGACGCCGTCGCCATCCGGTCCGGAGGAACCAGACCTAGGGTTTCCCATGAGCTCGAAGAGGGGCGCAGCCGAGGGCCTTGACAACGCCTCCAAGAAGGAAACGACATCCGTAGATGCCGCCGCTGCCAGCGTCGGTAAACCGAGCAGGGATTTCTCCCTGGCCTGAGGCTGAGCAATCCCATAGACACTGTGTCTGGAAATGAAGATGAGGAGGACAACGTCGGTCGGAGCCACCATGTCGGAAGGGAGTTGGCGGGGCTGCTTCTGCCGTCGGAGGATGGCACCGCCTCCGAACCCACGAGCACGGATCTAGCAAAGGGGAATCATTGAGGTGTACAAAGTAGGGCAAGAGGCGAAGCAGACCACAAGGAGGGTTGGGCAACGGCGAACAGCAACACCGGCAAGCTAGGACTGGAGGGACGCAGATCCTAGCTACCGTGGCCATAGCCATCGGAACATCGGGGAGCCACGCGAGCTGGAAGGAACGCAGCCGCTGGGTCACCGAGGTCGGAGCCACCCGCCGAAGGACGCCGATAGCCATGGACACCGGAGAGACGCGGATCCAAGGTCGCCGGGACCGGAGCAGCTCCAGCAAGTACCCTCCTTGAGGGGCTTCAAGACTGCCACTAACACTGTAGTCTCGTTGCCACCGCGTGAGCTGTCGCCGTGGCTCGAGGGGAGAGGAAGGACCGCCGGTGACGAAGGGGACTGCCTGCAGGAAGGGAGGCCGCGAGCACCTCCGCGACCGGCTGCAGCACCTGTATCCAACCCAAGACCAACAGCACCAGCAGAGCTGGGCCGTGCATGGAGGGAGGAGAGGAGGACTGCAGGGGGCGTTGCCGAGCAGCTGTGGCCGGCAAGCCGCGGCCGCCGCGGACCGGCAGAGATGTGCAGCAGCTGGGAAGAGGGCCCCCGCGCAGGAGCAACAGGACGCGGAGCCGGGGGCAGGGGGCTGGGGGTGGATGGCGCGCAGGGGACGGATCCGCCCTGCAGCCACCTTCCTGGAGCGCGACACGGCCTTGCCGGCCGGCCCTCCGGCGGCGGCGCGGCGGAAGCGGGCAGGGGGATCCCCCGGTGGTGGTGGATCGGGGGGGGGGGGGGGGGGGGAGCGCGTGGGGGGTTGCGGGGGAACGGATCCGCCCCGCCGCCGCTATCCCGAGGCGCGGCGCGGCTTCGCCGGCCGACCCTCCGGCGGTGGCACAGCGGGGATGGCGGAGGGGGAGGGTTCCCGGCGGCGACGGGTGCGGTTACCCCCCGTGTCGCCAGGGGAGGGCGATGCGGGGGGAGGGGGGGGGTGGGGGGGGGGGTCGTTTCTCTACCTTGAATATTATGATAATGAGATATATAAATTTACCCGTCCATGCTCGTTTTCAGTTACATAACAAGACGTTTTAGCTAAAAAAACTCCATCTGGTCAAACTATAAAGGGCATCTGGTCAAAGTATCAAAACAATATGTAGAGGCCCAAAATCTTGGTTGCCTTGCCAGTACGCACTCACAATGTAATGTTTAGCATACATAATTGATCCTAGCAGTCCCATTAGTGTAAATAATTGATCCTGGCAGTCCCATGAGTGATCATTTTGCAGAAGGAAAGGCTTTAGACTTTTAGTCCACTAGATAATTCTCCGCGCGTTGCGGCGGGACCTGCTAACAAATTTATGTAAAAACCGTATTTGTTGTACCATGGAAACATGAGCCCATGCATTGGCAATTAAATTATTTGAGGGAAGCTTTTATGTAGAGCTTAGAGTTAAGTATATGACTAAAAATTGACTTGACTAAACACGGTAGAGATAGAGTTGTAGTATTCATCAAGAAGATGCAATGATGGGTGCACAAAAAGCAAAGATGATGTGAAAAACGTTGTTCCTCAATTTTTTGTTTGGATAATGGAATAGATGGCACTTAGTCATTCTTGACAGAACATGATTTTAGCTCATCAATTTTGGTTCAATACAGATCATTGTAATTAAGGACGAACAACTGAGTCACAGGAAGCAAGTGGGTAGATTTTAAAAACCAATTGAATCTATTTCACCATTGCCTATTTAGACATAATCCTCCGTTGCTTCTCATTGTTAGGTGTCACTGGAATTGAAAATCATTGTTATGTCTCATAGTATCTTGAACACCGGACCAATGTGACAGTAGTCTATTGCATAGCATCATAGGAAACATACGCTAATACACACTGAACAAAAAGAGTAGATGTCAGGGTATACAAAGTTCCTGTTATAAAGTAGCCCCAATAAAATCTTCACCACTAAACTACATTAGAGTAGAAACTGAAAAAAAAGAGGATATGCTGACCATCAGTAACAATTGAGCCAATTAAAGTACTCCCTCTGTCCCAAAATTCTTGTCTTAGATTTGTCTAAATACGGATGTATCAAGACTTGATACATCCATATTTAGACAAATCTAAGACAAGAATTTTGGGACGGAGGGAGTAACTACTAAGAGGGCATTCAAATAATCATACCAGTATCTAGTGGTGTCAAGAGGTATAAAAAGCAGATGGGTCACTATTATAGAAAGTTATTTCTTCAATCACTGTTCGCTCCTGCCATCTTTTTTCAGTGTGAGGATGGCATTTGGAAGACCTGGGCTGCTCTCAAATATAAAATCTTCCTATGGCTGTTGGTTAGCAAGCGAATTCGAACGGCAGATCGTTTTGCAAAGAGAAGGCTACCGCACAATCATAGTTGTGCATTTTGTAGCGAGCATGACGAAGACGCTGACCATTTGTTCTCCGGCTGTGCGATTGTCAGTATATGGTTTGGCATGCCGCGCTTAGCTGGGCCGGCCTACAGTCCCTCCAACGGTAGATGAACTCCACTTTCACATATTGCTGGACTGCTGCTGCTTCAACTCTTGGTCGTTTGGTCCATCTAGAATGAGCGAACAATATAGTCTTTCACAACGCCCATCTTCCACTTCTAAAGCTTGTTGAATTTATAAATCTGAATGTCATTTATGGGTTCAGGCTGGAGCAAAGCAATTAGACTCCCTGCTCGCTGTTTTGTCTCTTGGGCAAAGCACTTAGGTTCCCTGCTCCCTGTTTTGCCTCTTGAGTGGTCATCACCGTTTGTACTACCAATGTACTTGCTTTTTGTCTTAATATATGACAAGCAGTTCTCCTGCATGGCTCAAAAAAAAAATTTTAAACAATGGACCAAAATGATGCTACATGAAGTCTATAAGCTTATGTGTTTTCTTTCTCGCCAAAGGTAAATAATTAAACCACAGCTTAAAAATATTTGTATGGCTGCAGCAAGATTATCGGATAGGCTATGTAACACACGTAAAAAATCAAATGATTTTGCCATCTAAGATATGCATAATTAAATGCAAAGTGCACGTGTAATCCAAATAAAATCAAAACTTTGGTAAGGGATTGGGCTCGTACATACCAAACCTCAGGTTGCACATCATTTGTATGCCAAATGGTTATATATGAATTTGGGAAGTAGGTTAGGTTGCACATCAAGAAGCACTAATTCATTGTCAGACCCTTACATATTCGAAGAACGATATCCTCTCAAAGAAACAACACATGGAAACATGAGCATCTGGTACTGGGCAATGACTGTCGAACAAAATTTAGTTTAGATATATTAATCAAGAACACAAAGATGCAAAAGTAGCAACGTATAGGAACAGTGTGTGCCTGTAGCAAGTACGGTTGCACAGGGAAAAAACTATTGAAGAACAACAGGGGTACATGACCTTCAACTGCAGAAGGATTCTTGCCGTAGTCCGTAGGTTGCCGTCCTCGCCCAGTTGAAGCTAGCAAGCACCTTCGACCTATCTTCAAGCACCTAGAAACATACGAATACCACATCACAACACCAAATCAAACCAATCACGAAGCAAACAAACCAGAACAGATCTGTGTAACACCCCACCCATGGGCTGTCACGCTATACTTCGTAACTGGGCCTGGGCTACAAGATGGGCCGTTCATTGGAGGTTAATTTCCACACGGCACATGCTACATATGCAATCCGGAGAGCACGGGGAAAGGCGGCGAATGAATGAATCGTCTTCAACCTTCTCGTCCTCTGCTCTCGTTCCTCTCCCCCGGCTGCTACTGTATCTCATCTCCTCTTTGCTGGTTTCTCATCCCAAATTCCCTTGTATCCTCTGAATCTGTACCGAATATGGGTGTTGATTTATCTATCTGTTCGATCTCTGTACTCCGGTCGTGACAATTTGGTTATCAGAGCCATAAAATTTCCTCAAAATTTTGCTTTCGCTGTGTGTTCCTCAACTCTCTCGATCCTTAACATCCACTGCCCTGGGTGTGATTTGCTTCAGTGAATCAAAAATCCTTGGGCTAGGTTGGATCAGTTTGGAGTGAAGTAACAACGCCATCCAAACCCTTATGCCTCGTTTGGCACAAAGGGATTTGGGAGGATTTCAGAGGCGGGGATTTGGGAGGATTTGGCGAATCCCTCCCTTCCACCCAATCCCCTCGAAACCCCTTGAATCCCCAAAACCCCTCCATCCCCAATCCTCTTCGTTTAAAATTTCTGTTTGGTAGGCAGGGTTTGTCAGATTGAGATAACATGGTGTAGAACATCTAAAAATTCAATCTTTACAATGTAACTAACTCCCTTATATCCTTGCTACAGAATTGTAAAGGCCACCTAATAAAAATGAGAAAAGCTGCTACAGGGGAATAATTTAGCAGCAGTTTTTCCAAGCAGCAACATAATTTTGCATGACTCAAAATCAATATATCATCACAACAACATTATAATTTATCATAACAACATGATTTCGAATCCCAAATCCCAGGAATCATAATTTATCATGACAACATGATCTTTCGCAGCAACAACAGTTCATCACAGCCCCAACATAATTTTGCAGCAAATATAACGCAACACAAGTACTTCTGGAATAGCTCAAGATCAGTTATAATTTCGCATACAGATATATCCATCTTTTGGTGTCATGATCATCTATCTTTGAGAATTTGAGAGAAAGTTATCCCTCCAGCTTGTTTATTGTTGCTTCTTTTGGTGCTTGAGAACCTGATGAAACAAAAAGAGATGAATATTAGAGTGCCTTCAGAATAACTTATAACTATAAGTTTTGCTAGATGAACATTAGAGTGCCTTCTGGAACATAAGCAGGCCTATAGTACAGCAAGTTTCAGGAATAGAACAAGCAAGGAGTATTGTACTTGTAGTAGGAGCATTGTACTACTAGCAAGAAACAAGATGTATATATTAAAGCAAAGTTTCCAGCAAGCAACATTAATTTAATTTTTTCTTCATTTTCTTTTTGTAGGTGCGCAGCAAGCAAACATGAGTACTCCAAACAATACAGATGGTACTACTGATACAAGCAATACAAATAACACTGCACAGCCAAATACTTGCTACTGGCAATATCTTGGTACTGCAAGAAGCTACAGCAATATTGAATTTATATTGGAGCTACAGAAAATCCTACTCCTGATTTAATGGCATTTGTACACAAGATCAACAATTTTATTGAAGTTCGATACTACTCCTGATTTGTTCCAACAGCAAGCAAGCAAGGAGCAAGATCAAGCAGGCAAATTTGTACTCTTGATTTTCAGTGTACAATGGTATCAAATTTTTAGTGTACACACTCTGGAGTAGCAAAGAAATTTTCCATGTACAAATTCATTTTACTCGTTAGAAGCTGGAACAAGACCAAAGGCCACGCTCTCTTGATTATTCAAGTTTAACTTGACAGGATGTTAGGACAAAGGACAATAATATTCCAAGAAAATCATGCAAACTACAGAAGCGACCAACAACCATATATTAATACTTCTTACAAGGAAAAAAAAGCAGCCGCTGCTATATAGTACGTCTTGCACAAAGCAATCAGCCGCGAGAGCTAAGCTAGTTGAGCT
The DNA here is from genome assembly GCA_963921465.1 of Triticum timopheevii. NCBI lineage: Eukaryota > Viridiplantae > Streptophyta > Magnoliopsida > Poales > Poaceae > Triticum > Triticum timopheevii. The sequence continues at coordinate 522,162,388 of OY997270.1, forward strand.
GATCATGAATTGACATATATATATATAGACCCTTGAATCAAACGGTCAAGGGTAGTTTTCTCGGATCCACATCAATTGTATCCTCTTTTTTTGGCAAGACAAGGCAAAATCATATAACCATCAAAATTCACTACTATTAAAATGATTCAACACAGATTCAGAGTAGCAGAAAACAAATGATGCTGCACAAAGAAATATAAAGACCTTTAGATCATTAAACAGTAAACAGTTATTACTGCTGCAGTTCAACCTAATCTGATCAATAATCTCAGAGTTCATCTCGGCACTAAAACTAGAATTAGGAAGCAACAAATAAGAACTGCATTTAAGACTACAAGAGCTACAAGAGCCTCAAACTAGAATAAACAAGCAACAAATAAAAATAAGACTACAAGAGGCCAAAAGGCTTGTGTACGTTACCGAAATTAGGCGTGACAACTAGATCCCAAAACGGAGGTAATTCGTGCACCCCAACAAGAATCGGAGCGACAGGCTATCAAAAAAAGAACATATCAGCATGGCAGACATATTTAAGCTCCCTATTAGTAGACATATTAAAGCTGCCTACAATAAAAAGGATATTCACAAATGCTGCATGAAAGGAACAAGACTCCTCAACCAGTAATGGAAACACAAAAGCAGGGCTAGGAAATTATATAGTACTCCCTCCTTTCCGGTTTATAAGGCTCAATTCAAAAATATCACCAACCAAGGTAGATGGTGAGTGGTGGAATACTTTTTGTAATTTGCAAAAGCACCTAATTAATGCTCTTGTTTTTCTCAAAAAATTATGTTTATCAATGCATTAATTGCAATGCATGCATGCATAAAGTACGTGCATTGGTCAATTTTCTCTCAATACTTGCATGCAATGATTTAGTGCACCTTGGAATATGAACATGCGATGGAAAACAACCAAATTGAGCCTTATAAAATGGAAAAACTAAAATTTTGAGATAAGCCCTATAAACCGGAAAGTAGGGAGTACAGATCAAATAAGGTTGTATTATTTCCAAGTCAATTGAGCTCTTTGACAAGCAAAATGAGAAGAACCGGGAAAATCAAGAAGGCTAAGAAAGCTTCCCAGGAAGAACTAGAGAACTGTCACGCAAAATCTGGTCACATGTTAAGCAAGTGATTCTTCATGTTTCTGTTTCACAACATACCATGTTTTGGAGTATTTAACAGATGTAGTAGCACTGATTCATGTTTCTGTCTCACAACATACCATGCATTACACAGCAGTAATTCAAATGTTTTAATAGGACTGGTCAAAAAGGGAAGTCAACAGGTTGTTGCAAGCATAGGAGCTAAGAGACACTAATTATTGGCAAGGGGAATAAGCTGCCTGTGTAGGGGTATATACATGGCTTTAGAAAGGGAGGTCAGCCAGGTTAACCATTGGTTGGTGAGGGCACCTAATTGATTAAGCTGACACTTTGAAGTCAGACCAATGAACTGGATAGGAAGAGGACACCTAAATAGAGATCCTCACAAAAAAGATTTCCCTGACCACACAAAAAGGATTCCTGATAAAACAGCTGGCAAAAGCAAGTTCCTTGTTACACCAACTCACACAATTAGACAATAGCTACTGATAATTTGAAATTTGTCTCGGTGAAAAGCAAAAGCATGGAAGATTATGGTAACTAAAAATGACACGCAATTAGATGCGCGTTCGAGAGAATGACAGAAGATGGTTAAAGCATGCACCAGTAGAGTCCAGACCACCGCAAATCTTCCTCGTGACTTGACAGGTTAAAGCATGTTATTTGTAAGTTCCTTGTTAAATCTCAATAGTCGCTGCTAATTAAAATGTCATTTTAGTTACCGAGATACTGATAATTTCCTTGATAATCAAAATGCAACTTTAGTTAAAGATACTGTATTAGAAGATAGTCACATGACAGAGTTAGCATCTGTTTTGCCACTGGATCAGAACAGCAGTATAGAAAATAAGGCATTACAGAACAGCGGGCATCAGCCAACATCTATTTTGCCACTGGATCAGAACAGAGCCTGGTAGCACAAACAAACAGATAGGCTAGAGGAGGCGGGCATTCTTGGCAAGCTAGCTGGGTAGGCCTAGGGTTAGGGTACATGCGGAGCTGGGGTAGGGGACGCCGTTCTTGGCGTGCTCGCCGGTGAGGACGAGGCGGACGGAGGGCGTGCGGGCGGTGGCAACCATGGAGAGGAAGGGGAGGGGAGATCCCGGTAGCACAAACAAACATATAGGATAGAGGAGGCGGGCATTCTTGGCAAGCTAGATGGGTAGGCCTAGGGTTAGGGTCCATGTGGAGCTGGGGTAGGGGACGCCGTTCTTGGCGTGCTCGCCGGTGAGGACGAGGCGGACGGAGGGCGTGCGGGCGGTGGCGGCCATGGAGAGGAGGGGGAGGGGCTGCGATGACTAACCACCTGTGAGAAGTCCAGTAGGCCGGAGGAGATCGCCGGCGTCGAGTCAGGCGGCGCGGCGTCTTGGGGGAGGAGGCGGCGCGACGTCTTGGGGGAGGAGGCGGCACGGCGTCGTCTCGAGTCGGGGCGGCCAAATCCTCGAGGGGGGGGGGGGGCGAGATGATTCTGAACCACGTGGGAACAGGTGGGTCGAAGGGGAATCGAAGGGGTTGGGCTGAGAAAACCTTGCGTACCAAATGGGCCAACGGGTATCCCGGAGGAAGGGCGAGATGATTCTGAACCACGTGGGAACAGGTGGGTCGAAGGGGAATCGAAGGGGTTGGGCTGAGAAAACCTTGCGTACCAAATGGGCCAACGGGTATCCCGGAGGAATCTGGGCCTCGCGGGGAAATTCTGCTGAAAACCCCTACAATACCCGCGAAACAAACGAGGCCTTAAGGTAGAGCCAAGAAAACAATCCCCACCTACTCCTGCCTACCATATGTTCGACAAAATGTCAAGCCATCCAGAGATGCTCGCCGGTGGCGTTCTCCGCGTCATCGTGCACCATGTGTGCTACCCAGTCATAGAGGATACACTCCAGCAGGTGTTCGTGGCGTATGGCGTGGTGGAAATCTCAGTATCCCAACAAATCCACCATGTGGAGGCGGTGGTTCAGTTTCGCACAAGACGCGGGGCAGCGGAAGCCCTGGCCCTACATGACCGTTGCATCTATGAGCGTGCCTGCCTCCTCGACATCCAAGAGGTTTTGCCGGATTTACTTCCTGCCACCACCGCGGGGTGCCTAGGAGGGGCGTCGGCAGCTTATGTCACGGAGGTCGCCTCTCCTTCACCAGCGCTGACGAACAGTGCCACGACCACCAACTGGGCACAGCTTCGGGCCATGTTGGAGGAGGCCCTCGCAAGGATGGAGGCCTTATCCACACCCATTGCATCTGTCGTAGCCCCACCATTGTCAGGCTCCGCATCAGTGAACATCGAGGATGCCAGCGATAGGCAGGGGGCGGCCATCGCAGCTCCACACATGGAGGTCATCAACCAAAAGTCCAACAGCGTCGAAACTACAGGATCAACCTCGCCCTCTATAGGCATGTTTTCGGCAATTGCAGCACCTGCAGAAACTCTGCCAGCCCCTGAGTTGGCGACACTGATGCCCAACACATGTTCGACAGATTGCTCCCAGGAAGACGCCAATAAGGCGACCCATGTGGTGCCGACGGATGCATCGCCCTTGACCACGACACCGCTCAGCAACATCCTCTGCAACACTTCACCTTGTACTATGCCTTTGGTGTGTGCAGATACTGACGAGCAACAGACTGGGAAGAGTGGTGTCATGCAACCACTATGGCCACCACGAGCACCACCAAGTGCATGGTAGTTACAGTGCATGGAACATCCTATTGTAAACTTGACTGAGCTGAAACCATGTCCAGATCCATGGATGAGCAAAAGCAGTGGAGCCAGGGACATACCACCGTCGACACAATACGCTATTGGTCGTGGAAAGAGTGACAAGTTTCTGGACCTTTATGAGGGAAGTGGACCAAGTTGGAGGTTAACAAAATGTGGAACACCTGGAAACATTGGCAATTTTGAAGATATTCTATTTGCAAACAACGACATGCAATATTCCCCGGTTATTGTTGCATTCTTTCCCGTCTTCCGTGAACGTCAGCTGTATATATGACCTAGTTATGTAGATATGACGAACCGAAAGCTTGGGTTGGCTGAGTTCCCTGAAGATAGTAGATTTATAAATATGGAATCAACCCTTGTTGCATTAGGTTGCAAGGATTGTCTTCTTCTGGCAGATTTTGAAAAATCAATAGATTTGCAAGCTCTTCAGGATGCTATTATCAATTGCAGTATTCTTCTGACTAAAAGAAAGAAGGCTGAATTTAAATCTAGGGATCTTGTGCAGGATCTTGTTAGAAAAATCAGAAGTTATGTCGAGCCAGTTCGTGACCTCCTATCTCAGTTTGACTATACTTTGGGTGCCCTTGGAGCTCTAGTATTATATGCCGAGTTGCTAGCAGATGATACTAATTATGGAAATTACACGATTGAGAAATACAATTTGGACTGCTACATACGACTTGATTCTGCAGCGGTGCTAGCATTGGATATTGTTGAAGGAAAAACTGATGCAAACAAAAATAGGTTGTTTGGTTCGATAAACAGAACTCACACTGCTAGGATGGGGCATCGAGTACTTAACAAAGTGCCAAAACAACCTCTGCTGGATGTAAACGACATAAATAACAGATTATATATGGTTCAGTCTTTCGCGGAAGATTCTGAGCTTCGTCAGGGTCTTAGGCAACAACTTAAAAGGATGTCTGATATTGATCGCCTAACACATGCTCTCTGTAAGAAGTCAGCCAACCAGCCTGCTGTTACGCTCTACAAGTTCTGCTCTACAATCTCGTACATCCAGAGTGGTCTTCAACAATACAATGGCCAATTTTCTACATTCACAAGGACAAGGTTCCTTAGCTCTTTCGAAGTGTGGCTGACAGAGAATTGATATGGTAGGTTTTCTAATCTGGTTGAGATATCTATTGACATCGATCAAGTAGACAATGCTGAGTACAGGCTATCTCCACCTCGTTTATGGCCACCATGGGACACATATGATCCTTCTATCAGCCATGTGCAAGAATGGTTTGAAGCCGCCAGGAACATGAAAAACCTGGATAGAAGTGATTGTCACCGTTCAGCTTTAGAGGCGTGCAAGTTTCTTTTGCCATTAGATTCTAACGACCCAAAGGGTGCTCTGTTTTGCATGGAGTCCTTTGCTCTAAGATCGAAGCAGTACAAATGGTTGGAACAGTTTGCTGAAGAATGCCAATGTGATAACTCCCTTTGGCTGTTCCCAAATTTCTCCTTTTCACGTGATGTGGCATCTGAAGATGTTTCTAATGATGTTGACAAGTCAACAGTTGTAGAGCAAGCATTCATGCTTCACCCTCTGCTGCTTTCCAAGATGGTTGACAAGGCTCTTCTGAGTGACTCTTCATGGACCCAAATACTTGAGAATGTGTTCTGCACAGGCCAGCAAGGTTCTTCCCCTGATGGTGCAATAGAAAATATTGAGAAAATTGGCATTGCGTTGGGAGGACTTCACACTACAAAGCACACTTATGAAGAGGATTTCAGTTTCTTTCATCAACTTGTGATTAGCAATACAATCGCCCCCAAGCACATACTTCTACCATATGATCCAGGTGGCTTAGCTCTTCGGCTAGACGAGTGTGGCGGCATTTCTGATTCAAGGATGTTCATCACCGGCTTGAGGGCAAGCCGAATTTCAAGGGAGGAAGAGTGTAACACCCCACCCATGGGCTGTCACGCTATACTTGGTAACTGGGCCTGGGCTACGAGATGGGCCGTTCGTTGGAGGTTAGTTTCCACACGGCACAAGCTACATATGCAATCTGGAGAGCACGGGGAAAGGCGGCGAATGAATGAATCGTCTTCAACCTTCTCGTCCTCTGCTCTCGTTCCTCTCCCCCGACTGCTACTGTATCTCATCTCCTCTTTGCTGATTTTTCATCCCAAATTCCCTTGTATCCTCTGAATCTGTACCGAATATGGGTGTTGATTTATCTATCTGTTCGATATTTGTACTGGGGTCGTGACAAGATCAAAGGCCCAAGCTCACCATTGATATCGATCTTCATCAGACCTGTGCCAGACCACAGAAATTTAACAAAAATGAAAGAAGATTAATCATCCAAAGCACCACAGGAAGTCCAAAACTACAATAGCTAATAAGTGAATGAAGATACAGACCAATCAGGAGGAGAAGAGATGATCACGCTGTTCTTCAGGTTGTGCTTGCGGGCGTTGATAGCGACGGCTAGGATGCAAGGGGGGGGGGGTGCAGTGAGCTTCGGAGATCCCGGAGCAGAGCAACTCATGTGCACAAGCTAATTCAGCTGCGCGGGGATGGCCGGCGCATCCGAGGCCGCTGTCATGAGGAGGCCTGGAGTAGAGTGTCCCGCTAGAATTGGGGCCGCTGCCGTGATGGCCGCATCTGGTGCGTCCTATGACGCCAGCGCGAGGAAGGTTCAGAGCGGAGCAGAGCGGAGCGTCTGAAGTCGCCAACACGAGGAGGGCCCGGAGTAGACGAATGGTGTGCACACATGCTGATTCAGCCATGTGGAGATGGCCGCGTGCATGATCACTCCTTCGACGGAAAGGATGATGCCTACAATCAGATTAGGCTGGTCATATTGGGAGTAATATAGGTAGTAACATAGATGTCACATAAGCAAATTTTTTAATGTGGCAAGTAGTTAATGAGGAGAGAGGCAAATAAAGTAATCTAATATGTTACCATCACATAGCGCTTTCCAATGCAAAATGAGTCTACAAGACAATAAATTAATATGTGTATGTTGCTCCCTCCTTTTCGGTTTATAGGGCTTATCTCAAAATTTTAGTTTTTTCCATTTTATAAGGCTCAATTTGGTTGTTTCCCATCACATGTTCAGATTTCAAGGTACATTAAATCATTGCATGCAAGTATTGAGAGAAAATTGACCAATGCATGTAATTTATGCATGCATGCATTGCAATTAATGCATTGATAAACATAATTTTTTAAGAAAAACAAGAGCATTAATTAGGTGCTTTTGCAAACTACAAAAAGTATTCCACAACTCACCATCTACCTTGGTTGGTGAGATTTTTGAATTGAGCCTTATAAACCGAAAAGGAAAGAATACTACACATATGACACTTCCCACTATAAGGGTAGTAACATAGAGTACTAATGTATGCATGTTACTACTATATGTTACTCCCCACTATGACCAGCCTTAGGAGGCAGCGGTGTTGAGTTGCAGGAATCGTGGAACAGGAGGCAGTGCCTGGGTGCGGTAGGATGTGGAGATTGTAGAAATTGGAGGGAAGGTGAAGTGGAAGGGGTGGTTGATGAGAGAAGAATGAGAGGAATGTGCGGCGTCCAAGGAGGGGAAGGGGAGCCGAGAGAAAGCCAACCTGCTTGTTCGGGCTTCCAAATTATTTATTGCGTAGCTCGGGAGAACGGGAGGAGGAAATGAGTGTGCCAGTTAATTGTATCGAGTTAAACGAACAGAGAGAGGTTGCCTTAAATCCGATGGCCACCAATAATCATGTCTAGACTGATGGACTGTAGCTTGAAAACGGAATGCTGATGTGGCATGATGATGATATGGATAATGTGCATGTAGAGAGAATTGGTAGTAGTGGGGAGAAACTACTTAAGTATGCATGTAAGATTAGCATCAAAAGATAGCGTTACATTTAGAGAAGTAGTACATGAATAAAAGGGAAGCAATATACATAAATAGCAAGATATTCTATGATACACACACACATTTCCGATGGTCCACACACATTCCCGATGGACCCAACCTCTGCATCTGTGAATTGCCGCAGCTAGCCACTACAAGAAGAGAGGAGCACAGTAGCACGACAACTGCCGGTGACGCAAGTGTAATGGAACAAACCTGATATTAACGACGCTGCCATGTTCCTTGAGGCATGAAAAAAGCAGCCGAGGTATGCTCGCGCTAGTTGGGTCTCCTCGACGGCGAAACGGTGTAGCGACGGGAAGGAACCGGCGCCACAGGATGCAGATGTTGGGTCAATGTAGCCTCCGGCCGCGACGCCGATGAGGCAAGGGCCAACTTAGCCATGCGGTCAGGTGACGCCGCCGCCGGCGAATCGCAAGTTACCTGCAGCACAACAAAGACGCAAGTATGTTCAGATCGTAAGTCTGTCGAGACTGACCTCAAGAATCAGGGGTGGAGGTAAGGGGAACACGAACTGAGATGGAGAGTGTGGGAGAGCATCGGGGCGTGGCCGGCGGCCAAATCGGCACCATATTAGCGACGGTACTGAGGCCAACTCCACCGCGCGACCCTATCCTGTTCGGCCCCGTCCGTTTAAGGCAAAACGGACAAACCAGGCGGCCCAGCGCGCGGGAGCAAACGGACATTTGTCCGTTTTGTGTCCGCTTTCGCCCCATCCGCGGCCCAAGTTTGCGCCATTTTTGGGGCGAAAAGGACATCGCGCGGACGGGCGGGACGCGCACTTGTCCGCCCCTGGCCCGCCTGTCGGTGACACAAAGCACCCCCCCCCCCCCGCAGCCCCTTTGGCGCCATTCCCCCCGAAACCCTCCCACGTCCCGCCCGTCCCACTCCCTCCTCCGTCCAAGGCCGACGCCCAGCCGAACTCCGGGGGCCCGGCCGTCGACCCGCCCGGAATGGCCAAGAAGAAGAAGCCCAACGCCCCAAGGAAGCCGCGGTCGGAGTGCACGCCGGAGGAGATCGCCAAGTTGGACGCGGAATCAGCGAAGAGGAGGGACCGGAGGGTGGTCGCCACGAACAACATCGCCGCGGCCAAGAGAGCGGATGAACGCGCTGCGATTGAGGCCGCGCGGCACAAGGCCGACCTCGAGGAGAAGGAGGCCATCGTCGGCAAAGTGCACGCCCTTCTCATGCATGGTATTTGTCGCCCGGCCGGTTTCTCTGGAGGGGCCGTCGGTCCGGCGAGCACAGGGTCGTCGGTCGCCCGGCCTCCGCATTGCCAGTCGCTGATGTCGCGGACCATGCCCTTGTCGCCCGGCTTTCCTCCGCCAAGGCACGACGGCCAGACCCGTTTCGGGGGGTCGCCGGACGTGAGCGTGATCGCGCCGTCCACACCACGTCCCTCGACCGTCATCGACCTCAACGTCACCCCCGGGTCCAGCAGCGGCGGCCTGCCGTCCATCGAGATGCAAAGAAAGCAAGCACGACCGCCGTTTACCGGCACCATGCCGTCCCCCCGCGTCTTGTTTGATGGAATGCCAACACCAACGACACCGGTCGACGACCCCTACTACGACCAGTTCATGGAGGAAGTGATCTATGATGGAGGTCACATCCCTGTCTACGACCCTGAGGAGACCCAAAGTCAGGATGGCCGCGGCCAGTTCACTGTCGGTGAAGATGGCGACGACCGTGCTGACTACGACCATGGTGACTCGTGGCATGAAGACGATGACATCTATGTCGAAGGTGATGAAGAAGAAATCAATGACGTTGACATTAGTGGTGAGACATTGTTCATTGACGAGCTGACACAAAGAGCGGAAGCACAAAAGAAGAGGAAGAGTATTCACACGGGTTCATACACACAAGATGAAGACAAGTTGATTTGCCAAGCTTGGATGGAGATAAGCCAAGATCCAAGGACCGACGCACAACAAAAGGGCATTGTTTTCTGGACGAGAGTCCACAAAACATTTCATGAAAGGAAGTTGTTTGAGCCCTACCAATTTGAATGCAAACGTGGCGTCGGCTCGATTCAAAAGAGATGGTTGTTCATACAACAAGAGTGCAACAAGTATCAAGCCGCCTTTGAGAGCGTTCAAGCACGGCCTGAGTGGTACCGGCGTTGGGGACATGGTATGCTCTCCTTCCTTGCCCTTTCCTTGCTATGGCCATGAGACTTCGGCCTTGTACATGGTTGCATGTTCATTTTGTTGTTGATCATATGGTGTAGGCATTTCAATCTTTGGAAGCATTCAAGGCCCGGCACAATGACAAGCAATTAACTCTCACGCATTGTTGGACTATGATCAACAATTGCCCTAAGTTTAAGGACCAATACCGTGAACTCCAAAGGAAGAGAGGCCTCAAGATGGCCAAGTTCGCCGGAGGTAGAGATGGCGAGGCGTTGAAGAGGCCGAGGGGCAAGACCAACTCCAAGGTTGACGACATTCGTGATGCCTCATCCATGGCATTGCATGACACTTTGCATGGCATGATGTCGCAAAAGGATGTGAGGGATGAGAAGAAGCGGCAAAGCAAGGATGAGCAAATGAAGCAATACCTAGAGCTCCAAACAAAGAACCTTGAGATGGAGGAGGTGGCCAAGAGAAGGAAGATCGACATGGAGGAGGCGGCCCGGCAGAGGTAGATCGACATTGAGGAGGCGACCCGGCAACGACAGCTCGACATCGAGGCCGACAACGTCAAGGCCAGGCAAAGGCAGCTCGACATCGAGGCCACCAATGCCGCCACCAAAGTGAAAGAGGTGGCCCTGGTGATCATGAGCGTGGACTTGTCGAAGATGAGCGAGAAGACGAGGGCCTGGTTCGAGGCCAGGCAGAAGGAGATGCTCGACGCCGACGGCCTGAACTAGGTCGTCCGATTGGCCGTGGCCATTCTTTTTTGGAGGCTGGCATGGTTGCCACCCACCCGCTGGGCCGCTGGCCGTGTGCCAATGAGAAAAACATTCATTGTGAAGGCCGACTGTGTTGCCGGCCGCTGGCTGTGTTGCCGGCGAGGACAACCATTCATTTTGGAGGTCGGGCTGTGTTGCCAGCCGCTGGCTAATGCCGGCGATGGACGTGTAGGTCGCTGGCTTTGTTGCCGGCGTGCGTGATGAACTGCGGCCGTAGGGCTTGCATTTGATATGTTTCTCTTTTTTTAAAGAATATATGCGGACAGGATGGGGTAAAGGATGCGGCCGCGCGCTGGACGCAGGGCCACCGCATCCCCGGACAGGCCCGGACACGACCCCATCCCCCTGCCCAAACGGACAAAATCCGGACAAAACGAACGTCCGTTTGGGTCGCGCGGTGGAGTTGGCCTAAGGCCAAGAGCTCTCGGCCATGCTCTCATCGTCGCCCCCGATGGGAAGCGTGAGACATTCGGTGATGGCGGATCCAGATGATGCTGATCTCCAATGCCGCCCGCGAGATGGGAAGAAAACTAAAGGTCGGCGTCGCCGCTGCACTTTGCCAGAGGGCCACCTGCTGCAGCTACGGCCGCTGGCAGGGGCAGTAGTGGAGGGCGCCGCCGCGCAACTTGCACCCGCGTGGGGAGCATCCGAAGATGTGGAGTAACCGCCAGGTCGCATGATATTGCAGCAGCGAGAGACGTCGATCCCGGACGTCGGCGGCAGCGTCTTCTCTGGTGGGGGGTCGGCGGTGGAATAAAGAAAATACATGTATGCACTAACGCGGGAGGCGAGTGTCAACATGGTTCAAAGGACTTACCATTATCAACATCATGATGAGTTTTTGTTTTTCTTCTTTTCACTGATTATGCACCAAAGCCTTGTATCATTACCATCACTGAATGAAAATGCCCGTGCATTAACAAAAATAATTATAACAAACTGAAGTGGGTGATGTCTTGGCATGATGGGAAGAATAATAGTAAAAGTATATTCTGAATAATGTCTGATATAGCTGTCAAAGAAAAGTACAGATTTTAGTTGAAGCCACAGGTATTTCAAAAAGGGAATCCTTTCTCGCCGGGGCACCGGCCGAACCGTTCCGCAGGTCACGCGCTGGACGTGGGATCAAAACTGATCCAACCGATCCCATCACCTCTCACGCAGGCCCACTCCTTATTTCTTTCCAACCAAAATCATCCATCTCTCCCCTGGAGTTTCCATGGCCGCTACCTCTGGCGGCAAGACATGGCCGCACCAGCCCACCGGCGGCGCCGCTGCTTGCACAAGCACGCGCCCTTAGAACTCCCTTTCCTCTTATGCGCTCTGCCATGGTTGTGCCCTCGTCCTCCCCCCTGATGCTTGCGTAATATTCGCACTCCCTCCTCCTCTCCCTCCAAGCTCATCGCCATGGCCGCCTCCTCCTCCACCCCACCCCTCAAATGCTGCAACCGATGTGCTCGCCATTGGAACTCATGTGGCTGCGTGCTTCATTCCACGGCCATGGACGCGAGCTATTTTGTTCAAGGGAGACCATGATTTTTCTGTTGACGAGCTGGAACCAACAATCGGCGGCGGTGGATCTGCAACCGGCAATCGACCGAGCTGCAACCGGTGATACAAAATGCTACGACCAGGGCTAATTTTTGCTGGAACCAAAACAAGGAGCGGAGTTTGAAATGGCGCCGAGAAGCTGCAAGCAGTACCCAAAAATGCTACAACCCGTGTCCAAAAAAGCTACCACCAGCTTCTTCAAAAGTTTCAGATAGAGACGAGGAAGCTGGGAGGAGGCCATCGAGAAAACCAAAAAAGCTACAATCGGCTACGAGATAGCTGCAACGGTTCTTTTGAAAAGCTTCAAGCCAGAGAAACGGCATGCACGCCAGCTACGGCCAAAGGCGGCGATTTTTTTAGATGCAACCATGTTGGCTTTTCCTACCACGGTGACGACTTCTTGCTACATCCATCCAGGGCCCATTGTGGAGCTACGACCCATGCCGGCGGAGATGACATTTTTTGCTGCAAACGTTGTCAACTTTTGCTACGACCGGCGAGAATTTTTGCTACATTCATTCATGACAGTGATGCGAATCGGTTGGGACGGCAACGACGCCTCGTTTTTAGCTACAAGCCATCACCAGCATCGACCCGGTGCTACAACCGCATTGCTTTTTTGCTTCAACCAGCAACCATAAAAGCTACTCCCTCCGTTCGGAATTACTTGTCTCGGAAATGGATGTATCTAGAATTGAAATACGTCTAGATACATTCATTTTCGGGACAAATAATTCCGAACGGAGGGAGTACTAACTAGTGACCACCACTTTTTTGCTACAATGGGCGACGGGGGATGGCAAGCGTCGAGGGCACCAATCATGAGCGGCAGCGAGCACGCCGGTGAACTACGGCCGTTGCACACCGGAGCTACAAACGGAGTTGCAAGAGCAAGATGCATGTGTTGCATGGGTGAAACCCGGCGGCAAGCACGGCCGGCAAGGGCTCCGATCGGCGATTAGGACGGCCGGCGAGGACGGCGACTAGCGGCTAGGGCGGCCGGCGAGGACGGCGACCAGCGGTGCAGATGGCCGGTGAGAGGCGGCGACGGGAGAACACGCAGGGCCGGTGAGATGGAAGGGGTGCGATGAGATGCAGAAAGGGTCCTTCGTACCAGTGCATTGACAAAGATAAAGACGCATCGAACGGTTCCTATCGATCTAATCGGGTGGCTGAGGGCCGACCGACCCAAATTTGGGCCGGTAATTTGGGCCGGTGCGTCGACGCAGATCACTGCCCTTTCAAAAAACATTAGTAATTAATATCATTTTGTATGCAATAAGATACAAAGGAAGTAAATATGTTGGAACCATCAGCCGCACAGAATCAGGTTGTATATCATATTACACAGATGGAGGTTGGACTTGTATAGGAAGTCATCCTCGTATATTTTATGATGACCATGGTCATCATACTCTAGCACGCCCTCCCCGCACTGACATGTAATTCTGCAAAATATGGCCTCCTTTGGTTTACAGGGAAGGGAAATCATAGGAATAGGAAAGTCATAGGAAATGAGATGACATGCATCCAAATTCTATGAGTAGGAATATGATTGGAGATGTTCTTTGATTCACGTCATAGGATTTTTTCCATTAAGTCCAGGCTAATATTTATTTTTCTATGAAATGTAAAGGATAGGAAGAATTCCTCCATAGGAATATGATTCCATTCCTACAAACCAAAGGCACTAAAGAAAACTTCCTATAAAATCCTATCATATGGAATTCCTACTCCATTCCTCCAAACCAAAGGAGGTCGTAATGATGGTGGGGTGGGTGCCACTTCTAATATTAATTGAAGTTTCAAACTGACATACATAATCATAAACCTAAGCTAGTGGCTCTAGTTATGAATGGAGTTGAACTATCCCTCTATTCCATTGCATTTTGATAAACCTGAAGATATTTGTCTGACCTTGATTGCCTGGAAGAAGATATAAAAAATATATTATCTCGGGCATAGTGAACGCCAGATGGAATGGCTTTTTGATGTGCTTCGTGATATGACAGAAAATATGCAGCTCAAGGTACTAATGCTGCTATGGAGGATATGTAAGGAATGAGATAGTTCATGAGAAAACTGCGCCTCCAACTAATGTTTCCAAAAGGTTCCTCTGCAGCTATGTCTCTTCAATACTTAACATCTGACAAAACCACGATTATGATCTAGTGAAGGGGAAGGGCGTGATTGGTGAAAATGAAATCTCCAAGGGGGTTGTGATCGTATACTAAACCCTAATTGATGACTTATACTACTAAACTGAACACAAAATGAATATATATCACTTAAAACCATATATTGAACCCTAAAAAGGTTGAAAACTATTAACTAAACCCTGGAAAAACGGAGAACTATTGACTAAAAATTGAACTCCTAAATCATAACCACATATAACTGATGACTCGCACACAATGACAATAATGAAATACTAAGAGCTAGTAATGTTGAAAAAAAATACAGAGAACCATATAATAAATAATTTATTAGGACATTCCTGTTTATAGACTGAAAATGACAAAAGTTGAAGAAAAATGAAAATTGAAAGAATAAAAGACACAATAATGACAAAAATGAAATAATAGAAAGGCACTGAAAACTAAAAAATGATAAACGAAAGACAAGAAAGCACATCCTCGGTATTAGTATTTGTTAGTAGTTGCAAGTTATCAGCTAACTAAACAGAACTTGATGAAATGAAAAGTAAAGCAACAACAGGTAATGTTCCGAGGCAGCAAACATCAGAAAAGATTGCTACTACAGTAGGAACATTAATTCTCTAGATCTACTATTATGTAAGGGTAACCAGTAATCCGATGATTTAACTATCTAAACAAAAAATAACCCTCCTCGGCGGCAGGTGCTTGCTGATGGTGAGCCTGACGAGAGAGCACCACCGAGCTCCTCTCCATGCCACCAACTCGCCTACCTCCGGATGTTCCAAGGAAGCACGCCTCCGGCCAACAAGCATTACTTGCGAGCGGCTCGCTGCACACCAAGGGTCTCTAGCCAGCCCATGTTGTAATCACTGGCGAGGCGCCCCCCTTTCAGCATGGCATATTCTTTGAATTCTAGGATGGTTTTGGGGATTAGAATACATGATCCATAGAAAGCTTTTTTAAATTTGTGTTGGTAACTAGTATATGATCTTGGTAGCATGCTATTTTTTAATATGAAAACTTAAATAAGTATTTTATATTAAGTATAATTAACAGCATACATGGGTGGTAGCTTTTGTAGCATCATGGTCGTTAGTGCTGGGCCAGCGAGATTTGGTTCCAATGTAATTGAGGCATTTGATAAGGGGATGATGCATTTGATGAAGCACTTGTACTACACATAGGTACATTATTTTGTTGGTGTATGTTTTATAAAGTTAATCCGCTAAATGACCTATATCATCATTGTCTCCTTGGATGTAACTTAATGTGTAAGTGTAAACTACAAAATTAGCTAGCAGCATGTTTCATAAGAGTAAGTAGTACAAGTTTTCATGTTAAAAAATACCATCAGGTTTCTACACTCTTGCGTAGGACTTTGGATAAGTGTAGCCATGCAACACATGCCTCTGTTGAGTACATAGCATCATGATTTGTTTTGATGATTCAATAGGATGTTAAGGGTTTGATGCATTTAAAAAGGTGCAACTTTGATTATTAAACCATTGCATTTCTGCATTCCACAACATTTAGCTGGCCATCCATGCACGCATGCACTACTAGGGAAAACCCTAGCAGTAGCGCTGGTTTTGTGCTCACTAGTAGCACGAGTAGGCGCGCTACTAATAAGGCGCTACAGCTATTGCTTAGCAGTAACGCGTGTCGACGCGCGCTACTGCTAGGACAAATAGCTGCAGCATTTGTTCACCCCCACGCTACTGCTAATGAAACTAGTGGCAACGCGTTTTCTCTCCATCGCTACTAGTATTCATTTTTTACTTTTTTATTTTTAGTGTATTTATGCGGTTTTCTCTCCATCGTACAAATATTGGTACAATACCAGTTATGAGGTTTACATCATTATGTCCATAATAGTGTGTCAAATGAAGGTGGATTAGGTTCAAATGGAGGCAATATGTGGTGCATGTCAAAAGTATACTACTAATCCAAACTTGATCTAGTTTGGACTAGTAGTACTTTCGATGTGCACCACATGTTGCCTCCACTTGAATCTAATCCGCCAGCACAAGCTATTTAATCATCAGCATAGTCATTATCACCAACAATATTTATTTAATCACCACTAACACTAGCTAATAATAATCATCGTAGTCATTACCACCAACACTAGCTATTTTATCATCATAGTAATAGTGTAGCACATCATCATCTTCAAACTCATTTCTAGCTAGCTAATCACTCCTGCTGCTCTCTCGCAGGTAAAATAACATAAAACATGTATATCTCTCCTCCTTGATCAAGTTGGAGCATGCAGATGAACCTGTCTCCTAATCGTGGGTAGCGCATTTGTTTGCTGCCCCGTAGTACTTCTCTGTGCTCCCCCATCACATATTTGGTACAGTCTTGCAGTATTAAGCATTCGTCGCTAATCTTGAATGCACTAAAGTAATCTGTAGGTTATCTTGGTCGTAAGCTAATAATACTTATGATACCTTTAGTCTCGATCCCATAAGGCACAACATTCATCGGGACTCCCTGTTGAAGAACATCGTATGGTAACATACTTAGCAATGAAGTTTAGCTTCAAAAATAATGTATGGAAAAGATGCACTGAGGACAAATATTAAAAATCTTACCATCCTTCCTAAATAGATGTGACCGTAGTTCAGTACGAACACTATTGGTCGCACGTTTTCAGTACTAACATTTCTAAATGCAGGAAGAAAAATTGTCTTGACAATATCAAGATCCGCAGCCATGAAACATAATGACTGAGCTCCTCGCAGTTGAGTTCAGCCCCGGCACAGTATACGGTCCTGTCTATCAAGCGCTGGACATGTTTGCTTGCACCGAAATAAGCTATCAATAGAAATTAATTGTCAACTATTTTTGAATAAACAATATCAAAGACATAAATATGGTTGAGAAACTCACATTTTGTTATAACTGGAGGCGTCTGCGCATCGACCTAGATGTCGGTATTACCTTCAATATCATCTTCCGGACGAATATCAAAGGTGATAACCATATCAGGCTCAAATGCATAAGTCTTGCATAGTGCTCGCCATGTTTTGCATCCAAAATAGGTGTAGTCATCTGAATTGTATAATTTTGTGTGGAAAATATAACCATGCTCGGTCTTCAAGTAAAATTTCTTTACCTCCATAGTACAACTGCAATCTATCTTATACAATACAAAAACTCTTGCATGGCAGGGGATACGCTAGTAGAATAGTAAAAACAAATTATAAGTTGAAGCAAATGAAGCATATGTCATGCTTAATTATGAAAAAAGACTTGTCGTTGTGACTTACTGTATCCACTTCGAAGTTCTCGTCCAGCTTGATGCTGAAGCGCCTATCATCATCTAGGAAGATTCCATCGCACAGGCCGCGCTCGTCTTCGCAGTATTTGCAAATACCGAAATCCTTTTCATCGTCAGACATTTCCTATGTTCGTCGTTAAAACATTAATTGAAAATCGATCGAAGACAACTACCAGGATACTCAACACACAAATCCGGGGCACTCGATATTTCCTGCATATTTTGGCACAAGTCATGCCAAAATTCACGGAAAAATTTGGCATGACCTTTGCTAAAATAGGACATATCGAGCGCCTGAAATTTGCCGGAACGAAAATGAATCAACACTCCGGCAAAACATTGGCCACTCGGAGGTGTAACCTGCAAACATGACTGGCCACTTGGGCAAGCACATATCCTATTTGACCAACACAAGATATACATTTCAAAATATCTTATAGGACTCAAATTAGCATGCATGGAATAAGCAAAAGTAAATCATCTCATGCGTGTTTGTACATCGTCGAATATTATCACTAATACATACCGAGTAGTGTCATACATATAACATCACTAATACAACTAAAACCCTAGCACACGACGGGTATCGGCGCGGGCAGTGGACACCCACTGTCATGGATTTGTCACGGCAGATGTCCTTGTGGAAGGACTTAGTCGTGGAGCCATCGCTACGGGTTAACTTGAAGGGGTTAAAGCGGACACAAAGACACAAGGGTTTATACTAGTTCGGCCCCTTCGATGAAGGTAAAAGCCTACGTCTAGTTGTGATGGAATTGATGTGGTTTCGATGGCTAGGGAGCAAACAAGCTTCTCCTAGGCTCGAGTTGTTGTTGTCTGTCCTTGAACCGCCGCCGGGTCGTCCCCTTATATACACGGGTGACGCCCGTCGGTCCACAGAGTCCCACACTGGTTCATACTCGTATCCCGGTTGGTCCCTCTCTATTCCTAACTTACAATGCAAGTTTACATATCAAGCCGGTTTACGGCTACAGGTTCTAAACCGAATACAGGCCTTGGGCCTTCATCTGCTTAATCACCTTTAAACTACTAATGAAGCTAACCCGGCCCAGGTAGGCCGGTTCACGCCCAGTGGTAATATCCCCAACATTAGGCCCCAGATTGATTTGAACTGGTTCATGTCAATCCTTCACAAAAATCTTTGTCTTCAACATCTTCTGGTAATTGGTAAACCGCCATGTCGTCATCATCTCTGGTTGCTGTAAACCGGCATGACGTCATCATGAAGTTAACATTTATGATGCCTACTTTTATTAATAGATCTGCGATACCCAAGGAAGCAGCTCCACTTCCGAATCTTGTGGCTCCTGGATTCGCGCGCCTGACACACGTCCCCTGCCTTATAAATAGGACCGAAGGGTCATTTCCTTTTCTCCCCTTCGTCTCTTTCTCTTCGTCTTCCTCACGTCGCCAGCCTCGGAGCTCCGCCGCCGCCGTTGACCTCTGCATCGTCTTGGGCTGCTGCATCAACCTGAACGCACCAGAGCACCGCGGTAGCCTTCCGCTCTAGTCTATAGATCTCATCCACATTCCTACCCATTGATTTACTTCTGTTCTGCTTTAACCTTTTGAATATTTTCTGTTTTTCTGAACTTGCTTCAGATCCATTGCTGCAATAAGACCTTGTGAAACCTGTTTCTGCATACTTAGCCATCCACAACCTCAATTGCTTTCAATGTTTAGATCAGGCGGTTTAACTTAATATAGAAAAAGTTAATAAACCGATATATACCATTAGTCCCCTTGTTGAACCGCTAGAACTCTTTAGCCATATGATGCCATTTCATAAAAATCCGGTTTAAATATACTGCATCCGGTTTAGCATTGTTCATACCAGCGCCTTCTTTTATCCAACATGTTCTTGAACCGGAATCACCTATTTCTTGTAGATCTCACCATGGCCAAACAAGTATATGAGTGCAACTGGGTTCCTTCTCGTGTCACAGAAACTCAGTTGGATGATTTAGTCTCGATCGGCGCTTTAGACAGCAAGGAGACTATCCACTGGAGGGTTCCTGATGATGAATGTCCTCCCACACCTCAATAGGGAGAGGTTGTGATCTTTGCGGATCACTTAGCCCGGGGCTTCAAACCGCCCGGCTCTAAATTTTACCGGGATGTGTTAGCCAATTTTCAACTCTGCCCGCAAGATACTGGCCCCAATTCCGTAACCAACTTATGTCACTTCCAAGTGCTATGTGAGGTATACCTTCAAGAGAAACCCATAGTTGAATTGTTCAGAGACTGCTTCCACTTAAACCGCCGCACAGAATTCACTGATGGTCCCAATACCGAATTGGGCGGTATGGCAATTCAGAAAAGGAAAGAAATCACTTATCCCCATGCCAGACTACACAGTCACCCCAAGGAGTGGAATGCAACATGGTTTTACTGCAAAGATACTTCCCCTGATGATGAAAATCCTTTGCCTGGCTTTCGTCCGGAGCGGCTCAGCAATACACACCCCTTCCCACAAAGGTGAAGTGCCAAGGAGAGGAGTAAATACGCTCCGCAATTATCCAAACTCTGAGCCTTCATGGCCAACGGTTTAACAGGAGTAGATCTCGCACGCTGTTGGATATCATGGAGCATACTGCCTCTCAGCCGGCGCTCCGGTTTAATGTGCAAGTATACTGGTAGCTTTGATGATCCACTCCGACACACCAACATCCAGCTCTCCGATGATGAAGTCACAGAGGCTGTGAAGAAAATGCTGAATGAACCGGAGCACCTCTGCGCTCAAACCGGCCTGCTTCCTTTCTGTGCTACCAACAAACCGCCAGCTGTAAGATTTTGATTGTACTTTTTACTGAACCTGTTATTGCTATCTCTGTCTGACATCAATTGCTGCTTAACCAGGGTGATAATCCGTTTTGGAGCAAGAAGCTTCCACAAGACAAACCGGAGAAAGCAGAACGGTCAACCCGGCTAAAGACCAAGGTCATCAAGAAGCCTGCTAAGAAGAGGAAAACCACTACTTCATCTGATCCGGCTGTTAATGATGATGTGGGTAACTCGGACCTTGAGGTAGAACTCGATTCACTAGGCTTACTTTTTACACGCCTTATTGATGGTGATACTTGTTAGGACAACGCTGAAGCCAGTAATGCTGATGTCGCTGAGGTAACTATTCTCTCTTCCGATTCAGATCCGTTGCCTTTTCCAAAATTTCGCCAGGCAAACCGGAAAGTTAAATTTTCTCATCCTCTTGCTTATTTGGATCCCAAATTTCTTATGAAGACTCAGCAACATGAAGCTCGCCGCACAACCCGACACAGCGGCCAGGTAGTTACCTCCGCCAGTTTACCAAACAGTCCGGTTCGAAAATGCCGCTCTGAGGTCTCCGACCTTTTTATTAATTTATATCCTAAAGCGGGTTTCATCCGTCAACCTTTGAACCCGTCCGACTCCGATTATCAGGTTACTTCCCATTCTTCCTCTGGTGAATCGTCGGCCACTCAGCTGCCACCACTGAAAACGGTTCTTGGGTAAGCTAGACTGAACATATGCTTCTGGTATACCACGTTATAACTTATGCTGTTCCTTGACTCTTTGTTTTTCTTTCAGGGCTAAACCTAAACCAAGCAAGAAAGCCCGCCTGAATAAAGCGGCCGAGGAAGATGTCGCCCCTGAACCTCCCTTGCAAGATGATGCTATTCCTCAGAAAAGGCCTATCAATACCTCAGTCCCTGTTGACCAGCCTGCCAGCTCCGTCCGAATTGATGGATCCCACAGTCCTTCAAAGCCTGCCGATAAACCGACCGCGCCAACGCAAACCGGCGAGTCCAAGGATGATGACGTTGTAATTACCGGCGTAGGTCGCTTTGAACCAGGGAATCCTGTCGCTTTGGCCAAGCATACTATGAAAGAAGATTTTTCTGCCATGAACAAAGGCAAATGGGATGTTGATCTGGAAACATATGCTGCTCTGAGTGACCAAGATCTTTGTTCTGGTTACTTGAACCGGCTATATACTAGTCGTGACTGTGAAGCTGGCCTGGTAAAGATGATGAGAGATAAATTTGAGGTAACTTCCTTGTGCTTCTTCTTTCTTTAATTACTGCCACTGTATTAATCCTCCTAGCCCCCAAGGGCCGGTTTGTAACCTTCTTCAAGCCGGGACTTGAATATAGTCCTCAATACTTTAAAATCCATCAATGTAGCCCCCAAGGGCCGGTTCAACTTAGTATAGTTAAACCGGGACTCCAATAAAGATTCTAACATCAGAACATAACTGAGCAAATAGCCATTAGCCCCCAAGTGCCAAGTTGAATACCTGTATTGAGCTTGGGACTTTGCGATTTAGTAATAGATGAAAATTGAAGGTGCATTAGCCCCCAAGTATCAAGCATATAACTTGTTATGTGGTTGGTACTTCAAATTCTTGTACCGTTTGTTGAAAGCCAAGCATTGTCTTTATGCAGGCTGAAGTGAGGATCAAAGAGGACCGGATTACTGATCTGCAGGAAACTTTGAAAACCCAACAAGCTGAAACCGACAAGGCAAGGGAAGAAATAACCAGCGCTTTGAGCATCACAGAACAGCTGAAAGAGGGATTCAAGAAGGAGCGGACTGATTGGGCCACTGAGAAGGCCGATTTAATAAAAAGAGCTGAAAACGCTAAAGCTGCCCTTAAACCGGTGGTAGATGAGCTGACCGCCGTAAAGCGGCAAGTACATTCCATGACCGCTGCTATCTTTGGTAAGCTCCTTTTGGTTTCCTGGACAACTCTGGCCTGCTTATAATAGATCCGGTTTGTGATCTTTCCTGTATTGTTACAGGTACACGCATTGGTCACTTAGGGTCAGATGTTCGGAAGAAGTTGAAGGCTGCCTACACTTTAATTGAACAACTGTATACCGGAGCGCAACGGATCATCACCACTGCATCTCATAACAATCCGGCACCCACTTTAATCCAAGACACTCTTAATAGGTTGTCAATGCTTCCTGCTCGGATTGAGGAACTGAAAAAATCTGCTGCTCGAACCGGAGCCATTAACACATTAATCCGGGCAAAAGCATGGGTGCCGGATTTCGATCCTGCTGAAGCAGCTCAAGGCTATCCCAGCTTGAAGGAAGATGGCTCAGAGTTCAATGAAGATGATTTGAGGGCGATAAACCGTGCAGTACGCCCTCTGGCTTGTCAATTGGCTGAAGAGGCCGACTTGTCGCATTATCAAGCTCAGTACAATGATCAGAACAAAAGAGTGGCCGCACCAATTCCTGAAGCGGAGAATCTGGTTCCTCCAATCCGTAAGCATACTTACGCTCCTGATATTGAACCGTCTTCTCTGATCCATGAAGAGGCTGTCTTTCAAGCTTTAATGGGAATCGACTGGTCCACTGTTGATTTCCAGCCAATGGATAGAGATGAGGAAGCTGAAGCGGCGCGGGACGACCCACAACCATCAGACCGGTTTGATGAGCAGGCTTGAACCGGAAGCCAGTTTAAACAACTGCCTTATTATGATCCGCCAAAATAACAATGATCTTATTTGGGCACCGCGTTGCCTTGTAATAGAATAGCCAATACTTCTACTTTAAATATGCCTTCGTGCATACGTACTGATGCTTTTGCTTGAAATCCTCAATTTATATTTCCTGCAATCAGAAAATCTTGAACTGCGGTGGCGGTTATACCGCCAACCGGTTTATAACCTTGATATATATATATATATATATATATATATATATATATATATCAATGTATTTAAAACATATAATCAAATATGCGATACAAAATACCTGCCATCGCTGGGCATGAAGTTGGCTTAGCCAGGCTTGAAACGGAGTATTGATAAACCGTTACCATCAAAGGGGAGAAAACAACTCCCATGTAAACCGTGCTGGGTCATTATGAGCCCCCCCTGCTACTTCATGATGTTAACAGGAAAATTAAGCCGGGCATATTTCTCCGGAGTACAAATGAACCGATTTCCGTCAGCTGAACCGGTAAAAAAGTGTTGTTGGTTTAAAGGAAACACAACAAAAATTGAAGAATAGTCATAAAAGAAATATGGCAGCAAAGGCAATGATAAAAACCGTTTGCAAAAACATGCTTTACTGAGCTGATCAGATGGTGTTACCACGGTCGGACAGGACCAAGCCCCCAATAGGAGTGACAATGGTTCAAGTCAGCCAGGTCCCCAAATGAAACCGTGGCATTTATGCCGATCAAAAGGCGTGGCAATGGTTCGGGTTCGACCAAGCCCCCAAGTGATTTTGTGGCCTTAGGCCGATCAAGAGGCATGACTGGTTCAGACTTGACCATGTCCCCAAGTGATCTGGTGGCTTTTGCCTATCAAAAGGTGTCGCATTGGTTCGGAAACGACCAAGGCCCCAAGTGATATCACAAAGCTTTTTTGAAAAGCAAATTTCAAGGGGTAAACCGGAGGCCGCTTTAAAACAGAACCACTCCATGTAACCACACATGATATGAAAGGACAGAGACCCCGCTTTAGCTGAGGCTCCGGTTTTATTATATCACTGATAATATATATATACACTGCCATAATATGTACATAGATAGAGCCGATGGCTCAAGTGTAGTAAGGCCGAAGATGAGCTATATTCCACGGCCTGTTGGTCTCCTCCTCTGATGTGCGTGAGTCTTTATGCTCTCGAATATCAATCAGATAGTACGACCCGTTGTGCAGATTCTTGCTGACCACGAAAGGTCCCTCCCAAGGTGGGGATAACTTATGCATATCCTTCTGATCTTGGATGAGCCGAAGCACCAAATCTCCTTCTTGAAAAGTTCTGGTTCTGACCCAGCGACTGTGATAGCGACGAAGATCTTGTTAATAAATCGCCGAGCGGGCAGCCGCTATGTCACGCTCCTCATCTAATAGGTCCAAAGCATCTTGCCGTGCTGTCTCATTGTCCGCTTCAACATAAGCCGCCACAGGAGGCGAATCATGCTGGATATCACAGGGAGAACCGCCTCTGCTCCGTAGACCATAAAAAACGGTGTGTATCCTGTAGATCGGTTGGGCGTAGTGTTGATACTCCATAGCACAGATGGTAGCTCTTCAACCCAACATCCCAGTGTTCTTTGCAATGGAACCATAAGCCGGGGTTTGATGCCTCGCAAGATCTCTTGATTAGCTCGTTCTGCCTGCCCATTGGACTGGGGGTGAGCCACTGATGATACGTCAAGTCTGATGTGCTCACGTTCACATAATTCCTTCATAGCACCCTTGGATAAATTGGTACCATTGTCAGTAATGATACTGTGTGGAAAGCCAAACCGGAAAATCACCTTTTTAATGAACTGCACCGCTGTAGCTGCATCACACTTGCTGACAGGCTCCGCTTCAACCCACTTGGTAAACTTGTCAACTGCCACCAAAAGGTGGGTTTTCTTATCCTTGGATCTTTTAAAAGGTCCGACCATATCCAGCCCCCATGTTGCAAACGGCCAAGTAATTGGAATCATCTTCAATTCTTGAGCCGGCACAAGAGCACGCCTTGAAAATTTCTGATAGCCATCACACCGTTTAACCAAGTCCTCCGCATCAGCATGAGCTGTCAACCAGTAAAACCCGTGATGAAACGCCTTAGCCACCAGAGACTTTGAACCGGCGTGGTGACCACAATCCCCTTCATGGATTTCGCGTAAAATTTCACAACCTTCCTCAGGAGAGACGCAGCGTTGAAACGCCCCTGATACACTGCAATGATGCAATTCGCCATTGATAATTGTCATAGATTTGGATCGCCGGACTATCTGCCTGGCTAGAGTCTCATCCTCTGGCAACTCTCCCCGGTTCATGTACATGAGATAGGGAACTGTCCAATCCGGTATAATATGCAGGGCTGCCACCAATTGAGCCTCCGGATCAGGAATAGCCAAATCCGCTTCACCAGGGAGCTTGACTGACGGGTTGTGCAACACATCGAGAAAGACATTAGGCGGGACCGGTTTACGTTGAGAGCCCAACCGGCCTAAAGCGTCCGCCGCTTCATTTTTTCGACGGTCCACGTGATCCACCTGATAACCCTTGAAGTGACCTGCAACAATATCCACCTCACGACGATATGCAGCCATGAGTGGGTCTTTAGAATCCCAAGTGCCAGACACCTGTTGAGCTACGAGGTCCGAGTCACCGAAGCACTTAACCCGACTTAGATTCATCTCTTTAGCCATCCGGAGACCATGGAGCAAGGCTTCATACGCAGCTGCATTATTAGTACAAGGGAACATTAAGCGGAGAACGTAACAAAACTTATCACCTCGTGGGGAAGTTAACACGACTCCAGCCCCCGAGCCTTCCAATTGCTTGGATCCATCAAAATGGATAGTCCAATATGTGTGATCCGGCTTCTCCTCTGGTGCTTGCAACTCAGTCCAATCATTGATGAAATCAACAAGTGCTTGAGACTTCACCGCCGTCCAGGGTACGTACTTCAATCCGTGCGGCCCAAGTTCTATAGCCCACTTGGCAATCCGGCCAGTCGCCTCCCGGTTCTGTATGATATCGCCCAAGGGAGCTAAACTGACCACTGTGATAGGGTGCCCTTGGAAATACTGCTTCAACTTCCGACTTGCCGTGAAAACTCCATATACCAGCTTCTGCCAATGCGAATACCTTTGCTTGGATTCAATAAGCACCTCGCTGATATAGTAAACCGGCCGCTGAACCGTATACTCCTTGCCCGCCTCCTTGCGTTCTACCACAATAGCCACGCTAACTGCGCGAGCATTGGCCGCTACGTATAGCAATAACGGCTCCTTGTCGACCGGAGCTGCAAGAACGGGCGGATTGGTTAATTGCCGCTTCAAGTCCTCCAACGCTTCGTCAGCAGCCGGACTCCAAACTAATTGATCTGTCTTTCTCAGCATCTGGTATAAAGGGATGGCCTTCTCTCCGAGGCGGCTAATAAACCGGCTCAGCGCGGCAATCCGACCCGCCAAACGCTGAACATCGTTGATACACTTTGGTTTAGCCAGGGAGGTGATAGCCGTAATCTTCTCCGGATTAGCCTCGATTCCTCTGTTGGACACAAGAAAGCCCAGTAACTTGCCTGCCGGAACACCAAAAACACATTTGGTCGGGTTAAGCATTATCTTGTAAACCCGCAAGTTGTCAAAGGTTTCCTTCAAATCATCAACCAGTGTCTCCTTCTGCCTTGACTTGACTACAATATCATCCACATAGGCATGCACATTGCGGCCGATCTGCTTATGCAGGCAGTTCTGTACACACCGTTGATAAGTGGCTTGGGCGCTCTTGAGCCCAAAAGGCATAGATACATAGCAGAAGGCTCCAAAGGGAGTAATAAACGCCGTCTTCTCCTGGTCCTTAACCGCCATTTTGATCTGATGATACCCAGAATACGCATCCAAAAAACTCAAACGCTCACAACCCGCCGTGGCATCAATAATCTGGTCAATGCGGGGGAGGGCAAAAGGATCCGCTGGACTAGCCTTGTTAAGATCTGTATAATCCACACACATACGCCAAGTGCCGTTTTTCTTAAGAACCAGCACCAGATTAGCAAGCCACTCTGGATGGAACACTTCAATGATGAAACCAGCTGCTAAGAGCCTGGCCACTTCTTCTCCAATAGCTTTGCGCCTTTCTTCGTTAAACCGGTGGAGAAACTGTTTTACCGGTTTATACTTGGGATCAACATTAAGAGTGTGCTCAGCGAGTTCCCTCGGTACACCTGGCATGTCAGAAGGCTTCCATGCAAAAATGTCCCGATTCTCACGGATGAACTCGATGAGCGCGCTTTCCTATTTAGGGTCCAAGTTGGCACTGACAGTGAACTGCTTGGACGAATCGCCGGGCACGAAGTCAACAAGCTTGGTCTCAGCCGCCGATTTGAACTTCAGATCTGAATCATGCTCCATAGTCGGCCTCTTCAAAGGGGTCATGTCCGCCGGATCAACATTGTCCCTATAATATTTCAACTCCTCCGTGGCACAAACCGACTCTGCATAGGCCGCATCACCTTCCTCACATTCCAAAGCAATCTTGCGGCTCCCATGAACCGTTATTGTCCCTTTGTGACCCGGCATCTTGAGCTGCAAATAGATATAACAAGGCCGTGCCATGAATTTGGCATAAGCCGGCCGCCCAAACAAGGCGTGATACGGGCTCCGGATCTTCACCACCTCAAAGGTTAGTGTCTCGGATCGGGAATCATGCTCGTCCCCAAAAGCCACCTCCAGGGCTATCTTACCAACAGGATATGCTGATTTGCCAGGCACCACACCATGGAACACCATATTAGACAGTCTGAGATCCTTGTCTGTTAGCCCCATGCGGCGGAATGTCTCATAGTACAAGATGTTAATACTGCTCCCTCCATCCATGAGTACCTTGGTGAATTTATAACCTCCCACCTGAGGGTCTACCGCTAATGCCAACTAGCCCGGATTGTCAACCCCGGGGGGGGGGGGGGTGATCCTCCCTGCTCCACACGATAGGCTGCTCCGACCAGCGTAAATAACGCGGTACGGCTGGTTCAACAGAGTTCACTGCTCGCTTATGAAGTTTCTGGTCGCGCTTATCCAAGCTAGTTGTGAAAACATGATACTGCCCGTTGTTCAACTGTTTTGGCTGGCTCTGATAACCCGACCGCTGCTGCTGCTGCTGTTGGTTGTAACCCCCTTGAACGTTCTGATTATCCTGGTTATTATTACCGCCCTGATTGAAACCTGAACCGGAAGCTCCATCGTGACCCGACCCATGGAAACCGGATCCTGAGCCACCACCTGACCCACGGTCATACCGGAAGGCATTAGAGTTTTTAAATTCCTGCATAATGTAACAATCCTTCCAAAGGTGGTTAGCCGGCGCCTCCTTCGTCCCGTGTTTTGGGCAAGGTTGATTCAGCAAATAGTTTAAGCGATCCGGGTTAGGATTTGGAGCCCCATTACGATTCACTGCTTTACCTCTGCGCCACTGACCCTTGTCCTGCGCATTAGTGTTAGCCACAAAGTCCATGCTGCCATCCGCTTTATGCTTGCCTCCGTTTCCATGGCCCGCCGGTTTGTATTGTTGCCCCTTAGAGTTGCTATTCTTTTTTCCCTTCCCTGCTTTGTCATTGTCAGTCTCGGGATCCTTGGTACTATCAGAATCAGCATACTTCACTAAAGCGGCCATGAGAGTTCCCATGTCATTACAGAACCGCTTCATACGCCCCAACTTCAACTTTAGAGGCTTAAAACGGCAGTTGCCCTCCAGGGTTAAGATCGCAGAGTCAGCATTGATCCTGTTAGACGAGTGCAAGACTTCAGAAACACGGCGTACCCAATGGGTTGTTGACTCTCCGTCCTCCTGAACACAAGCCGCCAAGTCTACTATGGACTTAGGCTGCTTACACGTATCTTTGAAATTCTGGATAAACCGGGTCCGCAACTGGGCCCATGAACTGATAGAATTAGGCGGCAGGCCCTTCAACCAAGTACGAGCTGTGCCTTCAAGCATCATGGTGAAGTACTTTGCACACGCGGTCTCATCCACATCCAGCATCTCCATTGCCATCTCATAACTCTCTACCCACGCTTCTAGAGATAAATCAGCGGTGTAATTCGGCACCTTGCGCGGGCCCTTGAAGTCCTTGGGCAGGCGTACATTGCGTAAAGCAGGGACTAAACAGGGCACTCCCAAGCTAGATGCGACCCCTGGCCCGGCAGAGGTGGTAGGATGAACCGGTGTAAGCTGATCTGCCTCGTTCTGTGCTGCTAACTCGGCCTCCCTTCGTGCCCGGGCCCGGTCCACTACATCCTGAGCATCGTGAACACCACCGGCCGGGTTATTGCCACGAGCCGCTTCATGGCCCCGCACATTGCTTGATATGGCCGGTTCATCCAGGCACCTACTATAGCTTCGGCTTGGACGAGGTGTGGAATGAATCCGATCGCGGCTGTATGAATATGCCTCCTGTTGAATCAAAGCGGTCTGGAGAAGTTCCTTAACCCGGCGCGTCTCTATTGCTTGCGGAGAGTCTCCTTCGACCGGGATAGCTTCTAATCGCGCATCAGCTGCAACAAGATTGTCCATAGGATTAGAATAATGACCTGGAGGTGTCTGGACCGGCGGAGGAATCACAATGTTCTGCCGAGGAGGTTCCATCAGGCGGGGTTGGACCGTCGCTCCTGGCCCTGGTGCCTCGACCCGGTTTACCTCCAGGTGCCCTGGCGGATTACTGGTTCCAGCTCCCGGAGTGTGAAAGAGATTTCGAGGGTCGAACCCTAACGGCAGGCGTGATCTGTGCTTCCGCTTCAAGACTTCCTGTGATGCATTCTGGTCGAGCATGAGCTTATAGGCCTGGGCGTCCAAAGCGGCCCGCTCTGCGGCCATCCTGTCCTTCTCTGCTGCCAGGTCGGCTTTGGCTTGTGCGATCTGCTCTCTCACCTTTGCAACCTCTGCATCATGGGCCTCCTGATCCGCCGGATTGGCCTCTGCCATAAGTACAGCTAGTGCATCAAACAGGTCAGATAGAACTTGAACCGGTGGGCGCACAAGGCCTCCTGCCCTTGCTGCCGCTGCTGCTGCTGATCTGGAGAACATTGCTGCTGCGGTCGAGGAGTGATTCGCCGCCTGCGTACCAGCCATGAATATTCCAACCCGGTTGATCTGCTCAGGGGGGTCCGGAATACTGCCGCCATTGGAACAGCCCCTAATTTGGTCGTCTTGCAACTGGTACAACGATTCGGTCTCTCCGGTTGAGGACTCGTCGTCGGAATAGACGACGGTCTCGCTATCGTATTCTGACTCGTCCCCATGCTCGCCTCCGTGGATGACTCCCACGAAGGCACGCTTCACGGTCGGTTTAACCTGGGTAGATCTCGCACGCTGAGCCGTCTCGACGAGGTCGGTGCGGATGTCCGGCTCAGGCCCAGGCTCACCAATCTTGCCGATAAAAACGTGTATGCCACCAAAGGGGACCCGGTACCCGTACTCGATCGAGCCGGCTTCGGGACCCCATCCTGCATCGTCGATGTAGAGCTTGCCGCGACGACTCTTGGTCATCCGGCCCACAGCATAGCCTTCGAGTCCTTTGAGCTTGACCTCCAAGATCATCAAACCGTCGTGCGATAGCCCCACGGTGGGCGCCAACTGTCATGGATTTGTCACGGTAGATGTCCTTGTGAAAGGACTTAGTCGTGGAGCCATCGCTACGGGTTAACTTGAAGGGGTTAAAGCGGACACAAAGACACAAGGGTTTATACTAGTTCGGCCCCTTCGATGAAGGTAAAAGCCTACGTCTAGTTGTGATGGAATTGATGTGGTTTCGATGGCTAGGGAGCAAACAAGCTTCGCCTAGGCTCGAGTTGTTGTTGTCTGTCCTTGAACCGCCGCCGGGTCGTCCCCTTATATACACGGGTGATGCCCGTCGGTCCACAGAGTCCCACACCGGTTCATACTCATATCCCGGTTGGTCCCTCTCTATTCCTAACTTACAATGCAAGTTTACATAACAAGCCGGTTTACGGCTACAGGTTCTAAACTGAATACAGGCCTTGGGCCTTCATCTGCTTAATCACCTTTAAACTACTAATGAAGCTAACCTGGCCCAGGTAGGCCGGTTCACTCCTAGTGGTAATATCCCCAACACCCACAGAGAAGGAACCATCACGGGATCATAGCTCCAGTGAGATCCCTGGAGAACCTGCTAGGTATTGGAGAACATGTGCTCTAACGCAAACAAGTAGCGACGGACGTGCGCGTCCTCCTCACTAACACGGTGACGCACCACCTCCGCGAGGTCCTGGAGCCTCTGGACCGTCACTAGCCCACGCGACCGCCACCAAAGAAGGTTCCGGTCAACGACAGGCTGGCTCCTCACCAACCTGCGCCCCTCGGTAGGTAGCGCCTCCCAGTGCCACCCCGGCGGAGCCCAGTCCCGGACATGGCCCATCTGGTCAAGCAGGTGTCGTCCTCCGCCGACTCGACGACGAGGATGTGGGATAGGCATCGTCCACGTCGATGCGGGAAAAATTGCTTTAACTAAAAAAATAGCAACAAGTTCTTACTAACTAGTTCTATTAATTCAATTAGTTCTTACTGAAAATAAACTTACTATAAATAAAAATAAACTAGTACCTAGCTAATTAGTACCTAGTTCTTACTAACTAATTAGTACCTAGGAACTACTGCCCTAATTAAATAGGGTTAATACTAATTGTAATTAACTAACTAGCACTAAAAATAGCCTAGGGTTCATACTAACTAGCACTAAATAGCTAGGGTTCATACTAAGCAAACAAGAGGGATCGGAAGGGCCGAGTGCTTACAAAGGGCGGGGAGAGAGATGGGGTCGGGGGAGACGGCGGCACCGAGGCGCGGCGAGGCGGGGTCGGGGGAGACGGGGCGAGGCGGGTCGAGGGAGACGGCGGCGAGGCGCGACCGAGGGAGATGGCGGCAAGGCGGGGTCGGGGGAGACGGCCGCGAGGCGGGGTCGGGGGAGACGGCGGCGAGGCAAAGGCGACGAGAGGGAGAAGCAGAGGAGAGGGAATCAGGCCGTGCGGGGGGTTAGGTGAAAATAGCTTTAATAGTAGCGTGGGGAGGAAAAACGCGCTGCTGCTAAAATCCGTAGTAGTAGCGCCATTTCTAGAAGGGCGCTACTACTATACCTAGCACATCGGGAACGGTGTGGCAATTATAGTAGTAGCACATTTTGTTCCGGCTGCGCTACTGCTAAGGGGGTAACAGTAGCGCGGTTTTGGCAGACGCGCTACTGCTAAGTAGTAGTAGCGCCTCATTTTAACACGCGCTACTGGTAAGATTCTGTGTATAAGGTTTTCCCTAGTAGTGATGACTATTTGAGTCAATGGAGCTGGCCACTACAATGGACACTGGATGCTGATGAGGAAAGTGCTTCCTAAGCTTGCTGAAGGCGTTGTAGGATGTTGATCCAAAATCTGTAACATGAGCGCATGTTTATAGTTTTATCATGTTGTTGTTGGGTTGTAAAGGAATGACGGTGGTTCAATTGTTGGCTAATTAAAACGAAGGAGTGGTTGTCATGGCATGTAGTTTCTCCCTTGCATGTGAATAAAAAACCTACCCACCTGTTATGCGGCCAAAACTTTCGGCAAAATTACCCTGACTTGTCAAAATTTTGGCCTTATTTGTAAGAAAATAAAAACTTTAGGGGGTTTAATGAAAAAATGACCTTGTTTGTAAGAAAATGAAAACTTTAGGGGGTATATATCGCATGCTTAGTTCTAAAAAAATGACATGCTTAGTTCTTGACAGTTGACAGCAGACCTGCACCCATAGCACACCAAGGTGGCAAAACATGCCAGATGGCAGGACGTGCGCTGATGGTGGCTTCAAGTAACCGACCTTCATGCCGGCCGGCATGATGCCGGCCAACAAGGCTGTGAGGCACAGTAGCTCTTCAAATAAAATTTTCTTCGGAGTTTCCTCTGTAGCTGTGGGGCAGCGCCCCCCCTCTCAACATAGCCCCACATTCACTGGAGGGCCCCTGGGCAATGGTACATCCCCCTAGGCAGTGGTGCAGCACCCCTCAATGTTGTTTGTTTGTATCCACCTTCACGGCGTACCGTTCCTCAATAGTGGGTGGGGATGTTTTTGCCCTAGACATTTTCTAGTGAATCAAAAATCATACAAGCATATGGGTTTTTTCAAGTACTATTTGAAGGAAATATGCCCTAGAGGCAATAATAAAGTTGTTATTTATATTTCCTTATATCATGATAAATGTCTATTATTCATGCTAGAATTGTATTAACCAGAAACTTAGTACATGTGTGAATACATAGACAAACAGAGTGTCACTAGTATGCCTCTACTTGACTAGGTCGTTAATCAAAGATGGTTAAGTTTCCTAGCCATGGACAAGAGTTGTCATTTGATGAATGGGATCACATCATTAGAGAATGATGTGATTGACTTGACCCATCCGTTAGCTTAGCACTATGATCGTTTAGTTTATTGCTAATGCTTTCTTCATAACTTATACATGTTCCTATGACTATGAGATTATGCAACTCCCGAATATCGGAGGAACACTTAGTGTGCTATCAAATGTCACAACGTAACTAGGTGATTATAAAGATGCTCTACAGGTGTCTCCGATGGTGTTTGTTGAGTTGGCATAGATCGAGATTAGGATTTGTCACTCCGATTGTCGGAGAGGTATCTCTGGGCCCACTCGGTAATGCACATCACTATAAGCCTTGCAAGCAATGTGACTGATGAGTTGGTAATGGGATGATGCATTACGGAACGAGTGAAGAGACTTGCCGGTAACGGGATTAAACTAGGTATTGAGATACCGACGATCGAATCTCGGGCAAGTAACATACCGATGACAAAGGGAACAACGTATGTTGTTATGCGGTTTGACCGATAAAGATCTTCGTAGAATATGTGGGACCAATATGAGCATCCAGGTTCCGCT
This sequence comes from Triticum timopheevii, assembly GCA_963921465.1. Lineage (NCBI taxonomy): Eukaryota > Viridiplantae > Streptophyta > Magnoliopsida > Poales > Poaceae > Triticum > Triticum timopheevii. The sequence goes on from OY997270.1 coordinate 522,196,428, forward strand.
ATTGGTTATTGACCAGATATGAGTCTTGGTCATGTCCAAATAGTTCTCGAACCCGTAGGGTCCGCACGCTTAGTGTTCGATGCTGATTCATATTATGAGTTTATGTGTTTTTATGTACCGAAGATTGTTCAGAGTCCCAGATGTGATCACAGACATGACGAGGAGTCTTGAAATGGTCGAGACATAAAGATTGATATATTGGATGACCATATTCGGACACCGGATGAGTTCCGGAGGTCACCGAATATATATCAGAGTGCCGAAGGGTTATCGGAACCACCGGAGAAGTAATGGGCCTTACTGGGCCTAGGGGAGAGAGAGAGAGGGGCTGCCAAGGGCTGGCCGCGCGCCCCCCATGGGCCTAGTCGGAATTGGACTAGGGGGAGGGGCGGCGCCCCCTCCTTCCTTCCTCTCCTAGTAGGACTAGGAAGGGGGGGGGGGTCCTACTCCTACTAGGAGGAGGATTCCTCCCCCCTTGGCGTGCCTATTAGGGCCGGCCGGCCTCCCCCTTGCTCTTTTATATACGTGGGGCGGGGGGCACCGTAGAACACAAGTTGACAGTTGTCTTAGCCGTGTGCGGTGCCCCCCTCCATAGATTTCCACCTCGGTCGTATTGTTGTAGTGCTTAGGTGAAGCCCTGCATCGGTAACTTCATCATCACTATCATCACGTCGTCGTGCTGACGAAACTCTCCCTTGGCCTCAGCTGGATCAAGAGTACGAGGGACGTCACCGAGCTAAACGTGTGCAGATCGCGGAGGTGCCATGCGTTCGGTACTTGATCGGTTGGATCGTGAAGACGTTCAATTACATCAACCGTGTTACTTAACACTTCCGCTTTCAGTATACGAGGGTACGTGGACACACTCTCCCGCTCGTTGCTATGCATCACCTAGATGGATCTTGCGTGTGCGTAGGAATTTTTTTGAAATTACTGCGTTCCCCAACACTATTAGCCATCCATCTCTTAACATAACATCAGTACATAAGAAACTGCACTGACTCGGATTACTTACTACAAAGTAGAGGGTACCTAATGGTAGAACATAGCTAATTACAGACGAACTCCACTAACTAAGAGTACTCACTACAGAGCAGACCGAGCAGAGGGTACCTAATGGCAGAACATAGCTAATTCCATATGAAATGGATTGATTAGGATTACTTACTACAAAGTAGATCGCACGGAGGGTACCTAATGGAAGAACATAGCTAATTGCAGACATAGGTGCACTCAAAGCTAATCGAGCTGAGGGGCTAATGGTAGAACATATCTAATTGCAGAATAGAGTAATGTGAGCGCCTGCGATGATGACTAACGCCCCAACATGAGCGACAACAACATTCTGAGCTATCAGGGCTGACCCACAGGCCGTGCAAAAGGGTGACCGCCCCATGCCCCAAGAGGGGGGAGGTGGGCTAACTACAAATTATACTAGAAACATTATACATTTATACATTACATCTGAAAAAATAGTAAATGCATAAAATAAAGGCTTAGTTCGTAGGAGCGCAAGTTCTCGCCACATACTAATAGTCTATACCACGCGGAGCCAAACCAATTCGACTGGCGAAGATGAGTTTAAATACGCTAGTCTCCCTTTATGATGGATGTCTTAGTATCGTAATGAAATTTATGATAATGGGATTTCAATATTTAAACCAATACACAATTTTCATTTGACAAACGGGTAGGAGATATCATTTGCATCGAATCAAACCAAGTGAATCTAGACAAGCACGCCATATAACCGAATCATACGCAAAAGTTCAATCAACAATTTTTTGGGTTCTTCGATGATTCTATTATTGAACCCAACTTGCAAGCCACATTTGCTATTCCCTAGAAGTTTCTATGAATATAGTTGTGTAATATACGGGGGAAACCACTATTAATATATTTGTTAGTGTTTATATAATTAAGAAATATCTATCATTATATTCAATAATATTAAAATATATAAGAACACACACATAGATATGTAAATATGTGTATTCAATATATTGTTTATGCAATATCAGAAAATTAATTTAAACGTTTTTAACAAGAGATTGTTGAGCACATCATACAATTTAAATTTTGCATAACAAATTTTTCATTGATATATATTACAATTGTATAACAATAAGTAATATAACTATTATTTCGGATCATTGTTATGTGAATAAGTAATAGAAAAATTATATTAATTAAAATTATAATATGGTACAATTAGTTTTAGATAAGTATAAAAGTTCAATATAAAAAATTATGTTTACATCGCCGTGGGCCCAAAAGTGGTTTGGACTAACTCTGCTACCTATTACATTGTAGCTTCGTATTGGTTCTCTTTTGCCAGCAATGACCTCTAAGTTTGCTCAATTTTATATTGCTGATTCTTCTGATGAGCCGCAACGTAGGTTGGATGTTTTTTACAACAAACATCTGAAGACAATACAAGACACATCCAAAAGAGCTTATACGTAAACACAGACAAAATCAGCCACGAGCACAACTGATTATAAACATTCAACACGGTGAGGATTTGGTTTCCCAATAAAACACACAACATACTAGACTACTCGAACACGCCATACAACATCCAGGCATATACAGCTAGTACACCTAGCTAATCACACACTAATCACAATTAGCTTAATCCTAGTTGCATTAGGATTCAATTATTGCCAACACACGAGCTAATTGTAGCAGAGAGTGATGTGAGCTCCCGCAGAGAAGATTGCGAACCCAACCAAAGGAATAATCGTGTCCCCAGCAATGAGAACCGCCTTAGCCCACCCACACATGCATGCGAAGGTGGAAACTCTGGCGAAGACGAAACTATCATGAATGCATATCAAGGAGAGGAAGGAGAGAAGATTGAACAATAGACCGGTGAAGAGCGCCCCTCAGCAGCACTGGACAGTTGACAGCGGGAGCTCCTCGAGAGTTGAGAGTTTTCTTGGATCCCATCATCTACATTACAAGTGTGGCGCAGCAGACCTGCACTGCGTAGCACGCCAAGGTGGCGAAACATGCCAGACTGCAGGACGTGCACTGACGGTGGCTTCAAGTAATCGACCTTCATACCGGTCGTCACGATGCCGGCCAACAAGGCTGTGAGGCACAGTAGCTGGCTACCCACGACACGAAGCTGCCTGGAAAACACAATCAATTCGTCAGAATAACAAGATGAACAAGTGCAGTCCTGATGATAGGTAGTTTATCCTCATCCCATACACGGATCGACCTAACATCAAGAACCAAATGGCTGTTGGAATGGTCGTGAGTGCTCATCTAGACTCTATTTTCTCCATGAATGACCAAGTAGAGGTGAATTTTATCCGGAACGAAACAAATTTTGATAGTGACAACGTCAGCTCCACAAATAAAATTTTCTCTGGAGTTTCCTCCGAAGCTAGGGGCAGCGCCCCCCCCTTTCAACCTATACTATACAACAGACAAATGTGGCCGCATGCATGCATGAGCCATCCAGCGATGCACAAAGCAAAATCAGCCCGTACATCTTTTGGCATGAGACAAAACCATCCCATACACCTCTTTTTTAACGAAGAACCTTCCAGGAGAGCCCACCACACCCATGTAGCAATAAACAAAACATGTTTAAAAAGACCAAGCAACGGAAGAATGAGATCGAATACATCCTAGAACACTTATACGCACACACATCGCCCCAACAGAGAAGGTAAAAAAAGTTCAAAAACCTAGAAAAATAGAAACCTTACAGGCCTAGTATTCTTAGTATACACCATCAAAGCTCTTGGTGGGTGCTTTCGGAAAAAATTGGTGGATATTAAGTAACAATTTTAGAGTTATTGACAATGAATGCTTTGGTTGCATATAGCTGCTGCATATGCCGTAAAGAGACCATATCATGGAGCCAGCGCTGCAATCCCCATCTAGCAAGTACAAGTGCAGCCGAATGAATTCTCAAAGAATTACCACCTTATTGCTAGTCCTCACGAGAGGCAGTTTATCCCCATACGCACGGATCCGCCTGACATCAAGAATCAAATAGCTGTTGGAATGGCCGTAAGTGCTCATCTGGAGTCTATTTTCCCCACGAATGACAAAGTAGTGGTGAATTTTATCTGGAACAAAACTAATTTTGATAAGTTACAATGTTGCAGGTGTATCCTTCAGTTTTGGGTGACGATAACTCTAGGTTGTACATCTACGCCATTGTAAGTCCATACTATGTATACAAACTTAAACAGTTTGATTGGTAATATAACAGTGTTTAGACCACTACTTTAGTGATTTAAATGCTAGTACTATTATATTAGTTTACCGAGAGAGTACTAGCATAGTTATTTCTTATGCGGGTGAACTGCTAAAATGAAGGATTCCAACACATTTTTTTTGATAAAAGAGATCTTGCCTCTCCGATTTCATTTATAGAAATCAATCGTTCAGGATTCCAACACATATGCCTGCAGAACGATGGCGACGTGAATTCGCACTGCTTGAATCATGACTGCGGGTTCATTCAGACAAACCACCAGTTTGCACTTGGGACAAGAATACAAGATTCAGGGACAAGATTCCAACCCAAGGTTGGCGGCGACCTCTACTTCGTCGCGGTTGCGCTCTATAGGCAGACCGGGCCGGCGGTGTGGTGGTTGTCCATCTGTTAGAGTACGTAATGGGCCCAGGCCCATTAGTCTTAGGGTTAATTAGAGATAAGGGTCGCTTGCTTAGGGCTCAAGTATGCCTTGCTTTTGTTAGAAGGAGGGCGCGAGAGGGCCGGCCGGGGGCCTTTTTGCCCACGGCCGGGCAAAAGGGAAGGAATTTCCTTCTTAATTCTTTCTTGATTAGATTGATACATCTCCTCTCTTTATATAGAGAGGTTTACTGACTCCCAAGCAAGGCTTACTTGACCCCTAAGCAAGCGACCCTTATCTCTAATTAACCCTAAGACTAATGGGCCTGGGCTCATTACGTACTCTAACACTACACCCCACCTGGACATGCAGCTTGTCCTCGAGCTGCAGCCTAACCAACTTATAACCATGTCTCGATGCAACACAAACCTAACACCTAAAAACAAGCCTTTTACATCTCGGCTTGTTTTATTATTCTCAACTTGAAATGGACTTGGACGCTTTATTTTGGATCCCTCAACAAAAAGTGGACACCATCCGCACGTCGTACGTGCACGTGTACAGCCACCTGGATCCCATGGACACCACCTGGACAAAAGGAGTGCATGTGTATGACCACCTGGAAGTGGTTGCAAGAGTGACCAGCAGAGGCACCCTCGTGGCGGCAGGTGGCGGAATGCAGTGGTGCTACTCGGTGCGCTGTTGTCGGTGACACCATGCCTTCTCCCTGCCGGACGACTGTTGGTTTGCACCGCACAGGGAAGAGTGGAGGGCTTGCGATGAAGAATGACAAGGAGGGGTGCAACCCCCCAACCGCTGATGTTGCAAACTTTGAGGTCGCTGCCCATGGGGAAAACAGCATGCCCACCGCCCGTGGGGGAAACCGCATGCCCAAGATCCCCGATGCAGCGGATGAGATCGAGGTACTTTGCGCAGCGAAGGGCAACTTGGAGGAGCGGCAGCTGCAGACCACGCATCTCCCACACACGCTGACGCGCTAGGAGGCCGTGCATAGCAGCCTGCAGCCTCACCGCCGCCGGCACGTGGCGGGTAGCGATCCAAGACAGAAACGGTGACGGTGACGGCAGGGACTAGACTTGGTGAAGCAGGACTCCCGCTGGTGGGTCGATGTGGGACCGGAGCTAACCGGCGGTGGCAGCTGCAGTTGCAGCGGTTGCGGCGGAGGAGGCCGCCAGGAGCGGCGACTGCCATTGTAGCCAGTGCTGGGCGGTGGTGGCGTGGATGGTAGCCGCAGCGGCTGCTGCAATGGCCCGGCAAGCGCGGCGAAGGTCGCCTGGTGCGGCGACTGCCACGGCAGCCACAACAACGCGGGGGTGGCGATGGGCGCTGGAGGCGCGGCGGGAGCCGGCGTTGGCCACTGCGGCCACTATGGGGCGGCAGTGGGCGGCGGCGGCAGCTGCAGCTGGGGCTGCAGCATCCCAGCGAACGCCGCGGAGGCCCTGCTACGTCTTGGCCTTGCATTGGTTTTCCTTGAAGAGGAAAGGGTGATGCAGCAAAAGTAGTGTAAGTATTTCCCTCAGTTTTTGAGAACCAAGGTATCAATCCAGTAGGAGGTTCCTCCAAAGTCCCATGCACCTACACAAACAAACAAAGAACTCGCAACCAACGCAATAAAGGGGTTGTCAATCCCTTCACGACCACTTGCGAAAGTCAGATCTGATAGAGATAGTATGATAAGATAAATATATATTTTTGGTATTTTATGATATAGATGCAAAAAGTAAAGATGCAAATAAAAGTAGATTGAAAGCTAATATGATAAAAGATAGACCCGGGGGCCATAGGTTTCACTAGTGGCTTCTCTCAAGATAGCATAAGTATTACGATGGGTGAACAAATTACTATCGAGCAATTGATAGAAAAGCGAATAATTATGAGATTATCTAGGCATGATCATGTATATAGGCACCACGTCCGTGACAAGTAGACCGACTCCTGCCTGCATCTACTACTATTACTCCACACATCGACCGCTATCCAGCATGCATCTAGAGTATTAAGTTCATAAGAACAGAGTAACACATTAAGAAAGATGACATGATGTAGAGGGATAAACTCAAGCAATATGATATGAACCCCATCTTTTTTATCCTTGATGGCAACAATACAATACGTGCCTTGCAACCCTTTCTGTCACTTGGTAAGGACACCGCAAGATTGAACCCAAAGCTAAGCACTTCTCCCATGGCAAGAAAGATCAATCTAGTAGGCCAAACCAAACTGATAATTCGAAGAGACTTGCAAAGATAATTCAATCATACATAAAAGAATTCAGAGAAGATTCAAATATTTCTCATAGATAAACTTGATCATAAACCCACAATTCATCGGATCTCGACAAACACACCGCAAAAAGAGTTTACATCGAATAGATCTCCACAAGAGAGGGGGAGAACATTGTATTGAGATCCAAAAAGAGATAAGAAGCCAACTAGTTAATAACTATGGACCCGAAGGTCTGTGGTAAACTACTCACAACTCATCGGAGGGGCTATGGTGTTGATGTAGAAGCCCTCCATGGTCGATTCCCCCTCGGCGGAGCGCCGACGAAGGCTAGAAGATGGGATCTCGCGGATACAGAAGGTTACGGCGGTGGAAGTATTTCTTCGGTGGCTCCCTAGATATTTTCGGGGTACGTAGGTATATATAGGAGGAAGAAGTATGTTGGTGGCCGCTCGAGGGGCCCAGGAGACAGGGGCGCACCCAGGAGGGGTGGGCGCACCCTCCTATCTCCTGGCCGCTCGTTTGTTGCTTGACTTGCACTCCAAGTCCTCTGGATTGCGTTTGTTCCAAATAGGTCACTCCCGAAGGTTTCATTCCGTTTGGACTCCGTTTGATATTCCTTCTCTTCGAAATAGTGATATAGGCAAAAAAACAGCAATAGGGGCTGGGCCTCCGATTAGTAGGTTAGTCCCAAAAATGATATAAATGTGTAAAATAAAGCCCATAAACATCCAAAAGGGGTAATATAATAGCATGGAACAATCAAAAATTATAGATACGTCGGAGACGTATCAAGCATCCCCAAGCTTAATTCCTGCTCGTCCTTGAGTATGTAAATGATAAAAACAGAATTTTTGATGTGGAATGCTACCTATCATAATTCTCAATGTAATTTTCTTTATTGTGGCATGATTGTTCAGATACAAATGATTCAAGATAAAAGCTTATAAAACATAAAAATAATAATACTTTGAAGCATACTAACAAATAATCATGTCCTATCAAAATAACACAGCCAAAGAAAGCTTATCCCTACAAAATCATATAGTTAGGCCATGCTTCATTTTCATTAAATAAAATACTCCCATCATGTACAACCCCGATGACGAGCCGAGCAATTGGTTCATACTTTTTAACACGCTTCAGCTTTTTTCAACTCTTACATAATACATGAGCGCAAGCCATGGACATAGCACTATGGTGGTATATGGTGATGGTTGTAAGGACAAAAGGGAGAATATAGTCTCAAATCAACTAGGCGTATCAACGGGATATGGAGATGCCCATTAATAGATATCAATGTGAGTGAGTAGGGATTGCCATGCAACGGATGCACTAGAGCTATAAATGTATGAAAGCTCAACAAAAGAAACTAAGTGGGTGTGCATCCAACTTGCTTGCTCATGAAGACCTAGGGCATTTTGAGGAAGCCCATCATTGGAATATACAAGCCAAGTTCTATAATGAAAAATTCCCACTAGTATATGAAAGTGACAACATAGGAGACTCTCTATCATGAAGATCATGGTGCTACTTTGAAGCACAAGTGTGTAAAAGAGATAGTAGCAATTGTCCCTTCTCTCTTTTTCTCTCATTTTATATTTTTCTTTTTCTTCTTTTTCTTCTTTTTTTTTCCTTTTTTCCTTCTTTTTTTTCTTTTTCTTTTTTCTTATTTTTGGTGGGCTTCTTTGGCCTCTTTTATTTTTATAAAGTCTGAAGTCTCATCCCGACTTGTGGGGGAATCATAGTCTTCATCATCCTTTCCTCACTGGGACAATGCTCTAATTATGAAGATCATCACACTTTTATTGATTTACAACTCAAGAATTACAACTCAAAGCTAGAACAAGATATGACTCTATATGAATTCCCTCGGCGGTGTACCGGGATATGCAATGAATCAAGAGCGACATGTATGAAAATTATGAAGGTGGCTTTGCCAGAAATACGATGTCAACTACATGATCATGCAAAGAGCAATATGACAATGATGGAGTGTGTCATAATAAACGGAACGGTGGAAAGTTGCATGGAAATATATCTCGGAATGGCTATGGAAATGCCATAATAGGTAGGTATGGTGGCTGTTTTGAGGAAGGTAAATAATGTGTGCATGCTACCGGCGGAAGTTGCGCGGTATAATAGAGGCTAGCAAAGTGGAAGGATGAGTGTGCGTATATCCATGGACTCACATTAGTCATAAAGAACTCAAATACTTATTGCAAAAGTCTACTTAGCCCTCGAAGCAAAGTACTACTACGCATGCCCCTAGAGGGATAGATTGGTAGGAAAAGACCATCGCTCGTCCCCGACTGCCACTCATAAGGAAGACAATCAAAAGAGCACCTCATGCAACAAATTTGTCACACAACTTTTACCATACGTGCATGCTACGGGACTTGCCAACTTCAACACAAGTATTTCTCAATTTCATAATTATCCACTAGCATGACTCTAACATTACTACCTTTATATCTCAAAACAATTATCAAGCATCACATTGACCCTAGTGTTTAATGCACTTTCTATGATAGTTTTTATTATACCCAACTTGGATGCTCATCATTCTAGGACCAAATTCATAACCATAGAAAATACCATGCTGTTCTAAGAGAATCTCAAAATAATATAAGCGAAGCATGAGTGATCAAAAATTTCCTCAAAATTAATCCACCGCCGTGCTCTAAAAGACATAAGTGAAGCACTAGAGCAAAAACTATCTAGCTCAAAAGATATAAGTGAAGCACATAGCATATTCTAATAAATTCTAATCAAATATGCTTCTCCCAAAAGGTGTGTGAAGCAAGGATTATTGTGGTAAACTAAAAAGCAAAGACTAAAATAATACACGACGCTCCAAGCAAAACACATATCATGTGGCGAATAAAAATATAGCTCCAAGTAAAGTTACCAATGAACGAAGACGAAAGAGGGTATGCCTTCCGGGGGCATCCCCAAGCTTAGGCTTTTGGATATTATTGAATATCTTGGGGTGCCTTGGTAATCCCCAAACTTAGGCTTTTTCCACTCTTTATTCCATAGTTCATCAAAGTTTTAACCAAAACTTGAAAACTTGACAACACAAAACTCAACAGGAAATCTCATAAGCTCTGTTAGTGAAAGAAAACAAAACCACCACATAAGGTACTGTAATAAACTCATTATTTATTTATATTGGCGTTAAACCTACTGTATTCCAAGTTCTCTATGGTGTATAAACTATTTTACTAGCCATAGATGCATTGAAATAAGCAAACAACACACGAAAAACAGAATCTGTCAAAAACAGAACAGTCTGTAGCAATCTGTAACTAACGCAAACTTCTGGAACTCTAAAAATCCTACCAAATTAGGACGTCCTAAAAAATTTGTTTATTGAACAGCACCAAAAAGAATCAATGCAAAATCTAGTTTATGTCATTTATTGAAGTTTTTCTCGTGAGCGCAAAGTTTCTATTTTTCAGCAGAATCAAATCAACTATCATCATAGGTTATCCTATAGGTTCTACTTGGCACAAACACTAATTAAAACATAAAAACACATCTAAACAGAAAGTATATGCAAAATTTATTACTAAACAGGAACAAAAACAAAAAACACAAAGAAAATTGGGTTGCCTCCCAACTAGCGCTATCATTTAACGCCCCTAGCTAGGCATAAAAGCGAAGATAAATCTAAGTAGTGCCATCTTTGGCATTCAATTCATAGGTAGCTCTCATGATGAATTCATAAGGTAATTTAAATTTCTTTCTTGGAAAGTGCTCCATGACTTTCTTTAATTGAAATAGGAATCTAATATTCCCTTCCTTCATATCAATAATCGCGCCAATCATTCTAAGGAAAGGTCTACCAAGTATAATAGGGCAAGAAAGATTGCAATCTATATCAAGCACGATAAAATCTACAGGCACCAAATTTCTATTTGCAACAATGAGAAAATCATTGATCCTTCCCATTGGCTTTTTAATGGTGGAATCCGCAAGGTGCAAATTTGAAGAGCAATCATTAAGATCATGGAAACCTAGAATATCACCTAAAGTTTTCAAAATCGTGGAAACACTAGCACCCAAATCACACAAAGAAAAACACTCATGATCTTTAATTTTAATATTTATAGTAGGTTCCCACTCATCATTAAGTTTTCTAGGTATAGAAACTTCCAAATTAAGTTTTTCATCAAAAGATTGCATCAAGGCATCAATGATATGTTTGGTAAAAGCTTTATTTTGACTATAAGCATGACGAGAATTAACAACGGATTGCAACAAGGAAATACAACTTTATAAAGAACAATTATCATAATCAAATTCCTTGAAATCCGAGATAGTGGGTTCAATACTATTTAAAGTCATGACCTCTCCAATCCCACTTTTACCAAATTTAGCATCAAGATCTAAAAACTCAGAATTCCTGGGACGCCTTCTAACTAAAGTTGACTCATCTCCAATCCCATTATTATCAAGATTCATATTGCAAAATAAAGATCTAAGAGGAGACACATCAATAACTTTAAGATCTTCATCATTATTTTCGTGGAAACTAGAAGAACACGCCTTTACAAAGCAATCTTTCTTAGCACGCAGTCTAGCGGTTCTTTCCTTGCACTCATCAATGGAAATTCTCATGGATTTGAGAGACTCATTGATATCATGCTTAGGAGGAGTAGATCTAAGTTTAAGAGAATCAACATCAAGCGAAAGTCTGTCAACGTTCCTAGCCAAATCATCAACTTTGAGCAATTTTTCTTCAAGCAACGCATTAAAATTCTTTTGAGAGATCATAAATTCTTTCACACTATTCTAAAAATCAGAGGGTATCTTATTAAAATTACCATAAGAATTATTGTAGGAATTTCCATAATTATTAGAGGAATTACTAGGGAATGGTCTAGAATTAAAGTTTCCTCTATAAGCATTGTTTCCAAAACTATTCCTACCAACAAAATTCACATCCATAGATTCATTATTATTCTCAATCAAAGTAGACAAAGGCATATCATTGGGATCAAAATGAGCATTTTTAGTAGCAAACAACTTCATAAGTTCATCCATCTTTCCACTCAAAACATTAATTTCTTCTATAGCATGCACTTTTTTACTAGAAGATCTTTCGGTGTGACATTGAGAATAATTAGCCATAATATTATCAAGAAGTTTTGTAGCATCTCCTAACGTGATTTCCATATACGTGCCTCCCACGGCCGAGTCTAAAAGATTTCTAGAAGCAAAGTTCAATCCGGCATAAATTTTTTGTATGATCATCCATAAATTCAAACCATGAGTAGGGCAACTGCGAATCATCAATTTCATTCTTTCCAAAGATTGGGCAACATTCTCATGATCAAGTTGTTTAAAATTCATAATATCGTTCCTAAGAGTGATAATCTTAGCGGGAGGAAAATACTTAGAGATAAAAGCATCTTTGCACTTGTTCCACGAATCAATACTATTTTTAGGCAAAGACGAAAACCAAACTTTAGCACGATCTCTAAGTGAAAACGGAAATAACTTCAATTTAACAATATCATTATCCGTATCTTTCTTCTTTTTCATATCACACAAATCAACAAAGTTTTTTAGATGAGTAGTGGCATCTTCACTAGGAAGGCCAGCGAATTGATCTTTCATAACAAGATTCAACAAAGCAGTATTGATTTCACAAGACTCAACATCATTAAGAGGAGCAATCGGAGTACTAAGGAAATCATTATTATTGGTATTGGAGAAATCACACAATTTGGTATTATCTTGCGCCATGACAACAAGTAATCCAACACACAAGCAAACAGAAAAAGGGCAAGCAAAAAAGGAAAGAGAGAAGAAGGCAAGCGGAAAAGAGAGGAGATTGGGAAAGAGAGGGCGAATAAAACGAAAAGGGTGAAGTGGGGGAGAGGAAAACGAGAGGCAAATGGCAAATAATGTAAATGCGAGGGAGATGAGTTTGTGATGGGTATTTGGTATGTCTTGACTTAAGTGAAGACCTCCCTGCAACGGCGCCAGAAATCCTTCTTGCTACATCTTGAGCTTGCGTTGGTTTTCCTTGAAGAGGAAAGGGTGATGCAGCAATAGTAGCGTAAGTATTTCCCTTAGTTTTTGAGAACCAAGGTATCAATCAAGTAGGAGGCTCATCAAAAGTCCCATGCACCTACACAAACAAACAAAGAACTCGCAACCAACGCAATAAAGGGGTTGTCAATCCATTCACGGCCACTTGCGAAAGTGAGATCTGATAGAGATAGTATGATAAGATAAATATATTTTTGGTATTTTATGATATAGCTGCAAAAAGTAAATATGCAAATAAAAGTAGATTGAAAGCTAATATGATAAAAGATAGACCCGGGGGCCATAGGTTTCACTAGTGGATTCTCTCAAGATAGCATAAGTATTATGGTGGGTGAACAAATTACTGTCGAGCAATTGATAGAAAAGAGAATAATTATGAGATTATCTAGGCATGATCATGTATATAGGCATGACGTCCGTGACAAGTAGACCGACTCCTGCCTGCATCTACTACTATTACTCCACACATCGACCGCTATCCAGCATGCATCTAGAGTATTAAGTTCATAAGAACAGAGTAACGCATTAAGAAAGATGACATGATGTAGAGGGATAAACTCAAGCAATATGATATAAACCCCATCTTTTTATCCTCGATGGCAACAATACAATACGTGTCTTGCAACCCTTTATGTCACTAGGTAAGGACACCGCAAGATTGAACCCAAAGCTAAGCACTTCTCCCATGGCAAGAAAGATCAATCTAGTAGGCCAAACCAAACTGATAATTCTAAGAGACTTGCAAAGATAACTCAATTATACATAAAAGAATTCAGAGAAGATTCAAATATTTTCACATAGATAAACTTGATCATAAACCCACAATTCATCAGATCTCGACAAACACACCACAAAAAGAGTTTACATCGAATAGATCTCCACAAGAGAGGGGGAGAACATTGTATTGAGATCCAGAAAGAGAGAAGAAGCCAACTAGCTAATAACTATGGACCCGAAGGTCTGTGGTAAACTACTCACAACTCATCAGAGGGGCTATGGTGTTGATGTAGAACCCCTCCATGGTCGATTCCCCCTCCGGTGGAGCGCCGGTGAAGGCTCCAAGATGGGATCTCGTGGATACAGAAGGTTACGGCGGTGGAAATATTTCTTCGGTGGCTCCCTAGATGTTTTCGGGGTACGTAGGTATATATAGGAGGAAGATGTACGTCGGTGGCTGCTCGAGGGGCCCAGGAGATAGGGGGCGCGACCAGGAGGGGTGGGCGCGCCCTCCTATCTCCTGGCCGCCTCGTTTGTTGCTTTACTTGCACTCCAAGTTCTCCGGATCACGTTCATTCCAAAAATCATGCTCCCGAAGGTTTTATTCCGTTTGGACTCCGTTTGATATTCTTTTTCTTCGAAATACTGAGATAGGCAAAAAAACAGCAATACGGGCTGGGCCTCCGATTAGTAGGTTAGTCCCAAAAATGATATAAATGTGTAAAATAAAGCCCATAAACATCCAAAAGGGGTAATATAATAGCATGGAACAATCAAAAATTATAGATACGTTGGAGACGTATCAGGCCCCTGGGTGCGGCGAGTACCACGGCAGGGCCGGTGGCCCGGTGGCGGCGGTCGGTGGCAGGGGCGTAGGTGGCCCGTAGGGGCTGGCCAGGTACAGCCGGATGCCCTGGATGATTGTGAAGAGGTCATTGAGGACCCCGGTGATCTCCTCCGGGGTGTAGGCGGCGGCCGGTGGTGCGGTGGAGGACGCCGGCATCTAGGCGATGGCGGCGCCGGAGGATGCAACCATCGGTGCTAACGGGGAGGGCAGCGACGCAGTGTAGATGGCCAGCGGCGCGGTGGTGACGGTCGACAGTGGAAGCGACGGGGTGGGCGGCAGCGAAGACATGATCGGAACTGAGCTACCTGATACCAAATGGTTATGGCGCTACTAGAAGGAGGGTGCGAGAGGGCCGGCCGGGGGTCTTTTTTCCCACGGCCGGGCAAGAGGGAAGGGATTTCCTTCTTAATTCTTGCTTTATTAGATTGATACATCTCCTCTTTTTATATAGAAAGGTTTACTTGAGTCCCAAGCAAGGCTTACTTGACCCCTAAGCAAGCGACCCTTATCTAATTAACCCTAAGACTAATGGGCCTGGGCCCATTACGTACTCTAACACCATCTACGAGGTGCTCATCGGCTACTTCAACTCGAGCTTCTTCCCGATGCCCATCGGCTACGTGGGATGGGCAGCGGCATGTTAGCTTCAGCGGGGGCCAACGGCGCCGCCTCCCTTTGATCGGTCAGCCTTGGAAGCACCCTTGATAGGCGAAGTACCAACATCCAGAAGCAGGGCGCGCGCGTGTGGTAGCATGCGCATCCGTCCGTCTAGGAGGGTCCTCGCATGCATGCATGCATGCTCAACTTTGTCGGCTTGCTAATACGACAAGAATGATCGATTATCTTTCGCACGGTACGCGTTTTGTTTAACTCGCTCACGTACACACGTAATCGTTTGGGGCGTGTTTGGTTACATTGCCGACTCAGCCTGGCCCGGCGAGCCTGGCTCTATTGAGCCGGTTTGAGGGGATGCAGGCCAAAAAAAACCCAGATGCACATAGTTTGGTTGCCTGCATGCCCCTAGTTGCATGACACAACCATTTTTGACCCAGCATTTGGTTGCCCCCATTGCATTAGGTGCACATATGACATGGTGTTTGGTTGCAACCTGCATAAGGTGTTGTCACCACTTCTAACTAGTGGTGACCTTACCACACACAATCTGAGCATAGTGCCAGCTAGTTAAACAAATGATAGTTCATCCTAACTACATTCAAATGACAGTTCAAATTATTAAGAGCCATTGGCTAAATAGGGGATAGTTCATTAGTGTTGCTGCTTCATCTTCCTCTTCTGCTGCTGCTGCTGCTACTTCTTCTTCCTCTTCTTCTGTGCTTCAGCTGTTGCTACTGCTGCTTCTTCTTCCTCTTCTTCAAATCCTGCACTGACCTATGTTAAGCCACATTACCTCTGCCCACTCCAACCTTTTGTTTTTCCAAGAGTCATTGTCAAATGACTCCACACCATGGCCAGAGCTAACAACATCGTCAGGCTAGACCTCTTCCTCCTCAGGCACGTGTTCATCAAAGCCCCACTGGAGGATCCAGTTATGCAGAATGCAACAAGCAAGAACTAGCTTAACTTGAGTGGAGTATGGGTGGAATGGCTTCTGATCCAGGATCTTAAACCTATTCTTCAGAGCTCCAAATGCTCTCTCAACAGTTACTCTAAGGCTAGAGTGTCTGAGATTAAACAGCTCCTGTGCAGTCCTAGGAAAGTTCCTACAAGAGAACTCGTTGAGATGGTACCTTGTTTTCCTGAAGGGTGGAAGAATACTCGGTCGACATGCACAGCTAGCATCTCCAAGGTAGAACTTGCCATCGGGGATGTTGATCCCATCAGGTCGACTCATGCTGTCAGTGAGAATGTTAGCATCATGCGCTAACCCCTCCTAGCCAGCCAGCACATATGTGAACTTCATATCAAAGTCAACAGCAGCAAGCACATTCTGGCTTGTGTAGTGCTTCCTCCACTGTATGCTGCAGACTGTGACCTCGGAACTCTGGTAGTGACATGAGTACCATCTATTGCCCCAATGCAATCCTGAAAATGGCATCACAAGCCTGTGTTAGTGCTCAACTTCAACAATTGTCGGGGGTTGGGTACGACATATGCCAACGGATGGCTTATCATGGTGGGAGCGAGTAGAACGTCGCCGGTGCCTGGAAGTGGGATAAGGCGTAGACACGTACGCCGGCGAACTTTACCGAGGTTGGGGGCTCTCCATGGAGATAATACCCCTACTCCTACTCTGCGGGGTCTCCGCATGATCACTAAGGCACTAGTGCTACAAGTTGCTCCTTGAGCTGTGTCTAGAGGTAGGAGAAGGCAAGGCTAGCTCTTCCCTGCCCTAGGTCAAATGGCTAGTTCTATCAGAGTTGGAACCCTTTGCATGGGTGCCCTGGGGGTTTATATAGGCCTACCCCCCAGGGGTACAATGGTAATCCGTCCGGGTATTGGGCCCGGCTGTCAGTATCTCCAGCCTCCGGCTTCTCCGCCGACCATTGGGGCCCGCTGCCTGGCGGGCCCCGCAGACTGGTTGGTGGCTGCCTACTGTAGCCGTGCCGTCGGTGATGAGGGCTTGGTCATCTTCAGTGTGGCTACAGTCCCGCCGCCTGGTGGGAGATCATTGTAGCCACACCTGGTCTCATCAGCTTAATGGCATGCTTGCCTCGGGGCAAGGGACGGCCGCCTGCTGGAGGCCGGCCCTTCCCTAGTCTGACTGATTGGGCTTCCGCCATATTCTACGGAGTCCCTGCCCGATAGGGCCCGCCGTCGGTAGGCCATACCGACAGGTCGTCGTGGGGAGCAAGACTCCACCTGCTCGGAGCGACGTCAGGGGAGACATGGCATAGTGCTCCGTCGTGCGGAGATCTCCACTTGTACGGAGCATTGTAGCCACGCCTGTCCCGGGCGTCGGGGGGCGACGTGCTTCACTGTGGACATGCTCTAACTTGTACTCTTGATGGGGGCCTGGTTGCTCCGAGGCCGCGCGGTGGCCGCCTGCCCGATGCCGCCCTCTCTAGAGGCCGGCGGGCTGGAGCCGGCCACACGCAGCGCTGTAGGCTAGGGTTGGCCGCCCTCTGGTAGCCGGCCGTATAGCTAGCCGGCCCTCAGAGGATGGAGCTTCAGCTTGGGGCCCAGCTAGGCGGAGCTGGCCCAAAGTGTTGATAAGTCCTGGGACCTGGGTGAGGCTACCCATGGCCCATTACTCCGACAGTAGTCCCCGAAGCCGGCGAGGCGTCGCGGTCGAGGGGCCGTGAAGAGTCAGCGGCTTTCCCCCTCACCGAGCTCCAGAGAGTGCTATGATCCGCCTTGCGGCGCACCGATATCTTGGTCCGACTTGCGGCGCGCCGGCCTCTGAGGCCGGCTTCGACAAGGCGGGGTCATTAGCCAATTTCGAACTTCACGGCAGGAAAGCAGGTGGCATGCCCGCTAAGCTTCCTCCGGCCGCCGCCCATTGTAGGGGCGCCACACGGCGCCCGCCAGCCCGGCCAACCTGCCACTCCACGCTCCCGATGGGACGTGACAGTGGGTCGGGCCCGCCACTACCAGGCCTCGGCGCGCGGGCGGTTGTGGTTCCCGCGGTCATTCACTGTGCAGTAATTCTGCGTGGAGATCATGGGGACGTGGGGGCGTGGGTGCAGTTAATCCCACGTCCCACACCCTGTCCCCTTGGCTTCATAGCCCAGGGGATATAAGTAGGGGGAGGGAGGGGTGCGGCGAGGCACGCGCGCCCCCTCCCACTTCTTCTTCCTTCTCTCGCACTCCCCGCCGTAGCTGTCGTCGCTGCTGCCGTTGCGCTCTCTCCCCTCTGGCAGCTCCGCCCGTAGCCATGGCGCATCATAAGGGCGGTGACTGGACGGCTCAACGGTCATTGAGGACCATATCACCTTTCTCCACAACATGCGCCGGATGCCCAGCGCAGCATTCGTCAAGGCGCGGGTGCCGCCGGAGACGAAGATCTCGCTGGCGCTGCAGGGGGACGAGCGGGTCGTCTTCCGCTCACACTTCCTCCGCGGCTTCAGCCTCCTGGCGAGCGGCTTCTTCCGCTCTTTCCTCGACTTCAACCATCTCCAACCTCATCATCTCATGCCCAACTCCGTGACCCTGCTCTCCGCCTTAGTCACGGCGTGCGAGGGCTACATCGGCATCCTCCCCACAATCGAGCTGTGGGGAGCGTTCTTCTACGGGAAGCTCGACACCTCCGCCAAGGACACGCCAGCCGAATGCGGGGGCTACATCGCCGTGCGCCAGCCAGCGAAGTAGAACGCCTTCCTCACCATGAAGCTGGCCCAGTCGGTTAAGATATGGCAGCAGTCCTACTTTACGTCAAGAACATAGATCCGGCTGCCGACTTCCTCAACCTGTCGCCTTACGAGGCCGCCCCCCCCCCCCCCCCCACACCGGGCTCCGGCCTAACTGGGGGTACAAGCCGAAGCCGGTGTCGGCGGATGTGGCGGCCGCCATCGGCCGACTCCGGGTGCTCCAAGAGTCGGAGGGCCTCGTGGCCTCTGACCTCCTCGTCGCCTTTGTCGAGCGCCGGATCCTCCCGCTCTAGAGCTGCCCTCAGCCGATCTTTCGGATGGGTGGGCATCGCGACCCGTGTCGGCTGTGCACGAAAGGGATGCCGCCTGCCGAGGTCGCGCGGATGGTGAACGAGATCTCCGACCTCAAGATGTTGGAGGAACACTGGTGGTACGGGAAGCGGCCGTACTCCCGCCACAATTTGCCGCCTGCAGTAAGTCCCTTGATCTCTCCCTTTAGATTTGTCTTTGGGTCTTGCTCTTCTTATGATTCGACTCCTCTCTTGAGCACAGATTTACATGTCCGAGGCGGCAGCCGCCATCGTGGGGCCGGGTGGTGACTACCACCCGGACAGGGCGGTTAGCGACGAGGATGACCCCGACTTGGGGGCGGCCGCCTTGGCGGACGATGCAACAGGTGGCGGTGGCGGCGGAGCAGGCGGCACCGAGGAAGGCGGCTGCGTGGAGACTTGGCCCAACGACGACGATGACGAGGACAAGCCGCGCTCTACTCAGAGCACGGCCAACACCGGCACCGGCCCCTCCGCCGGGCCGTCCGCCCGCGGCGGCAAGCGAAAACGGAAGCAAGGTGCTGCCCTGTTCGGCAGCGTGCCGAATAAACCCAAGAACCCCGCCGCAGCGACCAGGCGGCAAGAGGCCGCAGCCAAGGCGGCCAAGTATCAGAGGCAGCCGAAGGTGCCCGTCATGGTGTCGGCGTAAGTGTCTTTCTCCAGACTTCACTCCTTCTATCGATCCGACCCAAAGGTAAATTCCTTGTCGTGTCTCCATATCTTCAGGGCCCCTCTCACCCTCGAGAAGTCGGGCACCGCCTCGGTCATGAGGTCGGCGATGACCTCCTCCACCAGCCGGCGGATCGATCCGGCTGCCGACCTCCAGGAGGCGATAGAGCGGAACACGCAGGAGGCGTGTGACGAAGAGGCCGACCGCCTGGCGAAGGCGAAGGCGGACAAGGCCGCAGCCTCCGTAGCGAGGAGGCTGGCGCAGGCAAAGGCCGAAGCCGCGGAGAGGGAGCGGTTCATGGAGGCGGCGCGTCGTCAGGAGCCGCTGCTCGTGATGCCATTGAACACCGCGCCCCCTCCGCCGGAGTTTGAAGCGACGACCAGGGGAACCGGCGATGAGCACCCAGTCATGGAGAGGGAGGGCGGCGACGTGGCCATGTCGGACGTCTTTGTGCCGCCACCGCCATCGACTAGTGAAACGCGGGTCGAGCAGCCGGCTGAGCCGCCAGTGCCACCGGCTGAGAACGTGGTGGTGACGGACCTAACTCCTTAGGTCCGCACGCCCGTGCACTGTCGTCTTGAGAAGGCGGCCTCGGCGCCGCGGCCGCTGGAGACCGGATCCGCGAGCTCGTCAATCCCTGACACTGAGGCGTCCAGCGCCGCGCTGACCGGCTGGGTGCGTTGAGGCGGGACGGGCGCCCTGAACCGGGCGTCCCTCGACATCCAGGCCAAGCTCCGGGCCGAAGCCGAAGCCCTCAGGCGCTGCAACGAGACGTTCCTGGAATCGCGAGCCGCTATCCGCGTAAGCTTCCTGCTTCTTCATTTCTTTGATGTTCTTTCAACTTTCGCGGGGGCGTGCCAGCGCACCCACTGGGTGTAGTCCCCAAGTTTCGGGCCGACTGCTGAGCAGGCGGTCCGGAACTTCATCTTGTTGGAGCTAAGTGTTGATCTTGTCCGGCATCCCCCTTCTGCAGGACTACCACAACCTCCGCGTGGTCGCCTACAACTCCAGGTTCCAGGAGCTGGAGACGCAGACCGGCCATCTGCCCGAGAGCCGGTGTAAGTTTCTGTTCCTTTCTTCTACGGGGGCGCGCCAGCGCACCCGCGGGGTTTAGTCCCCGAGGTTCGGGCCGACTGCTAAGCAGTCTGGCCGAATCTCCTCAGTTATATGTATCCTTCTTTGTTATTTGACTGAAGTTCTTCCTTCTCTTTCTTTCTTTAGAGGCCAACACCACCTTGCAGCAGCAGCTGGGCGAAGCCAACACCGCCCTGCGGGGCAAGGAGGCGGAGTGTGGCAAGCTGGCCGAAGAGCGGGACCGCCTGGTCGCTCAGCTTGCCGAACAGGCGGAGGCCCTCAAGGCGGCCCAGTCGGAGGTGAAGACGAAGGAGGCGGACCTCCTCGCCGAGTTTGAAGTCGAGCGTTCCGCCTGGGCCGACAAGGAAGCCCAGATGACGGCCTGCTTTAGCAGCATTGAAGACTTGGTCGACGGTAAGCTTCATTCTCTTGGTTTCTTGTTTTGAACTTTCGGCCCTCATCTAGGCCGATCCCTTGCTTATAACTTTGGTTTTTTCTTTCTTCTGCCCGTGCAGACTTCTTCCCGGGCCATTCTGTCACCGTGATCTAGATGATCGAGGCCCGGCGCGAGGAGCAGAGGGCGGAGGGCGTGCAAATTGCTGCTGACGCCCCCCGGACTCTTGGTGAGCAGGTCCTTAGCATCCAGGCCCGCCTTCGGCCTGCCCATCGAATGTTGCGCCGCCTTCAACGCATCGGCGCCCAGGCGGTTTCCTCCCTCTGGCCAGTCTTACCGGCCCCACGCACTCCAAGATGGACTACCGACTGGCTGGAGGTGGCGGCCGGCCGCCTGGAAGCCTGGAAAGGCTCAGCAGCCCGGGCAGGAGCGCGCCGGACCTTGGAATTCGTTAAGGCGTGGTACCCTGGGCTAGACCTAGCCCAGTTAACCATGTTCCGGCTGGAGGCGCAGGAGGTGCTAGCGGTGGTGGAAGCTGAACTCATCAATAGGGCGGCGGCGATCATCGACTTCACCAATACCAGCGTCTTCGTCCCGGAGGTGGTCGAGGAAGGCGCCGAAGCGCCACAGGAGTGGCTTGGGCTGAACCCGGAGGATAGCGAAAATTCGTCTGAAGTCATTGACTCCAACGATGAAGGGGAAGAAGGGGAGGAGGAGGAGGAGGAGGAGGAAGAAGAAGAGAGCGATGTCGACCTGCCGGAGGTCGGGTTGGACGGTCAGCCCCAGCCTGACCGGGCCTCAAGCAACGAGCCGTGCACCGGGGCGCCAACAGCTACTGGAGACGGCCAGGCGGGAATCGACCAGCCACCCGTTCCTCCGACGGATGCCACTGACTCCGTCCTCCAGCCCTTCGTCGTCCCGACTGCCGCCACCGATTCTTGTGCCCAAATGGAGCCGCCTGCCGCGTCAGGCGGCGCAGCCGACTCCAGCGATCAGCCGGAGCCTTCTGCTGCGCCAACCAACATCGCCCAGCCGGAACCTTCTGCTGCTCCTTAGGATTTTCTCTCTTTCTCTATTTTACCATAGTCTTAGACAAGTTGGTTAAATTTCAGTTCCAGCCGCGGGGTGTATGTCGAACTTTGTTTGAATGCCGGCCGGTAGGCCTTTATCCTTGTAAATATTCTATCATTGCTCTGCGCCGACCTCTAGCTTTTCTTCCCTTTTGCTCCTTGGTTTTTTCCTTTGCCGCCCTCCCTTGGCTATCCTCTTGCCGGCCAAGCAGCCGCTCTGCGGACTGCGGCTGGGTTGAGTACCTTAGCCATTTGTGGGAGGGCTAGTACTTAGCCATTCAGAGCATTTGGTAATGAAAGCAGAGGCCGGCTGGCCGGCTGCTCGGCAGCCGGACGACTAGGTGCCTCTACTATATGTGTTCCTTCCTTAGTCGTTTTTCGTGTGGGGCACTGTTTTGCAACCTTTGCCCGCCATGCAGTCGCTCTGCGAGCTGTGGCTTCTAACAAAGGAAGTTTTTGGTGCGGACACACTACTTGTACGGCTGCAGGAGGCGGCATATAGCAGAAGGCAGTGAGGCTCCGGGCCGACTGGTCGAACCCAGTGCCAGGCGGAAGAAATAAAACTACACATAATTATAGGCACAACGCTTATCATATAGATAAAAGAGGATAGTCCCCGAGCTCTTCTCGGGGGACCCAGAGTCTTTATACATAGTACAAAAGGTAGCGTGATACATACTGCTTTCAACTGTAAAACTTTCAGAGGAGGTTTGCGTTCCATGGCCTCTCCGTCTCCTTGCCTGAATCATCTCTCTTGCGCGCTCTGGGCTTCTGGGCATCGATCAGATAGTAGGAATCGTTGCCCAGCACCTTGCTGATGATGAAAGGGCCTTCCCAAGGTGTCGAGATCTTATGATGTCCGGCTGTTCGCTGGATCTGCCAGAGCACAAGGTCTCCCTCTAGGAAGGCTCTTGGATTCACCTTGCGGTTATAGTATCGGCACAGACTCTGCTGGTACATGGCCGACCGGCTGAGTGCCAACAGTCGGCCTTCCTCCAACAAGTCAACGCCGTCTTCTCGCGCCTCCTTGGCGTCCGCCTCGATGTACATGGTGACTCTTGGGGAGTCGAACTTGATGTCTGTCGGGATGACGGCTTCGGCACCGTAGACGAGGAAGAAGGGCGTGAAGCCGGTTGACTTGTTCGGAGTTGTGTGCAAGCTCCAGAGGATGGCCAGCAGCTCGTCGAGCCAGCAGCCGGCCGAAGGCTCCACAGGCTCGACCAATCGGGGCTTGAGGCCGGACAGAATGAGGCCGTTTGCGCGCTCCACTTGGCCATTTGACTGCGAGTGGGCAACGGACGCTAAGTCCAGGCGGATGCCCTGTGTTGCACAAAAACGAGCCAAGGCTCCCTTGGCGAAGTTGGTGCCGTTGTCGGTGATGATGCTGTGTGGTATGCCGTATCGCGTGGTGCTGTTGGCGATGAAGGTCACGGCAGTCGGCCCGTTCAGTTTCTTGATTCGTTTTGCCTCTATCCACTTGGTGAACTTGTCCACAACGACAAGCAAATGAGTCATGCCACCACGGGACGTCTTGAATGGTCCTACCATGTCCAGCCCCCAGACAGCAAAGGGCCATGCTATGGGAATGGTCTTGAGTGCAAAAGCCGGCAGATGTGCCTTGGAGCGGAACCTCTGGCACCCTTGACACTTCTGAACTAGTTCTTTGGCTTCTTCTAGAGCAGTCGGCCAGAAGAACCCATGGCGAAAAGCCTTGTCCACAAGTGATCTTGAAGCCGCATGGTGGCCGCACTCGCCTTGGTGGATATCCCTGAGTATTTCTTGGCATTGGTCCGGCTCTACGCAGCGCTGATTTATGTATACTACACAACCTTCTTCTTGTAGACGTTGTTGGGCCTGCAAGTGCACAGGTTTGTAGGACAGTAGCAAATTTCCCTCAAGTGGATGACCTAAGGTTTGTCAATCCGTAGGAGGCATAGGATGAAGATGGTCTCTCTCAAACAACCCTGCAACCAAATAACAAAGAGTCTCTTGTGTCCCCAACACACCCAATACACTGGTAAATTGTATAGGTGCTCTAGTTCGGCGAAGAGATGGTGATACAAGTGCAATATGGATGGTAGATAAAGGTATTTGTAATCTGAAATTGTAAAAACAGCAAGGTAACAAGTGGTAAAAGTGAGCGTAAATGGTATTGCAATGACAGGAAACAAGGCCTAGGGTTCATACTTTCACTAGTGCAAGTTCTCTCAACGATAATAACATAGATAGATCATATAACAAGCCCTCAACATGCAACAAAGAGTCACTCCAAAGCCGCTAATAGAGGAGAACAAACGTAGAGATTATGGTAGGGTACGAAACCACCTCAAAGTTATTCTTTCGGATCGATCTATAAAAGAGTTCGTACTAGAATAACACCATAAGACACAAATCAACCAAAACCCTAATGTCACCTAGATACTCCATTGTCACCTCAAGTATCCGTGGGCATGATTATATGATATGCGTCACATAATCTCAGATTCATCCAACCAACATAAAAGTACTTCAAAGAGTGCCCCAAAGCTACTACCGGAGAGTCAAGAACGTGTGCCAACCCCTATGCATAGGTTCCCAATGTCACGAAACCCGCAAGTTGATCACCAAGACATACATCAAGTGTTATCATAAAAGACTCAATCCGATAAGATAACTTCAAAGGGGAAACTCAATTCATCACCAGAGAGTAGAGGGGGAGAAACATCATAAGATCCAACTACAATAGCAAAGCTTGGGATACATCAAGATCGTGACATAGAGGGAACACGAGAGAGAACACGAGAGAGAGAGAGAGAGAGATCAAACACATAGCTACTGGTACATACCCTCTGCCCCGAGGGTGAACTACTCCCTCCTCGTCATGGATAGCGCCGGGATGATGAAGATGGCCTCCGGTGATGGTATCCCCCTTCGGCAGGGTACCGGAATAGGGTCCCGATTGGTTTTTGGTGGCTACAGAGGCTTGCGGCGGCGAAACTCCCGATCTATCTTCTGTTCTGGAAGTTTTAGGGTACGTTGGTATATATGGGTGCAGGGGGTACGTCCGAGGAGCTACGGGGGCCCCACGAGGCAGGGGGGCGTGCCCGGGGGGGGAGGGGGCGCCCCCCACCCTCGTGGATAGCCTGTATCTCCCCTGACATGCATTCCAAGTTCCCTGGGTTGCTTTCCTTCCAAAAATAACTTCTCCAGTTGATTTCGTTCTGTTTTGACTCCGTCTGATATTCCTTTTCCTCGAAACACTGAAATAGGCATAAAACAACAAATCTGGGCTGGGCCTCCGGTTAATAGGTTAGTCCTAAAAATAATATAAAAGTGGAAAATAAAGCCCAATATAGTCCAAAACAGTAGATAAAGTAGCATGGAGCAATCAAAAATTATAGATACATTGGAGACGTATCAAGCATCCCCAAGCTTAATTCAGGCCCGTCCTCGAGTAGGTAAATGATAAAAAGGAATTTTTGATGCGGAGTGATACTTTGGCATAATTTCAATGTAAATCTTCTTAATTGCAGCATGAATATTCAGATCCGAAAGATTCAAGACAAAAGTTCATATTGACATAAAAATAATAATACTTCAAGCATACTAATCAAAGCAATCATGTCTTCTCAAAATAGCATGGCTAAAGAAAGTTCATCCCTACAAAATCATATAGTCTGGCTATGCTCTATCTTCATCACACAAAGTATTTAATCATGCACAACCCCGATGACAAGCCAAGCAATTGTTTCATACTTTAGAAATCTCAAACTTTTTCAACTTTCACGCTATACATGAGCGTAAGCCATGGACATAGCACTATAGGTGGAATAGAATGGTGGTTGTGGAGAAGACAAAAAGGAGAAGATAGTATCACATCAACTAAGCATATCAATGGGCTATGGAGATGCCCATCACTAGATATCAATGTGAGTGAGTAGGGATTGACATGCAATGGATGCACTAGAGCTACAAGTATATGAAAGCTCAACAAAAGAAACTAAGTGGGTGTGCATCCAACTTGCTTGCTCACGAAGACCTAGGGCACTTTTGAGGAAGCCCATCATTGGAATATACAAGCCAAGTTCTATAATGAAAAATTCCCACTAGTATATGAAAGTGACAACATATGAGACTCTCTATCATAAAGATCATGGTGCTACTTTGAAGCACAAGTGTGGAAAAAGGATAGTAGCATTGTCCCTTCTGTCTTTTTCTCTCATATTATTTTTTTATTTTGGTGGGCTTCTTTGGCATCTTTTTTTATTTGGGCTTCTTTGGCCTCTTTTATTTTTCATAAAGTCCGGAGTCTCATCCCGACTTATGGGGGAATCATAGTCTCCATCATCCTTTCCTCACTGGGACAATGCTCTAATAATGATGATCATCACACTTTTATTTTTCTTACAACTCAACAATTATAACTCGATACTTAGAACAAAATATGACTCTATATGAATGTCTCCGGCGGTGTACCGGGATATGCAATGAATCATGAGTGACATGTATGAAAATTATGAAGGTGGCCTTGCCACAAATACAATGTCAACTACATGTTCATGCAAAAATCAATATGACAAAAGTAATGTGTGGCATATGAACGGAATGGTGGAAAGTTGCATGGCAATATATCTTGGAATGGCTATGGAAATGCCATGATAGGTAGGTATGGTGGCTGTTTTGAGGAAGGTATATGGTAGGTATATGATACCGGCGAAAAGTGCGCGGTATTAGAGAGGCTAGCAATGGTGGAAGGGCGAGAGTGCGTATAATCCATGGACTCAACATTAATCAAAAGAACTCATGCACTTATTGCAAAAATTTATAAGTCATCAAAAACCAAAACACTAAATGCATACTCCTAGGGGGATAGATTGGTAGGAAAAGACCATCGCTCGTCCCCGACTGCCACTCATACGGAAGACAATCAATAACTAAAATTGTGCTCCGACTTCATCACAAAGCGGTTCACCATACGTGCATGCTGCGGGAATCACAAACTTCAACACAAGCATTCTTTAAATTCATAATCACCCCAACTAGCATTGCTTTGATATTATCACCTCCATATCTCAAAACAATTATCAAGCATCAAACTTATCTTAGTATTCAACGCACTCAAAAGAAAGTTTCACAAATCCTGAATACCAACTATATTAACATTAAGCAAATTACCATGCTATTAACAACTCTCAAAATAATCGAAGTGAAGCATGAGAGATCAATAGTTTCTTTAAAACAAATCCACCACCGTGCTCTAAAAGATCTAAGTGAAGTACTAGAGCAAAAATTATCACGCTCAAAAGGTATAAGTGAAGCACTATGAGCAATATCAAGCTCAAAAGATATAAGTGAAGCACATAGAGTATTCTAGAAAATCCTAAATCATGTATGACTCTCTCAAAAGGTGTGTACAACAAAGATGGTTGTGATAAACTAACAAGAAAAGACACAAATAATACAAGACGCTCCAAGAAAAACACATGACATGTGGTGAATAAAAATATAGCTCCAAGTAAATTACCGATGGAAATAGACGAAAGAGGGGATGCCTTCCGGGGCATCCCCAAGCTTTGACTTTTTGGTGTCCTTAGATTATCTTGGGGGTGCCATGGGCATCCCCAAGCTTAGGCTCTTGGCACTCTTTGTTCCATAATCCATCAAGAGAATTCACCCAAAACTTGAAAACTTCACAACACAAAACTCAATAGAAATCTCGTCAGCTCCGTTAGTGAAAGAAAACAAAAGACTACTTTAAGGTACTGTAATGAACTCATTATTTATTTATATTGGTGTTAAACCTACTGTATTCCAACTTCCTTATGGTTTATAAACTAATTTATTAGCCATAGATGCATTGAAATAAGCAAACAACACACGAAAAACAGAATCTGTCAAAAACAGAACAGTCTGTAGCAATCTGTAACTAACGCAAACTTCTGGAACTCTAAAAATTCTACCAAAAGTGAACGTACTGGAAAATTTGTTTATTGATCAGCATCAAAAAGAATCAATGCAAAAGCACATTTCTGTGATTTATTTCTCATGAGCGCAAAGTTTCTATTTTTCAGCAGAATCAAATCAACTATCATCATAGCTTATCCTATAGGTTCTACTTGGCACAAACACTAATTAAAAGATAAAACCACATCTAAACAGAAAGTAGATGGATTATTTATTCCTAAACAGAAGCAAAAACAAAAAACACAAAATAAAATTGGGTTGCCTCCAAACAAGCGTCTTTTCTTTAATGCCTTTTTAGCTAGGCATGATGATGGCAATGATGTTCACATAAAAGATAAGAATTGAAACATAACGGGAGCATCATGAAGCATATGACTAGCACATTTAAGTCTAACCCACTTCCTATGCATAGGGATTTTGTGAGCAAACAACTTAGGGGAACAATAATCAACTAGCATAGGAAGGTAAAACAAGCATAGCTTCAAAACTTTAAGCACATAGAGAGGAAACTTGATATTGTTTCAACTCCTACAAGCATATGTTCCTCCCTCATAATAATTTTCAGTAGCATCATGAATGAATTCAACAATATAAGCAGCACCTAAAGCATTCTTTTCATGATCTACAAGCATAGAATTTTTAATACTCTCCACATAAGCAAAATTCTTCTCATTCGGGATAGTAGGAGTATCATAAGAGACTTGAACACTAAAAATTGTTTCCACATTAAAAGAGTAATGTTCAGAAAAAGGATAATCATAATCATGACAAGATTTGTAAATATAATCATCACTACTTTTTATAGCATAAGTTTCATCATAATAATCATCATAAGTAGCAACTTCGTTCTCATCATAATCGATTGAAACCTCTCCCAAGATAGTGGAATCACTAAATAAAGTTGACGCTCTTCCAAATCCACTTTCATTAATATAATCATCATAGGTATGAGGCATGCTATCATCATAACAACTTTGCATATCAAAACTTGGGGCGCTAAAAATATCATCTTCATTAAACATAGCATCCCCAAGCTTGGGCTCTTTCATATCATAAGCATAATCACTCTCATCATTAAAAATATG
The DNA here is from genome assembly GCA_963921465.1 of Triticum timopheevii. Taxonomy (NCBI): domain Eukaryota; kingdom Viridiplantae; phylum Streptophyta; class Magnoliopsida; order Poales; family Poaceae; genus Triticum; species Triticum timopheevii. The sequence continues at coordinate 522,225,739 of OY997270.1, forward strand.
AATAGCACCAATAGTAAAGCAATTATCATCATCACAAGTAGTAGTAGGAGCAACATAATTTGGGATGGATACCTTTTTATCTTTGTTGCTCCATCTTTTATTTTTCTTCTTCACATTATGTGTAGGTTCAACCTTCCTCTTTGAGCTCCTTATTGATGAGATTGGCAGAATAGAAAGCTCCTCCTCGTTACCTGATTCATCATAAGAAATAATAGGATGAGATTGGGAAGTCTCTTCCCTTTCATTAGTATTCTCTTCATCTTCTATTTTCTTTCTTTTCTTTATGTAATTGGCAATATAAGGATTTTCAATGCAATTCTCCGTACAATACATATAAATCTTCTCTAGATCAAAGTCAAGAAATTTATCAAGACTAAATTTTGGAATACCCTCAGTTATACGTTTCATTTCTTCATAACCCAAAAGAAGGCTAAGCTCTTTATGATGCATAAGGGTAATCAAATTATCACAATATTTGGACACGACTTGATCATGAAACAAATAGCATTGGAGCTTTAAATGACCATGTTCATTGCATAGTTCACAAGGAGCGCGAAAAATATTGAATCTTTCAGCACATTCATCTAGCTCTTCTTGCAACAATTTGGTTTCTAAGTACTTATGCCTCTTGCAATAAATATCTTCTCTATTTGGTGTGTTCATGCAAACATGCACTCCACAAAAGTTGACATGCTCATAAGAGATATTTTCATCATAACTAGTGCAATCATCATTAGCATCATGGATATTCAAGGAATTCGTACTAACAACATTGTAATCATGCTCATCATTCAAAGATTTAATGCCAAACTATTTAATGCATTCTTGTTCTAACACTTTGGCACAATTTTCTTTTCCATCAGACTCACGAAAGATATTAAAAAGATGAAGCGTATGTGACAAACTTAACTCCATTTTTTTGTAATTTTCTTTTATAAACTAAACTAGTGCTAAAACAAGAAACAAAAAGATCCGATTGCAAGATATAAAGATATACCTTCAAGCGCTAACCTCCCCGGCAGCGACGCCAGAAAAGAGCTTGATGTCTACTACACAACCTTCTTCTTGTAGACGTTGTTGGGCTTGCAAGTGCACAGGTTTGTAGGACAGTAGCAAATTTCCCTCAAGTGGATGACCTAAGGTTTTTCAATCCGTAGGAGGCGTAGGATGAAGATGGTCTCTCTCAAACAACCCTGCAACCAAATAACAAAGAGTCTCTTGTGTCCCCAACACACCCAATACAATGGTAAATTGTATAGGTGCACTAGTTCGGCGAAGAGATGGTGACACAAGTGCAATATGGATGGTAGATAAAGGTATTTGTAATCTGAAATTGTAAAAACAGCAAGGTAACAAGTGGTAAAAGTGAGCGTAAATGGTATTGCAATGATAAGAAACAAGGCCTAGGGTTCATACTTTCACTAGTGCAAGTTCTCTCAACAATAATAACATAGATAGATCATATAACAAGCCCTCAACATGCAACAAAGATTCACTCCAAAGCTGCTAATAGCAGAGAACAAACGTAGAGATTATGGTAGGGTACGAAACCACCTCAAAGTTATTCTTTCGGATCGATCTATAAAAGAGTTCGTACTAGAATAACACCTTAAGACACAAATCAACCAAAACCCTAATGTCACCTAGATACTCCATTGTCACCTCAAGTATCCGTGGGCATGATTATATGATATGCGTCACATAATCTCAGATTCATCCAACCAACATAAAAGTACTTCAAAGAGTGCCCCAAAGCTACTACCGGAGAGTCAAGAACGTGTGCCAACCCCTATGCATAGGTTCCCAATGTCACGAAACCCGCAAGTTGATCACCAAGACATACATCAAGTGTTCTCATAAAAGACTCAATCCGATAAGATAACTTCAAAGGGGAAACTCAATTCATCACAAGAGAGTAGAGGGGGAGAAACATCATAAGATCCAACTACAATAGCAAAGCTTGGGATACATCAAGATCGTGCCATAGAGGGAACACGAGAGAGAACACGAGAGAGAGAGAGAGATCAAACACATAGCTACTGGTACATACCCTCAGCCCTGTGGGTGAACTACTCCCTCCTCGTCATGGATAGCGCCGGGATGATGAAGATGGCCTCCGGTGATGGGAGCCCCCTCCGGCAGGGTGCCAGAATAGGGTCCCGATTGGTTTTTGGTGGCTACAGAGGCTTGCGGCGGCGAAACTCCCGATCTATCTTCTGTTCTGGAAGTTTTAGGGTACGTAGGTATATATGGGTGCAGGGGGTACGTCGAAGGAGCTACAGGGGCCCCACAAGGCAGGGGGGCATGCTCGGGGGGGGGGGGGGGGGCGCCCCCCACCCTCGTGGGTAGCTTGTATCTCCCCTGACATGCATTCCAAGTTCCCTGGGTTGCTTTCCTTCCAAAAATAACTTCTCCAATTGATTTCGTTCTGTTTTGACTCCGTCTGATATTCCTTTTCCTCGAAACACTAAAATAGGCATAAAACATCAAATCTGGGCTGGCCTCCGGTTAATAGGTTAGTCCCAAAAATAATATAAAAGTGGAAAATAAAGCCCAATATAGTCCAAAACAGTAGATAAAGTAGCATGGAGCAATAAAAAATTATTGATACGTTGGAGACGTATCACTGATAAACTCCGGTGACGCTTCGTCGCACTAGCTCTCTGTTGACTATGGTGTAGGCTGCTACTCGCCTTTGCACTTGTCGAGCTGAGATCTCATCAGCCGGCAGCTCTTTATTCACCAAGAACTTGAGGATTGGCTAAGCCCAGGATGGTGCTGCAATTTCTTCGACTGCTACCACCGCAACTTGTATGAGGGCGGTTGGGCCGGGAGGTGGCGGGTTGGCAGCTGCTTCCGCTTGCTGTGGTGGAGAAGTCCCCGGGCCGACTGCTGAAGTCCCCGGGCCAGGCTCTAGAGTCTCCGAGCCGGGTGCGGCTGCAGCAGTCCCCGGGCCGCCTGTCGAAATCCCCTTGCCGGCCTCTGGGACCATCAAGTCGGATCCGACTGCTTCGGGAGGGGCCGGCACAATGATGCAATCTGAATTAGGAGACGGCTTGACAGACGGCTTGAGAGGGCGGCGTAGGGCGACGCCGGCTGGTATTACTTGTCGGGTGGAGCCAATCCGTGCCAAGGCATCTTCTTGCTCGTTGTCGTTTCTTGGCACGTGAAGGAACTCGCACCCATCAAAGTATCCACTGAGTTGCTGCACGAGGAAGCGGTAGCTCACCATGTTTGCATCCTTGGCGTCCCAGTCGCCTGACGACTGTTGGACCACCAAGTCGGAGTCACCATAGCATAGGATCCGGTGGATGCCGAGTTCCTTGGCAAGCCGGAGCCCGTGTATGAGTGCCTCATATTCAGCGACGTTGTTGGAGGCGGCGAAGTGGACTTGCAGCACGTATTTGAGCTTGTCGCCCTTGGGAGAGGTGAGGACGACGCCGGCTCCCAGACCGGTGCACATTTTTGAACCATCAAAATGCATCCGCCAATGGGTGGAGTCTGGTGCGGGCGACAAATACTGGGTCTCGGCCCAGTCGACGAGGAAGTCGGCTAACACTTGTGACTTGATGGCGGTGCGAGGCTGGTAGTAGATGGTGTAAGGGGCCAGATCAATAGCCCACTTGGCCACTCGGCCAGAGGCGTCTCGGTTCCCAATGATCTCAGCAAGCAGAGCCGTGCAGACGATGGTTATTGGGTGCTCTTGAAAGTAGGGCTTCAGCTTCTTGGCGGCAAAATGCACGCCGTAGCACATCTTCTGGTAGTGTGGGTAGTTTTTCTTAGAGGCGGACAATACTTCGCTTAAGTAATACACCGGTCTCTGGACCGGCAATGCTTTGTCCTCCTCATTGCGCTCTACCACCATGACTATGCTGACAACCCGACTGGTGGCTGCGATGTAGAGGAGCATGGGCTCCTTCTCAGTCGGAGCCGCCAGGATAGGTGGGGTTGCCAACATCTTCTTGAGTTGGAGAAATGCTTCGTCCGCCTTGTCGTTCCACTCGAAAAAGTGGTCTTCTTCATGAGTTGGTATAGGGGAAGAGCTTGCTCGCCCAACCGGCTGCTGAAACGGCTAACTCATGCCAGGCAGCCGGTGAATTTCTGCACGTCCATCAGTCGGGTGGGCACTTCCATCCTCTCAATTGCCTTGATCTTCACAGGGTTGCACTCTATGCCGCGCTCTGAGACCAGGAAGCCGAGAAGCTGGCCGGTTGGTACTCCAAAGACGCATTTCTCCGGGTTGAGCTTGATCTTGAATCGGCGCAGGTTCTCAAAGGTTTCCTTGAGATCTTCTAGCAGCATGCCGTGCTTCTCCGTCTTCACCACCACATCATCCACATAGACATGGGCATTTCTGCCGAGCTGCTTGAGGAGGCACTTCTGCATGCAATGCTGAAACGTGGCGCCGGCATTTCGCAAGTCGAACGTCATGGTCAGGTAGCAGAAGGCTCCAAATGGCATGATGAAGGCGGTCTTCAACCTGTCGGCCGGGTTCAGCTTTATCTGATGGTAGCCTGAATATGCATCCAAGAAACTCAACAGCTCGCATCCGGCTGTGGAGTCTATCACATGATCAATCCTTGGTAGGGCAAACGGATCTTTGGGGCAGGCCTTGTTAAGGCTGGTATAGTCAATACACATACGCCACTGCTTGTTCTTCTTCAACACTAGGACTGGGTTGGCAAGCCATTCTGGAAAGAACACTTCCATGATGAATCCGGCTGCTAGAAACCGGGCTATCTCTTCTCCAACGACTCTTCTCTTCTCTTTCGACAGGCGGCGCAAGGGCTGCCTGACCGGCTTGACGTCAGGTCGGACATGTAGTTTGTGCTCGGCAAAATCCGTCGGAACACCCGACATGTCTTTGGGAGACCATGCAAAGATGTCCCGATTCTCACGGAGGAAATCAACGAGCTCGCTTTCCTATTTGCTGTCTAGGTTCGCACCTATGACAGCGTGCCTCTTCGGGTGCTCCGGGTCCAAGGGTATCTTCTTGGTTTCCTTTGACGGCTTGAACGAGCCCTCAACATGCGACTCCTTGGGGGTGGGTGACATTTCCGGCTTCTTGCCTGCCATCGCCACCACCCGGTCTAGGAGCCGCTTCTCGGCTGCAATCACGAGGGACTCGGCCAGCCGGATACTGTCCGCGGCAAAGGGCGGCCGACTTCTTGTAGTCTCCGACTACAGTTAGGATTCCCTTGGTACTTGGCATCTTCATCTTGATGTAGGCGTAGTGGGGGACCGCCATGAACTTGGCCAGGGCAGGTTGGCCAAGCATTACATGATAAGGGCTCTCTAGGTCCACCACTTCAAACCAAACTGGCTCTCGGCGGAAGTGATTCTTGTCTCCAAAGAGGGCGTCAATCTGGATCTTGCCGATTGGTGAGCAGGAAAGGCCAGAGACTATGCCATGGAACACAGTTCGACTGGGGAGGAGCTGCTTCTGCTTGATTCCCAACTTCTCCATTGTGTCACAGTACATGATGTTTATGCTGCTGCCGCCATCTATCAAGACCTTGGAAAAACGTGCTGCTCGCCTTTCTGTTGCAAGGGTTGCATCCAGGACCAAGGCGTAGGAACCGGGGGAAGGCATTACTTCTGGATGGTCGGCCCTGCTCCAGCTGATGGGCTTCTCGGACCAGTGCATGAACTCTGGGGTGCTTGAGACTACTGCGTGCACCTCTTGCTTTTGTTGCCGTCTGCTGCGCCTATCATCGGCCACACTGGTGAACACGACATAGGCTCCGTGCTCTGCAGGGTACTCATCTTGAATGGCACCGACTGGCCGGGCCGTCGGCTGCTGGGGCGGAGGAGGCGGCGGGCCGGCAGGTGGAGGAGGAAGGAGGCCATCTCCCTTAGCAATCCTGGTGAGCCAATGACACTTCCGAGTAGTGTGGTTGGACGGCTTCGCGCCTCTATGAAACTTGCAGGGGGCATCGAGGGTCTGCTCGTACGAGAAGGCGGGGAGCCAGTTGGGCTTGCCGCCCTTCTGACGCTTGGGCGCTGGCTGCCCTTCCGGCTGCTGTTCCTCGACTGTTGCCACCTACAGGCTGTTGGAGGCCGGCTGGGTGGCCTTCCGCTTGTTGTCGCTTGGGGGTTGTCTCCGACTGGTCTCACCAGCCGGAGTCCGAGGAGCTTGAGGTGCTACCTTGCCGGATGCATCAACTAATATCTCCGCCTTCATGGAGGAGTCGGCCATGGCGTGCTTGTCAGTGATGAACAACAGTTCGTCGAGAGTCGTAGGCTCGTCGCAGAGAAGCCGGTGCTTGAGGAGGGTGCCTTCTCGGCACCCGGCGGTGAAGTACTCGATGGCCTACACCTCGTGCACGCCCTCGCAGGAGTTGCGCAGCTCGGCCCAGCACGTGAGGTAGTCGCGAGTCGATTCGGTGGGCCCTTGGACACACAAGGAGAGCTGCAGGGGCTTGGGAGGCCGCTTGTACGTGCTGGTGAAGTTGCGGATGAAGGCCTCGGTGAAATCCACCCAGTTGTTGATGCTGCGGGATTTCAGGGTGTTGAGCCACGTCCGGGCAGTGCCTTGAAGCATGAGCAGGGCGTACTTCATGGCAACGCGCTTGTTGCCATTCGCTATACTGACGGTCGTGGAGTAATTGACCAGCCAGTCCTCCGGCTTCACAGAGCTGGTGTATTTGGGCGTATCTCGCGGGAGAGTGAACCCTTTGGGGAAGGGCTCATCTCGGATTCGGGGGCCAAAGCAGGGCGGGCCTAGAGCGTCTTCTTCTTCTAGCGCCAGGGATCGGTTGAGGCAATCGATCCGATGGCGGGCGTCGTTCTCTCCGACTCCCTCCCGGCGGCCAAGGCGGTCGCCGAGTGTCGGGTGGGTGACAGGAGGCGGAGTGGGGTGCCGCGCTCCGCGAGTCGGAGGAGGCGGCTGGTCGCCTCACCGCTCCACCGCGTGTGGGCGGCCGTCTTAGTCTTTCTTGATGGAGAGGCGCGTCCGGCTGCGGCTGGCAGCAGGCTCGTTGCCTTTTCCTCCGTGGGCGCCACCAGTCGGCGTCCGGGATGTCGCCCCATGATCTTGGCATGGGTGCGGCTCGTTGTTTTGTCGGGCTGGAACTTCAGCGCGGCAGGCGGCTTCGTGCTGCGCGGCAGCCGCGTCTAGGAGCTGCTGGACTCGCTCCGTCATGTGGCGGCGCTCGTCGCCGTCGTATTTGTTCAGCTCATCCTTCACCGCCTGGGCGGCCCGGATGTTCTCTGCAGGCGTGGCGTAGACAGGGCGCTCCGCCCCGAATATGCTGGCGACGGTTGTGCCACGCTGCCGAACCGTGCCGAGGCGGCTAGGCCCCTCAGGAGCCGGCATGCCACCCACGGCTCGATCCATCTCGCGTCGGTAGGCGTCCGAGAGCCGGCGCATGCTGGCCAGGCGGCTATCACTCTCGAGAAGCTGGAGGCGGCGTGCCTCTAGCACCTCAGCATCCGCGCCCTCTGGGATGGGCGCTGTCAGGTCGAGCAGAGCCGCGTCGAGAGGGTCTCGAGCGTGCTCGTCCGAGTGCTCCTCACTGTTGATGACAAGTACCTCCGTGACGGTGCTCCTGCCGCTGTGCTCGCGAGGAGGCAGCTCGTCGTAGACCACCACGTTGGTGGGGAATGCGTCGAACGACGCAGTGTCAGAGTCGACGATCATCGGATCGATGGAGCCAACAGACTCTAGGTCCACAATAGGCTCGCTGGTGACATGGAGCTGGTCAAGGATGCTGACGAGGCGGCTCTCGGGGCAGCTGGTGCCCGCGACGGAGGCCGGCTCGTCGGAGAGGTCGATCTCGCCGACGAGGTCGGCAAGGTAGCTCGCCGCGCAGGCAATCTCTGCGCCGTGCAGCGCGTCGGGGCTGATGCCGTCAGGCGTGCTGGGCTGGCTATGCTCGCCAGGAAGGAACAGGGTTCCCGTCCAGAGCACATCTCCGGAAGATGGTGCACCTCGCCCCACGGTGGGCGCCAAATGTCGGGGGTTGGGTACGACATATGCCAATGGATGGCTTATCATGGTGGGAGCGAGTAGAACGTCGCCTATGCCTGGAAGCGGGATAAGGCGTAGACACGTACGCCGGCAAACTTTACCCAGGTTGGGGGCTCTCCGTGGAGATAATACCCCTACTCCTGCTCTACGGGGTCTCCACATGATCACTAAGGCACTAGTGCTACAAGTTGCTCCTTGAGTTGTGTCTAGATGTAGGAGAAGGCAAGGCTAGCTCTTCCCTGCCCTAGGTAAAATGGCTAGTTCTATCAGAGTTGGAACCCTTTGCATGGGTGCCCTGGGGGTTTATATAGGCCTACCCCCCAGGGGTACAATGGTAATCCGTCCGGGTGTTGGGCCCGGCTGTCAGTGTCCCCAGCCTCCGGCTTCTCCGCCGACCGTTGGGGCCCGCCGCCTAGCGGGCCCCGCCGACTGGATGGTGGCTGCCTACTTTAGCCGTGCCGTCGGTGACGAGGGCTTGGTCATCTTCAGCGTGGCTACAGTCTCACCGCCTGGTGGGAGATCACTGTAGCCACACCTGGTCTCATCAGCTTAATGGCATGCTTGCCTCGGGGCAAGGGACGGCCGCCTGCTGGAGGCCGGCCCTTCCCGAGTCCGACTGATTGGGCTTCCGCCGTCTTCTACGGAGTCCCTGTGACGGTGTCCTAGACTAGGGGGTACTCACCACGTCGTCTCCCGATCAGTTAGATTGGGCCGAGGACCCCCATGGCCATATACTCATGGGCCACTTCGGACAGCTGCCGCATATATACAAGGAAGATTCCACAAGACTTGGTGATCAAGACAAGGACTCCTCCCCACCGGCGTATTCGGCTAGGACTCTTGTTATCCTAGGCCTCTGGTACATTATATAAACCGAGGCTAGGCTAGTCAATAGATGACTATGACATTACTCAACATACCTCTAGGGTTTAGGCCACAACATATGATGTGGAGGTAGATCAACTCTTGTAACCCCTATACTCATTATAGTTAATCAAGCAGCATGTAGGGTATTATCTCATCAAGAGAGCCCGAAGCTAGGTAAAATCCCGTGTTCATGTTACCATTGATCCTAAGACGCATAGCTTGGGACCCCCTACCCGAGATCCACCGGTTTTGACACCGACATTGGAGCTTTCATTGAGAGTTCCACTGTGTGATCGACGAAAGGATTAATTGCTCGACTGCAGGTCAACTACAACGTTGGTTTCTTCATCAGCAGCCCGACTGGTCACCTTGGCTTGACCAAGGACTGCGCCTTACCTCCGATCGTCATGTTCGGATGAGGGCCTTCATCAACATCAACTCTGATCTCTATCAAGATCATGGAGGAGTCATCCATGGAGCTCAGGGGCTCAACATCAACATTGCCCTCGGGCGACCGTGCTATTTTTCTTGACAACAAACTCGTATCCGCTGCCACCGCCTCCTTGAGTGTCTCATAAACGATTGCTTCAGTGCAATTATGCGGAATTAAGTCTAAAACAACCCTGCAAAAATTTCATCGAGTTCCGATGGAGGAATCTCCGGCAATCTCCGATATACCGGAGCCCTGTTGAATCTGGACGAGAATTCGGACGAGTATGGAGCGGGGTGTCCTGCATCTAGCTCGGACGTCCTTTGGAAGATCCAACCATTGATCGGCTGTGGAATTCCCATATCTACCACCTGCCAAACTCCGGGAACCTTCCGATTATCGCATCACTTTTCGGATCTGTTTTCTGCGTGAGAACGAAACCGACCCAAGTTCATCTTCTTTACCAACGGGATTTCGGACATCCTTTTTGAAGGACGTTTTCGTATGGGGTATTGTGTTTTGTTCTCAAACACATCCCACTAGTATCAAAAGTATTCTTCAATACAAACTTCACCGTCGCGCCGGTGTCAAACCAGCTCGACAACATCACTCCACGGCGGCCGACCTGCGTTAGACATGTTGTCGCTTTGTTGAGCCGAGCTCAACTTCTTCGGATCATTATCTCGGCCAGCCGAAAAATAGTTCGGCATCACGAAGGATAAATCGTCACCAACTTCACCGCCCCACGGATTACATGAAGCGGGCACACCGGCATCACCGCATGGTCACTTCATCAAGCCAGCATTGACCGCGTCACAAGTTACGACCTGCCTCGGCATAGCCGCACTATTGTTTATTCAAGCCGATGTCCATGACGCCAAACTACTTAAACACCTCGGCTGACACGGCAGCTGCAATGTCTCCTTATTGACCTGCTCTGCTACCTCGGCTAGACCGAGGACTTCGCCATCTCTTCATCAACTTACTTCGGAGACTTTGGCGTCACCAGCCGACCAGCTTCATCACATTAGCTGGACCACGGGCTTCATCGTGGTGAGCCAACCTTTGCCAGGATCGCCATGCCATCGCTTCATCACCCATCAGGCAATGGGTGTGCGGATCGAGTCCCAATTTTGGGAGTAACCTTTCTTTGGACCGCTACAACAAATAAACCAGGTGCTATTAATCCTAGCAATTTTTGCTTGTTTGGGTTTATTTTTCCCAAGGAATTATTACTCTACTTTGTTCCATCATCTATACACAGGCCTATCAAATGGTGGCCGCATTAATGATGGTCGCGTGGTGGTTCGGTCAGTTTCCGTACATAGTTCGGCGAACGCCGTATCTGGAACTTGGACCGACCTGTGAATTCGGGCTTTGCCACGCCTTTACCACATCACGCCCTGCATCGACATTGATCTCGATGCTCAGGCCATATCTATTTCATTATTTACTTCACTTGTATTAAAAAAGTAGAATAATTTTTTTTATATATACATTATTATCTTTATTTGTCATTACTTTTTGGTTTGCACTATCTTTTCTGTGTAGCCAATTGACTCAGACTGAGCCGTGCTGTCGCCTCCTTCAACCGAAGTGTGTTGTCGCCTTGGCGCACCGACCTGCTCCATTACCGCGGCTGAACTGAGGGCCTCATCTCCTCGGAGTGCCAAACTCTCGGCTCGGCCACCTGGGGACCAGCCTGAGAGGCTGGAACCTTGTCCCGCATCAAGCTCGGACCGCGTCATCAATGCCGAACACATTAACCAGCTAAGTCGGTCTTATGCTCAAAAGCTTCTAGTTTAAATTTTTGTTCGGCTCGAGCAAGCATTATAACTTTTTTGGCAAAAAGTTGTTTGCGAAAAAACTCCTTGTCATCACTTTGTTTGTGACACACATATTCAAATACCCCGTTTACTTGGGGGCTCCCTTGCTGAAGCTTTTCCTCTTGCATATGATTATACTTGTACGGCTTCGTTCCTTGTCCGTGTATTACGCCACAATATGCACCATATTGACCTAAGTGATTTGCAAGCTGGGTTGCCTGGCTCCTGTGCTTACCCCTACGTTCCCGATTGTTCGGCTAGGGAGTAAAGGGAGCACATCTGTGATTGTCACGACCGGTTCTTCCGAGCTTTGACCTCAGACTGGGTGAAGCCGAAAGCTAGTGCTCTTATTGTTTTCAATCATGGTCGGCACACAACGGAACTCATGAGTACAAAAAATTTATTGCACAAGTCTCATAATAGCAATGAGCAACTGAAGAAAGGTATCGGTGGGGGTACTATTTTCTTCGAAGATGCTTCTTACACTTCGTTAATAATATAGCATAAGTTCCCTGAGCGCGCTTTGTCTGTTACAGCCTTATGGCCTGATTGCCTGGTTATCGGAAACGCCGCCGATATTCTCGACAGATGGAGTACATAACACTTTTCGGTCCTTGGCCGAAGAGGGAGAAGCCAACGGTCGGTTAAGACGCGTTCAAAGTTCGGGTGAACACATATATGATATAAGTACTTTGGTACATACAATCATTGTACATAAAATTCTTTTTACCCAAGTCACTTGGGGGCTCTTAAATTTATGTGAGCTGTTTTATAATAAGTGTTCTTCTTCTTAGTCGTTGCAAAATCTTTTTTTCTATCACTCCTTTTTTCGATGCGAGTGTGCGGTCAATAGCCGGGGAGCCTGATTTCTCTCTCAAAGCCGTTAAAGTTTGCTAAACTGGCCTAATGAGAAGTACTCCTCCTTCGGGATAGGAGGTTGAAGCCGTAGGCTGACCCGCTTGAAGTCTTGAGATAGGATGTGTCATGTTAAAGCACGGCAGAAGCACAATTCTTTTTTCTAAGACAAATTTCTGATTGGCACCGAACAATAGATCTAGTTCAGACGTCGAGTTTTTCTTGAGTTTTTTTGGTTTTCCAAGTTTATGGCACTTTTAAACTATTTGTGTATTTTCCGCATAAGTCTCGCAGTGCAATGCCAGACACCTTTAGAGATTCGGCAAAAAATCTTGGATATTGCTATATATGCATCAGTTTCGAATTGTGTCTTCGGTCAATAGTTGGGTTGCCCGGCTCCTGTGCTTGCCTCCTATTTTCCGCTTTGTTCGGCTAGGTGCACAAAGGGAGAACCACTGCGATTGTGCTTCTAGCTCGCATGGTTAAGCACTGCAGTAGAGAAAGCCGAAAACTAACTGCCACAATAAGCGTAAACTGGTCAGCAGTCCAATGACTATGTTAAATGGCGGGCCGTTCATAACATTGGCTGAAGTGTTTATGGCTTGACCTCGGCTGTCGCTGAACACTAAGCGGGGGGCTACTTGCTGGCCTCCCAACTTTAAGCTCCTATGACTAAGTGAAAGTTATAAAGCCCGCATATCTGATTGGCTCGTTTCCGCCAACACAACCGCCTTCGGGCACCGAGACGTCGGCAAAGGGTTGTGTTGTTATTTCGGAAACAACCTGCGTAGCATCTACAAGGGGGTAGAAGCCGACGATGGGCCACTTTCAGATTATAAACGGTCGCAACAGAAGTGAAAATTTGGGTTCATCTTGACCACGGAGTTTGGAAGCTTTCCCCGAACTAAATCCTCAGTATTTTCCTCCCACATTGATCGGATCTGAGGTTTCATGATCATGCTTAGCATGACAACCCAAAGAAAGGAACCGATAGCGGGACTATTTTCTTTGGACGATGTTTCTTATGTTAAACAATAATATAACATGTCTCTCTGCGTACCTTTGTTTATAAAACCGTATGGCCGGATTGCCTTGTTTGCCGTAAATCTTTGCCCTCATAAAGGCTTTATAAAGTGGGACAAACACTCCCCGGCTACTGGCCGAGGAGGTTGAAGCCGATGGCCGGTCGACAAAGTTTTGTACAATACGGATCCGAGCATTGATGATGTAAAGTACTTGGATACATAGAATCATTACACATAATTTGTGATTTTACTTTGGATATCGATCCTTAATTTGTCCACCCATGCCCACATTAAGGCTTGGGGGGCTACTGGGATTCGTGCTTATTATTTACAAATATTAAAGGGGTACATCGATCCCCTGATCTGGAGTCGCCACCCGACCAGTGTCTCGGGGGCTACTGCATTGCCTGTCCAATGCAGGAAATTTAAAGTGCAATATAGTTTTTGAGGAGATTATTACCCTCAGGTTGGTCGGCCGCACCCAAGTTGAGTCTCAAGGACTTTGCACACCGCGTTTCTGTTCCTATGTATGCTGCCGAGCTAGGAGTTGATCCTCAAGCTGATTTCGCACATCGACCTGAGTCTCAGGGGAAACTAGGATCGGCGGTTTCATGTTTTCCTTCAGATGCATCTCGGGTTTTAGACCGACGCACACACCTTGAGGGCTACTGGCTATATATCTTGGCAGAGAATAAATTGCACCAATCAAAAAATCAGCCCGCAGTCAGGGGTGGTGCACCACCCCGGAAGCAGTCCGACATTAAGCTCGGGCGCCAGTGGCTTGCTCCATAGAGGGCATTTTCGGTATTAAGCTCGGCTAAACTCCTTCAACTTTTTGAACCCAGATGATCTATGACATCTCGGATATAGTCCGACCTTGGAGCTCGGATACAGTCCGACGTTGGTGCTTGGCTGCAAAAGATACCTCGAATGCAATCTGGCGTTGGAGCTCAGACGCAAGAGGACACTGCCGCCCGGGAATAACTTCAAACCTGAGGTGTGGCATAATAATAACAAGGCATTGATAAAGGCCAGAAACTTAAAGGGGCTCCTCCGATACCCGACATGTAAACTCTTCGAATTTACTTCGTGATCCTCAAGATCGAAGATGAGAAGATTTGTTGAACCAGTTTTCAAGACTGACGGCTGAAGATGAAGAACAGTTCAGAAGAATCGAGGAGCGTCCCCAACTTGAAGACCGGTTCATGGGGCTACTAATGGTGTCCTGGACTAGGGGGTACTCACCACGTCATCTCCCGATCAGTTAGATTGGCCGAGGACCCCCATGGCCGTATACTCATGGACCAGTTCAGACAACTGCCACATATATACAAGGAAGATTCCACAAGACTTGGTGATCAAGACAAGGACTCCTCCCCACCGGCGTATTCGGCTAGGACTCTTGTTATCCTAGGCCTCTGGTACATTATATAAACCGAGGCTAGGCTAGTCGATAGATGACTATGACACTACTCATCATACCTCTACGGTTTAGACCACAACATATGATCTCGAGGTAGATCAACTCTTGTAACCCCTATACTCATTATAGTCAATCAAGCATCATGTAGGGTATTATCTCATCAAGAGAGCCCGAAGCTGGGTAAAATCACGTGTTCATGTTACCATTGATCCTAAGACGCACAGCTTGGGACCCCCTACCCGAGATCCGCCGGTTTTGACACCGACACCCTGCCAGATAGGGCCTGCCGTCGGCAGGCCGTACCGACAGGCCGTCGTGGAGAACAGGTCTCCGCCTGCTCGGAGCGACGTCAAGGGAGACATGGCATAGTGCTCCGTCGTGCGGAGATCTCCGCCTGTACGGAGCATTGTAGCCACACCTGTCCCGGGTGTCGGGGGGCGACGTGCTTCACTGTGGCCATGCTCTAACTTGTACTCTTGATGAGGGCCCGGTTGCTCCGAGGCCGCGCGGTGGCTTCCTGCCCGATGCCGCCCTCTCTAGAGGCCGGCGGGCTGGAGCCGGCCACACGCAGCGCTGTAGGCTGGGGTTGGCCGCCCTCTGGTAGCCGACCGTATAGACAGCCGGCCCTCAAAGGGCGGAGCTTCAGCTTGGGGCCCAGCTAGGCGGAGCTGGCCCAAAGTCTTGATAAGTCCCGGGACCTGGGTGAGGCTACCCATGGCCCATTATTCCGACAACAATACAAGCATATCAAGTTATGAAAAGTGTATATTGTCAATGCTCACCTTGAAGTATGGATACCAGCTTGGGCTTTTGCGAATCTTGGGTGGAGTCTGACCAGATGGTCTCCTGATCATCTCTCCTCTAAGCTCCCCGATAGCAAAAAGCACTTGCTTGAAGTACCTAGAGATGGTCTCCATTGATCTCCTGAACGTGCTGTGAATGACCCTGAACCTCTGGTTATGGCCAACAACATGGAGGAACATGGCCACTTGCTCTTCGACACTGGTGTTGATGCTATCTTGTAACAACCCCTTGCTCCTGAAGGTCTCAAAAAGCCCGGAAAATGGTGCTCTTTTCATTCTAAGCATCCACAGAGCCTCGACGTCATTGCAGTTGTAGATGTAGTTCAGATTTTGGATCCTCTCCTGTTCCCGGGGAAACAATGGACCATAGCGGATCAAAGGTCTCCCAGCACGATGAACAACTCCCTGGTGCATGAACATGACCCATGCCTGAATCACACTAATCAGTGTTGCTTCCTGGATTATCAGCCTCATCCGTGCGTCCATAACCTAGTCGACATCGACGGTTCATTCAGTGGGAAATCGATCCTACACCTAGCTTAACGGCCTAACCACCGAGCTAACAAAGGGGGGAGGGGGTGCTGCTTACCGGCATCGGAGATGAGGACGGCGTAGGGGGAGCCATGGCACATACTAGGTCGACTAGACGGTGGCCAACAGCAAGGGAAGCACCAGATCCGCCGCAAACGCCGCCGCCTCTTCCGCCGCCGTCGCCTATAGCGCAGATCTGAAATCGCAGCCGCCGCTGGTGGTGAGGCAGTAGCGAAGAAAGGGGGGCAGTGGCTACGGGTGAGCGAGTGAAAGGGGGGTGAGGCTAATTTGGCACCGGGACGACGCGCCAGATTTCCATCTCCCGCCATCGCCCCTCGCTTGCGCCTCGCTCCCGCCCGTGCGACCTCGCGCCGCACTCAGCATGGCTCGCGAGAAACTGTCGATCCCAGGGTTTCCAACGAGCCAGGCTCCGAGCTGGTTTGAGAATCGTGCGGTGCAGGTCCAACAGGAAAACTAGGCTACCAAACAGGCCTCTCCCTTCCCGCGCGGGCCTGGTTGGGCTCGGTGCGGGAAACCAAACACGTCCTTGTTTTCTATTCTTTTCCGCGTCTCATTCCTTCCTTGTTTGTTCTTTTTCTTTCTTTTGCATCGATCATACGCGTAGCTAGCTGCGTAATGCGACGCGGCCGTGGCTGTCTCACTGTCACGTACACCTAGTACGTAGTATGAACTCGCAACAAGAAAAAAAAAAGACTTTTTTTTCACCAGCGAATCCAAGACCAAGACCAGCATGGATGCATGCATGCGTGCGTCTGAGCCTCGTCTCTTTCCTCTCCGGCCGGTCAATTTCAGCATGGACAACAAAGATCGCATCTTTTTCAAACTCCGCTCCGGTCAAGGAGCATGCGGTTAGACGTGTGCAATGGCAGGACCGCCAAGGCTCCCACGCAAAGTCAGCTATATATATTTCCTCTCGCCGGCCATAAACGTCTCTCGACCGCTTCTTTTTTCCGCGGCCAAGTACAAAGATCACATCGTTTTTCCAGTCTTCCCACTCCGACAATTTCCACGAGCTCGCCGATTCCAACAATCCCACGATCTCATAGCACTATGTCATAACTCGTATCGTTCCTCTCCGGACAACGCCTAGGTCTGCTCCAACCCCACCCGACCCAACCCGCCCCGCCCTCTCTACGTGCGTATGGAAAAAGTCCATTTTAAACCTTGAACTTGTAGAGGTCGGACGAAATGAACCCCCAAATCGAAATCCCGGTCGATTGCACCCTGAATTGTGCAATCCCGGTCTAAATTAAACCCTAACATCATTTGAACTGGGATTCGTCTGGTGGGCCGGCCCGCTAGAGTATTTTTTTTCGTTCAAAAAAAAAAAACAATTCACAGGACGAACAACCTGCACCCTGTTGGACCGGCCCGCTTTAGTTTTTTCTTCGTTAAAAATATTAGCGCGGCCCGATCAGGAACAAAGCCGGCGGGCTGGCGGCTGGCTTCACAACAAAAAAACCCGCAAAAGGTTTGACTTTAACAGGTTTCGAACATGTGGCGGAGAGTCCTTGTCCACGCTAGCTAACCACCAGACCCATTAGCCAATATTGGTATATAACAGCGTAAATTATATAAGAACAAAGCGTGGTCACGCTATTTACTGTATAGTACTCCCTCTGTACCGAAATACATGTCGCTGGAGTAGCTACTCCAGCGACTCCAGCGACATGTATTTCGGTACAGAGGGAGTATATTATATCACTTGGATTTTCTGAATGCTCAAATTATTTTAAAGTATATGAAAACCGGCCCATTTGGAGCTATTGAATAGCAGGCGCACAGAAAACATTTCGGAAAAGTTCAACTGATAGATTCATGGCGCGAACTCACGACCTCAGTCTTGTTAGCCGCTCGAACTTGCCAAGCGAATTAGTGAGTTCCACTGATAGAATCACGGCGCGAAACATTATGATTGAACTTCTTTTGAACATTTGTGAATATTATGCACTGAATATTTTATAATATCCATTGAACATTTTCTTAATATAGGATAACAAAGTTATATTATACACAATGAACATTTTGGACAAACTATAAATATATGTGTTAAACAAATTTCGAATATTCTACACAATGAACATTTTGGAAAAACTATAAATATATGTATTGAACAATTTTCGAATATTCTACACAACGAACATTTTGGAAAAACTATAAATATATGTGTTGAACAATTTTCGAATATTCGTGAACATTTGTAATATACATTGAACAATTTTTGAATACACATTGAACATTTGTGTAATATAGCACTGAACAAATTTCAAAAAACATAGGGAACAATTTATATTCATTGAGCAATTTCTAATATATGATGAACATTTTATAATGCATGATGAAGTTTTTTGTAATATACTGTGAACATTCCTAAATATACAATGAATATATTTGTAACACGCAATGAACTTTGTAGAATATAGGGGAAAAACAGTAAAAAGAAAAATCATAAAAAATTTAAAAATAAAAGAATATAAATATAAATACACAAATAAAATAAAATAAAAACGAAAAGAAAAAAGAACCAGGAAAGAAAAACCAAAAAAACAAATAACGAAGGAAAAAACGCGTGCAGCACGTGCTACCGTGAACTGGGCCGGCCCACCTGTGGGCGCTGTGGGCGTTTCCTCCCCAATTCCGGTCATTCTTTGCCACGTCAGCAATCCCTGTTTGGAAAATGACCCAAAGGTTCAATTTAGACCGGGATTGCAGAGTTCAGGGTGTAATCGACTGGGATTTTGACTTGAGGGTTTGTTCCGTCGAACCTCTACAAGTTCGAGGTTTGAAATGGACTTTTTCCACGTGCGTATGCACATCAATTAATTGCACCACGAATCCACACCGCGCGGTCGACATCAACTCACACAAAACCGAGCTCGTACCTCCACGTTCAACTTGGACGGCCGCGGGCAATCGACAATCGTGACCACGTCCAAGTCTGCATGCATGCGTGTGTTGTTGCCCTCTCGTCCTTTCCATTTGCGTACCTACGTGTGAGAGACCAAGCACGTGCTCTCCGGTGCGTGCACCCAGGGTGTTCGACGCGATGCCCGCTGTGGTGTTCACGTTGCATGACTTGCCCTGGTCGGATAGGACACTGGCCGGTTCATTGGCTTGTTTGTGACAAAAAAACCAGAATGTTCAACATGTTTTTTTTCAAATTGTGACATGGCATCAAATGAACCCACATAATATTGGATGTAGATTACTACAGTAGTATTCATCGATAACAAAGGCGCCGTTCTCGGTTTTCCAGTCGGACCGTCGGCTCGGTTAATTTTTTAAAACTAAAACTATGCCGCCGCCTGCGGGGTTGATAGGCCTTTGGTCTTCCCGAATTATCGAATCCAGACCTTGGGCCATAATTTTGGCGTTGCATACGAGGAGCCAAAGAGGTTCAAAAATTTTGGGCGGAAAAATTGACGAGAGAAAACGCTCCCACCCACTGTGAATGAAATGAAAATTGTGCGTGCGTGCATTGCAACCCCAACCAACCCCGCCCGATCCATTCTCCCCCTGCTCCGCCGCCGCCGCCCCCGACTCTCCCCCACCGGCGACGCCTCCACCTTCGGCAAGAGCAAAACTCACGGCCACAGCCGCCGCCGCGGCCACTCTACCTCTCCTCCGCCTCCCTTGCGACCAAGACGACGGCGGCCCATCCACCTCGAGATGTACGGCGGCGGCGTCCCATCCACCTCGAGATGTACGGCGACGGCGGTTCCATCCACCTCGAGATGAACGGCGACGGCAGTCCCATCCACCTCGAGGTGTACGGCAATGGCGTCCCATCCACCTCGAGGTGTACGGCGACGGCCGTCCCATCCACCTCGAGGTGTATGGCAACGGCGTCCCGGTGGAGAACCTAGCCGCAGCTGGTCGCCGGCGCACCTCCGTTGCACACCCCACGTGCCCCCCACGGATCTGTGGCGACCACCGAGGTGAGCTCTGTCTACCTTCCATCGATCCAGGCCCTCTCCTCTTCTCCTCAATCCCCTTACCTGCTTGTTCGATTCGAAGCAGCAGGGCGAGGACGACGACGCCCCGCTCATGGTCGAGCTCGACGGAAGAAGGTGCCTTTGTCGCCGTGGTCTGCGCCGGTGTGCTCCACGTCGTCTATGATGGCGACCTCCTAGCTCGGGTAAGTAGTACCTCCCCTCCGTGGTGCCCAAGTCAAGCCATGGGGTTCGTCCACAAGGTCCCCTCCCCTGTCACTCTCTCATTTGTTTCGATTTGATTTCGCAGGTTGTTCGTCAAGTTGGTGCTACTGTCTAGAGTATCCCGACGACAGAGGGGGAGAACAAGGACCACCGGCGCCAAGGGCTGACTAGAACCAACACCTCCAAGCAGCCATGGTGCTCGGATCCCTCCCCAGGAGCGCGTCAAGGTCCTTCTTGCCCTCCTCGCAGCATGCATCTCTCCCACTCCCTCAACTCTTGCTGTTCGTGATGATAGATCCCAGGGCTCCTTGTTTTTTTCTGTGTTTTTAGAGTAGAAAATGTTGACACTTAGGAATTGCCATGGTGATTCACGCATAACAACAAGGAATCCTTCCAAGAGAGCATTGGTATGGTGTCACAAAGGACAGCAGCAGCAGAGAGAATATTAACACCTCTATGGCACATCAACAATGAATACTTGCTAATTGGTGGTCGTGGTGGTCATTGTACATGTTAGATGCCCCTGGAAAACGCAATTCTACCCTTTCTTCTGTTCTAGGTCAATTATCTAAAAATCCCCAATTTCTAGTTCTTAGTTACTGTTCATGGCTAAAGATTAGTGCAGGATTCCCTCACTTGATGCCATGCCATGCCAGCCTTGGGTTGATCCTCTCTTGACAATTCCATTTGATTTGTCTTGATTCAAGGTCAAAGTGCAAAGCCGGGTCACACGCCAAGGAGCCCTGCTCATGGTCCCATCCGTTGGTCGTGTGTGCGTGCCACCTTCAACCGCAAGATGACCCAACCCATCTACTGTTGCTACTGCTGCTAACTGAAAGCAAGCTAGTGGATGTTTAGAGGTGACATATTCTATACCCTGCCACTTATTGTTTGTTATACACTGTAGTTATACTTCATCTATTGGATAGATGCCTCCAGCTAGTTGCGTTGTTGATGGCTATTCTCATAAGCACCAAAATCTGCTATGACGCATGCTTAATCTATATAATTTGTATAGAAATTATTATTTATTCAAAGTTTTAAATCTCATCTCGTGTGGAATGTGAATGGGAATTGGAATTGGAACTGAAATTGAAATAAACTGCACTGGATTAGATTAGGTTATCTTAGCAATCGATGGTACATGTGTCTTTGTGTGTAGAAAGAAATAATAGTGCAGGATTGCCTCACTTGATATCATGCAAGCCTTGGGTTGCTCCTCTCTTAAACCATGCGATTCTATTTGTTATGTTCCAAGGTCAGATTGCAAACTTGGGTTTCCTGCCATGCTCGTGGTACGACTGCCTTCAACCACAACATCCATTTGTCCAGCTTCAACCGATCTTCCGCTGCTAGTGCTGCTCTGCTCTGCTCCATTCGTTTATCCCATTGAGGCGCCACTCGGGATGGATGCTGCTTCACCGAGCTGCAGAGGACGCTAATCACCGGCCGCTGGCAACAACTTCTTGCAGGTAACACATCTGTTGTTGGTCATTGGATATGCTGATGCTAGAACATTGTTCTATGCAATGGATTCACGATTCACTCACATGTTTCGTTGGGTTCTTTTTAGGAAAATCTTTTCTTGACTCTGTCAAAACAGGATTCACTTCTTATGTTAGCATACGATTATTTTACCAGAAGAGGTACGCCGCCCTTACCGACATAGGTGTTCCCAAAGTACCACTAATTGTTCCTTTAAGAACGGAACACCCAGTTTTGCATTTACGTCCAGCGCAGTTTCTGCATGTGTGGCAAGCACAAATAGTACGGATAATGGCATTTATTTATATACCTTTTTGACAAGGCAGATTTATGTGATGGACATGACCATACAGCCAATTATGTTTTCTATCTTTTCAATGGATGATGGATGCTTCTTTTCCCTTCTTGTTCTGTTCAGCAAAGTTTACTTTTGATGCTATTGTAGTTTCAGTTTTGGTCGCTGAATGTGATGAACTTTAGGGAGTCATAACAGTAGTAAACTGAGAGTGTACAGGGATTACTTCAGTTTTGGTGTCAAGCCAGATTTATGGGATGCCTTGGACCATAATGCTCACTGCCAATTATAAGGATGAAAACATCCATTTAATTAGTTTCTGTGGTTGGTATGTATGTGTTGAACGTGTGTTTGTGATTCTTTCAACCTCTGTTAGTTACCCTGCTTTCTTGTGTCTGAATAGTGGCCCATGTTAACATGACCATTAATGCTACCTTGCTCCTAGAACTGGTTCTAGCTATTGCATGTGTTCTCCTTATTGATAATTGTAGCTATCCTTGTTAGCACATTTAGCTGGTTGCTCTTCTAGGATTATACCTACTAAAATAGTAATCTAAACCCTCTTATATTAGTTTACAGAGGGAGTACAAGTTTAATTAGACATATGATGTACTAGATGGGATTATGTTAACAAATGCCTACTGCCTCGCTTGGATGAGTTGATCTACACTCCTTCATTGATGATTGATTATGACCGAAAGAAAACTTTTTTGCAGGGACTTGTTGACTACAATGATCCACTTGGAGCTCCTCTCTGCCCCTGCAGGTGATTAATCACCTTTCTATGGTAGCCCGCCGTCAGGAGCAGCAGTGGATGGGCCAGAGCACTAGTCGATATAGACTTCTCTCGGAGCAATACACCCGCTGCTCAGTCAAGTAATCCGTCACCACTGTTGTTAGACGAGCATGGAAATATGCATTAATTTACCGAGCCCTAAGCTTGTCTTGACTATTGACTAGGTGTAGTTAAGGACTCTATGCGTTAGATGAGTACATGGTGATGTTGTTGTGCTGTGTTAATTTGCACAGTAGAATGTGAGTTATGTTTGATCTTTGAGACCTTGATGTTTCTAATGTGAAAGCATATCTGGATCCATACAACTCTAGATGACTAATTGCAGGTTGGTTGTGATATCTTTTTGCGGCCTGACTAGTCGTATTGACTGCTTTCTGTACTTCTCTTATGTGCAAGTTTATGTGGATCCATTGGACCTTGTAAGTTTGGACTTAATTTTTATTGTCACAACTTGCCTTGAAGTCTAATCTAAGCGAACCTGCATTCGTACGCGTGGCCAGTTTCTGACGTGCAAGTTTATTTGGGTCCATTGCACCTTTGCATGACTAGTTGTTAAGCTGCTACAATTTTTTGGTAGATGCATTGAAATAGGAATTAACTTCCCTGAAAGTTGAGCTTGTTTTGACTATTGAAGGTCTCAATTATGAACTTGACGCCGTATAAGAGTAGATGGTGATGCTAGCAGCCTCGTTGACAAGATGTGTTGATGTTTACTGTAACATTAATTGGATCATGCTTCTTTAGTTTTCATTGTCAGCCTGTCAATTTGCTTGCGGGTTGTGGTTGTTGATTGTACTTGTTGTCAATAATTTGCTGACAAGTGAATTAATGTTACATTTCAGTATCAATCAACATTGTTTTGTCTTGGAGCTCAACCCTGTGTTTTCAGGGCGCACCTTTTCTGTCACAGATGGTGCAGGCTGGGCATCAGTTTCTCTCATGTAGGTAAGTACTGCAGGGCCTCTGCTACATTTCCATCACTTGATGTTCTCTCGCATCATCCATTTTTGTATGCTACACAAAATTGGATACCATTGCTTATGCAACAACCCAGTTAGTGAATGTGCAGGTGCGGTCAACTAAACCTAGCCATTTGGATTGGCAAGAGCTCAGTTCAGGGGATGTATAGAAGTAAGTCATATTTCTATCATATTTTGTTTTTAATAATGACTTGGTGATGTAGGCCTTGATTCTGTCTGTTTGCTTATTATTTGCTTTGCTTGCTATCATTTTTTATCTAGGAACTATTACAATAAGAGGACAAAGCAATCAAGTTGGGAGAAACCTGCTTTTTGTGTTGATGACACCTTTCGAGGTTAGTAAGCACCCTTCTCTATGCTCTGTTTTATTTTCTCTAGGTACCTTATTTCGTACCATCGACATTTCTGAATTCTCTCCTCTGCTATGCAGGTAGATGTGCGTGAGGGAATGTCCATTGGCCTGTTCGAGAAGAGTGGGATGTCGGCCGTTGTGCTGAGGAGGGAGTGGTCGACCTGTTCGTGCTGGCACCAGAGACCTAGCCATCCTGCATCACGCTCGACCATGTTGTCCTGGTCGTGTCTGTCGTCCTCTTCCGCCCCCTGGTAAGCTCGTTGCTCTCCCTCCTTGTTGCAGCAAGAGGAGCGGAGTTGTATCATCTCAATTACAAAATTTGCAACTGGGAACGGTTTCTGGTTTGCCTTAGTTACTTACAGTTTTGCAATCTAGTCACATGGATGGCACAATATACTGAGTCTCTGTAACCTGGAAAAAAATAGATAGCATATTTCAGTCTTTTATGCCTGACTTGATGGGACAAAGAGAATGCAAATGATCATGTCAAGCTGGTTACTGTTTATCATTGTTGTACAAGCTAAACAAACAAAAATCCACACAACTTAGTTTTAAGTTGATTTATATCTAAGGGAGACTTGTTTCTCATTTCATCAAACTGAAAAAAAGAGAATTGTTTCTCATCTTGAAAACGAGTCAGATTGCACAAGTACCTATTTAAAGTTTGTGTGGATGGAATTTACAGACGTTATTCTGCTTGAAAATTTGTATTCTTGGGTCATCTATGCATTCATGCGATGCAAGCGAATCAGGTGCCATGACAAACTTGTTTTTTTGACCGTGGCAAATTGACAAGGTATTTTAGATGCGTACAATGCATAATATTACGCTGCAGAACTGTTGGAGAGCGAGTATTGGTATTTTTGGATTGTTTGATTCCCTTGTGTGAGTTAGCTTTTAGATGGCCACAATATTAAGCATGTAGAACCTTGCATTTAAAGATTCTGATGTCCCCAATCTTCTCAACGGTTGCAGTAACCTTTAGGTCCTCTTGAGTTCATGTAAACTGACTCCAGACGATTGAACTTGTCCACTCTCGGTGCTTACAAGTGGAGCTAGCCTGTGACCTGAAGCTCATACTTGGTACTGTCAAAGGGCCCACAATGTATTTTGGCTGTTTCCATTGAGCAAGTGTGTTACATAATGCTAGAAATCCGTCAATTATGTATCTTAACTTTCATACTCAAATGGTAAATCTGCACTGCAGTTCCCTGTAAGTCTACACCATATTTATTCATTTCAATGCATACTTGTATCGCCATGTTTTACTTCTTTCGTACTTTACTCATTCTTCCTTTTACTGTAGATTTGGATTGAACCCAAAGGTCCTCAACATCTCACTCTTTTTTTAGGAAACTGAGAGATGTGCATGTGCACAATATATTTGCTCAGCTCAGCGTGGTCTCAAGTAACGTCGTGTGGCGTGCTTATGGCTTCATGACTTCTTCTTCCGCTCTGACGCCTCCTTCCCCGCCCCTCTGGTGGCCTCGATTCTTCTTCCAATCCAGAATAGCTTGTGGTAAGCCATCGCTTCCCTCCTCTTCTCTCTCTCTCTCTCTCATGACTTGTGTGTGCACGGCCATTGAGCCGTGGTAATTTTGTGCTGTCCGTCGTGCCATTTTCTTGGTTTCATCATACCTTGGTGATCATATTCTGTTATGATGCTTGTTTCAGGATTATTGGAATGTACTTCTGTATCAATTTAGCCATCATGGAGCTTACCGCACTATCACCGTTTGTGTTTTTGGCTTTACTTACAGTTGGTGTCAAAACCGGCGGATCTCGGGTAGGGGGTCCCAAGTTGTGCATCTTAGGATCAATGGTAACATGAACACGGGATTTTACCCAGCTTCGGGCTCTCTTGATGAGATAATACCCTACATGCTGCTTGATTGACTATAATGAGTATAGGGGTTACAAGAGTTGATCTACCTCGAGATCATATGTTGTGGTCTAAACCCTAGAGGTATGATGAGTAGTGTCATAGTCATCTATCGACTAGCCTAGCCTCGGTTTATATAATGTACCAGAGGCCTAGGATAAAAAGAGTCCTAGCCGAATACACCGGTGGGGAGGAGTCCTTGTCTTGATCACCAAGTCTTGTGGAATCTTCCTTGTATATATGCGGCAGCTATCTGAACTGGACCATGAGTATACGGCCATGGGGGTCCTCGGCCCAATCTAACTGATCGGGAGACGACGTGGTGAGTACCCCCTAGTCCAGGACACCGTCAGTAGCCCCCTGAACCGTTCTTCAAGTTGGGGACGCTCCTCGATTCTTCCAAACTGTTCTTCATCTTCGGCCGTCAGTCTTGAAAATTGGTTCAACAAATCTTCTCATCTTCGATCTTGAGGATCGTGAAGTAAATCTGAAGAGTTTACATGTCGGGTATCCGAGGAGCCCCTTTGAGTTTCCGGCCTTTATCAATGCCTTGTTATTATTATGCCACACCTCAGTTTTGAAGTTATTCCCGAGCGACAGTGTCCTCTTGCGTCCGAGCTCCAATGCCGGATTACATTCGAGGTATCTCTTGCAGCCAGGCACCAACACCGGACTGCTTTCGAGCTCCAATGCCGGAAGATATCCAAGCTCTAATGCCAAACTGTGTCCAAGCTCTAACGCCGGACTGTATCCGAGCTCCAACGCCGGACTATATTCGAGATTTCAAAGATCATCTGGGTTCAAAAAGTTGAAGGAGTTTAGCCGAGCTTAATGCCGGAAATGCCCTCTATGGAGCCATCCACTGGTGCCCGAGCTTAATGCCGGACTGCTTCTGTGGTGGTGCACCACCCCTGGCTGCGGGCTGATTTTTTCATTGGTGTAGTTTATTCTCTGCCGAGATATATAGCCAGTAGCCCTCAAGGTGTGTGCGTCGGTCTAAAACCCGAGATGCACCTGAAGGAAAACATGAAACCGCTGATCCTAGTTGCCCCTGAGAGTTAGGTCGATGTGCGAAATCAGCCTGAGGATCAACTCCTAGCTCGGCAGCATACATAGGAATAGAAATGCGGTGTGCAAAGTCCTCAAGACTCAGGTTGGGTGCAGCCGACCAACCTGAGGATAATAATCTCCTCAAAAACTATATTGCACTTTAAATTTCCTGCATTGGACAGGCAATGCAGTAGCCCCCGAGACACTGGTCGGGTGGCGACACCAGATCAGGGGATCGATGTACCCCTTTAATATTTGTAAATAATAAACACGAAGCCCAGTAGCCCCCGAGCCTTAATGTGGGCATGGGTGGCCGAATTAAGGATCGATATCCAAAGTAAAATCACAAATTATGTGTAATGATTCTATGTATCCAAGTACTTTACACATCAATGCTCGGATCCGCATTGTACAAAATTTTGTCGACCGGCCATCGGCTTCAACCTGCTCGGCCAGTAGCCGGGGAGTGTTTGTCCCACTTTATAAAGCCTTTATGAGGGCAAAGATTTACGGCAAACAAGGCAATCCGGCCATACGGTTTTATAAACAAAGGTACGCAGAGAGACATGTTATATTATTGTTTAACATAAAAAACAACGTCTAAAGAAAATAGTCCTGCTATCAGTTCCTTTCTTTGGGTTGTCATGCTAAGCATGATCATGAAACCTCAGCTCCGATCAATGTGGGAGGAAAATACTGAGGATTTAGTTCGGGGAAAGCTTCCAAACTCTATGGTCAAGATGAACCCAAATTTTCACTTCCGTTGCGACCATTTATAATCTGAAAGTGGCCCATCGTCGGCTTCTACCCCCTTGTAGATGCTATGCAGGGTGTTTCCGAAATAACAAAACAACCCTTAGCCGACGTCTCGGTGCCCGAAGGCGGTTGTGTTGGCGGAAACGAGGCAATCAGATATGCGGGCTTTATAACTTTCACATAGTCATAGGAGCTTAAAGTTGGGAGGCCAGCAAGTATCCACCCGCTTAGTATTCGGCGACAGCCGAGGTCAAGCCGTAAACACTTCGGCCAATGTTATGAACGGCCCGTCATTTAACATAGTCATTGGACTGCTGACCAGTTTACGCTTATTGTGGCAGTTAGTTTCGGCTTTCTCTACTGCGGTGCTTAACCATGCGAACTGGAAGCACAATCGCAGTGGTTCTCCCTTTGTGCACCTAGCTGAACAAAGCAGAAAATAGGAGGCAAGCACAGGAGCCGGGCAACCCAACTATTGACCGAAGACACAATTCGAAATTGATGCATATATAGCAATATCCAAGAATTTTTGCCGAATCTCTAAAGGTGTCCGGCATTGCACTGCGAGACTTATGCGGAAAACACACAAATAGTTTAAAAGTGCCATAAACTTGGAAAACCAAAAAAGGTCAGGAAAAACTCGACGTCCGAACTAGATCTATTGTTCGGTGCCAATCAGAAATTTGTCTTAGAAAAAAGAATTGTGATTCTGCCGTGCTTTAACATGACACATCCTATCTCAAGACTTCAAGCGGGTCAGCCTACGGCTTCAACCTCCTATCCCAAAGGAGTACTTCTCATTATGCCAGTTTAGCAAACTTTAACGACTTTGAGAGAGAAATCAGGCTCCCTGTCTATTGACCGCACACTCGCGTCGAAAAAAGGAGTGATAGAAAAAAAAGACTTTGCAACGACTAAGAAGAAGAACACTTATTA
The DNA here is from genome assembly GCA_963921465.1 of Triticum timopheevii. Taxonomy (NCBI): domain Eukaryota; kingdom Viridiplantae; phylum Streptophyta; class Magnoliopsida; order Poales; family Poaceae; genus Triticum; species Triticum timopheevii. The sequence goes on from OY997270.1 coordinate 522,254,181, forward strand.
TAAAACAGCTCACATAAATTTAAGAGCCCCCGAGTGACTTGGGTAAAAAGAATTTTATGTATAATGATTGTATGTACCGAAGTACTTATATCATATATGTGTTCACCCGAACTTTGAACGCGTCTTAACCGACCGTCGGCTTCTCCCTCTTCGGCCAATCGAGAATATCGACGGTGTTTCCGATAACCAGGCAATCAGGCCATAAGGCTGTAACAGACAAAGCGTGCTCAGGGAACTTATGCTATGTAATTAACAAAGTGTAAGAAGCATCTTCAAAGAAAATAGTACCCCCACCGATACCTTTCTTCGGTTGCTCATTGTTATTATGAGACTTGTGCAATAGATTTTTTGTACTCATGAGTTCCGTTGTGTGCCGACCATGATTGAAAACAATAAGAGCGCTAGCTTTCAGCTTCACCCAGTTTGAGGTCAGAGCTCGGAAGAACCGGTCGTGACAATTGCAGAGGTGCTCCCTTTACTCCCTAGCCGAACAATCGGGAACGTAGGGGTAAGCACAGGAGCCAGGCAATCCAGCTTGCAAATCACTTAGGTCGATATGGTGCATATTGTGGTGTAATACACAAACAAGGAATGAAGCCGTACAAGTATAATCATATGCAAGAGGAATAGCTCTAGCAAGGGAGCCCCCAAGTAAACGGGGTATTTGAATATGTGTGTCACAAACAAAGTTATGACAAGGATATTTTCGCAAACAACTTTTTGCCAAAAAAGTTATAATGCTTGGTCGAGCCGAACAAAAATTTAAACTGGAAGCTTTTAAGCATAAGAGCGACTTAGCTGGTTAATGTGTTCGGCATTGATGACGCGGTCCGAGCTTGATGCGGGACAAGGTTCCAGCCTCTCAGGCTGGTCCCCAGGTGGCCGAGCCGAGAGTTCGGCACTCCGAGAAGATGAGGCCCTCAGTCCAGCCACGGTAATGGAGCAGGTCGGCGCGCCAAGGTGACAACACACTTCGGTTGAAGGAGGCGACAGCGCGGCTCAGTCTGAGTCAATTGACTACACAGAAAAAATAGTGCAAACCAAAAAGTAATGACAAATAAAGATAATAATGTATATATATATATAAAAATCTTCTACTTGTTTAATACAAGTGAAGTAAATAATGAAAGAGATATGGCCTGAGCGTCGAGGTCAATGTCGATGCAGGGTGTGATGTGGTAAAGGCGTGGCAAAGCCCGAATTCACAGGTCGGTCCAAGTTCCAGATACAGCGTTCGCCAAACTATGTACGGAAACTGACGGAAACTGACGGAAACTGTGTGATGGAACAAAGCAGAGTAATAATTCCTTGGGAAAAATAAACCCAAACAAGCAAAAATTGTTGGGATTAATAGCACCTGGTTTATTTGTTGTAGCGGTCCGAAGAAAGGTTACTCCCAAAATTGGGACTCGATCTGCACACCCATTGCCTGATGGGTGATGAAGCGATGGCATGGCGATCCTGGCAAACATTGGCTCGCCACGGCGAAGCCCGTGGTCCAGCTAATGTGATGAAGCTGGTCGGCTGGTGACGCCGAAGTCTCCAAAGTAAGTTGATGAAGAGATGGCGAAGTCCTCGGTCTAGCCGAGGTGGCGGAGCAGGTCGATAAGGAGACGTTGCAGCTACCGTGTCAGCCGAGGTGTTGAAGTAGTTCGGCGTGATGGACATCGGCTTGAAGAAGCAATAGTGCGGCTATGCCGAGGCAGGTCGTAACTTGTGACGCTGTCAATGCTGGCTTGATGAAGTGACCGTGCGGTGATGCCGGTGTGCCCGCTTCATGTAATCCGTGAGGCGGTGAAGTTGGTGACGATTTATTCTTCGTGATGTCGAACTATTTTTCGGCTGGCCGAGATAATGATCTGAAGAAGTTGAGCTCGGCTCAACAAAGCGACAACATGTCTAACGCAGGTCGGCCGCCGTGGAGTGATGTTGTCAAGCTGGTTTGACACCGGCGTGACGGTGAAGTTTGTATTGTAAGAATACTTTTGATACTAGTGGGATGTGTTTGAGAACAAAACACAATACCCCATACGAAAACGTCCTTCAAAGAGGATGTCCGAAATCCCGTTCGTAAAGAAGCTGAACTTGGGTCGGATTCGTTCTCGCGCAGAAAACAGATCCGAAAAGTGATGCACTAATCGGAAGGTTCCCGGAGTTTGGATGGTCGGATGGAGCTGAATTTTTGGCAGGTGGTAGATATGGGAATTCCGCAGCCGATCAATGGTTGGATCTTCCAAAGGACGTCCGAGCTAGATGCTGGACACCCTGCTCCAAACTCGTCCGGATTCCCGTCCAGATTCAACAGGGCTCGCTCCGGTATATCAGAGATTGCCGGAGATTCCTCCATCCGAACTCTACGAAATTGTTGCAGGTTTGTTTTAGACTTAATTCCGCATAATTCCACCGAAGCAATCGTTTATGCGACACTCGAGGAGGCGGTGACAGCGGATATGAGTTTGTTGTCCAGAAAAACAGCACGGTCACCCGAGGGCAATGTTGATGTTGAGCCCCCGAGCTCCATGGATGACTCCTACATGATCTTGATAGAGATCGGAGTTGATGTTGATGAAGGCCCTCATCCGAACATGACGATCCGAGGTAAGGCGCAGTCCTTTGGTCAAGCCAAGGTGACCAGTCGGGCTGGTGACGAAGAAACCGACGTTGCAATTGACCTGCAGTCGAGCGATTGATCCTTTCGTCGATCACACAGCGGAACTCTCAATGAAAGAACCAATGTCGGTGTCAAAACCGGCGGATCTCGGGTAGGGGGTCCCAAGTTGTGCGTGTTAGGATCAATGGTAACATGAACACGGGATTTTACCCAGCTTCGGGCTCTCTTGATGAGATAATACCCTACATGCTGCTTGATTGACTATAATGAGTATAGGGGTTACAAGAGTTGATCTACCTCGAGATCATATGTTGTGGTCTAAACCCTAGAGGTATGATGAGTAATGTCATAGTCATCTATCGACTAGCCTAGCCTCGGTTTATATAATGTACCAGAGGCCTAGGATAACAAGAGTCCTAGCCGAATACGCTGGTGGAGAGGAGTCCTTGTCTTGATCACCAAGTCTTGTGGAATCTTTCTTGTATATATGCGGCAGCTATCCGAACTGGCCCATGAGTATACGGCCATGGGGGTCCTTGGCCCAATCTAACTGATCGGGAGACGACGTGGTGAGTACCCCCTAGTCCAGGACACCGTCAGTGACCATAAATATTGTGCTGCCCATGTTATTTAGATCTTGTCATTATAGCATCAAACACCTCTTGTAGATCTTTATCATTAACATAAACAATTTCATGATGCCTATTTCAGAGTTAATATGTCAAGTCTGCTCTCTAGTGTTTTGCATCAATCTAGACGCTAAGGAGCTTACTACTAAAGCTTTGTTTATGTTATGTCTCCTTCACTTATATTTGTGTTGTGTACTGCTCTCCATATTTTGCAACAGTGTAGAATCAATTGATACGCCGTTTGTACAGACTTCAGTCACTGGTCTATTCTAAGCAAACCTGCATGCGTATGTGTTGCCTGTTTCTGATGTGCAAGTTTATTTGGATCCAGTGCACCTTTGTATGACTAGTTGTTAAGCTAATATAATTTTTTGGTAGGTTCATGGAGATAAGAATTAACTTTCTTGAAAGTTGAGTGTGTTTTGACCATTGACTAGGTTTCAACTAAGAACTTGATGCCATATATGAGTAGATGTAGATGTTAGCAGCCTTTCTACTTACTGTTACTTGGATCATGCTTCTTTAGTTTTCATTGGTCAGCCTGTCAATTTGCTTGTGGAATGTGGGTTTTCATGTCTACTTGCTGTCAATAATTTGCTGACAAGTGAATTAATGTTACATTTTAGTATCAACCAACATTGTTTCGTCTTGGAGCTCAATACTGGGTTTTCAGGGTGCACCTCTTGTGTCACCGATGGTGCAGGCTGGGCATCAGTCTCATGTAGGTAAGTACTGCAGGGCCTCTGCTACATTTACATCACTTGATGCTTGTCTACTATGTAAATCCTCCGTCTCGAATTAGTTGACCCAGATTTGTCTAGATACGGATGTATCTAGAGACGTTTTAGCGTTACATCTGTATCTAGACAAATCTAAGTCAACTAATTTAGGACGGTGGGAGTATAATTTAAGACAGCTCTCGCATCATTCGTTTTTGTATGCTACATAAACTTGGATATCCTTGCTTGTGTCAACTCAGTTAGCGAATGTGCAGGTGCACTCAACTGAACCTAGCTATTTGGAATGGCAAGAGCACACTTCAGGGGATGGAAAGAAGTAAGTCATATTTCTACCATTTCCTGTTTTAAATAGTGACTGTGATGTACGCCTTGATTCTGTCTGTTTGCTTATTTGCTTTGTTGCTATTGTTTTTTATCTAGGTATTATTACAATAAGAGGACAAAGCAATCAAGTTGGGAGAAACCTGTCTGCCGTGTTGATGACACCTTTCGAGGTTACTAAGCACCCTTCTCTTTGCTTTGTTTTATTCTCTAGGTACCTTATTTTGGACCATCGACATTTCTGAATTCTCCCCTCAGCTGTGCAGGTAGATGTGTGTGGAGGAACGCCCATTGGCCAGTACGAGAACAATGGAATGTTGGCTGTTGAGCCTGAGGAGGGAAGGGTCGACCTGTTCATGCTAGCACCCGAGACCTAGCCTTCTTGCATCATGCTCGACCATGTCATCCTGCTTGCATCCGTTGTACTCCTTCGTCCCCTGGTAAGCTAGTTGCTCTCCCTCCTCGTTAAAGCATGATGAGCAGATTTGTCTCGTCTCAATTACAAAATTTGTAACTGGGAATGGTTTCTGGTTTGCTTTAGTTACTTACACTTCTGCAAACTAGTCACATGGATGGCGTAATAGACTGAATCTCTATAACCTGACGAAAATTGACAACATATTTCATTCTTTTTATGCCTGACTAAAAGAGGCTGCAAATGATCATGTCAAGCTGGTTTTCAATTATCATTACTGCACAAGCTACACCAACAAAAATCTATGCAACTTTGTTTGTAAGTTGATTTATATCTAAGGGAGACTTGTTTCTCATTTCATCAAACGGAAGAAAGGGAGACTTGTTTCTCATTTTGAAACTGAGTCAAATTGCACTAGTACACTTTTAAAGTTTGTGTGGGTGGGATTTATGTCATTCTGCTTGAAAATTTGTAATCTTGGGCCATCTATGCATTCCTGCGATGCAAGCGAATCAGGTGCCATGACAGACTTGAATTTTCAAGCTTTGGTAATTTTTGTGCTGGCCGTCGGGCCATGTTCTTGCGTGTCGACGCCCATTGTGCCATGCTCTCTCTCTCTCTCCTTGTTAGTATATATCTCTCTCTCCATGTTCTTGGTTTTGTCATACCTTGGTCATCATATAGCGTCAAACATATTCTGCCTTTTTGGCCATTATTGAGCTTACCACATTATCATCGTTTGTGTTCTTGGCTTTGGTGACCATAAATATTGTCCTATCCATGTTATTTAGATCTAATCATTGTAACATCAAACGCCTCCTGTAGATCTTTATCATTAACATGCCAAGTCTGCTCACTAGTGTTTTGCACAATCTAGACGCTAAGGAGCTTACTACCAAAGCTTTGTTTATGTTATGTATCCTTAAATTATACTACCTTGAACTGCAAAAACGTCTTATATTTTGGTACGGAGGGAGTATTTGTGTTGTGTCCTGTTCTTCATAGTGTACAACAGTGTAGAATCAATTGATACCCCGTTTGTACAGACTTCAATCACTTGTAGATGTTAACTACTCCCTCTGTCCCATAATGTAAGACGTTTTTTGACACTAGTGTAGTGTCAAAAAACATCTTACATTACGAGATGAAGGGAGTGGTTGATATCACTTGTTTAGTTGACTCGATGGATACTGTCCATGCATGTTTTTGGTTTTGTCATACCTCAGTCATCATATAGTATCGAACATCCTCTCTTTCTCGTCATCAATATTTGTTTATGATGCTTGTTCCAGAGTTACTGTAAGGCAGTATTGTATCAATTAGACTTTTAGAGACACAATGGAGCTTACTACTACAGTTCAGTATCAATTTAGACATAATGACACCACCATTGATTATCTGTTAATGTCTCTTGGCCTTGATCACCATAATACTATCATGTTCTTTGGATTCAGTCATTGTAGCATCAAACACCTTCTCTTAAGTCTTTATCGTTAGCATTAACAATTTCATGATTTTTGTTTCAAAGTTAATGTGCCAAGTCAGCTCACCAGTGTTTTGCATCAATTTGGCGCGGACAGCTTACTACTACTACAACTTTGTTTATGTGTCTCCTTATGTTAGATTGTGTATTGCTCTCCCGCTCTTCTGAATCGTGACCTCCCGATTCTGCAAGAGTGTGTGCAATCTATTCATATCCCACTCGTATAGATTTCAATCTCTCATAGCTGCTACTTTTAGTTTTGCATTAACACTTGATTTTTAGATGAGGACGGAGATGAAACTATGGATTCATGTTGCATAGTATGGGTTATGACACCCCTAAATACTCTTGATGGTGATGTATTGTCATCCGTGCTTAAGGGATGCTAGCGAAAAGATCCTGCTGCTGCTAAACCAACCACCACCATCAATTGCTTCAGTTTTATTAAACCATTGATTTGTGTGCCTCCTTGTTAGATTTGTAAGAGTAGCATGCCTCTGCTTTGGTACTTGCTGCAGTCATTAGATCTGATCCAAGATTATGTAGTGTATAGCTCTTTGGAATTGATAAAAATAACCCGTTGACTCTTTGGAAACAGAGGTGTGCTAAGATACTTAAAAGACTTATAATCTGGCTTGTTACTTATGGTTAAGACAAGGTGTTGTCACTGTTTACCTTCTAGATGCAGTATGCTTACAGCTCAAATAGGTTTTCTAATTTCGCAAAAAAAAACTAGGTTGTGTAAATTACTCGTAAAGTAAACAATCGACAATGATGTCTCGTAAAGCTTCAGATTTCTCACATACGGCATTCATATGTAGCTCAATATGGTACAACATCATCACTGATGCAGAGGAGTTGTGGTTGATCGTGCCAGGCAGGGTGTGTAGTGGTAGGCTCGGTCTCCGGCCTTGGAGTCTTCTGTTGGCCCCATTGTCATGCGGCGGAGGCGGTGCTGTTTGGCATCAGCTACAAAACAGCCATGGTGAGATCCTCTTGCAAATTAGCCATGGTGAACTTTTATTTTGTTTCAGAACATCACGGGAAAAATTTCTTGTTACTGTTTGATTACAGAAAGTGATGCACTTGGGGCGACATCTTCTCCTAGAAAGAGTGGAAGTATCTTTTTCTTAGTGCAAGATGAACTGTTTATGATCAAGACTCTTTGGGTATCAGAAGTGTAGGTTTTTGTTGTTCTACTCAATGATTGTATGATAATAAACAAACCATGCATGCTAGTTGACGGTATATGTTGGTAACTTGATATGGTCTGGTATGGTCCTGGTCTATTCATTTTTCTCTGAGAAACCGAGATGTATACCTTCAATGATCCAGAGCTTTTAGCTTATCTGACTTTTATGATGTTCTATTAGATAGTAGATTATGTAATTTCCATTTCTGGAAGTGATGCACTTAGGGAGCCATGTTTCTATGTAATGATTTTTATGATTAAGCTATGAACAATTCATGTTAGTTGACCGTATAAGTTTGTAGCTTGGTATATTGTCTGGTAAAATGGCATTGACCAGGCAATGGGATTTTTGGTCTCTTTTATTTTACTCTGAGAAACTGAGATGGATACCTTCAATGGTATAGAGCTTTTAGCTTATCTAACTTTTTATAATGTTCTATTAGAGTGGATAATCAATATCCTACGACTGGTAGTTGGGTCCCAGTGTTATGCCCTCTTGCCTGAGCTTTTTCCCCCTTGCATTCAACGGTACATGCTCCGTTATTAACTAATCCAAGTCATTCATAGGGATTGAAATGCTATCTTACTTTATGTTGTTCAGTTGGAAACTTAGAATCTGTTTATATGATGTGTTTTTCTGTGTACATCTCAAGTTTCTCTTACCATGGATGTAATAATAGGTGTTGAGCATGAATTTCTCACATGTTTTATAATTCGAAGTATTGTACAGTCGTACTACTTGCTTAGTTTTACATTAGCATGTTAAGGATCCCTTTTCTGATCATGGGCACCATCTGTGCTTTGTTCATGTATTGGGCAGACATGCGGTCAGGTACAGCCAAGCATACTCTCTGTGGAGGTGCCGGCAAGCTTCTGAATGCTGCTGCTATAGACTACAAATGCAAGATGTAACATCCCAAATTTTCAATTTGGAATATTATACATTAGATCATCATTGCATATCAAATTTTATTGCATTTTGGCTTGATCCTAGAAATTCTAAGCAACCTAAGGACCCACTCAGAGATTTGGGGATTACGTTATTTTCATATTTGAGTTTTCTCAAATTCTGAGAAGAGGATCAGTTTGGTTTTAATTATATTTCTTTCCTAATATTTACGAAAAAATAAAATATATGAGAGGAGATAAAATGACTTCTCCAAAATAAAGGAAATATTGGAGGAAAATACTAAAAATCAAATAAATATTTTATTTAGATTTTTATTTGAATTAGAAAAATTTCACGTTTTCAAAATTGCATTTTTAGGCCAAGAAAATGTTCATCTTGTTCTAAATATTTTATTTAGACAGTGAAAATTTGTTTTGGCATTTTTGGATTTTTATTTATTTTTTAGGATTTATTTAAGTTTTAGCGGAATTATTATTATTTAAAAAAAAACTTCCCCGCGGACCGAACTGGGCCGAAGGCCAGCCGGCCCACAGCGCATTGTCGTCTCCCGCACTGGCTCGGGACCGGAGTCCCGAGTGAAGCAGCCGCTGTCGCCCGAGTCCGGGAGGAGCACGCCTCCCGAGACGGCCCCTCCCCCAAGCTAGCCGCACCCCCCCTCTTTAAATAGACGGCTGGGGCCCCTTGGAGCCCCAAAGCCGAAGCCGCCAACGCCTCCCGAAGTTGCCGTCGCCGCTGCCGCACTTCCGTGCTGCCACCGCCCACCGCTAAAGCTGTCGCCCCGCTGGAGCCCCGCCTCGCCTTGCCGGACCCGCCGGAGGTAGCCGTCGCTGCCGTGGTTTTCTTAATGAAAATCGTCGGGTTTTTTTAGAAACCACGATTTATTTTTTTAATAGATTGTTTTTTTCGGTTTAGTTATTTAGCGAATTTCCGTTCGTTCATTTGTTTTAATGAACGATTTTCACCATTTAGCCACAGACAGCGAACGTTCGTTTGTTAGCCTGTTCGTTAGTTTTCTTTTTTCAGGGTTTTTCTGCGATTATTTTCGATCACGATTTCTGCCCTGATTTTCGTCTTAGTTTATCTTTTTGCTCGTTTATCGGAATCAGGCGATTCAAGCGCCTAGAGTTTCGTCTCGAAACTCTGTTTAATCAACTTAAACAAGTTTTTGCCACTGTAAAATTTGACTTAAGTCCAGATTAGTAAACGAAGCTTGTTTCTTCCGAAGTTTGAGTTTCGTTGCTTCGTTTGTTTTGATTCTTTTTCCCAACCGGAGTTCTTAAGTTGAACTTTCTGGTTAGATCTCTTATTTGAGTTTTACCCGTGCTTCTAGATGAGTGCTTATTGTATGCTTGTTTGTTTGCGATAGAGTACCCGGAGTGCGAAGCGTGCTACTATGAGTCTCTAGGTTTCACGGATCATCAACAAGGCAAGTAACACTTTGATCATACCCCTTTACTACCCAGTTTTATTGCATTAGATCAACCCTCAAACAATTGCATGATTAGGATCTGATTAATATGTGGGTTTTGGGAAGTAGATGAGGTAGTACCTATTATCAAACCTTTGAGAGTTACTTCTACGTTGTTTATATTGCTATGCTATGCTTGTAGACGTGGATTGGGTGAGTGTATCCATGACAGATGTGAGTTTTGCTAATTAATGGTTAACTTAAGGTGGCTATTTAAATGCACATCTGAGTGGATTGACGCACCTAGGGAACCCAGTGTTGCCTGTATTTTTGGAAATCCCGGGGTACCGCGTGATTCTCCTATGGACCGCCACCCAGGCTCAAAGGGATCATAAGATTATTCATGCTAGAAACTTCAATATGCAGCCGCAAGCTATTATGAGCATAGTTGAGTAGGTTGCGTGACCTCTTTAAGTGGTAGACTAGCATATGTAGGGGATGTAGGTTGGTACTGTCTACCCAGAGTAAAGAGTTAATGCTTCTGAAAGACTGTGTCTCGGTCATCCATTTCTCAAACATCATGTAGTGCGAGAAATCCAACGGAGGAGATCGAGTCTTGTGGGGAAAAGTGCGCAAACCTCTGCAGAGTGTACAAACTAATCATGGTTAGCCGTGTCCCCGGTTATGGACGGCTTGAGTATCTAGTTCTTGGATTATCATGTGGATCTCATCACTCTTAATATAATTTGACTGGGTTTAATGACGATGCTTAATTGGGATTGAGTTGGGTGAACCTTCTCAAGGTTTAACAACCACCATGATAGTTAAAAAAATTTATTCCTTTGTTGTAGGGAAAAATTGGCTTTATGCAAAACTGTAACCATAGAGCTATCCAGCAGCCATATATGCATGTAGTGATAGCGTTATTTCTGTTCATTATTCTCTATGTGTTACATTGCCAGCATATTCCATGTGCTGACCCGTTTCGGGTTGCAACGTTCATGTTGCAGACTTTTTAGACGATGATTAAGGTGCCTTAGGTCGTGATATTTCACTCAGTGATGCTGTTGGAGTTGATGGACTCACTTTATCTTCCAAGCCTTCAGCTGTTATTGTATTTAGATGGCCTTAAGCCATATTTATTGTAATAAGTTCCCTTTTGAGACATTCGATGTAATAAGTGTGTGATTGCTACTCTATTATAAATCCTTCAAGTACTGTGCGTGTCAGCATTACCGATCCAGGGATGACACTGATGCACAGAGGTCAGATTGTTTGAGGTCTGGTCGCTACAAGATGGTATCAGAGCACACGCTGACTGTAGGACACGACCACTAAGCTAAAGCCCTAGATCACTATTCTCTCCTCATTTGTAACTCCTCTCCCTTTTCTACTCTTTAGGATGGCGGATGCAAGGAACAAGTTCACACAACCGAATGAAGATACACCTTTTGGACGCCACTTGTAGGAAGTCACCAGATACCTGAACATCGGAGTACCAAGATTCACCGGGACCTACATCGCCACTTTACCAGAAGAGGAGAATTGGATGATTCAAGTTCAAGTTCTAGGAAGAACGTTCATGCCAGTCACTGAGCCCATAGAGTTTTCCTTTGATGCACCAACCTGGAGTCTAGAAAAGAGCATGGCAGCCCACATCACCATGGGACGCACTAGATAAGTTTACCACAAGGACCTCAAGGATACTATCTACCAGATTTGTGGGTGCCGAGACGAGCAATGGGAGATGATCAGCACCAGGAAGGATAGATCTATTGTAGCTTTCATCCAGGAGTTAAACCAGCACATTCGATGCCAGGAGAACCAGATGTGCGTAGGCATGATAGATCTGAAGAAGGCAATGACGAGGATCACGGAGCTGGAGGAAGAACTCAAGTCTACGCATGATGGATATGAGGAGGAAATCGTAACATTATTGGAGAAGAATGATGACCTGACAAAGAAGATCGGAGTGTTCATGGGAGACCCCACGCCAGGAAAAGACGACGATGATTCCACTTGCCCGGAGAACTACATCATCATCGACGACACCGACTCGGACCCTGACGATAGCGATGCTAACTTTGTTGATGAAGCTGGAGCAGATATCATGGAGTCTTCAACCGATCAATTTTTCTAGTTGACCACCATAACAGTAGTAGTATTTCCCCATGTATATAGCATAGTCCGAGCACTTTTGTAATGATAGTTAGACCATTGTATGCCCTTGTTTGAATTGATTGGAGTGATATGATTGTGTTTGTCTCATGTGCATATGGGTAGTGTTTTCTCTTTAGATCTCATTATATTCTATTTTCTCATCCTTTCTAAACCCTCAGATGCCTCCAAGACGCGACAATATAATGGATTTGCTTTTCCGCCGGAGCTCACTCAGTTGATCCAGTAGCAGAATGCACTGATGCAGATACTAGTCCAGAACCAGAATCAGGGGAACAACAACAACCAACCAACCAACCAACCACCACCACCACCACCTGTTGATCACTTAACTCGTTTCTTGAGGCTTAATCCACCGGTCTTCTCCATTAGCACCGAGCCGATAGTTGCAGATGATTGGCTCCGCAGGATCAGAAGGGAGTTGACCACTGCAGGATGCATAGATGTGGAGAGAGAGCCTTTTGCCGCACATCAACTTGATGGACCCGCAGCGTATTGTGGGAGAATTTGACATCCACTTACCCCATCGACATTATCACATGGGATCAGTTTCAGCAGGCTTTCCGTACTGCCCATGTTTCAGCAGGAGCTATGGTCATGAAGAAGCGTGAGTTTCGCAACTTACGCCAAGGAGGACGCACAGTTGGCCAGTATGTGGATGATTTTAGTAAGTTAGCACGTTATGCCCCAGATGAAATTGCTACGGATGCAGCTAAAGAGGAGAAGTTTCTGGAAGGACTGAAGGATGAACTGAGCATGCAGTTGATGGTGGCAACTTTCAACAACTACCAGGAGTTGGTAGATAGAGCTCTCATGATTGAAGGGAAGCAGCAGAAGATTGAAAACCGCAAGAGGAAGTATGGAAAAGGGAAGTACAATTCTGGAACCCATCAGAAGCCTCGTTTTACCCCGAACTTGGGAGGACCATTACAACATAACCATGGAGGTCACAATCACAATGGAGGAAATTCGCACAACCATAGTGGCCCCAGGAATGGGAATGGTAATGGAGGAAGCAACAGTCAGAACCGTTCCAACCCAGCAACGCCCGCCAAGAAGGATCTGAGCCACATTACTTGCTAAAAGTGACAGAAGACTGGACATTATGCCAATGAATGTCCTGAAGCTAAGAACAGAAATGGCAATGGAAGCTCTGGAAAGAAGCCTAACCCTTTCAGCAGGGGAAAGGTGAACCACGTTAATGTGGAGGAGGTTGAAGCACAACCAAATGCAGTAATAGGTAAGTTTTTGATTAAGCCATTTACTGCAATCGTTCTTTTGTGCATCGCATTCATACATATCAAGGGGATTCGTGGATAAGTTTAAACTGCCAACCAAAGCCCTTAGGTCACCCATGTTAGTAACCTCGCCAGGAGTAGAATATATGGCTAGTCTATGGTGTGATCGGTTACCATTAAGGATTGCTAACTACGTGTTTCCCTCAGACCTAATAGTATTGGAGTCACAAGGACTGGATGTGATATTAGGCTTGGATTGGTCATCGAAGTATGGAGGGAACATTGATTACGCCAGTAAGTCGATTTTGCTTACCACCCCAGAAGGAAGAAGGATTAAGTATGTATCCCGGCATGTGCCGAAGAGGACTCAAGTGAATTTCTTATCAGGAGTTGTAAAGGAGAAAGTACTAGTTGTGAAGGATTTCCCTGATGTATTTCCAGAAGAGTTGCCAGGCATGCCACCAGATAGAGACATTGAGTTTTTGATTGAACTTTTGCCTGGCACAGGGCCAATATCTAAGAGACCGTACAGGATGCCCGTAAAGGATTTGGAGGAAATTAAGAAGCAGATTAAGGAGTTACTGGATAAAGGCTATATTCACCCAAGTTCGTCACCTTGGGGATCACCAGTGCTTCTAGTGGAAAAGAAGGATGGATCGTTGAGGATGGTTGTTGATTATCATAGATTGAATGAAGTAACAATCAAGAACAAGTACCCACTGCCGATGATCAATCATCTGTTTGATCAGTTGCAAGGAGATAAGGTATTTTCCAAGATCAATCTGCGATCAGGATACCACCAGTTGAAGATTCGAGAGCAGGATATACGTAAGACAGCTTTTACCACCAGGTACAGGCTATATGAGTATACCGTTATGTCATTTGGTCTGACTAACACACCTGCCTATTTCATGAACATGATGAAACAAGGTGTTTATGGAGTTTTTGGATAAGTTCGTCATGGTGTTCATTGATGATATTTTGGTCTACTCGAAAAATGAAGAAGAACATAAGGAGCATTTGCGTTTGGTACTTGGGAAGCTCAGAGAACATCAGTTATATGCCAAGTTCAGCAAGTGTGAATTTTGGTTGAAGGAAGTCAGATTCCTCGGACATGTCATATCCGAAGAAGGAATATGAGTAGACCCCACCAAAGTTGTCACTGTGACCAATTGGGAATCACCAACGTCAGTTGGAGAGATCTGGAGTTTTCTTGGACTCACAGGATGCTACTGGAGGTTCATTGAGAATTTCTCAAAGATTGCAAAGCCCATGACAGAGTTGTTGAAGAAGGACACCAAATTCAAATGGACTAAGGAATGTGAGGCCAGTTTCCATGAGTTGAAGAAACGTTTGGTTACATCACCGGTGTTGATTCTGCCAGATCAACGCAAGGATTATGAAGTATATTGCGACGCTTCTTGTCGAGGACTTGGAGTAGTGCTTATGTAGGAGGGAAGAGTTATTTCTTATGCCTCACAACAGCTTAAAATTCATGAGTTGAACTACACTACACATGATTTGGAGTTAGCAGCTGTAGTGCATATGTTGAAGACACGGAGACACTTTCTCATCGGAAACCATTATGAGGTGCACACAGATCACAAGAGTTTGAAGTATATCTTCACGCAGAAGGAACTGAATCTCAGGCAAAGGAGATGGTTGGAGCTCATTAAAGATTATGATATGAGGTTGCATTATCACCCAGGAAAGGCTAACGTAGTCGCCGATGTGTTAAGCCGCAAGAGCCATGTCAACACCCTCATGACTGGAGAGTTACCCAAGGAGTTAGCAGAGGATCTTCATGAGCTATGTTTGGAGATAGTTCCGAGAGGCTATGTAGCAGCATTGGAGATTCAGTCTACCTTGATGGATAAGATCAGGGAAGCTCAGAAGACGGACCAAGAGATTGCCGAGATAAAGGAAAAGATGAGCAAAGGAAAGGCTAAGGGATTTTGTGAGGATGAACATGATACCTTATGGTTTGAGGACCGCATCTATGTGCCCAATGATCAGGAGATTAGGAAGTTGATTCTGCAAGAGGCCCATGATTCGCCGTATTCGATTCACCCAGGAAATACTAAGATGTATCTGGATTTGAAGGATAGTTTCTGGTGGACCGGAATGAAGAAGGATATTGTGGAGTATGTAGTAGTTTGTGATGTATGTCAGAGAGTGATGGAATAGCATCAGAAGCCAGCAGGTTTGCTACAACCATTGTCGATACCCGAATTGAAGTGGGATAAGCTAGGAATGGATTTTATCACGGGATTGCCCAGGACTCGATCAGGCTATGACTCGATATGGGTTGTAGTCGATCGTTTGACGAAGGTAGCTCATTTCATCCCAGTGAAGACCACTTACACCAGTGCTAAGTTGGCAAAGATATACATGACCAGGATCGTATGTCTGCATGGAGTTCCGGGGACCATTGCTAAGTTGGCAATTTGCCTTATGCAGAGTTCTCTTACAACAACAGTTATCAAGCCAGTTTGAAGATGGCCCCTTTCGAAGCTTTGTACGGAAGGAGGTGCAGGACACTGTTGTTGTGGGATGAAGTTGGAGACCGTCAGTTGTTTGGACCAGATTTGATTAAAGAGTCTGAAGAGAAGGTCAAGCTGATTCGCGATAGACTCAAGGTAGCCCAATCCAGGCAGAAGAGCTATGCGGATTCTAAACGCAAGGAGACAGTTTACAAGGTCGAAGACAGAGTTTATCTTCGAGTGCCCCCACTTCGAGGAGTTAAGCGTTTTGGAGTTAAGGGAAAGTTAGCACCATGTTTTCTGGGACCATACAAAGTTTTGGAACATATGGGAAAAGTTGCTTACAAATTGGAATTGCCCGAAGGATTGTCAGGAGTACACGATGTGTTCCACGTTTCCCAGTTGAAGAAGTGCCACGCAAAGATGGCCGATATTCCTCTAAGAGATACAGTGCCACTGGAAGCGATTCAGTTGGATAGCGATTTGACCTACGAGGAGAAACCAGTGAAGATTCTCGAGTTTGCCAGTTGAGTCACACGCAGCAAGGTTATAAAGTTCTGCAAAGTTCAGTGGAGCCACCATACCGAAGAAGAAGCCACCTGGGAGCGAGAGGAAGAACTATGGAAGGATCACCCTCACCTATTTTCTAGCCAACCCGAATCTCGAGGGCGAGATTCATCTTAAGGGCGGTAGGTTTGTAACATCCCAAATTTTCAATTTGGAATGTTATCCATTATCACCATTGCATATCATATTTTATTGCATTTTGGCTTGATCCTAGAAATTCTAAGCAACTCAAGGACCCACGGAGAGAGTTGGGGATTACGTTGTTTTCATATTTGAGTTTTCTCAAATTTTGAGAAGAGGATCAATTTGGTTTTAATTATTTTTCTTTCCTAATATTTATAAAAAAATAAAATATATGAGAGGAGATAAAATGACTTCTAAAAAATAATGGAAATATTGGAGGAAAATATTAAAAATCAAAAAATATATTTTATTTGGATTTTTATTTTCAATTTTATTTGAATTAGAAAAATTGCACGTTTTCAAAATTGCATTTTTAGGCCAAGAAAATGTTCATCTTGTTCTAATATTTTATTTAGAAGATAAAAATTTGTTTTGGCATTTTAAGATTTTTTTTATGATTTATATAAGTTTCGGTGGAATTATTTTTAAAAAAAACTTCCCCGCGTACTCTTTGTGGAAGTGCCGGCAAGCTTCTGAATGCTGCCGCTATAGACTACAAATGCAAGATGTAACATCCCAAATTTTCAATTTGGAATGTTATACATTAGATCATCATTACATATCATATTTAATTGCATTTTGGCTTGATCCTAGAAATTCTAAGCAACTCAAGGACCCACGGAGAGATTTGGGGATTACGTTATTTTCATATTTGAGTTTTCTCAAATTCTAAGAAGAGGAGCAATTTGGTTTTAATTATTTTTCTTTCCTATTATTTATAAAAAAATAAAATAAATGAGAGGAGATAAAATGACTTCTCCGAAATAAAGGAAATATTGAAGGAAAAATCTTAAAAATCAAATAAATATTTTATATGGATTTTTATTTGCAATTTTACTTGAATTAGAAAAATTGCACGTTTTCAAAATTGCATTTTTAGGCCAAGAAAATGTTCATCTTGTTCTAAATATTTTATTTAGATGATGAAAATTTGTTTTGGAATTTTAGATTTTTATTTATTTTTTAAGGATTTATTTAAGTTTCAGGGGAATTATTAAAAAAAAAAACTTCCCCGCGGACCGAACTGGGCCGAAGGCCCAGCCGGCCCACAGCGCGCCGCCGTCTCCCGCACCGGCTCGGGACCGGAGTCCCGAGCGAAGCCGCCATCGCCGCCCGAGTGCGGGAGGAGCACGCCTCCCGAGATGGCCCCTCCCCCAAGCCAGCCGCACCCCTCCATCTTTAAAAAACGATTCGGGCCCCCTGGAGCCCCAAGCCGGAGCCGCCGCCGCCTCCCGAAGCTGCTGCCGCCGCCGCCGCACTTCCCCGCTGCCGCTGCCCACCGCCGAAGCCACCACCTCGCCTCGCCTCGCCGGACTTGCCAGAGGTAGCCGCCACCGCCGCGGTTTTCTTAATGAAAACCGTCGGGTTTTTTAGAAACCCCGGTTTATTTTTATTTTTTTTAATAGATTGGTTTTATTTTTTCCTAGTTTAGTTATTTAGCGAATGTCCGTCTGTTCGTTTGTCTTAACGAATGATTTTCACCGTTTAACCGTAGACAGCAAACGTTCGTTCGCTAGCATGTTCGTTAGTTTTCTTTTTCCAGGATTTTTCCGTGATTATTTTCGATCGCGATTTCTTCCCTGATTTTTTTCTTAGTTTAACTTTTCGCTCGTTTATCGGAATCAGGCGATTCAAGCGCCTAGAGTTTCGTCTTGAAACCCTCTTTCTGTTTAATCAACTTAAACAAGTTTTTGCTACTGTAAAATTTGACTTAAGTCCAAATTAGTAAACGAAGCTTGTTTCTTCCGCAGTTTGAGTTTCGTTGCTTCGTTTGTTTTGATTCTTTTTAAAAACCGAAGTTCTTAAGTTGAACTTTCTGGTTAGATCTTTTATTTGAGTTTTACCCATGCTTTTAGTTGAGTGCTTATTGTATGCTTGTTTGTTTGCGATAGAGTACCCGGAGTGCGAAGCGTGCTACTACGAGTCTCTAGGTTTCACGGATCATCAGCAAGGCAAGTAACACTTTGATCATACCCTTTACTACCCAGTTTTATTGCATTAGATCAACCCTCAAACAATTGCATGATTAGGATCTGATTAATATGTGGGTTTTGGGAAGTATATGAGGTAGTACCTGTTGTCCTGTTTATTATCAAACCTTTGGGAGTTACTTCTATGTTGTTTATATTGCTATGTTCTGCTTGTAGACGAGGATTGGGTGAGTGTATCCATGACAGATGTGAGTTTTGCTAATTAATGGTTAACTTAAGGTGGCTATTTAAATGCACATCTGAGTGGATTGAGGGACCTAGGGAACCCAGTGTTGCCTGTATTTTTGGAAATCCCGGGGTACCGTGTGATTCTCCTATGGGCCACCCAGGCTCAAAGGGATCATAAGATTATTCATGCTAGAAACTTCCATGTGCAGTTGCAAGCTATTATGGGCTCTAGCATAGTTGAGTAGGTTGTGTGACCTCTTTCAGTGGTAGACTAGCAGATGTAGGGGATGTAGGTTGGTACTGTCTACCCAGAGTAAAGAGTTAATGCTTCTGGAAGACTGTGTCTCGGTCATCCGTTTCTCAAACATCATGTACTGCGAGAAATTTAACGTAGGAGATCGAGTCTTGTGGGGAAAAGTGCGCAAACCTCTGCAGAGTGTACAAACTAATCATGGTTAGTTGTGTCCCCGGTTATGGATGTCTTTGAGTATCTAGTTCTTGGATTATCATGTGGATCTCATCACTCTTAATATAATTTGATTGGGTTTAATGATGATGCTTAATTGGGATTGAGTTGCGTGAACCTTCTCAATGTTTAACAACCACCATGATAGTTAAATAAAATTTATTCCTTTGTTGTAGGGAAAAATTGGCTTTATGCAAAACTGTAACCATAGAGCTATCCACCAGCCATATATGCATGTAGTGATAGTGTTATTTCTGTTCATTATTCTCTATGTGTTACATTGCCAGCATATTCCATGTGCTGACCCGTTTCGGGCTACAACGTTCATGTTGCAGACTTTTCAGACGATGAGTAAGGTGCCTTAGGTCGTGATCTTTCACTCAGTGATGATGTTGGAGTTGATGGACTCACTTTATCTTCCAAGCCTTCCGCTGTTATCGTATTTAGATGGCCTTAAGCCATATTTATTGTAATAAGTTCTCTTTTGAGACATTCGATGTAATAAGTGTGTGATTGCTACTCTGTTATAAATCCTTCAAGTACTATGCGTGTTAGCATTACTGATCCAGGGATGATACTGATGCACTGAGATCAGACTGTTTGAGGTCTGGTCGCTACACAAGAGATGACATGTTTCCGCAATCTACGGTGCGTGCTTGAGGCTTGCTTCTACATGTCCTTCGTCCAGTGCAATTCAGTTTTGTCTTGCAGTGTGGTCTCTGCCACCTTGCATCCTGCATTAAAATTTGGCTTTTTAATGACAATCTTACTCTTTTAGGCTTTGGTGTGTGGTGGGTTTCCTGTTGATGCTCTTAATGTAAAAGCAAATGAACCTTAGTATTAACGCTAGCAATTACAAACTTTGTCCCAAATTAGTCGACTTAGATTTTTCTAGATACAGAAAACGTGTCTAAATACATCTGTATCTATACAAATCTGAGTCAACTAATTCAGGATGGAGGGAGTACTTGTTGTGTTGGTTTTGACATTAGCGCCAAAGCTAATGTGAATGGCTATATTTTAGAGTGGGCATCATGCACACATGCGCCATTCCAATTCATCGTGCTACAATCTCACTTCGCTCACTGATTTGGTTTACGTGCATCTAGTAATAAGAGCCTTTCCATAAGTGAGGTCTGAATCCTCTGTATGTTGAAATCTGCACATGCATAAAGAGTAGTACCGTCAGATGTTAATGAGTATCTTACATATGCATTAATTTGCGTGTTATTTTCAGTGAAGCGATTCTCCTTGTCTTGTCGGATATAATGAGAATGAACTAAATCTTTTTTGTTGTATGTAATTGAGCAGTTGATTGTGCGTCACGGTGCTAATGCTTGCACCTTCTTCCATTGCTAGCGTGGACCTGCAAGTGTATGTTTTGTGCGCCTACTAGATGTGTAGACTGTTTTTTGTTCTATGAAATGTTAAGGTTATATTTGACTTGGTTAGGGGAACTTGTGGTTTTTTGTTTTCGAAGCACAACACTAGGTAAATAACATCTATTAATGGACACTACACTATTGTTGGGAAAAGCTTAATTTAAGTGGTGGAGCTATTTCTCTGGTCCATTCTATCAGTTGCAGTGGTGCATGAATCGTAGTATTTTGCTTGGGGTATGCTTTTCTCCTGTACAAACCAGGAGATCATCATGCATTTGTGGTCTTTGTTAGATCACTGTTCTAGTGTTGGTTTATCCCGCATTTATATTTCATCAGAATCTTTAATAAAATGTACAAGGGTATTATATTGACCATTTCTTTGTTTTGTGCACGGATGAAAGCTCGGTTTTGTGCTCGTGACCTCGTCCACCGTGCGATGGCAGCAGCGGCAGCGGTTCTCTATGGCCTTGGCTACAATTGTTATGTTGAGTTTGTTGGTTTCCTTGGTCCCCCCCTCTGTTGCTGTAGGAACTGTCATTCAAGCAATGACCACTTTGCGTGCCGTCCATCGAGCCAATGGTGGATTTCTTCTTGCGATGATGGTCATCTGTCCACCCATAAACTCTGGTATTGTTCCATGCAGCGCTTTTCTGTTCATTTCTTTTTTCTATGGTTAGCCTCCTAGAGTTTTTGGTTAATATTCTTGTAGTGCTTCCTAATTCCTATGCATGATTCTATGGCACTGGCAACTATGTTGTGCTTCCTGTGCATGATTATGTAGGATTATGTTCTGCCTACCTGTTGGGGATATAACTACTGAATATAAACCGCCCAGGAGGGGCCGTGTTATACTCACAAGGAATCATCCGTATTGAAACCCATGAATATAAGGAATATGACGCTTTACTATTAAAGCTTAGGGGCCCAGAGCCCAAGGGTGGATTAGGGCCCATAGACATAAACCGCCATGAGATATGTAACTTGTACTGTAAGATAGGAAAAGATAGAAACCGAGCCGGACACATGTATGAGCTGGCCTCGGGATTCTGTAGACCGCTGGGCGTCCACCTGTGTATATAAAGGGACGACCCGGTGGCGGTTTAGTGAAAAGAAACAAGAACTCGAGAGATAGGTAAAGCGGATTCGCTGCCTGCTCATCGAGACCCCATCAATTCCACCACAACTGGATCGTAGGCTTTTACCTTCACCGCAAGGGGCCGAACCAGTATAAACTCCCCGTGTCCTTTGTCCGGTTTAACCCCTTTAAGCCAATCTCATTGCGATGGCTCCATGACTAAGTCCTCTCGCTAGGACATCTGATGTGTTAATTCCACGACAGTTGGCGCCCACCGTGGGGCTATCGCACGATGGTTTTGAGTTCTTGAAGGGAAACTTTAAAGGACTCAAGGGATACGCGGTTGGCCGGATGACCAAGAGTCGTCACGGGAAACTCTACATCGATGATGCGGGCTGGGGCCCCAAGGCCGGCTCAATCGAGTATGGGTACTAGGTCCCCTTCGGAGGAATTCACGTCTTCATCGGCAAGATCGGCGAACCGAGCCCTGAGCCGGACATCTGCACCGACCTCGTCGAGATGGCTCAGCGTGCAAGCCCTGCCTGGGTTCAGCCTGCCATGAAGCGTGCGTTCGTGGGATTTATTCATTGTATGGAATCTGAACCGGTGTCCGATGGTGAGAGGGTCGTTTATTCTGATGGCGAATCATCCACCGGCGAGATCGAGTCGCTGTATCAACTACAAGATGGCCGGTTCGAGGGCTGTTCCGATGGCGAGAGTATTCCGGACCCTCTTGAACTGCCAAACTGGGTTGGTACGTAGCCCACATTGCAATCTTCAACTGCAGCAGCGATGACTTCTGGATCGGCAGCTGGGGCAGGAGGCCCTGCGCGCCGGCCGGCTCAAGTTCTGTCTGGATTATTGGACGCCTGGATGACATTGTTAACCACATCAGTTACCTCGAAGACTCAAGATCGGCATAACGCGGAGGTCACAAAGCTGCGGGATCAGATAACTCAGGCCAAGGAGGACTAGGCGGCTGAGGAAACCAGGATGGCTGATGAGCGGGCCGCTTTAGATGCCCAGTCACAGCGGATTCAGTCAGAATGCTTCAAACAACCTGTTGACAAGGAGGCACCAGTCTCGTCTGCCGCTGGTTTATGAATAAATGAATCTCTTCAACACGCCAGGAGCAGGACCTAGTAATCCGGCAGCAGTAAACCAGACGGAAACACGTGGGACAGGAGCGCCAGATCAGCCACGGGTGACGGACCCGCCTCGACGAACAGATAACCCGCCGCAGTACGTGCCGACCCCGCCGGGTCACTTCTCCACCCCTTTGGATAACATGATTGCTGCGGCGTCTCGATTGGCAGCTATTCTAATGGAGGGCGATTCTCTAGCGGCGGTTGAGATGCGGCGGGCTAGGGATCTCTTTCAAACCCCTATGGTACAGCAGCAGGCCTATTCATATAGCCGAGATAGAATCCATTCAACTCCTCGCCCGAGCAGGAGTTACAGCAGGCACATTGATGAACCGGCTGTGTCAAGTAGTGCGCGGAACCATGACGCCCCTGGAGGGCCTAATCCGGCGCACGGTGGTGCAAATGCTCAGGATGTGGTGGATAATGGTAGAGCGCGTCGGGAGGCAGAGTTAGCAGCGCAGTACGCGAATCATCAGCCTACTCTGGTTCGACCGACGACGTCAGTGGAACGAGGACTTGCTTTCAGCTCTTGGGGGGTGCCGTGTCTCACCCCAGCTCTAGTAATGTGCGGTTACCCGAGGATTTCAAGTGCCCGCGTAAGATGCCTAATTACACCGCTGATTTACCCCCCGAGTCATGGGTTGAGAGTTATGAGATGGCAATGGAGATGTTGGATGTGGATGAAGCGGCATGTGCGAAGTACTTCACCATGATGTTGGATGGAACGACTCGCACTTGGTTAAAAAGCTGCCCGTTAATTCTGTCAGTTCATGGGCTGAGTTGAAGGCCCAGTTTATAGCAAACTTCAAGGACACGTGCAAGAAACCCATGTCAACTGTGGATCTGGCCGCTTGTGTCCAAGGAGAAGGCAAATCGACAACTCATTGGGTGCGCCGGGTTTTGGAAATTATGCATTCGTCGGACCGCATCAATGCTGATTCGGCAATTATAACAGTAGAGGGCAATTGCCAGTTTGGGATGGCTCAAGCGTCACTGCAATGACATGGGAACACTCATGGCAGCTTTGGTTAAGTATGCCGATTCTGACAGTACCAAGGATCCCGAGTCTGACAATGAGAAGCCGGAGAAGGGAAAGAAGAACGTCGGCACGAAAGGACAACAACATAACCAGGCAAGTCATGGGAATAACGGTAAGCGTAAAGTAGACGGTAATTCCGATTTTGTGGCTAACACCAACGTACAAGGCAATGGTCAGCATCATAAAGGTAAACCATCCCCGCGGAGCGGAGGATCAGGTATGAATCTGGAGCGCCTGTTAAATCAGCCCTGCTCAAAGCAAGGGACGCAAGAGAAGCCAGCTACGCACCTCTGGAAGGATTGTTTTATTATGCGAGAGTTCAAAAACTCAGATCTCTTCCGGTATGATCATGGACTGTCCGGCGGTTCAGGACCCGGGTTTCACGGGCCGGGTTATGGTGGAGGCAACTCCGGTTCAGGGTTTCAAGGTAATCAAGGTGGACAGGGAAATCAAGGCAATCAGGGCAACCAAGGTGGTTATAGTCAGCAGGGGAATCAGCAACAGCGACAGTCAGGTTATCAGAGTCACCCGAAACAGTTGAATGGTGGACAGTATCATGTCTTCACTACTAGCCTATGCAAGCGCGATCAGAAGCTTCATAAAAGGGCAGTGAATTCCGTTGAACCGACGGTGCCCCGTTATTTGCGCTGGTCTGAACAGCCTATTGTGTGGAGTCGAGAAGATCATCCGCCTCGGGTTGATAATCCGGGTCATCTGGCATTGGTGGTGGCACCGCAGGTTGGAGGTTATAAGTTCACCAAGGTGCTCATGGATGGAGGGAGCAGTATCAACATCTTGTATTATGAAACCTTCCGACGTATGGGGTTGACGGATAAGAATCTTAAACTGTCGAATTTCACGGTGAAGTGCCTGGTAAATCGTCCTACCCGGTCGGTAAGATAGCTCTAGAGGTTGCTTTTGGAGATGATCATGATTCAAGGTCGGAAACATTGACTTTTGAGGTGGTGAAAATCAGGAGTCCGTACCATGCCCTGTTTGGACGGCTGGCTTATGCTAAGTTCATGGCAAGGTCGTGTTATGTTTATCTACAGCTCAAGATGCCGGGTCATAAGGGGACCATCACAGTGCATGGAAGCCGAAAAGTCGCTTTGGAATGTGAGGAAGGTGATGCGGCTTATGCTGAGTCGGTTTGTGCAACAGAGGAGTTAAAATTCTATAAAGACAATGTTGATCCGATGGACATGACTTCTTTGAAGAAACCCACTACAGAGCATGATCCGGCTTTGAAGTTTAAATCGGCTGATGAGACTAAGTTGGTTGATTTTGTTCCTGGCGATTCATCCAAGCAGTTTAGCATCAGCGTTAACTTGGATCTGAAATAGGAAAGCGCGCTCATCGAGTTCATCCGTGAGAACCGGGACATCTTTGAATGGAAACCTTTTGACATGCCAGGTGTACCGAGGGAACTCGCTGAGCACACTCTTAATGGTAAGGAGTATCCAGTTCAACGGCCGGTTTATTATATCAGTGAGGTACTTATCGAGTCCAAACAGAGATATCCGCATTGGCAGAAGCTGGTGTATGGACTGTTTATGGCAAGCCGGAAGCTTAAGCAATACTTTCAGGGCCATCCCATTACTGTGGTCAGTTCCGCTCCTTTGGGAGATATCATTCAGAACAGGGAGGCGACTGGCCGGGTTGCTAAGTGGGCTATTGAGCTTGGACCTCACGGGTTAAAATATATGCCTTGCATTGCTATCAAGTCCCAAGCGCTTGTGGATTTCATCAACGACTGGACGGAGTTGCAGGCACCGGAGGATAAACCGCATAACACATACTGGACTATTCACTTCGATGGATCTAGACAATTGGAGGGCTCAGGGGCTGGAGTGGTTCTTACTTCCCCTCGAGGTGACAAATTTTGTTATGTTCTCCGCTTAATGTTTCCCTTTACTAACAATGCAGCTGAGTATGAGGCCTTGCTCCACGGTCTTCAGATGGCTAAGGAGATGAACTTAATCCAGGTACGTTGCTTTGGCGACTCCGATTTAGTGGCTCAGCAAGTGTCTGGTACGTGGGATTCCAAGGATCCACTTATGGCGGCTTATAGGTGTGAGGTGGATAACATTGCTGTTTATTTCAAGGGCTACCAGGTCGAGCACATTGACCGATGCAAGAATGAAGCGACGGACGCTTTAAGCCGGCTCGGATCCCAGCGTAAACCGGTGCCGCCCAATGTTTTTCTTGACGTTTTGCATAATCCATTGGTCAAAATACCGACGGAGGAGGATCTCGCTGTTGCTGACCCGGAGGCTCAATTGGCGGCGGTTCTTCATGCTATCCCTAATTGGACAGTGCCATACCTGGCGTATATGACCCGGGGCAAGTTACCGGAGGACGAAGTTCTGGCCAGGCAGATAATCCGGTGGTCCAAGTCCATGACTATTATCAATGGCGAGTTACATCATTGCAGTGTTTTAGGGGCATTTCAGCGTTGTGTTTCTCCTGAAGAAGGCTGTGAGATCTTGCGTGAAATCCATGAAGGAGATTGTGGTCATCATGCCGGCTCAAAATCCTTGGTGGCTAAGGCTTTCTGGCACGGTTTTTACTGGTCAACAGCCCATGCTGATGCGGAGGATCTGGTCAGAAAGTGTGATGGCTGTCAGAAGTTTTCACGCCGAGCTCATGTTACGGCCCAGGAATTGAGGATGATTCCAATCACCTGGCCGTTTGCAACTTGGGGGCTGGATATGGGTGGGCCTTTTAAGAGCTCCAAGGATAGAAGACCCACCTTCTAGTGGCGGTTGATAAAATCACCAAGTGGGTAGAGGCAGAGCTAGTGAGCAAGTGTGATGCGGCCATGACGGTTCAATTCATGAAAAAGGTGATCTTCCGCTTTGGTTTTCCACACAGCATTATAACAGATAATAGCACGAATCTGTCCAAGGGTGCTATGGAAGAGTTCTGTCAATGTGAGCACATCCGGCTTGATGTGTCGTCAGTGGCTCACCCCCAGTCTAATGGTCAAGCGGAGAGATCTAATCAAGAAATCCTGAAGGGTATCAAGCCCCGGCTTATGGTCCCTTTGTAGAGGACGTCGGGTTGTTGGGTGGAAGAGTTGCCTTCCATTTTATGGAGCATTAACACCACCCCCAATAGATCTACGGGTTACACACCCTTCTTCATGGTTTATGGAGCGGAAGCAGTTCTCCCAAGTGATATTCGCCATGACTCGCCCCAAGTGGCAGCTTATATTGATGTGGACAATGAAAGAGCATGCCAAGATGCATTGGACCTGTTAGATGAAAAACGGGATATTGTGGCAGCTCGTTCGTCGATTTATCAGCAAGACCTGCGGCGTTATCACAGCCGCCGGGTTAAAACCAGAACTTTTTAAGAAGGCGACTTAGTGCTCCGGCTCATCCAAGATTAGACGGACATGCACAAGTTATCCCCACCTTGGGAAGGGCCCTTTGTGGTCAGCAAGAATCTGAACAACGGGTAATACTACCTTATCGATGTTCGAGAGCACAAAGACTCACGCAAATCGGAGGAGGAGACCCGCCGACCATGGAATATTGCTCATCTTCGGCCTTACTATACCTGAGCCATAGGCTCCTATCATGTATATATTTTTGACAATGTACATACTATGATCAATAAATAAACTGGCATCTTTTCTAAAGCGGGGCCTCTGCCGTTTCATCTTCTATGTCTTCTTGGTTACATGAGGGCTTATGCTTATAAAGCGGAGTTCTAATTACCCATTAAACCAACTTATAAAGACACAATAAAGCTTGGGGGCTTCACACCCAAGGGACCAAAGAGAGCATGTTGCCACGCACAGCTCAAACATAGGTACCCACTGAGCACAGCTCATAATGTTACCTGGGGGCTCTTTGTGCACAGCAACTAAGAGTTTTAAAGGACCCTTGTAATAGGCTATCAAGCCAGGCCTGGAAGCTAGGTGTATTCACCTAAAACCCTGGGTTAACCTGCCTTCATCAAGTAAGCCACTCCGTCCAGGTAATCCTGGTATGACCTGCCGAACGTTTGACAAGTCAATCTTATATAGATCCTGAACTTGTCAAAGTTAAAATGACGATTGGTTAATGTGAGGCCCATCTTAAAAGGCTTCATAAAATGGTTTAACTCAATGTCCTGGCAGTCCATGAAAAGCCTCGAATTTGGGCCTAGCAGCCCTTGAAAAGCCTCGACTACAAGTTTTTTATTTGCTTTTATTTGTCAATGTTTTTCTCCTTTGATAAGTTTTTGAGGTAAGCCGACGTCTATTGACCCGTCCTGACTATAAGTCACCAATGTAACCCAGTTTTTGTTAACCCGGCGTGGCTTTCAACTATAAGTTGTTAGTACACAACCAATTATAAACCGGTATTTGTTAACCCGGCCTGGCATTGACTATAAGTCGCCAGGATAATCATCCAGTGTTTATCATAACCCATGGCTTACTATAAACCAGCAAAGCATGGTGGGTGTTATCAGCACTCAAGATTTGGGTTATTACCCTTACTACAAGAAAGTTGGTAAACCAACGATGTGATTCAATATCACAGGTATGATGTGTTTCATATTTCATTTTCTTTACAGCCTTGGTTATCAACCATGGCTTTATATTGGGTATCATAACCCGTCCGGCGATAAACCGCCAGGGCAATTTTAAGTTTATCATTTGCAGAAACAGGATTGCATAAAACCGCTCATGAGCATAAGTCGACATAGCACTATCCGGACAGATTAAAAGTGTCAGGCAAAATGGCTATGCACGATGGCATAACAGACCAAGTGTTTAAGCTAGCCTATTACAAGGCGTTTTGACTGCCCAAAAGGATAATTGTTTCTCATAAAGAGGATAGTGTGCAGACAATAAACCGGCTTCCGGATTATGATTCTTCCTCAGCTTGATGTGAAGGTTGCGGATCATCCTGCACCGGTTCACCCTCCGCCTCCCCACCCAGTGGCTGGAAGTCAATGGTTGCTCAGTCAATCCCAAATAAAGCTCTAAAGATAGCTTCGTCGCTGATAAGATCGGACGATTCAACATCAGGGGCATAAGTATGCTTACGGATTGGCGGGATATGATTTTGTGCTTCATAAACCGATGCATCAATCTGTCTGTTGTCCGCATCATAAATCGACCGGTGGAAAGACAAATCGGTCTCCTCAGCTAGCTTACTCGCAAGTGGATGCATTTCCTTTGTCAAAGCCCTGAGGGTGTCATTGTCAAATTCTGATCCATCTTCTTTTTGGCTGGGATAGCCGTTTCCAATATCCTCCGGATCAAGATCAGCTATCCAAGCCTTGGCATGAGTCAATGCGGACAAAGCACCAGCCCTTGCAGCTGATCTCTTTACTTCCTCGAGCTGGGCAGGCGTCATGGACAATTTTGCAAATGTATCCTTGATTGAAGTTGGGGGCGGTTTGGTGTATGATGCTGTGCAGATGACCTGTTGAGCGCCGCTATATAACTCTTCTATCAAGGTATAGGCAGCCTTCAGTTTTTTGCACATATCTGAACCGAGATGGGCAACACAGCTACCTGCAATGGTTACAGTATTTTTGTTAAACCGGCGGGTTTAAGGATGGCTAAGCACGGTTCATGAAAAGGATATTTACCAAAGAAGACAGAGGTCATAGCGTTGATTTGCCGCTTTAGGCCAGTCAGCTCTTCTGTCACTAGTTTAAGGGCCGCTTCAGCATCCTCCGCCCGCTTTAGCAAAGTTGTTTTTTCAGCCTCCCAATCTGCTCGTTCGCCTTTGAAGCCATCCTTCAATTGTTCCATGGTTGTTAAAGAGCTCTTCAGCTCTTCTTTGGCCTTGGAAGTTTCGGCTTGCTGGGACTTGATGTTTTCTTGGAGGTCGGCGATTTGGGAATCTTTTTTGGTCAAGTTAGCCTGCAAAGATAGATAATAAGTTGGTAATACTTTTTTCAAAGTCTCAAGCACATAAAAAGTTATACACTTGGCACTTGGGGGCTAATGCAGATTGCTTTTTCTCAACTGATATTTTAAGTCCCAAGCACACAACAAGTTATTTACTTGGCACTTGGGGGCTAATGCATATCGGATCAAGTCAAGGTTACCAAGTTTATCTCAACAAACCGTATCATGTTGATGATTAAAAGGAATTTTGGAAACTACATTACAGAAGATATACCGGTTCATCCTAAAGGTATAAACCGGTCTGTAGGGGCTACACAAGCAAAATCCAATCTTACCCTACTACAAGTCCCGATTCACATTCACATTGATGAACCGACACTTGGGGTCTACTGGAGTTGATAATTAAAGCAGGCTATAAGGAAAAAGAATTTATGCGAAGGAACAGATATTTACCTCATATCGCTCCTTCATCAGGCCTATAAAGCCGGCTTCATAGTCGCGGCTTGTATAAAGACGGTTTAGATATCCAGAGTGGATGTCTTGAGTATTGAAGTGAGCATAGCTTGATAAATCAGTCTTCCATTTCCCCTTGTCCACAGCAGAAAATTCTTCTTTGGCACTATGCTTTGATAAAGCGACAGGATTGCCAGGAGCAGTATGGCCAAAGCCGATAATCACAACATCATCTGTGGTGCCATCAACAGTCTTGTCTGGGCTTGGCAGTTTAGCAGATGTTCTTGCTGGGCTTGGTGGATCGGCAGCTGGGCTCGGCGGATCAGCAAACTGGCTCGTTGGATTCATTTCTGGCGGTTCAACAAAAGTATCCTGACCTTGAGGTACCGGTTCATCGAGCTTAATATCAACATTCTGATCAAGAGCCTCTGAGGACCTCTCCAGTTCAGTGGCCGGGTTATCATCAGCTGGTGTAGTCAGCTTAGCTTTCTTGCTAAGTCTGGCTTTGGCACTAAAAAGAATAAACACAGAGGTTAGTACGATAAACAAGTGCAAAGCATAAAAATTAAAGTCTAGTATGCTTACCCAGGAACGGTCTTGAGTGGGGGCATCTGTGTGGTTGATGAATCGCCGAAGGATGAATGGGAGGTTCCCTGATAATTCGAATCAGATGGATTAATAGGATATCAGAAGTAACCCGCCTTGGCGTAAAGTGTATTAGAAGGACAAGAGACCTCTTGACGATGTTTGCGAACCGGAGAATATGGTAAACCGGAAGAGGTAACCACTTGACCATTGTGCCGGGTTGTGCGGCGAGTTTCTTGCTGCTGTGTCTTCAAAGAAAAGTGCGGATCCAAATGAGCAAGAGGGTGTGAATATTTTACTTTCCGGACTGCTCGACGGAGTTTTGGTACTGGCACATGATTTGAGTCGGAAGATAGAACAATTACCTCTGCTTCACCAGCGTGGCTAGCTTCCTCATCATCCTAATAATAATCATTGTCAATGAGGTGTATGAAAAAAGAACCAAGAGAATCTAATTCTACCTCTGAGTCTGGGTCATCAAGCTCTTCATCATTGGGCAGGCCAGAGGCCTCGGCGGTTTTCTTCTTTGATGGCTTCTTTGTAACCTTAGTCTTGATACGGGGTGCTCTCACCAGTTTATCCTGCAGTTTTGTCGGTTTATCTTGTGATTTCTTTTTCCCGAACGGATCATCACCCTGTACAAATGGATAACGAGTTATAAAGGAATATTTAAGAATGGACGGATTAAGACAAAAGTGAGGCAATTCTTACAACTGGCGGTTTATTGGAAGTACGGAAGCAACTAAGCCCTACTTGGCTGCAGACAGCTTCCGGTTCATTCTGTATTTTCTTGACGGATTCGGTAACTTCATCCTCTGTCAGCTGAATATCGATGTGTTGTTGAGGATCTTTTAAGTCCCCCGTGTACTCGCACATTAAACGAGGGTGCCGGCTTAAAGGTAGAATGCTCCAAGATATCCAGCAGCAGACAAAGTCAACACCTGTTAAACTGTTTGCCATAAAGGCTCTGAGTTTTGACGGTTGTGGTGCATACTTGGACCGTTCCTTGGCAGTCAGCCTCTGAGGAAACGGATGAGTGTTGCTAAGCCGGTGAGGGCGGTAACCCGGCAGAGGATTTTTGTCAGTCGGAGATGTATCTTTGCAATAAAACCAAGTCTGATTCCAGTCCTTGGGGTGACTATGAAGTTTGGCGTGAGGGAAACTAACATCTTTCCTCTTTTGAATCACCATCCCACTGAGCTCAGTGTTGGGTCCATCTGTGAACTCTGTGCGGCGGTTCAAGTAAAAGAAATCCCTGAATAGTTCAACTGTGGGCTCTTCCTGAAGATAAGCCTCACAAAATACTTGGAAATTGCAAATATTGGACATAGAGTTTGGTCCAATATCTTGAGGGTGGAGTTGGAAGCTGGCAAGCACATCGCGGAAATTTTTTGAACTGGGAGGGCTAAAGCCTCAGCCCAGATGGTCAGCAAACACAACTACTTCTCCATCCTTAGGTTCAGGAGGATTTTCCGGACCAGGAACCCTCCACTAGATAGCTTCTTTTTTCGCTAAAGCGCCAGTGGCGACGCATCTCTCTAGCCGTGTTTCGGTAACCCGGGAAGGAACCCAGTTGCACTCTTGAACTTGTTTGGCCATTTCAACGGAAAGCTAGAAAAGAGGATCAAAGCCGGTTTAAGGTTTTTGACTGACGCGGATAATCCGGTTTAAAGACAGAGGGAGAACAAACTAAAACATATGCACATGATAAAACAGAGTTTTACATTGAGGTTGAGTTGGTGGTTTAAAGTGAGGGCTAATGGTACCTGTTGGGTTATCATTTTCTAAAAAGTTAAACTGCCTACAATGGTGCGGAAGCTGCAGATCTGAAAAATTCCTAAGTATTGCACAAACAGGTTTTACAAGTTGATGTTATAATTTTGGATATACCGCTGTCTTAATAAGGAGAAAAATTCAGAAGCCCTAAGTGGTGTCAGCGGAACAGCTAAAGACTAGATGGGATCTGTTTACTGATAAAATAAATGCTATGATGAAGAAAAACGAAGATCTAGGTATGGATGCATAGGAGGAATGTCAAGATTTATCAAAGTTCTTATGAGGCCGCAAGGTGCAGCAAAGCTCAAAGTGAAGAACGCCAAGAAGATTGAAGAACACCGAAACCCTAGTGATAGATCTGAGGTGGATGAAAGGAAAACTTACAGAGGTTGAAGGAGTAGCGGAGGGGCGCCGCGTTTCTCTGGTCAAGGTCAGGTTGATGCAGCGGCCGTTGTTGGTGCAGAGGCGAAGGTCGACGGCGGCGGCTGCGCTCGAGCTCTGAGGAGACACGAGGAAGACGATGAGGCGAAGGGGCACGAAGGGGAAAGGAAAGAATGACCCTTGGTCCTATTTATAAGGCGAAGGGATAAGTGATAGGCGCGGGAATCGAGGAACCCAAAATGGATATTTGACACAGCTGTCGCCTCGGTTTTTGGAGGGTCATTAATAAAAAGAAAGTATTTACAGGTTTTTATATAGAGATGACGTCATGTCGATTTTATTATAATCTTGGAAGATGACATCACGGCGGTTATCAAGTTCACATGGAGATGATGTCATGGCGGTTTACAAGGTTCATACGAGGATGTTCAAGAAGTTTTTCTAAGTATTGAAGATTGACATGAACAGGTTCAAATGAATCTGGGGCCTAATGTTGGGGATATAACTACTGAATATAAACCGCCTAGGAGGGGACGGGTTATACTCACAAGGAATCATCCGTATTGAAACCCATGAAGACAAGGAATATGGCGCTTTACTATTGAAGCTTAGGGGCCCATAGTCATAAACCGCCATGAGATATGTAACTTGTATTGTAAGATAGCAAAAGGTAGAAACCGAGCCGGACACATGTATGAGCCGGCCTTGGGATTCTGTAGACCGCCGGGCGTCCACCTGTGTATATAAAGGGATGACCCAGGGACGGTTTAGGGACAAGAAACAACAACTCGAGAGATAGGTAAAGCAGATTCGCTCCCTGCTCATCGAGACCCCATCAATTCCACCACAACTGGATCGTAGGCTTTTACCTTTACCACAAGGGGCCGAACCAGTATAAACTCCCCGTGTCCTTTGTCCGGTTTAACCCCTTTAAGCTAATCTCATTGTGATGGCTCCACGACTAAGTCCTCTCGCTAGGACATCTGACGTGTTAATTCCACGACACTACCCGAATATTCTTGAGTTACCCCATATATTATTGTATTGGCATTATGCTAGCTGTGGTTAGTTGAGAGCTATGGACTATCTTTTTTTTGTTAGAGTTATCTTTCTCACCTGCCTTTCGACAATTATTATTGATCTGTGTGTGTTTTAACATGTACTCCCTTTGTTTCTAAATATAAGACCTTTTAGAGATTTCAATACAAACTACATACAGATGTATATAGACATATTTTAGAGTGTAGATTCACTCATTTTGCTCCGTATGTAGTCCATATTGGAATTTCTAAAAAGGCTTATATTTAGGAACGAGGGAGTATAACCTTGTTTTCTTTGCTGTTGAGAGCACATTATGACTTTATGTCTATGATTGTTAAAGCCATTGTCCGTTTCTTCTGATGATTCACTGTAATTTACATTTCTACCTTATTAGCGCATATGTGATCACTAGTTTGTAATGGTAATCCTGATGAGTTTTTGCTCCTGTTTAGAAGCATGCTTGTTTTATTCTGTTGTAATAACCAGTGTCAGCGCTTTAGTGGATTTAGTCCCCAGGTGCAGATCCATTTACTAATGATTAGATTGTTTGATTCCTGGGGCTCTTGTACGTGTGCAACATCTTCAAATTAATGCCATAGTTCTGTGCTGCCGTTTGTATACTCATCTGGTCATTGGATAAGCTACCAACTTAACTGTTTAGTAAGTCTGGCCCTTTTTACTTGTTCTGTGTCATTGATAAATTTGCTATGTCGTCTCATGTATCTAGGCTGCCAAAGTCCCAAGCACATCTGCCTTTCCCTTTGTGAAGGTAGCCGAAGACCATCTCTTCCTCTTCTTTCTTTGTTTTTTGATGTATTTTGCTACGCAACCTTATGTTGATTTAGTGGATATATCACTCACTCTGATCGATTGATTGAACAAGGTTACTGTATTTGTGCCTTGCTGTTTTGCTGGAAGTTACTTGATGCTTTCAAAATTTTGAATGTGGTAGAGGATCCAATTATTTGTTTGCAATGGTTTCTGTTAAGAAAACTATTTCAGTAGTTTCTGTACTACTTTACATCAAATTGTTGACTTGAACTTCGGTTGCTTAGCTATATACAGTCAAATGGTTAGCCATGCTGGCAAGCTGATTCTAAGGTCATGCAGTGGTATTTGTTTATATGTTGATAAATGGGGAAATCAGGTCACTTTGGTATCCTTTTTACAACTAAACTAATCTATATCTGGATTTGTTAGTTACTTGCTATTAATAATCGGCTATAAATTTACCGAGTACTTGGTGTTCTCCACATGATGTTTCTTATACATTGCTCCTATATGCAGGTTGTCGTGGCTATCTGATTAAACCCATCGATTTCCTATCCGTAAGGTCATTTGATATGCTAATTTTGACAAACAGTTCGTTTTGTTATGTCGATCTTGTGTTCTAACACATTTTTACTTTGATCTTGCAGTTTGCTTCATCGATTGGCAAGGAGGAGACTCACATCAACATTGTGGTCATTTGGCGTCTAGACTCTGGCAAGTCGACCACCACTGGCATACAAACTCGGAGGTATTGACTAGCGTGTGGTTCGAGGTTGGAGAAGGAAGCTGCTGAGATGAATAAGATATCATTGAACTACGTGTGGCCAACGTGGGTGCTTGACAGGACGAAGGCTGAGTTGGCAAGCTGAAGCCATGTGGAAGTTTGAGACAACCAAGTACTAGTGCATGTTCATTGATGCTCCTGTAACTAAATTTGTATTGTGTGCAGTGGGTTAGGATAAAGATCTTGGTTGGTAGTGTTTAAAGATCAGGTTGTTGCTTGGGTCCAATACTCAGAGTTGGTAGTGTTTAAAGGACATGTAACATGTGCACACATGTCTTCCCAGTTGCATAACATATTTTTCACTTGTTAAGCAAGATAATGGCTGGGACTTATGTGGAATTTGCAATGCCTCATTGGATTTATTATGTATGTCTGCCTATTTATCAACAATTCTTTCAGAGGAGACATGTGAACTTGATATAGATTGATTTGGAATTGATGATGAGTTATGTGATGGCTTGCCCAGGTTTGTTAGTTAACCTGTATATACGAATGTGAAATGTATGTTTTTTATAAGTGGGCACTAGGACATTTGTGCTCTTCTGTGATGCGTAGAGGCGAGGTTGAAGGTCCTTTGATGCTGACGAGGGAGGGGCGAGACGAACTTGCTGGCAAACAACCTTTTCATGTTTTATGGTAGTTTGCACCACACGCTGATGCTTATGTTGGTAATATATCTGTTCAACTACTGCATATATGTAGTAACTGGAGGGGAGGATGCTTGCTTGCTTCATGCCAAGCTTTGTTGGCAGAATATAATGGGAAATCTGCTGGAACGTATTTAGTCTTGTCAGATATGTATGTGTCAAAGTTTTCTTGTTTTGAAAGAAAGAAAAAAAAAGATAGAAACATAGAAACTTGAGTCAGTACGTCATAATCCAATGAAACATTATTCATCTATCCGTCCATCCGTCAAGTTTCTCCCTTTTCCCAGCACCAACACGAGTAAATAAAGCCTGAAATGATACAAGCATGGGTCAACTCCATGCATCCATCATATGTAATTAGGAGCTTATGAAACTATGAAAGGAATAAAGTTTGTGCTCCACTGTACTGACATACGTATCTCGTACCCAACCACACCACTGTCAATCTTCCTCCAAGTTGGGTGGACGTTGGTTGTCCCTGACATATCTCTCATCTGCAACCAAATCTCCAACAAACTCTAGTCTGTCTTCCAACATGAAGATAACTACCCATTCTTTGGGCCTGCCTCAACAAACTCTAGTCAATCCTCCTTCCATATAGGCACGCACGCTCCCTCCTTAATTCTCTCGTCTTCCTCCTCGAAACCAAGGCATGCACACTTCCTCCTTAAATCTCTCGTCTGCTCCTCACAACTAGGCACTCCCAAATCCAATGCATCCTTTAATTGCTCCATCAAATTGTAGAGGATCCAACAAGCTTTGATCCATTGGTTGCCCCATCCTCTCGCACACCTCACGCGGATCCCTCTCCCATCCAACACCTCCTTGCACTCCCCGCTCGATCGCTACTGCCCCTCCTCTCTATATTTATACATGGACGCGCCCCACGCATTACTCTTGCTCCTCCTTACTCCTCAAACCGGCACCACACCACCTCACATCATGTACAACAACAAGCACATTGAGCCACCGTCAACCAAAGGTGGTTCCAATGATGCAGTGCCCGGCTAGCAGCACAATGGGAGATGCTCTGCCGTCCGTTAGATTGGTCGTCCGGGTGCGCGGCAACATCCATCTGCCGTGTCATGTCCTTGCCCTTAGTATGAGCATGATCTAGTCTTGTGGCCACACCCCTTTCTCTGTAAGAGCACTCCCTTTCTCAATCTAACCTTCGCTTAATAAAATCTTGGCATGGCACCACTGTAATTGATGACTTTTTCTTTTTGTGAATTTTGTGATGCAGCGATGCGGATGATTGTTTCTGCTAGATGTGTGCAGCAAGTTGCCAGACAATAGCAGAAACCCGACCAGATGCCAGGCCAAATATGGATGGAGGTATGTTTGTGTCGAGGATGATTATTAGGCCATTGGCATGTGTTTGTAGAAAGCTATAGGGACTGCCTAACAAACAGACGTCTGGTTTTTATTTGGGCTCGGGTTGTTTTTTTCTATCCATTCATGTGTTGCCATTTGTCTCAATTTATTTGGGCCACTGAAGCAAACACACACACACACACACACACGCGCGCGCACACACACACACACAGATATATATGTATATATATGTATATATATATATATATATAACTGAATGTTGCACTGACAAGTGACAACAACTATAACAAAATAAAAATTGCGTGCTGTGAACGAATTATACTTAAAAAATGCATGTCCTCACCCTTCTGACTAAACTCGAGCAACTCCCTTGTTGATGATCTTTATCATTTCAAACTCCACGAATGTGCTGCACTTACAAGTGATTAGTACATCATTACCAACCTTTGGTCCTTCCCCATTAGAATCTCCTTCCGTCCCTCCTTAAATTTGATTCGACCGTCCTTAAGAGTCTTGTACACAACATTGGAAATGCTCCCTATTCCCAAGTATATTCTAGCCAGACATGTCCCCCGTGATCTGCCGACTGGGAACTACCTTGAATGGTAATTTATGTGATGTCCAGGGGGTTACATACATCAGAAAAAAGAGAGAAAAAGAAAAAGGTTTCAGTCGGTGAGCAACAAAACTAGGACCGTTGTTACAAAATGAAAGTAGTTATGACAAAGTGCACCAGACACAGAAAAATTGAGAACTAACAGGAACATAATCCACACAAATGTCAAGGGTTACTGAAGACTGATAACTGAAAAGTATTAATCCTTAGAGGGTTACTGAGAACTAACTATGAAGACTAAGAACTGATAACTGATACTAAGAACTGAAGAAACTAGTGAAGAATGAAACTAACTGATGGAACTGAAGAAAATGACAACTAACTTAACACGAAAACTACTTAAAAAAATAACTACACAATTTAAAATTGAAATATGACTGAAAACCTATGAACACTATGCATATGATGTCACTCCCTGTTTAAAAACTAAAACCTAATTGATGACTTATACTAAACTGAACACAAAATGAATATATCACTGAAACCATACATTGAACCTTGGAAAAACTAGAAACTATTAACTAGACCCTGAAAACCTGAGAACTATTGACTAAAAAC
The DNA here is from genome assembly GCA_963921465.1 of Triticum timopheevii. Lineage (NCBI taxonomy): Eukaryota > Viridiplantae > Streptophyta > Magnoliopsida > Poales > Poaceae > Triticum > Triticum timopheevii. The sequence continues at coordinate 522,292,612 of OY997270.1, forward strand.
CGAACTCTTAAAAGCACATATAACTGATGACTGGTACATAGTGACAATAATGAAATACTAAGAACTACTAATGATGGAAAATGAAAATAGAGAGAACACAATAAATAATTTATTAGGACACCCTGTATATAGACTGAAAATGAAAAAAATGAATGAAAGACAAAAAGAAACATCCTCAGTTCTAGTATTTCTTATCAGTTGCAATTTATCAGCTAATCAGATAGAACTTGACGAAATTGAAAAGTAAAACAGCAGCAGGTAAGGTTTAGAGGCAGTAAATAGAAGCAGAGATTGCTACTACAATAGGAACATTAATTCTCTAGATCTACTATTATGTAAGGGCAACCAGTAATCCAACAATTTAACTAACTAAACAGGAAATAATGCACTCAAAATCACCGAACAAACGCATCAATTTTAGTAATACTCCCTCCGTCCCGAAAAACATGTCGCAGGGGGTTTCAAATTTGAACTATCGCACTTTTTACAAAAACACCCCTTTGCAACTTTGAATTCTCTAAAATCAACACGCACGCAGGCTCCACGCGCGGGAAGATCCTGCCGCCGGCCAGGCTCCAGGCCGGTGGATCTCCTGTCGTTGGCCAAAACGGCTGCTGCCGGTCGGTCGCTGCTTCTCCCCTGCTGCCGGTCACTGCTTCCGCAGAGGAGCTCCCCCCACACTCCAAAAACGAGCTCGTCTCCTCCCACGCCGGCAGCGGCGTCAGCACAGGAGCTCGGCGCCGTCGCACCTCCTTAGTCCTCCCCGAGCATACCAGGAGCTCCGCCTCGCCCATACATACGTCCTCCTTGAGCCACGCTTGCTGGGAGGCCATGGATCGACGGAATCGATCCCGTCTCCTCCCACTCCGGCCGCCGATTCCGCACACGAGCTCAACGCCATCGCTCCTCCTCTGGCTTCCCCGAGCTGCTCAACAGCTTCAGGGTGATCTTGGGGTCCTCCGGGTCTCTTTTCCGCTGTCGATTGGTTGCTGGTTCTCCTGGCCGTGGTGGTCTGCCGCTCGCCGCCATTGGAGCTTGTCCGTAGCTCCTCCGGTGACCAAAAACCGGCGCTGCCGCCACCCAAGATCGGGTGCGTGCACGCTCGCCCATGCTCCATGCTTGCCGGTGGAGCTCGTGCTCGTGCTGCGCTGCTGTTCTTCGCTGCTGATCATCTCTGAAGAAGAAGGTACAGTGTAATCTCTGATTTGTAGATTGATCTGTAGCAACTGCTGTTGTTCCTTGTTGTAATCTCTTAGTGATGTTGTTGTTGCAAGCATAAGGAGTAGACATCCAGTGTAATCTCTTTGCGCTGCTGTTGCTTCCTGTAATAATGATCATTAACACAGTACTCATTCAGAGATGACATTAAGATGGTATTCAGATTGAAGCAGAAACATAATGGAAAACAGTCCACTCTCAAAAAATGACCTGTAATTTTGTCATTTACTCCCAATTAAAATTACAAAGAAAAGAGAGGGCACCCATATGTCCAAATCATGAATCACAACTCTAAAGTTGAATGATGTGAATTGAATGAACTAAAGAGGGACTAAGCATGTTGTTTGTTGTATGTCAGGTGTCAGGTTTCAGGCTTCAGTTAATCTGTACTCCAGTAAGCCAATCATCTAATTGAAACAAAATTGCAGAATATAATCTGGTCAAATTGTACTTGCAAGATAAATTGAACTGTTTGACACTTGTCATGTCATGATCTTTGCCAGTTTAGTTAACTGAAAACAGTAGTGAAAACAATAATTTTGCAAAAACAACAATTCGGAAAAAACAACAATTTTGCCAGAACAGTAGCTAGGGAGATAATCACTGTAATTTTAGTTAACTGAAAACAACAATTCTGCAAAAATAGTGTTAACTGAATTCTTTTCAGTGATGGAGGGGATTCATCAAACACGTGCATGTTGGAACTTCAGTGCATAGCAATGGAACTTGAGCTAAAATCAGTCATAACAGGAGTAAATTTTGACAGTTTTGACAGTAAACTTTAGTCTGAATCTTAGCATAAAGTAATTTCGGTACTCATCTATTGACAGTAAACTTTAGTCTAAAAATGCTCAGTCATAACAGGATTTATTTGAATTGATTTGTATTAATTTAAGTTATTTGAATTAATTTAAAATATTTGGATTTATTTGAATAATTTGGATTAAAACTAGAACATGTATTGTCAATACAGGTTTGGACTTGTACTGTCAATAGAAAAAATGCATGGACGCCACCGAGCTCGTCCTGGATAGGATACTCTACAAGGCAATCAACCAAACAGATATTTATTGTTGATTAGGAAAAGAAGAGCAGCAGCGAGTAGCAGGAAAAGAAGAGCAGCAGCAGAGAGAGGTGCAGAGCAAGGGAAAGGAGCGTTTGATAAGGAGAACTGCAAGATTTGATAGACATAATATCCTGTTTTTTTAGTAGGAACACATTTCACATACATTTTGGAGTACTCTTACTAGCTTCTTGTTAAATCTGAATGAATGATCTGTCCTGAATATTGTACAGTGAACAAATTTATTTGGATTAATTTGAATTAATCAGAATAATTTGAAATTTTTGGTCACTACAGGGCAACTACACTACTATACATGGCCACTACACCGCTCCATGTCAGTATTGTTCAGAAACAAACTTGGCTGAAAATTCAGTCATTCTAAAATTTGCTTCAGTCAGTGTACTCCTAAAATTCAGTAAACAACTACTCTGCATACATGCTGGAGATCAACATCAACAGCTACTCTGCATATTTTCCAAGATGTTTCAAAGATATGCACACTACTGTACTTGACGGAGTATGTCTAACATTTGTAGCTACACTCATTTATAAGAAGAATGCATTTTTTCAGAATAAACCTAAAACTTCACTGGAACTAGACTTCACTGATAAGAATAAACCTAAAGTACAGGAAACTTCACTGGAACTAAAACTGAATTTGTGATACACACAACAACTCATGGATTGTCCTAAATACTCCGTGTCAATAATTATGGTACTAACTGATTGGCAACAGCTTCTTTTGGTGCACAATTCAAACAGAAAAATGACAGTACAAGCAGATCTTCGGTACTCCAATTTCTTTCAGTTTTGACATCTTATTTTCAGTTTCAAAATGGAAAATACACTTCTTCAGCACTCTAATTTTACAAACTGAAAATAGCAGCACCAAGAATTGAGTATAACATGATTGTTGTGAATTGCCAAATACTCCTACAGGTCAACATGTGTATCAACTTTATTGGCAATAATTTTGTTGATCAACATGAACTACAGGTCACTGTTATCCTTTGTACTAGAGCATCTCTGTATAATACAGACTTGAGTATAACTAGAGCATCAACTACCGAAGCATGAACTTGAGTACATCTTCAAATAATTACTGAAGCACATGAACTTGAGTTTACTCAGAAAAGTGGTACCTTTTCACTCAGAGTTGATTTGTTAGCAATCGATTTACTAGCTAGCTCGTCTTGTTTGGCAGCAATAATCTGGATCTGGAGCGCAGGGAAGAAGAAAATAAGCTGCAGATCTAACCGAGGAGAAGGAGGTGGGGAACAACAAGGAAATCTGGTCTTACGTGGAGCGTGCGGGCGGCGAACTCGACGCCGATGGTGGACTTGGAGTCGAGGCAGAACTCCTTGCGGGTGATGTGGGAGAGCAGATTGGACTTTCCCACCACAGAGTCGCCAGTCAGCACCACTCCGGCGAGCTCCTCCACCTTGAGCGCGTAGCCGTCCGAGGAGTGGAAAAGAGGCACCTATGCTTTCTAGTGCTCTGGTCGACGGCGTCATGGAGGGGGCGAGCTTCGTGGTCGGAGGCGAGGAGGTGGTTGATGATGGACAGAGGCGGAAGGAGAGCGAGGACTCCGGACAGTGGTCTCCAAAAAATCGAACCTTCACGGCCGGCGAGCAGAGGGGAACGAGGCGGCGGGCGGAGAGGACGGAAACCACCGCGTGGGGCGGCGCGGGGGGGGGGGGGGGGGGGGGGGGGGGGGCGGCGTTAAGCGGCGGGAGGGGGAGCAAGGCGGCGGGGGCGAGGGCAAGGGTAAGGGAGGCGCAACCAAATCGGCCGGCGTCGGAGAAGAGTGAGGAAGGAGACAGAGGACCGCGGGTTTGGTCGGGAAAACCACGAGGGCTAAATTGCAAAAATGCCGCCGCGACATGTTTTTCGGGACGGAGGGAGTAGAAACATACAGAGGAGTAGAGGTTCAGAAACTCATAGCGAATAGCATGGATTACAGGATTTCTGAGCTAAAACAACACTATGTTGTGCTATGCTATGGCATGAAATTGCTAGCCCCCATCGCGGATAACAACAACAATCCCCTGCAACAAAGAATCCTGACCGGCCTACAAAATAGATCTTTGACTGGCGACCATGACAACAACCAATAAATGGAGCGCAAGGAGATATAACGCATAGGATAAAATTGGACAGGGGAGGGTAGAGGAGGATGACAAAATCACATAAAAAAATACCTTGCACCAACCGGCAACGACAACTACACCCCCACCCCGCCCCCGCGCGATGGCTGCTTGACGATGGCGAGCCCAACGAGAGAGAGCTTCACCGAGCTCCCCTCAATACCACCAACTCTCCTTCCTCCCGAAGTTCCAAGGAAGCACACTTCGGCCTACAAGCACTACTTGCGAGCGGGTCGCCGCATGCCAACTGTCTCTTGCCAGCCATTGTTGTAATCACCGGCGAGGCACCCCCCCCCCCCCCCCCCCTTCAGCATGGCAAATTCTTTGAATTCTAGGATTGTTTTGGGGTTTAGAATACATGATCCACAAAAAGCTTTTTTTAGTTTGTGTTGGTAACTAGTACACGGTCATGGTAGCATACTAAGTTTTGATATGAAAACCATAAAGAAATATTTTATACATGGGCGGTAGCTTTTGTAGCATCATGGTCGTTAGTGCCGGGACGACCAGATTTGGTTTCGATGTAACCAGTATCATCGTAATCTCCTTGGATGTAACTTAATGTCTGAAGTGTAAACTACAAAATCAGCCAATAACATGTTTCATAGGAGTAAGTAGTATAGGTTACCATGATAAAAAATTCCATCAAGTTTTTGCACTCTTGCGTAGGACTTTGGATAAGTGTAGGCATGCAACACATGCCTCTCTTGAGTACATATCATGATGATTTGTTTTAATGATTCAGTAGGATGTTGAGGGTCTGATGCAGCTAAAATGGTACAATTTTAATTAGAAACTGTTGTCTTTTCTGCAGTACACAACATTTAGCTGGCCATGGCTGTAGATGTGACTAACTGAGTCCATCTTAGTAGTAGAATGAAAGAAAGAATAAGAACAAATAGGTTTCCAGATAATAATGTGATTTTGACCCCCCCCCCCCCCCCCCCAGGTAGATGTTGTGCGGACTAACAAGAAGAACAATATCTATAATTTGACTTTGTGTCATTAATAATCCGTAGTTATTTTTAGTCTGTTTGGCTACTTATGTGTAAATTAACCTCTCTTTTTTTGGTTTGTCGTTATTTTTACTCCGTTCAAATGGGGAGCATGCTATGCTAGTTTAGTTGTAAGGCAAGAGAAGAGGGTCTTGTGCTATGTCAGCGTGCGAAGAGAAAGGTCTTCGGCTCAAGACGTAGGCATCAAGAGGAGGAGCAATAAATTTGAATGAGGCATGGAGATGCCCACTAAAATGGATGTTCGATGATGATGAGGAAAGTGCTTCCTAAGCTTGTTGAAGGAGTTGTCATGGCATGCAGTGTTTCCCTTGCGTGTGAATAAGAAACCTGCCACCTGTTCTGCTGCCGAAATTTTCGGCGAATTGCCACGACTTGTCAAAATTTTGGCCTTGTTTGTAAGAAAATGAAAACTTTAGGGGGTTTCATGCAAGAAAATTGACCTTATTTGTAAGAAGAAGAAAATAATAGGGTGTTCAATGCAAAAAAAACTTTTTCCTTGTCTTGCCTCTAGGACTAATTCAAGTGTTGTTGGTGATCATATTTTTTGAATTTTAGGATATCATTAAGCGTAACGATCCTAAAACAATACTGAGAGTATGACGTTGGGCGTACCTGGATATTTCTACAAAATTCTACCGTGGGATTTTCAAGTATTAATTGACCATCCATCTTTTAACATATCATCAGTTCAATACACAAATATGTAGCCGTGGATTATGGGAGTAACCACTAATCACCGATCATGGAAATAGATTATTTAATAAATGAGTGTTATGTATATCTAATAGTATATTTGCTTGATGACAAACATGGTCGGTCCTACTATTATAGAGGCCCTCGTGCGAACGAGTTACACTAGACCTAACACCTATAATGGAGTAACATAAATATTTTCATCGGTATATATCACATATCATCATTATAAAGCAAAGGCTTAAACATCAAAATTCAATTTTTAACTCACAAATAAAGTCTTAATACACCATGTATATATAATTATAATACAAATAATAATTATTCCCTCGATTCCTTTATATAAGGTGTATAATTTGTTAGCACACTGACCCAGGCACATAATTCTACACAGGATAGAACAAAATTAACCTTGCCTAAATCATTGATTAGTGACAATTAAATCATAGGCTAGAGAAGTAAGAGATACACACAATTAGGAAAGAGGCACTTCCCTTTTTTTCTTTATATTTACAAGGAGAGATACATGCAGTCGGGTGAGAGATACTTTCCTTTTTTAAAAGGGCTAGAAACGGAATTTTGAGGAATTGGAAGAAATGCACCTTTCATTGTGGAATTTTATCAAAAAACAAATACACCTTATATAAAGAAATGGAGGGAGTATAAGATACATGCACTTAATCTTAAACAACTATTGAATAAATACAATGCACAGGGGGGGGGGGGGGGGCAATGCCCCCTGTGTTGGGGATGTGACCAGAGAGAGCTTCAAAGCAAAGGAGAAGGAACTTCAAGTGGGCAATGCTAGCATCATTTAGTTCAACCATAATGATAGTATCATCCACATATTATAAATGAGAGATGCCATTAGGGACAAGGTTATAAACATTCAACACCGTGAGGATTTGGTTTCCCAATAAAACGCACAACATACTAGACTACTCGAACACGCCATACAACATCCATGCGTATACAGCTAGTACAACTAGCTAATCACCAGCCACACTAATCACAATTTGCTTAATCCTAGTTGCATTAGGATACGATTATTGCCAACACACGAGCTAATTGTAGCAGAGAGTGATGCGAGCTCCCGCAGAGAAGATTGCGAACCCAATCAAAGAAATAACCGTGTCCTCGGCAATGAGAACCGCCTTAGCCCACCCACCCATGCATGCGAAGGTGGAAACTCTGGCGAAGACGAAACTATCACAAATGCATATCAAGGAGAGGAAGGAGAGAAGATTGAACAGTAGACCAGTGAAGAGCACCCCTCGGCAGCACTTGACAGTTGACGGCGGGAGCTCCTCGAGAGTTTTCTTGGATCCCATCATCCACATTACAAGTGTGGCGCAGCAGACCCGCACCGCGTAGCACACCAAGGTGGCGAAACATGCCAGACGGCACGACGTGCGCCGACGGTGGCTTCAAGTAATCGACCTTCATGTCGGCTATCGCGATGCTGGCCAACAAGGTTGTGAGGCACAGTAGCTGGCTACCCACGACCCCGAAGCTACCTGGTAAACACAATCAATTCGTCAGAATAACAAGATGAACAAGTGCAGTCCTCATGAGAGGCAGTTTATCCTCATCCCAGACATGGATCCGCCTAACATCAAGAATCAAATAGCTGTTGGAATGGTCGTGAGTGCTCATCTAGACCCTATTTTCCCCATGAATGACGAAGTACAGGTGAATTTTATCTGGAACGAAACAAATTTTGATAGTCACAACGTCAGCTCTTCAAATAAAATTTTCTTCGGAGTTTCCTCCGAAGCTGTGGGTGGGGGGGGGGGGGGGGGGGGGCAACGCCCCCCGGTATCTTCTCAAGTTTGTGAACTTGCTAGGAGAGCAGGGATCCCATCCCAACACTACGTGAATCACGACTCCGAGACATCGGACGGGTCCGAACATCTACGTCAACAAATATAATAAAAAAATAAAACTCAAACGGCTTAGATTTTGTTTTATTTTATATATAGTGAAGTGGTGGGCAAGGCATGATCTGCCCCCGTGTTAGAATGATTTTTTTTCGTGTTGGGATTGCTACAAGAAGACTGTCCTATGGCATTTTGGTATTTTTGAGTTAATAAAAGTGTTTACTAACAGAAAAAATGACCTTCGATATATCAGGATAAATTTTTATGTTTTCTCTAGAAGATCTTTATCATATTTTTGAGCGAAATTACTACACGCACGACGTTTCTTTTCAATCCTGGTACGATGCCCAACGAACGGTCCAAAGTGATGTGTCAGGACAAAAATTGTACGTCAAGTGTCATACATGTAGCCGAACTCTATTTTGAGCAGGAAACACAATGGATTCGGGCGAGCCGAGTTCATGGATTCGTCTTCAACGGATGAGGACGAAGATGACGATGAAGCGGCGATATTGAGGACGATTTGGATAATTTGAATTCAAATTTAAACTATTTTATTTCAAAACTTTATGTTTGAATTGTAGTATTTATATTTTAATTGTTGTTGCATTGAAATATTTATCTATGAAAGAATTGAGCTGCTTATCTTTGATTATTTTCTGTAGCTTGAGTATAAAAAAAGACTGAGGGGTGGCATTTGGTGTCCGCGGTTGCATGGCCAGGACTGCTGTCCACGGACATTTAGTGTCATCGAATACCCTAAGCCAATTGAGGGGGTGTTTGGTTCCAGGGACTTTTTTGTGTTGGGACTAGAAAAAGTCCCTAGCAAACCAAACATGGTGGGACTTTTTTGAGACTTTTTGCTAAAAGTCCTTAGAAGCACCTCCTTGAGAGTCTTTTTCAAAAAGTCCTAGGGACTAGAAAAAGTCCTAGGACTAGGAAACCAAACACCACCTGAGAGGTCAGCGGACTACACCTAAATGAAAGTATATGCCATTTTCATCCAATTTGCCGCGGCTCAGCCTTCTCAGAACCAACATTTTGAAGCTCCTTAGAATCAGTGACTGCTTATAATGGTTAGGAATGCCCCCAAAAAACAGAACAGGAAACTACACATGTCGATCACACCCGACAACACGTACTTCCTGCCCTGTGATATAGTAGAGATTCTGAAAATTCGAGCTTCTCCAAGATAGAGTGAAGATATCCTAGTTTGGGGGCCGGGAATGATGGTTAGCGTACAACTTTGCGTCTGAGGAATCAGTTCGGGCAACGGGAACTTCATCAAGTTCGGCGGCTGATGGGAGAAGAAAGTGTTGGGAGGACATGATCTGGAAATCACTTGTTCCTCCTACTGTAAAAAAATTCGCTTGGCGTGTTGCAATAAATTCACTCCCAACATGGCAGAATAAACATAGAAGGGGAATTGAGAAGTCTGAATATTGTCCTGTTTGTGACCGTGAACCGGAAAACACCTTTCATGCTTTATGTAGGTGGCCAATAGCGGTTGATCTCTGGACATGTATGGCGAAAGTTGGGGGAGATGCAGAACAATGGAAAGGAATGGATTCTTCATGCTTTACAACCGCTTAATGATATTCAGAGAAGTATGCTCTTTCTCACTTTGTGGAGATGTTGGTACAGTAGGAATGAGGTGACTCACTACAACCATTGCCACCGGTGGATGTGTCCCAAAGATTCTTAACTAGCTACTTGGACACACTGATGGGCGTTGCAGAAAATCCTCTGTATGATCCAATAAAAGGCAAGGGCCCAGTAGTGATTAATTATGATTCAGTTCAGCTTCAGACTGTCAGACAAACAGTACCAGATGGTACCCCCAGGTGGATTGCTCCTCCAGATGGTTGAGTAAAATTAAACACAGATGGGTCATGGTGAAGTGCGGGTGCTGCAATGATTCTTCGGGATAGCACAGGCAGTATTATTTTTCTCCTCGTGCAGGGAACTCCTCTCATGCGGAGATGCTATGGAGGCTGAGCTGCGTGCTTGCATGGAGGGCATTTCATTATCAATTCAGCGATCTGATCTTCCTGTCATGTTGAAATAAGTGAATTGCAGAAAACATCGACATTGAAGGCTAGGTTTGCAGAAACCACACTTCTACAGTTTTGTACCAAAAACCACTAATTCTGAGGCTAATTTTTTAAAAAACACTAATCGCCCACTTAGACCGATTTAAGCACGATTATGATAGATGGGTCCCGCTAGACAGGGTGACGTGGCAAAAAAACAGTCAATTACATCCGGATATAATTTTATTTTGCAAAAAGACCCCTGAAAGAAAAGCAATCGGGTCCTCCATCTCCCCTCGGTCCGGTGGTGGACGTCGGCGGCCACTCCCTCCCCGTGCATGGCCGGCTGCTCCATCGGCGGGGCACAGGCAGGTCCGGCGTGGTCGGGGATAGGCAAGACGGCGAGGATCCGGCAGGAGCACGACGACGACGGGACAACGGAGCTGCAGCGGCAGCGCTTAAGCAACGGGCGGCAATGGATGAGCTTGACGGCATGGCTCCTGCTGGAGCACGACGAGGGCGGAACGCATCAGATGGGAGAGATAGGGGAGGGCACCGGCGGCAGCGGAGCTCAGCGTCGAGGGTCTCCGGGCTGCGCAGTAGCGAGGTGCAGGGGGAGGCGCAGTAGAGGCGCTGCTCGTGGCCCGGCGGCCTCGGCTCGCATGCCTGCGAGCTCGAGCGCGCCGGCGGCGGCGGAGCTCACCGTCGAGAGTTGCCGGTCTGCGCGGCAGCGAGATGCAGCGGTAAGCGGTGGAGCTGCTGCTCGGCGGCCTCGACCCACGCACCTGCGAGCTCGAGCGCACCGCCGGCGGAGCTCACTCCTGGTCCTACGGAGGGCTAATTCTGAGGCGGGGTCGCCGGGATGTGGAGCTCGCTGGTGCTCCTAACCTTATCCTCTTTCTTTGTCTTTTTTTTCTTCAAAAAAATGACCTTTTCCTTTTTGGCTTTTTTACAGTTTAGTCTATGTGATTCTATCTATTTGCTATTCATTATGTTGTGCCACGTCACCCTGTCCAGCGGACCCGCCTATCATAATCGTGCTCAAACCGGTCTAAGCCGGCGACTAGTGTTTTTTGCAAAAAATTAGCCTCAGAATTAGTGGTTTTTGGCACAAAACTGTAGAAGTGTGGTTTCTGCAACCCTAGCCTTCAATGTCGATGTTTTCTGCAATTCACTCGTTGGAGATTGATTCAATTCAGGTGGTGAGCATGTTAAAAGAATGATGCCGTTGATAGATCGGTTTTTTGCTTCATTAGTGGCAGAGATAAAAAAAATATTTGATTTCCCTTCGTAGTACTGTACTTGTGTTACTCATATTAATCGTAGCCAAAACACCGTCAGTGACTACTTGGCTAACTTTGCTAGGACCGAAAAAAGAATTGTCGTGTTGTTTGGTTCAGGACCACCAGAGGCAGTGAACTTATGCAAAGATTGTAACGAGGGTGTTGACTGAGTAATGCAAGTATTTACCTGGAAAAAAAAGATCACACCCGACAAGCTATCTATATCAGACCTGTAATTTTATACTACAATTAACAGGGCATATGAATTAGCTATTGTGAAACTTTACCTCTCCAGGCAGCCGTTCGAAAGCGCAAGGGGACAAGCTTTTATGTTGCTGCTTGGCCTAACTCTGATTGCTTTTAGAGAGTGACTACATGACTAACTACTGCTCAAGATTTCCTCATCACTTTTACAGCTAACCTAAAGTCTTCTCGGAGGGTTTCTCCGAAGTGATTTAGAAATCGTTACGTCTCTCTCTATTTATATATGGCCCCGCCCCACACATTGCTGTTGCTCCTCCTTTCTCCTCAAGCCGCCACCACACAACCTCACATCATGTACAACAACAAGCACATCGAGCGGCCATCAACCAAAATCAGTTCCAATAATGTAGTGCCCGACTAGCACGACACTGGGAGATGGTCTGCCGTCGGTCAGATCGGCCGTCCGGGTGCGCGACAACATTGATCAGCTGTGTCATGTGTCATGTCCATGTCCTTACTATGAGCATGATCTAGTCTTGTGGTCCACCCCTTTCTCCATCTAACCTTCTCTTAATAAAATCTTGGCATGACACCATTCGAATTGATGAGTCCCTTCCGCTTCAGTACAACTCCCAACACATCAACGGCCCAGATTAGAAGATACCCCTTCGTGGAGAAGGGCACGATGGGAATTCCAGGTGGGCGCGGCGTAACGCGGCGCAGCGCGGCGTACCGCGGCGTACGGACGTACGGCCTCTATACTCCCGTACGTGGGTGAGGGGGCGGTGTACGCCACGTCAGGGGCCAGACCATGCGTACTTAGGCTAACCACCGCCGTCCACCCGCATTAATCCGGCGCGGATTACGGTGGCCATTTACGCCGCGCAGCAGCCAGTCCAATCGCCGCAGAGAGGAGTCCAATCGCCCGGTCGGTCCGCGTGCGGCGTCGACTCCCACGCTGACCGCCTGCGCTCGCCACCCGCTCGCCTGCCCACGCCACCGCTTTGACCGCCTGCGCACGCCGCCCCCTCGCCTGCCGGCATTAATCGCCGACACAAACCCCGCCCCTATAAAAAGGCGGCCCCTCTCGCCGTCGGTCGCACACCACTCTCGCCTCTCCACTCGCCGGCACCCACCTCCGCCTCTCGCTCCCCCTCTCTGCCGCCGGCGATGGGCCGCCCCAACCTCACCCTGGAGGAGGCGGAGGAGCTCGCCCACTTCACAATCCCAGCCGCACCCGACATTCGCCTGCCGTCCAGGTGGCGGCTCAGCGTCAACGGCGTGCCGGTCGCGCCGGTGCCCGACGTCGGCATGCCCCTCTTCACCCGCGCCGTCGGTCTGTACCGGGTGTGGCTCTCGCCAGAGGAGCGGGCGGACCCGCAGTACGCCCCCAACCACCCCGGGTGGGCGGCCCGGCTCGCCGACGACCACGACCGCCGCCTCCACGCCTACACCGGCCCCCGCCCGCCCGTGAAGCACAACCGTGCGGCGCGGCACCACCTCTAGGACGGGCGCTCCTTCGAGGAGGTCGTCGCCCCGTACCGCGCCCAGGCGGCCGCCGGCGTTGTGCCCGCCCCGACGAGCTACGAGTACTCACTCTTCCGCCGCGGCGAGACGCGCTCCGCCCACATCAACCTCCACGCGCGCGTGTCCCCGCGTGCGCCCTCGCCGGCAAAGGCGGCGACCGCGGCTCTGTTGCCTAGGTGGAGGCGATCGACGGACGATGGCGAGGGACGGCGCCGGGTCCAGCCGTGCCCCTCCACCCGAGCCAGAGGAGCCAGAGCCGGCGTTGCTGGCGGAGTACAGGCGGCTGGCGGCGGAGGCCGGCGACCCGGAGGACATGCTGGACTACTTGACGGCGATCCGGAGTCGGCGAACGTCCCGTTGCCGCCGCCCCTCGTCCAGGAGTACATGCAGCTCGCTCCAGTCGCCGTCCACCCGGAGGACCCACCGGATTTCCCCGACTACCACGCCATGGTGGCGGACTCGATGGCTGCGCCGGCCGCGCCAGCGGTGCCCCTGGACGACAGCGACGACGACGATGGGCTCTACGACGAGGCGGACTTCGGCGGCGTCGAGGACGAGTAGTTTAGCTTAGTTTAATTTTGAAATTATGTTTTAGTTATGTTTAATTATTTTCTTAATGTCGTTTAGTTTCGAGGCGGACTACTACTATGTAAAATATTTCTGAAAACTAGAATGAAACATCGAGTGTTTGAATGGATGGTTTTAAAATATTGTTTAAATATCGAGTGTTTGAATTGATACCGTTATTTACAATTGTTTTATTGTACAAAATTATTTTTAAAAGAATTAATATGGAAAAGAATTAAACTAGAAATGTTAAAAAACTATGAAAATTAGGGAACTAAATAAAAAAAGAAACAAAGGGAAAAATAAATAATATTAGCAAAAAACAATGAAAATATTTTTTATTAAAAGAATGAAAAATTAGTTTGAAAGTATTTAAAAAAAATAGTTTAAAAAATTATTGTAAAAAAATTCTATTGTAAAAAATTAAAAGTCACAAAAGAATTAAACTTGAACTGGTAAAAAAACTATGAAAATTAGAAAAGTAAATAATAAACGAAACAAAGAGAAAAAAATAATTAATATTAGCAAAAAAGAATAAACAGATATGTCTTTTTTTTAAAAGACCGTCGGCCCGGTGCCGAGCGAGGCGTAGTAGGCCGATCCCGATCAAGCCGACGGTGAAAGGGAAGGTTTTCGGCCCCGTAAGGCCCACGGGCCCAACCAGACGGCGTAGTAGGTGAGGGAGTTATTTTTTAAAAGAGTAGAGCGGGGTGGGGTGGGGCGGGGCGTGCTATTTAAGCCGGTGCGAGCGAGCTCCGATAGGCAAGGCGGGACTAAAATCAGGACCTCACCTCCCCACGGGCGCTGGGCGTACCGCCGAGGTGGGCCGTACTCGGTGGGCCGCGTGGGCCGCCTGCGCGCGTGCGAGCGGTCCGAAGGCACAGTGGAGGCGCACTTCTTTAGTGCCACCTCGCCGCCGAAAGACGCCCCGACCGCCTTAAATAGCCGCGTTCAGCCACCCTATCAGATAAGATAGTTAGTAATAATTTGATTTGACTTACACTGTACGGGCAGCTCTGCCGCAGCTGCCCGGGTAGTGTAAAATCTCAAACGGATGTTACACTGCCCGGACAGCTATAGCAGTGCTGCTATAGCAGTGTAAACTCAAATCCTGTCATTTGTAGCTATGTTATTTTTGCCCGTTTGTCATTCTACGCAAGTTTGTCTCACCTCATTCAAATTACGTAATTAGTACCTATATTATTTTTTAATATTTGCCACACCTCATTCAAATCACATCACGTAGTACCTATATTATTTTTGACTGTTTGCCAATCTAAGCAAGTTTAGTCATGTCGTGTCACAGTGCGGGGAGTGTGTTTCGGTTTCATAGCGTGGAAAATCATAGTAAATTCTCGGAGGTTAGAAATGGCCCAAAAACCTTTCATGCGTGCTTGCCATGTGTGTACAAACGGATGAAAATAATTTGGGCCCATTTGAAGGATGTCGAAAAAAACCTCCGTCGGGACGGGGCCTTCCCTCCTACCAGAACGGCGTGCGCTGAGGAAGGTCATTTCTTGGCCATGTTCAGAATGACCCCAAATTTTGCGACAGGGTAGGCATGCCCACCGTAGGACCCCTCGCAAAAGTTCATCATGTTCCGAGCATACACTCATGTCGCGTCACGTCCGGGGGTGTGTTACAGTTCAGAGCATGGAAAATCGTAGAAAATTCTCGGAGGTTTGATATGGCCAGAAACCTTCCATGCTTGTTTGCCATGAGTGTATAAACGTATGAAAAAAAATTGGCTCCATTTGAAGGATGTCGAAAGAAAACCTCCGTCGGGACGGGGCCTTCCCTCCTACCAAAACGGTGTGCGCAGAGAAAGGTCATTTTTTGACCATGTTCAGAACGACCCCAAATTTTGCGACAGGATAGGCATGCCCACTGTAGGACCCCTTGCAAAAGTTCATCGTGTTCCGAGCACACACTCATGTCGCATCACGTCCGGGGGAGTGTGTTTCGGTTTCAGAGCGTGGAAAATCGTAGAAATTTCATGGAGATTCGAAATGGCCCAAAACCTTCCATGCTTGCTTGCCATGAGTTTACAAACGTCTGAAAAAAAAATTAGCCCATTTGAAGGATGTCGAGAAAAAACCTCCATCGGGACGGGGCCTTCCCTCCTATCAGAACGGCGTGCGCAGAGGAAGGTCATTTTTTGACCATCTTTAGAACGACCCCAAATTTTGCGATAGGGTAGGCATGCCCACTGTAGGACCCCTCGCAAAAGTTCATCGTGTTACGAGCACATACTCGTGTCGCCTCACGTCCGGGGAGTGTGTCGGTTTTAGAGCGTAGAAAATCGTAGAAATTTCTCGGAGATTCGAAATGGGCCGAAACCTTCCATGCTTGCTTGTCATGAGTGTACAAACGTTTGAAAAAAATTGGGCCCATTTGAAAGATGTCAAAAAAAACCTTCCGTCGGGACATGCAAAAAAGTCTTCAAGCGTGGATAGTCGTACCGTACAACACTGATGCAGGTCATGCTCTATCATTCCTGAACAATTGTGGAGTGACAGAGCAGAACCTGCATAAGCATAGTGAGGTATGGCTACTACCATTAAAGACTTGATGTCGTATACGGATGAAGCTATTTAAACACATGATTCGTTGTCAAGATTAGCAATGTGGGACTAAAAATACAACACTGTGGGCGGTTGGTGCCCCCAGAGGCACACAAATGGTGGTGCACACACGGCCGGCCGCCCCACGATGGGCGGGGCGTGCTAGTTAAGCCGGTGCGAGCGAGCTCCGATAGGCGAGGTGGGACTAAAATCAGTACCTCGCCTCCCCGCGGGCGCTGGGCGTACCGCCGAGGTGGGCCGTACTCGGTAGGCCGCGTGGGCCACCTGCGTGCGTGCAAGCACTCGAGGGCGTAGGGACGGTCCGAAGGCACAGTGGAGGCGCACTTCTTTAGTGGCACCTCACCCGCCGAAAGACGCCCCGACCGCCTTAAATAGCCGCGTTCAGCCACCCTATCAGATAAGATAGTTAGTAATAATTTGATTTGACTTACACTATACGGGCAGCTCTGCCGCAGCTGCCCGGGTAGTGTAAAATCTCAAACGGATGTTACACTGCCCGGACAGCTATAGCAGTGCTGCTATAGCTGTGTAAACTCAAATCATATCATTTGTAGCTATGTTATTTTTGCCAATTTGTCATTCTACGCAAGTTTGTCTCACCTCATTCGAATTACGTAATTATTACCTATATTATTTTTTAATATTTTCCACACCTCATTCAAATCACATCACGTAGTACCTATATTATTTTTGACTCTTTGCCAATCTAAGCAAGTTTAGTCATATCGTGTCATAGTGCGGGGAGTGTGTTTTGGTTTCATAGCGTGGAAAATCATAGTAAATTCTCGGAGGTTAGAAATGGCCCCAAAACCTTTCATGCTTGCTTGCCATGAGTGTACAAACGTATGAAAATAATTTGGGCCCATTTGAAGGATGTCGAAAAAAACCTCCGTCAGGACGGGGCCTTCCCTCCTACCAGAACGGCGTGCGCTGAGGAAGGTCATTTTTTGGCCATATTCAGAACGACCCCAAATTTTGCGACAGGGTAGGCATGCCCACCGTAGGACCCCTCGCAAAAGTTCATCATGTTCTGAGCACACACTCATGTCGCGTCACGTCCGGGGAGTGTGTTACGGTTTCAGAGCGTGGAAAATCATAGAAAATTCTCGGAGGTTCGAAATGGCAAGAAACCTTCCGTGCTTGCTTGCCATGAGTGTATAAACGTATGAAAAATGAAGGATGTCAAAAAAAAAACCTCCGTCGCGACGGGGCCTTCCCTCCTACCAGAACGGCGAGCGTAGAGAAAGGTCATTTTTTGACCATCTTCAGAACGACCCCAAATTTTGCGACAGGATAGGCATGCCCACTGTAGGACCCCTTGCAAAAGTTCATCGTGTTCCGAGCACACACTCATGTCGCGTCACGTCCAAGGGAGTGTGTTTCGGTTTCAGAGCGTGGAAAATCATAGAAATTTCTTGGAGATTCGAAATGGCCCGAAACCTTCCATGCTTGCTTGCCATGAGTTTACAAACGTCTGAAAAAAAATTGAGCCCATTTGAAGGATGTCGAAAAAAACCTCCGTCGGGACGGGGCCTTCCCTCCTACCAGAACGGCATGCGCAGAGGAAGGTTATTTTTTGACCATCTTCAGAACGATCCCAAATTTTGTGACAGGGTAGGCATGCCCACTTTAGGATCCCTCGCAAAAGTTCATCATGTTCCGAGCACACACTCATGTCGCGTCACGTCCGGGGAGTGTGTTACGGTTTCAGAGCATGGAAAATCGTAGAAAATTCTCGGAGGTTCGAAATGGCCAGAAACCTTCCATGCTTGCTTGCCATGAGTGTATAAATGTATGAAAAAAATTGGCTCCATTTGAAGGATGTCGAAAGAAAACCTCCGTCGGGACGGGTCCTTCCCTCCTACTAGAACGGCGTGCGCATAGAAAGGTCATTTTTTGACCATCTTCAGAACGACCCCAAATTTTGTGACAGGATAGGCATGCCCACCGTAGGACCCCTCGCAAAAGTTCATCGTGTTCTGAGCACACACTCATGTCGCGTCACGTCCGGGGGAGTGTGTTTCAGTTTCAGAGCGTGGAAAATCGTAAAAATTTCTTGGAGATTCGAAATGGCCCGAAACCTTCCATGCTTGCTTGCCATGAGTTTACAAACGTCTGGAAAAAAGTTGAGCCCATTTGAAGGATGTCGAGAAAAAACCTCCATCAGGACGGGGCCTTCCCTCCTATCAGAACGGCGTGCGCAGAGGAATGTCATTTTTTGACCATCTTTAGAACGATCCCAAATTTTGCGACAGAGTAGGCATGCCCACTGTAGGACCCCTCGCAAAAATTCATTGTGTTCCGAGCACATACTCGTGTCGCGTCATGTCCGGGGAGTGTATCGGTTT
Organism: Triticum timopheevii; assembly: GCA_963921465.1. Lineage (NCBI taxonomy): Eukaryota > Viridiplantae > Streptophyta > Magnoliopsida > Poales > Poaceae > Triticum > Triticum timopheevii. The sequence continues at coordinate 522,311,179 of OY997270.1, forward strand.
CAGAGCATGGAAAATCGTAGAAATTTCTCGGAGATTCGAAATGGGCCGAAACCTTCCATGCTTGCTTGTCATGAGTGTACAAACGTCTGAAAAAAATTTGGGCCCATTTGAAGGATGTCAAAAAAACCTTCCGTTGGGACATGCAAAAAAGTCTTCAAGCGTGCATGGTCATACCTTACAACACTGATGCAGGTCATGCTGTATCATTCCTCAACAATTGTGTAGTGACAGAGCAGAACCTGCATAAGCATAGTGAGGTATGGCTACTACCATTAAAGACTTGATGTCGTATACGGATGAAGCTATTTAAACACATGATTCGTTGTCAAAATTAGCAATATGGGACTAAAAATACAACACTGTGGCCGGTTGGTGCCCCCGGCGGCGCACAAATGGAGGTGCACACACGGCCGGCCGGCCCACGGTGGGCGGCGCGTGCTAGTTAAGCCGGTGCAAGCGAGCTCCGATAGGCGAGGTGGGACTAAAATCAGGACCTCGCCTCCCCACGGGCGCTGGGCGTACCGCCGAGGCAGGCCGTACTCGGTAGGCCGCGTGGGCCACCTGCGCGCGTGCAAGCGGTCGAGGGCGTAGGGACGGTCCGAAGGCACAGTGGAGGCGCACTTCTTTAGTGCCACCTCGCCCGCCGAAAGACGCCCTGACCGCCTTAAATAGCCGCGTTCAGCCACCCTATCAGATAAGATAGTTAGTAATAATTTGATTTGACTTACACTATACGGGCAGCTCTGCCGCAGCTGCCCGGGTAGTGTAAAATCTCAAACGGATGTTACACTGCCCGGACAGCTATAGCAGTGTTGCTATAGCTGTGTAAACTCAAATCATATCATTTGTAGCTATGTTATTTTTGCCAAGTTGTCATTCTACGCAAGTTTGTCTCACCTCATTCGAATTACGTAATTATTACCTATATTATTTTTTAATATTTTCCACACCTCATTCAAATCACATCACGTAGTACCTATATTATTTTTGACTCTTTGCCAATCTAAGCAAGTTTAGTCATGTCGTGTCATAGTGCGGGGAGTGTGTTTCGGTTTCATAGCGTGGAAAATCATAGTAAATTCTCGGAGGTTAGAAATGGCCCCAAAACCTTTCATGCTTGCTTGCCATGAGTGTACAAACGTATGAAAATAATTTGGGCCCATTTGAAGGATGTCGAAAAAAACCTCCGTCAGGACGGGGCCTTCCCTCCTACCAGAACGGCGTGCGCTGAGGAAGGTCATTTTTTGGCCATATTCAGAACGACCCCAAATTTTGCGACAGGGTAGGCATGCCCACCGTAGGACCCCTCGCAAAAGTTCATCATGTTCTGAGCACACACTCATGTCGCGTCACGTCCGGGGAGTGTGTTACGGTTTCAGAGCGTGGAAAATCATAGAAAATTCTCGGAGGTTCGAAATGGCAAGAAACCTTCCGTGCTTGCTTGCCATGAGTGTATAAACGTATGAAAAATGAAGGATGTCAAAAAAAAAACCTCCGTCGCGACGGGGCCTTCCCTCCTACCAGAACGGCGAGCGTAGAGAAAGGTCATTTTTTGACCATCTTCAGAACGACCCCAAATTTTGCGACAGGATAGGCATGCCCACTGTAGGACCCCTTGCAAAAGTTCATCGTGTTCCGAGCACACACTCATGTCGCGTCACGTCCAAGGGAGTGTGTTTCGGTTTCAGAGCGTGGAAAATCATAGAAATTTCTTGGAGATTCGAAATGGCCCGAAACCTTCCATGCTTGCTTGCCATGAGTTTACAAACGTCTGAAAAAAAATTGAGCCCATTTGAAGGATGTCGAAAAAAACCTCCGTCGGGACGGGGCCTTCCCTCCTACCAGAACGGCATGCGCAGAGGAAGGTTATTTTTTGACCATCTTCAGAACGATCCCAAATTTTGTGACAGGGTAGGCATGCCCACTTTAGGATCCCTCGCAAAAGTTCATCATGTTCCGAGCACACACTCATGTCGCGTCACGTCCGGGGAGTGTGTTACGGTTTCAGAGCATGGAAAATCGTAGAAAATTCTCGGAGGTTCGAAATGGCCAGAAACCTTCCATGCTTGCTTGCCATGAGTGTATAAATGTATGAAAAAAATTGGCTCCATTTGAAGGATGTCGAAAGAAAACCTCCGTCGGGACGGGTCCTTCCCTCCTACTAGAACGGCGTGCGCATAGAAAGGTCATTTTTTGACCATCTTCAGAACGACCCCAAATTTTGTGACAGGATAGGCATGCCCACCGTAGGACCCCTCGCAAAAGTTCATCGTGTTCTGAGCACACACTCATGTCGCGTCACGTCCGGGGGAGTGTGTTTCAGTTTTAGAGCGTGGAAAATCGTAGAAATTTCTTGGAGATTCGAAATGGCCCGAAACCTTCCATGCTTGCTTGCCATGAGTTTACAAACGTCTGGAAAAAAGTTGAGCCCATTTGAAGGATGTCGAGAAAAAACCTCCATCAGGACGGGGCCTTCCCTCCTATCAGAACGGCGTGCGCAGAGGAATGTCATTTTTTGACCATCTTTAGAACGATCCCAAATTTTGCGACAGAGTAGGCATGCCCACTGTAGGACCCCTCGCAAAAATTCATTGTGTTCCGAGCACATACTCGTGTCGCGTCATGTCCGGGGAGTGTATCGGTTTCAGAGCATGGAAAATCGTAGAAATTTCTCGGAGATTCGAAATGGGCCGAAACCTTCCATGCTTGCTTGTCATGAGTGTACAAACGTCTGAAAAAAATTTGGGCCCATTTGAAGGATGTCAAAAAAACCTTCCGTTGGGACATGCAAAAAAGTCTTCAAGCGTGCATGGTCATACCTTACAACACTGATGCAGGTCATGCTGTATCATTCCTCAACAATTGTGTAGTGACAGAGCAGAACCTGCATAAGCATAGTGAGGTATGGCTACTACCATTAAAGACTTGATGTCGTATACGGATGAAGCTATTTAAACACATGATTCGTTGTCAAAATTAGCAATATGGGACTAAAAATACAACACTGTGGCCGGTTGGTGCCCCCGGCGGCGCACAAATGGAGGTGCACACACGGCCGGCCGGCCCACGGTGGGCGGCGCGTGCTAGTTAAGCCGGTGCAAGCGAGCTCCGATAGGCGAGGTGGGACTAAAATCAGGACCTCGCCTCCCCACGGGCGCTGGGCGTACCGCCGAGGCAGGCCGTACTCGGTAGGCCGCGTGGGCCACCTGCGCGCGTGCAAGCGGTCGAGGGCGTAGGGACGGTCCGAAGGCACAGTGGAGGCGCACTTCTTTAGTGCCACCTCGCCCGCCGAAAGACGCCCTGACCGCCTTAAATAGCCGCGTTCAGCCACCCTATCAGATAAGAGAGTTAGTAATAATTTGATTTGACTTACACTGTACGGGCAGCTCTGCCGCAGCTGCCTGGGTAGTGTAAAATCTCAAATGGATGTTACACTCCGTGGACAGCTATAGTAGTGCTGCTATAGCAGTGTAAACTCAAATCATATCATTTGTAGCTATGTTATTTTTGCCAGTTTGTCATTCTACGCAAGTTTGTCTCACCTCATTCAAATTACGTAATTAGTACCTATATTATTTTTCAATATTTGCCACACCTCATTCAAATCACATCACGTAGTACCTATATTATTTTTGACTGTTTGCCAATCTAAGCAAGTTTAGTCATGTCGTGTCATTGTGCGGGGAGTGTGTTTTGGTTTCATAGCGTGGAAAATCATAGTAAATTCTCGGATGTTAGAAATGGCCCCAAAACCTTTCATGCTTGCTTGCCATGAGTGTACAAACGTATGAAAATAATTTGGGCCCATTTGAAGGATGTCAAAAAAAACCTCCGTCGGGACGGGGCCTTCCCTCCTACCAGAAAGGTGTGCGCTGAGGAAGGTCATTTTTTGGCCAACTTCAGAATGACCCCAAATTTTGTGACAGGGTAGGCATGCCCACCGTAGGACCCCTCGCAAAATTTCATCATGTTCCGAGCACACACTCATGTCGCATCACGTCCGGGGAGTGTGTTACGGTTTCAGAGCATGGAAAATCATAGAAAATTCTCGGAGGTTCGAAATGGCAAGAAACCTTCCATGCTTGCTTGCCATGAGTGTGTAAACGTATGAAAAAAAATTGGCTCCGTTTGAAGGATGTCGAAAAAAAACTCCGTCGGGACGGGGCCTTCCCTCCTACCAGAACGGAGTGCGTAGAGAAAGGTCATCTTTTGACCATCTTCAGAACGACCCCAAATTTTGCGACAGGATAGGCATGCCCACCGTAGGACCCCTCGCAAAAGTTCATCGTGTTCCGAGCACACACTCATGTTGCGTCACGCCCAGGGGTGTGTGTTTCGGTTTCAGAACGTGGAAAATCATAGAAATTTCTTGGAGATTCGAAATGGCTCGAAACCTTCCATGCTTGCTTGCCATGAGTTTACAAACGTCTGGAAAAAATTTGAGCCCATTTGAAGGATGTCGAAAAAAACCTCCGTCGGGACGGGGCATTCCCTCCTACCAGAACGGCATGCACAGAGGAAGGTTATTTTTTGACCATCTTCAGAACGATCCCAAATTTTGCGACAGGGTAGGCATGCCCACTGTAGGACCCCTCGCAAAAGTTCACCATGTTCCGAGCACACACTCATGTCGCGTCACGTCCGAGGAGTGTGTTACGGTTTCAGAGCATGGAAAATCATAGAAAATTCTCGGAGGTTCGAAATGGCCAGAAACCTTCCATGTTTGCTTGCCATGAGTGTATAAACGTATGAAAAAAAAATTGGCTGCATTTGAAGGATGTCGAAAGAAAACGTCCGTCGGGACGGGGCCTTCCCTCCTACCAGAACGGCGTGCGTAGGGAAAGGTCATTTTTTGACCATCTTCAGAACGACCCCAAATTTTGTGACAGGATAGGCATGCCCACCATAGGACCCCTCGCAAAAGTTCATCGTGTTCCGAGCACACACTCATGTCGCGTCACGTCTGGGGGAGTGTGTTTCGGTTTCAGAGCGTGGAAAATCGTAGAAATTTCTTGGAGATTCGAAATGGCCTGAGACCTTCCATGCTTGCTTGCCATGAGTTTACAAACGTCTGGAAAAAAATTGAGCGCATTTGAAGGATGTCGAGAAAAAACCTCCATCAGGACGGGGCCTTCCCTCCTATCAGAACGGCGTGCGTAGAGGAAGGTCATTTTTTGACTATCTTTAGAACGATCCCAAATTTTGCGACAGGGTAGGCATGCCCACTATAGGACCCCTCGCAAAAGTTCATCGTGTTCCGAGCACATACTCGTGTCGCGTCACGTCCAGGGAGTGTGTCCGTTTCAGAGCATGTAAAATCGTAGAAATTTCTCGGAGATTCGAAATGGGCCGAAACCTTCCATGCTTGCTTGTCATGAGTGTACAAATGTCTGAAACAAATTTGGGCCCATTTGAAGGATGTCAAAAAAAACTTCCGTCGGGACATGCAAAAAAGTCTTCAAGCGTGGATAGTCATACCGTACAACACTGATGCAAGTCATGTTGTATCATTCCTCAACAATTGTGTAGTGACAGAGCAGAACCTGCATAAGCATAATAAGGTATTGATACTACCATTAAAGACTTGATGTCGTATACGGATGAAGCTATTTAAACACATGATTCATTGTCAAAATTAGCAATGTGGGACTAAAAATACAACACTATGGGCGGTTGGTGCCCCCAGCGGCGCACAAATGGTGGTGCACACACGGCCGGCCGCCCCACGATGCGCGGGGCGTGCTAGTTAAGCCGGTGCGAGCGAGCTCCGATAGGCGAGGTGGGACTAAAATCAGGACCTCGCCTCCCCACGGGCGCTGGGCGTACCGCCGAGGCAGGCCGTACTCGGTAGGACGCGTGAGCCACCTGCGCGCGTGCAAGCGGTCGACGGCGTAGGGACGGTCCGAAGGCACAGTGGAGGCTCACTTCTTTAGTGCCACCTCGCCCGCTGAAAGACGCCCTGACTGCCTTAAATAGCCGCGTTTAGCCACCCTATCAGATAAGATAGTTAGTAATAATTTGATTTCACTTACACTGTACGGACAGCTCTGCCGCAGCTGCCCGGGTAATGTAAAATCTCAAACGGATGTTACACTGCCTTGACAGCTATAGCAGTGCTGCTATAGCAGTGTAAACTCAAATCATATCATTTGTAGCTATGTTATTTTTGCCAGTTTGTCATTCTACGCAAGTTTGTCTCACCTCATTCAAATTACGTAATTAGTACCTATATTATTTTTCAATTTTTGCCACACCTCATTCAAATCACATCACGTAGTACCTATATTATTTTTGACTGTTTGCCAATCTAAGCAAGTTTAGTCATGTCGTGCCACATTGCGTGGAGTGTGTTTCGGTTTCATAGCGTGGAAAATTATAGTAAATTCTTGGAGGTTAGAAATGGCCCCAAAACCTTTCATGCTTGCTTGCCATGAGTGTACAAACGTATGAAAATAATTTGGGCTCATTTGAAGGATGTCGAAAAAAACCTCCGTCGGGACGGGGCCTTCCCTCCTACCAGAACGGCGTGCGCTGAGGAAGGTCATTTTTTGGCCATAATCAGAACGACCCCAAATTTTGCGACAGGGTAGGCATGCCCACCGTAGGACTCCTCGCAAAAGTTCATCATGTTCCGAGCACACACTCATGTCGCGTCATGTCCGGGGAGTGTGTTACTGTTTCAAAGCGTGGAAAATCATAGAAAATTCTTAGAGGTTCGAAATGGCAAGAAACCTTCCATGCTTGCTTGCCATGAGTGTATAAACGTATGAAAAAAATTGGCTCCATTTGAAGGATGTCGAAAAAAAAACTCCATCGGGACGGGGCCTTCCCTCCTACCAGAACGGAGAGTGTAGAGAAAGGTCATTTTTTGACCATCTTCAGAACGACCCCAAATTTTGCGACGGGATAGGCATGCCCACCGTAGGACCCCTCGCAAAAGGTCATCGTGTTCCGAGCACACACTCATGTCGCATCACGTCCAGGGGAGTGTGTTTCGGTTTCAGAGCGTGGAAAATCATAGAAATTTCTTGGAGATTCGAAATGGCCCGAAACCTTCCATGCTTGCTTGCCATGAGTTTACAAACGTCTGAAAAAAATTGAGCCCATTTGAAGGATGTCGAAAAAAAACCTCCGTCGGGACGGGGCCTTCCCTCCTACTAGAACGGCATGCGCAGAGGAAGGTCATTTTTTGACCATCTTCAGAATGATCCCAAATTTTGCGACAGGGTAGGCATGCCCATTGTAGGACCCCTCGCAAAAATTCATCGTGTTCCGAGCACATACTCGTGTCGCGTCACGTCCGGGGAGTGTGTTTCGGTTTCAGAGCGTGGAAAATCGTAGAAATTTCTCAGAGGTTTGAAATGGGCCGAAACCTTCCATGCTTGCTTGTCATGAGTGTACAAACGTCTGGAAAAAAATTGGACCCATTTGAAGGATGTCAAAAAAACCTTCCGTCAGGACGTGCAAAAAAGTCTTCAAGCATGGATAGTCATATCGTACAACACTGATGCAGGTCATGCTGTATCATTCCACAACAATTGTGGAGTGACAGAGCAGAACCTGCATAAGCATAGTGAGGTATGGCTACTACGATTAAAGACTTGATGTCGTATACGGATGAAGCTATTTAAACACATGATTCGTTGTCAAAATTAGCAATGTGGGACTAAAAATACAACACTGTGGGCGGTTGGTGCCCCCAGCGGCGCACAAATGGTGGTGCACACACGGCCGGCCGGCCCACCATGGCCCGTGCGGGCCGTGGGCCACCCCCGCGCGCCTTTTGTGGCCGCCGTAGGCTAACCTCTTTTTATAAAGAATTTTAGTACCACATTGATTGTGGAGACTCATATGTACTGGTTTAAAAAGTCTGATAATATTTTAACGTTCAGTTATTATTGCTTTATATTACATGTATACGGATCCAAATGGTGGAGGTGTTGGTCTGCTTGTTGAACTTTACCAACAAGCAAAGCAACATGTACATTATTCCTTCTAGGTAAGTATACCGTCCTATGATGCAATATTTTTTTTATTATTTTTGTATAGTTGCAAAATTGTGGGATAAAATATGGAATAGGTGGATGCGTTGAGACGACCTGAGTATTAAATTTTCAGTTCGGGTTTTAGTGACGATGCTCTGCCGGCACCCGTAGTCCGTCTCTCTTCGCTGCCAACCGTACGCGGTTCCTCCTGCTTCCAAACGCTGCGGGTATCTCTTCATATGATTAGAGCATTATATTTGTAGAAAAAATATATTTTGCCCGGAGATTGCAAAGTCATGTCATATAGAATATACATAACATTTCACTATTCTGGAGCTGCGGGTTGCTCTTAATATGATTAGAGCATTGTATTTGTAAATATAAAAAAATTGTGCCTGAAGAGTGCAATGTCATGTCATATAGAATAGATGTTAGATTTCACTTTTCTGGAGCTGCGGGTTGCTATTCATATGATTAGAGCATTGTATTTGTAAAAAAATAGAAAATAAAAAAATAAAAAATCCTGTAATGTGGACGGATTTACCTAAGAAGATTAATGTAAATTATTGTTGTGACACTCCATGATTATGAAGTGCCAGAGCATCATTTACATTATCCTACTTAGGAAAGACCGTCACATTAAAAGAATTAACATTGTACGCAGAGGACAATATTTAAATAGGTGAACATGCGTGTCAAGAAGCAATGTGGGACTAAACGATTAGCAGGTTGGGTGGTGGCCGCCATGGCTTATGCTTCATGGGCCCTTACTTGTGCGCCGCAAACGGCGCCCAAGTGGCCGCCATGGGTCACCTAGCTGGCCAGGTCGTTTACACCGCGCGCACCGGCGGTGAAAAATAAAATATTAAGTCGTTGCACTCTTTGTGTTTTTTTCATGTAGAAATTCATAGAAAATGAATGTTTTGTCAAAACGCACTCAACTTTTGCATACGCGTGTGAGTGACCACCGGCCCCCACGCCAAATCTCAACAGGATCGTAGTACGAATGCACGTTTCGTCACGTCAGAAGACCGTTTTTCCGTATTTTCACGGAGAAAAACATAGTAAATGCGGCGAGTGTCGAAACGCACCGAAATTGTGCATGCGTGCTTGTGTGGCACACTGTATCATGTGAGAAAAAGATGGTGTCGTTTCATGACTTTGCGAAAGAGAACACCTCGCGGGTGCCCCTTCCCCCCTAACCGATACCTCAGGTTTGCACTACAAGTAAATGTGGACATGGACGAAACACACCCAACTTTTGCATGCGCGTGTGAGTGACCCCTACCGGCCCTCACGCCAAATTTTAGTGGAATCGGAGTATGAATGCACGTTGCGTCACGTCGGGAGACCGTTTTTCCGTATTTTCACGGAGAAAATCATAGTAAATGCATCGAGTGTCGAAACGCGCTGAAATTTTGCATGCGTGTTTGTGTGGCACACTGTATCATGTGAAAAAAGATGGTTTCGTTTCATGACTTTGCGAAAGAGAACACCTCACGGGTGCCCCTTTCCCCCTAACCGATACCTCGGGTTTGCACTGCAAGTACATGTGGACATGGACGTATCGCACCCAACTTCTGCATGCGCGTGTGAGTGACCCCCACCGGCTCCCACGCCAAATTTCAATGGAATCGGAGTACGAACGCATGTTGCGTCACGTCGGGAGACCTTTTTTCGTATTTTAACAGAGAAAATCATAGTAAATGCATCAAGTATTGAAACGCACCGAAATTTTGCATGTGTGTTTGTGTGGCACACTGTAGCATGTCAAAAAAAGATGGTGTCATTTCATGACTTTGTGAAAAAGGACACCTCGCGGGTGCTCCTTCCCCCCTAACTGATACCTCAGGTTTGCACTGCAAGTACATGTGGATAGGGACGTACCGCACCCAACTTTTGCATGCGCGTGTGAGTGACCCCCACTGGCCCCCACGCCAAATTTCAACGGAATCGGAGTACGAACGCACGTTGCATCACGTAGGGAGACCATTTTCTGTATTTTCACGGAGAAAATCATAGTAAATGCATCGAGTGTCGAAACGCATCGAAATTGTGCATGCGTGTTTGTGTGGCACACTATAGCATGTCAATAAAAGATGTTGTCGTTTCATGACTTTGCGAAACAGAACAACTCGCGGGTGCACCTTCACCCCTAACCGATACCTCAGGTTTGCACAGCAAGTACATGCGGACATGGACATACCGCACCCATCTTTTGCATGCCCCTGTGAGTGACCCCCACCGGCCCCCACGCAAAATTTCAATGGAATCGGAGTACGAACGGACGTTGCGTCACGTCGGGAGACCGTGTTTCCGTATTTTCACGAAGAAAATCGTAGTAAATGCATTGAGTATCGAAACGCACCGAAATTGTGCATGCGTATTTGTGTGGCACACTGTAGCATGTGAAAAAAAAAGATGGTGTCTGATAACCCACAAGTGTAGGGGATCGCAACAGCTTTTGAGGGTAAAGTATTCAACCCAAATTTATTGATTCGACACAAGGGGAGCCAAAGAATATTCTTGAGTATTAGCAGTTGAGTTGTCAATTCAACCACACCTGGATAACTTAGTATCTGCAGCAAGGTATTTAGTAGCAAAGTAGTATGATAATAAAGGTAACGGTGGCAAAAGTAAAGATAATAGTTTTTGGGTTTTTGTAGTAGTTGTAACAGTAGCAATGGAAAAGTAAATAAGCGAAGAACAATATGTGAAAAGCTCGTAGGCAATGGATCAGTGATGAATAATTATGCCGGATGCGATTCCTCGTCTAATAGCTGTTGGAAATATGCCATAGAGGCAATAATAAAATGGTTATTATTATATTTCCTTGTTCATGATAATTGTCTATTGTTCATGCTATAATTGTATTAACTGGAAACGTAATACATGTGTGAATACATATACCACAACATGTCCCTAGTGAGCCTCTAGTTGACTAGCTCGTTGATCAATAGATGGTTATGGTTTCCTGACCATGGACATTGGATGTCATTGATAACGGGATCACATCATTAGGAGAATGATGTGATGGACAAGACCCAATCCTAAGCATAGCACAAGATCATGTAGTTCGTTTGCTAAAAGCTTTTCTAATGTCAAGTATCATTTCCTTAGACCATGAGATTGTGCAACTCCTGGATACCGAGGAATGCTTTGGGTGTGCCAAACATCACAACATAACTGGGTGGCTATAAAGGTGCACTACGGGTATCTCCGAAAGTGTCTGTTAGGTTGGCACAAATCGAGACTGGGATTTGTCACTCCGTGTGACGGAGAGGTATCTCTGGGCCCACTCGGTAATGCATCATCATAATGAGCTCAATGTGACTAAGTAGTTAGTCACGGGATCATGCATCACGTAACGAGTAAAGTAACTTGCCGGTAATGAGATTGAACGAGGTATTGGGATACCGACGATCGAATCTCGGGCAAGTAACGTACCGATTGACAAAGGGAATTGTATACGGGATTGCTTGAATCCCCGACATTGTGGTTCATCCGATGAGATCATCGTGGAACATGTGGGAGCCAACATGGGTATCCAGATCCCGTTGTTGGTTATTGATCGGAGAGATGTCTTGGTCATGTCTACATATCTCCCGAACCCGTAGGGTCTACACACTTAAGGTTCGATGACGCTAGGGTTATAGGGAAGTTTTGTATGTGGTTACTGAATGTTGTTTGGAGTCCCGGATGAGATCCCGGACGTCACGAGGAGTTCCAGAATGGTCCGGAGGTAAAGAATAATATATAGGAAGTGAGGTTTTGGTCACCGGAAGTAATACAGGTGTCACCGGTAATGTATCGGGACCACCGGAAGGGTTCTGGGGTCCACCGGGAGGGGCCACAAGCCCCGGAGGCTTGCATGGGCCAAGAGGGGAAGGGACCATCCCCTGAGTGGGCCGGTGCACCTCCCACCAAGGCTCAAGGGGCAGCAAAGAGGATAGAGGGGAAACCCTAGGCGCAGTGGGCCTAAGGCCCACCTTAGGGCGCGCCCCCCCTCTCTCCTCCTCTTGGCCGCCTCCCTCCATCCCATCTAGGGCTGTCGCCCCCCTAGGGGTGGGAACCCTAGAGGGGGCGCACCCTCCTCCCCTCCTCCTATATATAGTGGGTGTTTTGGGGCTGCCAAGAACATGAGTCTCCCTCTCTCTTGGCGCAGCCCTACCCCTCTCCCTCCTCGTCTCTCGCAGTGCTTAGCGAAGCCCTACTAGAGTTCCACGCTCCTCCATCACCACCATGCCGTTGTGCTGCTGCTGGATGGAGTCTTCCCCAACCTCTCCCTCTCTCCTTGCTGGATCAAGGCACGGGAGACGTCACCGGGCTGCACGTGTGTTGAACGCGGAGGCACCGTTGTTCGGTGCTTAGATCGGATTCAGCCGTGATCTGAATCGCTTCGTGTACGACTCCATCGACCGCGTTCTTGCAATGTTTCCGCATCGCGATCTTCAAGGGTATGAAGATGCACTCCCCTCTCTCTCGTTGCTAGTTACTCCATAGATTGATCTTGGTGATCCGTACAAAATTTTGAATTTCTGCTGCGTTCCCCAACAGTGGCATCACGAGCTAGATCTATGCATAGTTTCTATGCACGAGTAGAACACAAGTTGTTGTGGGCGTCGATTTTGCCAATTTACTTGCCACTACTAGTCTTATCTTGATTCGGTGGCATCATGGGATGAAGCGGCCCGGACCGACCTTACACGTACGCTTACGTGAGACAGGTTCCACCGACTGACATGCACTAGTTGCATAAGGTGGCTAGCGGGTGTCTGTCTCTCCCACTTTACTCGGATCGGATTCGATGAAAAGGGTCCTTATGAAGGGAAAATAGCAATTGGCATATCACGTTGTGGTTTTGACGTAGGCAAGAAACGTTCTTGCTAGAAACCTATAGCAGCCATGTAAAAAACTTGCAGCAACAATTAGAGGACGTCTAACTTGTTCTTGCAGAATATGCCATGTGATGTGATATGGCCAAAGGATGTGATGAATGAAATATATGTGATGCATGAGATTGATCATGTTCTTGTAATAGGAATCACGACTTGCGTGTCGATGAGTATGACAACCGGCAGGACCCATAGGAGTTGTCTTAATTTATTGTATGACATGCGTGTCATTGAATAACGCCATGTAATTACTTTACTTTATTGCTAAACCGTTAGCCATAGTAGTAGAAGTAATAGTTGGCGAGACAGCTTCATGAAGACACGATGATGGAGATCATGATGATGGAGATCATGGTGTCATGCCGGTGACGATGATGATCATGGCGCCCCGAAGATGGAGATCAAAAGGAGGAAAGTGATATTGGACATATCATGTCACTATTTGATTGCATGTGATGTTTATCATGTTTTTACATCTTATTTGCTTAGAACGGTGGTAGCATAAATAAGATGATCCCTCGCTAAAATTTCAAGAAAGTGTTCCCCCTAATTGTGCACCGTTGTGAAGGTTTGTTGTTTCGAAGCACCACGTGATGATCGGGTGTGATAGATTCTAACGTTCGAATACAATGGGTGTAGGCCATATTTACACAAGCAAAACACTTAGGTTGACTTGACGAGCCTAGCATGTACAGACATGGCCTCGGAACACAAGAGACCGAAAGGTCGAACATGAGTCGTATAGCAGATACGATCAACATGAAGATGTTCACCGATGATGACTAGTCCGTCTCATGTGATGATCGGGCACGGCTTAGTTGACTCGGATCATGTATCACTTAGATGACTAAAGGGATGTCTATCTAAGTGGGAGTTGATTAAATAATCAGATGAACTTAATTATCATGAACATAGTCAAAAGGTCTTTGCAAATTATGTCGTAGCTTGTGCTTTAGTTCTACTATTTTAGATATGATCCTAGAGAAAATTTAGTTGAAAGTTGACAATAGCAATTATGTGGACTAGGTCCATAAACTGAGGATTGTCCTCGTTGCTACGCAGAAGGCTTATGTCCTTAATGCACCGCTCGGTGTGCTGAACCTCGAACATCGTCTGTAGATGTTGCGAACATCTGAAATACACGTTTTGATGACTACGTGATAGTTCAGTAATGTTAAACGGTTTAGAATTGAGGCGCCAAAGATGATTTTGAAACGTCGCGGAACATATGAGATGTTCAAAGGGCTGAAATTGGGATTTCGGGCTCGTGCCCACGTCAAGAGGTATGAGACCTCTGACGAGTTTCTTAAGCCTGCAAACTAAGGGAGAAAAGCTCAATCATTGAGCATGTGCTCAGATTGTCCGAGTACTACAATCACTTGAATCGAGTGGGAGTTAATCTTCCAGATGAGATAGTGATGGTTCTCCATAGTCACTGCCACCAAGCTATTAGAGCTTCGTGATGAACTATAATATATCAGGGATAGACATGATGATCCTTGAGCAATTCGTGATGTTTGACACCGCAAAAGTAGAAATCAAATAGGAGCATCAATTGTTGATGGTTGGTAAAACCACTAGTTTCAAGAAGGGCAAGGACAAGAAGGGATACTTCATGAAACGGCAAATCAGTTGCTACTCTAGTGAAGAAACTCAAGGTTGAACCCAAACCCGAGACTAAGTGGTTCTGAAATAAGGGGAACAGTCACTGAAGCGGAACTACCCTAGATACTTGGTAGATGAGAAGGCTGGCAAGGTCGACAGAAGTATATTGGATATACATTATATTAATGTGTACTTTACTAGTACTCCTAGTAGCACCAGGGTAATAAATACTCGTTCGGTTGCTAAGTGTTAGTAACTCGAAATAAAAAGCTACGGAATAAACAGAGACTAGCTGAAGGTGAGATGACGATATGTGTTGGAAGTGTTTCCAAGGTTGATGTGATCAAGCATCGCATACTCCCTCTACCATCGAGATTGGTGTTAAACCTAAATAATTGTTATTTGGTGTTTGCGTTGAGCATAGACATGATTGGATTATGTTTATCGCAATATGGTTGTTCATTTAAGGAGAATAATGGTTACTCTATTTCTTTGAATAATACCTTCAATGGTCTTGCACTTAAAATGAGTTTATTGAATCTCGATCATGGTGATACACATGTTCATACCAAAAGTAATGATAGTACCACCTACTCGTGGCACTGCCATTTGAGTCATATTGGTATAAAATGCATGAAGAAGCTCCATGTTGATGGATCGTTTGGACTCACTTGATTTTGAATCACTTGAGACATGCGAATCATACCACATGGGCAAGATGACTGAAAGGCCTCATTTTCAGTGAGATGGAACAAGGGAGCAAATTGTTGGAAGTAATACATTTGATGTGTGCAATCCAATGAGTGCTGAGGCACGTAGTGAATATCGTTATGTTCTTACTTCACAGATGATTTGGGTAGATGCTAAGTATTTTTACTTCATGAAACACAAGTCTGAATTATTGAAAGGATCAAGTAATTCCAGAGTGAAGTTGAAGATTGTCGTGACAAGAGGATAAAATGTCTATGATATGATCATAGAGATGAATGTCTGAGTTACGAGTTTGGTACACAATTAAGACCTTGTGGAAATTGTTTCACAACTAATACTGCCTGGAACACCATAGTGTGATGGTGTGTCCGAACATCAATAACTGCACCCTATTGGATATGGTACATACCATGATGTCTCTTATTGAATTACCACTATCATTTATGGGTTAGGCATTAGAGACAACCGCATTCACTTTAATAGGGCACCACGTAATTCCGTTGAGATGACACCATATGAACTATGGTTTAGAGAAACCTAAGCTGTCTTTTCTTAAAAGTTTGGGGCTGCGACGCTTATGTGGAAAAGTTTTAGCCTGATAAGCTCAAACCCAAAGCGGATAAATGCATCCTCATAGGACACCCAAGACAATTGGGTATACCTCCTAATTCAGATCCGGAAGCAAAAGTTATTGTTTCTAGAAACAGGTCCTTTCTCGAGGAAATGTTTCTCTCGAAAGAATTGAGTGGGAGGATGGTGGAGACTTGATGAGGTTATTGAACCGACACTTCAACTAGTATGTAGCAGGGCACAGGAAGTTGTTCCTGTGGCGCCTACACCAATTGAAGTGGAAGCTGATGATAGTGATCATGAAACTTCGGATCAAGTCACTACCAAACCTTGTCGGTCGACAAGAATGCGTACTATTTCATAGTGGTACTTTATCCTGTCTTGGAGGTCATGTTGCTAGACAACAATGAACCTACGAGCTATGGAGAAGCGATGGTAGGCCCGGATTCCGACAAATGGCTCGAGGCCGTAAAATCCGAGAGAGGATCCATGTATGAAAACAAAGTGTAGACTTTGGACGAACTACTTGATGGTTGTAAGGCTGTTGGGTACAGATGGATTCTAAAAGGGAAGATAGACAATGATGGTATGTGTCACCATTAAGAAAGCTCGACTTGTCGCTAAGATGTTTTCCGACAAGTTCAAGGAGTTGACTACGGTGAGACTTTCTCACTCGTAGCGATGCTAAGAGTCTATTGGAATTGTATTAGCAGTTACTGCATTATTTATGAAATCTTGCAGATAGGATGTCAAAACATTGTTTCCTCGATAATTTTCTTGAGGAAAGGTTGCATGTGATACAACCAGAAGGTGTTTGTGAATCCTAAAAGATGCTAACAAGTATGCAAAGCTCCAGCAATCCTTCTAAGGACTGGAGTAAGCATATCGGAGTTGGAATATACACTTTGATGAGATGATCAAAGATTTTGGGTTTATACAAAGTTTATGAGAAACTTGTATTTCCAAAGAAGTGAGTGGGAGCACTATAGAATTTCTGATGAGTATATGTTGTAAACATATTGTTGATCAGAAATGATGTAGAATTTCTGGAAAGCATATAGGGTTATTTGAAAAGTGTTTTTCAAGGGAAAACCTGGATTAAGCTACTTGAACATTGAGCATCAAGATCTATAAGGATAGATCAAAATCGCTTGATAGTACTTTCAAATAAGTATGCACCATGACAAGATTTTGAAGGAGTTCAAAATAGATCGGCAGAGAAGGAGTTCTTGGTTGTGTTATAAGGTGTGAGTATTGAGTAAGACTCAAGACCTGACCGCGGCAGAAGAGAGAGAAAGGATGAAGGTCGTCCCCTATGCTATAGACGTAGGCTCCATAGTATGCTATGTTGTGTACCGCACCTAAAGTGTGCCTTGCCATGAGTCAGTCAAGGGGTACAAGTGTGATCCAGGAATGGATCACGGGACAACGGTCAAGGTTATCCTTAGTAACTAGTGGACTAAGGAATTTTCTCGATTATGGAGGTGGTAAAGGAGTTCATCATAAAGGGTTACGCCGATGCAAACTTTGACACTAATTTTGATGACTCTGAGTAGTAGATCTAATTCGTATAGTAGAGCAGTTATTTGGAACAGTT
This sequence comes from Triticum timopheevii, assembly GCA_963921465.1. NCBI lineage: Eukaryota > Viridiplantae > Streptophyta > Magnoliopsida > Poales > Poaceae > Triticum > Triticum timopheevii. The sequence goes on from OY997270.1 coordinate 522,328,542, forward strand.
CCAAATAGTGCGTGGTAGCTGCATCTAGGAGATGACATAGAGATTTGTAGAGCACACATGGATCTGAAAGATTCAGACCCATTGACTAATAACCTCTCTCACAAGCGAGATATGATCAAACCCAATGGGTGTTGGATTCATTGCAATCACATAGTGATGTGAACTACATTATTGACTCTAGTGCAAGTGGGAGACTTTTGGAAATATGCCCTAGAGGCAATAATAAAATGGTTATTATTATATTTCCTTGTTCATGATAATTGTCTATTGTTCATGCTATAATTGTATTAACTGGAAACGTAATACATGTGTGAATACATATACCACAACATGTCCCTAGTGAGCCTCTAGTTTACTAGCTCGTTGATCAATAGATGGTTATGGTTACCTGACCATGGACATTGGATGTCATTGATAACGGGATCACATCATTAGGAGAATGATTTGATGGACAATACCCAATCCTAAGCATAGCACAAGATCGTGTAGTTCGTTTGCTAAAAGCTTTTGTAATGTCAAGTATCATTTCCTTAGACCATGAGATTGTGCAACTCCTGGATACCGTAGGAATGCTTTGGGTGTGCCAAACGTCACAACGTAACTTGGTGGCTATAAAGGTGCACTACGGGTATCTCCGAAAGTGTCTGTTGGGTTGGCACGAATCGAGACTGGGATTTGTCTCTCCGTGTGACGGAGAGGTATCTCTGGGCCCACTCAGTAATGCATCATCATAATGAGCTCAATGTGACTAAGTTGTTAGTCACGGGATCATGCATCACGTAACGAGTAAAGTGACATGCCGGTAAGCAGATTGAACGAGGTATTGGGATACTGACGATCGAATCTCGGGCAAGTAACGTACCTATTGACAAAGGGAATTGTATACAGGATTGCTTGAATCCCCGACATCGTGGTTCATCCGATGAGATCATCGTGGAACATGTGGGAGCCAACATGGGTATCCAGATCCCGCTGTTGGTTATTGACCGGAGAGATGTCTCGGTCATGTCTGCATATCTTTCGAACCCGTAGGGTCTACACACTTAAGGTTCGATGACGCTAGGGTTATAGGGAAGTTTTGTATGTGGTTACCAAATGTTGTTCGGAGTCCCGGATGAGATCTCGGACGTCATGAGGAGTTCCGGAATGGTCCGGAGGTAAAGAATAATATATAGGAAGTGAGGTTTTGGTCACCGGAAGTATTACGGGTGTCACCGGTAATGTACTGGGACCACCGGAAGGGTTCCGGTGTCCATTGGGAGGGGCCACAAGCCCCGGAGGCTTGCATGGACCAAGAGTGGGAAGGGACCAGCCCCTGAGTGGGCTGGTGCGCCTCCTACCAAGGCTCAAGGGGCAGCAAAGAGGAGAGAGGGGAAACCCTAGGCACAGATGGGCCTAAGGCCCACTCTAGGGCGCGCCCCCCCTCTCCCCCTCTTGGCCACCTCCCTCCATCCCATCTAGGGCTGCCGCCCCCCTAGGGGTGGGAAACCTAGAGGGGGCGCGCCCTCCTCCCCTCCTCCTATATATAGTGGGGGTTTGGGGCTACCAAGAACACGAGTCTCCCTCTCTCTTGGCGCAGCCCTACCCCTCTCCCTCCTCGTCTCTCGCAGTGCTTGGTGAAGCCTGCTGGAGTGCCACGCTCCTCCATCACCACCATGCCATTGTGCTGCTGCTGGACGGAGTCTTCCCCAACCTCTCCCTCTCTCCTTGCTGGATCAAGGCATGGGAGACGTCACCGGGCTGCACGTGTGTTGAACACGGAGGCACCATTGTTCGGTACTTAGATCAGATTCGGCCGCAATCTGAATCGATTCGTGTACGACTCCAACGACCGTGTTCTTGCAATGCTTCCGCATCGCGATCTTCAAGGGTATGAAGATGCACTCCCCTCTCTCTCGTTGCTTGTTACTCCATAGATTGATCTTGGTGATGCGTAGAAAATTTTGAATTTCTGCTACATTCCCCAACAATAGCTATAACATAGGGTGACACAGAACTAGCTCTAGTTCATCAATGTAATGTAGGCATGTATTCCGTAAATAGTCATATGTGCGTATGGAAAAGAACTTGCATGACATCTTTTGTCCTACCCTCCCGTGGCAGCGGGGTCCTAGCGGAAACTAAGGGATATTAAGGCCTCCTTTTAATAGAGAACCGGAACAAAGCATTAGCACATAGTGAATACATGAACTCCTCAAACTACGGTCATCACCGAGAAGTATCCCGATTATTGTCACTTCGGGGTTGTCGTATCATAACACATAATAGGTGACTATAGACTTGCAAGATAGGATCAAGGACACACATATATTCATGAAAACATAATAGGTTCAGATCTTAAATCATGGCACTCGGGCCCTAGTGACAAGCATTAAGCATAGCAAAGTCATAGCAACATCAATCTCAGAACATAGTGGATACTAGGGATCAAACCCTAACAAAACTAACTTGATTACATGGTAAATCTCATCCAACCCATCACCGTCCAGCAAGCCTACGATGGAATTACTCACGCACGGCGGTGAGCATCACGAAATTGGTGATGGAGGATGGTTGATGACGACGACGGCGACGAATCCCCCTCTCCGGAGCCTCGAACGGACTCTAGATCAGCCCTCCCAAGAGAGATTAGGGCTTGGCGGCGGCTCCGTGCCGTAAAACGTGATGAAACTTTCTCTCTGATTTTTTTCTCCCCGAGCGTGAATATATGGAGTTGGAGTTGAGGTCGGTGGAGGTCCAGGGGGGCCACGAGATGGGGGGCACGCCCAGGGGGAGGGGGCGCGCCCCCTGTCTCGTGGACAGGGTGTGGGCCCCCTTGTCTTGATTCTTTCGCCAATATTTTTTATATTTTCCAAAAAGTGCATCCGTGGATTTTCAGGACATTCCGAGAACTTTTCTTTTCTACACATAAAACAACATCATGGCAGTTCTGCTGAAAACAGCGTCAGTCTGGGTTAGTTTCATTCAAATCATGCAAGTTAGAGTCCAAAACAAGGGCAAAAGTGTTTGGAAAAGTAGATACATTGGAGACGTATCAACTCCCCCAAGCTTAAACCTTTGCTTGTCCTCAAGCAATTCAGTTGATAAACTGAAAGTGATAAAGAAAAACTTTCACAAATCTGTTTGCTCTTCTTGTTGTAAACATGAAAAGCCAGCATTCAAGTTTCAGCAAATATTATGAACTAACCATACTCACAATAACACTTAGGTCTCACAATTACTCATATCAATAGCATAATCCGCTAGCGAGCCATAATAATAAAACTCGGATGACAACACTTTCTCAAAACAATCATAACATGATATAACAAAATGGTATCTCGCTAGCCCTTTCTGAGACTGCAAAACATAAATGCAGAGCACCTTTAAAGATCAAGGACTGACTAAACATTGTAATTCATGGTAAAAGAGATCCAGTCAAGTCATACCCAATATAAACAAATAGTAATGAATGCAAATGACAGTGTGCTCTCCAGCGGGTGCTTTTTAATAAGAAGGGTGATGACTCAACATAAAAGTAAATAGATAGGCCCTTCACAGAGGGAAGCAGGGATTTGTAGAGGTGCCAGAGCTTGATTTTAAAATAGAGATTGAATAACATTTTGAGCGGCATACTTTTGCTATCAACGCAACAACAATGAGATGGTTGTACCTTCCATACTACATGCATTATAGGCAGTTCCCAAACAGAATGGTAAAGGTTTATACTCCCCCAACCACCAACAAGCATCAATCCATGGCTTGCTCGAAACAACGAGTGCCTCCAACTAACAACAGCCCTAGGGGAGTTTTGTTTAATTATTTTGATTTTCTTTGATCTTTTTGGATCATGGGACTAGGCATCCCGGTTACCGGCCCTTTCTCGTGAATGAGGAGCGGAGTCCACTTCTCTTGAGAATAACCCACCTAGCATGGAAGATATAGGCAGCCCTAGTTGAAACATGAGCTGCTCGAGCATACAAAACAGAATTTCATTTGAAGGTTTGGAGTTTGGCACATACAAATTTACTTGGAACGGCAGGTAGATACCGCATATAGGTAGGTATGGTGGACTCATATGGAACAACTTTGGGGTTTAAGGAGTTTGGATGCACAAGAAGTATTCCCGCTTAGTACAGGTGAAGGCTAGCAAAAGACTGGGAAGCGACCAACTGAGAGAGCGACAACAGTCATGAACATGCATTAAAATTAATTTACACTGAGTACAAGCATGAGTAGGATATAATCTACCATGAACATAAATATCATGAAGGCTATGTTGATTTGTTTCAAGTACATGCGTGAACATGTGCCAAGTCGAGTGACTCAATTCATTCAAAGGAGTATACCATCCCATCATATCACATCATAATCATTCTAATAGCATGTTGGCACGCAAGGTAAACCATTATAACTCATAGCTAATCAAGCATGGCACAAGCAACTATAATCTCTAAATGTCATTGCAAATATGTTTACCTCATAATAAGCTGACTCAGAAACGATGAACTCATCATATTTACAAAAACAAGAGAGGTCGACTTCATACCAGCTTTTCTCATCCCAATAAGTCCATCATATATCGTCATTATTGCCTTTCACTTGCATGACCGAACGATGTGTATAATAATAAGAGTGCACGTGCATTGGACCAAGATGGAATCTGCAAGCATTCAACTCAAGAGAGAAGACAAGTAATATGGGCTCTAAGTTAAATAAACAATCATGCATATGAGAGCCACTAAACATTTTTAATATGGTCTTCTAGACCCCCAAAGGAAAGAAAATAAAATAAAACTATCTACACGGGAAAGCTCCCAACAAGTAAGAAGAAGAACTAGAAATCTTTTTGGGTTTTCATTTTAAATGCTACTACAAGCATGGAAATTAAACTAACTAATTTTTTTGGTTTTTCTTAAGGTTTATCAGAACAAACAAGAAGAAGGCTAGAAAAACAAATTTAAACTAGCATGGATAATACAGTGAAAGAGTATGAGCACCGACGAGTAGTGTGTGAACATGAATGTAAAGTCGATGAGAAATACGTACTCCCCCAAGCTTAGGCTTTTGGCCTAAGTTGGTCTAGCACCAAGGACCGCCTGGCTGATATCCGTAAGTGAAACTGGGGTCGTACTGTGATGCAGCGGCAACCGCCTCCTGAGCTGCGGCGTGTTTGCGAGATGCCTCCGCTCTCCCCTCGTGTTCAGCTGCTTCCTCCTTGGTGACAACATATCTTCCTTTTTCCTGATAATCAAAAAGGTGGGGAGCAGGAAGAGTAACATGGACGACGTTGTGTCTGTCATAGATTAGTCGATATTGGAGGAATTGTTCATTCCTCCTTAGAAATTGATGATTGACCATAGCTTCATAATCCAAATAAACAGGAGGTATCAACATATCTCCCTCTCATGGGGCTATACCAAGATAATTAGCCACACGGGTTGCATAAATTCCTCCAAATAAATCTCCCTTTCTACTATTATTCTGCAACCTACGTGCAACTATTGCCCCCAAGTTATAACCTTTATAACCTGACACAGCACTCTTGAGGACACAAAGATCAGGGACACACATGTGACATGCTTCGTCTTTACCCTTAATGCATCTACCAATAAAGAGAGTAAAATAATGTATAGCAGGAAAATGAATGCTCCCTATGGTAGCTTGTGCAATATCCCTGGATTCTCCCATAGTAATACTAGCAAGGAAATCTCTAAATGCAGATTTGTGAGGATCATTAATATTACCCCACTGCGGGAGTTTGCAAGCAGTTGTGAAATCCTTTGAGTCCATGGTATAAGATGTATCATAAATATCAAATATGACACTAGGAGAATTACACGCACAGTTATATTTAAACCTCCGCACAAAAGAATCAGTCAATTGATAGTACTGAGGACACTTATCTTGTAAGAAGTCCTCCAGCTCAGCATTACACACAAATGCATCAAATTCCTCCTTAAAGCCTGCTTCGACCGTAAAATTATCGGATGGCCACTCACAAGATCGTACATCCGCGTCCCTCGGCAATTCAACATCTTGCTCACGTATGGCAATCCTGGGCCCTTTCTTCACCAAGGAATCACCTTGGTACATTCTTCTAAGCATAATTCTTTTTCTGAAATAATTCTGAAATTTTAGTAACTTCAAAATAAAAGTGAATAAAACTAAACAGGATTGGTAGCAACTACTCCTACAAGTGCCTAGAGCCTATATCATGCATTAGAATTGCTTGGGACCTCATAAATTTAACATGCAAGCTCAAGAACATGGTCACCTATGCAGCAAAAATTGGCAATGAACAAAGCACTAGAACAAAAACTAATTGGACCAATGGAGGAGTCACATACCAAGCAACAATCTCCCAAAGCAGTTTTGTGAATGGAGCTTTGAGCAAGGAGATCGAAAATCGCAGCAAAATGAGCTAGAACTCGGGCTTGAGCTGGATGGGGATTTTTTTGGGTAGAAGATGAAGTGTGTGGTTGCTGGGATAAGTGGAGGGGGCCCACCAGGGGCCCACGAGACAGGGGGGCGCGCCCAGGTGGGGTGGGCGTGCCCTCCACTCTCGTGGCCTGGTGCTTGCCCCTCCTGTAGTGTTTTCAGTGCCTAAAATCCTCAAATATTCCATAAAAAATCATACTAAATTTGCAGGGCATTTGGAGCACTTTTATTTTTGGGATATTTTTTTAATGCACGGATAATTCAGAAAACAGATAGATAATACTATTTTTGCTTTATTTATTCTAAATAATAGAAAGTAAAAAGGGAGTACATAAGGTTGTGCCTTCTAGTTTCATCCATCTCATGATCATCAAAATGAATCCACTAACAAGGTTGATCAAGTCTGTTAACAAACTCATTCCGAATAACACGGAACCAGAGAAATTTCGAATAACACTAAGTTACCTCAACGGGGATATGAAAATCCCCAACGATAAGAATATCATACTTTTTCTTGACAGTAGGGAGAGGAAATTCAAAACCTCCAATAATAATAGTTGGAACTTTTCCAATAGAATTGATGCTATGAACTTGAGATTGTTTCCTCGGAAAGTGTACCGTATGCTCATTACCATTAACATGAGAAGTGACATTGCCTTTGTTGCAATCAATAACAGCCCATGCAGTATTCAAAAAAGGTCTACCAAGGATAATCGACATACTATCGTCCTCGGGAATATCAACAATAACAAAGTCCGTTAAGATAGTGACATTTGCAACCACAACAGGCACATCCTCACAAATACCGACAGGTATAGCAGTTGATTTATCAACCATTTGCAAAGATATTTCAGTAGGTGTCAACTTATTCAATTCAAGTCTACGATATAAAGAGAGAGGCATAACACTAACACCGGCTCCAAGATCACATAAAGCAGTTCTAACATAACTTCTTTTAATGGAGCATGGTATAGTTGGTACCCCGGGATCTCCAAGATTATTTGGTATTCCACCCTTAAAGGTGTAATTAGCAAGCATGGTGGAAATTTCAGCTTCCGGTATCTTTCTTTTATTTGTAATGATATCCTTCATATACTTAGCATAAGGGTTTACCTTGAGCATATCAGTTAAGCGCATACGTAAGAAAATAGGTCTAGTCATTTCAGAAAAGTGCTCAAAATCCTCATCATCCTTTGTTTTGGATGGTTTAGGAGGAAAGGGCATGGGTTTCTGAACCCATGGTTCTCTTTCTCTACCGTGCTTCCTAGCAACAAAATCTCTCTTATCATAACGTTGATTCTTTGATTGTGGATTATCAAGATCAACAGCAGGTTCAATCTCTACTTCATTGTTTTTGCTAGGTTGAGCATCAACATGAACAGTATCATTAACATTATCACTAGGTTCATGTTCATCACCTGATTGTGTTTCAGCATCAAAAATAGAAATATTATTGGGATTCTCCGGTGTGTCTACAGTAGGTTCACTAGAAGCATGCAAAGTCCTATCATTTTTCTTTTTCTTCTTTTTAAAAGAACTAGGTGCCTCTAAATTATTTCTCTGAGAATCTTGCTTGATTCTCTTAGGGTGGCCTTCAGGATACAAAGGTTCCTGAGTCATTCTACCAGTTCTAGTAGCCACTCTAACAGCAAAGTCATTTTTATTATTTAATTCATCAAGCAAATCATTTTGAGCTTTGACTACTTGCTCAGCTTGAGTAGCAACCATAGAAGCATATTTGCTAATGAGTTTGAGTTCACCTTTAACTCTAGCCATATTATCGCTCACATGTCCTACCTTGAAAGCATTATTCTTTAACTCTCTACCAACATAAGCATTAAAACTTTCTTGTCTGGCCATAAAGTCATCAAATTCATCTAAGCATGGGCTATGAAATTTAGTAGAGGGGATTTCAACTTTATCATATCTATAGAGAGAATTTACCTTTACTACCTGTGTCGGGTTATCAAGACAATGTGGTTCTTCAACATGCGGTATATTAAGACCATGTATTTCTTCAATAGGAGGTAAATTCTTAACATCTTCAGCTTTAATACCTTTTCTTTCATTGATTTCTTTGCCTCTTGCATATCTTCAGGACTGAGAAATAAAACACCTCTCTTCTTCGGAGTGGGTTTAGGAATAGGCTCAGGAGTTGGCTCAATTGGTTCAGGAATTGCCTCAGGAATTGGCTCAGGAAGAGTCCAATTATTTTCATTAGTCAACATATTATTCAATAGTAATTCAGCTTCGTCGACTGTTCTTTCCCTGAAAACACAACCAGCACAACTATCCAAGTAGTCCTTGGAAACATCGGTTAGTCCATTATAAAATATATCAAGTATTTCATTTTTCTTGAGAGGATGATCAGGCAAAGCATGAAGTAACCGGAGAAGCCTCCCCCAAGCTTGTGGGAGACTCTCTTCTTTGATTTGCACACAATTATATATTTCTCGCAAGGCAGCTTGTTTCTTATGAGCAGGGAAATATTTAGCTGAGAAGTAATAAATCATATCCTAGGGACTACGCACACAACCAGGAGCAAGAGAATTATACCAAGTCTTAGCATCACCCTTTAATGAGAACGGAAATATCTGAAGGATATAAAAATAGCAAGATTTATCATCATGAGTAAACAGGGTGGCTATATCATTCAACTTGGTAAGATGTGCCACAATAGTTTCAGATTCAAGGCCATAAAAAGGATCAGATTCAACTAAACTAATAATTTCAGAATCAACAGAGAATTCATAATCCTTATCAGTAACACAGATAGGTGAAGTAGCAAAAGCAGGGTCAGGTTTCATTCTAGCATTAAGAGACAGCTGCTTCCATTTAGCTAATAATTTCTTAAGATCATATCTATCATTGCAAGCAAAGATAGCTCTAGCATCTTCTTCATTCATAACATAACCCTCAGGAACAACAGGCAATTCATAATCATTGGGAGAACTTTCATCATCACTATCATCAATAATAGCATCTTCAATAATTTCATTCCCCCTAACTCTAGCAAGTTGTTCATCAAGAAATTCACCTAATGGCAAAGTAGTATCACGCACAGAAGTAGTTTCATCATGCATAGCAGAAGTGGCATCATCAATAACATGCGACATATCAGAATTCATAGTAGTAGCAGGTTTAGGTGTCGCAAGCTTACTAATAACGGAAGGAGAATCTAGTGCAGAGCTAAATGGCAGTTCCTTACCTCCCATCGTAGTTGAGGGCAAAATCATAGTTCTGTCGTCTTTCAAGTTCTTCATAGTGATCAACTGATATAAATCCCAAGTGACTCAGAGAATAGAGCTATGCTCCCCGGCAACGGCGCCGGAAATTAGTCTTGATAACCCACAAGTGTAGGGAATCGCAACAGCTTTTGAGGGTAAAGTATTCAACCCAAATTTATTGATTGGACACAAGGGGAGCCAAAGAATATTCTTGAGTATTAGCAGTTGAGTTGTCAATTCAACCACACCTGGATAACTTAGTATCTGCGGCAAGGTATTTAGTAGCAAAGTAGCATGATAATAAAGGTAACGGTGGCAAAAGTAAAGATAATAGTTTTGGGGGTTTTGTATTAGTTGTAACAGTAGCAACGGAAAAGTAAATAAGCGAAGAACAATATGTGAAAATCTCATAGGCAATGGATCAGTGATGGATAATTATGTCGGATGCGATTTCTCATGTAATAGCTATAACATAGGGTTACACAGAACTAGCTCCAGTTCATCAATGTAATGTAGGCATGTATTCCGTAAATGTCATACGTGCTTATGGAAAAAAACTTGCATGACATCTTTTGTCCTACCCTCCCGTGGCAGCGGGGTCCTAGCGGAAACTAAGGGATATTAAGGCCTCCTTTTAATAGAGAACCGGAACAAAGAATTAGCACATAGTGAATACATGAACTCCTCAAACTACGGTCATCACCGAGAAGTATCGCGATTATTGTCACTTCGGGGTTGTCGGATCATAACACATAATAGGTGACTATAGACTTGCAAGATAGGATCAAGAACACACATATATTCATGAAAACATAATAGGTTCAGATCTGAAATCATGGCACTTGGGCCCTAGTGACAAGCATTAAGCATAGCAAAGTCATAGCAACATCAATCTCAGAACATAGTGGATACTAGGGGTCAAACCCTAACAAAACTAACTTGATCACATGGTAAATCTCATCCAACCCATCACCGTCGAGCAAGCCTATGATAGAATTACTCATGAACGGCGGTGAGTATCATGAAATTGGTGATGGAGGATGGTTGATGATGACAACAACGACAAATCCCCCTCTCCGGAGCCCCGAACGGACTCAAGATCAGCCCTCCCGAGAGAGATTAGGGCTTGGCGGCGGCTCCGTGTCATAAAACGCGATGAAACTTTCTCTTTGATTTTTTTCTCCCCGAACGTGAATATATGGAGTTGGAGTTGAGTTCGATGGAGGTTTAGGGGGCCCACGAGATAGGGGGGCGCCCAGGGGGAGGGGGCGCGCCCCCTGTCTCGTGGACAGGGTGTGGGCCCCCTGGTTTTGATTCTTTCTCCAATATTTTTTATATTTTCCAAAAAGTGCCTCCGTGGATTTTCAGGACATTCCGAGAATGTTTCTTTTCTACACATAAAACAACATCATGGCAGTTCTGCTGAAAACAACGTCGGTCCGGATTAGTTTCATTCAAATCATGCAAGTTAGAGTCCAAAACAAGGGCAAAAGTGTTTGGAAAAGTAGATACGTTGGAGACGTATCAGTGTTGTTTCATGACTTTACGAAAGAGAACACCTCGCGGGTGTCCCTTCCCCCCTAACTGACACCTCATGTTTGCACTGCAAGTACATGTGGACATGGAAGTACCGCACCCAACTTTTGCATGCGCGTGTGAGTGACCCCCACCGGCCCCCATGCCAAATTTCGACGGAATCAGAGTACGAATGCACGTGGTGTCACATCGGGAGACCGTTTTTCCGTATTTTCACAGAGAAAATCATAGTAAATGCATTGAGTGTCAAAACGCACCAAAATTTTGCATGCATGTTTGTGTGGCACACTGTAGCATGTGAAAAAAAGATGGTGTCGTTTCATGACTTTGCGCAAGAGAATACCTTGCTGGTGCCCCTTCCCCCCTAACCGATACCTCATGTTTGCACTGCAAGCACATGTAGACATGGACGTACCGCACCCAATTTCTGCATGCGCGTGTGAGGGACCCCCACCGGGCCCCATGCCAAATTTCAATGGAATCGGAGTTCGAATGCACGTTGCGTCACGTTGGGAGACCGTATTTCCATATTTTCATAGAGAACATCATAGTAAATGCATCGAGTATCGAAACGCACCGAAATTGTGCATGCGTGTTTGTGTGGCACACTGTAGCATGTGAAAAAAAGATGGTGTTGTTTCATGACTTTGCGAAAGGGAATACCTCGCGCGTGCCCCTTCCCCCCTAACCGACACCTCATGTTTGCACTGGAAGTACATGTGGACATGCACGTACCGCACCCAACTTTTCCATGCGCGTATGAGTGACCCCCACCGGCCCCCACGCCAAATTTCAACAGAATCAGAGTACGAACGCACGTTGCATCACGTCGGGAGACTGTTTTTTCGTATTTTCACGGAGAAAATCATAGTAAATGCATCGAGTGTCGAAACGCACCGAAATTTTGCATGCGTGTTTGTGTGGCACATTGTAGCATGAAAAAAAAAGATGGTGTCGTTTCATGACTTTGCGAAAGAGAACACCTTGCTGGTGCCCCTTCCCCCCTAACCGATACCTCAGGTTTGCACTGCAAGTACATGTGGACATGGACGTACCGTACCCAACTTTTGCATGCGCGTGTGAGTGACCCCCACCGACCCCCACCCCAAATTTCAACGGAATCAGAGTACGAACGCACATTGCGTCATGTCGGGAGACCGTTTTTCCGTATTTTCACGAAGAAAATCATAGTAAATGCATCGAGTATCGAAACGCACCAAAATTTTGCATGCGTGTTTGTGTGGCACATTGTAGCATGTAAAAAAAGATGGTGTCATTTCATGACTTTGCGAGACAACACCTCTCGGATGCCCCTTCCCCCCTAACTGATACCTCAGGTTTGCATTGCAAGTACATGTGGACATGGACGTACTGCACCCAACTTTTGCATGCGTGTGTGAGTGACCCCCATCGGCCCCCACGCCAAATTTCAAAGGAATCGGAGTAGGAACGCACATTGCGTCATGTCGGGAGACCGTTTTTCCATATTTTCACGGAGAAAATCATAGTAAACGCATCGAGTGTCGAAACGCATCGAAATTTTGCATGCGTGTTTCATGAAAATATCAAAAAGTGTCGAAACGCATGTGAAAAAAAGATGACGTCGTTTCATGAGAATATAAAAAAACATAAATATAAAAAATCCCGTAGTGTGGACGGATTTGCCTGAGAAGATTGATGGAAATTATTTTGTGGCACTCCATGATTTTGGAGTACCAGAGCATAATTTCCAATAGCATGCTCAGGTAAGACCGCCACGCTAAGGGACTCAATATTGTACGTAGAGGAAGGTATTTAAACAGGTAAATTAATGAGACCAAAAGCAATGTGGGACTAAATGATTATTAGGTTGGGGCGGTGGTCGCCGTGCGCTGGGTGGGGCGTTATTGCGCCGGGGTCCAGTCGGCGCCCAAACAAATTTTTTTCACATTACATCGCCGCATGCCGCCACACACGACGAAACCCTACCCGACTCTGCCCCGTACGCTGCCCCGTCCCCTTCGTCGCCCTATCCCCTCTCGCCCCACGTACGCCCGTCACCTTCCAACCGCCTTAGAGCGACCCTGGAGGAAGCACACCTGTCCCGCTGCTGTCAAGGGCGCGCATTGCCGCAGTTCATGTCAGGCCACCAATAGCCATTGTTGGTGCATCTCGTCGACATACGGTGACCCCCTGTCCCCTGCCACAGCCGCTGATCGGCTCTGCTCGCCCGGATCAAAGGTGATATTTTCACCCCACCCCCCCCCCCCCAGTTTTTCACGTGGTATTGCATAGGTATATATATTAACACCAAAAAAATTGACATGTAGTATGGACATCGATGTTGTGATTCCATGTTCCATAGAGAAGTGGATAAGTCTCGTTGAGAAATTAACAACTGCTCAGTGATTTAGGTTCTACGAGACAAACTTGAAAGAGATGTTGATCATTCCATCAATTGAAATGAGAGATTTTTTGCTGCATTTTATGATTCTAGGTTATAACACAAACAACAAAAAATTCATGATACAAGAAGAATTTGGTAGTAAAGGTATTATTTCACTTAGACCGGACGACGTGTTTCCAATATTTGGGTTTAAGAATGAAGGTGAGGATGCTTTTTGAATTCTTGCGATGGAAGGAAAAATGTTAATAAAGAAAATTCTTGTTCAGTACGTTTTAAAAAAATGGTCAGATAATGATAGATGACTTGATCCAAAAAATTGTGAGGAATAAATACGCGGACGATGAGTTTCTTCGGATGGCTGTCCTTCTTTTGTTGGGGACTATTATTGCACCAATGTCGGTTGTTTCCATACCAAAGGAGTACTATGCGTTGGTGCATGACGTGAAGCGGGTCAAGACGTTGAACTTGAATGCGTTCACTTTGCGAACTTGTTTGACGGAGATAGGTAAACTTAAGTAGGACGGCCTTGTGAGGCATTGGCCATGTGGCAACCTAGCCCTAATCCAGGTATGGTATTAATTAATGTTATTTAATATTCCTTCATGTTATGCGTTTGTAATTTATCTTGTCATTTGTTCTGTAGTACTTATATTGGGAGAAGGTGCAGCCAACCACCGGCCCAAAATATGACCCATTGGCGTTGCAAAGTCTCCTAATGAAAAATTGGAGAGAATCTAGAGCGGAGAAACGAGACAAGTACAACCTGGACAATGGTCGTGGTCATGGATTGGTAATATTGTAATGTATATTTAACTATACGTTCATCATCCAATTAAATTGTTATGTACTTATTTTTGCATACATACTGACGCAAATAGATGACTGCATTAGAACGAGTATAGAATGAAAAAACTTGTAGATCAACATGCTAAAAGCAGTAAGAAATGTAGTAGAAGAAGTCATCCGTTACGGGGAAGAGAAAAGTGGATACTGTTTCTGAGGTCCCTGCTTACCTAAAGCCTTTTATGAAATGGGTTATGAATGATTTGAAAGAAATTCGTAAGGATATGGTTCGTATGCCGAAGTTATGCACGCAGGTAAGAATTAGGCAATTCTGGTATGCACTCTATTAAATTTGTTAAATTGACGAAAAGTTATAACATGTTACTGTGCTTACTTTTGCAGAGATTGCTAGAGAAAATGAATAAAACCGGTGTGCAGTACAAACCAGGCACAATGGCAGAGGAGGAAAAAAATATGTTTGGACAGAATAGTGTGTCCAAGTATGAAAACAAGTTTCCTAATAAAGAATTTCAGTACAATGACATACACACACCTAATGGCCGGAATGGTAGTGGGAATTATGATTTGGATTCTGAAGGAGGGGATTCATTCAAATGCAGAACTGGTCACTTGAGTAGCTATAAGGGTGGCTAGGATGATCCTATAGAAGTCCCACAGCAGTCGGGAAAAAGAGAAGCATCATCTTTAAAAACAGATGAAATAGAAGCAACGAGATGGGAGGGGCAACCAAATGAGCAACAAGTGTCACAGGGCATGTCAGATAATAATAGCGAGTTAGAAGAGAAGAAGGAGGTGATTCTAGGGAAGCGAAGGCGGAATGTGTCAAAGTACCAGAAATATACTTATGTTAAAAAGACTCCAAAAAAACGTGTGAAACGTTCCGCGAAAGTGAGTAAGTTAAACACGGTATGAATATTTCTTTCATAATTCTATAGTAAAAATTTATACTATAACTTTATTGACTTGTGTTTTAGAACTATTTAATGAAACAAGCCCTCAGTTTGATCATTCTGTCGATGATCTGGTGCGTGCGGCTGTGCAGTACGTGAAAGCGTATGAGCACTCACCAAAACATAAGAACCATGAAATATTCAACAGCGGTAAAGATGAAGGATTGTCTGTGGCAAGAGCTTGCCAGATAATTAATCATGAATGGTTATCCGGTGATGTATGTACTTTAATTGTCATGGTTATTTTTATGTGCTAAATATAGTGCATCCATGTTTAATTTACTCATCTATTTCAGGTAATTGACGCTTATGCGACTTACATTTCAGATTCAAGCATCGCCAAGGACATGTATCTTGTACCTTCACATAGGTCTTACTAGTTACTGCACACTCGCCCAAAGTTAGTCAGACAAGGAAAGTCGGCAGACGATCCGGGAGGTTTAGCACATGCAAATGAACCTCTCAACAGATGCATGACAGAATATTTTGCGAAAACTAAGGTACCGTTTGCAATGCAGAATTGTTTTTACATGACTACAATATGTGAATGACAAGCTTAGTAAAATAATTGAATTGTATACAGGCTTATTTTGCTCTCAATAAGGATAATAACCATTGGATTACATATGTTATGCACACCGGAAAGAAAGAGTTTTAACTTCTTGATTCATTGATGAGGGAAAAAATTCTGAAGCTACGACGAAACTCGTTGAAAATTTTGTAAGTTTTGTTCGTAATCATGTGTGTACAATTAAGCCTATCATTTGTTTACCTTTGTACTCAAGGTGTTTGTTTTAAAAAAAATCAGAGGGAACAACTTACAGGAGATATCCAAGATGCAAACGATAGTGCAATTATGTCATTCTCGGATGTGTCCGCATGACCTATAATCCCGTACGACATGCCTCAACAAGAAGATGGGCGAGTTACATGTTCCATGTGCTTTTTAAATACATTAATTGATTCAATGCTATCTTACTAAACATGATTTGAAAATTGGACTTGTGGTTTTCGAGCACAGGAACTCATGTGGGTTGTTCCTCCTTCGCTGTTTTTAATACTCGGACGGAGACAAATTTATAAGCGTTTTTCTCAAGTGGGTACATTTTTTGTATTAAAAAATATTACCTCATACTATATCTAAGTGTTGAAATTAAATTTCTTTTCATTGTTTTTCAGGAATCTATTGATAGTGCGTGAGAAAGAATGATAGTTTGAATTATTTTGTCCCCAGAAAACAAGCTTACAGAAGTGAAGAACAAAGTTATTCGACTTGCAAATAAGAAAAAGTAATGAAAATCTCACACGTACTTTGCACGCTTCTAGTTACTTGAATGCTTCGAGATTGGAGATAGTGTGAGCATGTTTTATTTTTTATGTGAGTTGTAAACATTTTTCACATGTCGCGTGACCGATTTGTTTAACGTACATTCTAAACATTTGAAATTTACAAATATATTTTATATTTTATATTTTAATAACGTGTTGTGATTGTGTTCTTCGAGTTGTGCCGGGATCCCGTGTCAGATTTAACATCAGTGGCGGAACATCCCGTTTCCCGTCGAAACCAATCATTCTGTGTGAGAGGCGAGCGTCGCCCGAGCGCGCGCGCGTCCGATGCTCGCCCGCGACTGTGCACGGCAAGAGGAGACGAGCGTGGCCCGTCACGTGCTAGCCTCGTGCGGCTCAAACTATGGCACGTGGTCACCACCGGATGGCCCGCGCGGGGGTTCCTCGTCTCGCGAGCCAGCCCGCGCCGCACATCGCCCCAGGTGGATTCGCCCCTGCCCACCTGCGCCTTCTGCGCCAGAGGGCATTGTAGCCTCGGGATCATCATCTTTGGGCAACACCTGAATCATCCTCGTGCCTCGCGCCCCTTTCCGGCGTCTGGCGCCACTCGTGGCCCAGCGGTGGTTAACTTTTATAAAAAAATGAAGCAACCGGCGGGTGTAAAACGCCTCCGATCGCCCAACACTGACTTTAGCGCGAACAAATATATATTCTAAATTAAAAATGTGTATGCTGCATATCATATTAAAACCAATGAGTATAGTGCCAACAAATATGACATTTGTAAACACCGATTACAAGTCTCCCGTAGCGATGTGCCGAAACAAATTTATAAGTACAATTCTTTATTACAAACAAATAAATTATCAACTCTATTCAGGGAGTTGTTCCACTTATTCAAACAGTCTGTGCTATACCATCATCATGCCACGTTCCTGCATAGAAAGATCATAATATATGTCAAAAATTTCATAAACAATAAACTAAACAACAAAACTACGTTAAAACATGTGTACACATACTTAGGATTCGCAGGACAGTTGTTCTGGAAATGACCTTTTGTTCTGCATAAACTGCATAGGCGTGGAGGAGGTTTCTCATTGAAACCTTTGGGTCTACGGTTTTTAGTCACGCCAGATTCCTTACCACAACCTTAGTTATTCTGCCCTTTCGATGTTCCTTTCGTAGTGACTTTCTGTGGATCACCAAGAAAAACATGATCTTGATCCGGCACAAAAGCATCGTCATGCGCAACACTATGTTGTCTCACATATTCTTCCTCCTCAACGCCCTTGTTTGCTATTACATCCTCGAGAGCAGCCTTCAGTTTGTCAAATAGAAATGGTTTATGACATGCCGCATGAGATGCTTCCGCAGACAAAATAATCAACTCACTTTACTTAGTTCTCTCCTCAGTACCTGTCCATCCCCATGCAAAGAGATCGCTAGTGCACTTCACGGGCAGTCCACCTCTAGCATTCTTGGTGAATCTTTGCAGCACTAAGCACTTAGGTAAGTCCTTCACGTTCAACCTGGCCAAGACATAAAAAACATGCTTGCATTTCATGCTATCACAATTGCACTTCACTGTTTCTTCTGAGTTAGTAGGTGTATAGTCCACTTTGAATCTCAGTTGCCTGTTATTTTTCCATGCCACTATGAATCTCTGAGTGACGGCTCCACTGAGTCTATCTACGATCTCAAGATCCGCTGCCTTCTTCATTTCTTTCTGCAAGAGGCAAAAGTTCACAGCTGTGAAGTCACGGGCAGCGGCTTTCAAAATGCATTTGAAGTCGTCGAGTACTGCTACCAGGAGTGTTTGTGTGGCCATGCCGTCGTCGTACGAATCGTTTTCACAGAGCCGAACAATGCAGTTGTCATAATGCACAACCATATCAACAATTGTCATCCCAGAGTCAAGATGCATATGAAGGCAAGAGTCTAGACTCTCGCTCCTCTGGTTACTCCGCATACCAAGGAAGAACCCACCAGTGAGATATGACGCAGCCCAAAGCCTTTTCTTCATGTACATCCTACGCAACCATGTTTCAGTTTTCTCCGACTCCTATTTAGCTTTAAATGTTGCCCATCTCGCCTCAGAAGTAGCATAGTAAATAAGAGACCTGAACTCCTTAAGGGACTTGTGGTGGAGGTGTTTCTGCATGTTCTTCTCTATATGCCACGAACAAAGTCGATGCCAGACGTCAGTAAGGACCTTCCTGATGGCCCTTATCATGGCTGCATCACCGTCAGTAATTACAGACTTCGTCTTCTTCTGACAGTGAGCTCTCAAGAAGGTTTGCAACACCCAAACATATGTATCCTCGGTCTCATCTAACACAACAGCACAACCAAACACAGTGGTGCAACGATGATTGTTTAGACCAACAAAAGGTATGAATGGCATTCCGTACCTATTCATCTTATAAGTGTTGTCGAAGATGGTTACATCTCCGAAGTCAAGGTAATCCCAACGTGACTGAGAATCACACCAGAACAGGTTCTTCAGCTTGCCTTGTGCGTCAACAGTATGGTCAAAGAAAAAGTCTGGATCCCTTGCCTTTCTGGTCATCATGATCCCAATCGTAGTGTCTGCATCACCCTTTGCTAGCAACTTCATTTTTTCCTATAGCACATGTTATAAAGCTTCCTCCTCCCGAAACCAGCTCTTGCATATGATCCATACCTGCTAACGATGTTGTCATAAATCATATGTTTTCTGAGCCCAGCACCTGCCATTGCTAAGATCTCGAGTTTCTGGTATTCCTTTATCTGATTATAAGACCGGAGATATGTAACTTCATCCAGTCTAGCAAGAATGTGACTATGATCAACGCTGAAACTGTTGTCGTACCAAATGGAGCGCTCTCTATCAAGCTTCACAGTTAGATGGGCATCACAATAACACCGAGTCTCCGCTCTCAGCCTACGCTTCCTACCTTCCATGGTACAAAGCTTGGCATGTCGTTTTCCATACCTCGAATAGAGAAACCTCCTTAAGCGCTTAGGTGCATTGACACCCTTCACGTATTTCAAGTTGTCCTTCCTAATGCTGAATCCACGCTTTTTTGCATAGTCGTTATAGAAATCATATGCCTCCTTGTCCGACCTGAACGTCGTAGACATCAACATCCAATTCCTGTTCAGTAACTCTTGCTGGTATTCATCATACGCAGTGTCAAAATTGCACTCATCACCATTGGCATCGTCATCGTCTTCGCACGACCCACCAACCTCTTCCTAAAAAAAATACAAACAACCTTACATGTCAATAAGTTGTTGTATGAGGACTATCATATATATTCACTTTGCACTACTTACTTTGGTCAAGCTGTTATTATAAGATGCATCAATATCGTTTTCGTCACTTTCATCATCGAAAAAATTCCACTCATAGTACCCTTCCACATCCATCTGCGCAATATTTAAAGATGATATGTAAGATTTGAAGCATTTATCATGTCACTTTGAACGAACCTGCATAATTTTAAACTTACGTGGCTACCGCTTTCAGCATATGAGTCATCTACATCCATATCCTTATTGTCATCATCCCCTCCTACCTGTGCAAAGTCAAACAAGTACATGTTAGTGTCATCGCGGATGCTTGTATTTAATATGCTTGATAACATGCAGACCACTTACATTGCCACTGTAAGACTCATCCAAACTCATATAATTATCCCCGTCATGGTTGTGTTCATCCAATGACAATGATCCCTCCTTGCCACCGCCATCATCACCGTCATATCCGATTTCCGCCTCCATCTATACACGTTTATATATAATCAAAGATCCATAAAAAACATCACGTAACATCGTCGCAACAAAAATCGTTGCCATTCAAATCACTATGCTAGAGGCTCGTGTACCTCATTGCCTTCGTCAGACATGACAATAGTGTTGAGATTAGCCGGAGGCTTGAGGGCAAACAGCACGCCGAGCAAACGACGGCGGCGGCGTCTGCCCGACCTAGGCGGTTGCCGCCGGCGAGTCGCGCAGAACGCGTCGGTATTACTACGTGCTGCCGGCGACTTTTTTTCCCGTCGGCCAGGTACTGCCGGAGACGGCGGCGGTGGCGGCGGCAGCTAAGGCGACGGGATGATAGGGTTCGCCCGATCGGGCGGTTTCTTTTTCACTCAAACCACACGGGCGTACGCAGCGGGCGGGCGGGCGTCCAGCGAGCGGGGGCGCGGACGGGCGGGGATACGCGACAAGGCCGTACGGCGACGCGAGCGCGCGTACGGCGGGCGGGTATTTTAATACGGCCTGTGAAATGACCGTCCTACCACTTATACGTTTTTTTTGTTGGGGGGGGGGGGCTTGTACCGAAGCACATCTCTTGATGACTTTTTACTTTTATGAACCTTGTGATACAGTGATGTGGATGCATGTTTCTGCTAGATGTGGAGGCACAGATGTGGGCGGCAAGTTGCCATACAACAGCGGAACCCCGCCAGACGCTAAGCCGGATATAGATGGAGGTATGTTCATCTCTAGGGTCATTGACATGTGTTTGTAGAAAGCCATAGGGAGTGTTTATTTGGGCTCGGGTCAATTTTCTATCCATTGTCATGTTGCCATCTGTCTTGATTTCACTTAGTCTAAAATCATCTGCTGCCCGCCCACTGCTAATATAAGCAGTACTTGCAACCATTAGCTGACGCACCCATTGCATCCCCATCTACTGTATTGTGGGAGCACTAACATATGCAAGCAATATGCCAATTCCCTTCAATGTCTTGCAGTAGGACAAAAACACGCTCAACACATCCTCCTATGTAGGGGAGAAAAATGAAATACTCAATAAAACATACATGAAAAGCAAAACTGAAAAAAGAGATTAGAATAGTGTCTGATGAAGTGATGATGCTAGTGCGGGTTGAGAAAATAGTGATGTTATTGAGCATAGCTAGGTAGTTGATTGACAATACATACATGAAAGCTGACTGATGCAAAAGATACTGAAACTAGATGGTTCATAAAAAGGTTCCAGTAGCTTGAAGCAAACATACACACACACACACACACACACACACACACACTGATAACTGAATCTTCCACTGATAACAACTATAACAAAATAAAAATTATGCACGGCAAACGAATTATACGTCAGAAAAAGGATATCCTCGCCCTCCTAACTAAACTCGATAAACTCTCTTGTTGACGGTTATTATCATTTCGAACTCTATGAATGTGCTGCGCCTGAAAGTGATCAGTGCAACATTACCAACCCTTAGGTCCTTCCCCATAAGAAACTCCTTCCATCCCTCCTTAAATTTGATACGACCGTCCTTAAAAATATTTTTTTACACAACAGTGGTAAAGCTCCCTATTCCCAAGCATATTCCAGCCAGACCGGTCCCCCATGATCTGCAGACTGGAAACTATTACATCAGAAAAAAGAGAGAAAAAGGAAAAGAAGGTGTTAGCCGGTGAGCAACAAAACTAGGATTGTTGTTACAAAATGAAACTAGTTATGACTAGGAGTAGCAGATACAGAAAAACTGAGAACTAACAGCAACATAATCCGCACATGCCGATACTTAGGGTTACCGAATAATAATAACCGGAAGGTATTGATCCTTAGAGCATCTCCAGCCATGCCCTCAACAGGCCCTTCCCAGGCATTTTTTCCGCGCCGGCACCCAAAAATCGGCCCAGTCACGCCCCCAGGAGCCCGATTTTCGCCGGTTTGAGCTGAAACTGGCGCCGGCGGACCCAAGCCGAACCCGGCGCGCTGGGGGGCGCCCAGGGGCGCCGAGGTGAGCGGTTTTGGCGCGAAAGCGGATGGGCCCGCCGAGTCAGTGAGATGCGCTTCGTCGCCCTCATCGCCTCAGTTCCCGCGGGAATCAATGCGAAGGCTGCCGCGCTGCCGCGCTGGTCAGCCTCCATTGATGCCTCACGGACAGCGCAGTGAACGAGCCACGACGCGCGTCTAGCCACGCGTCGCCCAGCATGCAGCCCGTCGCCGCCCCGCTATGGCTATAAAAGGCGACCTTCCCGCCGGTGGACGCCACAGCTCTCATCCCCCCCCCCCCCCCGTCTCCGGCGTAGATAGCAACACTCCCCTCTTCCTGCCGACGAGAAAGATGGTCGAGATCGCCTGCATCTGCTCGTCCCTGACGCATGAGCAGAGGGACGAGCCGCGCTACGCCACCGACAGCCACACCCTCTGGACCATGTACTTACAGCGCCGCCGCGAGGAGCAGATCGCCGCCACCAACGGCGCCATCTCCCGCGGCCGCTTCAACGCTGACGGGCGGCGCGAGTGGTGGGGCGTGCCAGGCCGCACCCTCGAGGTCGTCCTCGACCACATCGAGACCGGCAACGTGTCGCGCCTCGAGTACCCGCAGCGGTCGTCCTTCTCTCGCCGTCGTGGTAGCTCTTGGACGCCACGGCGGATGGAGCACGGGTCGTCCTCGTCGTCGGGTTCCGGCTCGCCGGCCGCACTCCGCCCCGTCAAGCCCGAGCCGGAGGAGACGCCGCTCGGGCGCCGCACCCACAGCGCTGCCCTCGTCATCAACAAGGGTGCCCGGCCCTCCCCGCCTGGTCCGGCTCTGGGAAGGCGCTCCCTCCTCCTGGTCCGGCCGAAGCCCGAGCGGGGGCTGCTCCCGGTGAAGTCAGAGCACGTCAAGATGGCAGCCCTCGACGACGAGTCCGCCCTCAAGTGGGCGAAGGAGGACTACGTCCGGGAGCAGGTCCGCCACCAGCGTCGGGCATACGCGGAGCTCCAGGCCCGGCGCCGCGGGCACGAGGAGGGCGGCATCATTGTCCTCGATATCGACGAGGAGGACGAGGCCGGGCCGTCCAGCCTGCCACCGTGCCTCGGTGACCCTGGCCAGGGCTGCAGCAGGGACGTCGCCGGCCCAAGCCAGTTGCGCGACGATGACGACGACAACGATGACGGCGACGGCGGCGACTACACCCGCTTCTACAGGCTTCTCGGCATGTAGACGGCGACGGCGGTGGCGGCTAGTCGTAGTTTGGCGTAGTTTAGGCGTAGTTCAGGCGTAGTTTGCATGTTTTCATGTTTTATGTACAAATTTCAAGTAAGTTTCGCCGAGTTCGTGCAAAAGTCGTCGAGTTTGCATATATTTTGTATGCAATATCGCCAAACCAGGGGCGACCGATGGGCCGACGACTGGGAACTAGGTCGCCCCCACGCGCCAATCTAGCGTCGGCTCGCCCCCAGGGGCTCTTTTTCGTTGCCCTGGGGGGCGAACGGCTGGAGATGCTCTTAGAGGGGCACTGAGAACCAAGTCTGAAGATTAAGAACTGAAGAAACTAGAATGAAACTAACTGATGAAACTAAAGAAAATGACACCTAACTTAACACTGAAAGTACTTACAAAAATAACTACACGATTGAAAACTGAAACATGGCTGAAAACCTATGAGCACTATGCATATGATGTCACTCCCTGTTTAAAGAGTAAACCCTAATTGATGACTTATACTACTAAACTGAACACAAAACTAATATATATCACTGAAAACCATATATTGAACCCTAAAAAGGTTGAAAACCATTAACTAAACCCTAGAAAAACAGAGAACTATTGACTAAAAATTGAACTCCTAAACCATAACCACATATAACTAATGACTGGCACACAATGACAATAATGAAATACTAAGAGCTAGTAATGTTGAAAAAAATACAGAGAACCATGTAATAAATGATTTATTAGGACACTCCTGTTTATAGACTGAAAATGACAAAAGTTGAAGAAAAATGAAAATTGAAAGAATAAAAGACACACTAATGACAAAATAAAATTATAGAAAGGCACTGAAAACTAAAAACTGATAAACGAAAGACAAGAAAGCACATCCTCAGTATTAGTATTCGTTAGTAGTTGCAAGTTAGCAGCTAACTAAACAGAACTTGATGAAATGAAAAGTAAAGCAACAGTAGGTAATGTTCCAAGGCAGTAAATATTAGAAAAGATTGCTAGTACCGTAGGAACATTAATTCTCTAGATCTACTATTATGTAAGGGTAACCAGTAATCCGACGATTTAACTAACTAAACAAAAAATAATCCACCTCGGCGGCAGGTGCTTGCTGAGGGTGAGCCTGACGAGAGAGCTCCACCGAGCTCCTCTCCATATCACCAACTCTCCTACCTTCGGACATTCCAAGGAAGCACGCCTCCGGCCAACAAGCATTACTTGCGAGCAGCTCGCTGCACACCAAGGGTCTCTAGCCAACCCATGTTGTAATCACCGGCGAGGCACCCCCCCCCCCCCCTTCAGCATGGCATATTCTTTGAATTCTAGGATGGTTTTGGGGATTAGAATACATGATCCATAGAAAGATTTTTTTAAAATTTGTGTTGGTAACTAGTATACGATCATGGTAGCATGCTATTTTTAATATGAAAACTGTAAAGAAATATTTTATATTGAGTATAATTAATAGCATACATGGGTGGTAGCTTTTGTAGCATCATGGACATTAGTGCTGGGCCAGCGAGATTTGGTTTCGATGTAATGGAGGCATTTGATAAGGGGATGATGCATTTGATGAAGCACTTGTACTACACATAGGTACATTATTTTGTTGGTGTATGTTTTATAAAGTTAATCCGCTAAATGACCTATATCATCATTGTCTCCTTGGATGTAAGCTAATGTGCAAGTGTAAACTACAAAATTAGCTAGTAGCATGTTTCATAAGAGTAAATAGTACAAGTTTTCATGATAAAAAATACCATCAGGTTTCTACACTCTTGCATAGGACTTTGGATAAGTGTAGGCATGCAACACATGCCTATGTTGAGTACATATCATCATGATTTTTTTTGATGATTCAGTAGGATGTTAAGGGTTTGATGCATGTAAAAAGGTGCAACTTTGATTATAAACCATTGCATTTCTGCATTCCACAACTTTTAGCTGGCCATGCATGCACACATGACTAATTGAGTCATGGATCTACCCACTACAATGGACACTGGATGCTGATGAGGAAAGTGCTTCCTAAGCTTGCTGAAGGCGTTGTAGGATGTTGATCCAAAATCTGTAACATGAGCGCATGCTGAAAGTTTTATCATACTGTTGTTGGGTTGTAAAGGAATGACGGTGGTTAAATTGTCGACTAATTAAAACGAAGGAGTGGTTGTCATGGCATGTAGTTTATCCCTTGCATGTGAATAAAAAACCTACCCACATGTTATGCTACCAAATTTTTTTGCAAAAGTTACCTCGACTTGTCAAAATTTTGGCCTTGTTTGAAAATGAAAACTTTAGGGGGTTTAATAAAAAAAATAACCTTGTTTGTAAGAAAATGAAAAGTTTAGGGGGTATATATCGCATGTTTAGTTCTAAAAAAATGACATGCTTAGTTCTTGACAGTTGACAGCAGACCTGCACCGCGTAGCACGCCAAGGTGGCGAAACATGCCAGACGGCAGGACGTGCACCGACGGTGGCTTCAAGTGATCAACCTTCATGCCGGCCGGCATGATGCCGGCCAACAAGGCTATGAGGCAAAGTAGCTCTTCAAATAAATATTTCTTCAGAGTTTCCTCCGTAGCTGGGGGGCAGCGCCCCCCCCCCCCTCTCAACATAGCCCCACATTCACTGAAGGGCCCCTGGGCAATGGTACATCCCCCCTAGGCAGTGGTGCAGCACCCCTCAATGTTGTTTGTTGATGTCCACCTTCACGGCGTGCCATTCCTCAATAGTGGGTGGGGATGTTTTTTCCCGAGACATTTACTAGTGAATCAAAAATCATACAAGCATATGGGTTTTTCAAGTACTATTTGAAGGAAATATTTCCTAGAGGCAATAATAAAGTTGTTATTTATATTTCCTTATATCATGATAAATGTTTATTATTCATGCTAGAATTGTATTAACCGGAAACTTGGTACATGTGTGAATACATAGTCAAACAGAGTGTCACTAGTATGCCTCTACTTGACTAGCTCGATAATCAAAGATGGTTAAGTTTCCTAGCCATGGACAAGAGTTGTCATTTGATGAATGGGGTCACATCATTAGAGAATGATGTGATTGACTTGACCCATCTGTTAGCTTTGCACTATGATCGTTTAGTTTATTGCTAATGCTTTCTTCATAACTTATACATGTTCCTATGACTATGACATTGTGCAACTCTCGAATACCGGAGGGACACTTAGTATGCTATCAAACGTCACAACGTAACTGGGTGATTATAAAGATGCTCTACATGTGTCTTCAATGGTGTTTGTTGAGTTGGCATAGATCAAGATTAGTATTTGTCACTCCGATTGTCGGGGAGGTATCTCTGGACCCTCTCGGTAATGCACATCACTACAAGCCTTGCAAGCAATGTGACTAATGAGTTAGTTATGGGATGATGCATTACGAACGAGTAAAGAGACTTGCCGGTAATGAGATTAAACTAGGTATTGAGATACCGACGGTCGAATCTCGGGCAAGTAACATACTGATGACAAAGGGAACAACGTATGTTGTTATGCGGTTTGACCGATAAAGATCTTCATATAATATGTGGGAGCCAATATGAGCATCCAGGTTCCGCTATTTGTTATTGACCGGAGATGATTCTCGGTCATGTCTACATAGTTCTTGAACCCACAGGGTCCGCACGCTTAATGTTCGATGACGATCGGTATTATGAGTTTATGTGTTTTGATGTACCGAACGTTATTCGGAGTCCCAGATGTGATCACGGACATGACGAGGAGTCTCAAAATGGTCGAGAGATAAATATTTATATATTAGATGAATATATTCGTACACCGGATGAGTTCTGGAGGTCAACGGATATATATCGGAGTGCCGGAAGGGATATCGGAACCACCGGAGAAGTAATGGGCCTTATTGGGCCTAGGGGAGAGAGACAGGGGCTGCCAAGGGCTGGCCGCACGCCCCCCATGGGCCTAGTCCGAATTGGACTAGGGGGAGGGGCGGCGCCCCCTCCTTCCTTCTCTTCCCCCTCCTTCCTTCTTCTCCTAGTAGGACTAGGAAAGGGGGAGTCCTACTCTCCTACTAGGAGGAGGATTCCTGCCCCCTTGGCGCGCCTATGAGGGCCGGCCGGCCTCCCCCTCCCTCATTTATATATGTGGGGAGGGGGCACCGTCGAACACAAGTTGACAGTTGTCTTAGCCGTGTGCGGTGCCCCCCTCCATAGATTTCCACCTCGGTCATATCGTTGTAGTGCTTAGGCAAAGCCCTGCGTCGGTAACTTCATCATCACTGTCATCACGCCGTCGTGCTGACGAAACTCTCCCTCGGCCTCAGCTGGATCAAGAGTACGAGGGACGTCACCGAGCTGAACGTGTGCATATCACGGAGGTGTCGTGCGTTCGGTACTTGATCGGTTGGATCGCAAAGATGTTCGACTACATCAACCGCGTTACTTAACGCTTCCGCTTTCGGTCTATGGGGGTACGTGGACACACTCTCCCACTTGTTGCTATGCATCACCTAGATGGATCTTGCGTGTGCGTAGGAAATTTTTTGAAATTACCGCGTTCTCCAACATTATTAGCCATCCATCTCTTAACATAACATCAGTACATAAGAAACTGCACTGACTAAGATTACTTACTACAAAGTAGAGGGTACCTAATGGTAGAACATAGCTAATTACAGACGAAGTCCACTAACTAAGAGTACTCACTACAGAGCAGACCGAGCAGAGGGTACCAAATGGCAGAACATAGCTAATTCCAGACAAAATGCATTGGTTAGGATTACTTACTACAAAGTAGATCGCACGGAGGGTACCTAATGGCAGAACATAGCTAATTGCAGACAGAGGTGCACTCAAAGCTAATCAAGCTGAGGGGCTAATGGTAGAACATATCTAATTGCATAATAGAGTAGTGTGAGTGCCCGCGGCGATGACTAACGCCCCAACATGAGCGACAACTGTTGGGGAACGTAGCAGAAATTCAAAATTTTCTTACGTGTCACCAAGATCTATCTATGGAGAAACCAGCAACGAGGGGAAGGAGAGTGCATCTACATACCCTTGTAGATCGCTAAGCGGAAGCGTTCAAGAGAACGGGGTTGATGGAGTCGTACTCGTCGTGATTCAAATCACCGATGATCCTAGCGCCGAACGGACGGCACCTCCGCGTTCAACACACGTACGGAACGGAGACGTCTCCCATGCCTTGATCTAGCAAGGAGGAGGGAGAGGTTGATGGAGATCCAGCAACACGACGGCGTGGTGGAAGTAGCGGGATTCCAACGGGGCTTCGCTAAGCGCTGCGGGAGGAGGGAGATGTGTCACGGGAGGGAGAGGGAGGCGCCAGGCCTTAGGTATGGTTGCTCCTCCTTTTCCCGACTATATATAGGGCCAAGGGAGAGGGGGGAGGCGCAGCCCTTTCCCCTTCCTCCAAGAAAAGGGTGCGGCCAAGGGGGGGAGGAGTCCATCCTCCCCAAGGCACCTCGGAGGTGCCTTCCCCCTTTAGGACTCTCCCCTTTTTCTCTTCTCTTGGCGCATGGGCCTCTTGGGGCTGGTGCCCTTGGCCCATGTAGGCCAAGACGCACCCCCTACAGCCCATGTGGTCCCCCGGGGCAGGTGGCCCCACCCGGTGGACCCCCGGGACCCTTCCGGTGGTCCCGGTACAATACCGATGACCCCGAAACTTGTCCCGATGGCCGAAATAGCACTTCCTATATATAATTCTTTACCTCCGGACCATTCCGGAACTCCTCGTGACGTCCGGGATCTCATCCGGGACTCCAAACAACTTTCGGGTTACCGCATACTAATATCTCTATAACCCTAGCGTCACCGAACCTTAAGTGTGTAGACCCTACGGGTTTGGGAGACATGCAGACATGACCGAGATGACTCTCCGGTCAATAACCAACAGCGGGATCTGGATACACATGTTGGTTCCCACATGTTCCACGATGATCTCATCGGATGAACCACGATGTCAAGGACTTAATCAATCCCGTATACAATTCCCTTTGTCTAGCGGTACGATACTTGCCCGAGATTCGATCGTCGGTATCCCGATACCTTGTTCAATCTCGTTACCGGCAAGTCTCTTTACTCGTTCCATAACACATCATCCCGTGATCAACTCCTTGATCACATTGTGCACATTATGATGATGTCCTACCGAGTGGGCCCAGAGATACCTCTCCGTTTACACGGAGTGACAAATCCCAGTCTCGATCCGTGTCAACCCAACAGACACTTTTGGAGATACCTGTAATGCACCTTTATAGCCACCCAGTTACGGTATCCGGGAGTTGCACAATCTCATGGTCTAAGGAAAAGATACTTGACATTAGAAAAGCTCTAGCAAACGAACTACACGATCTTTGTGCTATGCTTAGGATTGGGTCTTGTCCATCACATCATTCTCCTAATGATGTGATCCCGTTATCAACGACATCCAATGTCCATAGCCAGGAAACCATGACTATCTATTGATCACAACGAGCTAGTCAACTAGAGGCTCACTAGGGACATATTATGGTCTATGTATTCACACGTGTATTACGATTTCCGGATAATACAGTTATAGCATGAATAAAAGACAATTATCATGAACAAGGAAATATAATAATACTTTTATTATTGCCTCTAGGGCATATTTCCAACAGTCTCCCACTTGCACTAGAGTCAATAATCCAGTTCACATCGCTATGTGACTAACACTCAAGGTCACATCCCCATGTGACTAACACCCAAAGAGTTTACTAGAGTCAATAATCTAGTTCACATTACCATGTGATTAACACTCGATGAGTTCTGGGTTTGATCATGTTATGCTTGTGAGAGATGTTATAGTCAACGGGTCTGAATCTTTCAGATCCGTGTGTGCTTTACAAATCTCTATATCATCTCCTAGATGCAGCTACCACGTTCTATTTGGAGCTATTCCAAATAACTGTTCTACTTGGAGCTATTCTAAATTGTTGCTCCATTATACGTATCCGGTATCTCTACTCAGAGCTATCCGGATAGGTGTTAAGCTTGCATCGATGTAACCCTTTATGACGAACCCCTTTACCACCTCCATAATCGAGAAAATTCCTTAGTCCACTAGTTACTAAGGATAACTTTGACCGCTGTCCCGTGATCCATTCTTGGATCACTCTTGTACCCCTTGACTGACTCATGGCAAGGCACACTTCAGGTGCGGTACACAGCATAGCATACTGTAGAGCCTACGTCTTATGCATAGGGGACGACCTTAGTCCTTTCTCTCTATTCTGCCATGGTCGAGCTTTAAGTCTTAACTTCATACCTTACAACTCAGGCAAGAACTCCTTCTTTGACTGATCCATCTTGAACACCTTCAAGATCATGCCAAGGTATGTGCTCATTTGAAAGTACTATTAAGCGTTTTGATCTATCCTTGTAGATCTTGATGCTCAATGCTCAAGTAGCTTAATCCAGGCTTTCTATTGAAAAACACCTTTCAAATAACCATATATGCTTTCTAGAAATTCTACATCATTTCTGATCATTAATATGTCAACAACATATACTCATCAGAAATTCTATAGTGCTCCCACTCACTTCTTTGGAAATACAAGTTTCTCATAAACTTTGTATAAACCCAAAATCTTTGATCATCATCAAAGCATACGTTCCAACTCCGAGATGCTTACTCTAGTCCTTAGAAGGATTGCTAGAGCTTTGCATACTTATTAGCATCTTTCAGGATTGACAAAACCTTCCGGTTGTATCACATACAACCTTTCCTCAAGAAAAGTCGTCGAGGAAACAATGTTTTGACATCCTATCTGCAAGATTTCATAAATGATGCAGTAATTGCTAATATAATTCCAACAGACTCTTAGCATCGCTACGAGTGAGAAAGTCTCATCGTAGTCAACTCCTTGAACTTGTCGGAAACATCTTAACGACAAGTCGAGCTTTCTTAATGGTGATACTTACCATCATTGTCCGTCTTCCTTTCAAAATCCATATGTACCTAACAGCCTTACGACCATCAAATAGTTCTTCCAAAGTCTACACTTTGTTTTCATACATGGATCCTATCTCGGATTTTATGGCCTCGGGCCATTTATCGGAATCCGGGCCCACCATCGCTTCTCCATAGCTCGTAGGCTCATTGTTGTCTAGCAACATGACTTCCAAGACAGGATTAAGTACCACTCTGAAGTAGTACGCATCCTTGTCGTCCTACGAGGTACGGTAGTGACTTGATCCGAAGTTTCATGATTACTATCATAAGCTTCCACTTCAATTGGTGTAGGTGCCACAGGAACAACTCTTTGTGCCCTGCTATACACTAGTTGAAGTGACGGTTCAATAACCTCATCAAGTTTCCACCATCCTCCCACTCAATTCTTTCGAGAGAAACTTTTCCTCGTGAAAGGAACCGATTCTAGAAACAATCCCTTATTGCTTTCGGATCTGAGATAGGAGGTATACCCAACTGTTTTGGGTGTCCTATGAAGATGCATTTATCCGCTTTGGGTTCGAGCTTATCAGCCTGAAACTTTTTCACATAAGCGTCGCAACCTCAAACTTTCAAGAAATGACATCTTAGGTTTCTCTAAACCATAGTTCATACGGTGTCATATCATCGGAATTATGTGGTGCCCTATTTAAAGTGAATGTGGTTGTCTCTAATGCCTAACCCATAAACTATTGTGGTAATTCGATAAGAGACATCATGGTATGCACCATATCCAATAGGGTGCAACTATGATGTTCGGACACACCATCACACTATGGTGTTCCAGGAGGTATTAATTGCAAAACAATTTCCACAATGTCTTAATTGTGTGCCAAAACTCGTAACTCAGATATTTATCTCTATGATCATATCATAGACATTTTATCCTCTTGTCACAATGATCTTCTACTTCACTCGAAATTACTTGAACCATTCAATAATTCAGACTTCTGTTTCATCAAGTAAATATTCTCAACATCTACTCGAATCATTTGTGAAGTAAGAACATAACGATATTCACTGCATGCCTCAGCACTCATTGGACTGCACACATCAAAATGTGTTACTTCCAACAAGTTGCTATCTTGTTCCATCTTACTGAAAACGAGGCTTTTCAGTCATCTCGCCCATGTGGTATGATTTGCATGTCTCAAGTGATACAAAATCAAGTGAGTCCAAACGGTCCATTTGCATGGAGTTTCTTCATGCATATACACCAATAGACATGGTTCGCATGTCTCAAACTTTTCAAAACGAGTGAGTCCAAAGATCCATCAACATGGAGCTTCTTCATACGTTTTATACCGATATGACTTACGTGGCAGTGCCACAAGTAGGTGGTACTATCATTACTATCTTTTGGCATGAACATGTGTATCTCTACGATCGAGATTCAATGAACCATTCATTTTAGGTGTAAGACCATTGAAGGCATTATTCAAATAAACAGAGTAACCATTATTCTCCTTAAATGAATAACCGTATCGCGATAGACATAATCCAATCAGGTCTATGCTCAATGCAAACACCAAATAACCATTATTTAGGTTTAACACCAATCTCGATGGTAGAGGGAGCGTGCGATGCATGATCATATCAACATTGGAAACACTTCCAACACATATCGTCAGCTCACCTTTATCTAGTCTCCGTTTATTCCGTAGCTCTTTTATTTCGAGTTACTAACACTTAGCAACCGAACCGGTATCTAATACCCTAGTGCTACTAGGAGTACTAGTAAAGTACACATTAACACAATGTATATCCAATATACTTCTATCGACCTTGCCAGCCTTCTCATCTACCAAGTATCTAGGGTAATTCTGCTCCAGTGGTTGTTCCCCTTATTATAGAAGCACTTAGTCTCGGGTTTGGGTTTAACCTTGGGTTTTTCACCAGAGCAGCAGCTGAATTGCCGTTTCATGAAGTATCCCTTTGTTCCCTTGCCCTTCTTGAAACTAGTGGTTTCACCAACCATCAACAATTGATGCTCCTTCTTGATTTCTACTTTCGCGGTGTCAAACATCGCGAATATCTCAAGGATCATCATATATGTCCCTGATATATCATAGTTCATCATGAAGCTCTAGCAGCTTGGTGGTAATGACTTCAGAGAACCATCACTATTTCATCTGGAAGATCAACTCCCACTCGATTCAAATGATTGTTGTACTCAGACAATCTGAGCACAGGCTCAACAATTGAGCTTTTCTCCCTTAGTTTGTAGGTTAAGAAAATCGTCGGAGGTCTTATACCTCTTGACGTGGGCACGAGCCAGAAATCCCAATTTCAGCCCTCAAAACATCTCATATGTTTCGCGGCGTTTCAAAAACGTCTTTGGTGCCTCAATTCCAAACCGTTTAACTGAACTATCACGTAGTTATCAAAATGTGTATGTCAGATGTTTGCAACATCCACATACAACGTTCGAGGTTCAGCACACTGAGCGGTGCATTAAGGACATAAGCCTTCTATGAAGCAATGAGGACAATCCTCAGTTTACGGACCTAGTCCGCATAATTGCTACTATCAACTTTCAACTAATTTTTCTCTAGGAACATATCTAAACAGTAGAACTATAGCGTGAGCTACGACATAATTTGCAAAATCCTTTTGACTATGTTCAGGATAATTAAGTTCATCTTATGAACTCCCACTCAGATAGACATCCCTCTAGTCATCTAAGTGATTACATGATCCGCGTTAACTAGGCCGTGTCCGATCATCACGTGAGACGGACTAGCCAACGTCGGTGAACATCTTCATGTTGATCATATCTTCTATACGACTCATGCTCGACCTTTCGGTCTCCGTGTTCCGAGGCCATGTCTGTACATGCTAGGCTCGTCAAGTTAACCCTAAGTGTATTGCATGTGTTCCGAGGCCATGTCTGTACATGCTAGGCTCGTCAACACCCGTTGTATGTGAACGTAAGAATCCATCACACCCGATCATCACGTGGTGCTTCGAAACGACGAACTGTAGCAACGGTGCACAGTTAGGGGAGAACACTTCTTGAAATTGTTGTAAGGGATCATCTTATTTACTACCGTCGTTCTAAGTAAACAAGATGCATAAACATGATAAACATCACATGCAATCAAATAGTGACATGATATGGCCAATATCATTTTGCTCCTTTTGATCTCCATCTTCGGGGCTCCATGATCATCATCGTCACCGGCATGACACCATGATCTCCATCATCATGATCTTCATCATCGTGTCTTCATGAAGTTGCCTCGCCAACTATTACTTCTACTACTATGGCTAACGGTTAGCAATAAAGTAAAGTAATTATATGACGTTTAAGTTGACACGCAGGTCATAAATAAATAAAGACAACTCCTATGGCTCCTGCCGGTTGTCATACTCATCGACATGCAAGTCGTGATTCCTATTACAAGAACATGATCAATCTCATACATCACATATATCATTCATCACATCCTTTTTGGCCATATCACATCACATAGCATACCCTGCAAAAACAAGTTAGACGTCCTCTAATTGTTGTTTGCATGTTTTACGTGGCTGCTATGGGTTTCTAGCAAGAACGTTTCTTACCTACGCAACAACCACAACGTGATATGCCAATTGCTATTTACCCTTCATAAGGACCCTTTTCATCGAATCCGATCCGACTAAAGTGGGAGAGACAGACACCCGCCAGCCACCTTATGCACCTAGTGCATGTTTGTCGGTAGAACCGGTCTCACGTAAGCGTACGTGTAAGGTTGGTCCGGGCCGCTTCATCCCACGATGCCGCCGAATCAAGATAAGACTAGTAACGGCAAGCATATTGAACAAAATCAACACCCACAACTACTTTGTGTTCTACTCGTGCAAAGAATCTACGCAATAGACCTAGCTCATGATGCCACTGTTGGGGAACGTAGCAGAAATTCAAAATTTTCTTACGTGTCACCAAGATCTATCTATGGAGAAACCAGCAACGAGGGGAAGGAGGGTGCATCTACATACCCTAGTAGATCGCTAAGCGGAAGCGTTCAAGAGAACGGGGTTGATGGAGTCGTACTCGTCGTGATTCAAATCACCGATGATCCTAGCGCCGAACGGACGGCACCTCCGCGTTCAACACACGTACGGAACGGAGACGTCTCCCATGCCTTGATCCAGCAAGGAGGAGGGAGAGGTTGATGGAGATCCAGCAGCACGACAGCGTCGTGGAAGTAGCGGGATTCCAACAGGGCTTCGCTAAGCGCTGCGGGAGGAGGGAGATGTGTCACGGGAGGGAGAGGG
The DNA here is from genome assembly GCA_963921465.1 of Triticum timopheevii. Taxonomy (NCBI): domain Eukaryota; kingdom Viridiplantae; phylum Streptophyta; class Magnoliopsida; order Poales; family Poaceae; genus Triticum; species Triticum timopheevii. The sequence continues at coordinate 522,364,346 of OY997270.1, forward strand.
AGGCGCCAGGCCTTAGGTATGGTTGCTCCTCCTTTTCCCCACTATATATAGGGCCAAGGGAGAGGGGGGAGGCGCAGCCCTTGCCCCTTCCTCCAAGGAAACGGTGCGGCCAAGGGGGGGAGGAGTCCATCCTCCCCAAGGCACCTCGGAGGTGCCTTCCCCCTTTAGGACTCTCCCCTTTTTCTCTTCTCTTGGTGCATGGGCCTCTTGGGGCTGGTGCCCTTGGCCCATGTAGGCCAAGGCGCACCCTCTACAGCCCATGTGGTCCCCCGGGGCAGGTGGCCCCACCCGGTGGACCCCCGGGACCCTTCCGGTGGTCCCGGTACAATACCGATGACCCTGAAACTTGTCCCGATGGCCGAAATAGCACTTCCTATATATAATTCTTTACCTCCGGACCATTCCGGAACTCCTCGTGACGTCCGGGATCTCATCCGGGACTCCGAACAACTTTCGGGTTACTGCATACTAATATCTCTATAACCCTAGCGTCACCGAACCTTAAGTGTGTAGACCCTACGGGTTCGGGAGACATGCAGACATGACCGAGATGACTCTCCGGTCAATAACCAACAGCGGGATCTGGATACCCATGTTGGCTCCCACATGTTCCACGATGATCTCATCGGATGAACCACGATGTCAAGGACTTAATCAATCCCGTATACAACTCCCTTTGTCTAGCGGTACGATACTTGCCCGAGATTCGATCGTCGGTATCCCGATACCTTGTTCAATCTCGTTACCGGCAAGTCTCTTTACTCGTTCCGTGACACATCATCCCGTGATCAACTCCTTGATCACATTGTGCACATTATGATGATGTCCTACCGAGTGGGCCCAGAGATACCTCTCCGTTTACACGGAGTGACAAATCCCAGTCTCGATCCGTGTCAACCCAACAGACACTTTCGGAGATACCTGTAATGCACCTTTATAGCCACCCAGTTACGTTGTGACGTTTGGTACACCCAAAGCATTCCTACGGTATCCGGGAGTTGCACAATCTCATGGTCTAAGGAAAAGATACTTGACATTAGAAAAGCTCTAGCAAACGAACTACACGATCTTTGTGCTATGCTTAGGATTGGGTCTTGTCCATCACATCATTCTCCTAATGATGTGATCCCGTTATCAACGACATCCAATGTCCATAGCCAGGAAACCATGACTATCTGTTGATCACAACGAGCTAGTCAACTAGAGGCTCACTAGGGACATATTGTGGTCTATGTATTCACACGTGTATTACGATTTCCGGATAATACAGTTATAGCATGAATAAAAGACAATTATCATGAACAAGGAAATATAATAATACTTTTATTATTGTCTCTAGGGCATATTTCCAACAGTCTCCCACTTGCACTAGAGTCAATAATCCAGTTCACATCGCTATGTGACTAACACTCAAGGTCACATCCCCATGTGACTAACACCCAAAGAGTTTACTAGAGTCAATAATCTAGTTCACATTACCATGTGATTAACACTCGATGAGTTCTGGGTTTGATCATGTTATGCTTGTGAGAGATGTTATAGTCAACGGGTCTGAATCTTTCAGATCCGTGTGTGCTTTACAAATCTCTATGTCATCTCCTAGATGCAGCTACCACGTTCTATTTGGAGCTATTCCAAATAACTGTTCTACTTGGAGCTATTCTAAACTGTTGCTCCATTATACGTTTCCGGTATATCTACTCAGAGCTATCCGGATAGGTGTTAAGCTTGCATCGACGTAACCCTTTATGACGAACCCCTTTACCACCTCCATAATCGAGAAAATTCCTTAGTCCACTAGTTACTAAGGATAACTTTGACCGTTATCCCGTGATCCATTCTTGGATCACTCTTGTACCCCTTGACTGACTCATGGCAAGGCACACTTTAGGTGCGGTACACAGCATAGCATACTGTAGAGCCTACGTCTTATGCATAGGGGACGACCTTAGTCCTTTCTCTCTATTCTGCCATGGTCGAGCTTTAAGTCTTAACTTCATACCTTACAACTCAGGCAAGAACTCCTTCTTTGACTGATCCATCTTGAACACCTTCAAGATCATGCCAAGGTATGTGCTCATTTGAAAGTACTATTAAGCGTTTTGATCTATCCTTGTAGATCTTGATGCTCAATGCTCAAGTAGCTTAATCCAGGCTTTCTATTGAAAAACACCTTTCAAATAACCCTATATGCTTTCTAGAAATTCTACATCATTTCTGATCATTAATATGTCAACAACATATACTCATCAGAAATTCTATAGTGCTCCCACTCACTTCTTTGGAAATACAAGTTTCTCATAAACTTTGTATAAACCCAAAATCTTTGATCATCATCAAAGCATACGTTCCAACTCCGAGATGCTTACTCTAGTCCTTAGAAGGATTGCTAGAGCATACATTCTAAGCTATCAGGGCTGACCCATAGGCCGTGCAAAAGGGTGACCGCCCCATGCCCCAAGGGGGGGGGGGCGAACTACAAATTATACTAGAAACATTATACATTTATACATTACATCTGAAAAAATATTAAATGCATAAAATAAAGGCATAGTTCGTAGGAGCGCAAGTTCTCGCCACATACTAATAGTCTATACCACGCGGAGCCAAACCAATTCGACTGGCGAAGATGAGTTTAAATACGCTAGTCTCCCTTTATGATGGATGTCTTAGTATCGTAATAAAATTTATGATAACGGGATTTCAATATTTAAACCAGTACACAATTTTTCATTTGACAAACGGGTAGGAGATATCATTTGCACCAAATCAAACCAAGTGAATCTAGACAAGCACGCCATATAATCGAATCATACGCAAAAGTTCAATCAACAATTTTTTTGGTTCTTCGATGATTCTATTATTGAACCCAACTTGCAAGCCACATTTGCTATTCCCTAGAAGTTTCTATGAATATAGTTGTGTAATATACACTAGAAGTCACTATTAATATATAGGGATAATTAGATTTATTCCCCTAGTTGTGTCCCACTCGTCTGCTTTACCCCTAAATCCCAAAAGTCACCAGTTCTGTCCAAGTCACTTTGCTCCTCTTATGATTTTGCCCTTTGACCGTTTGACCGTCAGTTTGAAAAAACTTCATAACTAATTTATGCTAAATCAAAAAAATGCAAATAAGATACCAAAATGTTCAGAAAAACATCACCTATATGTCAGTGTCATTTGCATTCATGAAAAAAGTGTTTGAAAGTGCACATCCGAGTTTTAGCTCTTTTGATACCACCATGAATAGTAAACTCTAAAAAATAAAAAAAAATAAAAAAAATATGATGGCAAATAACGACAAATGTTCTAAGTGCTTGTCAAGTTTCATTAGGGAACGACATTCGTGGAAGTCGTGGCAAAAAAATAATCTATTTTGGAGTGTTGACTATTTTTTTTTTGCCGCGGAACCCACGAATGTTATTCCCTGATGAAACTTGGCAGGCACTTAAAACATTTGTCATTCTTTGCCATCAAATTTTTTTGAATTTTTTTTGAACTTTTTTAGATTTTACTATTCATGGTGATAGCATAAGAGCTAAAACTCGGATGTGCACTTTCCAACACTTTTTTCATGAATGCAAATGACACTGACATATATGTAATGTTTTTTTGAACATTTTGGTATCTTATTTGCATTTTTCTGATTTAGTATGAATTAGTTATGAAGTTTTCAAACTGACGGTTAAACGGTTAAAGGGCAAAAGCATAAGAGGAGCAAAGTGACTTGGACAGAACCGGTGACTTTGGGAAATTAGGCGTAAAACAGACGAGTGGGACACAACTAGGGGCATAAATCTAATTATCCCTAATATATTTGTTAGTGTTTATATAATTAAGAAATATCTATGATGATATTCAATAATATTAAAATATATAAGAACACACACATAGATATGTACATATGTGTATACAATATATTGTTTATGCAATAACAAGAAAGAGATTGTTGAGCACATCATACAATTTTAATTTTGCTAATAAATTTTTCAACGATATATATTACAATTGTATAACAATAAGTAATATAACTATTATTTCGAATCATTGTTATGTGAATAAGTAATAGAAAAATATATTAATTAAAATTATAATATGGTACTATTAGTTTTAAATAAGTATAAAAGTTCAATATAAAAAATTGTACATCGCCTTGGGCCCAAAAGTGGTTTGGACAAACTCGGCTAGCTATGGCCAACACCTTAGCTGGCCATCCCAGGCATGAGACCAAGGAAACTCTCGTGAAAAGGAAGTTGTCGAGAATGCTGCAGCACCATTTCATGCGAAGGACAGAAGGGAGAAGTAGACCTCGGTGAAGAGGATCCTCCAGCACCATACGCTGGATGCCGGCAATGAGAACCACCTTAGCCCACCACCCATGCATGCGAAGGTGGAAACTCTTGCGAAGACGAAACTATCAAGAATGCATATCAAGGAGAGGAAGGAGAGAAGATTCAACACTAGACCGGTGAAGAGCGCCCCTCGCCAGCACTTGACAGTTGACGGCGGGAGCTCCTCGAGAGTTTTCTTGGATCCCATCATCCACATTACAAGTGTGGTGCAGACCTGCACTGCGCAGCATGCCAAGGTGGTGAAACATGCCAAACGGCAGGATGTGCGCCGACAATGGCTTCAAGTAATCGACCTTCATGTCGGTTGTCGTGATGCCAGCCAAAAAGGCTGTGAGGCACAGTAGTTGCCTACCCACGACCCCGAAGCTTCCTGGAAAACACAATCAATTCGTCAGAATAACAAGATGAACAAGTTCAATCCTCATGAGAGGTAGTTTATCCTCATCCCAGACACGGATCCGCCTAACATCAAGAATCAAATAGCTGTTGGAATGGTCGTGAGTGCTCATCTAGACTCTATTTTCTCCATGAATGACCAAGTAGAGGTGAATTTTATTCGGATCGAAACAAATTTTGATAGTCACAACGTCAGTTCTTCAAATAAAATTTTCTCCGGAATTTTCTCCGAAGCTAGGGGCAGCGCCCCCACCCCCCACCCCCCCGCAACCTATACTATACAAACAGACAAATGTGGCCACATGCATGCATGCGCCATCCAGCGGTGCACAAAGCAAAATCAGCGCGTACATCTTTTGGCATGAGACAAAACCAGCTCATACACCTCTTTTTTAAGGAAGAACCTTCCAGGAGAGCCCACCACACTCATGCAGCAATAAACAAAACATGTTTAAACAGACCAAGCAAAGAAAGAATGAGATCGAATACATCCTAGAACACTTTCACGCACACGCATCGCCCCAGCAGAGAAGGTAAAAAAAGTTCAAAAAAACTAGAAAAATAGAACCCTTACGGCCCTAGTCTTCTTAGTATACACCATCAAAGCTCTTGGTGGATGCTTTCGGGAAAAAAATGGTGGATATTAAGCAGCAGTTTTGGAGTTATTGACAATGAATGCTTTGGTTGCATATAGCTGCTGCATATGTCATAAACGGACCATATCATGGAGACAGCGCTGCAATCCCCATCTGGAAAGTACAAGTGGAGCCCAATAAATTCTCAAAGAATTACCACCTTATTGCTAGTCCTCACAAGAGGCAGTTTGTCCCATCCGCACGGATCCGCCTGACATCAAGAATCAAATAGTTGTTGGAATGGCCGTAAGTGCTCATCTGGAGTCTATTTTCCCCACGAATGACAAAGTAGTGGTGAATTTTATCTGGAACAAAACTCATTTTGAGAAGTCACAATGTTGCAGGTGTATCGTTCAGTTTTGGGTGACGATAACTCTAGGATGTACATCTACGCCACTGTAAGTCCATACTATGTATATACAAACTTAAACAGTTTGATTGGTAATATAAGAGTGTTTAGACCACTACTTTAGTGATTTAAATGCTACTATTATCTTAGCTTATCGAGGCAGTACTAGCATAGTTGTTTCTTATCCGGGCGACCTGCTAAAATGAAGGATTCCAACACTTTTTTTATAAAAGAGAGCTTGCCTCTCCGATTTCATTTATAGAAATCAATCATTCAGGATTCCAACACATATGCCTGCAGAAGGATGGCGACGTGAATTCGCACTGCTTGATAAGTTTCTCATAGTGATCAACAGATATAAATCCCAAGTGACTCAAAGAAAAGAGCTATGCTCCCCGGCAACGGCGCCAGAAAATAGTCTTGATAACCCACAAGTATAGGGGATCGCATCAGTTTTCGAGGTTAGAGTATTCAACCCAAATTTATTGATTTACACAAGGGGAGCCAAAGAATAATTGTCAATTCAACCACACATGAAAGACCTAATATCTGCAGCAAAATATTTAGTAGCAAAATAGTATGGAAGTAACGGTAACGGTGGCAAAAGTAACAATAGTAGTTTTTGTAGCAATCGTAACAGTGACAACGGAAAAGTAACTAAGCAAAGATCAATATGTGAAAAGCTCGTAGGCAATGGATCAATGATGGATAATATGTCGGATGCAATTCCTCATGCAACATTATAACATAGGGTGACACAGAACTAGCTCCAGTTCATTAATGTAATGTAGGCATGTATTCCGAATATAGTCATACATGCTTATGGAAAAGAACTTGCATGACATCTTTTGTTCTACCCTCCCGTGGCAGCAGGGTCCTATTGGAAACTAAGGGATATTAAGGCCTCCTTTTAATAGAGTACCGGACCAAAAAATTAACATTTAGTGAATACATGAACTCCTCAAACTACGGTCATCACCAGGAGTGGTCCCGATTATTGTCACTTCGGAGTTGCCGGATCATAACACATAGTAGGTGACTATTGACTTGCAAGATAGGATCAAGAACTCACATATATTCATGAAAACATAATAGCTTCAGATCTGAAATCATGACACTCGGGCCCTAGTGACAAGCATTAAGCATAGCAAAGTCATAGCAACATCAATCTTAGAACATAATGGATACTAGGGATCAAACCCTAACAAAACTAACTCGATTACATGGTAAATCTCATCCAACCCATCACCATCCAGCAAGCCTACGATGGGATTACTCACGCACGGCGGTGAGCATCATGAAATCGGTGATGGAGGATGATTGATGATGACGATGGCAACGGATTCCCCTCTCCGGAGCCCCGAACGGACTCCAGATCAACCCTCCCGAGGAAGATTAGCGCTTGGCGGCGGCACCGTATCGTAAAACGCGATGAATCCTTCTCTTTGATTTTTTTCCTCCCCGAAAGTGAATATATGGAGTTGGGGTTGAGGTCGGTGGAGTCCCAGGGGGCCCATGAGGCAGGGGGCGCGCCCCAGGGGGGCTGCACCCTCGTGGACAGGGTGTGGGGCCCCTGATGCTGATTCTTTCGTCAATATTTTTCATTAATTCCAAAATGTGTCTCCGTGGACTTTCAGGTCATTCCGAGAACTTTTATTTCGGCACAAAAATAACACTATGGCAGTTCTGCTGAAAACAGCATCAGTCCGGGTTAGTTCCATTCAAATCATGCAAGTTAGAGTCCAAAACAAGGGCAAAAGCGTTTGGAAAAGTAGATACGTTGGAGACGTATCAACCGACAAGTCTCTTCACTCGTTCCATAATACATCACCTCCTGACTAACTTCTTAGTCATTTGCTTGCAAGCTTATGATGTGTATTACCGAGAGGGCCCAGAGATACCTCTCCGGTATTCGGAGCGACAAATCATAATCTCAATCTATGCCAACTCAACAAACACCTTCGGAGATACCTGTAGAGCATCTTTATGATCACCCTGTTACATTGTGACGTTTGATAGCACACAAGGTATTCCTCTGGTATCCGGAGTTGCATAATCTCATAGTCGAAGGAAGCAATAGCAATAATTTTATACTATTTTATTTCAAAACTTTATGTTTGAATAGTAATATTTATATTTTAATTATTGTTTTTTGCAGGAATATTTTAATTGCTGTTGCATTGGAATATTTATCTATGAAAAAATGAGCTGCTTATCTTTGATTATTTTCAGTAGTTCGGCTGTAAAAAACTGAGGGGTGGCATTTGGTGTCCACGGTTGCATGGCCGGGACTACTGTCCACGGACATTTGGTGTCATCGGATTCCCTAAGCCGATTGAGAGGTTAGTGGACTACACCTAAACGAAAGCATGTTCCATTTTCATCCAATTTGGCGCTGCTCAGCCTTCTGAGAACCAACATTTTGAAGCTCCTTAGAATCGGTGACCAGCATGTTTGGCTGGGTAACCTTCCTAACTTTGTAACCGTTGTAGTGACCGCCGACTTGGTCGGTCCGACGTGATTAATGGAATGCTAGGTGTTCCAGTTTAAAAAAAAAGAATCGATGACTGGTTATAATGGTTAGGAATGCCAAAAAAACAGAACATGAAACTGCACATGTCGATAACACCCGACAAGCTATCTATATTAAACCTGTAATTTTGTACAATTAACAGAGCAGATGAATTAGCTATTGTGAAACTTTACCTCTCTAGGCAGCCGTTCGAAAGCGCAAGGGGACATACTTTTATGTTGCTGCTTGGCCTAACTCTAGTTGCTTTTAGAGAGTGACTACATGACTAACTACTGACCATGGCTGTAAGATCAAGATTTTCTCATCACTTTTACAGCTAGCCCTAAAGTCTTCTCGGGCGGTTTCGCGGAAGTGATTTAGAAATCGCTACGTCTCTTTATCTTTCTCTCTTCAATGCTTGTCGTCGCTATGTCGTCTACGGATCTAGATATAATTTTTTTTTTCTTGTGTTAGTTTTACTACCATGATGATGAATAGTCCTGAAGTTTTTCGGGAAAAATATTTCCAAGATAACCTCTTCTGCTTAATTAAAGATAAACATATGGTCAACAGACTGGGAATCTGCTGACGCAAGCGCTGACGAACATCAAATAATTTGGTGCACTCCTTCAAATATGCTCACGTGATGGGCCTGTGAGGCTATCTCCTAGTCCATACGGAGTGTCGAGCTTTGAATAGTGCAAATTTTTTGTGCTCACACACTATTCTAGATAGACAACCTCCATGGCTGCTGCTCCTGCTACTCAACATCGTGTCATGGTGCTACCCTTCCCTGCACAGGGCCATGTCATCCCGCTCATGGAGCTGTCTCGCAAGCTCGCCGGGCACGGCGTCGAGGTGGACTTCGTGAACACCGAGTTCAACCACGACCTCGTCATGGAAGCAATGGCAGAGAAGGGAGCAATTCCTGATGGGATCCACATGCTCACCGTTCCGGACGGCCTGGGCCCCGGAGACGACCACGCGGACATCGGCAAGTTTGTCAAGGACCTGCCGGCCGCCATGTCCGGCCGCCTCGAGGAGATGATCCAATCCAGGAAGATCAAGTGGGTGATTGTAGATGTGTCCATGAGCTGGGCACTGCAGGTGGCCGCCGCGGCGGGTGCCCGTTTTGCCTCGTTCTCGACCTACTCCGCGGCCGTGTTTGCTCTCAGGATGAACCTCCCCAAATTGATACAGGACGGTGTTCTTGATGAAAGTGGTAAGAACAAATCAAGCATCTCCATGGCACTTGTTACGTTTCTCCATTTGTTTAAGATCGGCTGAGAATGTGGAGCTTATTTAGGGAATGTAAAGGGGGAGGGGAAGATCAAAATGATGCCGCCCATTGACGCGCCGGAGATCCCCTGGATCAGCCTGGCCAGCACCAGCGACCCTGAGAGGCGTAGAACCAATATCCAGAAGGCGATGCCACTGGCCGAGGTGGTCATCCTCAACACTTCCATGGAGTTGGAACCCGACGCTCTAGCTCTCCTCCCCAACGCGCTGCCTCTCGGCCCGCTAGTGGCGCCCACGTCGAGGCCGGCCGGACACTTCTTGCCTGAAGACCTCGCCTGCCTCGCCTGGCTCGACGCGCAGGCCCCCGGCTCCGTCGTCTACGTGGCCTTCGGCAGCTCCGGCTTCCTGGACGCGACGCAGTTCCAAGAGCTCGCCGACGGGCTCGCGCTCTCCGGCCTGCCGTTCCTCTGGGTGGTCCGGCCAGACTTCACCACCGGACCCGGGCAAGATCGGTTCGACCTCGACGCGTTCAGGCGGCGCGTGGAGGGGAAGGGGCTGGTGGTGGGCTGGGCGCCGCAGCAGCGCGTGCTGTCGCACCCGGCGGTGGCCTGCTTCATGTCGCACTGCGGGTGGAACTCGACCGTGGAGGGCGTGCTGCACGGCGTGCCGTTCCTGTGCTGGCCCTACTTCGCGGACCAGTTCTGCAACCAGAGCTACGTGTGCAACGTGTGGGGCACCGGCGCCAAGCTCCGGCGAGACGAGAGAGGGGTCGTCGCGAAGGACGAGGTCCAGAGCAAGGTCGCGTGGCTGCTGGGTGACGAGGGGGTCAAGGCGAGGGCGGCGGCGTGGAAGGAGGCCGCGTGTGGCAGCACCCGGGAAGGAGGGTCCTCGCATGGGAACTTGCTCAAGCTTGTCAGCTTGCTAAGACAACAATGATGGCACGGCCTACTTTGACAAAGGATCTCGCCGCCAGTGCGAGCGCGCGAGAGGCGTTTTGACCGCGGCAGGCGGCACGCACGACGTCGGCCGGCCGGCCACCGCAAAAAATAAATAAAAGCATCGGTTGACACTCGAGAAGTGCACCTATGAACCCAGATACATATGAATCCACTTCAAAAAACATATTTCTAAATGCTAAAAAAATCCGAAAAAGGTTACGCGGATACGTCTTCATATTTTATGTGCGTGCAGAAAGTTTTACGAAAAAATAACTTTTTCTGTGCAAAAGAAGACAAAAATTTGTGTCGTAAAACACTATTTAGACGCACTGAAATTTGTCTTTTTTGCAGAGACAAAGCGAGAAGACATTTTTTCACAAAACTTATGCTGCGCACACACACTTGCGAACATGTATGTGTGGAATTTCCTTTTGAATTTTTTGACATTTTAAATCGTGTTTAAAATGCATTTTTTGACATCAAAATTCAATTTTTAATTCACAAATAAAGTCTTAATACATCATGTATATATAATTATTATAATACAAATAATAATTACTACCTTCATTCCTTTATATAAGGTATATAATTTATTAGAACACTGACCAAGGCACATAATTCTACAAAGGATAGAACAAAATTAACCTTGGCGAAATCATTGATTAGTGGCAAGTAATCATTTAGGCTAGGAAACTAAGAGATACACACAGTTAGGAAAGAGTCACTTTCCTTATATATATATATATATATATATATATATATATATATATATATATATATATATATATATATATATACAAGGAGAGATACATGCAGTCGGGGAAGAGATATTTTTCTTTTTTTAAAGGGCTAGAAACGGAATTTTGAGGAGCTGGAAGAAATGCACCTTACATTATGGAATTTTATCAAAAATGCAAATGCATGTTATATAAAGGAATGGAGGGAGTATAAGATACATGCACTCAGTCTTAAACAACTATTGAATAAAAACAGTGCAGAGGGGGGGGGGGGGGCAATGCCCCCTGCCTATCCATTTATTAGTGTTGATGTTAGGTTCTAAAATTATATTTATATAATTTATTTGCCCCATATTTGAGACGGACCATGGCCTGTCAAGAGGAGCCCGTGGCACCATTTGCCGCTGGATGGCGGCAGCTTAACCACTCTCTTCCTCGAGCCAAGCATCCACATCGCGAGGGTGACGTTGCACGCCTGGACGGTGCAGGAGATCAAGGCCGCGAAGCAGGAACGGTACATCGAGTTGTAGTCGTCCATGCCAGCGACGCACAAGACCGGCTTAAAAAGGGCAAGCTTAAAGGCGTCGGTCACTACTGTTCATTACTAGTGTTGGGAGCTGTTAAGTATCGCTCGTAGTGTCAGCCGTGTCGCTGATGCCGCCTGCGCTACATGGTCTTGGCCCAGCGAGCACAGTTAGAGCTAGGGACAAAAGCTCACGCCTATTTTATTTTTTGGGGGGTTTTATTACGTTTTTATTTTTGTCTGTTTAATTTCAAGTTCAAAAAATACACAAAGCAAAAAATGTTCATGAGCTTGAAAAAATGTTCAAAAATTTATAAAGTGTTTATGAATTTAAAAAATGTTCACGCATCCAAGAAATGCTCACAAATTTGAAAAGGTTTACAAATATAAAAAATGTTCAATAGATCAAAGCAATGTTCATGAATTTGAAAAGTGTTCATGAATTTCACAAAAAATCTTGAATTTCAAAGATTTCACAAATTTTTAAAATATTCATGGATTTGAAATCATTCACAAATTTATAAAATGTTCATTAGTTTTAAAATAAAATGAAAAACCAAGAGAAAAGCAGAAAACTGGTAGATAACAAGGAATGAACATAAAAAACTATGGTAGGTTCCAACCATGGCCCCCACCCGTTTCCATGGGTGTTCGCGGAAACCAGTAATGGGTCGGCCCACGAGAAGCATACAACAGGCGAGCGTTATGGTTAGCGGTTCCTATAAGCAATCTAAGCATTTGCGACTAGTGTTTCCTAACAAGCACCCACATTGGGAGGGTCTGGCTATTGGATGGGCCCGCCCATGTAGGCTTTTCTTTTGCACCAGTTTTAGGAAGCTTCAGAATGACAAGCGATAGGTGTAAGAGATCCATCCCTTGGTATCCATTGTTCGTCCCATGTCAGGCTGCAAGTGGACGCGGGCTGCCCGCGGCGCCCACATAAAAACCCACATAATCAACGTTCGCGGACGCCCGCAGATAGAGCAGCCAGATATGTGGGATATGCAGGCTGTCCCGCGGCGTCCGCATCAAGCCCACGTTTTCGTGATGATGCAATGATGATTAGGGCGCCATCGACGTCCAGTTCCGCCATGGTCGACCGCGTCCAGTTCCGCCGCAACGCTGCTGTTACACCGCATGGCATTTTCCACCCCCGCCCGGCGCGTCGTACACGGCGCCATGTCGTACGAACCTTTACCCGTACATGAGGTGAAAAACATTGACGCCATGGCTATGTCTGCAGCTAGCTACTGGCTGGCATTGAACGATTGAACAAGTGGGATCGTTTTCAGTTGTTTCGCAAGAAAATTACCCTGGTCATCAGCCATATTCACTGCGAGCTAGCATGGTTCAGCACTACCTGCTGCCTCCCTGTGTTGGGCAAAGTGCATCTGCATATCTGCATTACTGGGACTGCCGCATACCCTATCTATCCATCCTGACGTGGGGATAGCAAAGAGGATCCGATCCATGTGCTAGTTTATTGTTGCCTTTAATATTATAAGGATCCAAGTAGTAATTAAATCTGAATCTTCACATATACTAGTATCCTCTACAAGTGTACATCTGTTCGTCAGATTCCGATGTCTCAAATATGAATCCCTATGCCTTCTAATTCTTAACTGATTTTAATGCAAACCGGAGCATAACAATCTGCTTTTAGTAGCTGATGATCCTAGATACAAGGCACGTACAGAACGTTATTGCAGGAGTTGTATGTGAAGCCGTTACACACAAAGATACGTGAGAATACGACCTTAAATTATGTGGGACGAGTGGCAACCGCGGACAAAACTGCATGTTATGTGGCAAGCCCGCATAAGCCCACTTAATTACGTGGGCTGATGCGGCGTGATGCGGGCGTCCCGCGGGGCGTCCCACTTGCAGCCTGAGTCCCATGCAACTCTCCCATCGCCGGTTCCATAGCTTTTGGATGCACCGCCCGCTAAAGATAATTCTTTCATTGATAGTAAGACCGTGTCATAGGAAAAACAAAAGTTGGAAGAGCACTTTATCCCGATGGACGTTGAGGTTATTCAGAAAATCCCACTCCCCATAAGAAGGCAACATGACTTCTGGGCGTGGTACTTTGACAAACGTGACATTTTCTCAGTACAATTAGCCTACCACATGCTCGTTTCACAAAGGAGAAAAGGCAGGCTTGTCTACAAGGCCGGGTGACGAGCTTTGGCATGAAACAGGTGGAGAAAAACTCGTGCTTGCACTAGAAGATATTGGTCCCTTCAAAAGTTCATGTGTTCTTGCGGTGTCTAGCTACACACTCACTCCCAACTATTGGTGTGCTAGCGCACAGGAACATGCACCGGAGAATAAAGGAAAAATATGCGGACATTCTCACTCTTAAAGGTATTCGTTTTAGAGTGCACTATGTCAAAGTGCGTACGGGAGCTCTTCGATGATAAAGTTATGGTGTTACCGTACTCCACGCAGGAACCGCACGCTCAGGATTGGCTATTTGCTCTATTTGACCATTTGAAACATGATGAACTCATTAGAGTTCTAGTCCTCCTTTTGAGCAATATGGCACCATCGAAGGAAGGGGATGCATGAGGACATTATTTATAGTCCATTGTCAGCGAAGAGCTTCGCTGATCGCTTCCTTGTTGATTGGGAGATGAATGTGGCTTATAAGGCTCCTAACTACCCACAGTAGGCGACGATGACACATCCTCGATGGATAACGACCTATGTGGTTTCTTAAGATTAATGGAGATGTTGGAGTTGCGAAGAATAGTAGCACACGTGATGTTGTAGTGGTCACACCAGATATCAATGGTGAATACTTGGGCATGTCTGCTCTCCTTTTTGCAAGGCTAGATACCTCGGAGACCCTCGAAGCTCTCTCCTTCCAAAAACATGGCAAACATTTTCAAAACATATATTCAACTTTTTTTTCATAAAAGATGAGCATTTTCTTTAAACGTGATGACATTTTTAAGTGTTATGAACAATGTTATTATGACTATTCTTTTGAATAGTATGAAACATTTTTTTAAATTACGTAGACAAATTTTAGATTGTTTAAACATTGTTTAAAATGCCATGAACATATTTTTGATCGCGTGAACAATATCATGAACAATTTTTACTTTGCCCGCTGGTGAAGGACTCCCTAGTTTGGCGACCTCTTGGGCTGTACTTTTCATGGGCATGGGCCTTTGGCCGCATCATACATATTCATGGGCCTACCCATAGGTATTTCTCCGTCAAATGGTACAAACTTTTTTTACAAATTACCTGAACAAATTTTAAAATTTCATGAACATTTTAAAAAAATCTCATTAACATATTCTTAAATGTGCGAACATTTTTC
Source organism: Triticum timopheevii (assembly GCA_963921465.1). Classification (NCBI taxonomy): domain Eukaryota; kingdom Viridiplantae; phylum Streptophyta; class Magnoliopsida; order Poales; family Poaceae; genus Triticum; species Triticum timopheevii. The sequence goes on from OY997270.1 coordinate 522,379,364, forward strand.
TACAATTGAATGAACAATTTTCAAATTTGCAAGAACAAGTTCTGACATGTGATGAACATTATTTTAATAGAGAGGACGTTTTTAAAAATTAAATAAATTGTTAATTTTTGACACAGAATATCTTGAAATGTAAATGAAAGTAAAAAGGTTATAAAAGTAAAAAAAAAAGAACAAATCAGACAAAATTGGGCCCGCCCACCAGAGGCTTCCCTTGATGCGAGGCAAGCATTCGTCTCGCTAGAAGTGAGATAAAGAATGTTCATACTCCCAATCGACACCTTATGTGGCAAATTACTTGTAAATGCCTTACGCTTCCTGTGTGGATCGGCCACTAGCATGACCCAATAACTTCACAATATTTTCATATTTGGAAATATGTATAGTTCAAAAAATTGTTAAGTATGTTAATACAAAAAAGAATATTGCAAAAATAATAATTTCGTGTAACTCAATATGTAATTATATATATACAAAAATGTTCATGCATTGTTTTAAAATATTGCCGCATACAAAATATATTCACGTAGCAAAGGATATGTTCATGTGTTTTAGAAAAGTGTTCATATATTTTAAGAAAAAAATTGTGCATGTTTGAATGTGTGTCCATATAATTTGAAAAGGGAAATTTCCAAGCATTAGTCCATAAAACAAGGTACAGAAACAAAATGTAAGAAATTAGTCTAAAAGATGAGAGGAGAAACAATAAAGGGAAGATGAATGAAAGAAAAGGATAAAACTAAACACAAGCAAACGGCTCAAATACACGAGGGAGTGCATGTTTGCACGACAATTAGTTGGAACGGGTGTAGAATACGAATTGGCCCAACCAAGGTAGTCAACATCGGATTGAACCTCCAATCATAGGATCGCAAATTGTAGACTCTTAACTATCAGTGTCATAGAAATGAAGATTCTACTAACCAAAATTGTAGAATCAGAGTGGTTAGTTTGGATTGTAAAGTCGTAGAATCGTGATTCTGACTACCTTAGCCCTGATCATGATAGTATGTTTTGGTGCCTACCGTTGTGAAATCGAGAAAGAAAAAAGTAATTGTCACATTAATCATGGTGTGTTGTGCTTACAAATGTTATTGATCCAAATATCATAATTGTAAGCTCCAACCAATTCATATGATGAGGACTACCGTCAGCCCCCGTAGTTACGGATGTCTAAATTCGACAAATATAAGATTCTGTCACAAGAGCTTGCATAGCGGCACGTGCCAACTCAACTATCAGGTACTTCCATTTATAAAAATTTCTTGTAATGTTCTTGAGAATTGGCTCTGCCTAGATCCGATGTTTTTGTATTGACGATGTGAGGACTTGGTAGGACAGGAGGGGCAAGGGTTAGGGGCATCATCAAGCATGGAGATGAAGGCAGATGGGCAAGCGCATAAGGAAAGATGACGAGGCTTCCAATGGAGATCTCAGGACTTTAAAATCATCGTGATGATGTCAAAGATATGGACAAAAAAAATGTAAGATTACACTTTATAGTTTATAGTTTCCTCATAGATAGGTGTCACGTGTCCATAATAGTGGGGTACGCCAGCATTTTGGCAATAAAATGTTAAAGACAATTTAAGTGGTTTTAAGAGTGTCGGTTCAGGGAGAAATTCACCCAAGAGATGGATTACCACCCCTATCTTGATGTTTGAATCCCCCTTCCGCCTCCTTAAATATCCCCTAAGGTGTTGTTATATTTGTGTTTTGTTTTAGTTAAAGAGTCCATTGTAGTTGCAAGTCCGCGCATATTATAAGTGTGCTCCTTCAGTTTGCTTGATTTTGATCCGGTCAAAAGCTGGAATTGTTCTTTAACAAAAGCTTGCTTGAGACCATAGCTTCAAGGGGGCCTTCCTCCCGTGGGTTCGATAACTCAAGGTCACCTCAGGAGAAATAGGCGAGAATCCTTTCTGGTCCATTTCCCGGTCACCAAAGGAAGTAATCAATATCGTCAACCAGATAGTAGCCCATGTTGTATTCATGCCCATTGACAGTATAGTGGAAAGGATGAGCTTTTCCATCAGTCAGCCTAGCAAACAATGGTGATCGCTACAGCACATTGATGTCATTATGAGACTCGGGCCAAAGAAAGCGTGCCAAATTCAAAGATCCTGTGTTGCAACTGCTTCAAGACCGACGATGGGCTTCTTAACATGACCCTGATATTGCCATCGTAAAGTTTTTGGATAGTTTTTTCATTTTCAGTGCATGTTGTGTGATCCGAACAAACCTGGGCACCCTCTTGCTCCCGAGATTGCCAAGGCCTCTTGTTGTCTGCCACAGTTGGTTCTCTCAGGTACTAAGGTCCAAACACCATGATCACGGCGGTTGTAAACCTGGCCATGGCATCTTCGCATGTGCTCTCGGACATCCGTAGGTACCCATCCCACGAATCAGCGGTCTTGCCACATGCAAGCACCTGTAGTGTGGCCGTGCACTTTTGGAAACCAGAGAACCCAATCCTTCCCACAACGTCTTTCTTCAAGATGAAGTAGTCATCAAAGGACCGGATGCATCATCGCCGTCTCATCCGTGTAGCCCTCCTCGTCGGAGGAGCCGTCGGACAACTCAACATAGTGCTCGTATATGTATTTCATATCCCAATCCATTGCTTCAAAGAAGAAGGGACAAGTATTTAGCTCGGGCAATTCACCGAGTAGTTGCCGGGCATGGTGAGCATGGTAGGAGTCGATGGTACCTGCACAGCGATTGGAGGAGAGGTATGGAGCGGCGGCGGAGGAGAAGCGGCGTGGAGCCCGGGTGTACCGTTGGAGGTGACGCACTCGCCGAGTTCTGGCAGGGTTGGAGCATGGTGGCCGGGGCCGTGGAGTGGCGGCGAAGGCAAAAGAGAAAGACGGAAGGAGAGAAAAATGTGAGGATGGACGCGCGGGGTCCGGAGGGGTTTTGGGTGGGCCGGGGATGTCAGAGTCTTACGTGGGCGCTATCCGGACTCCAGACTGCAGCAAAGCCCCCGCCCCCCTTTATCTCGTGTTTGCTGGAGAATGTACGTCCGGATCGCCCGGTGGACCGATACATACTCATTTGGATGTATGGCCAGTGGCGGAGCCACCTCCCGGCGACCCTGGGCAACTGCCCGGGCTTTGCCCAGGAACTCCCATTGGAATATAGATGGAGATGGAGAACTACTCATGAGTTTAAGTGGGCAAATACCCATGAACCACATCCCTTTGTATTTTGCCCCGGCTTCATGGATTGGCTAGCTCCGCCACTGTGTATGGCTCAACACGTCTGGACCATACAGTCCGAACGATTGCGAGTGGTTTGAGAGTCCACTTTGAAGATGCCCTCAAGTCTTTTTGAGGCTTTGGCTAGAGATGCTCTAGTGTTTCGACATGTTTATTTTGGATGAGAAGAAGAGAAGAAGAAGAAGAAGAAGGGCTATCTGATCTACAAAACAAAACTGTTTTCATTCACCAAAATAAGTTAAAATGGAATCGTTTTCATTGGAAAATATAGTTTGCCAACTCGAGTCTACTATTTCCCCCCTGCCCAACTAGTAGAGTCGATTGAACAAATTGGAAAACATGGTGCCGGGCTGCCGGGCGATGCGGCTGTCCCGATTCCAGCATCCGCACGCATGGTCGCACAGTCGTCGGTGGTGTCGGCCAGTCGGTGCGCACCCGACGCGAGCGAGGGAAGGTGCACCGCGTGCATACCGAACGGCAAGGAAGACGTGTGGAGTCGCTCGTAACCCAGCAGGCACGCACGTCGGAAAAAGTCAAATCCCGTTGGGCACGGGAAGATTCCCGCAGCCCGCCCCGCCCCATGTTACCGCTGCCACCGTCGCCTCCAGCTCACTGCAGAACCGAACCAACCGGACAGGTCGACCGCTTTTGTCCCCGCGCGCCTCCCCTCGCGGGAGAAAGAGACGACCAAGGGGAGACGCCGTCGACGCGTCCTGATCGAGCCGGGGGGCTCGGGTCGGGTGTGATCGGGTCATCGGCGCGCACGGCTGGCTGGCTGGCTGGCCGGGAGCGACCGGTGGGCTGGAGTTTTCCCGGCACGCGCGGCGCGCGGCAGCTTCCGCCCGGTGGCCTGTCCGTCTGTCTGTCTCTACGTGGTACGTCGGCCTCTGCTGCAAACGAAAAACTCGTGCCGGTGTTGCGTTCCACCCGTCCCGCACCGCACACGTACGCGTACATGGATCGGCCAACTGATTGCCGTCGCTACCAGTATCAGGACAGTAGTGCGAGTACAAAAGATTGGTTAAGGCTTGGCAGGGAAAGGAAAATAAATACCTGAACTAAAAGAACGTTAATCAAATATGTCTACATACATCCGTATGTTGTAGTCCATTTAAAATGTCTAAAAAGACTTATATTTAAGAACGTAGGGAGTAGTAGCAAAATATGTGAAGGACGACATCTCTGTCGGTGCAACTAATTGCCGTTGCCGGTGCGATGGAGCACGAGGGGGTAAAGAAAAGAAGCTGCGCTTTTGGCGCCAACAATGATTTTCCTGTTAGGTGAGCACGGCTGCCCACATGCTCGCACGTAGTACGGTGCCCAAAGCAGACGCAGGCCATGCTGATGGCCATTTTTTTTTTTTTTGAGATGGATGCTGATGGCCATTTTTGAAACAGGGTGCGTCGGGGGTAATCATCATCATGAGTGAGATAAACTAAAAGGGGGAGAGGAAATGAGTGAAGGAGCAGCGAATCTGTTGATGCATGCCATTTTACCTCTGCTTTGCCTCCGTCCACCATGACAATGGCACGCGTCCTGGCCTAACCAAACTGTTATTTTCAGCCTAGTCGTCGTCACCCCTCCTAACTCCGCCGAACCAAACCATCACGAGTCCAGTCCAAGCGCGATTGACTCGCTAAAACCACGCGACAGCTGCGTGTGTGTGTCTCCCAAACCTTGACGAGATGGCCCCGGCCTGCTGCTGCAGCCATTCTCGGCCCCAATCGCGCCGGGGCCCGGGGGTCAAACATTAGGCATTCTCAGTTGGCATGGAGTCTCACGGTGCAGTCGCAGTTCGGTACGAGTTGCTATTTTTCAGAGTTTGGTCCGCGTTCAGGTCCAGAGATCCTCAAAAATTCGGAGGCTGAAAATAACCGACACTGCATTTTCAGCAACAAACTATACCCTTCCCCGAAAAGAATCTGCGTAATTTAATGAATGACAAATAAAAGCGTCTTACTACTGCGGTAGATTCCGCAACCGTTCGGTATATTCGTCTCACAAAAGAACGAGAAAGAAAAAGCCTCCAAACAGACCAGATCCAAGAAGAGACGAGGAAAAGAAAAACAAGACGAGGGTAAATCGAGCGTCGCTCTCCGGCTCTCCGCCGCATCAAGCAAAGCAAAGCCGCGCGAGGTTGAAGGTAATGCAAGACAACTGATAACACCCTCCCTCCCCTCCGCTCTCCTCCGGCTCGCACTCGTCGCTGTCCTCTTTGCGTGCTCGGGACGCTCGGATCGCTAATTTTCCGGCGCTTTGGCGGTGCAGTAGTCATTAGGGGGTTTATTGCGCTCCCTTGCGTTGCTCGCTTGAGCCTCACTCAAAGGCGGATCGCCACCAGCTTTTCCTTCCGTTAGTTGCTCCCGTACGTAGCTAGCGGCTCCAACCGAATCGGGTGGGGGACTCGTGGCTCCGATGTCGGTGGATCTGCTGCTTAGATTATGGTTGGGGACTGGGGCTGGTTTGAGATGCAGATCCGGTGTTTGTTAAAATGTCTCCGAGTTAGGAGGTTCTCATTATTTTGTTGTTGATGATGTTGATGGTGGTGGTTCTTTTAATCATGGTTTGTTTGATTTGTTTTATTATGCCTTTCTTATGACTTTCTTGATCTTGAAGAAACTGATATAATGTTATGATTTTCTTTCTGGTATAAGAGTGCATATGGCTTGTGTTTTGATGGTTTGAATGTATATGTTTCTTTCATGTGTGGTGCATAAATAATGCATTGTAGTACTTGAGAAATTTGACAAATAGGAGTATAAAAGAAAAAGAAGTTCTGATTTTTGTCGACTTGTTAGCTAGGGCATGTGACAACCCATGACCTTGGACTGTGTAAACAAGTGCCCTGACAGTGAGTATCTTTCCTAAATGATGCCTTAAACAGAGAAGAAAGATGAGGAGTCTTTCTTAGTCTATTAGTTGCACTAATCAGATGACAGTGACTCCCCTCAAAAAAATAAAATCAGATGACAGTGACTTGTTGTCAAAAGAAAAATCGAATGACAGTGACTTAAGAGAATTCTGTATTTTTCGTGGCTGCGCTCTTTTTTCACTTGAAATAAGATATACATTCAGAGCTCAAATCTGAGTACTATCATGCATGCCGGAGCTTTCCTGTGGAAGGTTCAGCCACTGTATCTTAATCAGTAAAAAACTGCAAGTGGTTTTTTTTTTTTTGCGGGGAAAAAAAAAACTGCAAGTGGTTAATGGTGATTGGTGAGATTTGGGAGTAGAGTGTCGTTGGGGCAAGCAGCGGCATCAACATCAGGCTCCTGATTTTGACCGTGCCTGGGCTTTGAAGGTTTCCATTGCATGCTCCCATTGGTTGGACACAGCAAGGCGTTTCTTACATCTCAATCGAACACTGTAACTTCAGCATCCTACTCCCTCCGTCCTTTGAAGAGTGTACTTTCAACTTTGTTGGAAAGTCAAACATTTTTATATTTGACCGTATTTATACAATAATGCACCAACATTTATGCCATCAAATTAGTAGCATTAGATTCAATGATAAAATATATTTTCATCGTATACCTGTTTGGTCTCATAAAAATTGATATATTTTTGCACAAACTCGGTCAAACATTGAGATAGTTTGAACACTCTTTAAAGAACGGAGGGAGTAAGTTATTTTGCAGTACCGTTTTGACCCAAAATTAAATCGCTCGCTGCAGTTATAGTTGACCATCTATTAAAATAGTCCATGTGCTTGCCCCCAATTATTCTTCCACACTATTCATGTCCTTGGTTCATGGGATACGAGTACACAGCCACTTCCTCTGTATTTTTGTAGTATGTGTACACTGAACTTCAGAGATAAGAAGGCGAAAAAAAAAGGGTCCGGAACCTTCAGATCTGATCACACACTATTTAATTATTCCATAACAGCGTGGTATTTTTCCTATTTTCTTTCTGATTGGTTAGAGTGAGGAGGTTGGTGGTGTGTCATGGACTCATCTGAAACCTTTTCTATCAACGCAAGTTTGGTGGGCTCATGGATGGCATGAGAGCTGCACTTTGCCTTGCAAGACCAACTCACACCTACTCAATTTATTCTGGTTTCTGACCGGTCTTCACACGGTTAATTTTCCAGAGCGGGGAGGGGAGGGGGGTAGATCCAACCTGGTGGCTTCGGGGAACGGGGTATATAAGGAGTTGCAGCCTCCTCTCTGCATACAACCCGTGGGCAGCAGCAGCTTCTTCTCTGCATACCAAGAAGTCGCCTCCGTTGCTTTCCTCCAGCAGTGCGCGCCCCTCCTCTCGAGATCTTCTCCGAGTTCCTGAGATCTGGTGAGAGTTCTCCCTGATCTGGTTAGCGTTTCCTTCGGTTTAGTCTCTAGTTTGGCGCCTGATCTTCTTGCAAGAGGCGTGGTTTCCATGCTGTAGCTGTTGCTTTTCTCGGTTTCTCTGAAGATGCTTGCTGTCTTCAGATCTGGCCGAGGGTTGGTTTGAGATTCATTGTCTTGATTTAGTTAGTGGTCTGGATAGTAGTGTTCTATGCTGTGAATTTTCATTCGGCCTGCTGTCTGTTGCCGCTGCCGGTGAATTGGATGATTGGTGTGATCTCCGTTCAGTCTGTCATGCTCCTTGTATGCAGTCTGCAGAAGTAGGCACAGCGTTTTCACCTCAAGTTAGATCATGCTGTGAAGCTGCCAGGATCTGATTGTTCAGATCTGTTCGTGCTTATTTGCCGAATTAATTGAGTAGAAGATTTCTTAGAACATTTATGTAGCTTCAACTCTGCATTTCTGTCACATACTGTCTTTTTAAGATCTGAATCTCGGTTGCCTCTGTTTACTCTGAGTCTCATGTGCAGTAAGACCAGAGTGGATGCCCTGTTTTGCAATCCTCTGAAAACCATTAATCTTTGCTGTCGTCACAGGTTGTAAGCAGCCAAGATGGTGAAGATCTGCTGCATCGGAGCTGGCTACGTCGGCGGCCCAACCATGGCTGTCATTGCCATCAAGTGCCCGGCGATCGAGGTGGTTGTCGTCGACATCTCCAAGCCCCGCATTGACGCCTGGAACAGCGACACCCTCCCGATCTACGAGCCCGGCCTCGATGATGTTGTCAAGGCCTGCAGGGGGAAGAACCTCTTCTTCAGCACTGATGTTGAGAAGCATGTCGCCGAGGCCGACATCATCTTTGTGTCCGTGAACACCCCCACCAAGACCCGCGGTCTGGGAGCCGGCAAGGCCGCCGACCTCACCTACTGGGAGAGCGCCGCCCGGATGATCGCCGACGTGTCCAAGTCGGACAAGATCGTCGTCGAGAAGTCCACCGTCCCTGTCAAGACCGCCGAGGCCATCGAGAAGATCCTGACCCACAACAGCAAGGGCATCAACTACCAGATCCTGTCCAACCCGGAGTTCCTCGCCGAGGGCACCGCCATCGAGGACCTGTTCAAGCCCGACAGAGTGCTCATCGGTGGCCGGGAGACCCCCGGGGGCCAGAAGGCCGTCCAGGCCCTCAAGGAGGTGTACGCCCACTGGGTGCCCGAAGAGAACATCATCACCACCAACCTGTGGTCCGCCGAGCTCTCCAAGCTCGCCGCCAACGCGTTCCTGGCCCAGAGGATCTCGTCCGTGAACGCCATGTCGGCGCTCTGCGAGGCCACGGGCGCCAACGTGTCTGAGGTGTCGTACGCCATCGGCAAGGACTCGAGGATCGGTCCCAAGTTCCTGAACGCCAGCGTGGGGTTCGGCGGGTCGTGCTTCCAGAAGGACATCCTGAACCTGGTGTACATCTGCGAGTGCAACGGCCTGCCGGAGGTGGCCAACTACTGGAAGCAGGTGATCAAGATCAACGACTACCAGAAGAGCCGGTTCGTGAACCGCGTGGTGTCGTCCATGTTCAACACGGTGTCCGGCAAGAAGATCGCCGTGCTCGGGTTCGCCTTCAAGAAGGACACGGGCGACACCCGGGAGACGCCGGCGATCGACGTGTGCAAGGGCCTGGTGGGCGACAAGGCCCAGGTGAGCATCTACGACCCGCAGGTGACGGAGGATCAGATCCAGCGGGACCTGGCCATGAACAAGTTCGACTGGGACCACCCGATGCACCTGCAGCCGACCAGCCCCACGGCCGTGAAGCAGGTGAGCGTGGTGTGGGACGCGTACGAGGCCGCCAAGGGCGCCCACGGCGTGTGCATCCTCACCGAGTGGGACGAGTTCAAGAAGCTCGACTACCAGAAGATCTTCGACAACATGCAGAAGCCGGCCTTCGTCTTCGACGGCCGCAACGTCGTGGACGCCGAGAAGCTCAGGGAGATCGGCTTCATCGTCTACTCCATCGGCAAGCCGCTCGACGGCTGGCTCAAGGACATGCCCGCCGTGGCCTAAGTTCACCTCGTCGGCCGGCCAGATCGGAGGAAGAGCAAGAAGTGGTTTGACCGTGATTCATTCTTTATAGTTTGCATTTTGCAGGAGAAGCATCTACATTTTCTCTCTCGGCCATAAGAATTTAGTAAATCTTCATGTCTTGTCAAGTTTCCGATACATGTTTGCGCCACCCCGTCTGTAGATCTTACTTATAATCAAATCCTCGGGCCCCTGTGCTGCCTGAGGAGGTTTTTCCGTTGTATCCCATGAACGAACTTTGTAGCCTGTTTTGCTGAAATCATTACAGAATCAATGTGTTTTTTCTCAAGTTTGTAGTTGCTCCTCATTTTTTGCTCGTGTGTTTTGCTTTAGCTTGTTGTCCAGTAGCGTAATCGACTAGTCACATGATCCCCACTGAACCAGAAGGACCCAGGAATGGAGTTTCAGTTTCCTCTGTCGCGGGATATTTTGCCGGGAGCAGACAGAGAGGCCACGCGGCCTACACATGGCGAGACAACCGGCATCGACGCGGCACGGTGAGCGCTGGCCACGTGAGCCTGCAGCAGGCCCATCTCGCCGCCGGGTCGGCACGCATCTGTACCGGGCCTCCACCGGTGGGATGCTATTCCCCGTTCCGTTCCACACCGGCCCGGCGCCCGCGGCGAAGGCAAAGTCGTCGGTCGACGTCTGTGAGCAACAACAGGTGGAGTGCTAGCGTGGACGATGCCGGGCGGCGATCGCGTCAGACAACTTTGATGATCGAATCCGGAGCGGTGCGGCGGCACGTGCTGGGTGCTGCAGCTGCAGGTCAAGGTCGACCGCCAAGTGGTGCGTGCAACGGCGCCAAGGCGCGGGGCGCGGACGCGGCGTGCATGTGTGTGCCAGTCGACGACCAGACCTCACCTGGACCGCGTCGCGTAGGTGGGTAGGTCGGCGTTCGTCCCGCTTTCCCACCGACACGCACGTACGTACTCTACGTGTTTGTGTGCGCGCGCGACACCTTTCTCCAGCTCCGGTTCACACTCGTAACCACGCTCGTTTCTGTGGAAAGAAAAGAGGTAATTATACCGGGCGTACACGCGAACTTGTGTGGCGATAATATTTCTAGCACACAAACTTTCAAAAAAAATTGTGGGTACAAAGTGAAATATTTTGAGCACGCAAACTTAAAAACACGATTAACCGGTCGAAAAACTTGCTAACCAGGTAGTCCAAATCACTACGAATCAATCATAATCGCCCATAAAAGGGACAAAGCTAAAAAATTCACCAACAAGCCCTGCGATTAGGCAAGTTGGATTTTTCTACTTACGCCCCTTGGTATTTCGTAAATCTCCTTTCTGCATTAGGCATCGCTAGCTAGATTGCTAAGGATCGACATGTAAAATTATTGAAAACAGAAAGGGCCAGTTTTGATAATAGAAAGATACAACTATGTACAGCCCGTCGATCAGCGGGGGTTATCAAGATCTTCGTATGGAGAGCATTGCATGATGCAGCTCCGGTTAAACCCATCCTAGTTAACCAGCAAATCGATAACGACGGACAGTGTTCGATATGCCGATTGTTCCATAGGATTTTATACACGCACTTGTTCTGTGGTTGCATTCCGACAGAAGAACTACTAAAACTCCTCGAATCTGAACCACTCAATGCTACTGCCTCGGGGTTCGATAGATCGAGGTCGGCTATTTTGGAGGCCCTAAGTGACTCGGCCTCTAGTTATTATCCAAGTTTGTCAATAGTGAGATTATCGGAAGTTATTGTTGTTTCTATATATGGTACCTATGGTGGATTAGACCAATGGTCACACATGAAGATGGTACCCCCTCCAATAGGAAATTGGAAACTAATATGAGCTATGTGCACCAACTTTGCAAAGACTGCTCCGAGAGCTAACACATGTAGAATGTCAAATGGTGTAAACCGGGCGTTGATGTGCTGAAACTCAATGTTGATGCATCTTTTCACAGAGAGGAAGGACTTGGATCGACTGGTGTCGTGATCTGAGATAATCATGGAAATTTACTGGTCACATCTTTGCTCTTTTGTTCCTTATGCATCGGAAGCTTCTGCGATGTAGGCACCTGCAATAAAAGAGGGACTTATTCTGATGGCGTCCCTGGGTATCATCAAATTATTGCTTAATCCGACTGATTTGAAGTTATTGAGATCTGGGGGGGTGGGGGTGGGGGGTGACTAAACGGTGGACCGAAGGGGCCACATTGTTTTCCAATGGCACAACACATGAGATAGCTATTAATGTTACGAAAATCATATTTCGTGTAATTGGGTAGAGGATGATTCTCCCTCTTTTATTCTTGAATCTCTGTTTTGTAACTGTTTTGTGTTGATCTTAAAGCAAGCCATGATAACGTTCTCATAAAAAAGAAGCTAAATGAAATAATCAGTTGCTTCCAATAAAATGTAGAATAATAAGAAATGATAGTGACACTAGACATGAAAGTGAACAAATCTGAACCTTTTCTGAAACTTTAGCATCAAATGGACCGGATCCAAAAAACATCACAAAATAAATCCATTTGCATGACGCACCAGGTTAGGGCACCATGCTAGATAGCACGACGCCATCAGTAAGAGGTAGCTGTCGCCCCATCTAGCATGACTCCCCGGGCCTGGGCGTCGTGTAAATGGGTCATTCTGTTTTTTATACCAGTCATTTTGTGTTAAAGTTTATATTTATCTATACCACTATATAGTGTGCCAATAGCTTTGAATATTAGTCGTTGGATATACCCATCCAACGGTCAAGAGATGGCAAATCCGAGCATCATCATCCATTGGATATAGTTTTTAACTCATAGGATATTGCCACGTGACCTTCTAATTGAAAACCTAACTCTACCATCTCATGTGTTCTGGAAGTATCTATCCACATGCTTATCCGATACTCTAACAAAAAGAGGCTAGAATAATCTGGATTCTAGAGAGGTAAGAACCAAGTTGAATCTTGTCCAGTATGATTCTAGAAAAGGAAATACATATTTAAATGTATTTTTCCATGCTTTTTATATATATTTAAATGATGCGCAAAGCACGTACAATTTACTAGTAAAAAAGAGGCTAAATTTGTTCATTTTCACACACGCTAGACAGGAACAAAGCGCAGGAAAGGCGAAATGCCTCATTCGGTCCTTCCCAACTAACTAAGCCTGACAGGCACGCATCGGAGCATTGGAGATGCATGCACATCAACCCTTCGTAGGTCGGGTCGCCATTAAAAGGGATCTGGCTCTGGCCTGCACAGTGCACATTGCTCTCTGCATGTGAACGCTGAAAACGATCGAATGTAGAGGCATATGGTATGGTCGAACCGAAGGGAACATTCCATCCACACCAAATTTAACCAAAAGTTGATAGCCGCACACTAGAAAGCAGGTGGTGCAGGCATCGACTTTACTTTAGCAAGCTAGCAGCATTTTTCTAAAAGGAGCACAGTACATTCCTAATTCCTTGTACTAGATGCACACATGATAGAAAGCAATTTAAGAGCACACAGTACTCCTTGCTCCATAATGTAGTACATATAGATTTCTTTCAGAAGTCAAACTTTACAAACTTGATCAGGTTTGTGGTGAAAAACATATATATCTAGAATACCAAATACACACCATTAGTTACATCGCAAGACGTACTTCCATATTGTACATTTTTGGTATTGTGGATATAAATAGTTTTATTTATAAAGTTGATTAAATTTTCTAAAGTTTGACTTTCCAGAAAAATCTATACGCACTACGTTGTAGATCGGAGGAGTGTTACATATAGGGCTCTTTTATGGTGCCATGAAGTGAATATGGGCCTTCCATTTTTGTCAATTCGATGGATGATATTGAATGGTATCGATTTGCTCCAGCACAAATAAGATGGAGTACCACCCCAAAATTATTAGGAGTATGTTGACTTTGGGGTTAAAAACGGCATTTTCAATATTAAAAAGTGAAAAGTGAATCGGAATTAGTAAAATTATGTTGATATTTTATTATGCTCACATCACAGTGCAATTAATTGAAAAAAGTCCCCACGTCAAATCTCAAGAACCTAATTTTATCATGGATATCGACTTGTTCCGTCGGAAGGGAATGTCACTATTCTTTTCAGTTATTGCACATGGATAGCTGACGGCATCGCCCAAGCCCATTTCGGCATGTGTGCGAATTTGGCACAAACCCACCCCATTTGTAAAGTCTATCATTTAACCTATATAGAAAGGTGGGGGTGGGAAGGTGTTAAGAGATGCTAACAAAGAGGAATTGGATGATGGCGGCCAATGGATAGAGAGGGGAAGACGAAGATCAATTCATTGATTCAAATGACTATCTCCCGTGCGCTTTCAATGGAGGCGACGGCGAGGACTCGCTGTGGATGGCAATGTAGAGATATAGATAGACAAATAGATAGATAGATAGATAGATAGATAGATAGAGATAGAGATAGAGATAGAGATAGATATTGGACAAAAGGAAGGGTGAGGCGATCCCAGCACATTCCTTATCTGCAAGAATGACGTACCTCGATTTCATGAATTGTGGCGCTGGTGGATGGCGATGCAATCTCTGCAGAAGTTTTTGACTCTACAATGCATGAATTTTGGCATGAAGCATATTGATGGACATGGTGGTGCACCGTGAACAATCTAGAATGGTTGGTGTCCAGCAAAGATGCGCCCGTGTGGGGAGTAGGCAATTACCCCGGCAAGTGGGTCAAACCTTTTAGCATCGCACACGGGCCACGGCCAGCCGTGCGATGAAGGCATATCACACACGGACCGCAGCCCACCGTGTTTTGCTGGGCCGTGCACATAAGCAACACTCCGATAGTGACTGGCCCGATACCTGTGTAAAATTAGTGCTTTTGCCCTTGCACGATTAAGGTAGTTCTATACTATTTATCTATAGTGTTGCTAAAAAAACTAGTTATCTATAGTTCTATACTAGTGCTAACCAAATTTTATCTAGAATGTTGAGACCCAGTAAAAAAACAAATTCGAAGTTGATAGGAGTAATAAAGAACAAAGAGTCGAATGAGCTAGCTGTATGATCACCCCGATACTGCACTGCATATGCAGAATCTCAAACATATATATACATCCACAACAAATTAACCCTGCTAGGCTGCTAGCTAGCTAGAAAGTCATAAAAGTTTAGGTTAATACAATACTATTGTGCAAGAAGATCATATACTACTACTATCAAATTGCTACATGCCAAGGGTCAAGTAGATCAAACAGATAGGCTAAAGTTAATTAGGTGGGCATAAAATTTTGCCATGAGATCGAGAATTGCACGGGCCTATCCAATAATGAGGCGCAGTGCAAAATCAATAGCAAATCCTGTCATCAGGAGAAAGCGTTGTACTCCATGCATCGTCTTTGATCAATACCCGTCTGTAATAGGCTCAAGATCCAGCTCGGTCTCAAGGGATTCTGCAGGAGAGCATCGATCAATCAGCTTGAAACCCTAGCTATGGATAGCTGCTTGGTTATCTACCTTCCCTGATCTGAGACATGTCATGACTTCAGAGTTCAGATATAGCCAATAGGGAGATAATTCTGCATAAACGGGAGTAAAAATGAAATCAGAGTAGGTTAATTACACCACAGAAACATGCATATGTGCATGATATGCATGTTGAGAGAGAGAGAGAGAGAGAGAGAGAGAGTCAACAAACAGATCTATAAAAAGGATGTAATTAAACACGAGAAAAACATTGGTGAAAACTTGGGACAGGATATGCCTCGCTTTAGTACACGGTACAACAACTATATACTCCTCCCGTTCCTAAATATAAGTCTTTGTAGAAATTTCACTATAAACTGCATACGGATGTATATAGATGCATTTTAAGTTTAGATTCATTCATTTTGCTCCGTATGTAGTCCACCTAGTGGAATCTCTACAAAGATTTATATTTAGGAACGGAGGGAGTACTACCTAGTGCATGGAATGGATAGTACATGCATGTATATATATGTAGCACACTAGACATTATACGAACTTATTCGTCCAATCGATCAATTCACATGTACTATACATATTGAAGATCTCCGTGTAAATGGGTTGCAGCTGTATGCATATATACATATCATCCATAAATACATGGCATGACATATTGATCTGACAGTATGTACATAGATGGTCCCAGCTAGCTAGATATTGGAGTACAGTAGTACTCGTGATATATGCAACCGCAAGGAATTAAAGCCTACTATACATACACAAATGTATAATTCTATATCCAACCAACTACTAGTATATATCCATAGATAACACGTAACAAAGCCCTATTGCCTAATTTAGTTTTCGGATGGGAACATTTGGTTTTCAGTGTGAAATATCACCGTAAATTTTGTGCAATAGAAGACATGCATGAAGATGAAGTGACTAGCAAAATCTGGGCAAACAATTAGCAGATCAGGAAGTCAAATTGAGGGAAATAGCCAACTAATCATTCATGTGTTAACTCAACTGAAGTATGTGAATAAATATTTTAAAGCCTCAACCATAAAAAAAAATCAAAACATGTGCTTTATATACATAAACTATCTCACATGATTGCACATGTTTCAAAGTTATTTTGGAGTATCCATTATCGGCTTCCTGGATTTTTCTTAAATCTCAGTCTTCTAAAACTGTGCACTAATTATTTGGCCTAAAATTGCAGTTCTCAAAGTGCAAGATTTTAACAAAACTGAAATTGCTATAAACTTTAGTCTGTAGGTGGGGGAAAGATGTTTGGACGATTCAAATATTTATACAAAGCTTATAAACCTATTATCTTAAAATAATTACCATTATAGATCGTCATCCATTTCTTACTCCTGGAGGCACGATGTCGCCAAGCAGTCCCATGTCAAAGGAAACGTCCGGAGGCACCAACGACGACGACGGTGTCTGCGCCGCGGACGCCATGGGGCTATAGCTAGTCGACCTTCGCAGTTCGTCGCCGCCGTTGAGCTGCTGCAAAGACGGCGGCACGGAGCTAACGGCGGACTCCGACGATGCAGGATTCATCTGTTGTCGGCGCAGGGGCAGCAGGTTGTACAGCTGCTGAGTTGACACGAACGACATCTGCTCGGCGAGCGCAACGGTGGCGCCGCCGTGGAAGTGCATGCCGCCGCGCTGGAAGGAGGTTTGGTGGTGGCAGTGCTGGCCCTCGTAGGTGGTGATCACCACGGAGGAGTCCTCCGACGACCGCTCCACCCGCTTCTTCACGGTGCACTTGCTGTTGGTGCACCGGTAGTAGCTCCTGCTCAAGATCGAAATCAAGCCAGCTCGGTGAGAACGTATGCATATACCCCTAAGAGAAAAGATGAAAATGAACCACCGCAAGAAGATTGCATGCTTTCTATGCCTCATCTCAAATATCCTCACTCCTCATTAGTCACCCGCATCTACTCTTCAGATTCTGTAGCTACATTGGGTAAGCTCTCTGCCCTGCGGATTCTAGACCTACATGGGGTAAAGCTCAGTTGGGAAGAAAAAAAAGATTCCATAGCTTCTAGAAGATGGGTTGGGCAGTCATTTCCAATAGAGACCTCTTTCCAATACGGTAATTAACTGAAAATCTTATGTATAATATACTGTCTACAGGGAATAACTGATCAGAGACAAAAAGTCCAAATTAATCGCCAACCGCATCTGATCAAACAGCAATACCATGATCCATATGTTTGGTTAGTCAAGGTCGATCGTTATAAATTGCTTGCGCATGATTTTCTCTTGGAAAACGCTTGTAGTTTTCTTTGAGAGAAAAAGGCAGTATGCCGAAATAAGAAACCAAAAGCGCCCATGTGTGCAAATAACAAATACTAATAGAACATTATAAGCAACACAAGTGAAGTGATGGATAGATGTGGATCATGTATGTACCTTGGGAAAGGGCTGTTCTTGACGGCTTTCTGCCCATACTTCCTCCATCTGTACCCATCCTCGAGGTGATCAACTTCGCTCTTGGTCACGAAGGCGAACCGCTGCTGCCGCGCCCGCTTCTGCCCCTTCTTCGCCGCCGCCGCCGGCTTCATGCTCCTGCGCGCACACGTACATATCAACACTCGATTTTTCGGGCTGAATTCTTCAAGATGGTTAGCTGGTACTCCCTCCGTAAAGAACTACCGGAATTGCTCGCTAGCTAGCATGCTTGGCTCAACATGTATATTTCGAAATTAGCATGTAGTAGTATGATCAAACGATCAGATCTAGAAGTGATGATGTATAGTACGCACGCGCAGTAATACATGCGTACGTGTATACGAATGGCGTACCAATACGCGAGGAAAGGGGACGAAGAATAAACAAAGAACCCAAGCGGCCGGTGTGGAGTAGAGAGTGTGGAGAGAGAAGGAGAAAAATTAAAAGAGAAACCGCGTGAGAGTGAGGAGACCGGGAACGATCTACTACTACGTATAGTACGCACGCGAATCACGGCGGATCCGCGTGGACACGTCGCGGCCCGCGCGCGCTGCCGGAATTGCCCCTCGCGGACGCGCGATCCGCGTAACCATGTCGCAAGCAAAGATGAGAGGTGGACGGGCCGCTAGACTCACGCTGCGTCGGCGGCGGACGGCGGCTTGTCGGCGTTCTCCGCGGCGGCTGCGGCGCCGTCGCCGCTGGAGCAGGAGGACGCGGCGCCGGCGGGCTCGCCTGACGCGGCCGGCATGATCTCGTCCGACGGCGCCAGTTGGACCTGCGCGGACGCGCTCGCCGCCGGCAGATCCAGCGGCGGCAGCTCCCCGGCGCCCGCGCCGAGGCCATCCGACCATCCGCCGAGGTCGGCGAACACCGACGACGAGTACTCCGTGAAGGCGTCGCCGGCGAACGGCGGCCAGTCTCCGCCTCCGCCCACCCCCTCCGGCCTGTCGCCCGCGGCGCCGGCCATGGCCCCGGCGACACCACACGAGCACTCCGATCCGGCCGCGATCAAAGCTAGCTAGCCGTCCTGCTTCCTGCTCTCGCTGCGAGAGAGCCTAGCTACACTGGCTGTGCACTGCACCGGGGCTGGGGTTGGTTCTAGTTGTAGCGTGTGGCCGGGCCCTGGACGGTGCTGCTGGCTGGGAGTAACAACTGGGGAGAGTAGGACTGGGGTCGCGCATCATTTTTGGTGCGGTGCGGAGCGGAGCAGACGCGTCGATAAGGAACGGATTTTTGGAACTTTCTCACGGTCTCGGTCTCCGTCGGTAACGTCTTGGTGGGTGGGTGACAGACGACTTGACGCTGGTGACCGGTGACAGAGAGAGAGAGAGAGAGCAAGTACTTACTCAACGAATTGCCGAAAATTACTGGATGGCATGGTAAAATTTCATGTGACAACCAATGGGATTGCACCAATCATCGGTGCGAGCCAGCCGATGGTATCCCCGGACCACCCAGGTAAATATCCATGCCGGAGGAAGTTAGCACCCAGCAATGAAGTAGAGTTATAGAAGCTGCTTTGGATGCTCAGTTTAGTGCTTAAACTTTGAAAATATGGATTTACGATCATTTAACTTGGCATCTACTAATACATATACAGACAGAAAACGTGTACACGGGCATATCTGCCAGTGGTGCCGCTCGACATGTCAAATTTTGTAGGAAAACCCCTCCTCTTTTTTTCTTCAGATCAAGTCCTCGCGCATGGGAATCGGGTGGGATGAGAAGAAGAAAAATGTGCTTGACGGGCTCGATTTCCCAACCTCGCACATGGATGCGCCTGAGATAACCCCTGCACCATTTACTTCTTTTTTGTGAAAAGATTATCATGACTAGCTTTGTTAAATAAATAAAACACGCATTACATTGTCCACGAGTTTTATAGGCCGGGCTAAGGAGGCGGGGCAGGTTTCGGGCTTGGTTCCGCACCTAGTTGATGGGGGTATATCCATTTTGCAGTATGCTGATGATACGATCATCTTTATGGAGCATGACTTGGTGAAACCAAGGAACATGAAGCTTGTGTTGTGCTTATTTGAACAATTGTCTGGACTCAAGATTAACTTCCATAAGAGCGAATTGTTTTGCTTTGGAAGAGCTAGTGAGGACCAGGAGGCGTATAAGCAATTGTTCGGATGTGAGTTGGGTTCGCTACCGTTTACTTACTTAGGCATACCCATTCATCATCGTAAGCTCACGAACAAGGAGTGGAAGTGCATTGAGGATCGTTTTGAAAAGAAACTAAGCTGTTGGAAAGGGAAGCTCATGTCATATGGAGGTCGATTAATTCTGATTAATTGGGTCCTCACCAGTATGCCTATGTTTCTTTTATCCTTTTTTGAGGTCCCGGTGGGAGTCAGGAAGAGGTTAGACTTTTATCGATCCCGGTTCTTTTGGCAGAACAATGAGTTGAAACGAAAGTATAGGCTTGCCAAATGGGATATCATTTGTAGGCCGAAGGACCAAGGCGGTCTAGGCATTGAAAATCTAGAGATCAAGAATAGATGCCTCCTTAGCAAGTGGCTTTTTAAACTTTCGTCCGAGACAGAGGCTACTTGGGCTCAAATTCTGCGTAATAAGTATCTTCAATCAAAAACTTTGGCTCAGGTGACTGTGCGCCCGACTGATTCACTGTTTTGGAAGGG
Organism: Triticum timopheevii; assembly: GCA_963921465.1. NCBI lineage: Eukaryota > Viridiplantae > Streptophyta > Magnoliopsida > Poales > Poaceae > Triticum > Triticum timopheevii. Next base: position 522,399,472 of record OY997270.1, read on the forward strand.
GTTGATGAGAGTCAAGCCACTCTTCTTTAACAGGGTAAAAATCTTAGTCGGTGATGGGGCTAGTACGAGGTTTTGGGAGGATACGTGGCTAGGGGAAACACCTCTGGCACGTCAATATCCCACACTGTATAACATTGCTCAACGTCGAGAAGCATACGTTGCAACTGTCTTACAGTCCACGCCTCTCAATATTAGCTTCCGGAGGACGCTAGTAGGCGATCGTTGGGAGGCATGGCTTCATCTTGTACGAAGGCTGATGGATGTCCAGCTGTCTCAGCAACCAGATAGGTTGGTTTGGAAACTGACTAAGGATGGTAGGTTCTCGGTCAAATCCATGTATCTGGATGTCATTAACACTAGTGTCATTCCATGCTCGAAGCACGTCTGGAAAGTTAAGGTACCTTTGCGAATTAAAGTGTTTATGTGGTTTGTGCATAAACAAGTCATTTTGACAAAGGATAATCTGGCAAAACGCAATTGGGTGGGTTCTGCTAGGTGTAGTTTCTGTGATTGTAACGAAACTATCAGGCACCTCTTTCTAGATTGTCCACTGGCTAAGATTCTTTGGCGTTCGATTCATATTGCTTTTAATATTACTCCACCTACCTCTATCAATATGTTATTCGGAACATGGCTTGAGGGGGTGAACTTGGAGATAGCAAGACACATTCGTATTGGCGTGTGTGCTTTGTTATGGGCAGTATGGAACTACAGAAATGATTTGGTTTTTAACAGAGCAACGAACTTTCACTTTTTGCAGGTTATCTTCAGGGCCACAGCATTGATCCGTATGTGGTCGCTACTCACTCCGACGGAGGCCAGGGGGCGTTTGGCTACTGCGTCTACCCGATGGGAGATGGTAGCTCGGGCTATTTTCAACCGGTTTGGATGGCGGTCATGTAATAGGATAGGCATGTAGTGCTCCTATTTTATTTGCCAGCCGGTTGTGGCTTTATGTTTACGCTCGTTTGAGGGGCTTGTTGTCTTTCAGACCTTGAACATGTTGGAGACTTTGTGACACTTTTTGTTTTTAATAATATGAGCTGTATGCATCTTTCTGATGCAGAGGCTGGGGTAATACCCCTTTTCTAAAAAAAAACATTGTCCACGAGTTTTGCAGGGAAGACCATTTACTTGGTCATGTCTATAGAAGGAAATATTAGGTTTTATATTTTGGCAACGACGGCTGCTCGTATCTAAGCCAAAGTTTGTTTACTTGATTTTGTTTTTTGTTCTGCGAGGGACCGAAAAACCCGGGATTCTGGAAATCTCACTGTTTTTGAATTTTCTTCGTCGAAAAATATCAAACGAATTTCAAATTCAAAAAGAATTAAGTAGTGAATATATTTGATCCAAGTGGTTTAGCATGGAGAACTATATAAAAACAATCTCCTCTTGTTTCGCCCCTAACCCTAGACGGCTAGGGCAAACTCTCCCTCCAGACTTCACCAGCTAGCCCGTGAATTTGCCTCGCCTCTGCCTGCCGCTCTGGCGTCCGGTGGTAGGGATGGGTAGTGGATTAGGTTAGGAATTTTTAGTCCTTGCAAGTGAGGCACTCAGATGGATGGCCGCGCTTCTTCTTTTAGTTTTTCTTCTGGGCTCTGATACTCCTCGAGTTCATCCGTCTGGACGTAGTCGACGGAGTTCCGGCCTAGATTCCTACCGTTTCTTTGGGGCGGTAAGGTTAGGGTTCTCTCATATGGCGAGATTTGATGTCGGGTGCTTCAGATCTATGCAAGGGTTCAACGGCGACGACAGTGACTCTAGGGAGTTGGGCCTTAGGGGCACGTGTGCGAAGATTTTTTGGTTGTCATCGACAATGTAAAGCCGGCTCCGGTAGAGCAGTATAGACAAGGGCATGTCAGCGGCTCGTTTTGGTAGCAGTAATGGACCGATACAGAACCGCGTTGGATGGCTTCTGCGGTCCAGACAACGCAGTGTAGATGGATGCGGGCAAGTTGCGGTCCGCCTTGGAGATGCCCTAAGCCCCTAAGTACTGGCATGTTTTTAATTGAAAGCAGGTTCACTAGGGTATGGCGTTGCAGAGGCCGGGCTCAATGGAGCCTGTTTTGCAAAAAAATCAAACTGTATTTAGAAGTTTCAAAAAATGTCAAATCTTTTTCTATAAATATATATGCATGTTCGTCAAACATGTACAAAATTTCATGAACTAATTTGACTATTTGCATGCTACACAAAAAAGACAAATATCAGTCCCAAAAACAAAAAGGGAAAGGCATATTTTACTCCATCCATTTGTCTTTTTGTATACATCACATATTAACATACTCCCTCCGTCCAGAAATACTCGTCGGAGAAATGGATGTATCTAGACGTATTTTAGTTCTAGGTACTTCCACTTTTATTCATTTTCTTGACAAGTATTTTTTGGATGGAGGGAGTATATGTTTATGAAGGCCATGTCCTCGAGCCAGCCAACGTCTCCCAAAAAGCTAAGGTTCTCTGCCTCCTGCCGGCGCCGGTGCCGGTCCATCCCGTATCCAATGGCCTTAGGACCATGGAGACGGAGTGGATTTCGGCCCTTGCCGGTGGGAGGGCTCCGTTTTTAGATCTTTTTCGAGCTTTGTTAGGGTTTGCGTCTTGCTCAGAAAGGCGAGACGGCGGCGACTCCCTGAAGATGGAATAAAGGTCTCCCCGCCTAGCCCCCGTCCTGGTGATGCGTCTAGCATCATCGGTGGGTGTGTGAATGTGTGTATTCGACGGATCTGTCTCTAGTGGATTTGTTCGGATCTGTTCGTCGTTCGTCTTTGTTCGTGTATTTTCAGGTTGGATCTTGTTGATCTATACTTTTCATCTGCGGCAGTTGTTGTTCTGGTGTGTTGGTTCTATGGAGCCTTAGCACGACGACATCCCGACTGCCTACTACAACAAGGTTTGCCCGGCTACGACGAGTAAGGGGCGATGACAGCGGCGCGCCTTCGGCTCACTTCGGTGCTTGTAGTCGTCGCTAGGTGGTCTACGGATCTGGATGTAATATTTATTGTTTCTAGTGTTCGTCGTACTACCATGTTTGAAGATGAATAGATCAGAAGTATTTCCCGCAAAATAAACATATATGTCTATGTGTATACTTCTTTTCAGATTTTTTTTTGAAGTGTGAAAAAGTATTTCCGTCGAAAGAAAAATAAAGAGCTCGAGCTCGGTTGCTGCTTGCACTTTTCGGTTCACTAGACTCATACTGGCCGGCCTTTCGGGTCAGTTATCAGCGCATGCATGTTCTAGCTTGCCACATACACCGAACCTGCAAATTAGTTCCAGAAACTGTCCCATAAAGCAGTGGAACTCAGTTAATCCCACTAATTCTCTAGCAATTTATCCGCCGGTGGCCGGGCCCAAGCTTTTAAAGCGCCCCCAAATTAAACCGACCTCTGTCGGCTGTTAGTTTAGTTTGATTTGTACAATTATATGCTACTACTAAGAGTACTATAGTAATATCTGAATGAAGATATCACCAACAACTACTAGGTTTATTCGAATCAGAGATCAACAACTAGTAGCTGGGGCTCGCCCAACTCGACTGTGGAGTTGGAAGGGACAACAGTAAAAGGTTGAGGCGCGTGGGCCCGGCGAGAATCTTTTTGCACCTAACTTGTTCCGCACGAAACCACCATCCCTGTCCCTTTGTAGTGTGTGTTGGCTGAATGTATGTGAGGTAAATCTTCTTATTATGATAACGAGAGGTAATTTCATGTCACGCTGTTCCTATGTTTGGCTCTTGATCATGTTGCTGACAAGTATAGCAATGTGCAATATGATTTGTCTACTATCTTACCCATAGAGGAGAGATATGTACTATGAACCATATGATAAGGGAAAAAAATCAGTTACTTATATAGTACTACCTCCGAAGAAAAACTTAATTATATATTCCTCTTGACAATTTTGTTTTTGTTTTTGACGAAGAGATTCATTTATTTTATGAGAAACCAAATGTCTTTTACAGCAACTACCAACAGCAAAAGCAAGAAAAACTAACAGCCATGACAGTACAGGAGAATCCTTGGTGAGAAGTGATGATGATGACACCGGTGTGTGATGTTGACGAGACCCTCTATGTGAAGTGTGTGGGGTATTATGAGTGTGCTGCTCAGCGGTTTGTGACGATTTTCGCTCGGTTTTCCATTTATTAGCCGGGCAACTCTCTTCTGCTTTATTAATGAGATGAGTAAAGCTTTTGCCTCCGTTTAGAAAAAAAATCTTTGGTGACAAATAATAATTCAGATCTTTTCAGTCCTTCCTGTAGCGTGTGAAGTTGGCCTATGCGTTTAAAAGAATGTAATAAGAGGACCTCGCGGCTCACATGCATGTGAGCCTAGTACGTGACGCCATCTCTCATTAAATGCCCACCTAAATAACTGTGCACTTACTCAATTTTGTATGGACAGACAAGCTTGCCGGTTTTACCTCTCTTTGTTCTTCATTCAGGGGCCGGGGACATGATTTTTGTGGGGTAAAGGAGTTTTATTTCACAATTATATGGTTACATTCGAGAGGCAAAAGTTCATCAATACAAGGTGGTCCTCTCTGAAGTCATGCCGCGACTATATAATTCCAGACGACCTACTATCTTTTTTGATCCCTAGTAAGTTTTTGAGGAATAAACTCTCTGTCTTACATTGATGTATCTCCGTTGTAAGGTGGTCATATGTGGAGCGATATAAGCCGTCATTAGGTAAAATCACCAACTCCTCAACGCCTCAGAGGAGTCTGGACAATGTCCGGGGTAAGAATGTCATATGGATATGACAGTACAATTTAAGCGGAAATAAGCCCCGATCGATCGAGTAGCCGCTTGCTGTCTTTGGCTAGTACGCACGGCCGCTGTACCAGTATGAATTAATGAGCAAGTACAGGCACTCCCATCAATTATTAACCTTGTGTAGCTTGGTATACAAAAAATAAGCTTGTGCACTACTCCCCCGTACCCGAATAGATGACTCAACTTTATACTAACTTTAGTATAAAATTGGGTCATCTATTTTGGAACGGAGGGAGTAGCTTATAAACATTGATGGGTTAAGGGCATCTTTTAGATGGACTCGCAAACCTCCCGCAACGATCCAACGCCGACCTGTACCGGTCCGCGGGACGGGTCGGACGCGATTTCTCTCGGAAATTGGAGATAAAGTGGTGGAGGATCGCGGGAGTCCGGACACCCAAAACGCATGACTCTGACACCCCCGGCCCACCCAATCCCCCTTCGGTCCCATTTTCTTCCACTTCGCCCCTTCTCTCCCTTACTTTGCATCCACATCCTCCACCTCCACCGTTGTTGTTCGTCTTCTACCGCCACAGAGGCATTGTTGTACGTACGCAACCAGCACCGACGCGCCCGCTCGCCGTTCTAACGAAGCTTTCCATCCTGGAGTTGTTTCTAGCCAGGTACACTCCGCCCCTGTCGACGACCTCCATGGCAGACACCACGCTCGACAGATGTTCAGTCAAATGCCATTGAGCTTATTTTCAAATGTTATGTCATTTTTTAGAGTATGAAGGATGGTGAGCTACTCGACCGTACATGATGAGTTGTTGTGCGATGCGTGGGTGGCCGTATCTGTGAATTTCACAGGCAGGAACAGAGGTGAGCAAGTGCATCAAGTTTCACGGACGAAAGCACATTATACCCTACGACATGTACATCATTCAACCATGCAACGTGAGGTCATTGTCGTATCGCTGGCACGCTATCCAGATCAGCTTCATCAAGTTTTGCAACTTGTTTAGTCAGCTCGAGGCAAGGTGGCCATTGCACGCGGACATGGAGGAGATGGTAAGTTTTACTTCCTCTTGCTCCACTTGTTGATTGATCCATTCACTCAATGCTGGTCTACACATTATATGTAGCCCGCACGCGCCGTCGTGGTGTACCACAGGACAGAGAGACGGTCATTTACGTGCACACACTGTTGGATAAAGCTGAAGGGGGAGTATGTGTGAAACGACATGATCCGTTCATGAAAAACATGTTGGCGGTATCTAGTCGAATTAGAGACATTGTTGTACTAGACTTAATTTGCATGCTATGTATGAATCATTTGTGCTGTTATCTATCTGACCGTGGTGTACCACCGGACAGAGGGACGGTCATTTACGTGCACACACTGTTGGATAAAGCTGAAGGGGGAGTATGTGTGGAACGAGATGATCTGTTCATGAAAAACTTGTTGGCGGTATCTAGTCGAATTAGAGACATTGTTGTACTAAACTTAATTTGCATGCTATGTATGAATCATTTGTGCTATTATCTATCCGAACTTTGATGAATATCGGCCGCTTTTCATGAATTTTGTCTGGTTAGTAAAAATGCGGTTTGAAATGTAAGCGGCTAGCATTGAATGGCGTTCTCCCACATCTGTGTCCACAGACGGGTCCGCGATCCATAGACGGATGCAGAAGGATTTTTGCGGGTTGCCGTTGAAGATGCGACGAGCTAGATTCCCAGCCGTTCGTTCGTTCTTACTCGTACCACACATGGTGCGCGCTACATCTATCAACCATCCTCGATCACCAACTTTCTACTGCTACGTGCTAGTAGCTAGCTAGCGATGCTACGTACGGTGATGGACAACAGTCCGGATCGATGGAGACGGAGACGTGCCACGCTCAGGAAAATCATGGGGTCGAGTTCTCAGATTTGGGGCAGTGAAATCGCTGAGGCAGGGGAGTGGGGAAAAGGCTGCCGCACAGGCATGCAAACGACACATACGCTAAGTTCTCTTAGGATAGATAGAGTGGGCACGGGAGCAGACAAATCCAAGCCAATTACGGGACCCTTTTCCGCTTTTTGCTCCTAAAAAAGCCAGAGACGACGTACGTCGTCGGCGGATCCACCGGTGGTCCATAGGTGTCGATCGACCGACCGATCGGCCTCGTTATCACCCTATCCCTAATCCAAATCATCCTGCTTTTTTTGCCTATTATATATGTGAATGCGTTTGTCTATCCTATGCTATCTTTGACCGTGTCCATCGTGCATTTCTGTTTATATATTTATATGCCTTGCTTGTGATGTTGGAGAGAACATGGCTGTGTGATCTCGGAGGATAGAAGATGTCGCGTGACTGGCTGCACGACCCGGCACGTCGGTTGATGATCTCTTGACGGTAGTGGAGAATCTTGAGTTACATGTCATGCTAGCACTTTCCTCCCTTTTTCCTGAAAGACAGACCGAGGAGTGATGAGTGCTCGTGAATAAAAAGAAAGATGACTGTTCAGAAATATTTTTTGGATTTCTTTTAGATATCTTTTTTTACGTCTTCTTCAAGATAACTTACTACTTATGCCATGTGGTATTGTTGCGCGGCTCTTTTTGGTTGACATATTGTCTTTTAGAATCTTTTTTTTTACAGATTGTTTTTTGACAAATTGTTGCACGACACTTATTTATCGTGTACGTTGACGGGTAGTAATGTAACGTGTTATGGACCGGCCCAGCCCATATTTGGAAATTTCACGTCGCTCCTTTTTTTTCCATTTTAAAATTGGAACCATTTTTGAAATTTGGAAACATTTTTTTGAAATTCACAAACAACTTTTGAATTCATGAATATTTTATGAATCAGAGATTTTAAAAAACTAGGGAACAACTTTTGTAATGCGCAATTTCTTTTTGAATTGGCGAACTTTTTCAATTTTGGCACATTTTTTAATCCACAAGCATTTTCTTAATTTGTGAACATTTTTTGAAGCAGCGGACTGAAATTTGTGAACTTTTTTTTTGAAATTTAGGAACAATTTTTTTATCGGCAAACATTTTTTCGTAATTCCAAATGATTTTGAAATTCGTCAACATTTTCTGAATTTATGAACATTTTTCTAATTATACAACGTTTTTTTTTACTTTCATGCACTTTTAAAAATTTGGAACATTTTAAAAATCATTAATAATTTCTACATTTCATGAATATTTTCAAAATTTGTAACATTTTAAAAAACATGAAGATTTTTTGAAATCTTGAGAATTTTTAAAAGAAAAAAACTAAAAATAATAGAAAAAAAAGAAAGGGTGAAACAGGGGAGCCCCAGCCCCGCACATGAGCTGGCCCAAAATCATGCTGAGAGGGGGGGGGGGGGGGGCGCTAGAGCATGGGTGTGCATAGCTCATTTTCCACCCTCCCTTTGTGTGGTTTTGCACTCACCTTGCAGCGTCGAAAACTACAAATTTCACTAAAATTTGCCCAATCTAAGCTTAGCCCAAAGTTCAAGCAAGACATTAGTTACAAGTTGGAAAGTAGCCAAGCCCACACCCTCCGCCCGCACAGATAAGGCCTCTCCCACCGAACCAAACATGGAAATATTCGACCTAAAAGCCTTTGTATATCGTTTCAAAAGGTACTCTGGTTCTTTTCCTTTGTGTGTGAGTCTTATTGTGGAGTGAGTCAATTGTGCGTTTGCAGGTTTATTGCAGACTGTTCGGGTTTATGGCCTTGCAGATTCTTTCATATTTGATATGACGAGTTTGTGTTAGTGTTTTATATCGTTTTTGTTAGTGTGTTCCATTGTTGTGATTCTTGGAGTCCTACCTCAACTTTGTGGTGAAGATCCTATTGTTTGACGATCTGTACCTCTGGGGATCATCTTTGGCCAAAGCAGGTTCAACGTTCACGGTTTCCCATCATCTTGGACACCTTGGTGTTTCTGAGATCTTGAGTGATGATATTGTTGCTATGGTGTGAATGCCATCTCTTTACTAAGGTCGTACTATTAATATTTGATGTTGCAATGTACCAAGAAGATGGTTCCAAGAAACTCATTGTAGTTTTTAGTTATAGGAGTTATTTTGCAGTTCTTTGATCTACTATCCTGAAGGAAATATGCCTAGAGGCAATAATATAGTTGTTATTTATATTTCCTTATATCATGATAAATGTTTATTATTCATACTAGAATTGTATTAATCGGAAACTTAATACATGTGTGAATACATAGACAAAATAAAGTGTCCCTAGTATGCCTCTACTTGACTAGCTCGTTAATCAAATATGGTTATGTTTCCTGACCATAGACATGTGTTGTCATTTGATGAACGGGATCACATCATTAGAGAATGATGTGATGGACAAGACCCATCAGTTAGCTTAGCATAATGATCGTTAAGTTTTATTGCTACTGCTTTCTTCATGACTTATACATGTTCCTCTAACTATGAGATTATGCAATTCCCAAATACCGGAGGAACACCTTGTGTGCTATCAAATGTCACAACGTAACTAGGTGATTATAAAGATGCTCTACAGGTGTCTCCGAAGGTGTTTGTTGGGTTGGCATAGATCGAGATTAGGATTTGTCACTCCGTATATCGGAGAGGTATCTCTGGGCCCTCTTGATAATGCCCATCACTATAAGCCTTGCAAGCAATGTGACTAATGAGTTAGTTATGGGATGATGCATTATGGAATGAGTAAAGATACTTGCCGGTAACGAGATTGAACTAGGTATGATGATACCGACGATCGGATCTCGGGCAAGTAACATACCGATGACAAATGGAACAACGTATGTTGTTATGCGATTTGACCGATAAAGATCTTCGTAGAATATGTAGGAACCAATATGAGCATCCAGGTTCCGCTATTGGTTATTGATCGGAGATATGTCTCGATCATGTCTATATAGTTCTCGAACCCGTAGGGTCCGCGCGCTTAACGTTTGATGACGATTTGTATTATGAGTTATGTGTTTTGGTGAATTAAGTTTTTTCAGAGTCCCGGATGAGATCACGGACATGACGAACGAAAGGATCGACATAGTTGACTAGAGGGGGGTGAATAGGCAACTAACAATTTTTAATTTTTCTTTACCAAATTAAACTTTGCATCAAAGAAGGTTGTCTAGATATGAAACTAGGTGAGCAACCTATATGATACAACAACAATAAGCACACACGCAAGCAAAGGATATAACACAATATAGATGGCACAAGTAAAGGTGAGAGATAAGCAAAAGCGGAGCCGATGGAGACGAGGATGTGTTACCGAAGTTACTTCCTTTTGAGGGAAGTACGTCTCCGTTGGAGCGGTGTGGAGGCACAATGCTCCCCAAGAAGCCACTAGGGCCACCGTATTCTCCTCACGTCCTCACACAATGCGATATGTCGTGATTCCACTATTGGTGCCCTTGGAGGCGGCTACCAAACCTTTACAAACAAGGTTGGGGCAATCTCCACAACTGAATTGGAGGCTCCCAACGACACCACGAAACTTCACCACAATGGACTATGGCTCCGCGGTGACCTCAACCGTCTAGGGTGCTCAAACACCCAAGAGTAACAAGATCCGAAAGGGATTAGTGGGGGGAATCAAATTTCTCTTGGTGGAAGTGTAGATTGAGGCCTTCTCAACCAATCCCTAGAGAATCAACAAGTTTGATTGGCTAGGGAGAGAGATCGGGCAAAAATGGAGCTTGGAGCAACAATGGAGCTTGGGGGAAGAGGTAAGTCAACTTTGGAGAAGAAGACCTCCTTTTATAAGGGGGAGGGGGGACAATCCAACCGTTACCCCCCCCCCCCAATCAGCCCCGCAAAGGGCGGTACTACTGTTCCCCCTTGTGGTACTGCCGCACAGACTAAGAAGGCAGGGGCGAGGCAGGATATGGACCCAGGGCGGCACTAGCCGTGGCGGTAGGGGCGATACTACCGCTTCTAATGCCGCTGCTAGTGCCGCACAACCCGACACGAGAGGTGACACCCTCGAGTCGAGGCGGTAGTAGTAAAACGAATCCCAGAACTACAAAATATAGACGGGCTCCCCCTGAATGTGTGCTCTTAATTAGAGGTGCCTTTTGAATGCACGGCACACACACTAGGATCAACACTCCCCCTATATTTTATAGTCCGACAGCAATAGCAACAAGTAAAGATACACATAGCTTGGATGCAGAAGGGTAAGTGTGAGCAAGGAATATAACAGGATATGCATGCAACTCACATACTACCAAAGTACTCGACAAACATAGATAATAAGGGATAATGTAGCATATGTCTCACACCATATGAACGGGGACCAGGTCTCGCAAGAACACACCAAACCAAAGCAAAGAAAAGAGTTTGCGAGAAAGACAAAGCGAACAAGCGACACAAACACATACTCACAACTCGACAACGACAAATCCCCACACTCTCTCCCCCTTTGGCATCGGGACACCAAAAAGGCAAAGAGTGCTGCTACGGATCCAGACGATAGCAAATTTAGGATCTCTAGCATCACATCCCAGCGGAATCGTCTGCACCGCCGTCATCAGTAGGAAACTGCTTGGTGTCTAAATCGGTCCACGGGCAATGTTGCTGAACCCACTCCTCCTCATTGGTGATCTTTCCCTCAGATCCGCTGGCAACTGTTGCATTTAACTGACGCATGAGCTCCTTGTGACGGCTCCAGGCCTTCTTCTCAAAAACATGAGCCATATACTATCCATGAGACTCCATGCAGAAGAGTTTCTTCATCTTGCGCTTAATCTTCTTCGCCCATGAGGGCTCCACTCTAGAGGGCTCATAATCCTCATCGTCATCGGCATCAGCCTCACCCTTGGTCTCCATGTCAGTAGCTTCAGATGGAATCCCAGACCTAGGAGCCGGGGTGCCCTAGTTCTCCTTCTTCCTCAGACGCTTAATATCACGAGAGACTAACTCTCCAGTCTCCAGCACAACCTTAGGATAGACACACGCCCAAGCCTTCTCAATTAGCAACATGATAAACAGACCATAGATAGGGCACTTGTGCTCAGAGATGGCTGAGACAAGTTCAGACCACATGACATGGGAGATATCCAAGGACTCTCCAGTGTTTTCTTCCTTCTCATGCTGGCAGAAGAGAAGCATGTCCACGAGAAATGAGTGAACCACATCCAAGTTCCCAATACGAGGGAAGATAGTCTCTTAGAAGATGCGATGAAGGATGTCCAGAAAGGCGGGCAACTCATAGGTCTCCTTCTTAGTCACAGGGTAAATCTTCAAAGTACAGTAGGGCCAGAGAGCTTGCTTGTGAGTGGAAGTTGCATTGCGGTGAGGGCGGAAGCCAACTGGGTTCTCAAGACCTTGATCTTCAACCCCAAGTAACTCCATGAAGGCCTTCCACTTGATAGAAAGCAGCTTGCCATTTTTCATCCAAGTCAGAGTCCTTTCCTCATCTGTTCCAAGATGGACCGTGGCATAAAACTGAGCCACCAAATCAGCATCAAAGTCCTTGTTGAACTGCATGATTCTGTGAATGTTCAGCTGAGAGCACATCTGAAGGGCTTCGCCAAAGTAAGCAGGGTCCTTCTCCATAGCATTAGTGTTGATGGAGAGAACATCAACATAGAGATTCTTCTTTGCTTTGATCACATCAAAGTAGATGGAAAACTGAAAGTGGTTCCAGAATGGGTGGTTGACCAAAGTGGGTTCTTGGTCTTCCGCATAGGGGTTGCAGCGACGCCTTTCCCAGAACTCCTTGGCATTCATCTCTATCACAGTATTGCCCCTAGGCTTCGTCTTGTTTGCAATAGACTTCTTGTGTTGAGAAGGAGGTTGAGCACTTAAGGATGCACCTGCTGTCTCAGAGGTGCGGTAGCACTTTGAAGTTGAACGCCGGGGTTGACACGACGGACATGCTGCTCAGAAGGGCCATCACCCGGAACCAAACACATGAACAGAAGAAACAACACGAAATAAAGAGCATAAGCCTCCAAACAAACCAACATGGATCAAAATTTGGAACGAGTATGATGGAATTGGGGATCCAGCGGCAGTACCGTGATCAGGAAGCGGCAGTACCGCTCCGGTGGAGCGGTAATACCGCTATATGTGGGGGAACGGCAGTTCCCTACTGCCCTGGACAGATCCGGAACTACCGGGATGCCAAATTCAAAAATAATCCTACCAAATATCAATCCAAACAGTCTAGACGCCTTCTCCATCCTACTCAAGCCTCGATTTAGCCGAAAATCGAGAAAAGCGACACCTATTGCCCCTAAAGACTAGATTTGAAACCTAGGCAAGGAGAGAATGGAAACAAGGGCAATACCGGCATCCATGGCAAGAGGACAAGGTGGGGATCGACTCCACCGAAGGAAATGAAGAGGGACGGCTCGGAGACGGCGGCCCGCCAGAGCCCTCCCGCGGTGAGACGACGCTAGAGAGACGAGGATGACGAGTGGGTTGTGCGAATGGGTATGGGGAGAAAGACAACTCCCCCTACCCCGACATAACCCCCAAGGCCCGCCCCGCAGTGGTAGTACTGCTCGGGTGGGCGGTAGTTGATGTAATCATGTACCTAGGGTAGGGTCATAGACCTGATCTAATTACCCTGCCCAAGGACACCCTTAGAAGAGATCACCTTCCAGTCGACCTACGAGGAACTCACTCGACTGACTTGAAGGACTCGACCACGAAGACTCACTCGACCACCAGAAGGTCAAGAAGCACTCTGCACTGCAACAGTCTGCAATTAAGTAGACTTTATGATAGTTAAGACCCTTTATGTGGGGTGTTACCAGTAACGCCCCAGACGTAATGTACCTTAAACCCTTCATTACGTGGGTCGGCTGGGGTCCTGGCGCACTCTATATAAGCCACCCCCCTCCACAGGCAGAGGGGTTCGCACCCTTGTAACTCATATACGCATAATCCACTCGACCGCCTCCGGGCTCCGAGACATAGGGCTTTTACTTCCTCCGAGAAGGGCCTGAACTCGTACATCCCTTGTGTTTACAACCTCTCCATAGCTAGGACCTTGCCTCTCCATACCTACCCCCCACTCTACTGTCAGACTTAGAACCACGACAGTTGGCGCCCACCGTGGGGCACGGTGTTTTAGCGATTTTGTGGAGAAGTTGCGATTCTTCCGAGTACTTTCATCATGGTGGCTGCTGGAGTTTTGGTCGAGGGTCACGAGGTCCGCCTCGGCGCTCTCACCTTCGTCGCTGACGATTCCGCCTGGCTCCCGGAGGCTCCACTCGACGTTGATGCGCTTCCCGTCCGCGGGGCGACGCATTTTCGCGCATGTGTCCGCGGCGTTCTGCTGCGGCAACCGTCGACCCCATATCGGTCGACTCCCCTATCGACCACCCTCCCGGTCTCCCGCTAGCGCAAGCGCTCTGGTCGGTCGAGGCTTCAGCGGTGGGTGAGACACGCGGTGGCTTGCCAGACGGCCACCACCCAAGTTGTGGCAATCGAGCCCGACGAATCTCTCTACGGCCTGTTCGATCTGTCGACTGGCTCCGTAGAGACTGCATCCGAATGCGATAGCAGTGATCCAGCGGCGGAAATCCTGATGGTAAACGGGCCTCGCAGTCCGCCTGGCTTCGCCCATGATGGTGGGGCAGGCGACGGAGACGACCCCGCACGAGGCCACGAAGAGTACCAGCCCGAGCCACTCGACTCTCTGCAAAGAGAGGAACTTCGCCGCAAGAATATGGATGCCCTGCATACTCCCATCGCAGGAGAAACCCCTGAGGCTCGCGCCTTGGAGGAGGCACGATTGGCCAATTTGGACGAACGTGCTCGCTTGGAGAATCTTCAGCGAGCACTCGACGAGCGCGCGCGACAACGAGTTCCCGACGCCAATCGACGTCAACTCTTCCCGCCGACTCAGGTATATCGAACCCCAATCCAGAATTTAGCAGCTGCGACCCGTATAGCAGAGTCCATCCAGCCCTCTTAGTCAAAAGCTGGCAGAGGCTTGATGCAGATCAGGGATTTGCTCCGGGCAGCAGGAGACCAGAATTCAGCCGTGTCGCAGTCGCGCAACAGAATTCACAGTCGATCCATCGCTGCGAATATGGTTCGGGTCGGCTCACAGTCCCAGATCGCCTCCGTGGTGAGAAGGGCGCGAGAATCGGCGGGACCAGTATGGAGACCGACACGACCGAGATGATAGGCGTCGAGTGCCCGCTTCCCCTCCGAGGATAGCGTCTTACGCTCCTCGGCGGCAAGACGACAGGCGTCAGCTTAGTGTGGGGCGAAGATCTCCAGTCGACCCCAGAGAACCAGGCTTCGACGCGCGATCCATTATCGTGCAAGGCTTGGTCGACCGGAACAGATCCCATCGGGATGGACCCGACAGAGATGCGCCCACAAGCAGTCGAGTGCATGTTTCTGGTCCAGAATGTTTCAGCAGAGCTATCAGAGCCGCAGTGATCCCCCCCAATTTCAGGTTGGCAACAGGAGTCAGCAAGTTCACCGGTGAGTCTAAGCCTGAAACTTGGCTTGAGGACTACCGAGTGGCGGTTCAGATTGGTGGTGGGAACGACAAGGTGGCCATGAAGCATTTGCCCCTCATGTTGGAAGGTTCTGCCAGAGCGTGGTTGAATCAGTTACCTCCTAGTAGCATTTACACTTGGAAAGATCTGTCCCGAGTGTTCGTCAGAACATTTGAAGGAACTTGCAAGCGACCGGCTGGATTGACGGAGCTGCAAGTCTGTGTGCAGAAGACAAATGAGACTCTCAGGGAATATATTCAGAGATGGATCACTTTGCACCATACTGTGGAGAATGTGTCTGATCATCAGGCAGTCTGCGCCTTCAAGGATGGCGTCAAGAACAGAGAATTGAGTCTGAAATTTGGTCGAACCGGAGACATGACCCTGAGTCGGATGATGGAGATTGCTACCAAGTACGCCAACGGTGAAGAAGAAGACCGACTCCGAAGCGGCAAGTACAAACCGAGTCAGTCGGAGAAGGGAAACACCAGTCGGAAACAGAAGCGGAAGGCTGAACCAGCAGCTCCTGGAGAGGCTCTGGCCATGACTCAGGGAAAGTTTAAAGGGAAACCAAAAGGATCCTGGAACCCTAAGAAGGTAAAAGATAAAGAAGGGAACGACGTGATGGATATGCCGTGTCACATCCACACGAAGAAAGACGAAGAGGGCAATATCATTTACCCAAAGCATACCACACGCCAATGTCGACTCCTGATCCAGCAGTTTCAAGGAAAACAGTCTAAGGACAAGGAAAAGGAGTCGGACAAGGCCGAAGACAAGGAGGACAGTGAGGAAGGATATCCGCATGTCAACTCCACTCTAATGATCTTTGCAGATGTGGAAAGCAAGAGTCGACTGAAAGTCATTAACCGTGAGGTGAACATGGTTGCCCCAGCAAAAGCAAGTTATCTGAGATGGTCCCAAACACCCATCACATTCGACCAATCTGATCACCCGACTCATATTGCCACCCCTGGGAGGCAAGCTTTGGTGGTCGATCCAGTTGTCGAAGGCACTCGACTGACAAAAGTGCTGATGGAGGGTGGTAGTGGGCTGAATTTGTTGTATGTAGACACACTGAAAGGAATGGGCATTCCGATGTCCCGACTGAGCACCAGTAACATGAGCTTTCATGGAGTTATACCAGGGAAGAAAGACGAGTCACTCGGCCAAATAGCTCTGGACGTGGTGTTTGGTGATTCGAAACATTTTCGCAAAGAGAAGTTGACGTTTGAGGTCGTGGATTTTCAGAGTGCGTATCAAGCAATTTTGGGGAGACCAGCTTATGCACGGTTCATGGCTCGACCATGTTACGTGTACCTCAAACTGAAGATGCCCGGCCCCAAAGGAGTGATCACTGTCACCGGTGATCGGAAAAAGGCAGAAGAGTGCTTTCAGAAGGGCTCAAAGATTGCCGATTCCCAGGTGACAGCGGTCGAGTTTGAAGAATACAAGCAAAACGCAGATCCGAGTGATTTGCTGCGATCCAAGAAACCCGCCACAGAATCTGCATTTCAGTCGTCCGGTGAGACGAAGCCTGTTCACATTCACCCGACCGACCCCAATGCAGCCCCGACCCACATCTCCACAACACTCGACCCAAAATAGGAAGAAGCGCTCATCCAGTTCCTCCGTGAGAACTGGGACATTTTTGCATGGAAGCCCGCTGACATGCCAGGTGTTCCCAGGGGACTGGCTGAGCATCGCCTAAGAGTCGACTCATCAGCAAAACCAGTCAAAGAGCATCTTCGGCGGTCCGCCGTCCAGAAGAGAAAAGCCATTGGCGAGGAAGTGGCTCGACTGTTGGCGGCAGAATTTATCCGAGAGGTATACCACTCCGAGTGGCTCGCCAATGTCGTCATGGTTCCTAAGAAGGACAAATCGCTCCGAATGTGCATTGATTTCAAGCACATCAACCGGGCCTGCCCGAAAGATCATTTTCCTCTCCCTCGCATAGATCAAATTGTTGACTCGACCGCGGGATGCGAGAGATTGTCTTTTCTAGACGCCTATTCCGGGTACCACCAGATCCGTCTGTACGGGCCCGATGAGATAAAAACAGCTTTCATCACTCCATTCGGGTGCTTCTGCTATATCACCATGCCATTCGGCCTCAAGAATGCCGGAGCCACATTTATGTGAATGATTCAGAAGTGTCTACTCACTCAAATCAGTCGGAATGTGGAAGCGTATATGGATGATATCATCGTCAAGTCACGAAAAGGTTCCAACCTGCTCGCTGACCTCGCCGAAACATTTGCCAACCTCAGAAGGTATGATATCAAGCTCAATCCATCAAAGTGCACATTCGGAGTTCCTGGTGGCAAGTTACTTGGTTTTCTCGTTTTCGAGCGAGGGATCGATGCTAATCCAGAAAAGATCGGCACTGTTCTCCGAATGAAACGCCCTGTGCGAGTGCACGATGTCCAGAAGCTTACTGGATGCTTGGCCGCATTAAGTCGATTCATCTCACGACTCGGTGAAAAGGCATTACCTCTTTACCGACTGATGAAGAAGGCAGACAAGTTCGAGTGGACTCCAGAAGCTGATGCAGCGTTTGCCGAGCTAAAAGCTCTGCTCTCCACCCAGCCGGTGCTTGCTGCTCCAATCAGCAAAGAACCTCTGTTGCTTTATATCGCAGCCACAGGACAAGTCGTCAGTACAGTGCTTACGGTCGAGCGGGAGGAAGAAGGAAAAGCCTTCAAAGTTCAACGCCCAGTGTATTATTTGTCTGAAGTCTTGACTCCATCCAAGCAGAGATACCCTCATTATCAGAAGCTTGTGTATGGAATATACATGACCACGAAGAAGGTTGCTCATTATTTCTCTGATCATTCCATCACAGTCGTCAGCGACGCTCCACTATCAGAGATTTTGCACAAAAGAGATGCAACTGGTCGAGTGGCAAAATGGGCGATTGAACTTCTTCCCCTTGATATCAAGTTTGAGGCAAAGAAAGCCATTAAGTCCCAGGCAATAGCAGATTTCCTCGCCGAGTGGATTGAACAACAACAGCTGACTGAAGTTCACTCGGAGCATTGGACCCTGTTCTTTGATGGCTCTAAAATGTTGAATGGTTCCGGTGCTGGGGTGGTCTTGGTTTCCCCCAGAGGAGATAAGCTTAGATATGTGCTCCAGATTCACTTTGATTCCTCCAACAACGAGGCAGAGTATGAGGCCCTCTTATATGGATTACGCATGGCCATTTCACTCGGCGTCCGTCGCCTGATGATCTATGGCGATTCAGATTTAGTGGTCAATCAAGTGATGAAGGAGTGGGACGTGAGAAGCCCAGCCATGACTGGATACTGCAATGCAGTGAGGAAGCTGGAAAAGAAGTTTGAGGGGTTAGAGCTCCATCACATACCCCGACTGAAAAATCAGGCAGCAGATGATCTGGCAAAGATAGGTTCCAAGAGAGAAGCCATTCCGAGTGGTGTGTTCTTGGAGCATATACACACTCCGTCAGTCAAAGAAGATCCTTTCACCGAAGAAGCTCCACAGCCCAAGAGTGCCACAGATCCGACTGAGGTTGAGGTCCCAGCGGTGGTCGACTTGATCATGGAGGTCTTAGTGGTCATTCCCGACTGGACAGTTCCATATATCGCGTATATCCTAAGAAAAGAGCTCCCAGAGGATGAGGAAGAGGCTCGACAGATCGTCCGTCGATCCAAGGCCTTTACCGTAATCAAAGGACAGTTATACAGAGAAAGCGCGACTGGAGTTGGTCAGAAGTGCATAACACCAGAAGAAGGTCGAATCATCCTTAATGATATCCACTCGGGGACCTGTGGTCATCATGCGTCCTCTCGGACCATCGTGGCCAAAGCATACCGAGCCGGATTTTATTGGCCAAAGGCGAATGAGATGGCAAAGGAAATGGTGGACAAGTGCGAAGGATGTCAGTTCTACTCGAATATGTCGCACAAGCCTACATCAGCTCTGAAGACCATTCCACTCGTCTAGCCTTTCGCAGTATGGGGGTTGGACATGGTTGGTCCTTTGAGAACGGGTCGAAGTGGCTTCACGCATGTACTGGTGGCAGTCGACAAGTTCACCAAGTGGGTTGAGGCTAAACCAATCAAGAACCTTGACGCCGGGACTGTTGTTAGCTTCATCAGGGAACTGATATTCAGATATGGAGTCCCGCACAGCATCATCACGGATAATGGATCAAACTTTGACTCGGAGGAATTCAGAGATTTCTGCAACTCTCAAGGAACATGAGTCGACTATGCTTCAGTCGCCCATTCGCAGTCGAATGGACAAGCAGAGCGAGCCAATGGCCTGATTCTCAAGGGATTGAAGCCCCGACTGATGCGTGATCTCAAGCATGCGGCTGGAGCGTGGGTCGACGAACTTCCCTCGGTGCTTTGGGGACTGCGGACCACACCTAATCGGTCGACCGGAAGAACTCCATTCTTCTTGGTCTACGGAGCTGAAGCAGTCTTGCCGAGTGATCTTCTCCACAATGCTCCTCGAGTTGAACTTTACAACGAAGCAGAAGCTGAACAAGCGCGGCAGGACGCAGTCGACCTTTTAGAGGAAGAAAGGGAGATGGCCCTGATCCGATCGACCATCTACCAACAAGACTTGCGTCGTTTCCACGCCAGAAATGTGAAGGGTCGAGCCTTCCAGGAAGGGGATTTAGTTCTCCGAGTGGATCAGAAGAAACAACACAAGCTTGCTCCTTCTTGGGAAGGACCCTTCATCATCTCCAAATTTCTCCACAACGGGGCGTACCGTCTTTACAACGTCGAACATAATATCGACGAGCCCCGAACTTGGAACGCGGAACTACTCCGCCCATTTTACACTTAAGTTTATCACTCGGATGAGTTGTAATAAAGTACTTCGGTAGTTCATGGATTTCAAAATAATAGTGTCATAATTCCTCCATAATTTTTGTCACTTTTTATTTTCCCTCAGTGGGTGACTTAGCCGCGAATCCGTTTCGCCTAAGTTTGTAAAAATCCTTACCGAGTGGTGAGCCAGACTTCCACTCGGGGCTTAGCTGCGAATCCGTTTCGCCTAAGATTAAATAAAATCCTACCGAGTGGTAAGCCAGACTTCCACTCGAAGGCTTAGCTGCAGTCCAAAGTACTCGCCTAAGTTATTTAAATCCTACCGAGTGGCGAGCCAGACTCCCACTCGGAGGCTTAGCTGCAGTCCAAAGTACTCGCCTAAGTTATTTAAATCCTACCGAGTGGCGAGCCAGACTCCCACTCGGAGGCTTAGCTGCAGTCCAAAGTACTCGCCTAAGTTATTTAAATCCTACCGAGTGGCGAGCCAGACTCCCACTCGGAGGGCTTAGCTGCAGTGTAAACACTCGCCTAAGTACAATGTGCTCCCGCAAGGAGGATGAGGTGCAGGTCGACTGCGACCCTCTCCTCTGAGCTACGCCACAAATACAACGTACGCTCGAAAGAAGGACGAGGTGCAGGTCGACTGCGACCCTCTCCTCTGAGCTATGCCCTAAGTACAATGTGCGCTCGTAAGGAGGACGAGGTGCAGGTTGGCTGTGACCCTCTCCTCTGAGCTTCGCCACAAGTACAACGTGAAAATCCTACCGAGTGAAGAGCAAACCTCTCACTCGGGGGCTTAGCTGCAGCCCAGCGCTCGCCTAAGATGTGAAAATCCTACCGAGTGAAGAGCAAACCTCTCACTCGGGGGCTTAGCTGCAGCCCAGCGCTCGCCTAAGATGTGAAAATCCTGTCGAGTGAAGGGCAAACCCCTCACTCGGGGGCTTAGCTGCAGCCCAGCGCTCGCCTAAGATGTGAAAATCCTACCGAGTGAAGAGCAAACCTCTCACTCGGGGGCTTAGCTGCAGCCCAGCGCTCGCCTAAGATGTGAAAATCCTACCGAGTGAAGAGCAAACCTCTCACTCGGGGGCTTAGCTGCAGCCCAGCGCTCGCCTAAGATGTGAAAATCCTACCGAGTGAAGAGCAAACCTCTCACTCGGGGGCTTAGCTGCAGCCCAGTGCTCGCCTAAGATATGAAAATCCTGCCGGGTGAAGAGCAAACCTCTCACTCGGGGGCTTAGCTGCAGCCCAGTGCTCGCCTAAGACATCAAAATCCTACCGAGTGAAGAGTAAACCTCACACTCGGGGGCTTAGCTGCAGCCCAGCGCTCGCCTAAGTGGATTAAGGAATAAGTCGACTGCAGTAAGCGTCTTGCTTTGAACCTGCAAAAAGACATTTCGAGCCAAAAACAACCATATTCAAACATCAAATCCAAGTTCGGATCGATACCTAAAGCAACCGAAAGTGCTCAGGCGCTAAGCCTGTTAAGGTTTATCGGTTACAACTCCACTCGGCATATCGAGGCAAATTTAAAGTGTCGAGCTTAAAAGAAGTTTTTTACCCCTCCTGTGGAGGGCTGGAAGGAGCGACAGACTCATCAAGATCAATTCCATCTGCGATCCGAGTGGCAGCAGCAATGAAGGTTTCCATGAAGGACCTGAAGTCGTGTTTCTTGGTGTTGGCCACTCGGAGAGCCGCCAGCTTGTCTTCTCGCGCATCTTTGCAGTGGACTCGGGCCAGACACAGAGCAACATCTGCACTGCACCGAGCCGACGACTTTTTCCACTCCTGCACTCGACCAGGGACCGTGTTCAGGCGAGCCATCAGCGACTCAAGGTCGTTCTGGAGTGTCTCCCTGGGCCAGAGCGATGAGTCGATGCGAGATGTGGCGACCTTCAGCCTTGCAAGATAGTCCACGACAGCTGCAACACAGGACTCCAGTCGGAAAACATTCATGGCAACTTCGTCGTTCACCGGAGAATTGATGGGGTCAAGGTTTGGTTCCAGCCGGCTAGTCTCTTCTTCAAAGTTTTGACAAAATTCTGCAAGGACAATCACCGAGTCAAGGCAATGGTCGAATGGAAAAATCACAGTTGAAAATGATTGTTGAGAGTAAAGGGTTACCTTCAAGCATAAGGAACAACTTCTTGGCAAGACCACTCAGGAAGGCCTCCAGCTCATTTTTCTTCCCAGTCAACTGGTTGACTTGGTCGGTCAGGGCGGCTTTGTCAATTTTCAGTCGACCGATTTCCTTGTTTGCAATCCCAAGAGCAGCTTCCAGATTGGTATTTTCTTGTTCAAGCTTGGTGACTGAAGCTAACTTCTCGTTAGCAAGCTTGATCTTATCAGCTAGTTCAAGGTCTTTCTTCTGTTGGGCCTCCCTCACCTTACCTGCAAGTTACAGCAAGATCAGATTTTGAAACAAACGAAGGGAAAAAGCAGTCGTCGAGGCCTCACCAAACATACCTTCAGTCTCCTCCTTTGCCTTCGTCAGATTCTCCTGAACCAGCTTCAAATCCAGCTCGAGCTGAATGTGCTTGTTTTCCAGCTCGGTGTAGCGAGCCGCAAGGTCACAGGATTTCTGCGAAGAACCAATCGACTAAATGTCAAAGAAAATTCACTTCCGAGTGGAAAAGGAAAAATCATGCGTTTCTAAGACTACAGCCGAATACAAACATTCGATCGTAGTCTCGGGGACTACACCCAGTGGGTGCACTCAGCGTGCCCCCACTAATCCTATTGAAGACAGAGTCGACCAGTCGACCTCAAAAAAAAAACAAGATGTATTCTTTAAGACTGTAATCGACTGCAAGCAGTCGACCACAGTCTCGGGGACTACACCCAGTGGGTGCACTCAGCGTGCCCCCACCGGTTTTGAGAAATCCATTCACCTCAGACGAATGACAGAAAGATTCAACTTATAAAGCCTAAGGCCGACTGCCTGCAGTCGACCTTAGCCTTGGGGACTACACCCAGCGGGTGCACTCAGCGTGCCCCCGCTAACACGGAGTTTGAATCGACACACCCAGTGGGTGACTACTATGAATTCCGGAAAGAAATTTTTTTGATAGCATATCCTAACAGAACAAGCGGTGGTCGACTGACCTGAACATTGCTTTGAAGGGCGGAACTGGCGTCGTAAGCTGCCTGGCTCGCATCCCGGATGGCCTTCACCTGCTCCATCATGATCCCTGCCTGGTGTATTGCCTCCTTCGCGGCCCCAGCTTGGTCCTCTGGGACGTGGTACGTCGTGAAGAGGGAGGGCTGTGCGGCACTCGACGAAGCAGGGAGAGCACTCGTCAGTGGAACAGCGAAGGACAGAGTGTGTCGAGTGGTGTTCTCCTCCTCCGCGACCAGAGTCTCGGGCGCCGTCACATCCTGGAGCACCTTGCCGGCAGACGCTTTCCTGCTCCTTCTGTGCTTCAGCGGTTCCTCATCTTCATCATCATCAGGAAGAGTGATAACAACGTTGGATGGAGCTACAAAAAAGAATCAGAATTAGAGATCATGAGTCAGTCGACTAAACACGGAACTAAGAGTATAGTACCAAGGTTTGAGGTTGCTGCGTCCTCCATCTCATGGTCATCAGCCCTGGCTGAGGTCTCAGAAGTAGCAGCACTGCAATCCCAAAGAATTAGTCGACTAGCTCAAACGTCAACCAGAGATAAAGCTTGCACAAAACAGGAAGATTTAAGCAGCAATGATTACCCTGATATGGTGGGGATGGACACCTTCATCTTCGGTAGGAGCTTGGTCGGCTTTGACGAGGCCGCCCTGGGCTGCTTCGACGCCCTCTCAGTCGGCACCGGAGAAGTGGTCCGAGGGCGCTTGGTCGACTGCGCCACAGTCGCAACCCCCTTGCTACGTTCAGTCGCAGGGTCATGGACAAGCTTCGACCGCCTTTCCGAGCGTGGTGGTGCGACCTCCTCCTCCTCCTCTTCTTCGTCCTCCTCCTCCTCCTCCTCATCATCATCATCATCCTCAGCGGCATCCGAGTCCCACTCCTCCTGGCTCTCGCCCCCGCTCGCCTCTCATTCCTCAGTCGGAGCCTGTGCCCCATTGGGCATCGAGTACAGCTCAGTGAGGGCCTGATAGACATCAAGACAAGAGTCAATCGACCGATTGGCAGAGAAAACAGAAATAAATATGACAAGAATACAATGGGAAGTGGAGCAGACGTACCTTGTTTGGAACACTGAGGTGGTCGAGTGGAGCAATCCTTCTAGCTCCACGAGGGTTATCCTTGTTCCCAGTAACAGCGGTCATCCACCTTTCCAGAGTAGCATCGTCGACTGCTTCTAGATTGATCCGAGTCTCATCTTCAGTCCCGCGGTACAACCACATGCAATGGCTCCAGAACTGAAGAGGCTGGATGCGACGCCTAAGAAACACCTCCAGGAGATCCATCCCCGTCACTCCCTCCCGAACCAACTGAACTACGCGCTCCATCAACATCTTCACGTCAGCTTTCTCCTCCGGAATCACCTTCAGAGAGGAAGGCTTGTTCACTCGGTCCATGGTGAACTGAGGGAGTCCATTCGACTTCCCCGGCGTCGGCTGATCCTGGCAGTAGAACCAGGTCGACTGCCAGCCTCTGACTGGCTCGGGAAACGTCATGGCTGGGAAGGTGCTCTTGTTCCTCACATGAATCCCCAGACCTCCACACATTTGGACAACTTGGGTTCTTTCGTCGCCTGGGCTCACCTTCTTCACAGCCTGAGAGCGACACGTGAATATATGCTTGAACAATCCCCAATGCGGTCGACAACCCAGGAAATTCTCGCACATGGACACAAACGCGGCGAGGTAGGCGATGGATTTCGGGGTGAAGTGGTGGAGTTGCGCTCCAAAGAAGTTCAAGAAACCACGAAAGAAAACGCTCGGTGGCAAAGAGAATCCGCGGTCGACATGGGTGGCCAGAAGCACGCACTCACCCTCTTCCGGCTGGGGCTGCCACTCTCTCCCCGGAAGCCTTGTAGCTCCGTGGGGGATCAGCCCGTCGTTGGCCATATCGAGGAGATCCGCCTCCGTGATGGTCGACTGGATCCAATCTCCCTGGACCCAGCCTTTCGGCAGGCGAGATCTAGACGAAGACCCGCCTCGACTGGTGGATCTCCCCTTCGCCTTCTCTGTCGCTGACGCCTTCTTCGCGCGTTCCAGCGCCGCCGTCTTATCCTTGACCATGGCTGCCGGCGAGACGCGCGAGGAGAAGTTGTGCGGAGGTGAGAGCGAGCGTGTTGGGCGGAGACGAAGGAAACAGAGAGAGAGAATGCTGAGGCACTATTCAAAAAACCCTCGCCAGGCGCATTTATAAGATCCTTTCCGAGTGGATGACAGGTGGGCCCGGTCGGTCTAATCATATCCCGAAACAGTTGCACGGACGTGATATGTGGCGAAAAAGTGGCATGAGGATCGAGGCGTCTATGCCTTATCCCATCCGAGCGCCGCGGTCCGCCCCGCTTCGCGTGCTTCCCCAAATTTGGTATCCCGCGGAATCCGCGAAAGGCAGGTCAGTCCGTCGGACGCGGGATTTCCTGTGATCCGTCACTCGGAAATCGGCGAAGTCCAAAAGATCACTCGACGAAAGAAAAGAATGGATCGAGTCGACTGAAGAAAAGCTGGTCACTATCAACAAAGAGATTTTTTGGTTCAAAACAACGCACGACCAGTATACGAAGGCTAATCGGAAACAACATCAACTCCTTCATCACTCAAGCCTCAATCCATTCGGGGGCTAATGATGTAATCATGTACCTAGGGTAGGGTCATAGACCTGATCTAAGTACCCTACCCAAGGACACCCTTAGAAGAGATCACCTTCCAGTCGACCTACGAGGAACTCACTCGACTGACTTGAAGGACTCGACCACGAAGACTCACTCGACCACCAGAAGGTCAAGAAGCACTCTGCACTGCAACGGTCTGTAATTAAGTAGACTTTATGATAGTTAAGACCCTTTATGTGGGGCGTTATCAGTAACACCCCAGACTTAATGTACCTTAAACCCTTCATTACGTGGGTCGGCTGGGGTCCTGGCGCACTCTATATAAGCCACCCCCCTCCACAGGCAGAGGGGTTCGCACCCCTATAACTCATATACGCGTAATCCACTCGACCGCCTCCAGGCTCCGAGACGTAGGGCTTTTACTTCCTCCGAGAAGGGCCTGAACTCGTACATACCTTGTGTTTACAACCTCTCCATAGCTAGGACCTTGCCTCTCCATACCTACCCCCCACTCTACTATCAGACTTAGAACCACGACAGTAGTACCGCTTGATTAACATCTGCGGTAGTACCGCTCAGCCGCGAAAACAAGGACTAGACACAAAAAGGCTTAGCTCATGAAGGAAAAAGAACCGACTAGAGGAGAGAGCAAACATTCAAGTAGAAAAACACCAAAGAGAATACAAGAAACACACTCCTCTCCAAGAGAGGGCGGTGGCCGAGGCCACCTATGTTTGAGTCAGGAGGTATGGCACCGCGAAGATTTTAACCTTGGGCCCATGACCAAAACTCATCTTTGAAGCACAAGTACCATCAAAAATGGCTAATGTGAAAGACTTGATCAATTTATGCATAATAGGGGGAGGGAGAGTTCATTGATAGAAAAACACTCCCCCTATGTCCATGCCTACATCTAAACAAGATATCAATTTGAGTATGGTGCGCTGTGCAAGAGTTCAAGCTATATTGCTCGAATCAATGATATTTAGCTCATGCCTTAACTCGCGAAATCTTGCTTCATCCAAGGGCTTTGTGAAAATATCCGCAAGGTTATCATGAGTGTTGACATACTTGAGCTTGATCTCCCCTCGCCTAATGTGATCCCGGATGAAGTGATACTGAATCTCAATATGCTTTGTCTTGAAGTGTTGCACCGGATTGAGAGAGATCTTGATGGCACTTTCATTATCACACCAAAGAGGCACTTCATCACAAAAGACACCATAATCCTTCAAAGTTTGCCTCATCCATAGAAGTTGAGCATAACAACTACCGACAACCACATACTCTGCTTCGGTGGACGAGAGAGACTCACAACTTTGCTTCTTAGAAGACCAACTCACCAAAGAGCAACCAAGAAATTGGCACCCTCCAGAGGTGGACTTACTATCCACTTTGTCTCCCGCCTAATCTGAGTCCGAATAGCCCAAAAGATCGAATTTGGCTCCTCTTGGGTACCATAAGCCAAAGTTTGGGGTATGAGCTAAATATCAAAAGATTCGCTTGACCGCCACATAGTGACTTTCCTTAGGTGCGGCTTGAAACCGTGCACAAATTCCCACACTCAACATGATATCCGGTCTAGATGCACAAAGGTAAAGCAAACAACTAATCATGGAGCAATATACCTTTTGATCCATCGCTTTACAATTTGGATCTATGTCAAGTTGGCATTTGACAGGCATTGGAGTGGAGGACGACTTGACATCATTTAGCTTGAATCTCTTGAGCATGTCTTGAGTGTATTTTTCTTAGTTGATGAAGGTGCCTTCTCTTCCTTGCTTGATTTCAAACCCGAGAAAGAACTTCAACTCTCCCATCATGGACATCTTGAACGTTGAGGTCATGAAAGCGGCAATTCCTCATTGAAAGCTTTGTTAGGGGAACCAAAGATAATATCATCAACATATAGTTGGCATACAAACAACTCCCCTTTGACCTTCTTAGTAAAAAGAGTGGGGTCGATTTTCCCAATTTCAAACCCACGATCTTGCAACAACTCGGTAAGATGCTCATACCATGCACGGGGGGCTTGTTTAAGGCCATAGAGTGCCATGTTGAGTTGGTACACATGATCGGGGAAATAGGGATCCTCGAACCCCGGGGGTTGTTTGACATACATCAACTCATTAATAGGACCATTAAGAAAAGCACTCTTCACATCCATTTGTTGCAACTTGAAGTTATGATGAGAAGCATAAGCAATCAACAAACGAATAGATTCAAGGCGAGCAATGGGAGAAAAGGTTTCACGGTAGTCGATACCCTCGACTTGGGAGTAGCCTTGTGCTACCAAACGAGCCTTGCTGCGAACAATGATCCCATGAGCATCTTGCTTGTTCTTAAATATCCACTTGGTTCCAATGACATTATGATTCCCCATTGGCCTTAGCACCAATCTCCACACCTGGTTGTGCTCAAAGTTGTTGAGTTCTTCATGCATGGCATTGAGCCAATCCGGATCCTCGAGCGCTTCATAGACCTTTTGGGGTTCGACACAAGAAACAAATGCGTGATGTTCACAATAGTTTGCTAATTGTCTATGAGGGCGTATCCCCTTTCTTAGGCTTCCAAGCACATTCTTCATGTGATGACCTTTGGTTGTGAGCCTGGATGCAATCTTAGCGGCACGACGCTCCAATTCCTCCTCAGGTGTGAGAAGAGGATCGGAAACTTGATCATCTTGAGCGTCGTCTTGAGCTTGTTCTTGATATTGAGCTTGCTCTTGATCTTGAACTTGCTCGGAAGGGAGAACTCGACCTTGGGCATAACTTGGTGGCTCACCACCATCTTGAGGTTGATCTTGCCCTTGATCTTGTTCACTTGGTTGAGGGCCTTCACTTTGTTCTTTGGAAGTGTGTGGGTCTTGGGTTGGTGATGGCTCCACTTGAGTGGAGCATTATCCTTCTCCTTCGGCCACAAGGGGTTCCTCAATGGGTAGGATATCACCAACACCCATTCTTATTATGGCTTGGGAAGGAATTTCATCACCTACATCACAAGTACCACTTTGCTCCACTTGGGAGCCGTTATTCTCATCAAAATTCATGTTACACGTCTCCACAATGAGTCCCGTGGACTTGTTGAGGACGCGGTAAGCATGAGAGTTTGTAGCATAGCCAACAAATATGCCCTCATGATCTCTAGCCTCAAATTTAGACAAGCGAACACCTTTCTTGAGAATGAAACACTTACAACCGAACACCCTGAAGTACTTGAGGTTGGGCTTGTTACCGGTGAGTATTTCATATGGAGTCTTGTTCAAGCCTTTGCAGAGATAGAGCTGATTGGATGCATGACACGTGTCGTTGATGGCTTCAGCCCAAAAGTTGTAAGGAGACTTGAACTCCGCCATCATGGTCCTTGCTGCATCCATCAACGTCCGGTTCTTCCTCTCTGCTACACCATTTTGTTGAGGGGTGTATGGTGCGCAATATTGATGCTTGATCCCCTCATCACTAAGAAACTCATCCAAGGTTTAGTTCTTGAACTCGGTGCCATTGTCACTTCTTATTGTCAAGATCTTTGCATCATGTTGATGTTGAGCTTCATTTGCAAAGTCGATGGCAGTTTGTTGAGTTTCACTCTTCCTCTTGAATAAATATACCCAAGTGTACCTTGAGTAATCATCGACAATCACCAAGCAATACTTTCTACCCCAAGACTATCAAAGGATGGAGGCCCAAAGAGATCCATGTGAAGGAGCTCCAAGGGTCTCTTCGAGTAGATGATAGTCGTGGGAGGGTGAGCCTTCTCATGTAACTTTCCTTCGATACAAACACTGCAAGTACGATCTTTGGCAAAGCTAACATTTGTTAGTCCACGGACATGGTCCCCCTTGAGAAGACTTTGCAAAGATCTCATATTGACATGGGCTAAACAGTGATGCCAAAGCCACCCAACATCAACTTTAGCCATTAGGCATGCCGCGATCTTAGTGGGTCGCTCCGAAAAGTTAATCACATAAAGACCGTTCTCGACATGCCCAACAAAGGCTACCTTAAGAGTCTTGCTCCACAAGAGGGCCACAATATCTATATCAAAGAATGTGGAAAAACCCATGAGTGCAAGTTGACGAATAGAAAGTAAATTGTATGCAAGGGACTCAACAAGCATGACTTTCTCGATCGTGAGATCATGAGAAATGACAACCTTGCCAAGACCCAATACCTTAGAAGATGAGGCATCACGCTACTCGACATTGGTGGGCATAGATGGGATCTTGTGCACGTCCACTGCCAAGTCCTTGCTTCCAGTCATATGATTTGTGGCTCCACTATCGAGCAACCATGATCCCCAACTGGAAGCAAACACCTACAAGATATCAATGCTTGGTTTTAGGTACCCATTTTGTAATGGGTCCTTTGATGTTAGTAACAAGGGTCTTAGGAACCCAAATAGACCATTCAATGTACTCATAAGGAGAACCAACAAATTTAGCATAAACATGCCCATCACAAGCACGACACAACACATAAGAAGGGTTAAAGTCGTCGGCTTTGTTGGAAGGGGTGGCATTGCCCTTTTTGACATCACCACCCTTCACATTGTTCTTATTCTCCTTGAAAGCACCCTCTCCCTCATTTACAAAAGTTTGCTTGAGAGGAGGAGGTCATTTGGTCTTGTCATTCTTCTTTTTGTTCTTGGACTTGGGTGCGAACCCAACTCCCTCCTTGGCCACAACTTCCTTTTTATTGCTCAAAAGGTCATTGCAATTCTTCTCACCTTGTATGCAAGAGACAAGGCCTTTCTCAAGTTGCTCCTTCAACTTGGCATTTTCCTCCACAAGATGCACATGCTCACAACACGGGTTAGTAGAATTTGCTTTATCAATTAAGACCATATGAGGAAAAGTGGCTTTCTCCTTGGTTAGCTTCACTTAGAGTTGATCATGAGACTCCTTGAGGCAAGCATGAGCACCCTTCAAGGCCTTGTGAGCCTTGTCAAGTATATCAAACTCCTCCTTGAGTCTAGCATGGTCAACCCCAAGTTCAGCCTTCTCGGAATCGAGCACACGAGATACAACAAGAGCATGATCAAGATCTTTCTTAAATTTAGCATGGTCATCATTGTGTGACTCCTCAAGAGTCAAACGATGAACACGCTCTTCCTCAAGTGCATTAGAGAGATCCGATATCTCATCGACATAGTCACGACTATGATCTTCCATCTTAGAGATGGTTTCTTCATGAGCCTCGATCATGTCATTGGCTTCACCAAGTTGTTCAAAGAGAGCAACGAAGTGCTCTTTGGATTTTCCCTTGAGCTTACTCATAAAAGACTCAAATTCATTTACTTCCTCATTATACCACTCACTTTTATCAATGCGATCTATCAAGGAAGGATTAGTAATGATGGTAGTTTTGATGTTGGGGGTTACCTTGTTGGTGGCTTTGGCCATGAGGCACTTGGCGGTGATGTTCTCGTTGGGTGAATCAAAGAGAGACACCCGTGGAGTTGTGGCAATGGCAATGGAGGCCATGGCCATGGCTTCACCATCTTCATCGTCATCATCATCATCTTCATTGTACTCTTCTTGTGCTACCAACACTTTGGTCGGAGTCTTCTTGGTGAAGTTGTTTTTGTTTGGGAAGGACTTGGCTTTGTCTTTTCGAATGAGCTTGCCACCATTGTCTTCCTACTTCTCGTAAGGGCACTCCGCAATAAAATGGCTCACATTGCCACAATTGTAACATGTTCTCACATGTTGCTTGCCCTTGAAGCCACTCGAATTGTTCTTGTTGAAATTGGGCCTTGAGTTCTTCTTGCTCCAAAATTGCCTTGACGCGAGAGCCATGTGCTCATGATAATCATATTTTGTGTCTTCAAGGTTGCTCTCCTAATCTTCTTCTTCATCCTCCTCTTCCACACTAGCCTTGGCCTTCAAGGCAAGGTTGTGCTTCTTTGCTCTTTGAGAACGCAACACCGTATTGTTGGCGGTCTTGTCCAAGATCCTCATTGCCACAAACTCATCCAACACTTCGCTTGAGGTCAAGGTGTGGAAGTCCGGCCTTTGACGGATGACGGATGACATGGCCTTGTGGTAAGGCATTATGGCCTTGAGGAATTTGCGCTTGATCCAATTATCACCTGTATCCTTGCTCCCATGATCTCGAGAGAGACCGCAAGAGTGGTTAATCTCCAGTAAAGCTCACGAGGTTCTTCATCTTCATTCATTGCAAACTCATTGGTTTCATCTTGCACCACTTCATAGTTGGAGCGTTGAATGCTTGCGCTTCCCTTGTAAAGAGTAGCAACATGGCGCCATGCTTCCTTGGCCACGGTGAACGGTCGGAGATGTGCAATGTCTTCGGATGGAATTGCGTATTGGATGATAAAGAGGGCGCTCTCATTGAATTGATGATCCGCGGCTTCTCTCAGGGTAAAGTTGCTTGGGGTCATGCAGATAGAAACCTTGCTCAATGACTCTCCAAAGATTAGTGTTAACATGGTTTAAATGACGTTTAAAGCGATAGACCCAAGAGTCAAAATCCTCATTTTTCACAATCCTAGGAGGAGAACCCGCATGATTTAAATGAGTAGAGGGAACCGTTCCTCCATAAGTAAGAGGAGGTTCGACATGGCCAAAGATGCCGCTACCATTTCTACCACTAGATAAAGGAACTTTATCACTAGAAGCTTCCCCCTTATCGGAGTTGGCATCCACCAACTTGTTAGTGGGAGCGGCCACTTCCAAAGGTGCGGTGGATAATTTAAGACCATCAAGGAACTCTTTGAACAAGCCTTTGACCTCGGTCGTCATGGAGGTTTTCATGTGTCCAAAGCCACATTGAATTCCTCACGTGAGACTGGGGATCCCCCATCGGCCGTAGACGAAGAAGGATTCACACCGGGGTGCTCCTCCTCACCGTTTATGGTGTCAACCATACTCTTAGGATGGTAAAGCCCTTAATTAAGAGACGAGGCTCTGATACCAATTGAAAGGATCGATATAGTTGACTAGAGGGGGTGAATAGGCAACTAACAATTTTTAACTTTTCTTTACCAGATTAAACTTTGCATCAAAGACGGTTTTCTAGATATGCAACTAGGTGAGCAACCTATATGATGCAACAACAATAAGCACACAAGCAAGCAAAGGATATAACACAATATAGCTTGCACAAGTAAAGGTGAGAGATAACCAAAAGCGGAGCCGATGGAAACGAGGATGTGTTACTGAAGTTCCTTCCTTTTGAGGGGAAGTACGTCTCCGTTGAAGCGGTGTGGAGGCACAATGCTCCCCAAGAAGCCACTAGGGCCACCGTATTCTCCTCACGCCCTCACACAATGCGATATGCCGTGATTCCACTATTGGTGCCCTTGGAGGCGGCGACCAAACCTTTACAAACAAGGTTGGGGCAATCTCCACAACTGAATTGGAGGCTCCCGACGACACCATGAAGCTTCACCACAATGGACTATGGCTCCGCGGTGACCTCAACCGTCTAGGGTGCTCAAATACCCAAGAGTAACAAGATCTGCAAGGAAACAGTGGGGGGAATCAAATTTCTCTTGGTGGAAGTGTAGATCGAGGCCTTCTCAACCAATCCCTAGAGAATCAACAAGTTTGATTGGCTAGGGAGAGAGATCGGACGAAAATGGAGCTTGTGGGAAGAGGTAAGTCAACTTTGCAGAAGAAGACCTCCTTTTATAAGGGGGAAACAATCCAACCATTACCCCCCCAATCAGCCCCGCAAAGGGCGGTACTACCGTTGAGGGCATCGGTACTACCACTGGGATTAGCGGTACTACTGCTCCCCCTCACAGTACTGCCGCGCAGACTAGGAAGGTAGGGGCGAGGCATGATCTTGTCCCAGGGCGGTACTAGCCGCGGTGGTAGGGGCGGTACTACCGCTTGCGAGTGGTACTACTGCTTCTACTGCCGCTGCCAGTGCCGCACAACCCGACACAAGAGGTGACACCTTCGAGTCCAGGCAGTAGGAGACCAGTACCACAGGTACTACGACTGAGAGCCCCCAGGCGGTACTGCCGCTGTGAAGCGGTACTGCCGCCTGTGGCTCTAGAGCGGTACTACCACTGGGGTCCGCGGTACTACCGCTGAGACCCAAAAAAAAGCTCAGGAAGCAAGGAGGAAACCCCATCGAAGCGGGAAGGCTCTGGGGGGGTGCAAAGAGGATGTGTACGTGTTGATTCCACCCTAGCCTTACCAATGTGGACCCCCTCTTGATAGTACGGTGACTCCTATGAAACAAGTCCACTAAAACTGAAATGAAAGAGCTACACCGTCTTTGCTTAAGACTCCAAGGGGAAGGAATCATCTCGTGCCAAAGGATGAATCTCTGAAATACTCAATGCACACAATTAGTCCGCAAAAGCGTTGTCATCAATCACCAAAACTACATAGAGAGATATGCCTTAACAACGAGGAGTCTCGAAATGGTCGAGAGGTAAAGATTGATATATTGGAAGGTTACATTCGGACACCGGAATGGTTTCAGGAAGTATTGGATAAGTTTTGGAGTACCGGGAGGTTACCGGACCCCCCCGGGGGACTATTGGGCCTTCATGGGCCCTAGTGGAGAGAGAAGGCCGACAGCTAGGTGGTGGCGCACGCGCCCTCCAAGCCCAATCCAAATTGGACTAGGGGTGGGGGCGCGGGCCCCCTTTCCTTATTCTCCTCCACCTATTTCCCCTTCCCCCCTTCTCCGGAAAGGAACGGGGAATCCTACTAGGATTGGGAGTACTAGTAGGACTCCCCCCTTGGCGCGCCCCCTCTAGGCCAGCCGCCTCCTCCCCCTCCTTTATATACGGGGGCAGGGAGCACCTCAAACACAATAGTTGTTCTTAGCCATGTGCGGTGCCCCCCCTCCACCGTTGACACCTCCGATAGTATCATCATAGTGCTTAGGCAAAGCCCTGCACGGATCACATCATCAACACCGTCATCAGCTGTCGTGCTAACTAACACTACAAAAAAAATACACTTCCATGATGATACGTGTTTGTCATAGTAGGTCACGTTTTTTGTCATGCATGTACATCCATGACAATTTTATGACAGAATCAAGATAGTCATACCTGTGCTGTCGTAGAAGTGTTCCATGACATTACAAAAATTATCACCACAGAAGTGTCCACTTTCATGACGATAAATCGCACGTCACAGAAGTGCTTTCATCAAGGGTGACTGACACATGGCATCCAACGTAACGGAACGCTATTAAGCTATCGGGTCCGGTTTTGGATCTGATAACCCGTTAACAGCCCCGACCAATGGGGATTTTCCACATGTAAAATCATCATTGGTTGGAGGAAACACGTGTGGGCTCACCGTTGGGAGAGATGTCATCCACTCAGTGGACAAAAGGCGCCTATGATACGTCGACACGTGGCACGACCCAACAGAGGCCCATTCCTGTGAAAAGGCCGGCCCGTTTGACTTGGTCAAAAGGTGGCGGGCCGACCCATGGAAAGCCTCTTAACGGCCTGTTCGCATATAGCCCATTTACAGCCTGCTAACCCAGGGCCATTACGACCTATCTGAATTAGGCCCAGTAGCATCATCTGGGCTGTCCAATATGATTCCAGTCCATTTTAACTTCTAGCCCATGTATGGCCCATGACGTCTTCGGCCTATATGAGGCCCTTTGTAACTCTTGGCCCATTACAGCCCGTGGTGAAACTGGCCCGTAATGAACAGTGTATCACTTTATACCCATTAACGACCCGTGGTGAAACTGGCCCGTAATGAACAGTGTATCACTTTATACCCCATGAACGACATGTTATTCCGTTGGGCCATTTCCAGCCCATGTTTTCTTTCGGCCTTTTGTGGGCCCATTTATTCTTGGGCTCATTGTCGGTGTCAAAACAGGCGGATCTCGGGTAGGGGGTCCCGAACTGTGCGTCTAAGGCTAATGGTAATAGGAGGTGGGGGACACGATGTTTACCCAGGTTCGGGCCCTCTCTATGGAGGTAATACCCTACTTCCTGCTAGATTGATCTTGATGATATGAGTATTACAAGAGTTGATCTACCACGAGATCGATGAGGCTAACCCTAGAAGCTAGCCTATGATTATGATTGTTCTTCTTGGTCCTACTACTAAACCCTCCGGTTTATATAGACACTAGAGGAGGCTAGGGTTACACAGAGTCGGTTACAAAGAAGGGGATCTACATATCCGAATCGCCAAGCTTGCCTTCCACGCAAAGGAGAGTCCCATTCAGACACGGGACAAAGTCTTCTATCTTGTATCTTCATAGTCCAACAGTCCGACCAAAGTATATAGTCTGGCTGTCCGAGGACCCCTTAATCCAGGACTCCCTCAGTAGCC
Source organism: Triticum timopheevii (assembly GCA_963921465.1). Taxonomy (NCBI): domain Eukaryota; kingdom Viridiplantae; phylum Streptophyta; class Magnoliopsida; order Poales; family Poaceae; genus Triticum; species Triticum timopheevii. Next base: position 522,435,495 of record OY997270.1, read on the forward strand.
CCTGAACCAGGCTTCAATGACGATTGAGTCCAGCGTGCAGATTGTCTTCGGCATTGCAAGGCGGGTTCCTCCTCTGAATACTCCAAAGTAGATCTTGAACACAAGAATCATGCCCGGCTTTGCAAAAACAAGTTCCACATACCACCGTAGAGAGTATAATATTTCACGAATCTAATCTGCTGATAGTTTATTCACAGCGTGACATCACAACACGGCCCAGTTTTTATCCAAACCGTTTTATCAGCCTGCCACGATACGTTTCACGAGGTGGCTTTATTGGCACGTCTAGTCGAAGCAGAGATCGTGTCCCCTTATTACGGGATTCTCATTAATACGGGCGTGGGTATATTTCCTTCAGTTCTTCTCCTGTTTATTATTGCCTCTAGGGCATATTTCCTTCAGTTCTTCCCCTGTTTATTATCATAATATCTGAAACATATGTTTTGGCAGTCTGGCCTATAGCCTTCTACAGCAATCTTCGTCCTCGGGGGATCTTCTTCCGGAGATGATCGAGAGCGAGACGCCTCCTCATACTTCCTCGCCCCCTAAGGAGGGCGATCCCGAAGTGTTGTCTTGGAGGATCTCTCCCGATCCACGAAGGAGGACGGGGCCAGAAGGTGAATCTTCGGCCGCCCGAAGTCCGTGGTGTTCGGCTCCTAAAGAGACCGTAGACAAGAACCCCGGACTATTAAACGTACAACCAGACACATTGATGAGTCTTCTGCAGAAACACCCATTTCAGAGGAACATCGTACGTTAATGGGTACGGTGATCAAAAGAATTTCGTCCGTGAAAAGCGGATTGGATGAAGCCTTTATGAGCCTATTAAGAGGCTTCGAGGTACATAATATGACAATTTTTGTTATTTTTGTATTTGTAGAATGCAAGGTGCACTATGTGTAGATAGTAGCCCCTGATACTCTAGTTGCTATCCGAACGGAGCGATCAGAGGATCAAAAATATCAGTAATCTCAGGAAAGGATTCTACCAATTTTGTACACAGGTGGCTGCAACCCTAACAACTGCGCGGGCTGCCGAATTTGCCGAATGGAAGCGGCAACTTGATGTGGCGGATGAGGACATCGCGCTCGTGAATAAGCATCTTGACAAGGCGCAAGGTATGTCTTCTGGGTGGTCAATAAGTTTTTATTACAACATGACACTGGGACTTACAATATGCTTTGTGTGCAGATGGTGCAGCTGCCATGGAGACTCTTCAGGCTGAGCTTGTGCGTGCTAAGGAACAAGCCATAGTAAGTGACGCGGCTACTGAAAAGGCAGCGAGTGAATTGAAAGCCGAATAGGCTGGTCATCGCCGAAGTGAGGAAAAAATAGCCAATATGGTTCTTGAGCTGAAGGATGACGCTAACCGCTATGAGCTGCTCAAGAAGGAGAGCCAAGAAAAAACGAAGGACCTGAAAAGGGCCTTGCATACGGAAAAAGAGACTCGATCTGAGAACAGAGAAGCTCGGGAGGAGCTCCAGCAAGCCGGCGAGATCGCGGATGGGAAGCCCTTTTTATTGCGAACTAAGTTCGGCGATCCGAAGTATGCCCCTCTTGATCAAATGTGGAGTTCTCACGACGCGTATTTAGACTTGTCAAAGAGTGTCGCTGATGCGACACAGTTCTTCCAGGACCAAGAAGATCATGAAGTGGAAAGACTGTTCTGGTCACAATTCAGCACGCCAAAGCGTCCGCTGCTGTTAAACGAGCAGATGGCCGAATGGGCAGAGCTCCATAGGTTATCCGGACTTGTCATGAAGGCTGTCATAGACTGCTTGTGGCCGGGGGAACCAAGCCTGAGTAGTTATTTTGGTTTGGTTAAACGATTTATTCGTGCTGTGCCGCATATCGCCATGCATAGAGGGTGCACGGATGGCCCTCGCCCATGTTAAAATGTACTGGGCGGGGATGGAGGCCACCGGTGTTGCAACAGGGGTCCGACCGGAGGCCAAGACCTGCCGGAGCACTATTTTGAAGAGGTCTTATAAGGTGCCCGCATGATAGAGGCTCCGTGCTCAAAGACTATCATGTTCGAATGATATGTGTCTGAATTTGTAAAGACAATGCTTTTGATAATAAAGTCTATATTTATACTTTTGCCCGTAAAGTATTTTAGTGCCTCCTGTGCGGCCGTTTATGTATATAGGTATATAACCTGAAAGATTGCAGTCGTCGGCTTCAACCCCTTTACGAATAACGCGTGGGTGTTCAGAAGAATGCACGTAGTCACACTTGATCCAATGTCTTGGTCCATTTGAGGAGGTGATAGTGCAGCGAACAAGGCAATCGGACTATAAAGCTTTAACACTTTCACTTAGCCATAGGAGTTTGATGGTGGGGCTACTACATAGCCCCTGGTATGTCCGTATTTTATCCGAAAATGGTGCGTTTACATACATGACCGGAAAACGGTCCTTCGTTAATGCAGAGGAATCTCGAGGGTTCCATTGAGTCATCGAGTGGTTGACCAGTCTCTCGCTATATCATGACAGTCAGATTTTGGCTTTCTCTATTAAGGTGCTCGTCCGGATGAACCAAGGCACAATTGTAGTAGTTCTCCCCGTGCTTCCTTAGCCGATGGTGCGGAACGTAAGGTAGCAAAACGTGGGAGCCGGGCAAACCCAACATTTGACTAAAGACATGATTCGGAGCTGATGCATATAAGGCCAAACTCGCGACGCTGAACACTCCCGAAGGTATTCGGTCTTTACAAATATACCGGGCTGAATGGCAGCCCTTGGTAAAAACCCTGGATTTCAAGGTACAGGTCTATTTGGCATGACGATAATGCCGACATCCCTGTGGGTCATTTTAAGAGCCAGGAGGATATGAAAACAACAAAAGATAGTAAAAAAGGTTTACGCAGGGGCTTAATCTAAAAACAAACCATAGAACGGGGCCCTGCTGCACGTCTGCGCCTTTATCTCTGTTGCGCCTGTGTCCTTGAGGGTAAAGAGTGATGGTCACCTGAAACAGAGAAAGAACTAGGTGACCGGATCTGGTGTGATCGTGAGTAGGATTGGTTTGTTAGAGAACCATGAAGATATATTTTTTGAGTCCGAATAGGGTCAAGCCGAACTATGGACCCTTTATATGCGTGCGGCCCCCCACACCACACAGGGAGTTGCGAAGCCCTATTTTACATACACAGGGAGGCATGTATAGTCTTCTTGTTTTTGTGGGGGTATAGCCGCTAATCTAGCTCATTTTTAACTGAGCTGCTACACCTAGGTGTGCGCCGAACACGTCTAACTGTGTCCGCGGTTTCGAGAACTGATGAATTGCTTGTTTTGCAGAGGTCACTCCGTGATTCGGCTGCTAGAGCCGCGACATATTCTTCCATTTAAAGGGAACGCTCCGTGTTTCCGCTGATTGTGATGACGCCACGTGGACCGGGCATCTTAAGTTTAAGATAAGCGTAATGCGGGACTGCATTGAAGCGGGCGAATGTTGTTCTTCCCAGTAGTGCATGGCGACCGCTACGGAAAGCAGCAATATCAAAGATTAGTTCTTCGTTTCGAAAGTTATCGGGAGAACCAAATACAACTTCCAATGTCAGGGAGCTGCTGCCGTGGGCCTCTGCGCCTAGTATCAATCCTTTAAAGGTAGTGCTGCTTTTCTTAATTCTTGATGGGTCTATCCCGATCTTGCGGATAGTGTCCTGATATATCAGATTGAGACTGCTGCCGCCATCCATGAGGACTCAGATGAGGTGGTATCCGTCGATTATCGGGTCGAGCACTAAGGTGACCAAGCCCCCGTGACGGATACTAGTCGGATGATCCCTGAGATCAAAGGTGATCGGACAGGCCGACCATGGGTTGAATTTGGGGATGATGGGATCTACAGCGTATACGTCTCGGAGGGTGCGTTTTTGCTCCCTTTTTGGGATATGAGTGACGTAAATCATGTTCACTGTTTTAACCTCCGGTGGAAATTTTTTCTGTCCACCTGTGTACGGCTGGCGGGATTCGTCCTCGTCTTCATTTAGTGACACCTTCCCCTTGTGTTCGGCGTTGAGCTTGCTGGCCTGTTTAAAGACCCAACATTCTCTGTTGGTGTGGTTAGCTGGCTTATCGAGGGTGCCATGAAGCTGGCAGGGCCTGTCAAGAATTTTGTCTAAGCCGGATGGACCTTCTCGGCTGCCTTCGAATGTCTTTTTCCATTGACCGGGTTTAGAGCCCCTGAATCTGGCATTTACCGCAGTATTTTCTGGGCTGTCTTCATTGTTTCGACGTTTGTTTTTATTGTGTCATGGTTTTCTGTTGCCATCCCTGATTTCGGATGTGCCTGGGTCGCTGGTGCTGCTACGGGCCAACCATCTATCCTCGCCTGCGCAAAAGCGGGTCATGAGGGTGGTTAGGTCTGCCATTGTCCTAGGTTTTTCTTGGCCGAGGTGTCTGGCGAGCCATTCGTCCCGGATATTGTGTTTGAAAGCTGCTAAGGCTTCGGCATCCGGACAGTCGACGATTTTGTTTTTCTTGGTAAGAAATCTGTACCAAAGCTTATGGGCGGACCCTCCGGGTTGTTGGGTTATATGACTTAGATCGTCTGCGTCCGGAGCTCGGACATAGGTCCCTTGAAAATTTGCCCTGAAAGCATCCTTGAGCTCCTCCCAGCTTCCTATATAATTTTCGGGGAGGCTTTTCAGCCAGTGCCGAGTTGGTCCCTTGAGCTTGAGGGGTAAGTATTTGATGGCATGGAGGTCATCTCCGCATGATGTATGGATGTGAAGAATAAAGTCCTCTATCCAGACCGCAGGGTCTGTCGTTCCATCACTTTCATGATCCAGCACCTCATCGGTGAAGCACAGGGGGTGCGCCGCGCCCATGTATTTGGTTATGCCATGGAGTGAGTCCGATGGTTGTAGTGTTCGGTGTTTGCTGCAAACTGGAGAGCGGCCGGCATATTTGTTTTGGTGGTCTCAAGATGTAGATGGACCTTGTTATGCCAGCCCTTCTATCCAAGTCTTCACGTAAATCGTGTTGCTTGTTCTGGGTCACTACCTCCCTTTCTTTATGGAGCGGGGGTGTGGATTTGTGTGTGGCATTGTTAGCTGCTCTATCTCGCCCATGAGGTGGTCGGTCCTGTTGGTCGTCCGTACGGTTATTCAGCGGTATGGGCGCTATAGCCTCATCGTCGAATTCAGGCAGTAGTTTAAGTTTGGGATAGCTCTTTGTTTGGATATTACCGCCGTATTTTTCCTTAGTGTCGAGCACTTTGTTCCATTTGTCATCGAGCATATCCTGTGTGGCTTTAAGTCGTTGCTTCTGTTTATTCAAGATCCTAGCACTGGTGATAAGTCTCTGCTAGAGGCGTTCTCGCTCCACTTGTGTATCAGGGATGATGAATGTGTTGTCATACGAACTGTCCTCTTCTTCAGAGACAGGTTGATAAGTGGTGTCTTCGGCATCGCTGTGGTCAGACAGCGGCCCCGGACTGTGTTCACCATCTCCCTGCTCGTCCTGCTTCATGGCTGGGTCTTCGGGGTCTTCATTGTTTTCAACGTTGTCCGGGGTATTATCTCATGTTCATGTATTGCTATTTTTACTGTGGCATAGTTTAGAGCGGCGCCGCTGCCATCGGCGCTTTGGCTGCTTCTCGGGAGGTTTATCCTCACCTGTATTCTTTTTGTCCTTGCCATTATCTTCTTTGGGGGTATCCACCATGTAAATGTCATATGGCGAGGTGGCTGTCCATCGCCCGGTGGGCGGTGGTTCCTCTTCTTCTCCCGCATCATCTTCCATACCGTCGATGTCTTCGGAGTCGAAGTTGAGCATGTCGGTCAAGTCGTCGATAGTGGCTATCAAGTGGGTGGTGGGTGGGCAACGAAGTTCTTCATCGTCCGTTTCCCACTCAAGCCGGACGTAGTTCGGCCAAGAATCTCCTGACAAGGAGAGAGATCTTAATGAATTTAACACGTCGCTCAAGGGCGAGTGCTGAAAGATGTCCGTGGAGGTAAACTCCAAGATCAGCGCCCAATCTGTCTCGACGGGCGCGGACACACGCGGTTCAGAACCCGTATCCGAAGACGAGTCCGGGGGCCTGACAACACAGGCCTTGATAGAGGCTGAACCTGTGTTCGGCTCCAACGCCATAGAGTATGAGGCCTTCGTGGTGGGGTCCAGCCCCCCGTCCACGGACAGTGCGATCTGTTTTGGATCTAGGGCCAGGGCAGTCACAGGCGTGGTTTCCTGCGCATAGTTCGATGACCAATCTAAGTCGTGTTCATCGTGGCTGCAGGGAGCGGCTGTCATGGGTTCGAATCTATCGAAGATCAAGTCTCCGCGGATGCCGGCAATGTAATTCAAACTTCCAAACCTGACTTGATGGCCAGGGGCATAGCTATCGATCTGCTCCAGATGGCCAAGCAAGTTGGCCCGCAGTGCGAAGCTGCCGAATACGAGGATCTATCCAGGAAGAAAAGTCTCGCCCTAGACTACATCTTTGTAGATGATTGAGGGATCCATCAAGCCTTACGATGAAGACATAGTGGAACTCTCAATGAAAGCACCAATGTCGGTGTCAAAACCGGCGGATCTTGAGTAGGGGGTCCCGAACTGTGCGTCTAAGGCTAATGGTAACAGGAGGCGGGGGACACGATGTTTACCCAGGTTCGGGCCCTCTCTATGGAGGTAATACCCTACTTCCTTTTTGATTGATCTTGATGATATGAGTATTACAAGAGTTGATCTACCACGAGATTGATGAGTAATACCCTACCCTATAAGCTAGCCTATGATTATGATTGTTCTTCTTGGTCCTACGGACTAAACCCTCCGGTTTATATAGACACGGAGGAGGCTAGGGTTACATAGAGTCGGTTACAGAGAAGGGAATTGATACGTGCATTTTGCATCATGCTTTTATATCAATATTTATTGCATTATGGGCTGTTATTACACGTTATGTCACAATACTTATGGCTATTCTCTCTTATTTTACAAGGTTTACCATGAAGAGGGGGAATAGTAAAGACTTCACACATAGAAAGTATGAGGCTTAAAAGTTGTTGAGAGTTGATAAGCGTAGTTTTGATCATCGTTGAAATTAATAGGAAGTAATAAGGAAAGAGAGGTTTTCACATATAAATATACTATCTTGGACATCTTTTATGATTGTGAGCACTCATTAAAGTATGACATGCTAAAAAGTTGCTATTGGACAAGGAAGACAATGTAATGGTTTATGTTTTCTCGCATCTCAGTTAAAGTATATTGTCATGGATCATTCAAACATGTTGAGCTTGCCTTTCCCCCTCATGCTAGCCAAAAATTCCTAGCACCAAGTAGAGACACTACTTGTGCTTCAAAATATCCTTAAACCCAGTTTTTCCATGAGAGTCCACCATATCTACCTATGGATTGAGTAAGATCCTTCAAGTAAGTTGTCATCGGTGCAAGCAGTAAAAATTGCTCTTTAAATATGCATGACTTATTGGTACGGAGAAAATAAACTTTATACGAGCTTGTTATGGAAGCAATAAAAGCAACGAACTGCATAATAAAGGTCTATATACAAGTGGCACTATAAAGTGACGTTTTTTCGCACTAAGATTTTGTGTATCCAACCCTAAAAGCGCACGACAACCTCTACTTCCCTCTGCGAAGGGCCTATCTGCTACTTTATGTCTTTTACTTTATGCAAGAGTCAAGGTGACCTTCACCTTTCCCTTTTTCATTTTATCCTTTGGCAAGCACCTCGTGTTTGAAAGATCCTGATATATATATCCAATTGGATGTTCGTTAGCATGAACTATTATTGTTGACATCACCTAAAGGTGAATACGTTGGGAGGCAACATTATAAGCCCCTATCTTTCTTAGTGTCCGATTAAAACTTCATTACCGTAAGTATTGCGTGAGTGTTAGCAATTGTAGAAGACTATATGATAGTTGAGTATGTGGACTTGCTGAAAAGCTCTATTCTTGACTCTTTCTGACGTTATGATAAATTGCAATTGCTTCAATGACTGATATTATAGTTTGTTAGTTCCCAATGAAGTTTATGTTCTATACTTGACATTGTGAATAGATTGTTACTTGATCATAAGAAATCATATGACAAAATCTACATATGTTGCTGTTATAAGAATGATCATGATGCCCTCATGTCCATATTTTATTTTTATCGACACCTCTATCTCTAAACATGTGGACATATTTTTCGATTTCGGCTTCCGCTTGAGGACAAGCGAGGTCTAAGCTTGGGGGAGTTGATACGTCCATTTTGCATCATGCTTTTATATCAATATTTATTGCATTATGGGCTGTTATTACACGTTATGTAACAATACTTATGGCTATTCTCTCTTATTTTACAAGGTTTACCATGAAGAGGGGGAATGCCGGCAGCTGGGATTCTGGCTGCAAAAGGAGAAAATATAGGAAACCTATTCTGCACAGCTCCAAAAGTCCCGCAACTCCACGAAAGTCATTTTTGGATTTAATAAAAATTTATGAGCAAAGAAAGTACCTGAGAGGGCCCACACCCTGGCCAGGAGGGTTGGGGGCGCCCCCCTACTAGGCGCGCCCCTGTCTCCTGTGCCCCCTGGTGGCCCTCTGGTTCCCATCATCTGCTATATGACGTCTTTTGTCCTGGAAAAAATCAGGGGAAAGCTCACGAGACGAAACTCCACCGCCACGAGGCGGAACCTTGGCGGAACCAATCTAGAGCTTCAGCAGATCTATTCTGCCGGGGAAACTTCCCTGTGGGAGGGGGAAATCATCACCATCATCATCACCAACGATCCTCTCATCGGAAGGGGGTCAATCTCCATCAACATCTTCACCCACACCATCTCCTCTCCAAACCCTAGTTCATCTCTTGTATCCAATCTTGTATCAAAACCACAAATTGGTACCTGTGGGTTGCTAGTAGTGTTGATTACTCCTTGTAGTTGATGCTAATTTGTTTACTTGGTGGAAGATCATATTTTTAGATCCTTTATGCACGTTAATACTCCTCTGATTATGAACATGAATATGCTTTGTGAGTAGTTCCGTTTGTTCCTGAGGACATGGGTGAAGTCTTGCTATTAGTAGTCATGTGAATTTGGTATTCGTTCGATATTTTGATGAGATGTTTGTTGTCTCTCCTCTAGTGGTGTTATGTGAACGTCGACTACATGACACTTCACCATTATTTGGGCCTAGAGGAAGGCATTGGGAAGTAATAAGTAGATGATGGGTTGCTAGAGTGACAGAAGCTTAAACCCTAGTTTATGCGTTGCTTCGTTAGGGGCTGATTTGGATCCATATGTCTAATGTTGTGGTTAGGTTTACCTTAATACTTCTTTTGTAGTTGCGGATGCTTGCAATAGAGGTTAATCATAAGTGGGTTGCTTGTCTAAGTAAGGGCAGTACCCAAGCACCGGTCCACCCACATATCAAATTATCAAAGTACCGAACGTGAATCATATGAGCGCGATGAAACTAGCTTGGCGATAATTCCCATGTGTCCTCGGGAGCACTTTTCTCATTATAAGAAATTGGCCAGGCTTGTCCTTTGCTACAGAAAGGATTGGGCCACCTTGCTGCACCTTATTTACTTTCATTGCTTGTTACACGTTACAAATTATCTTATCACAAAACTATCTGTTACCTGCAATTTCAGTGCTTGCAGAGAATACCTTACTGAAAACCGCTTGTCATTTCCTTCTGCTCCTTGTTGGGTTCGACACTCTTACTTATCGAAAGGACTACGATAGATCCCCTATACTTGTGGGTCATCAAGACTCTTCTCTGGCGCCGTGCCGGGGAGTGAAGCGCCTTTGGTGAGTGGAACTTGGTAAGGAAACATTTGTATAGTGTGCTGAAATTTTCTGTCACTTGTTACTATGGAAACTAATCCTTTGAGGGGCTTGCTTGGGGTATCTTCACCCTGACCAGAAGAGCAAAGATTTGCTCCTCAACCTACCGAACCTACTGAAAATATTTGCTTTGAGATTCCTTCGGGTATGATAGAGAAGCTGCTAGCTAATCCCTTTGCAGGAGATGGAACATTGCATCCCGGTTTACACCTTGTCTTTGTGGATGAAGTTTGTGGATTATTTAAGCTTGCAGGTATTCCCGATAATGTTGTCAAAAGGAAGGTCTTCCCTTTATCTCTGAAGGGAGATGCATTGACATGGTATAGGCTATGTGATGATACGGGATCTTGGAATTATAAACGATTGAAGTTGGAATTTCACCAGAAGTTCTATCCTATGCATCTTGTTCATTGTGATCGTAATTACATATATAATTTCTGGCCTCGCGAAGGAGAAGGCATCGCTCAAGTTTGGGGAGGCTTAAGTCAATGTTATATTCATGCCCCAATCATGAGCTCTCAAGAGAAATGATTATTCAAAAATTTTATGCTCGGCTTTCTCCCAATGATCGCAACATGCTCGATACTTCTTGTGCTGGTTCCTATATGCTGAAGACTATTAAATTCAAATGGGACTTATTGGAAAGGATTAAACGCAACTCTGAAGATTAGGGTTCCGATGATGGTAAGGAGTCAGGTATGACACCTAAGTTTGATTGTGTTAAATATTTTATGGATACCGATGCTTTTCGTGGATTTAGCGCTAAACATGGACTTGACTCTGAGATAGTAGCTTCTTTCTGTGAATCTTTTGCTACTCACGTTGATCTCCCTAAGGAGAAGTGGTTTAAATATAATCCTCCCATTTAAGTAAAAGTAGTTGCACCTATTACAGTTGAAGAAAAGACTGTCACTTATAGTGATCCTATTGTTCCTACTACTTATGTTGAGAAACCTCCTTTTCCTTTTAGGATAAAGGATCATGCTAAAACCTCGAATGTTGTTCGTAAGAGTAATACTAGGACTTTGAGTAATACTAGGACTTTTACACCTCCTGAGCAAATCAAAGTTGAACCTAGTATTGCTATGGTTAAAGATCTCTTGGATGATAATTTAGATGGGCATGTTATCTATTTCTATGGTGAGACTGCTAATATTTTTAGAGCAGATGCTAAGATAAATAGACCTGGTAGGCATGCCTGTTGTCGTGGTGGGCGCATGGCAGATGCCAAGGGATGGCTAAAGAGAGGAGGAGGCTCGAGGGCGCTGGTGGGCTCCAAAGGCGAGGTTGATATGCGAGGGCGCGGGACGCCAGACATACCCAGGTTCGGGGCTCCTCGGAGAAATAACACCCCTAGTCCTGCCGAGTTTATTTGGATGGTCGATAGTACAATGTTGCTCCTGGAGCTGTATGGGGGAGGAAGGAGGCTGGCCAAGGCTTGGGCTGCTCCTTCTCCCTGGTGTTGCTATGCGGTGGCTAGTCCTAACCTCGCCTGGGTTTCTCTTACAGGTGTCTCATGTCTATCTCGTATTTCATGTGCTGCTGCTTCCTCTTGCCCCGGTGGGTGCGGGTTCCTGGGGGGTTTAATAGATCAACCCACCCAAGGTTACAATGGTAATATGCCGAGTCGGTGGGTCCGCATTGTCGGTGTTCGGAGTACCGGGCTGGGTCCCGCTTGTGGGCTTGTGGTTCGCCGGGTTCCCCTAGGTGCGGGCCCTGCGTGCCTAGGGGGACTGTGCGCCGTCTTGTCGATCGTCATGGCGTGGCTGAGTTGAGCCGCGTACAGTGTTCTCCGTCAGGCCGCCGTTTGCTGTCGTCAGCGGTGAGGACGGGAACACTATTGCCACGCCAGCCCTGGTCAGCGGGTAGGTAAGGGGCAATGTTGCCACGCTCCAGCTGACCACAGGCATGGGCGGGAGCACTGCTGTCTTGGTCATCGATGATTGAGGTCTCGTCCCATCGTACGACCTGGATGGGACGGGAGCTGACCCGTGGCTGGGTTGCCGTGGACGCCACGGGTGGGTCGGCTTGCTGGGGAAGTCATGGCTGCGCCCGGTTGAATTGTCTTGCGCCAGCTGCTGCGGCCGGGTCGACGTACCTTGCCGAGTCGAGGGTCTTGGCCGGGTTGCGGGCCTCACCAGGTCGAGTGACCCGGCCAGGTGCGTGCCGGTTTGCGGGGCGATGCGGGCCCTGCTATTTTTGAAATAGATCCGGGTTCCGTTGCCTGCCCGGGGTTTATCCCCCTGACAGTAGTGCCTGAAGCTGTGAAGGTCCGCCATCTTTGGATGAGTGGGCCTTCGTAGTTTCCCCCTTGAGCAAGGCGGAATCTGCGAGCATCGGGTCCGGCAACACCCACTGTGTGCCGGTTTTCTTGGAAACCTGATCGTGGCACCCCGACCGTGGCGGGAACCGAGGAGTCCGTCGAATCTTGAGGCGATCCCTCGGGCCTCGTGCAAGCGCCACGTGGTGCCCAGAAGTCGGAGGGGCTTGACAGGCCACGCGCGTGACGGGACTGGGCGACGGGCCGGGGCTCACCGCCGTGCACCCTTGGCCCACGCGTGTGGATTTATTGCGGCGTCTGGGGCCGGTTGCACTTCCCAGCGCAGTTAGTGCGCGTGTATGTGCGCACTTATTGTGGGGTAGTGGAATGGGCGTGTGCAGACGATCTCACTCCCCCACGTTTGAACCGGGGGTTATAAATTGAGGGGGGCAAGGGGGCAGTGGACATCATTCTCGCTCGCGCCCTCCTGTCCCCCTGCTCCTGCTCTGCTCCTTGCCACCGACGCACAGCTGCACCCGCGGCCCCGAGCAGAGATCTCTGCTTTGTCCTTCTTCTCTCCTTCTCTTCCGGTGATGTTGCTGTCGTCGGGCTCCTGGATGGGCTCGACCGTCACCCCCGATGACATCACCTACCTTTGGTCTTCGCGGCGCCTGCAGCGAGAGACGGACGTTGGTGTCCGTCTGTCGCACGGCGAGCAGAGGCCCCGACCCGAGGGGCAGGAGCGCGTCGTCTTCCTCACGCATTTCGAGCATGGCTTCGGGTTGCCGGCGAGCACCTTCTTCCACGTGTTCTTGGAGTTCTTCGGCCTCCAACCGCACCATCTTGGTGCCGGCGCCATCGTCCAGCTCTCCGTCTTCGTGACCCTATGTGAGGGATACCTGGGGGTCGAGCCGACCATCGATCTCTGGGCGCGCTTCTTCTCCTTGAAGCACCAGGGCCCGTCGGCCGGGGAGTTCGCCGACTGCAGGGACAACGTCATCTCGAAGCGGTCGGGGGTGGACTTTCCCCAAGATCCCGCTCGACGATTCTGCCAAGAAGTGGCAGAACTCCTTCTTATACGTCCGCAACCACAATGCGGACCACATCAACCTTCCTCCATTCGCCACCGCACCACCGCGGGGGAAACGAACTGGGGCTACTCGCTCCGGCGCCCGTCGCAGGAGATCGTCAACCTCTGCGAGCGGGTCACGGTGATGAGGACGCATGAGGGGCTCACCGGCACCGACCTCCTCGCCGCGTTCATCACCCGTCGGGTTCTCCCGCTTTAGAGGCGCTCCTGCCTCATTGGCGAGATGATCGGGCTACAGGACCTCAATCGGATGTGGTCGACTCGGCTGTCTGTGGAGCAAGTCGCACGAGGCGTGAATGACATCTCCAAGGCCAATCTTGGAGATGACTGGCGATTCGGCAAGGCGCCTTACAGCCAGGCAAACCCAGCGCCGCAGGTGAGCGTCTGGTCTTCTTATTTTTCCGCCGCGCATCTTTTCATTCATCCCAACGCGTCACGGGAGATACTTCTGAACGCGAGCTGACATCCTTACGCCCGGGCTCCGTCGCAGGTGGCGCCGGTGGCACCAGAGGAGCCCGCGGCTCACGACGGCGAGGAGGTGGCCGAGTCCGACGCCGGCGCTAGGCGTTGTGCGGGTAAGTCTTGATTGTTTTGCTTCTTCATTTGTCTTGAATAGTTGGTTATGTCATGACATAGGCGACGCTGACGGCGGTTGTTGGTGCAGCGGCGTTGGGCAGGGGAGGCGGCGAGGCGGGCGGAGCTGGGTCGTCGCATGGGGCGGTGCCAAGCCACCCGCACGGGAAAGACAGCATCGCGCCGCGACCCCGGCCTCCGAAACGCACGGCGGACCCGATCGAGCCTGGGAGGCCGGCCAAGAAGAGGCGCGGGAAGCCGACCCCGGTCCCAGTCTTGACGGGGTAAGTCTTATTTCCTGCTTGCGTCTTGATTCCTTGAGTTAGTATTGTTTCTTGCTTGCTTATCCTTTCTTCTTCTTTAGGTCGCCGATCGCGCTGGCGAGGGCGGCGGTGGAGGCCACGGCCGCTGAGGGGGCCACGTTCCGTAGGAGCCGGTCCGACCTCGCCGGCCTGGGCGGGGAGAAGGGACGGGCCGACTCGGAACTCGGCCTGGACCCCGATGACCCGAGGCCTTGGCTTGGCGGGACAGGAACCGGGCCGAGGCGGAGTTGGAGGCGGCGTCAGTCCAAGCTTGGACCAACGCGGCGGCGGCATGGGCACGAGGCGGCGCGGAGCCAGCCTGGCGTTAGATGCCGGAGGGCACGGTGGTGGCGGCGACGGTCTTTGAGCTGTCGACGGTGAGGGAGCGCGGCCGCGGAGGCCGGGCTGAGGTGGTGGTCCTCGACCGGGAGGTCGTGGAGGCGGGGGGCGACACCCCACCGCGAGCCAACGTGGTCGAGTGCGCGGGGGCCAATGGTGGAGGAGGCGGCATTGTTTTGGAGGAGGCGCTGCGGGCGGCAGAGCCGGAAGCGCCGCCGGCTATGGAGGAGGCACCGCAGGCGGCGGTGCCTGAGGTGGCAACACAGGGCGTCCCGACGTCCGAGGAGGTGCGGGCCGCGTCGCAAGCGGCTAGCGGTGGGCATGCCTTGGTGCTCCGTTCGGGAGGGCGCCGAGCTGCCGTGCCGTAGCCCGCGCAAAGCGGGGGCACGGCCATCTTCGGGCCTCAGACCCAGGAGGAGGCAGCGCTGGACGCCGTCAGCCGCCGTCTGCGAGGCCGGACGGAGCAGCTTGAGGCCTTCGCCCAGGCCGAGGTGGAGCGGACGCGCGACTTGTAGCGCGCCGTCTTGGTAAGTTCCTCTTTCTTCCATTTTCTTGTATTTTCTTCTTTGTGGGGGCGCGCCAGCGCACCCACTGGGTGTAGCCCCCGAGATTCGGGCCAACTATGTAGTAGTTGGGTCGAATCTTAGGAGGTCGGCCTTGTTCTAACTTTGGTCTGCTTTCAGCATCTTGACGCCTTCCGGGTTGCCGCCTTCAACCGGCTCCTGGGCAAGCATTGGGAGCTCAAGGAGCAACTCGCTGCCAAGGAGGAGGAGCTTCACGTCGCCGCAGGTACTTTTGTGCTCTTTTCTAGTGGGGGCACGCTAGCGCACCTACTGGGTGTAGCCCCCGAGATTCGGGCCAACTATGTAGTAGTTGGGCCAAATCTTAAGTCTTGTCTTTTTTCCTTCTGCTGAGTTCTTCTATCCTGCAGCCGAGGTGCAGTCTTGGCGGACCCGGCTGCTCCGGGCCGGTCATCATTATGATTGGCTTGTTGCCAATACCGGCCGTCTTGGCGTCGAGGCGACGCAGGCGAGGGCGGAGGCGGCCGCGGCCCGACAGTCTGTTAACGAGGCCAACCGACTGCACAAGCAGCTGGCGGGTCACAAGATCCGCCTCGAAGCCGAGGTGGAGCTTCTTAAGGCGGAGGCCGCCAAGGTGGTGGAGACGCAGCAGGCCCTGGTCGAGGCGGACCAGCAGCGCGGCTAGCTGGCCGACGACAAGGGCCGGCTCCAGGCTGAGCTAGATCGTCTACGGGAGCAGACCACCGCGGCTGAGGGGGCTCGCCAGGACGAGGCTTGCCGCCGTGAGGCGGCCGAGAAGGCGGCCAAAGACAAGGACGCCGAGCTGAAGGTGGCCCTTGCTAAGGCGGCCGACCTGGAGAAAAGCGCTCGGGGAGCGCAACCGTGTCTTGGAGCGGTTGTGACATGGTACATTGCTCGAGGCGCAGCACCTGGAAGAGACCTTCTCGAGTAAGTGATGTTTCTCGTAGTTTACCGGGTCGGGACCCTACCCTTCCTTCCTTGTTCTTCTAACTTGCTTCTTCTTTTTGCGACAGGAGCTTTTCCGGAGACGCGGCGGCTGGCGAAGGAAGCCGTCCGCTATCAGCGCGACCCGACCGGTGTTGCAGGGTCCGGGACGGATCCGCTGACGGCCTGGACCTTTTCGGAGATCATTGCCGCTGCTGAGGCCCGCCTACGGGTCTTGGGCATGCAGATGGAGCGGCTGTCCTGGGCCGGCACCGCGATGATGATGGCCCTATGGCCGGACTCCGTCCATCCGCGCAGCTTCTCGCGCCTGGCGCGCTGGTTGGAGATGGGCCCGGATTGCCTTAGTGACTGGCGCATTTCTGCCGCCCGGGCCGGTGCTGAGATGGCGCTCCGGATCGCGCTGTCTTGGCATCCAGATCTTCAGCTGGACGCGCTGATGGGTCAGCGCGCTGGTTCGGAGCAGGTGCTGCAGGAGCAAGCCGTCCAGATTGCCTCCCGGGCCAGCTACATCATCGAGTTTGCCTTCCACGACGAGTTCCATCCGGAGCGGACGGAAGACGGCGGGTGAGGGAGTCCTGGATTAGGGGGTGTCCAGATGGCCGGACTATGACCTTTGGCCGGACTCCCGGACTATGAAGATACAAGATTGAAGACTTCGTCCCGTGTCCGGATAGGACTTTCCTTGGCATGGAAGGCAAGCTTGATGATATGATATGAAGATCTCCTCCCATTGTAACCGACTCTGTGTAACCCTAGCCCTCTCCGGTGTCTATATAAACCAGAGAGTTTTAGTCCGTAGGACGAACAACAATCATACCATAGGCTAGCTTCTAGGGTTTAGCCCCTCTGATCTCGTGGTAGATCAACTCTTGTTCTACCCATATCATCAATATTAATCAAGCAGGAGTAGGGTTTTACCTCCATCGAGAGGGCCCGAACCTGGGTAAAAACATCGTGTCCCTTGTCTCTAGTTACCATCCGCGTAGACGCACAGTTCGGGACCCCTACCCGAGATCCGCCGGTTTTGACACCGACATTGGTGCTTTCATTGGGAGTTCCTCTGTGTCATCACCCTTAGGCCCGATGGCTTCTTCGATCGCCAACCACGACGCGGTCCAGGGTGAGACTTTTCTCCCCGGACAGATCTTCGTATTCGGCGGCTTCGCATTGCGGGCCAATTCGCTTGGCCATCTGGAGCAGATCGAAAGCTACGCCCTTGGCCATCAGGTCAGATTTGGAAGCCTAAACTACACGGCCGACATCCGCGGGGACTTGATCTTCGACGAATTCGAGCCATAGCCGAGCGCGCCGCACTGTCACGATGGGCATGATCTAGCTCTGCCGCCGGACAGCGCCCCGAGCGCCGCTCAGGTGTACGCTCCGACCATTAGCTCGGAGCCGACTGCGCCAGTCGGGGACGGTCGGTTGGACGCCGCCCCAGGAGCCGCAATCTCTACGGCGATAGAGCCGAATACCAGCTTAGTCCTTTGCAAGGCCCGTGACTCCAAGGTGCCGGGCTCCGTTTTGGACTCTGAATCTTCCGCACCCCTCCCGATCAAACCCGATTGGGCTCCGATGATGGAGTTCACCACCGCAGACGTCTTTCAGCACTCGCCCTTTGGCGATATCCTGAATTCACTAAAGTCTCTCTCTTTGTCAGGAGAGCCCTGGCCGGACTATGGTCAGCAGGGTTGGGATGCGGACGACGAAGAAATTCGAAACCCACCCACCACCCACTTTGTAGCCACTGTCGATGATCTAACCGACATGCTTGACTTCGACTCCGAAGACATCGACGATATGGACGCCGATGAAGGAGACGACCAAGAACCAGCACCTACAGGGAACTGGAAGGCCACCTCGTCATATTACATATACATGGTGGACACCCCCAAAGCAGGGGATGGCGATGATAAAGCGGAGGATGACCCCTCCAAGAAGCAACCCAAGCACCGACGTCAGCGGCGCTGCTCTAAATCTCGCCAAAGCAAGAACGGCGAATCCGGCATCGGAGACAACAATACCTCGGACAGTGCCGAAGACAACCCCCTCCAGCAGGATTCATCGCAGTAGGACGAAAGGAACCAGCCCTCATGAGAGAGCGGCAGACAGAGAGGTCGAGGACGACAATTATATGCCTCCCTCCAAAGACGAGGCAAGCCTCGACGACGACGAATTCGTCATGCCAGAGGATCCCGTCGAACAAGAGCGTTTCAAATGCAGGCTTATGGCCACGGCGAGCAGCCTCAAGAAAAAACAGCAGCAGCTTAGAGCTGACCAAGACTTGCTAGCCGACAGATGGACTGAAGTCCTGGCGGTCGAAGAATATAAACTCGAATGCCCCTCCAAGAGTTACCCAAAGCGCAGGCTGCTACTCCAACTAGAGGAGGAAGCAACTAAACCTACATCACCAGCGTACGATGCGCCCAATCGGCCACCCCGTGGCCGCGACAGAGAGGCCCTTCGGCCCTCAATCCAAGCCGCACCCCGGCGCCGCTCTAAGAATACCAGAGCACGGGGAAACACAACAGACCTGCGAGACATATTGGAGGATAAGGCAAGGCAAACAAGATCGATCTACGGATCGCGTGGGCGCCCCACATCACGTGACGATAACCGTCACGCCGGATATGATAAATACGGCCCGGCCGAATACAACAGACAAAGCTCATCCGAGCTACGTCACGATATAGCCCAGTACAGGGGCGCCGCACACCCACTATGCTTCACAGACGAAGTAATGGATCATCAAATCCCCGAGGGTTTTAAACCCGTAAACATCGAATCATACGATGGCACAACTGATCCCGCGGTATGGATCGAGGATTATCTCCTTCATATCCACATGGCCCGTGGTGATGATCTGCACGCCATCAAATACCTCCCGCTCAAGCTTAAAGGACCAGCTCGGCATTGGCTTAACAGCCTGCCAGCAGAGTCAATTAGTTGCTAGGAGGACCTGGAATCCGCATTGCTTGACAACTTCCAGGGCACTTATGTGCGACCACCAGACGCTGATGACCTAAGCCACATAATCCAGCAACCAGAGGAATCGGCCAGACAATTCTGGACACGGTTCCTAACCAAGAAAAATCAAATCATAACTGTCCGGACGCCGAGGCCCTTGCAGCCTTCAGGCACAACATCCGAGACGAATGGCTTGCCCGGCACCTAGGACAGGAAAAGCCAAAATCTATGGCAGCCCTCACGACACTCATGACCCGCTTTTGTGCGGGAGAAGACAGCTGGCTAGCTCGTAGCAATAACATAACCAAGAGCCCTGGCAATTTGGATACCAAGGACAACAATGGCAGGTCACATCGCAACAAGCACAAGCGCCGCATTAACGACGACAGTACTGAGGATACGACAGTCAATGCCGGAGTCAGAGGCTCTAAACCCGGTCAGCGGAAGAAGCCATTCAAAAGAAACCCTCCGGGCGCATCTAGTTTAGACCGGATACTCGATCGCTCGTGTCAGATACACGGCACCCCCGAACAACCAGCCAACCACACCAACAGGGATTGTTGGGTGTTCAAGCAGGCAGGCAAGTTAATTGCCGAAACCACAGACAAGGGGCTGCATAGTGATGACGAGGAGGACCCCCGACCGCCGAACAATAGAGGACAGAAGGGCTTCCCCCCGCAAGTGCGGACGGTGAACATGATATACGCAACCCATATCCCCAAAAGGGAGCGGAAGCGTGCTCTAAAGGACGTCTATGCGTTGGAGCCAGTCGCCCCAAAGTTCAACCCATGGTCCTCCTGCCTGATCACTTTTGATCGAAGGGACCACCCCACTAGCATTCGTCACGGTGGATTTGCCGCATTGGTCCTAGACCCAATCATCGACAGATTTCACCTCACTAGAGTCCTAATGGACGGCGACAGCAGCCTGAACCTGCTTTATCAGTATACAGTGCGAAAAATGGGTATAGATCCCTCAAGGATTAAACCCACAAAGAAAACCTTTAAAGGCGTCATACCAGGTGTAGAAGCCAGCTGTACAGGCTCGGTTACACTCGATGTGGTCTTCGGATCCCCGGATAATTTCCGCAGCGAAGAGTTAATCTTTGACATAGTCCCATTCCGCAGTGGCTATCACGCCCTGCTCGGACGAACCGCATTTGCAAAATTCAATGCGGTGCCGCACTACGCATATCTCAAGCTCAAGATGCCAGGCCCTCGCAGAGTCATCCCGGTAAATGGAAACACCGAACGCTCTCTCAGAACGGAGGAGCACACGGCAGCCCTGGCGGCGGAAGTACAGAGTAGCCTCTCAAGGCAATTCTCCAATCCAGGTGTTAAACATCCGGACAACGTCAAGCGAGCCCGAAGTAACCTACAACAAAGCCGGCTGGCACGTTCCGAGCGAGCATAGCAATGCGGCCCCAACCCCAGCCCTCGCCAGATGGTGATATCGGTACCATGCGTACATAATTACGCTTTGGAAATACCATGGGCATAAGGGGAGGGGCACAACTATGGCACACCCAGAATGCGGCTCAACCGCATTAAGGGGCTCCCCATTCCGCCGTTTCTTTTTTTATATACTTTCAGGACCCAACTTGTCAGGACCCCGATCCTAAGTCACACCGATCTAGCATGTAACACATCATATCACTTTGCGGCCTCACGCACGGTATTCCCACGGGTGCCACCTTACCTGGCCCGGGACTGTTTGCGCATTTTGGCTCATGTATATGGTAGTGCTGCTAGCATCCATATGACAAAGAACCCGGGCTGACATGGCTAGTCGTGAACCCAAAGTGGCACTAACTTACAGGGACAAGCATAGATGACCCAACAACGAACGTGTCGGTCATCAGCGAGTGAATCCAGGCTATAGCAACTGGGCTAGCAGGACTCCGGTAAACTGGGCTATAGCAGGCTAACAGGACTCCGGTAGACACCGCGCGACATTTCCCCGAAGGGACAGACACAGGAACGAAGAAGGACACATGCCGGCCAGCCTAAGTGTTTCGGAGCAGTAGCAAGCTACCATGGCTCAGTGGAAGCACTAGGAGACATTTCCCGGTAAGAGAGGCTACCAAGGATAAACAACTAGGTTGTCAGATCCCACACATACCAAGCATTTCAATAACATACACACAATATGCTCGATATGTGCAAATACAACATGTCATCACAACATGGCTCTATGACTCACAACATGGCTCTATGACTCAAGTATTTATTCAATAGGCTCCGAGGAGAGAGATATTACAAACATGGGTCTCTCGACCCAGCATTCAGAGCATACAAGTCAAAGCACAAGCGGAAGCTTAACATGTCTGAGTACAGACATCTACAAATGAAAAAGGCTGAGAAGCCTGACTATCTACCAAATCCTGTTGAGGGCACAAGATCATAGCTGAGGTAACAAGCTAAACGTCGAAGTCCACGTGGAACTACTAGTGAGACTGAAGTCTCTCTGCAAAAACATAAAATAGGAAAATGTGAGTACAAATGTACCCAACAAGACTTACATCAGAACTAACTACATATGCATCATTATCAACAAAGGGGGTGGTGGGATTTAACTGCAGCAAGCCAGCTTTGACTCGGTGGCTATCCTATACTACGACTGCAAGTAACTCTTTTGAGGTGGCGCACACGAGTCCACATATTCACCATATCAATACACCACTATGGATCCTCTCCCGTCTCCCTACGAGAACGCCATCCATAGCACTCACGCTTATCTTGCGTATTTTAGAGTATCCACTTTCACTTGTCTATGAACTGTACAGGAAACCCAGAAGTCCTTTTCCGCGGACACGGCTATTCGAATAGATATTGTTAACCCTGCAGGGGTGTACTTCTTCACACACGCTCTCACCACTTATCGCCGTTTACACGACATGTACTCGGCAACCTTCAAGCAGACGATGTGTGCAGGGTTCCCAAGTCCACCATCCGGGTGCCACTTGGTACACCGGGCCACTGTGCCTAGTCTATCCCAAGCTCACCTGTACCGGGTGCCACTTGGTAGACTACTAACACTACCTACAAACACCAGAAACTAGTTGCAACTCCTGGGCAGAGATCATGTTGATTAATAAGTCGAGAGGGGTCGAGTTACCGGAACCCAATGTGTGGTAGTAACTATTCATGGATCAAAAACACAGAACTCAGTTCCTAAGAACGGCTTCAATGAGACAACCCACCATGTACTCCTACATGGCCTCTCACCGCTACCTTTACCAAATCGTGTTCACACACTTAGCTCACACACAGTAGGACATGTTCACACAACTCCATCATCCCCGATGAACCAGACCGGACTCAACTCTAAGCAGTAGCAGGCATGAAAAACAAGCATGAATGAGTAGGCACAACAGGGCTCAACAACTCCTACTGATGCTAGTGGGTTTCATCTATTTACTGTGGCAATGACAGGTCATGCAGAGGATAAAGGGGTTCAGCTACCGCAGCAAGTAACAGATGAATCGTTGTTGTCCTAATGCAGTAAAAGAGAGCAGGAGCGAGAGGGTGGGATTGTATCGGAATGAACAAGGGGTTTTTGCTTGCCTGGCACTTCTGAAGATAGCATTGAGTCTTCATCAATGTCAACGATCACAACGTCGGAACATCGTCTACCGAGAGGGGACAAATACCGGCAAACAAGGAAGAACACAATCAATGCAATGCACAATATGATGCATGATCATGACATGGTAATATGCTGTGGTTTGAGCTAATGCAACTAGCAACAAGTTAAATGAAGTTGGTTTGAATCCAAAATTCCAATCCAAACTCCATATGTGAAGGTTTAAATGCCATTTATATGATTTGTACTAAACAGCAGCTATAAGTTGTTCTAACATGCATGCAAATGGTACAGACGGATAGATTGGATTTTTCTGATCATTTTTCATATATAAATTATTTCATTCTGAGTTACGGTTGATTTTATATGATTTTTAGAAGTTTATAACATTTTCTGGAATTTCTTGAATAAACTTAAATCCAGAAAATGCTTTATTGCGTCAGGGTGACGTCGCTGTGATGTCAGCGGTCAACAGGGTTGACCCAGGTCAAACCTGACCAGCGGGGTCAACACATCAGTGACACAATTAACTAACAGGGTTAATTAAATCTAACTAATCAAATTAACAGCCATTGGGCCCACTGTCAGTGTCAGCAGGGGTAATTAGTCCTAAACTAATCTAGTCAGGGGCGGGGCCCACGCGTGTTGACCCCAGGGAGGTCAAACCCCTGGTCAGCGGGGTCAAACCTGCCGGCGACTCGACGCCGGCAAGGTCAGACGCGGCGGAGGGCCTCGGATTTGGTCCTCCGGTGACCAAATCCCTGGTGGAGATGTGCTACGCGTAGCTGGGGAGCTGCCGCATCCAGTGGTGCAAGTGGTTGGACACGGGGATGCCCGAAACGACGCCGGCGAGCTCGACTCTGGCGGCCGGAGTTTGGATGGGGTTGGGTTCAATGCTACGGTGCACGGGAGGAGGAGCTGGCGGTGGCTACGGGCTCCTGGTTCTACGCTGAGCACAACAGTGAGGTTGGCTTCGAGCCACTGTGGCTCTAGCCACAACGGCGCCATGGCCGGCAGCGGGGAGCTTTCGGGTGAGGTGGAAACGGCGGCTACGGAGGCCAAACAAGCACGGGAGTTAGGGGGAGAGGAAGAGGAGCTCACAGCGGGGTCGGAGAGGGGGTCAGAGAGCTCGGGGAGGCCCTGTAGACGACGAATCAGCGGCGATGATCTCCGGTGCCTGACGAGGGAAATGGCAGCGGTGGCGGCGTTGCGGCGCGTCCGGGGCCTCGTGGCTCGTCGAGGAGGTCGAGGACGTCGAGACGGAGCTTCTGGGCGCGTCGGTGAGCCGAGGAAGAGACGGTGGTTGCGACTGCAGCGAGTGGTGGCGACGACCCTCGCTCGGTGGGAGAGAGAGGGAGCCAGAGGAGGGGGGAGAAGGCACGAGAGAGAGTGAGAGGCCTGGGAGGGTGTGTGGCGCCCTCGGGTGAGTCCAGCGGCGAGCAGGCAAGCATGAGGTGGCTGGCGCGTGCGCGCGCGCGTCGGGCACACGCCCTCATGCCTACTGGCAGGAGATTGAAGACGGTGGCGGCTGCGGTGGGCTGGGCTGCACAGTGCTGGACCAGCACAGGAGCTGGGCCGGCTCTCGTGGGCTGCACAGGTAAGCACTTCTCTCTCTCTCTCTCTCTCTCTTGTTTCTGTTTTCTATTTTGTTTCTCTGTTTTGGTTTAGTAATAATGCTAAACCATTTCATAAAATCCTGGAAATAATTATGGGTGCTTTCTGAATTATTCCAGTGACCCTTAACAATTTC
This sequence comes from Triticum timopheevii, assembly GCA_963921465.1. Taxonomy (NCBI): domain Eukaryota; kingdom Viridiplantae; phylum Streptophyta; class Magnoliopsida; order Poales; family Poaceae; genus Triticum; species Triticum timopheevii. Next base: position 522,459,661 of record OY997270.1, read on the forward strand.
CAACATTTTTGGAGCATCTAAAATATACATAGCATTTAAATAGCCCCAATTCAAATATGTTTGGATTAATTCAAAGTCCAAATATGTCCTGCAAAAATGTGAACCATTTTTGGTAGATGCTTCCACCTTGATCCAGAAATGATGAACATTTTTAAAGGGCATTTTGAAATCATTGAAAAATATTTTGGTTGAACCTATTTGAATTCCTTTTGATGCTAGGGTTTGAACATCCCCATTTCAAATTTCCATGAAAGTTAAACATGATGCAAGCAAGATGCAAACACTAGGCAGCACCAGAAGCTAGGGATGTGAGAACTCGCCCCCACTAAACAAGAATCTCGTCCCGAGATTCAAGCGTAGGGTAGGATGAAGGGGAACGCAAACTAACATAATCTTCACGATCCAGGTGGCACTTCATCAGAACGTTGAATCGATCACCATCTTTGACTCGATGTCTTCCTGTGAGAACTCCAACTAACCTGACAAGAAGAGGAAAGGAAAACTCTAGAAGAATCGATCTTCTCGAAGATCGAACAACTCATGATCAACTCACGGGTGGGACATTGAAACATCTCTCGAGCTGGGACACAAAACACACATCTAGAGGGATGGAGTGGAACAAATGACGAGGGTTCACTAGGTAGACAACAATTCCATACTTAAGAGGGTGGTGAACCGTTGTCAACGTAGCGAGGAGTTGAGTTGCCATGATACCTTAACGAGACATCTTAGAGGAGGTGACTCGTGGAATCATCCCTTAAGTGGCAAAAAGAGTTACCTTTAATTCAAAGATCATTGAAACTCTTTATACCAGCTTAAGGCAAATCACAATCGATCATTTAGAGGAGTTCGGTAGAATGGCATACCCTGATTAGGATGGATGATGTGGATTTCCTTGTTGAAAACAACACAAGGGATGATTTTAGTAACTGGGGAGAAGCTCACAGTGGAGAGTGAGTCCACTGTTTGAAAAGTTATAGCATAACCGAGGAAAACTAGGAACGATCCTAGTTAGTGCCGGTGATAACACCTAGCGCTTGTGCGTGCTCTCAAGAACTTGATTACTTCCATATTCATCAAGGTATTACCAATATCCGTGTCAAGGATCCTGGCAACACAACGTACTACCATGATGAATGCCGGTAGAAGATGCAGATGCAAAGGAAGATAACACCTTCTCAGATTTCACCTTGGCGGGGCCAAGGGGACAAAATCTAGATGATAGACCGAGAGACATTTAGCACTCCGCTTCTAATGTTCTCCTTGATGTGCTAGCGCAACCCATTTATTAAACTGGGTTGATATCTAGGACATCAAGTAAAGGTCGGACTTCGGGAACACAAAAATCATAAGGAATAACTACGGAAGTAAATCCATAAGAAATCCTCATGGGGAGCTGGCCAACTTCTTCAATCAAGATACTACAATAATAGGTCTTCCGGCTGGGTGTGTTGGCCATGACATCCACTTACCTGTTACGGAGAGGCCAATATTATAGTTCTTTGGAAACATTCCAACCGTCATATCTGCCTAAGATTCAGATCTGGTTGGTGTGAGGATATTCCAGACACATCAAGTCTAGAAGGAAAAATGAAAGTTTACAACACAAATTGACGAGATGACATTGCGAGATTCTCGGGAAATGAACTACGATAGCAAGCTCCAAAACATGAGCTGGTTCTGCTACACACATGTGAACACGTTGTCCCACACAAAACATGATCACATGGTAGTCTTACAATAAAACACTACCGAGTTCCGGTAAGGAACCATCATCGAGGATATCGAAGTTCTTTCGTAAGTCCGGATTAGCTCTTATGAAGGAACTCCTTCTCCTTGAACAAATCAGTCAGTGGCTTAGTGTGCTAGGAAACACATATAGAATGGAGGCGGCCAACCTACCAAACCATAGGGTACTTCGCAAGTGCATGACTGACTTGGAATGATTCTAGAGGAGGTAAAAAAAGCCTTCTCAAATTCATGGCGGAGACTTTCATCAAGTGCACTTGAATTATAGGGACTCACTTCCTTCGTCCAAACATATGCTTCACGAACGGGTCATGAAGATAATGCTTATAAAGTTTCCAACACTAGCTTGATGTTCAACATGGATGATGGAGGAGACAAAATGCTGCGGATGGGCTCAACAGCAACTCATCGGAATTTCCATATCACTGGATTTCCACCATTATGTGAACAATTTGATAGTATTGGTCAGACCAGAAGATGTAATGGTGTATGCTCGAGAGATCAACCACGAGTAAGACAACATTACGAACATCGTTGGTTCTGACTTGATTTGAGGATAGCCCACACTCAAATCAAAGTTTTGATAAGACAATAGGTTCAACAACTGATCACGAGGACCAATCAATGAGGAAATCATCTTTCTACAACAAACACACAAACACAAGATATCCCTTTGGAAATGAACTAGGTTAGACAAACTTTTATCTTCCAACTCTCCAAGTTGTTATTTAGCTTGACCAACTAGCTCAGGGTATCCAACACAGATCCTTGGAGAAGGGGGTGGTTTACAAGAAACCAACTTGACCACGAACTCAACATAGCGGTCAGGTGACAACCTGGTAACACTTCCGAGAAGATATTTGGAAAATCACGATCCGCCGATATGTTACTAAGCTCGAGATCAATCTTGCTTTTCACGGCAAGACGATATGATCAAAAGAGCGAGGAACCGATACGATCCTGACTCATTGATCAAGGAGTGCACCTGGAATAAGGACTAGGTAGCACAATCAACCTCAGGGCGATGATTCAAAAATCAACACGCTAAGAATGAGGTTATTGTCCATTTAACTACCAAGCAACAGAGTTGCTAGGAGTATAGATTTCACACATCATAGTTCACCTGTCGGCATTCCGGTTGCAACAACACGGATACCAAGAAATGAATAATGAGGGCGAGAAGTATCACTGTATCAAGAGTTCATAGGATGCTGTGAAATTCCCATGATATTCCTGATATAAAGATGGTAATACTCCAAGGTAGAACAGAACAAGAGCTAGATTAGCATTTTGATCTGTAGAACACAACTGCCTTGACCCAATCCTGGATATGGATGAGGTACTGGAGTTTGTTTCTCCTAGTCACTCTGGAATAGAATGGCTTGACGGACCACAAGAATAACAGGCATCGATGAACATGAGGCACAACTACTCCTGACTATCAATTGATAGACGGGGGTCGGAATACAACTAAAGAGGGACAACTCAAAGGAACATATTATTTTCTGAGTCATGGATGCATAGATTAGTATGTCGAGCAAAGCTCATCATATTTCTTCCGGATAACCCATGCAGAAGGGTAGAACTGGCAGAGTAGCAGCATAGAATCAAGAACTCATCAAGAGCACTCTGGTTGTGATCTTTCGGTTTGACAAGGAACTACTGCCATAAGTAGTTCATGGTATTTGTAAGAACAATATACCACTGACCTCGAGGACTAATGCAAAGGTTACTAATAACCTAAAGGAACTAGCAACACTATCAACATGAAGTAAGTAGGGTGAATCTTGGTTCGAAAACCCAGGAATAGAATACCTACTACTAAGTGGCATCACGAGATGCTCTCGAGAATGATGGCTAGAATCATCACACTGGGAACTCAAACATGGCTATATTACTAGATGATCCCCTAAGACACATAGGGTCATAATAATAACTCCAACATATATGTCGAGGCAATAGAGCACCTCAACTCACTGATTAGTGTGGTTAACCTGGCCCAAAGAACATCGGGAATGGGAAGAAGGGATTTGCAAATGCATCAGACTATTTAGAAACCTGGGATGACTTGGATAACATAACGGCTGTAAATGCTCAAAAAAAGATTCTAAGACATCATGCAAAAATGGTGGCATAACCACTCAGAAGCACAATAACAAGGTTCCGAGACCAACTGTGAACACACAGGGGTATTAGAAACTGAATTGGGCTTAAATCCAACAATCTTACAAGTCTATGAATTAGTAACACGTGATCCTAATAGAAAGATGAGAAGCCTAGTTCCTTAATACCGTAGAAGAGAAGAGGTTGACTCAGATCAGAAGGGCATAAGGTATAAGGAGTAAAAAGAGCCTTACGTTCCATCCCACAATCAATTCCCCTACATATATCTAAAGCATTTCTAGACTCAACTTCGACCAGTTTGGCTTGGTAATCCGACAGGCAGTCAAGCTCTAATACCAAAGCTGCCAGGACCCCGATCCTAAGTCACACCGATCTAGCATGTAACACATCATATCACTTTGCGGCCTCACGCACGGTATTCCCACGGGTGCCACCTTACCTGGCTCGGGACCGTTTGCGCATTTTGGCTTACGTATATGATAGTGCCGCTAGCATCCATATGACAAAGAACCCGGACTGACATGGCTAGTCGTGAACCCAAAGTGGCACTAACTTACAGGGACAGGCATACATGACCCAACAACGAACGTGTCGGTCATCAGCGAGTGAATCCGGGCTGTAGCAACTGGGCTAGCAGGACTCCGGTAAACCGGGCTATAGCAGGCTAACAGGACTCCGGTAGACACCGCGCGACATTTCCCCGAAGGGACAGACACAGGAACGAAGAAGGACACATGCCGGCCAGCCTAAGTGTTCCGGAGCAGTAGCAAGCTACCATGGCTCAGTGGAAGCACTAGGAGACATTTCCCGGTAAGAGAGGCTACCAAGGATAAACAACTAGGTTGTCAGATCCCACACATACCAAGCATTTCAATAACATACACACAATATGCTCGATATGTGCAAATACAACATGTCATCACAACATGACTCTATGACTCAAGTATTTATTCAATAGGCTCCGAGGAGCGAGATATTACAAACATGGGTCTCTCGACCCAGCATTCAGAGCATACAAGTCAAAGCACAAGCGGAAGCTTAACATGTCTGAGTACAGACATCTACAAATGAAAAAGGCTGAGAAGCCTGACTATCTACCAAATCCTGTTGAGGGCACAAGATCGTAGCTGAGGTAACAAGCTAAACGTCGAAGTCCACGTGGAACTACTAGCGAGACTGAAGTCTCTCTTCAAAAACATAAAATAGGAAAACGTGAGTACAAATGTACCCAACAAGACTTACATCAGAACTAACTACATATGCATCATTATCAACAAAGGGGGTGGTGGGATTTAACTGCAGCAAGCCAGCTTTGACTCGGTGGCTATCCTAAACTACGACTACAAGTAACTCTTTTGAGGTGGCGCACACGAGTCCACATATTCACCATATCAATACACCACTATGGATCCGCTCCCGTCTCCCTACGAGAACGCCATCCATAGCACTCATGCTTATCTTGCGTATTTTAGAGTATCCACTTTCAGTTGTCTATGAACTGTACAGGCAACCCAGAAGTCCTTTACCGCGGACACGACTATTCAAATAGATTATGTGAACCCTGCAGGGGTGTACTTCTTCACACACGCTCTCACCACTTACCGCCGTTTACATGACATGTACTCGGCAACCTTCAAGCGGAAGCCCAACGAGGGTGTCGGACACGACCTGACTACCCACACAAGTCTCTCATCTAGGTTTATCGCCTATTCGGGTTCCATCCGCAAGGGGATCCGGCTGGGGTGTCGCTCACGGCCCCAAACTATGTGTGCAGGGTTCCCAAGTCCACCATCCGGGTGCCACTTAGTACACCGGGCCACTGTGCCTAGTCTGTCCCAAGCCCACCTGTACCGGGTGCCACTTGGTAGACTACTAACACTACCTACAAACACCAGAAACTTGTTGCAACTCCTGGACAGAGATCATGTTGATTAATAAGTCGAGAGGGGTCGAGTTACCGGAACTCAGTGTTTGGTAGTAACTGTTCATGGATCACAAATACAGAACTCAGTTCCTAAGGACGGCTTCAATGAGACAACCCACCATGTACTCCTACATGGCCTCTCACCGCTACCACTACCAAATCATGTTCACACACCTAGCTCACACACAGTAGGACATGTTCACACACCTCCAATTCATCCCCGATGAACCAGACCGGACTCAACTCTAAGCAGTAGCAGGCATGACAAACAAGTATGAATGAGTAGGCACAACAGTGCTCAAACAACTCCTACTCATGCTAGTGGGTTTCATCTATTTACTGTGGCAATGACAGGTCATGCAGAGGATAAAGGGGTTCAGCTACCGCAGCAAGTAACAGATGAATCGTTGCTGTCCTAATGCAGTAAAAGAGAGCAGGAGCGAGAGAGTGGGATTGTATCGGAATGAACAAGGGGGTTTTGCTTGCCTGGCACTTCTGAAGATAGCATTGAGTCTTCATCAGTGTCAACGATCACAACGTTGGAACATCGTCTACCGAGAGGGGACAAATATCGGCAAAGAAGGAAGAACACAATCAATGCAATGCACAATATGATGCATGATCATGACATGGCAATATGCTGTGGTTTGAGCTAATGCAACTACAAACAAGTTAAATGAAGTTGGTTTGAATCCAAAATTCAAATCCAAACTCCATATGTGAAGGTTTAAATGCCATTTATATGATTTGTACTAAACAGCAGCTATAAGTTGTTCTAACATGCATGCAAATGGTACAGACGGATATATTGGATTTTTCTGATCATTTTTCATATATAAATTATTTCATTCTGAGTTACAATTGATTTTATATGATTTTTAGAAGTTTATAACATTTTCTGGAATTTCCTGAATAAACTTAAATCCAGAAAATGCTTTATTGCGTCAGGGTGACGTCGCTGTGATGTTAGCGGTTAACAGGGTTGACCCAGGTCAAACCTGACCAGTGGGCTCGACACGTCAGCGACACAATTAACTAACAGGGTTAATTAAATCTAACTAATCAAATTAACAGCCACTGGGCCCACTGTGAGTGTCAGCAGGGGTAATTAGTCCTAAACTAATCTAGTCAGGGGCGGGGCCCACGCGTGTTGACCCTAGGGAGGTCAAACCCCTGGTCAGCGGGGTCAAACACGCCGGCGACTCGATGCCGGCGAGGTCAGACGCGGCGGAGGGCCTCGGATTTGGTCCACCGGTGACCAAATCCCTGGTGGAGACGTGCTACGCGTAGCTGGGGAGCTGCCGCATCCAGTGGTGCAAGTGGTTTGACACGGGGACGCCAAAAACGATGCCGGCGAGCTCGACTGTGGCGGCCGGAGTTCGGACAGGGTTGGGTTCGACGCTACGGTGCACGGGAGGAGGAGCTGGCGGTGGCTACGGGCTCCTGGTGCTGCGCTGAGCACAACAGTGAGGTTGGCTTCGAGCCACTGTGGCTCTAGCCACGACGGCACCATGGCCGGCGGCGGGGAGCTTTCGGGTGAGGTGGAAACGGCGGCTTCGGAGGCCAAACGAGCATGGGAGTTAGGGGGAGAGGAAGAGGAGCTCACAGCGGGGTCGGAGAGGGGGTCAGCAAGCTCGGGGAGGCCCTGTAGACGACGAATCGGCAGCAACGATCTCCGGTGCCCGATGAGGGAAACAACGGCGGTGGCGGCATTGCAGCGTGTCTGGGGCCTCGTGGCTCGTCGAGGAGGCCGAGGACGTCGAGACGGAGCTTCTGGGCGCGTTGGTGACGCGTGGGGGAGACGGTGGTTGCGGCTGCAGCGAGCGGTGGCAACGAGCTCTGCTCGGTGGGAGAGAGAGGGAGCCAGAGGAGGGGGGAGAAGGCACGGGAGAGAGTGAGAGGCCTGGGAGGGTGCGTGGTGTCCTCGGGTGAGTCCAGCGGCGAGCAGGCAAGCATGAGGTGGCTCGCACGTGCGCGCGCGCGTCGGGCACACGCCCTCCTGCCTACTGGTAGGAGGTTGAAGACGGTGGCGGCTGCGGTGGGCTGGGCTGCACAGTGCTGGACCAACACAGGAGCTGGGCCGGCTCTGGTGGGCTGCACAGGTAAGCACTTCTCTCTCTCTCTCTTGTTTCTGTTTTCTATTCTGTTTCTCTGTTTTGGTTTAGTAATAATGCTAAACCATTTCATAAAATCCTGGAAATAATTATGGGTGCTTTCTGAATTATTCCAGTGACCCTTAACAATTTCCAACATTTTTGGAGCATCTAAAATGTACATAGCATTTAAATAGCCCCAATTCAAATATGTTTGGATTAATTCAAAGTCCAAATATGTCCTGCAAAAATGTGAACCATTTTTGGTAGATGCTTCCACCTTGATCCAGAAATGATGAACATTTTTAAAGGGCATTTTGAAATCATTGAAAAATATTTTGGTTGAACCTATTTGAATTCCTTTTGATGCTAGGGTTTGAACATCCCCATTTCAAATTTCCATGAAAGTTAAACATGATGCAAGCAAGATGCAAACACTAGGCAGCACCAGAAGCTAGGGATGTGACACAACTATTCGGAAGGCCTATCCGGCAATACACTCGCCGAACACACGATGCAACAGCCAGGGAGAGAACAAGCCACGTCAAATGTCCAGGTGGTCTCTATAACGAGCTTAATACCTGTTTTACTTAAAGTCCCGAAGCTTACCCCTGGAGGGGGATATGTCAAATAATCCCATCTCTTGTTTAGCGCACTATTTGTATTGTTCTGCTTTCATAGCAGCCCTTTTTAATAAACAATACATAGCTCTTATCTATTATTGTATTCATCTATTTTTTATACAAATATGTTCAGTCATGACATTATGCAACCGTACACTTTGGTACGGCCAATACACCAGGGGCTTAAGCACCCCATAACATGGTGTGAGAAGACCGAACACTCTCACGAGTGCGGCACCCCGAACTTATAGCACTATATGCATCGGCTCCGAATCATGTCTTGGGTCAATAGTTGGGTTTGCCCGGCTCCCATGTTTTGGTACCTTATGTTCCGCAATGTTGGCTAAGGTAGCGCTGGGAGAACTACTGCGATTGTGTCCCAGTTGAGCTGGGTTAACACCTCAGTAGAGAAAGCTAAAACTGACCGTCATGATAGTGCGAGAGACCGGTCGCTGTTTGCGAGGTTTTTCGAGTCCTTAAAGACTTATGCCGCTTAGAGCGAGGAGCCGGACTTATCCGGCCTAGGCGTGGATAGCGCCCCAAACTCGGTCTTCCGAATACTAGGGGCTTCGCCGAAATTTAAAATTATAGAATTCTATGGCTAAGTGAGAGTGATAAAGCATTATAAGTCCGATGGCCTGGTTCGTTGTGCTGAGCGCCTCCCTAGATGGACCCAAAAATGGGAACAAGAGCGCTCAGGTTTATCCCGAACACCCCAGCACTCGTGGCATGGGGGTAGAAGCCGACGACTTGCATCTCTCAGATTTGATAAACGGCCGCACAGAAGGTAATATTTTAAATTAACAAGCGTTGCTTAACGCATATGAACACATTTTTCAGCTTACAAGATAACAGATGCGAGTCTACTCAAAAATTACATCTTTGGAGCATTCACCCGCTATAAGACGGGCACCCTTCAGAACGCCCTTATAATACATCTCGGGCGTGCGATACTCCTTGCCCGGTGGTGGCGCGTCCGTCAAAAGCTTCTCCGCGTCCAGCTTGCCCCAGTGCACTTTAGCACGGGCAAGGGCCCGACGGGCACCTTCAATATAGATGGAGCGCTTGATGACTTCAACCCATGGACAAGCGTCCTCCAGCCGCCGCACCAGACCGAAGTAACTCCCAGGCATGGCTTCTCTAGGCCATAGCCGAACTATGAGCCCCTTCATGGCCTGTTCGGCCACCTTGTGGAGCTCGACCAGCTGCTTCAGCTGGTCGCTCAGGGGCACCGGATGTTCGGCCTCAGCATATTGAGACCAGAACACCTTTTCCGTCGAGCTCCCCTCCTCGGCTCGGTAGAATGCGGCAGCATCAGACACACTACGGGGCAGATCGTCGAATGTTCCTGGAGAGCTCTGGATTCGGGTAAGTAACAGATAATGCACTTTTATATGCTTGCTTTGCATAAAGAATGCCTTACCCGCCGCTATTTTCTTTATCGCCTCGATCTCCTGGAGGGCCTTCTGGGCTTCGACCTTAGCGGTTTTGGCACTCTCAAGAGCCAAGGCAAGCTCGGACTCTCGAGTCTTCGAGTCACGCTCCAAACTCTCATGTTTTTCCACGAGAGCCTGGAGCTCTTGCCGCACCTCCGCCACCCGCGCCTCCTGCTTCTCTCGCTAGGTGCGCTCCAAGGCCGCACTGTTTTCGGCCTTGGACACTGCTTCCTTCAGGGTCGTCACCTCGGTCGTGGCCCCTGCAACATTTACGTTGGTCCTGTCATTATTTGCAACCAAGTATTTCTATATACATTTACATGCGGTATTACATACCCTCCTTGTCCTCGAGCTGCTTCTTGGCACGGCCGAGCTCGTTCTCAGACCGCTCGAGGCTCTCCTTCAATGCATTGACCTCCGCAGTCAGTGCGGCAGAGGTCAGCATCGCAACCTGCATTTCCATATTGACACATTTATGTTAGACTCCTGCATATATCTTTTTAGATCCTCAGCTCGGCTTTTCTTTCCGAACACCAAACTGAGCATCAGGGGCTACTGTCTATGCGGTAACATTTTTATATGTTTTGAATACATACCTCAAAGCCTGTTAACAGACTTGTACAGGCTTTCGTCAGCCCGCTCTTGGCGGACTGAACCTTCTGAATCACCGCACTCATAACAGTGCGGTGTTCTTCATCGATAGAGGCGCCGTTGAGCACCTCCAGCAAATTGTCTGGCGCCTCCTGGTGGACGGAGAGCGTCGGCGTCGTAGGCTTGCCCTTCTTACGAAGGCGCCGCCTGTCGGACTCTGGAACCGTTGATGGTTCCGGAGCAGTGTCCGGCCCAGGGCCGGACTTAGACCCCTCTGGGGCTTTACCCCCTTTGGGCTTGGAGTCCGGGAGGTCGCCTTGCTGCGCCTCCAGGACCACCTCCTCCTGGTTTAGTCCCTTTTGGGACTCCACCTCAGCGTCGTCCGCATGGAGCGGGGAGGAAGCCATCGGAAGTGAAGCACTATTCACATCCGACGAACCCAGGGAGCCGCTCGTCGAATCGCCGAGCTGAGCCTGGGGCGGACTGCATGATTGAATTCGGCGTCAGAAGATACCGAATAATAGAGGAGCGCCATAAGTTATTCGGGTATCCGGACACTTACGATTTTGCCAGGGGCTTGACCCTGGATGGCCATTCCTCCCCGCCGTCTTCGGCATCGGAGGCGTAGTCCGGCAGAAGGGTTTTCCCCTTCTTGGACCCTCCGGCCTCCCCAGTTGGGGCAGCCTTCCTTTTCTTTCCTCCCCCCATTGGAGGGGGAGAGGCTTCTTCTTCTTCCTCCTCCTCGTCCTCAGAGGCGGAGGGTGCTTCGGGGTTGTCAGGCGATGAATCCAACACCACCAGGCGCTGGGAACTCTTTCGAGTCCCCGTGGCCTTCTTCTTGGCCTTCTTCTCCGGCACCACGTGAGGTGCCGGAACCAGCAGCTTCGTCAAGCGAGCATCCACTGGGTCTTCGGGCAAGGGAGCCGGACAGTTGATCTGTCCGGCCTTCTTCTGCTAGTCCTGTTAAAGGGATGGGGGTTTAGATCCCACATAGAATCAAATCTATGGAAAACAAATACCCCGTAATGGGAAAATTAAGCTCACCGCACTGGCTTGGCGCTTGGCACAGAATCCGCGATCCTCAGTGACGGGAGGGGAGACCTCGGAGCTCTTGAATAGCACCTTCCAGGCATCCTCGTGCTTTGTGTCAAAGAGCCGAGACAGAGTCTGGTGCTGGGCCAGGTCGAACTCCCACAAGTTGAAAGCCCGTCGTTGACACAGGAGAATCCGGTGGAAGAGCATGACCTGGACTACGGTGACAAGTTTAACCTTCCTGCCGATCAGGTCTTAGATGCAGGTTTGAAGTCCGGTCACTTCTACCGAATTACCCCACAACAGGCCCGTCTCTTTCCAAGATGTGAGCCGTGTGGGGATGCCAGATCGGAATTCGGGGGCTGCTGCCCATTTAGGGTCACGCGGCTCGGTGACATAGAACCACCCCGATTGCCACCCTTTGATGGTCTCTACGAAGGTGCCCTCGAGCCATGTAACGTTGGCTATCTTACCCACCATGGCGCCTTCGCACTCCGCTTGGCGGCCGCCCACGACCTTCGGCTTGATGCTGAAGATCTTCAGCCATAGGCCAAAGTGAGGCTGGATGCGGAGGAAGGCCTCGCACACGACGATGAACGCCGAGATGTTGAGGATAAAGTTCGGGGCCAGATCATGGAAATCTAGGCCGTAGTAGAACATGAGCCTCCGGACGAACGGGTGGAGAGGAAAGCCCAGTCCGCAGAGGAAATGGGGGAGAAATACAACCCTCTCATGGGGCCTAGGGGTGGGGATGAGTTGCCCCTCATCTGGGAGCCAGTGCGCGATGTCGTCAGACAAGTATCCGGCCTTCCTCAACTTTTTGATTTGTCCCTCCGTGACGGAGGAGGCCATCCATCTACCTCCCGCTCCGGACATGATTGGAGAAGGTTGAGGTGGGAAGTGCGGACTTGGGCGCTGGAGCTCGAGTGCGCAGGGATGGATAAGCGAAGGAGGAAGAAGGCGTAAATGGAAAGGGTAGATACTTATCCCCTTATATGGGCGGCCGAAGCTACAAACCCCCACCAGCCTAATAAAACTCGCTTATCTCCCAAGCGCCATGGTTAATGGCGCGGTTGCATTACCCACACCCGTATTAATGAGAATCCTGAAATAAGGGGACACGATCTCTGCTTTGACAAGGCGTGCCAAGGAAACCGCCTCGCTAAACACGCTGATGTGGAGCAGTAAAATGATTTGAATAAAGGCTTGGCCGTGGCGTGATGTCACGCTGCGGAATACGTCAGCAGATTAGACTTGTGCAAATATTATTCTCTCTACGATGGTATGTGGAACTTATTTTGCAGAGCCGGACACTATCCTTGTGTTCAACATCTTCTATGAAGTATTCGGAGGAGGAACCCGCCTTGCAATGCCGAAGACAATTTGCACGCCGGACTCGTCGTCATTGAAGCCTGGTTCAGGGGCTACTGAGCGAGTCCTGGATTAGGGGGTGTCCGGATGGCCGGACTATGACCTTTGGCCGGACTCCCAGACTATGAAGATACAAGATTGAAGACTTCGTCCCGTGTCCGGATAACCCTAGCCCTCTCCGATGTCTATATAAACCGGAGAGTTTTAGTCTGTAGGACGAACAACAATCATACCATAGGCTAGCTTCTAGGGTTTAACCCCTCTGATCTCGTGGTAGATCAACTCTTGTACTACCCATATCATCAATATTAATCAAGCAGGAGTAGGGTTTTACCTCCATCGAGAGGGCCCGAACCTGGGTAAAAACATCGTGTGCCTTGTCTCCTGTTACCATCCGCCTAGACACACAGTTCGGGACCCCCTACCCGAGATCCGCCGGTTTTGACACCGACAGCGGGGTCGTGGATGGCGACGACTATGGCTTGCTTCTTCGCGACCCGGAGGGCAGCTCGGAGGAGACGGTGTCTACGGCGACGTGGAGGCCGAAGAGGACACTGGTGCCTCGCTGGACCCGGAGGCCGGAAGGGGAGAGTCGTCGACGTCGCGACGCAGCGCTGAGGATGCCTGAGAATCTTTGTAGAAAACTTTGTTAAGTAGCAGGTCCACCCACCCACTGGGGGTTTTCAGGGTGTAATGAACTCGGGTCGTGGGCCTTTGCTTTAATCATTTGTGTGTAAATGTTGTGAGCGTTTGTTTGCTTTTTGCCTTCCGCTTTTTCAAACTGAATTCATGCGTTTCTCCTCTCTGAAACATCCCCCCCGCGAGTCAGACGGCCGAGGCTCCGGTCCGTGACAAGGAGTTCGATTCTTCGAGAGGGGCGCGCAGGAGTTTGGTCCTTAGAAGCGTTGAGCGTGAGCGAAACACCCACTAGGCCGGCTAGCGGCAATCCGGCTTTGCCGGTTGGTGAGCAGCCAGTCGTGCGGCTAACTTTAGTTGATGAGCGATGGGCCGAGTTGATCGACCAGGCGGCTTTTGACTTAGTGTGTGAATTGTAGGGGAGCTTTGGTCCGTTGTGCTTGCCCGCCGTCAGCTAGAGCTGGATCTGTGGTTTTAGGGCGAAGTGGGGGGGGGGCGTGGCATCCTAACTTTATCAGGAATCACCAAGTAACACGGCGGGGTGGTGACCAAGCCGGCCTGCTCCCGAGCCCCCGGGTCGGGCGAGTCGAGCTGGCGGCCGGGTTCGGTAGTAAAGTGATGCAAAAATGTGGATGCAATAAATTGGTCGGCAAAAGGCAGCCCCCGAGTCTCGTTCGGGGACCCCATAGTTTCATACACTTACAAAAGGCGACGATACATACATTCGTGCGGCTAACTGTAAAACGGGCGGAGGAGTTCCGTGTTCCACGGCCGGGTCATTTCTTCGCCGGTGGTGTCCCTCTTGCGCTTCTTCGACTTGCACACGTCGATGAGGTAGTAGGCGTTGCGATCACGCAAGGCCCTGCTCACGATGAATGGCCCCTCCCATGGAGAGGACAGCTTGTGCTGGCCTGCCTGCTCTTGGATGAGTCGGAGGACGAGGTCGCCTTTGCGGAATGCGAGAGGCTTGATCTTGTTGCTGTGGTAGTGCCTCAGGCCTTGCTGGTAGATAGCCGAACGGCTAAGCGCCAGAAGGCGTGCTTCCTCGAGAAGGTCGACACCGTCTTCGCGTGCCTCTCTTGCTTCATCTTCCGTGTACATCGCGACATGCGACGAGTCGAACTCGACGTCGGTCGGGATGACGGCTTCGGATCCATAGACGAGGAAGAACGGGGTGAACCCGGTCGACCGGTTTGGTGTTGTGCGCAGACTCCAGAGAACTGCAGGCAACTCGTCAAGCCAACTGCCGGGTGAGCGGATGAGTGGCTCGACGAGTCGCGGCTTGATGCCAGACAGGATGAGTCCGTTGGCCCGCTCGACATGCCCGTTGGACTGTGGATGTGCCACGGAGGCCAGGTCGAGGAGGATGCCGGAGACTGAGCAGTATTGTTTGAGCACGCCCTTGGCGAAGTTGGTACCGTTGTTGGTGATGATGCTATTCGACATGCCGTAGCGCACCGCTATATCCTTGATGAACCGGACGGCTGTTGGCCCGTCCAGTTTGTTGATCGGTCTTGCCTCGATCCACTTGGTGAATTTGTCTACTGCCACCAGCAAATGCGTCATGCCGCCTCGAGCGGTTTTGAAGGGTCCCACCATGTCGAGTCCCCAGACCACAAAGGGCCAGGCGATCGGTATCGTGCGGAGTGCTGACGCCGGCTGGTGGCTGCGTTTGTTGAAACATTGGCATCCTTCGTACTTGAGGATGAGCGACTCAGCGTCTTCAAGGGCCGTCAGCCAGTAGAAGCCATGGTGGAACGCCTTGGCCACCAGGGATCGTGATGCGGCGTGGTGCCCGCACTCGCCCTGGTGAATGTCGAGGAGGATGTCAATGCCACAATCCTGCTCGACGCAGTGCTAGAACACGCCGGTAGAGCTACGCTTGACGAGCACGATGTTGATGATGCTGTAGGCGGACGCCCAGTGCTGAACTTGCCGAGCCTCAGTTTCGTCCATGGGGAGAACCCCGTTCTCCAGAAATTCTGATATCGGCAAGGCCCAAGATGGGGCCGCGACCACAGTGAAGACGGCCACCACGGTGGGTTCCTATTCGACGCCCCCTGAGCCGGGTTGAGCAGCCCCTGGGTTGGGGATGGCAAGGGCCGAGTCCGGGGTGATGGTGGCCGGGTTGAGCTGAGAAGCCCCCGGGCCGGGTTCAGCAGCCCCCGGGCCGGGTTCAGCAGCCCCCGGGCCGGGTTGCCGTGCGGCCGGGTCTTTTGGAAAGTGGATGGACTCGGAGTCCGGCGACAGCTTGATGGACGGCTTGCGCAGGTGCTCAAGGGAGACGTTGGATGGGATGGCTTGGCGTGACAAGGCGATCTTGGCGAGCGTGTCGGCTGCCTCATTCTCCACGCGCAGGACATGGAGGAACTCGCAGCCATCGAAGGATCCGGATAGCTTGTGGATGAGGAAGCGGTAGCTTGCCATGTTTTTGTCACGGGCATCCCACTCACCGGAGCACTGCTGTACCACTAAGTCCGAGTCGCTGTAGCACAGGATGCGCCGGATGCCGAGTTCCTTGGCAAGCCGGAGGCCGTGCACAAGGGCTTCGTATTCGGCGACGTTGCTGGAGGCGGCGAAGTGGATCTAGAGCGCGTAGCGAAGTCGGTCGCCCTTTGGAGATGACAGTACGATGCCGGCCCCTAAGCCGAGTCGCATCTTGGACCCGTCAAAGTGCATGCGCCAATGCGTCGAGTCAGGAGGCGGCGGCAGGTATTGGGTCTCGGTCCAGTCGATGAGGAAATCGGCCAGGGCCTGAGACTTGATCATGGTGCGGGGCTCGTAGAGGATGGTGTGGCCGGCCAGCTGGATCGCCCATTTGGCGACCCGGCCAGAGGCATCCCAGCACCCGATGATTTCTCCAATAGGAGCCGTCCTGACGATAGTGACGACGTGCTCTTGAAAGTACTGCTTCAGCTTCTTGGCGGTGAGGTACACGCTGTAACACATCTTCTGGTAGTGCGGGTAGTTTTGCTTTGAGGTGGAGAGCACCTCGCTCAGGTAGTAGACTAGGTGCTGGATGGCCTGGATCTTGCCCTTCTCCGGTCGCTCGACCACCAGCACCGTGCTGACCGCCCACGAGGTCGCGGCTATGTAGAGAAACAACGGCTCCTTGTCGGTCGGTGTGGCCAGGACTGGTGCAGTGGAGAGCATGTGCTTGAGGTCTTGGAAAGCTTTGCCCGCCTTGCCGTTCCACTTGAACGGGCTTGTTTTCTTCATCAGCTGGTACAGGGGTAGTGCCTTCTCGCCCAGCCGGCTTAGAAACCGGCTGACCGAGGCCAGGCAACCTGTGAACTTCTGGACATCGCGCAGCCGAGCTGGCTTGCGCATGCGCTCGATGGCCTTGATCTTCTTCGGGTTCTCCTCGATGCCGCGTTCCGAGACGAGGAAGCCGAGTAGCTTTCCGGCTGGGACACCGAAGACGCACTTTTCTGGGTTGAGCTTGACCTTGTATTCACGGAGGTTGGTGAATGTCTCCTTCAAATTGTCGAGGAGTGTGAGGTGCTGCTTGGTATTCACCACGTTATCGTCCACGTACACGTGGATGTTGCGGCCGAGTTGCGGTAGCAGCCATTTCTGCATGCAGCGTTGGAAGCTGGCGCCGGCGTTCTTCAAGCCGAACGACATGGTGATGTAGCAGTACGCCCCAAAGGGCGTGATGAAGGACGTCTTGAGGGCATCGGCCGGGTCCAGCTTGATCTGGTGGTAGCCGGAGTAAGCGTCTAGGAAGGACAGGAGCTCGCACCCGGCGGTCGAGTCGATGACTTGGTCGATCCGCGAGAGGGCGAACGGGGCCTTGGGACAGGCCTTGTTGAGGCTGGTGTAGTCGATACACATGCGCCAGGTCTTGTTCTTCTTCAGGATGAGGACTAGATTGGCCAGCCACTCGGGGTGAAACACTTCCATTATGAAGCCGGCCGCCAAGAGCTTGGCGACCTCTTCACCAATGGTTATTCTCTTCTCTTCGGAAAACCGATGGAGGGGTTGACGGAAAGGCTTGGCGTCCTTGCGGACAAGGAGTTTGTGCTCGGCGTACTTCCTCAGGATACCCGGCATGTCTTTGGGGGTCCATGCGAAGATATCCCGATTCTCACGAAGGAAGTCGACGAGCTCGCCTTCCTATTTGCTGTCGAGGCGGGCGCCTATGACAACGTACTTGCTGCAGCTGGGGTCTTCCGGGTTCAACTTCACTTTCTTGGTCTCCTTGGAGGGCTTGAAGGCGGCCTCGTCGGCCGGGTCCAGGGTCGGGATCGGTGCAGCGGAGGCCTCGCCGGCCAAGGCGACAATCCGGTTGAGCTGGCGCCGCTCCTCGGCAATGACCAGCGACTCGGCCAACTTGGCACTGTCTCGGGTGCATTCTAGAGACTTGCGGTAGTCGCCGGTGACGGTAATGAGGCCCTTGGTACCCGGCATCTTCATCTTCAGGTATGCGTAGTGGGGAACCGCCATGAACTTGGCGAGCGCAGGCCGGCCCAGCATCACAGGATACGCGCTGGACAGGTCCACCACCTCGAACCAGACCGGTTCGCGTCGGAAGTGGCTGCTGTCAACAGGACATCGAGCCGGACCCGGCCAATGGGTGAGCAGGAGAGGCCGGGTACGATGCCGTGGAAGACTGTCCGGGTTGGCTCCAGGTCCTCGGCCTTGAGGCCGAGCTTGGTCATTGTGTCGCGGTAGAGGATGTTGATGCTGCTGCCACCGTCGATGAGGACTCGGGAGAACTTGCATGTTCGCCGCGCGATGATGGTAGGGTTGAGGACGAGGGTGTATCCACCCAGGCTCGGCATGACTGCCGGGTGATCCTCCCGGGTCCAGGTGATCGGGCGATCCGACCAATGCATGAAATCCGTCTTGGCCGGGACGACGGTGTTCACCTTCTGCCGAAGGAGGCGCTCGCTGTGCTTGTCATCGCCGAGGCTGGTGAAGATGATGTAGGCTGCATTCTGGTCCGGGTAGGCGTCGTTCCGCATTGCACCGTTGGCGGGAGGCGGCGGTGGAGGCGGAGGCGGCTGTCCCGTGCCTGGAGCCGGAGCTGGAGCCAGAGGAGGCAGGACGTCGCCCCTCATGATGCGCTTGGTGATGGTGCACTGTCGAAGCGTGTGTGTGGAGGGTCTTGCGCCGCTGTGGTGCTTGCATGGTGCGTCGAGCATATCTTCAAAGTTCATGGCGGGTTGCCACGTCATCTTAACGGTCTGCCGGCGCTTCACTGCCGGGTCCGCCACGGGCTCGGCGGCCGCAACGAGCCGGTTGTCGTGACGTTGCGCCGGCTGGTCGGCCTTGCGCTTGTTGTTCTGGTGATGCTGCTGTCGGCTGCTTTTGCCGGCCGGCTTCGGGGGAGGAACCGGCTTCGCCTTGCCGGCCTCATCCAGCGCCACTTGGATCTTCATGGCGGAGTCGGCGTTGGCGTACTTGTCCGCCGTCACCATGAGCGCGGCCATGGTGGCCGGCTCGGAGCGTAGGAGCTTGTCCTTGAGGAGGGTGCCGTCTCGGCACCTGCTAACGAAGTATTGGATCGCCTGGACTTTGTGGACGCCCTCGCAGCTGTTCCGGAGCTCGGTCCAGCATACGAGGTACTCGCGGCCCATCTCCGTCGGCCCCTGCATGCACATGGCGAGCTGGCTGGGGCGACCGGGCCGCTTGTACGTCCCCGTGAAGTTGCGGACAAAGGCTTCCTCGAAATCGACCCATGCATTGATGCTGCCCATCGGCAGGCTGGTCAACCATGTGCGAGCCGATCCTTGGAGCATGAGCGATGCGTAGCGCACGGCAAGACAACAATTGGCACCGGTGATGCCAATGGCCGTGGTGTAGTCGGTGAGCCAGTGTTCTGGCTTCACGGTCCCATTGTACTTGGGGGTGTCGCGGGGGAGCACGAACCCCTTGGGGAAGGGCTCCTCCTGGATGCGTGGGCCGAAGCACGCTGGCCCGATAGCGCCGCTCTCCTCCACCTCCAGGGAGCGAGCGAGCTGATCGAGGCGGTGGCGCGCGTCGGCGTCGTCGATGGCGCGCGGGCGAGTCGACTGGCGGTCAGGCCCCGAGGGGCCGGGTCGGCTGGAGCCGGACACCGGCCATGCTGGCCTGGTCCGCGCTGGCTCTCCGGGGCGGGCTCGTTTCCCGGAGCGTCGGCCGTGGTGACGGCCGGATTGCGTCGGGTCCGGGCTTGGCCGGAGTGCGCCTCGCCGGGTGGCGAGGAAGCCATGTGTAGGAGTTCAACGGGTCCACCGAGGTGGGCGGAGCCGGACCCAGCCGGCTTGGCGAGCTGGTTGAGGCGATCCTGCTGGGTGTTGGCGGCGTGGAGGAGCTCGCGCATCCGCCCGATGTGCTCCTTGAGATCCTCGCTCGCGAGTTGGTCGAGGCCGACTGCGGCTGCCTCCGTAGTGCGCATGTTCTTAACTGGGGTCTCGTAGACGGTCCGGATGGTGCCGAAGGCCCGGCCGATCGCTCCTCCCCGGGCGCGAGTATCGAAGGCCCGTCTTGGCTCAGCCGATCACTCCTCCCCGGGCGCGAGTATCAGCGGCCCGACATGGCTTGGCCGCTGTGGGCATGAATCCATGGGTGGTGTCGTGCTCCATCTGAGCAGCTTCCAGGCGACGCCAGGTAGCGGCCAGCATCTCGGACAGGTCCAGCATCTGCTGGCGCCTGTCCTCGAGCTGGGTTCGGGCTTTAGCAACATTGGTGGCGTCGATGTCGGTGCTGATGGGGATGCGGAGGCTTTGCATCGCGGCACGCAGCGGGTCGGACGGCTCGGTCCGTGCCGCCGTGGCCTCAGCCTCTGTGACCCTCCTCGCCTTGCTCGACGAGGAAGAGGCGCCGTCGCCGGTGAAGAAGACCTCCACATGGGCGTCCATCGCTCCAGCAGTGAATCCGCCACTGAGGCAGAGCGGAGAGTCGGAGTAGCTGAGCACCTTGCTGGGGTACTCTTCGACCGCGAATGCGTCGGAGATGCGCAGCGCGGTGAAGGAGGCGGCAAGCGCGTCGAGGACGTTGTCCCCAGAGCGACGGACTCGTCAGAGTAGGAGAAGGGCCCCGTTTGAAGCATGCTCCCGGCCAGCTCCTCGAGCTGCCCCACGGTGGGCGCCAACTGCCATGGTGGGTGCACGATAGATGCCAAGGGATGGCTAAAGAGAGGAGGAGGCTCGAGGGCGCTGGTGGGCTCCAGAGGCAAGGTTGATAAGCGCGGGCCCGGGGCGCCAGACATACCCAGGTTCGGGGCTCTCCGGAGAGATAACACCCCTAGTCCTGCCGAGTTTAGTTGGATGGTTGATAGTACAATGTTGCTCCTGGAGCTGTATGTGGGAGGAAGGAGGCTGGCCAAGGCTTGGGCTGGTCCTTCTCCCTGGTGTTGCTATCTGGTGGCTAGTCCTATGCTCGCCTGGGTTTCTCTTACTGGTGTCTCGTGTCTATCTCGTATTGCATGTGCTGCTACTTCCTCTTGCCCCTGTGGGCGCGGGTTCCTGGGGGTTTTATAGATCAACCCACCCAGGGTTACAATGGTAATATGCCGAGTCAGTGGGTCCGTATTGTCGGTGTCCGGAGTACCGGGATGGGTCCCACTTGTGGGCTTGTGGTTCGCCAGGTTCCCCTAGGTACGGGCCCTGCATGCCTAGGGGGACTGTGCGCCGTCTTGTCGATCGTCATGGCGTGGCCGAGTTGAGCCGCCTACAGTGTTCTCCGTCAGGCCGCCGCTTGCTGTCGTCAGCGGTGAGGACGGGAACACTATTGCCACGCCAGCCCTGGTCAGCGGGTAGGTAAGGGGCACTGTTGCCACGCTCCGGCTGACCACATGCATGGGCGGGAGCACTGTTGTCTTGGTCATCGGTGATTGAGGTCTCATCCCATCTTACAGCCTGGATGGGACGGGAGCTGACCTGTGGCTGGGTTGCCGTGGACGCCACGGGTGGGTCGTCTTGCTG
Source organism: Triticum timopheevii (assembly GCA_963921465.1). Taxonomy (NCBI): domain Eukaryota; kingdom Viridiplantae; phylum Streptophyta; class Magnoliopsida; order Poales; family Poaceae; genus Triticum; species Triticum timopheevii. The sequence goes on from OY997270.1 coordinate 522,481,153, forward strand.
GGGAAGTCATGGCTGCGCCGGGTTGAATTGTCTTGCGCCAGCTGCTGCGGCCGGGTCGACGTACCTTGCCGAGTCGAGGGTCTTGGCCTGGTTGCGGGCCTCACCGGGTCGAGCGACCCGGCCAAGTGCATGCCGGTTTGCGGGGCGATGCGGGCCCCGCTCTTTTTGAAATAGATCCGGGTTCCGTTGCCTGCCCGGGGTTCATCCCCCCGACACCTATCATTTTTGTTAAAATAGGAGATCATTGCTATCATGGCTTATGTGATATGGGTGCCAGTGCTAGTGCAATACCCTATGACTTATATAAAGAAATTATGCATGATATTGCACCCGCTGAATTGGAAGGTATTGATGTTACTATCAAGCTTGCCAATAGAGATACTATTTCACCAATTGGGATTGTTAGAGATGTTGAAGTCTTGTGCGGGAAGGTTAAATATCCTGCTGATTTTCTTGTTCTTAGTTCCCCACAAGATGATTTTTGTCCCATTATTTCTGGTAGACCCTTCTTGAATACTGTTAATGCTAGGATTGATTGTGAAAAGGATATTGTTACAATTGGTTTAGAGGATGTGTCTCATGAGTTTAATTTTGCTACGTTTCGTAGACAACCTCGTGATAGAGAATCACCTAGTAAGGATGAGATTATTGGTCTTGCTTCTATTGCCGTGCCTCCTGCTGATCCGTTGGAGCAATATTTGCTAGACCATGAAAATGATATGTTTATGAAGGAAAGAAGGGAAATAGATGAAGTGTTCCTTCAACAGGAACCTATTCTGAAACACAACCTACCCATTGAAATTCTAGGGGATCCCCCTCCACCCAAGGGTGAACCCGTGTTTGAACTCAAACCATTACCTGATAATCTTAAGTATGCTTATCTTGATGAAAAGAAAATATATCCTGTTATTATTAGTGCTAACCTTTCAGAGCAAGAAGAACAAAGATTATTGAAAACTCTGAAGAAGCACCGTGCTGCTATTGGATATACTCTGGATGATCTCAAGGGCATTAGTCCCACGTTATGCCAACACAAAATTAATTTGGTGGACGATGCCAAACCAGTTAGAGATCCTCAACAACGATTGAATCCTAAGAGGAAAGAAGTGGTAAGAAAGGAGATACTAAAGCTCCTCGAGGCAGGTATAATTTATCCCGTTGCTGATAGTGAATGGGTAAGCCCTGTCCTTTGTGTCCCTAAAAAAAGGGGGGGTATTACTGTTGTTCCTAATGATAAAAATGAATTGATTCCGCAAAGAACTATTACAGGTTATAGGATGGTAATTGATTTCCATAAATTAAATAAAGCTACTAAGAAAGATCATTACCCTTTACCTTTTATCGATCAAATGCTTGAAAGACTATCCAAACACACACATTTTTGATTTCAAGATGGTTATTCTGGGTTCTCTCAAATACCTGTGTCAGCAAAGGATCAATCAAAAACTACTTTCACTTGCCCTTTTGGTACTTTTGCTTATAGACGTATGCCTTTTGGTTTATGTAATGCACCTGCTACCTTTCAAAGATGCATGATGGCTATATTCTCTGACTTTTGTGAAAAGATTTGTGAGGTATTCATGGATGATTTCTCCGTTTATGGATCCTATTTTGATGATTGCTTGAGCAACCTTGATCGAGTTTTGCAGATATGTGAAGACACTAGTCTTGTGTTGAATTGGGAAAAGTGCCACTTTATGGTTAATGAAGGCATTGTCTTGGGGCATAAGATTTCTGAGAGAGGTATTGAAGTTGATAAAGCTAAAGTTGATGCTACTGAAAAGATTTCATGTCCCAAGGACATAAAAGGTATAAGATGTTTCCTTGGTCATGCCGGTTTTTATAGGAGGTTCATTAAGGACTTCTCTAAAATCTCTAGGCCTCTGACTAATTTATTGCAAAAAGATATTCCTTTTGTCTTTGATGATGATTGTGTAGAAGCATTTGAAATACTTAAGAAAGCTTTGATTACTGCACCTATTGTTCAGCCACCTGATTGGAATTTACCTTTTGAAATTATGTGTGATGCTAGTGATTATGCTGTAGGTGCTGTTCTAGGGCAAAGAGTTGATAAGAAATTGAATGTTATCCAGTATGCTAGTAAGACTCTTGATACTGCCCAGAGAAATTATGCTACTACTGAAAAAGAATTCTTAGCAGTTGTATTTGCTTGTGATAAGTTCAGACCTTACATTGTTGATTCTAAAGTTACTATTCACACCGATCATGCTGCTATTAAATATGATATGTAAAAGAAAGATGCTAAACCTAGACTTATTAGATGGGTTCTCTTGCTTCAAGAATTTGATTTGCATATTATAGATAGAAAGGGAGCTGAGAACTCCGTTGCAGTCAACTTGTCTAGGCTAGAGAATGTTCTTGATGACCCACTACCTATTGGTGATAGCTTTCCTTATGAACAATTAGCGGTCATTAATGCTTCTCGTACTGCTCCATGGTATGCTGATTATGCTAATTACATTGTTGCTAAGTTTATACCACCTAGTTTCACATACCAGCAAAAGAAAAAGTTCTTTTATGATTTAAGACATTACTTCTGGGATGACCCGCACCTTTATAAAGAAGGAGTAGATGGTGTTATTAGACGTTATGTACCTGAGCATGAACAGGAACAGATCCTACGCAAGTGTCACTCTGAATCATATGGAGGACACCACGTCAGAGATAGAACTGCACATAAGGTACTGCAATCCGGTTTTTATTGGCCTACTCTCTTCAAAGATGCTCGTAAGTTTGTCTTGTCTTGTGATGAATGTCAAACAATTGGTAATATTAGTAGACGTCAATAAATGCCTATGAATTATTCACTTGTTATTGAACCATTTGATGTTTGGGGCTTTGATTATATGGGACCTTTTCCTAGCTCTAATGGTTACACACATATTTTAGTTGCTGTTAATTATGTTACTAAATGGGTAGAAGCTATTCCAACTAGTAGTGCAGATCATAACACCTCTATTAAGATGCTTAAAGAAGTTATTTTTCCGAAGTTTGGAGTCCCTAGATATCTCATGACTGATGGTGGTTCACATTTTATTCATGGTGCTTTCCGTAAAATGCTTGCTAAGTATGATGTTAATCATAGAATCGCATCTCCTTATCACCCACAGTCTAGTGGTCAAGTAGAGTTGAGCAATAAAGAGCTCAAATTAATTTTGCAAAAGACTATTAATAGATCTAGAAAGAATTGGTCCAAGAAACTTGGTGATGCATTATGGGCCTATAGAACTGTATATAAAAATCCTATGGGTATGTCTCCGTATAACATGGTTTATGGAAAAGCATGTCACTTACCTCTTGAACTTGAACATAAAGCATATTGGGCTATTAAAGAGCTCAACTATGACTTCAAACTTGCCGGTCAGAAGAGGTTATTTGATATTAGCTCACTTGATGAATGGAGAACCCAAGCCTATGAGAATGCCAAGCTATTCAAAGAAAAGGTCAAACACTGGCATAACAAAAGGATACAAAAGCGAGAATTTAACGTAGGTGATTATGTGTTACTATTCAACTCTCGTTTAAGATTTTTTGTAGGAAAACTTCTCTATAAATGGGAAGGTCCTTACGTTATCGAGGAGGTCTATCGTACCAGTGCCATAAAAATCAACAACTCTGAAGTCACAAGTCCGAGGGTGGTGAACGGTCAAAGAATCAAACATTATATCTCAGGTAATCCTATCAATATTGAAACTAATATTATTGAAACCGTAACCCCGAAGGAATACATAAGGGACATGTTCCAGAATGTTTCAGACTCCGAAAAGGAATAGGTATGTGGTACGGTAAGTAAACCGACTCCAAAACAATTCTAATGGCAATTTTTCTCCGTTTTGGAATATTTAAGAATTTTGGGAAGAAAGAAGTAGTCCGAGAGGGACACGAGGCCTCCACGAGGGTGGAGGGCGCGCCCCCCCTACTGGGCGCGCCCCCTGTCTCGTGGCCACCTCGTGTGTCCCCCAGACTCCGTTTTCTTGCACATTACGTATTTTGGTCGGTAAAAATTCATTATATAATCTCCCGAAAGTTTTGACCACCGTATCACGCAAAATCTTCTGCCTTTGTTTCGAGCTATTTTTCTGACAGATCTAGAGCACCATGACGTCACCCTCCTCCAACAATGAAGACAAGGATGCTTGGCTATTGAAGATAGAGCTGAAAAGAGAAGAACCGGAGGAGATCAACATGGATGAAGGGATCAATAAGGTCGTGGAGGATCAAGCTCCGATGGCGAAAGAAGAAGACATCCCTCAACCTATTCTTGACCTCTTTACCCCTACTGAGATTGAAGCTTTCAAGATGATTGAGTTTGCTCGCATACAAAACAAGTATCTCACACAGGAAAATATTTTGCTGAAGGATCATATCGCCGGACTCAAGGGCATTATCCGCAAGTTGGAGGAGCTTTTACGCCCGATGTGCGATTATCCACCGTCATCATCACCGCCTTCATCACCTCCGAAGACATAATCACATGGGTATGGGCACTCCCCTTGGCAACTGCCAAGCTTGGGGGAGGTGCCCCAGTATCGTATCACCATCACACTCCTATATTTATCGTTTTACTTAGTTCGATCCTTTAGTAATATCTTGATCTAGTAGATTGAAGTCTTGGTATGAATTAGTTATGAGTTTTGCTTTGTGATCTCCATGTATTCGAGTCCGTGAGTTATCTATAATAAAGATTAGTGTTGAGTCAAAGGGCTTTGCTATCTTGCTATGATCTTGAGAAAAAAATAGAAACAATAAAAAGAATAAAAGAGTTCATATCGATCTTGTGGATAGTAATGACTTCACACATAGAAAGTATGAGGCTTAAAAGTTGTTGAGAGTTGATAAGCATAGTTTTGGTCATCGTTGCAATTAATAGGAAGTAATAAGGAAAGAGAGGTTTTCACATATAAATATACTATCTTGGACATCTTTTATGATTGTGAGCACTCATTAAAGTATGACATGCTAATGTTGGACAAGGAAGACAATGTAATGGTTTATGTTTTCTCGCATCTCAGTTAAAGTATATTGTCATGGATCATTCAAACATGTTGAGCTTGCCTTTCCCCCTCATGCTAGCCAAACATTCCTAGCACCAAGTAGAGATACTACTTGTGCTTCAAAATATTGTTAAACCCAGTTTTTCCATGAGAGTCCACCATATCTACTATGGATTGAGTAAGATCCTTCAAGTAAGTTGTCATCGGTGCAAGCAATAAAAATTGCTCTTTAAATATGCATGACTTGTTAGTACAGAGAAAATAAACTTTATACGAGCTTTTTATGGAAGCAATAAAGGCGACGGACTGCATAATAAAGGTCCATATACAAGTGGCAATATAAAGTGACGTTCTTTCACACTAAGATTTTGTGTATCCAACCCTAAAAGCGCATGACAACCTCTGCTTCCCTCTGCGAAGGGCCTATCTGCTACTTTATGTCTTTTACTTTATGCAAGAGTCAAGGTGACCTTCACCTTTCCCTTTTTCATTTTATCCTTTGGTAAGCACCTCGTGTTTGAAAGATCCTGATATATATATCCAATTGGATGTTTGTTAGCATGAACTATTATTGTTGACATCACCTAAAGGTGAATACGTTGGGACGCAACATTATAAGCCCCTATCTTTCTCAGTGTCCGATTAAAACTTCATTACCATAAGTATTGCGTGAGTGTTAGCAATTGTAGAAGACTATATGATAGTTGAGTATGTGGACTTGCTGAAAAGCTCTATTCCTGACTCTTTCTGACGTTATGATAAATTGCAATTGCTTCAATGACTGAGATTATAGTTTGTTAGTTCCCAATGAAGTTTATGTTCGATACTTGACATTGTGAATAGATTGTTACTTGATCATAAGAAATCATATGACAAAATCTACATATGTTGCTGTTATAAGAATGATCATGATGCCCTCATGTCCATATTTTATTTTTATCGACACCTCTATCTCTAAACATGTGGACATATTTTTCGATTTCGGCTTCCGCTTGAGGACAAGCGAGGTCTAAGCTTGGGGGAGTTGATACGTCTATTTTGCATCATGCTTTTATATCAATATTTATTGCATTATGGGATGTTATTACACGTTATGTCACAATACTTATGGCTATTCTCTCTTATTTTACAAGGTTTACCATGAAGAGGGGGAATGCCGGCAGCTGGGATTCTGGCTGCAAAAGGAGCAAATATTGGAAACCTATTCTGCACAGCTCCAAAAGTCCCACAACTCCACGAAAGTCATTTTTGGATTTAATAATAAATTATGAGCAAAGAAAGTACCTGAGAGGACCCACACCCTGGACAGGAGGGTTGGGGGCACCCCCCTACTAGGCGCGCCCCTGTCTCCTGGGCCCCCTGGTGGCTCTCCGGTGCCCATCTTCTGCTATATGACGTCTTTTGTCCTGGAAAAAATCAAGGGAAAGCTCACGAGACGAAACTCCACCGCCACGAGACAGAACCTTGGCGGAACCAATCTAGAGCTCCGGCAGAGCTATTCTGCTGGGGAAACTTCCCTCCGGGAGGGGGAAATCATCACCATCATCATCATCAACGATCCTCTCATCGGGAGGGGGTCAATCTCCATCAACATCTTCACCAGCACCATCTCCTCTCCAAACCCTAGTTCATCTCTTGTATCCAATCTTGTATCAAAACCACAAATTGGTACCTGTGGGTTGCTAGTAGTGTTGATTACTCCTTGTAGTTGATGCTAATTGGTTTACTTTGTGGAAGATCATATGTTAAGATCCTTTATGAACATTAATACTCCTCTGATTATGAACATGAATATGCTTTGTGAGTAGTTCCGTTTGTTCCTGAGGACATGCGTGAAGTCTTGCTATTAGTAGTCATGTGAATTTGGTATTCGTTCAATATTTTGCTGAGATGTATGTTGTCTCTCCTCTAGTGGTGTTATGTGAACGTCGACTACATGACACTTCACCATTATTTGGGCCTAGAGGAAGGCATTGGGAAGTAATAAGTAGATGATGGGTTGCTAGAGTGACAGAAGCTTAAACCCTAGTTTATGCGTTGCTTCGTTAGGGGCTGATTTGGATCCATATGTATAATGTTGTGGTTAGGTTTACCTTAATACTTCTTTTGTAGTTGCGGATGCTTGCAATAGGAGTTAATCATAAGTGGGTTGCTTGTCCAAGTAAGGGCAGTACCCAAGCACCGGTCCACCCACATATCAAATTATCAAAGTACCGAACGTGAATGACATGAGCGTGATGAAACTAGCTTGACGATAATTCCCATGTGTCCTCGGGAGCGCTTTTCTCATTATAAGAAATTGGCCAGGCTTGTCCTTTGCTACAAAAAGGATTGGGCCACCTTGCTGCACCTTATTTACTTTCATTGCTTGTTACCCGTTACAAATTATCTTATCACAAAACTATCTGTTACCTACAATTTCAATGCTTGCAGAGAATACCTTACTGAAAACCGCTTGTCATTTCCTTCTGCTCCTCGTTGGGTTCGACACTCTTACTTATCGAAAGTTCTACGATTGATCTGCTCCTCGTTGGGTTCGACACTCTTACTTATCGAAAGTTCTACGATTGATCCCCTATAGTTGTGGGTCATTAGGAATCTACATATCCGAATCGCCAAGCTTGCCTTCCACGCAAAGGAGAGTCCCATCCGGACACGGGACGGAGTCTTCTATCTTGTATGTTCATAGTCCAACAGTCCGGCCAAAGTATATAGTCCGGCTGTCCGAGGACCCCTTAATCCAGGACTCCCTCACTCATTTCCAGCATTTGGTTACTTAAGGCCCGTTACTGCCATTTTCTCTTTGGGGGCCAAATTCAGCCCCTGGTTATAGTCGGCACGTTTGTGGCCCGTTAATATGTTGGGCCGTTTTCATAGCGTCATCAAATACGGCCTATTAATGACGGCCCGTTATGGACGGCCCATGAACGGACGATTCCAACTCTAGCCCATTTACGGCCATAATGCGGTCTGTTATTGGCCCATGTTTGGCCAATCGATCATACGTCCCGAATAAGGCCCATTGATGATACGACCCATAGAAGGCCCATTGTTTCTATGGCCCGTAGAAGGCCCATTGTTTCTACGACCCATAGGAGGCGCAGTGTCACTACAATAAATATGTAGCCCATGGTTATTGTGGCCTAGTTTTAAAATATAGGTTATTGCGGCCACTAGCAAACCGCGGAAAAAGAACTGCACTGACTACAAGCAAACAAATAAACAAGACAACAAGGAAATAAATAAGTAGCAAACTTACGCTAGGCTATCACAGCTATTACACATATTACATCCACTGGGCATCAAAGTTCGCTACCAGTGCAAATAAATGCACCGAAAAAGAATATACAAAACTAAGAGCACTTTAGAAGGCACTAGGCCTGGCCAGGTTGCCCCCCCCCCCAAACAGCCGAACAAGCTGCTTAGACCTCATTTGTGTCAATGATAGCTGTATGGCATGATGGTGCGCAAGGCAGTCCTTTGACATCTTCATTACATCTTTGACTTCAAGTTTGAGTTGAGCTGAAGCAAGCCTTTCCGCTTTAAGTTGAGACTGAAGAAGTCAAACTAATTGAGGCAACGACTGCACAGAGGTTGTCTCACACCTGCTGGTGAGTAGCTTCAACTCACTATCTTCATCAAGGAAGGACCTTGTGGTCATCTCGCTGTCCTCAAGATGGTTTGGCTCAGTATCTTCCCTAAAGTTCTGCCTTGCATAAGAGATACGACTCTGAAAGAGAAACAAGGAGACACGTAACAGGTTTCACAATTATATAAGCAAATAAATGGATCTGTTCTGCATAAGGAACATGTTTTTACAACTACAATTTGAAACTGGTAGTTGTTGCAAACATCCAATCAGATGTAAACAAGAAAGCAAACAGCAGTGGAGGAAATGATGCATATCCAAATCTGTACTAGAACAAAGTTTGAAGGCTTGAGAAGGATGAACTTACATTACATGTTAACACGGGCTGGACAAAGCCCTTCTCCATGTTGATGGAAGGATAATTCAATAAATTCCCCAAAGAAAATTGTTTGTAAGCGTTGCCATTATTCTACAGCTTGCAAAGAGTAAATATAGATCAAATAATATTGGAAAAAAATAGAGGATAATGAAGCTCAGGTGCAGACTGATGATACATAATCAAATAGCAATTAATTAAGTACATCGTTACAAGGCAAAAGGGAGAGAGGTACTGACAAGAGCAATGCAGAGCCCAGTATTGCTGTGAGATCATATGATCCTTTGAGCAAGGAGATTCATCTGAAATTAGTTTTCATACAAGAGAGAAGGTAAGGCACATGCAGAAATTTAGGAGTTCAAATTTTGAATTGATATCATAGACAGTACCTGACGCTGGGCTCTCAGCAGTTCTAATAGGGGTTTGGCCACTGGAGTAGGGGTAAAGTGTGGTACAATTGGGCCTGTGTTTTCTGTGGCTGCTGATCTATCTGATTTAACATGTATCACTACCTTTTCCAAATACCTAGTTTGTACTCCTTGAGGATCTACACTCAGCCTCTTCCTTTTGGACATCTGCTACGAAAGAACAATATTTGACTGGAAAAACATAGTATGACGACCCATGGAATAGGTACAGAAAATGGATAGGTATGGCATATACTCATATATGATTCTTAAACTAAGTAGATGGTGTAACAAAGTAAAAGTAATGCAAGAGGTCAGATGCAAAATATGTGCGACCAATACAACCTTGCCAAGTTAGAGCAAGCACCTTGATGGGTGAATAAGATAGGCCATCCTCCACCATGCCAAGTTTGTTAGCCAGTGGATTGTTCCGCAATATTCCTCTCGTGCACCCATTATCATATTCATTTTGATAATGTTCAATATCTGACATGCATGAAAACATAAAAACAAGTGAGATTATCTTTGTAATGCAGAAGTAATTCGAATCCAATACTGCCTCCCTGTAAACCCCTTTGTGCTATCTCTGCAATTCTTTTAAGAGATGCCACGCATGCTGTAATTTGGTGTGTGCATTAATATAATGTGGCCTACTACTCAAAATATGAGAGCTCCGGAAGTGATGACACTTCGTAGATGATAGCTTCAACATATAGTAAAGAAGAACAAGTCGAGCTGACTTGACAGATTCAAAATATACAAAGGGAGAACAACTCGACCTGACCAGTTGACCGCAAGAGAAGAGGATCATCTTAAAGAAGAGCAGAAGAGCAAGCAGATTAAAGAGATTACAAGTCTTTCAATACAATGTCGGTTGACCACCCATGATGAACGAGAGCGCATAGAGAAATACTATTCTTTCGGGTCTCTCCATATGTGGCTCACATGCATTTCAAAACTAAAGTAGGAACATTTAGCTGACCAATTAAACATCTCTCAGTTTTACTAATATCAGCATAATATCAGATATGAATTTGTACAACTAAGCCTGTTTAGCTCGATGGGTGGAGTAGTGCTATTATGACACGAATCACGTAGGCTGATCGTGGTCATCATAAAATGGGGAAACCATAAGCATGATGACTACAGTGTTGACCGTGGCAGTGGGATGGCAGATTTGAAACTGCAAACCGTGCAAAGGGTAGTTAGCAACCGATGTTTTCTTTGGAATAACAACTAATATTTGGTATGGACAAGAAAGTACAGTCAACAAGTGATAAATAAATGCAATTCCGCTGTCTCTCTATATGTCGCGACATGCATTTGGAAACTCAAGTGGGACCTTTAGCTAACCAATTAAATGTGCCTGTTAACTAATATTAGTATCATATCACAATCATATTTGAACAACTAAGCTTTCGAATTTTGAGTGTTGTGTTGTTTAGCTCGAAGGGTGGAGTAATGCTAGTACCACAGAAAGCACCTACGCAGATCATAGTAGAGTAGATAAAAGGGGAAAACCCTAAGCATCAAGAGAAAAATCAGGAAAGTGCAACTAGCTAGACCAGTGGGTGGCACACATGCTTTTCAAAACGAATATAGGAACATTAGGTGACCAATTAAACGTTCTCTGTTTTAGTGATATGAGCATCATATCAAATTCGTATTTCAACACGTAAGCTTTGGGTTGAGGTCTTGGGGAGCAGTGCTAGCATGACACGAAGCACCTACGATGATGGTAGTGAATATAAAGGGGGGAAACCATAAGTTTTATGAGTATAGTGCCCGTGCCATGGCGGATCTGAAGGTGCAAACTGTACAAAGCTACTTCGCAACCAACGTTTCCTTTCAACTAGCCACTATGATTTGGTACGTACAAGAAAAGTACAGTAAACAAATTATGATCTATTTTTCGGGTGAGATCAATAACTTAAGCACATATGGAAGAGTACCACCTCTCTTGTGACGCCATGTAGGCCTTTGCTGATACATTGAGGGTGTTGCGGGTGCGATGGCTGACGGCGGTGGGGAAGACTTTAGACGGCAGATAGCTGGGTCGGGGGATAAATCCTATTGCCGTGGACGAGGCATTCGTAGGAGCGGCAACGACAAGGTGGTCGACGACACCGATGAAGTGAGAGGACGTGATGAAAGGATCCTGGTCCGGCGCCATGGATGAGAGACATCCATCTCTTGCAGTGGACGATGGGGTAGGGGTAGCGGATCCGACAAGGTGGAGGATGGGGTGGCAGACGGAGGAGGCTGGCCGTCGTGGGGAGGTTGTCGTGGCGCCGATGGTGTATGAATGGGGAAATAGAGGGGATGTGGGATCTCAAACTTTGGGGCGCGCTTCTCTGAAATGTGGGAAAGTTATGAACTTATCCCCCGTTTAAAATTTCAGACATCGCGTCGGTTGGGAATAGGACGGTAATCTCGCATCTCCCAAATATTTGCCGGTAACTATTTCGGGAGAGGAGAGGGTATTTTGCCGCCCACGGTTGGCGCCCACGGTGTATGAACGTGGCTAACAGTTAGGGCGGTTGTGTCATGTCTCAGGGAAGTTACACATCTGCCCCTATTTAAAATATTAGCCTACATCGCTTTCAGACGAGGAGAGTTTGTTTTGCCGCCCACCGTGTATGAATGGGGAAATGGAGGGAGAGGCACATGTCTTTCGGACGAGCTTGAATCAAATGTGTTTTGCTGCCCATGTTTGGCGCCCACCGTGTCTGAATGGGCTTAGAGGCCGTCGTGTCACGTTTGATTGAAGTTACTAGTCTACCCCTACCAACAACAGTGTAAATCCGGTCGATAAGGTTGTCAAGTGTCAGGGGTAGACAGTAATTTCCATCTCGCAAACACTTGCTTCGGGTAGCCCACAAATTATAGTGGGTGTTTAGCTACTTTGTTCAAAACTTGGGAGAATTAGCATTCACGTTTTCCCTGGGCCCTGGAAAACTAAATTCAATTCCAATTTGTATTCGATTACGAATATCCACAAATAATTCTACATTTTGTTATTTATTTCTTCAAAACCACAACAAACATTTATTCCACCTTTATATATGATTATGATTTAGAAATGTCATGATCTTCGAATTCAGTAGGTTGGATACAGTTTGAGTCAAACAATTATTTCATCCAATACAATATGCTCACATGAAAAACATTTCACCTTATGTCAATCATACAAGTACCGAGGATTACCTCTCCTAAATTTTTTGGATAATTACAACACATGGACAACATAGGGGGTCTTACAACATAATCCATTCAGAGACATGACACAACATGCAAGTACAATAATCTAATGACAATTTCAACTGGTATCTAAAGAAGAACCGGGATTACCCTGGGCTTCAAATAGCAGAAACAGCAGGACCTCCTCCGTCTTCAAATGCAACATTGTTACTTCCTCCAATTCTTGGGTTGCTTGCATAATGTGTGCCGCTAATACCAGAATTTCCAGCCTCAAGATAAAAATTACCTGATTCATGGCAGCCACACCATCTCTTTCTGCCTCTAGTAGAGCCTCAAGAACTATAATATCTGTGCTCAGACTGCTCTCTGACGGTGTTGCCCCTGAACTGCTACCATCTGGTAACATGGATGGCGCACTTCTTCCACAAATAGATTCTGGGGTTGTACATTCTGTCCTAGTGTGAACGGCATCCTGAAAGGTTTCCCCTGGACATAAGTAAGAGATAGTTATCGCATGATCCAGGCAGTAAGCTTACATGGTAAACGACATACGAATCATTGCCGAGCATGTCAAGCTATATTTAAATGGTTCGAAGCAGCATCAGCCGAAAAAAAATTAAAATGGTAAGATGAAACTAGGGATGTAAGTGGCAAATAAATGACATCCGCCAGTCCCATCTAGTTAGTTTTTGCTAGCTCCCTAGTTCATTTTCCTCAAAAAACAAAAACTCTTTTGAACTATCATACCACAAGTGGACTCTAATCGGGATTAAACGGGGCCCAGTTGACATCCCTAGTTGAAAGGTAGTGTACCACCGCTATATTTAAGTTGCCAAGGCATCTAAGCAGTTGAAATAATCTGAGAAAGTACTTAATAGTGTGGCCTCATATAAACTACGAAGATAGTCTTGTGATGAAGTTCAGAGGAAAAGTTAAGGACTCAAATGAACTAGGCATGTATTTCTTTATGATAGTACAACATGCACTGCTGACATATTGGCCAACTCAGGTATAGATAACAACAAACAAGCATTCGAATCAAGCAATACAGCAAAGCAGACAACTGAACTATTTGTAATTCTGTAGGATTACAAGTTGAGGGCACAAGCGAAGAAAGCAGCCCACTCGGATTACATTTCACCTGCACTAAAACACACTGGCTTACCATATGTTGATGTGAAGCCTCGCTGCTGTTGCAATGTTCTTTGAAGATATCGTCAGCATCCCATGGTTGCAAATCTAGTTGTTGTAGTTTATTCTGCACCCTCTATTTAGGTAAAATTAATTTTAATCGCATGCTCTGGTCTGAATTGATCATCAATGGTACATCTAAACTAATGAAAGAAGGGTGTGTGCATACACGACAATATATCTGCTTCCCTCTATTTTTATGCTTGTTCGAGGTGTCATCCCAAAAGAACAAATATTTTGCTTGATGGGGTTGGCAGCTCCATAATTAATAGAAGCATCAAATTAGTCATGCAACTTGGGAAGATCAAGAACATACAAAAAAGTAATGAACGGAGGGTGGGAGCAGTGATGTAATAGCTAGCATCAAAAAATGTAGGGTAAAACAAACAAAAAGCAGCGGAACCACATGCTAGTTTGCTGATGTGTAATTAAGCATAGAGAACATTAAGCAGTCAGATGGAACCAACAGGTGGCATCAGAACAACACCATTATCATAAATATAGCATTCAAGTAGTAAAATAGTAGGCAGTGATATCTAGGAAGTACAGTAATACTTAGGACAAAACTAAATCATATTAACTACATGTGCACTCGTATGTAATTTAGCACATGTAACATGTTCACTGCCAGAGGTACGGCCATACAGGTGCAAGCAGAATAACACGTCTCATGAAAAACTGAATGATGCCCTGAAGAAATTCAAAGGTCCGGTGAACGTAGGCACCGGCTGTTGGATAATAGTACCCGATTCTCGGTGGCATATGGGTATCATTGTCATACTTGATAGCTAAGGATCGTCGATGGTGCTCGTGTTGCGGTTGAGTTTGGGCCGGCTATCGCCGTTGCTGAAGCGGCTCCGGTGCTACGGTTGCGGTGCCTGTCGACATACAAGAAAGCTCATTGTGGTAAGTGAACAGTTGCACGATAAAGAGGAAAACTGAAGGAGTACAAACCAAAATAACATGATGACGCTGCGACGTTGGTAAAGCAGGGCCGGTGGAGTTGAATATGGCGTCCATGGAGCGGGTCCGGTGCAGTGGACGAAGGCTTCAGCGGGCGCGTTGTGTAGTGTTATCGGTGAGGCGGATCTGTTGCGGCGGACGAGGGCTTGTATGAAGGGCCAGCGAAGGGGCGGACGGGGGAGTCAGTGAAGGCCCCCTACATTGTGGTGGACGGGGGTGCCGGTTAAGCAGATCCGGTGCAGTGGACCATGATGGCGGTCAAGGAGATCTAGAGCAGTGGATTAGCCAGTTGCTGAAGCGGCTCCGGTGAAGTGGTGAGTTGGCAGTTGGGGGTTCCAAGGTGCGGAAGGTAGATCTGGTGGGGTGTGAGGTCCACCGCTGCGGTGGAGTACTAGATTCGGTGGCTTGTCGTGGTTGGGAGGGGGTTGGGGAGGGAAAGTGGAGGGGCTCTAGGGAAGAATGTTGGGGGCAAACAGGGGAAAACAATGGAGTTACCAAAGCAGCCTTTTTCTGTTCATGTGGCAGGGGTAAAACAGGAATATTGCAGGGCTAAACTTTCGGGCGCGAGATATTTCGATGTCACCGGGAAGTTTGAAAGCTTTTGGCGCCTGAAGTTATATTCTGCTCTTGTACGTCCGACTATAATATCATGGCCGAGAATTTGTTTGTTTTGCATGCAAATAAAAAGTGCAAGTTTTGAAAATCAATGTCTCCAACTCGAAACTTAGATGTCCATTCAATTCAAATATGGATCATTGAGCTACTACAAGCAAATACCATCATACGGTCCAATTCAAATGAAATTCCAAATGTGTTTATCCTAAATATGATGACAAAAGCAAAAATGTGTATGTGTATGAATAAAGTGGATGATTATAAAGTTTGAACATGCCCATATGTGTATATCTCTAGGTTTGATATATGAATTTGAAATCATGAAATCCTGACTTAAAAAATGTACCTCCATTTAAATGAATTACAAAAGCTAATGATGGAGTCGAATTCCAAAATTCCAATCTTAGGTTTGTAATTTTGGTACATCAAGGTATATCACACATGTTCAAAAGTATCGTTATCTCATAGTCCAAACTGTGAAACAAATTGATCAAGCATGAGTGCACACACTATTGACCACGTATATCTCAATTACGCTAAAGTCCCTCAAATATAGAGACCTCACTCTTTATCTGAAGCCAACCCCCCTTCCTCGTCCCCCCCCCTCCCACACACGAAAGTCGTTCTCTCCCCCAAACACCAATACACGAGCACACACTACAAAAAAAGACACATCCGTGACATTTTGGGCCGAACAATTTTTTTTCTGTCATACATATGACACTTCTATGACGATAATTGTGACAAAACCCGGTATCATCATAGATGTGGTGGGCTCCTACTTCTATGACAAAAAATCATGACAGAAAATGGGCTTTTCATCCTGGGCGAGCCAGAGACGCAACTGCATGACATTCTTTGGGCCGTCCATGACGGGAAAAACCGTGGTAGAAGCGAGGGGGAGGAAAATTTCGAGGAGTTGCCGGTTACGGTGGGAGGTCGGGGGCCGAGCGATGCGCGTTTCTCTCGTACACGTACACGCGTGTGTGCGAGGCGTTGGCTCTGACTGAACCCGAGCGAGGCGTTAGGCTCTAACTGAACCTGAGCGATTGCACTACAGGCTACGCGTTACTGAACCCGAGCGATCGATCGATGGCTGTTAACTGAACCCGATGGAGCGATTCCTTCCCTACTACTACTAACTGAAGCTAATCGATTGGATGAACAGTGAGCGTTGCGGGGGGGGGGGGGGGTTGGATGAACAGTGAACGGTGGCGTTGCCTCTGGATGAACAGGACTCCGTGGTGTGGAGGGCTGGATGAACAGTAGATGGTGGAGGGGTGGCTATGGAGGGGTGGTTGAACAGGACCCCGTGGTGTGGAGGGCTGGTTGAACAGTAGATGGTGGAGGGCTGGATGAACAGTAGACGGTGGAGGGGTGGTTGAACAATAACCGGTGGAGTGGCGCGCGGTGGAGGCTGGATGAACAGGAGCCCATGGAGGCTGGAGGAGGTCGATGGTAGCCCGTGGAGGCTGGAGGAGGTCGACGGTGGAGATGAACATTATCCTGTGGAGTCCCGTTTTGCGGTATGCCACACCCCTCCCGATGAACAGGACCCCCGTTTCGACCGTAGTGCTCCAACACAAGTCCGTTTCGTCCGTTTTGCGGTACGCCACACCCCTCCCGATCAACAGGACCCTCATTTCGACCGTACAAGGTCCGTTTTGTCTGTTTTGCGGTATGCCACACCCCTCCCGATCAACAGGACCCCCGTTTTGACCGTAGGAGGTACGTTTCCTCTGTTTTGCGGTACGCCACACCCCTCCCGATCAACTGGACCCCTGTTTCGACTGTAGGAGGTCTGTTTCCTCCGTTTTGCGGTACGCCATGCCCCTCCCGATCAACAGGATCCCGTTTCGAACGTGGCCGGTCGAACACAGGGCCGTTTCCTCCGTTGTGCGGTACGTCAGGCCTCGTTTCCATTGCCTATTCCGTCCAAGCCCTCCCGATGAACACGACCATGCATTCCGTTCCGACCCAGCCGGTTGGCTCCCCATGAACACGACGACGACGTTGTTTCTCCGTTCCGACCCAGCCATGTACGTATGCGCGAGTAGGCGTTTGAGACCCTGCCCGTATGTACGTACGTGGCCGTATTTTCTTTCTTGCACCCTCGCCGCTGTACGTACGTGTACATGCTACATGCGCGCCTCTGCTACGACACGTGCGCGCCTCTACATCCACCAGTATATATGTATGTACACGTTCGCGACCATAATGACAACGCTACGTACGCTTCGACCAGGTGGGTCCCGAGTGTCAGGCACTTCCTTGCGTGCGAAGATGTAGCTGGTGGATCCCAGCAGTAAGGGGGGCGAATCATTTTTTTGCCCGGACGCACTTCCTTGTGTGCGAAGATGTAGCTGGTGGGTCCTAGTAGTCAGGGGGCGAATGATTTTTTTTGCCCGGACACACTTCCTTGCATGCGAAGATGTAGCTGGTGGGTCCCAGCAGTCGGGGGGTGAATTGTTTTGTTTTTTTTTTTGCCCGGACGCACTTCCTTGCGTGCGAAGGTGTAGCTGGTGGGTCCCAGCATTCAGGGGGAAACTTTTTTTTCACGAAATATGGTGGCCCATCTGGTGGGTCCCCGCTATCAGGTGGAGGAATAATTATTTTGCGTGTAATAAGGAGGCACTTCCTTGCTGCGGCTGTGGACCCAGCTGTCAGCCTCTCCATGCACAGTCCACGTCCGATGGAAGCCTTTCCTTGACCACATTGACCACGCCGTGCCGAGAGCACCAGGGCGGTGGACGACGACAAGGCCTAGGAAGGGGATGACGCGGAGCCGGGAAGACACGGCAGTGGATGCCCACGCGTAGAGGAGTACGAGGGTTCACTGGTTCGACTACGGTGTGAGGCTGCTGTCGCCGCAGAATAACAGGGGGTGTGGGTGAGTAGAGGGATGGCCTGGCCAGTGGTGGGAGTAGTAGGGGGCGATGAGGCCTCTGCGGCATCATAGCCGGCCACGGGAGGCAGGAGCATGCGACACGATCGGCGCTAGTTTGGGCAGCTGGAGAAAGAAGACCAGAGGTTGAAGAAGCAATACAACAGTTGGATGAACATCGTACGGTAACAGGAGCTAGAATCGTTCACATTGACTAAGTTGACAAAGCCCTCCGTCCCCGTCAACTTGGTAGGCCCACAAGTCAGCCTCCCAGTATGCTGGGTTCCAGCTGGTAGGGGGAGTATTCATTTTTTTGTGCGTAATAAGGAGGCACTACCTTGCGTGCGAAGATAGCTGGTGGGTCCGACAAGTCAGCGGGGGGCACATTTTTTTCGCGAAATACAGAGGCCCTTCTAGTGGGTCCTAGATGTCAGGTGGAGGAATCATTATTTTGTGCGTAATAAGGAGGCATTTCCTTGTGTGCGGCCGTGGACCCAGCTGTCAGCCTCTCCACGCACAGTCTAGTTCCGATGGTGTCATTTGTTGACCACGTTGACCACGCCACGCCGAGCGCATTCAAGGTGGTGGACGACTGTGAGGCCCCGGATAGCAACGAGCCGGAGATGGGAAGACGCGGGAGTAGAGTCGCAGACGGAGA
The DNA here is from genome assembly GCA_963921465.1 of Triticum timopheevii. Lineage (NCBI taxonomy): Eukaryota > Viridiplantae > Streptophyta > Magnoliopsida > Poales > Poaceae > Triticum > Triticum timopheevii. The sequence goes on from OY997270.1 coordinate 522,500,052, forward strand.
GGTGTACGAGGGTTAACTGGTTCTAGTGCAGTGTGGTTCGGCAGTCGGTGGAGAAGAACATGAGGTGTGGAGGGATGGCCTGGCCAACGATGGAGTAGCGCTTCATAGCGATGTGTGCTAAGAAGAGCTGCTAGCAGCAGGAGGCGGGAGGTGGTCCCAGTGGCGCTGGAGGAAGAAGAAGAGAGATTGAAGATGGATGCCGGTCGTTGGATGTAAATCCAACGGCTAACATGTCAGAATCATTTGTTGACTAAATTGACAATGACTTGCGTTGGATTCGACCTATTGGCCCACATTTCAGCCTCCAAAAATGTGGCACGTATTCAACCCACCTTTTTAGAATTTACAGTCTTTTTTTTGTGCGGTAGAATTTACAGTCAATTTGATCTATTTTTTGAATTACAGCCATTAGCTGGGCTGGGTGAACAATTAATGTAGTATCCATGTGGCCCATTTATTTTATTTCCTAAAAAATTACAGACCATTTGCACTTTATCTAGATACACGATTTTGCTGGGCTGATTCTAATTATAATGTTGGGTTGGGCCAGCAATGTTATCAAAAAAAAGGGCTGAGCATTTTGTTATAAATATATTTAAATAATAAGTGATATTATTACATTCGATCTTAAATCTTACCAAGCTTTTGTACACAATCACTAGGATTTTCGTGCCAAAACAATCCAGGATTTTATTTGTTAAGAAATTATTTTTATAAGTTAATAAGATGTGGGATATTGTTTTCTTACATATGTAAGTATCTGTTAAATATATGATGACAATAAAAATAATATATAATAACATATAAAATAATATAAAAATATATAATATAGTTAGAAGGGAAACATAAGTTGTACCTAGCGTTCCTATTCTTATATAGAAAAATAGAACAGACCTCTGCGTTTTCTTCAAAAAAATACATAAATTGGGCTGCCAAAAATAAAACCTCGGATGGGAGGTCCATAGGCCGATCGATACATGACGGCCCTAAGAAAATACAAACAGGCCCTCCCATCGAGGTCGTGGGTTGCGCATGTTAAAAATGAAAGCCTAGACGGGGCAGCCCAAAACCACGTCCAACACTTGCCAAAACTTTGTCCCTCGTTTTCTCTATGTTTCGCACACTCGACATTGTGTGGGCATTTTAACTGTGCATCATATGAAGATGTGCTATGAATGAATGTTGATCAGCATGATGTTAACTGGCTGGTAGTTCCATTTTCGACCATGAATAGAACTTCCAACATGATGTTAACCCCGTTTGAAAAGGCCGTGTTAATATAAATGCTATGCCTCTGAAAGTTGCAGTTTCTTATCTGAAACTGAACTTGCAGTTTCTTATCTGAAACTGAAACTTGCAGTTTCTTCTCGTCTGCACTTTTATACTCCTATGAAACTACATTTTTTAAGTGCTAAAAATAGATCTCTAGAATTCATAAAATTCTTCATATGCTCAATAGTGCAAATCTGAAATTGAAAAGACATTCATATCTGAAAGTACTCTCAAAATACACAACACAAAACACAATTCACAACCTGCAAATACTGACAACCCTAAGCTCCTCCTGACAATTCACAACCTGCCCGACTATTGGGCTGGGGGGTGGGGGGCAGCCCCCTCCTATTCCTCGGCGGCAAACAACCGCCCTGTGAGACGATGTGAACAGCAAGGGAGACAATGGCGGGGAAGCATCGTCGGGCCAACTACTTTTCTCCTCTTGCAGTTGGGTTCGGTCGACGAAGACTCCACCGGCTCGCTCTGGCAGGACACCCTCACAAACGGCACCCTGTAGATGCTCGGTCCTTCAATCTCTGGTGGATGCTCCATCTGGGATCGATACTCCCACCACCGCTCCCTCACGATCAGATTCGGTGAATCTGTTTGCTCCATGGCCCAGAGGAGCAGCTCTGTGTACTCCGGCACGACTCCCCCCGGGAGTATCGCCGCCTTTTGGCCCTTGTTGTCAAACCAAGACTGTATCTCCAACATCCTATCTAGCTTCACAGGGTTGCCATCTGCGATCCTCACGTATCGATTGTACTCCTCCATCGATCTACTTCTCCACAGCACCTTCACTCACTGGTGCTGGTTTTTGAATGGAAGAGGAGAGGAGCAGCGCTGTTTTTGGATTAGAACGGGAGAGGAGCGACGCTGGTTTTGGACTGGAACAGGAGAGGAGGGGCGGTGGTTTTGAAATGGAATAGGAGAGCAGCGGCACTGGATTTAGATTGGAACAGGAGAGGAGCGGCGGTGGTTTAAGAGGAGAAGAGCGGAAGAGCGGCGCTAGTCTTGGAAGTATTTTTTTTTGTTGTTTTGCATATTTTGGGTCAAAGTTTGACCACGTACTGTATGTGACAAGCAAAATGTGAATGCATGTCACCAAAAATTGTATCGTTTGTTCCTATCTGAATGTACTTCCAAATTATATTATTTTTGCAATGTATAACATATATTTTATGTGCGAAAATCATGGTCAATTATGACCCAGAATAAAAGGGAGACTAGTTAATGTGGGGTCGCTTTCTTAATTGAAGGGTAAATTGATTTTGATTTTGATCTAGTCATAGCGTGCCGGCCCTCTCGCCCAATCCTAAATAGCTACCGCACGCTCCTCTCCCTCTTCTCCATTGCAAAACCACCTCCTCTCCTCTCCATCATCTCCATTCCAAAACCACTGTCTCGCCTCTCCCTCTTCTGATCTTCTCTCCATTGCAAAACCACCTCCTCTTCTCTCCATCATCTCCATTCCAAAACCACCTCCTCTCCTCTCCCTCTTCTCTATTGCAAGACCACCGTCTCTCCTCCCATCTTCCAAAGCTATCACCGGACCACTCATAACAACATCTATGGAGAGGATGCAGCAGCGAATCAGCCAGATCATCGGCGGTGACCAAGCAAAGTTAGCCAGGTTGAAGGAGATCCTTAGTTGGTTTGACAATGAGTGGGAGATTTCGAGGACGGTGCGGGCCATGTGGCAATGTATGCGAAAGAGCAAGACAGCAGTGATGAGGGCGGCGATGTACATGTACTCCTCGATGGCAGTCATGCCGTAGTCCTCCGAGTTCATCGAGTATCTCCTATGGGTGATGGAGCAGACAGATTCGCCCGAGGCAACAGTCAGGCGGACGTGGTGGGCGTACAGGTCGAAGGTCGAGCACCCAGAGGATAACGAATAGATCGAGTATGGTGTGCCGTTCGTGAGGGTGCAGAGCCAGCTGGAGCCACAGGAGTATTCGTTCTCCCACCGCAAGAGGAGGCTGGATGGCGCGACGTCGCTTCCCCGCCATTCTCCACAGTTCCCTCGACGCTCGCCTCATTTCAACGGCGGTGGTAGGGTTTAAGGTAAGCTTCGCACTAACCTAATCTTCCACCTGCTCATGCTTACAAACAGTGTGACAACTATTGAAAATCATTCTTACAATCAGTCTCCGAGTACTACGCCAATCACCCTAAAATAGCTCTGGACCTTTGGGTCAAAGTTGTGACACAGTGTACAAATAAAGAAAAATAGATTGGTGCTTCTTTCAGAAAAGAGTACTCCCCAGAAAACTGCCAATATTAGCTACTAGTATTTGGTTAGAGGATTTGCTGCCGAGAAAGATCTGCCCATAAAGAGCGCCACACATCCCACTGGTGGTGGTGGATGCCAATGCATGCATGCAGCATGGTTGGTGTCAGTAATTTTTACTTGACACACCTTGCACTCTGCATATATGCCGGTTCCATACATACATTTGTGCAGTTCCACCAAAATGCAGTTGAATAACCCTGTTTGCACAAATAATGAAAAAGCGTGATTACATTATAATGGCACTAGTTGATGAAACACACCAAATAAATAGAAGAAAATATTGCGATAGTATCATAGTATGCCATGTTGTGAGGGCGAGATGGGCCCTGCGACGCCTCATACGGTACGCCTCATACTGGACATCGTCCCAAGTCTCCCAGATACACCTTCTGCCAGTGATGAACATCAGTGTACAACAGTAGTACAAGGAGGCGCCTTGAGACATTCAAATCTCTATTTTTGTACATATCAACTAAAATTAAGCACCCCAATTTGCAGAAACGCTTAAACATTAACAATGGGACTAGTTGATGAAACATACTTTAACAAAGAGAAGCACTTTCTTTATCTACATTGGAAATGAAATGATAGAGATGACACTCGCTCTATTTTAACTGTATTATTACTCCATTTTCTCAGTGACACTAGGGTCGAGCAGGTGGCAAACGAGGTGTACCGTGCATCGCAAGGATGGAGGCTGGGGGTGCTTAGACTGGGATGCTGAAGCTGGCTCTTTCAGTCACCAACATGGATGATTCAATTCATGGGACCTTTTGGTGCAGTTCACCTAAAATGAAGCAATGTCCCGTGAGCTAGCAGCTTCTTCTTCAATTTTTTTTAAGAAAAGGGCTCCAGCCCCGGTTCCATTTCCATCAGAAAACGAAACCCACAGAGGTTCTTCTTCATTAGTTGCAATAAAATTGAGCAACATCAAGGTTGGTTGTGAAGCTCTTGGAATGCTCAACTATAATTTGGATATCATTTGTGCAGTTCAACTAAGATCGAGCGTGAAATGTATATCTCTGTTTGCACAAAAAAGGTGGAAAGGAGGGTGACTAACAAGTGATGAAACATGCATCAAATGAAAATAAGCATGTTCCTTATCTGAATGGCAATCCTACAAGGACAGTAGCAATTTCTAAAGCAGTGGCATTGCTAGATATTAGTGTGGGCATTAGGATTAACTATGACAACTGTTAAATACGACATTACTTTGGGCACGAGAGAGTAGGCGGACTAGGACAGTTGCATTTCTAACGAAAAGAACCAACTTATCTTAATGGGAAATTTTAGCAGGACATGTAAAGAAGTGCCATTGATTCATATTACTGGAGGCATTACATTGAAAACAACATTGGTTTAACGTTTCCTTACTATTAACAGTGCGACTACTACATTTTACCAGTGGCATTACATAAGAGTGGCTCGGGGCAACAAACATCAGAACATGATATCTGGGTTGGTCCCATTTTTGTTCGGTATAGCCACCTTATACTATGTGAGGCTAGCAAATCTAGTGCTGGACTTACTCTGTTGACTTGTCCCCCAGTCCTCACTTTCTTTCCTTTTTCAACTAATAGATCGGGTTTATATTGAGTTTGTACTGTGTTTCCCTTTATTTCCCTATTAGACCTAGAGACCAGTTGGATAGCCAGTCTTTGCTACTTTTCGCCCCCATTATTTCCTCTTTCGACCAAGTCCTAGATTCAGGTAACAAATCTTCCCCCACCCCACCCCCTTTCTTCCTTGTTTGAACCAAGAAGTACTAGATTCGAGTGCATGAACTAGTTTTACCTCTTAAGCATAAAAAATTAGGTGGTTTTCGAACAACCGATCGATCCTATCTACAAGGGGGCCTGAGAAATAGTAAAAGTTACAAATGCAGTGACGTCAGGAGCTCGGGAAGTAGAGCAAGGCCGGTTTCAAAGGAAGTTATACCTCATGGTCGCCGGGATGTCGCTAGGTGGGCGGAGGGAGGCCGGATCTGTCCACACTAGGCAGCGAGGAAGAAGGGGTCGGAGGCCCTCCCTCGCCAGCGGTGCTTGGGAGAGAACGACAAGGTAGGCTGATCGGGACGCGCCCAACAGTGGGTAAGAGCCGTCACCGAGGACTGCTACCTCTTGAGCACTGCGTTGGACTTCCCCGAAGAGGAGAGGATGATGCAGTAAAGTAGCGTAAGTATTTCCCTCAGTTTTTGAGAACCAAGGTATCAATCCAGTAGGAGATCATGCACGAGTCCCTCGTACCTACACAAAACGATAGCTACTCGCAACCAATGCGATTAGGGGTTGTCAATCCCTTCACGGTCACTTACGAGGGTGAGATCTGATAGAGATGATAAATAATATATTTTTTGGTATTTTTGATACAGAGATGCAAAGTAAAAAGTAAAAGGCAAAGTAAAAAACAAAGCAAGTAATAAAGTAATGGAGATTGATATGATGAGAATAGACCCGAGGGCCATAGGTTTCACTAGTGGCTTCTCTCAAGAGCATAAATATTCTACGGTGGGTGAACAAATTACTATTGAGCAATTGACAGAGTTGAGCATAATTATGAGTATATCTAGGTATGATCATGTGTATAGGCATCACGTCCAAGACAAGTAGATCGAAACGATTCTGCATCTACTACTATTACTCCACTCATCGACTGCTATCCAGCATGCATCTAGAGTATTAAGTTAAAAAACAGAGTAACGCCTTAAGCAAGATGACATGATGTAGAGGGACAAATTCATGCAATAGGATAAAAACACCATCTTGTTATCCTCGATGGCAACAATACAATACGTGCCTTGCAACCCTTTCTGTCACCGGGTAAGGACACCGCAAGATTGAACCCAAAGCTAAACACTTCTCCCATTGCAAGAACTACCAATCTAGTTGGCCAAACCAAACGGATAATTCGAAGAGACTTGCAAAGATAACTCAATCATACATAAAAGAATTCATACAAGATTCAAATATTATTCATAGATAAGCTGGATCATAAACCCACAATTCATCGGTCTCAACAAACACACCGCAAAAAAGAAGATTACATTGAATAGATCTCCACGAGAGAGGGGGAGAACATTGTATTGAGATCCAAAAAGAGATAAGAAGCCATCTAGCTACTAGCTATGGACCCGAAGGTCTGAAGTAAACTACTCACACTTCATCGGAGAGGTTATGGTGTTGATGTAGAAGCCCTCTGTGGTAGATGCCCCCTCCGGCGGAGCTCCGGAACAGGCCCCAAGATGGGATCTCGCGGATGCAGAAAGTTGCGGCGGTGGAATTAGGTTTTTGGCTCTGTATTTGATCTGACGGGGGTACGTAGGTATATATAGGAGGAAGGAGTACGTCGGTGGAGCAATAGGGGGCCCGCGAGGTAGGGGGGCACGCCCAGGGGGGCACCCTCAACCCTCGTGACCTCCTATTTTGTTCCTTGGAGCAGGGTCCAAGTCTCCTGGATCACGTTTGGTGAGAAAATCACGTTCCCGAAGGTTTCATTCTGTTTGGACTCCGTTTGATATTCTGTTTCTTCGAAATACTGAAATAGGCAAAAATAGCAATTCTGGGCTGGGCCTCCGGTTAATAGGTTAGCCCCAAAAATAATATAGAAGTGGAAAATAAAGCCCAATATAGTCCAAAACAGTAGATAAAGTAGCATGGAGCAATCAAAAATTATAGATACGTTGGAGACGTATCAAGCATCCCCAAGCTTAATTCCTGCTCGTCCTCGAGTAGGTAAATGATAAAAAAGAATTTTTGATGCGGAGTGATACTTTGGCATAATTTCAATGTAAATCTTCTTAATTGTGGTATGAATATTCAGATCCGAAAGATTCAAGACAAAAGTTCATATTGACATAAAAGTAATAATACTTCAAGCGTACTAATCAAAGCAATCATGTCTTCTCAAAATAGCATGGTTAAAGAAAGTTATCCCTACAAAATCATATAGTCTGGCTATGCTCTATCTTCATCACACAAAGTATTTAATCATGCACAATCCCGATGACGAGCCAAGCAATTGTTTCATACTTTAGTAATCTCAAACTTTTTCAACTTTCACGCAATACATGAGCGTGAGCCATGGACATAGCACTACAGGTGGAATAGAATGGTGGTTGTGGAGAAGACAAAAAAGGAGAAGATAGTCTCACATCAACTAGCCGTATCAATGGGCTATGGAGATGCCCATCAATAGATATCAATGTGAGTGAGTAGGGATTGCCACGGATGCACTAGAGCTATAGGTATATGAAGGCTCAACAAAACAAACTAAGTGGGTGTGCATCCAACTTGCTTGCTCACGAAGACCTAGGGCACTTTTGAGGAAGCCCATCATTGGAATATACAAGCCAAGTTCTATAATGAAAAATTCCCACTAGTATATGAAAGTGACAACATATGTGACTCTCTATCATGAAGATCATGGTGCTACTTTGAAGTACAAGTGTGGTAAAAGGATAGTAGCATTGTCCCTTCTCTCTTTTTCTCTCATTTTTTTTATTTTGGTGGGCTTCTTTGGCCTCTTTTTTTTATTTGGGCTTATTTGGCCTCTTTTATTTTTCATAAAGTCCGGAGTCTCATCCCGACTTATGGGGGAATCATAGTCTCCATCATCCTTTCCTCACTGGGACAATGCTCTAATAATGATGATCATCACACTTTTATTTTTCTTACAACTCAACAATTACAACTCGATACTTAGAACAAAATATGACTCTATATGAATGCCTCCGGCGGTGTACCGGGATATGCAATGAATCAAGAGTGACATGTATGAAATGAACGGTGGCTTTGCCACAAATACAATGTTAACTACATGTTCGTGCAAAAAGCAATATGACAAAAGTAATGTGTGTCATATAAACGGAACGGTGGAAAGTTGCATGGCAATATATCTCGGAATGGCTATGAAAATGCCATGATAGGTAGGTATGGTGGCAGTTTTGAGGAAGGTATATGGTGGGTGTATGATACTGGCGAAAAGTGCGCGGTATTAGAGAGGCTAGCAATGGTGGAAGGGTGAGAGTGCGTATAATCCATGGACTCAACATTAATCAAAAGAACTCATGCACTTGTTGCAAAAATTTAGAAGTCATCAAAAACCAAAGCACTAAACGCATACTCCTAGGGGGATAGATTGGTAGGAAAAGACCATCACTCGTCCCCGAATGCCACTCATAAGGAAGACAATCAATAAATAAAATTGTGCTCCGACTTCATCACAAAGCGGTTCACCATACGTGCATGCTACGGGAATCACAAACTTCAACACAAGCATTCTTTAAATTCATAATCACCCCAAATAGCATTGCTTTGATATTATCACCTCCATATCTCAAAATAATTATCAAGCATCAAACTTATCTTAGTATTCAACGCACTCAAAAGAAAGTTTCACATATCTTGAATACCAAGTATATTACCTTTAAGCAAATTACCATGCTATTAACAACTCTCAAAATAATCTAAGTGAAGCATGAGAGATCAATAGTTTCTTTAAAACAAATCCACCACCGTGCTCTAAAAGATCTAAGTGAAGTACTAGAGCAAAAATTATTACGCTCAAAAGATATAAGTAAAGCACTATGAGCAAAACTATCAGGCTCAAAAGATATAAGTGAAGCACATAGAGTATTCTAGCAAATTCCAAATCATGTATGGCTCTCTCAAAAGGTGTGTACAGCAAGGATGATTGTGGTAAACTAACAAGCAAATACACAAATAATACAAGATGCTCCAAGCAAAACACATAACATGTGGTGAACAAAAATATAGCTCCAAGTAAATTACCGATGGAAGTCGACAAAAGAGGGGATGCCTTCCGGGGCATCCCCAAGCTTTGAATTTTTGGTGTCCTTGTATTATCTTGGGGGTGCCATGGGCATCCCCAAGCTTAGGCTCTTGCCACTCTTTGTTCCATAATCCATCAAAAGAATTCACCCAAAACTTGAAAACTTCACAACACAAAACTCAATAGAAATCTCGTGAGCTCCGTTAGTGAAAGAAAACAAAAGACTACTTTAAGGTACTGTAATGAACTCATTCTTTATTTATATTGGTGCTAAACCTACTGTATTCCAACTTCCTTATGGTTTATAAACTAATTTATTAGCCATAGATGCATTGAAATAAGCAAACAACACACGAAAAACAGAATCTGTCAAAAACATAACAGTCTGTAGCAATCTGTAACTAACACAAACTTATGGAACTCTAAAAATTCTAGCAAAATAGGAAGTACTGTAGAATTTGTTTATTGATCAGAAGCAAAAAGAATCAATTCAAAAGCACGTTTCTGTGATTTATCGAATTGTTTCTTGTGAGCACAAAGTTTCTGTTTTTCAGCAGAATCAAATCAACTATCATCATAGCTTATCCTATAGGTTCTACTTGGCACAAACACTAATTAAAATATAAAACCACATCTAAACAGAAAGTAGAAACAAAATTTAACACTAACCAGGAAAAAACAAAAAAACAAAATAAAATTGGGTTGCCTCCCAACAAGCGCTATCGTTTAACGCCCCTAGCTAGGCATAAAAGCAAGGATAGATCTAGGGTTTGCCATCTTTGGTAGGCAATTCATAAGTGGATGTCATGATAGATTCATATGGTAATTTTATTTTCTTTCTAGGGAAGTGTTCCATACCCTTTATCAAGGGAAATTGGAATCTAATATTCCCTTCCTTCATATCAATAATCGCACCGATCATTCTAAGGAAAGGTCTACGAAGAATAATAGGACATGAAGGATTGCAATCTATATCAAGAACGATAAAATCTACGGGCACATAATTCCTATTTGCAACAATAAGAACATCATTAATTCTTCCCATAGGCTTTTTAATAGTGGAATCCTCAAGATGCAAGTTTATAGAGCAATCTTCAAAATCACGGAAATCTAGCAAATCACACAAAGTTTTGGGAATAGTCAAGACACTAGCACCCAAATGACACAAAGCATGAAACTCATAATCTTTAATTTTAATTCTGATAGTAGGATCCCACACATCATAGAGTTTTCTAGGGATAGAAACTTTCAACTCAAGTTTTTCTTCATAAGATTGCATCAAGGCATCAACAATGTGTTCGGTAAAGGCCTTATTTTGACTATAAGCATGAGGAGAATCTAGCACGGATTGCAACAAGTAAATACAACCAATCAAAGAGCAATTTTCGTAATTATATTCCTTGAGATCCAAAATAGTGGGTTTATCAACATCTAGGTTTTTATTTCTTTCAATCCCACTTTCATCAATTTCATCATCAAGATCTAGAAACTCCGAATTCTTAGAACGCCATCTAGGTAAAGGAAGATCATATTCAGTTTCATCAAGATTCATATTGCAAAACAAAGATTTAATAGGGGACACATCAATAACTTTTAGATCTTCATCTTGATTTTCATAGGAATTGGAAGAAGACGCTTTAATAAAGGCATCTTTGGAAGCGCGCATCCTAGCGGTTCTTTCTTTGTACTCATCAATGGAAATTCTCATGGCTTTGAGGGACTCATTGATATCATGCTTAGGAGGAATAGATCTAAGCTTTAAAGAATCAATTTCAAGAGAAATTCTATCAACGTTCCTAACCAAATCATCAACTTTAAGCAATTTCTCTTCAAGCAAAGCATTAAAATTCTTTTATGAATTCATAAACTCTTTAACACTACTCTCAAATTCAGAGGGCATCTTATTAGAATTTCCATAAGAGTTGTTGTAGGAATTTCCATAATTATTAGAAGGATTACTAGGATAAGGCCTAGGATTAAAATTCCCTCTATACACGTTATTTCCAAAACTATTCCTACCAACAAAATTCACATCCATAGATTCATTATTATTCTCAATCAAAGTAGATAAAGTCATATAATTGGGATCAAGAGAAGTATTTATAGTAGCAAACATCTTCATAAGTTCATCCATCTTTTCACTCAAAACATTGATTTCTTCTATAGCATGCACTTTTTTACTAGAAGATCTTTCGGTGTGCCATTGAGAATAATTAGCCATAATATTATCAAGTAATTTTGTAGCATCTCCTAATGTAATTTCCATAAATGTGCCTCCCGCGGCCGAATCTAAAAGATTTCTAGAAGCAAAATTCAATCCGGCATAAAATTTTTGTATGATCATCCATAAATTCAAACCATGAGTAGGGCAATTGTGAAGCATCAATTTCATTCTTTCCCAAGATTGGGCAACATGCTCATGATCAAGTTGTTTAAAATTCATAATATCGTTCCTAAGAGTTATGATCTTAGCGGGAGGAAAATACTTAGAGATAAAAGCATCTTTGCACTTGTTCTCAATACTATTTTTAGGCAAAGACGAAAACCAAACTTTAGCACGATCTCTAAGTGAAAACGAAAATAACTTCAATTTGACAATATTATTATCCATATCTTTCTTCTTTTGCATATCACACAAATCAACAAAATTATTTAGATGAGTAGTGGCATCTTCACTAGGAAGGCCGGCAAATTGATCTTTCATAACAAGATTCAGCAAAGCGGTATTGATTTCACAAGACTCATCATTATTAAGAGGAGCAATCGGTGTACTAAGGAAATCATTATTATTGGTATTCGAGAAATCATACAATTTGGTATTATCTTGCGCCATGGCAACAAGTAATCCAACACACAAGCAAACAAAAAGGCAAACGAGAAAAAAGCGAAAGGGAAAGAGAGGAGGAGATTGGGAAAGAGAGGGCGAATAAAACGGCAAGGGTGAAGTGGGGGAGAGGAAAACGAGAGGCAAATAATATAATGCAAGAGATAGGGATTGTGATGGGTACTTGGTATAGTTGACTTTTGTGCAAACTCCCCGGCAATGGCGCCAGAAATTCTTCTTGCTACCTCTTGAGCACTGCGTTGGATTTCCCCGAAGAGGAGAGGATGATGTAGTAAAGTAGCATAAGTATTTCCCTCAGTTTTTGAGAACCAAGGTATCAATCCAGTAGGAGATCACGCACGAGTCCCTCGTACCTACACGAAATGATAGCTACTCGCAACCAACGCGATTAGGGGTTGTCAATCCCTTCACGGTCACTTACGAGGGTGAGATCTGATAGAGATGATAAATAATAATTTTTTTGGTATTTTTGTTATAGAGATGCAAAGTAAAAAGTAAAAGGCAAAGTAAAAACAAAGCAAGTAATAAAGTAATGGAGATTGATATGATGAGAATAGACCCGGGGGGCATAGGTTTCACTAGTGGCTTCTCTCAAGAGCATAAATATTCTATGGTGGGTGAACAAATTATTGTTGCGCAATTGACAGAATTGAGCATAATTACGAGTATATCTAGGTATGATCATGTGTATAGGCATCACGTCCAAGACAAGTAGATCGAAACGATTCTGCATCTACTACTATTACTCCAATCATCGACCGCTATCCAACATGCATCTAGAGTATTAAGTTAAAAACAGAGTAACGCCTTAAGCAAGATGACATGATGTAGAGGGACAAATTCATGCAATATGATAAAAACCCCATCTTGTTATCCTTGATGGCAACAATACAATACATGCCTTGCAACCCTTTCAGTCATTGGGTAAGGACACCGCAAGATTTAACCCAAAGCAAAACACTTCTCCCATTGCAAGAGCTACCAATCTAGTTGGCCAAACCAAACGGATAATTCGAAGAGACTTGCAAAGATAACTCAATCACACATAAAAGAATTCAGAGAAGATTCAAATATTATTCATAGATAAGCTGGATCATAAACCCACAATTCATCGGTCTCAACAAACACACCGCAAAAAAGAAGATTACATCGAATAGATCTCCACGAGAGAGGGGGAGAACATTGTATTGAGATCCAAAAAGAGAGAAGAAACCATCTAGCTACTAGCTATGGACCCGAAGGTCTGAAGTAAACTACTCACACTTCATTGGAGAGGCTATGGTGTTGATGTAGAAGCCCTCCATGGTAGATGCCCCCTCCGGCGGAGCTCCGGAACAGGCCCCAAGATGGGATCTCGCGGATACAGAAAGTTGCGGCGGTGGAATTAGGTTTTTGGCTCCGTATTTGATCTGACGGGGGTACATAGGTATATATAGGAGGAAGGAGTACGTCGGTGGAGCAACAGGGGGCCCACGAGGTAGGTGGCGTGCCCAGGGGGGCGCGCCCTCACCCTCGTGACCTCCTCTTTTGTTCCTTGGAGCAGGGTCCAAGTCTCCTGGATCACGTTCGGTGAGAAAATCACATTCCCGAAGGTTTCATTCCGTTTGGACTCCGTTTGATATTCTGTTTCTTCGAAATACTAAAATAGGCAAAAAAACATCAATTCTAGGCTGGGCCTCCGGTTAATAGGTTAGTCCCAAAAATAATATAAAAGTGGAAAATAAAGCCCAATATAGTCCAAAACAGTAGATAAAGTAGCATAGAGAAATAAAAAATTATAGATACGTTGGAGACGTATCAAGGACGACCGCGTGAACGTTGCACCTTCTCACCTTCCCTAGCGAAGTGGATCCGGCTAGATCTGTGACCAGCGGTGAGCAAAGAGAGAGAGAGAGTGTGGCCACCGCTGTCGTGTTTAGATCTGGAGAGGCCGAGACAGTGTGAAGAGAGCAACACTAGCAAGCAAGCGTGGAGGCTCCTGCCTAAATAGTGGAGTAGTACTTAGTTTTCTTTTGTCTACCGGAGCCGGCTTGACCTCGTCAATGACTGTCGAGAAGTCTTCATGCATGTGGCCCGGAGGTGCAGTTGTCGTCATTTTGATCTGAAGCGCCGGATTATAACATAGAACACGAAAAAATGCCACATGACAAGAAATCATAACCTCACTGCCCAAAGGAGACAACATGAATCCCAACGGACAAACTAGACGAGGAACAAAGCTCAAATTAAGGATAAACTCATAGAAAAGGGGTCCGTCGGTAGATGTCCTAATTAACATAGCCGGCTTGACCTAGATGGCAGCCGAGTAGTCACTGTTCATGCATGTGCCCCCAATGACTAGCCCAACTCAGTTGTCGCTGTTTAACCCTCGCAGTGATCCGAAGCACATGACACATATATTTGCAAGATGACAAGAAACCTTTTTTTTTGATTTCTCACCACAACTACAGCTATGTACAACACAGCCTGCATGATATGTAGACGATAGCCAATCCAGGCGTGTCTACTGGAGTCTGGTCACATGCATGGACGAACTGATCTTTCGTGTCTTGCAGGGATCGTCCATGCACCAACTTAGTACAACACTTCTCTAGTACTATCGCTCGTCTCCCTCTTCTATTAAGTCACCCGACTTGCGGGGCCGGGGAGTGTGCCTATGGTCGGTTCTTAATTGTCGTCCCACATGTGTGTGTGAACGCAATATGACGCGCGTTCCATTTGGAGAGCAGCGTGCCAGACCGACCGTCCGTCTGGGGTGCGACGCAAACGTGACGGGCGTGCTGTATACTCCGTACATGTGTACCACCATTTTCTAGATGCTTTGCTCCATGGCGCAGGCGCAATCCATGGATACAAAATTAGTATTTGTATACTATTTAAAAGTCAAGGGCGGGGCTTTTCCTGCCCGGTAGGCGGCGAGACAGTTCCGCCTAGTCGGATCGACAGAGACGCGAGAAGACAAGGGAGTAGGCTGGTGCAAACGTAGGGCTGTGTGATTTGGCAGCAAGTTACTGCTGGATAGGTGGGGCCCATGATTTGACTTGCCATTATCATTTTAACTACGGTGCTACGACCGGCGTGAGTCTCCTGATTCCTGACCACCTCCACACAGGTGCCTCTCCCAATGCTCCACCATGTAGTAGAGGCTGGCTCTTGCATGAGAGCCCACTTCTCCACTTTTTCCCTGCCTCTCTTTCCTCCACATATACAAAAATGCCATGTAAAGCGCACTATTGTACTTACTTGCTCCTACAAGTGCTTAAGCTTGCCACATAGGCATAAAGTCTGATGTGGCAAGTTAATCAAGAAGAGAGAGACTAGTTTGGTGACCCAAGGAAGAAACGGTGCTAAGCTTGTGTACCTAGGTGAAAAGACAATTTTGAGTCTATAGCTAATTAAGTTAAGCAAACTTAGCAACACCATTTCATTGGAAGAGGTCAACCCTTGGCAAATGCAATAAATACTAGTACTCCCTATGTCCCATTATATAAGAACGTTTTTGACACTACACTAGCTAGTGTCAAAAACGTTCTTATATTATGGGACGAAGGGAGAACGAAGAAAGAGATAGAGAGGAGTAAAAAATACACTTATAGCCAACCTTATAGCCAACCTTGTTGTAGTATGAGTGACTAAGTGATGACTATGTATGACATGCCAACATCAGATAGCCTAACGCACCGTGTTAAATCTCCAAGGGTGCGACCACGCGAGCGACGCGGCAGTTGTTGTAGGCGCGACCATGATACGGGCTGCTGACAGCCCTTGGATCTGAGATCAAACGGTCGCATGCTAAGTTGCTGAAAATTTGCAGAATAACCCTCCAGGATAGGATATTCACCCATAGGTCTAGAATCACGCCATGCAACCGTTCGATCTCCGATCCAAGGGCTCTCGAAAGCCCGTATCATGGGAGAATGGAAAGCCACTACCCTGTCGTTCGCACGCTGGCAGTTTGCTCCTACTCGTCCCCGCATGTCCTTTAATACTATGGCGGTTCGCTCCTAGTCGTCCCATCCATTCACATTAGTACATTACGGCAGTTCCACTAATCCTAACCCTCCTCCCAAATCCATGGCGTGCCAAATCTCCCCTATCGGCGGTGAGTACAAGGTTAGAAACATCACCAACGATGAGTTCGATGTCATCTACACCCGTTCTTCCGCGACGGTGAAAGGATGCCTTTCTTGCTTCAGACGCATGTTCAAAGACTCAGATGATGAGTGGGTCGCTGGGCTAGATGTTGAGTACACCACAGTCATGGGACGAGAGAAGGATCTAAAGGACGAAGAGAGGAAGAAGCCCGCCGTGATCCAGGTTTGCATGCATGACTTATGCTTGGTCTACCACATATGCCATGCCGATGTTGAGTGCTAGGATTTTAAGGACTTCCTCGAGAGCAACCTAGTCAAATTCGTTACTATAGACTTTGGTAACGACAAAGAAGTCCTGCATCGGATAGGCCTCGTTGTAGGCAACACCTTCGACCTCCAAAAGAATCGGCCGGTGTCCTTTCGTCAGCCTTCAATGCTGACCCTGGCAGGAGCCATGGTTCATCCTTCGTACGGTAAACTGGAGAAACCTCCATACACGTTTCATTGTCATGCATGACAGCAGAATGTACTAGATATAGACCACATCTAGTACGCTGCAATGGATGGCTACCTTTGTTTCAATATCTACAAGGGTTGGATGAAGAGCAACAGCCAAGTTGGCGGTTCAAGCAAAGAAGTATCGGCCAATAGGAAGAGGGACAAGGAAGAAGTCGAGGACGTGGACGAGGACTCCGAGTAAGGTGGCAGTGTCGTTGCTCATGGTGGTTGTAATGCAGTGTCTACCGGAATAGTTGCAAAGTTTAATTTCAGGTGTGTTTAATTTAATTTGAGGGGTGTGTTGTGTTGAGCCCCCAACAGAACTATGTTATGTTTCTTCTTGTTACTTTAACTCTTCAGTAAGTACATACTAGTATTTCTTACATTTCATCTTTTAGTTGGTATAGTACTACCACTCGTTTCTTCACATCATATATGTACAATATATATGGCCAACATCATATAGCCAGCAGTTTAGTTGTCAAAGAATTTCAGGGTGCTTAGTTTTGTCAAAGAATTCCAGGGTGCTTAGTTTTATTTGAGGGGTGGGTTATGCTGGACACCATTATTGTGACTAGCCTTTTTAATATTACTATATGCATAATTTGGCGACGGGCGCTCTCTATATGTACCACCTTTGTTTATTTCAAGTTTTGCTCCATGGCGCAATCCATCGATACTACTGCTGTACAAAAGTATACATTTTTTAAAGGGCTTATTCCATCTGTGCCCCCAATTCCTTAGTTGTGCTCAGTTTTCCCCACGCTTCAAACTTTTGCTCACTTTTCCCCATTCCCTTAGCTGAAACTCTCACAAATGTTCATAACAGACGTTTGCCGTCTTGGCCGTTAACTGACTTGTGGGGCCACCTTGGACTCTGTTGACTGTGGATGTGGCTTCGCTGTTTGGGCCGTGTTTGTGTTCATAGGACGGGCCTGTTAGTTTGTTGGTAATAAATTAAAAAGGGAGCCCAATTAAAAAAGCCTGCTATGGATGGATGCAGCCTGCTATGCATGCCCGGCTTTGGCATCGATGTAGCCTGCTATGCATGCAAACACCGCCACGCACGCATCTAGTGACCTAGACCTAATCGCATGCATGCACGCTGACACGCACGCATCGATCCGTGCCGCGTGATTGCTGGTGGATTCAGTCGCTCTGCAATGTCGTTTCACGCGTCGCAGGCATACATGCCGGTGGCAGAAGGGGCAGGCTGCACGCACGGTCGCGCCCATATGTCGAGGCATCGGTTCACGCCGCAGGCTGCACGCACGCTCGTGAATGGGAGGCAGGCAGCCGCCAACGCAGAGCACGTAGAAGGGTGAGGCAGGCAGCCGCCAACGCAGAGCATGCAAAGCATGCTCGCATCGATTCATGTTCACAAATTGATGATCGCATCGGTTCACGCACGCAATGAGTCACGATCTACGCCGGTTGCGCGTGTACCCACTGCGTCCCCCGGCTATTTAAACTGCCCTTCATTGCCTCTTCTTCTACAGATCCATCTGCGCCTCCAACTTCTCTTCTTCCCCCAAAAGCCAAAGCCGTTCCACTCAGCGAAGCGAGCAAGATGCAGTACAATGGGCCGATGTTCCAAGCGCCGCCCACCGTGCCGAAACGGCGGTACCCCGCCAACGTCGTCGTCGAGGAATCTCTCCGCGTGTGGGTGTTCTCCCGCTGGAGGGGAAGCACTGAGCTTGCACGGGGGTTCCTCCGTGCGGACTTCCACCACCTGCCGGCGGGCTCGCCGCCCATTTTCAACCTCGTGGAGCAGAGACCCCATGCCAACGCTCCAGTGGTAGGGCTCGTCGTCCACTTCACCAACAGGTTCGATGCCTACTACCTGCTCGGCAAGGGGTATTGGTGTGGGTGCGAGTTCATTGCATTCACGACCTATAACATCTTCACCGACTTCGAGAGCATCTTCCCCGCTCGCAACTGCATGCACAGCCTCCCGTACTACGTCGGCGACAACGGCCTTGGGGAGGAGGAGTACTGAAGCCGGCGGCGAAGAAGACGGTGAAGCCGGCGGTTAAGGTGAAGACGACGGTGAAGACATGGCGGTGTCGCCCTAGCTACCCTATCTATCTACTATGTAGTGTGAGTTTGGTGTGTGTGTGTTGCCCGAGCTAGCTACCCTATCTATGTAAGGTTAATTATTAGGGATTATCTATCGGTGTCTATGTAAGAACTAATGTTGCCCTAGCAACCCTATCTAAGTTAAGTTATGTGTGTTATATTAATGCTTTGTTATGTTTGTATTTTGTTTGTCCCAAGTTTAGACACGGCTAATTGGCGTGCGAAAAATTAACCAAACAAACTAAAAACGATGTGTTTATAGATGCCTTCTAAAAATAAGAACATATTGTACATTTGTACACAACTTTGGTTTGAGAGCTCTGTATTTTTTAGGTATTCAAAGAAGGGCTCCCTTCAAAGAATACTTTCGTTTTCAGAAATATTGAAGTATCAAATACTTTGAGATATTTGGCTTTAGTCAAAAGTGTAGTTTTAACTACACTATGTTTGAAGTATATAAAAAAGAGGGTTAGACCTCTTTTTCTAATCATGAAGTATTGGTTCACTAGGCATAATAATAATGCGGTTTGCAAATACTTTGATTTAAAAAAATGAAGGGACCCATAAAGGAAAGCCAAAAAAATTCCTCAATGAGATAGAAGAGATTGGGCAATCAAATTAATGAAAAAAGCAATTAGAAACAAAAAAGAACAAAGCAATCCTTCCTAAACAAAAAAGAAACATCGCTTGTTTCTGGGCTTTCTCTTTGGGCCCGCGAACTAGGTTTTTTTAGCAGAACTGACGAACTCGAGGACAAAAGTTTGGCAAGTGCGAGAGAGAAGAGATGAACTTGATGTATATCCCTTGTGCTGCTCAAGTACTACTTACTATCATCTGACGAGCTAGGGTATGATCCAACACTCGAGGTTATTAGCTAACAAAATAATCCTATCACTGAACTGGTAGTTGTTTTCTGCCGAAACTGAAAGTGTCGAAACTTAACAGTAAACTGCATACATTCAGAGATCGACAATTGCACTAAACAGAGTTGCATTTGAGATAAACAGACTTGGATTGCTAAACAGTGGCAACAACAGTAGACAAACATCTCTAACGAGAGATGGCCATCAAGTAAAAAATTCCTAGAGCAAGTATTCCTAAAGCTATCAGATTGGATTGCTTCTTCAACTCAATAAGCTCCTTGAAGTTCTTGTTCATCTTCTTCAATTTCATCTTCAGTTCGACATCTACCGGACGCGCTGCTGCTGCCGGAGCGGCACTGTCATGGGGCAGATTGGACTCACGGATTGCATTCCCCCTCGAATCCAGCAAGCCCGACCCTTGAAGCCTCTGGATGTAATCATCCATCCACTCGAAATGGTGGCATTTCTTCACGATCTGAAAACAAAATCATGTAACCTAAATCCAAATCTGACAGATTTTTGAGAAATTAGAGATAAAGGATGCGAGGAAAACTCAGATCTAACCTGCCCCTCTGGCTTGCTCTCGCATTTGACGAACTCGCGCCCAAAGTTCCCATTCTTCTCCTCCTTCGAAGTAAACCGCTTCAGTGGCGCAGTCCGTGGGTAGTTAGTGCATCGAGTCATCAGCACTGGACCATACACCGACCACGTGGAATGGGGGGCTGATGAGGAGGTCGACATATCGCCTGAGAGGAAGAAACAGAGGAATTTCTCGAGAGGGAGAAGAACGAGAAGATGGGGAAAGAAACAGAGGAATTGCTCGATCTGGTCGATGCCTTTATCTGTCAGATGGAGAAGAGGAGAAGGGGAAGCTATATTAACGATTTCCCACATTGTATTTTGTAGTTTGAATATTTGAACCAACTCTTAACACTGACATGTGGTGGTCATGTGCGAAAAATACAATTTCATATGTAAAGTGGGGCAGATCGTAAAAAACCCGAGAAGGACAGTGCAGTAGCCAATCAGGATGCATCACGCGGATCGCGCATGCCTGCCCCACATCTGACGGGTGGTGTTTGGCGCTTGGTAGGATCCGACGGCGCACGTTCGACGCTAGGGTTTGGAGCATTTTTGCGGGGTTATGAGCGAGTCAATGGGGTTATTAGGGTTTGACCAGATTTCAAATGGCCATAACTAAATTAGAAAAATCACAAAAATATAAAACAAACGTAGTTCGTCCGTTTATGAGACCTAGTTACCATAAAAAATATAAACTTGGTATAGGGGCGGTTTTTGAAAAATCATTTTTTGAAGTGATTTGTCGAAATCAAGTTCAAATGTTTCTAAAAAATTCAAAAAAAAATCAAAATGTTGTAATTCTTGCGCACATAGCCGTCATATGCGACAAGGTTATGAGAAAAATATATAAACTTAGTGTAGGTCATTTTCATGAAAAAAGTCTTCACACAAATGAGCTATCACCTATGAACATTTTTAGAGTTCATAGAATAGGGAGAGAGGGTTTAGGGTTTGAAAAAAATCAAAATAACTAAAAAATTAGAAAAATCTCCATAGCTTCATTTTGGAGTGAATAAGAAGGATCTGAGCTTACTTTTTCATTTTCATATCTAAAACGTGTTATTTGACGGTTTTGAAATAAAAGCATATTTTTTCAAAAAAATGTAGTAATATGAATATTAATCAATAAACATTGAGACTTCGTTTTTACCCTATATATATGGAACAAGTGTTAATAAAAATATATATGCCTCATTTAGGCAAGGTCAAAAAAAACTTGATTTCAAATAGGGCTGTTTACCCTAGCTTTCGAGCTCGTTTCTAGCACATTTCTCATTCGGACTGTTCACCTACGAATATTGGACTTCAAATGCTTGATCAAATACACCGCACAGAGCAATGAACCTCCAATGTTCAACTTCAACTTTGACTCGAATCCAAATTTTGGCCCAAATTCAAATATTGATTTAAATTCAAATTTTGATGGAAATTTGAATTCTGACTCATATAAGAAACCAAAGTAGAAGCAACATTATTACAACTGATAAGTTTTCACAGTAGCTCAAATCTACCAAGTTTTAAGATGCCAACATCTTAATAGAAATTTACCAAGTTTTAAGCGATCCACTCGCCCTCAAATTGACAACACAAATATTTCCCAACAACTTAATTCAAATTTTCGACTTGCTCCTTGTGTTTGCAGCTGGCTTCACCGTCTTGCTCCTGGTTTCCCTAGTTGAGATGCTCTTTTCTTTCAGACTCTTGTTCCTTTTGATCTTGGGCTTTACTTGGGGTTTTCCTCGTGGAGGTGCTGATGGAGTAGTTGCACTCGCCGAGAACTTGACGACCATTCGACGGTCATCTATGGGTTCAATAATCTTTAAAGGCACAATTGGAAAAATTACGCCCTCCTCTTCCTCTCTTATAGATTCAAAACCATCAAAGGCCATGGTTTCAAAATCTTCTGCTTCTTCATCTCTTGGCCTTTTCTCCCTAGAGCTGGTAAATAAAATTATAAGACATAGGCAAAAAGGAGAACAAATGCAAACAAAAGGGTAGCTGCATTCTACAAAGGGTGCAAACACATACCAAGATGCTTCATTTGCTGCTGCATTCTCCACTGCTTCATTTGCTGCTGCATCTTTAGTCTCCATTGCTGCTGCATTCTCCTCAGCATTGGCTGCTGTTCATCTTTCCTCCTCTCCAAATGATGCATCCACTGCATTGGTACAAAACCTAGCAATATGCCCCAGAACTCCACATTTTTTGCAAGCACGCTTCTTTGGTAGACGACCCTCCTCACCTGCTCTAATCCTCTGGTTCCTTGGTCTTCCTGGTGGTCTAGTAATGATAGGAGCATGGAGTTTGAACACTGGATCTACTATGTTCCATTGATCTTTCCCCAATAGTGCAGGCACATTGTCAGCATAAGCAGCCATAAATTTGGCAATAGAGAAATACTCAGAGCAATATTGATCAACTTCACCATCTGCACCCCCGATAACGGTCATTAGATGTAGGGCATGTATGCATGGCTTCCCGCGGATCTGCCATTGCCTACAAGTACATTCTCTAGTACTTAGGTTCACAGGATACCTCCATACCCTATTTTTAGTGTCAGTATAGGTAACCTCTCCCTCATATGTACCAGATCGAATACATTTCATCTTCAGTCCTCTTGCCTTCAAGTGCAATGCCTTAATCAGTGATGGGAGCATTTGATTACCAACATATTGTGTTTCTGCAATTCTTTTGCGAAGAGCCATCTTTATCATGATCATTTGCCTCATCTTGTCAAATGCTTGTCACAACAAGAGTCCTTTCACTGACTTGAACTTTGCATTGAAGCATTCTGCAAGGTTACTGGTCACATAATCTACTTTGCAGAATTCGTTGAATTTGCTTCTTGACCACACCTTGCCATGATGTGCATCCATGTACTTCTTCACAAGAGGATTTTGAGCATACAACACTCTCAAATGGTGTTCATGCTTCCTTTTGCTGCATGTGTATGATGCTGTCCATAAGTTCTCATCATAAACTTTACCTTTGAACTTCTTTTTGAAATTATGCGCTAGGTGTCGCATACATTCCCTATGCTCCACTCCAGGGAATACAATTTCCACTGCACTCTCTAAACCCTTGCAAGCATCTGTGTGTATAGCTAAACCTGGGGGTGTGCCTATAATGTTGCACAACTGCTACAAAAACCAGACCCAACTTTCCTCAGACTCTGCCTCCACCACACCAAATGCAACTGGGAATAGCCAGTTGTGTCCATCAACTGCAGAAGCTGCTACTAGCTGTCCTCTCCATCTTCCAGTCAAATGTGTAGCATCTAGAGCCAAATAGGGCCTGCAACCATCTAGAAACCCCTGCCAGCAAGCCATGAAACAAACAAAAGCCCTTCTGAAGCACTCCTTCTGAAATGACTTCCCTTTTATTTTGAATGGAACTGTATGCTTTTCAATCTCTACAACACTCCCTGGACTTGCCATCTCCACTTCAGCTTTGAAAGTGTAAAGCAGCTGAAAGCTGTCATGCCATTGACCATTAATTCTGTCAAGAGCCTTTTCCCTAGCATTGAAAATTCTCATGTAAGGAATTTCTATCTTGTACTTCTCAAAAAGCTTCCCATGGAGTGTTGTTGGACCAAGTCCAGGTTCTTATCTCAGCCAATCCAATATAGCATCTGCCACCCACCTAGTTTTTGCTAGCTTGGTTTTGGCCTTCCCCCCTCCCCCTCCAGGTGGAAAGGTGTGCTTGTGTGGGTTTTTCTTTATCTGAAACAAAATAAAATGGTAAAGAACAGTTAAGAAACCTTACTCAAGGATAAGAAACTAAATTACTAACTGAACTTGGATTACCTGAATATATTTTCTCTTTCTCATACGAGATGTATGCAACTTCCACCTACACCTAGGATATGGACAAAAAACTGTGAACCTTGTTGGCTCACTCCTTTTAATCTTATAGTTGTTTTCAGATATAATGCACCATGTTGTCACTGCATTCCGACAGTCCACCATTGATTGGAAAATGGTACCTACACTAAGCTCAGGTTTTTCCCTGTTCCACTCAATTGTTGGCATGTCATCACCATCGTATTCATCCTCGATTAAGCTGTCCATGTTCTCCACCTTCTCTTCATCGTCAGTGTCATCAAACCTAGCTTGGCTGATGGGCTCCTCCATATATTCGTCATCCACTGCTTGCTGACTGGCTACATCGACCAGTTCAGGAAAGATCATCTCGTCTTCATCATCATTTGTAGGCACTGCCTCGTTAGGTTCTGCATCTTCTTCCACACCAACTGCAGAAGGTACACGGAACCAGAATTTGCAGCAGGCATGTTGTGGCTCCATGAATCACTTGCTTTACTTGGTGTCGACCTACAAGGAGTGCCGGGGTGCTGGCTATTAGCACAGACAGATGATGTCTGAACTCCCTTCCCCTTCGCCTGTTCTGCGCGTGGCTGAAGCACATCAATTTGGAGTTTACCGAATCGGCAGCCAGCAATCCCAGCAAAAAGCAATGACATATGATCGTCGCAAGTTAGTGGGAGAAATCTTTGCTCGTCACTGCTGAAGTAATTCAGTTCAACAATATCGGCATCACTCTAGGGATAGGTGTTTCGGAGCTCAGCTCGCAAATCTTTGAAAGATATGCTGGTTTCTACCACTTTGGGATAGAAAAATGATGAAATCAAATGCGGTTTAGTACCACGCAGCACACTAGTTTCCATTCTAATCGCCAGCCGGAAAGCCAGCGCGGGATCAATCCTATTTTGTTGGGGGAAGGAAACAAAGGCTTCAGTTAGCCGGGTAAAATCAAGCACAAATTCGAACGATTCAAGCAAACAAAGTCAAATATGGCCTACAATACGACTTAGAACGTCAATTCGAGAGGAAACAATGCTTACCCAGGTTTAATCCATGAATTATCTGCCGCGGATTCGACCCAATCCTCTCCACGGTCGACTGCATTCCGGGCGTCCTCACTCAACATCGCTATGTAATCCCAGATGGGGAGGTGGGCTATATCTGGCGGAGACACGACATCGCCGACGAATGGAATATGGCATAGGGTGGAGGAAACAACTGCGGTGGACGCGGCACGACGCCGGCGGAGGGGGCGGGGCGGCGCGGTGCAGTGCAGCCTGTCTAGATCTGTTTTAGATTCAGACAAGCTACCCAATACGTGTCTCCTTGCGGTCCCACCCATCAGCAAGCAACAGTCAGACAAAGACTCGGCCCCACTCATCAGCAATTAACGGTCAATGGATGGTCAAGACGGCAAACGCCCACTATGAGCATTTGTGAGAGTTTTAGCTAAGGAAGAGGGGAAAAGTGAGCAAACGTTTGGAGCGTGGGGGAAAGTGAGCACAACTAAGGAACCAGGGGCACTAATTTAAATATCCCTTTTTTAAAAGGCTAGAGGGCAGGGCAGTCTAGCTTGGTCGGTTTCACGAGAGGCGAGGGTCTTTGTGATTTGACGGCCCATTACAGCTGGAAGGCGGGGCCTTGTGATTTGACTGCTCGTATAAATGCGCCGACGACCTGATCGAGGAGGTGCAAAGAACCGAGCGGTATACTAAAGTTTTCCACTGGAGTAGTACTGCAGCGGAGGAGCACGAAGCACGGCAGCCCAGTGCCATATGGCGATAAAAAATGATCTAATTTGCTAGTCATCTCATTGTTAGCATTGTTCTATTCATTCCCTCAAAAACAAAAAACCATTGTTCTATTCATGCCTCGCAGAGAACGTGACACGTGTGGCGAAACACCCAAAGCAAAAGATGAAACACAGCAGCAAAAGAAGAAGGAAGATTATCACCCCAAATGATCTAATTCGCCACGGAGTCGTAAATGCTTCTTCATCACCTCCACGACCTCCATCTCCTTGCGCGTCTCCTCCGCCATCTTCTTCATTCTGTCCATGACGCGGGATTTCTCGACGCGAGCCTTCATCATCTGTTCCACGGCCGCATTACGTACCTTGACAGCAGTCGGGTGCTCGATGCGGAGCTTCGCCAACTCCTCCTTCTGTTCCATGACGAGGGCCTGCAGCATCTTCATCGAGGAACTACTATTCTCATGCAGCTTCTTCCAGCCGGTGTTCTTCTCCTTCAACAGGTCGATCTCGTGGCAGAGCTTCGCCTTGTCCTCCTGAAGTCGCAGGATTTTATCGGTTGCCTTCTTCTCCGAGGCAATGCTCTTCTTCAGTAGCATCACCAAGCCGGCGGTCAACTCCCCCTGCTGATTGAGCTCAGCGGGCATGTCGTCGAGGCTCTCCTTCAGCAACTCCGTCAAGCCTTGGATGAACTCCTTCTGCTTATTGAGGTGCTTATTGTGCTGACCGGGCATGCCGTCGAGGGATAACGACTCCAGCTCCGCCGGCTCGGCATGTTCACCTCCGCGGCTAGGGCGCTCCTGGGAGCCATCGCCTGCCCGTGAGAGATCTTTCGAGGTCTCTGCGTGGCGGCGAGCCCTCTTTTTTTCCGCAACCTTGGTTGCCGCTCCCTTGTTACGAGTAGTTCTCGACCTAGAGCTCTGCTCACCGGCCATGGCAGCAACGGACGAAGAAGAAGCACTTATGAGGAGGAAAGGTAGAGTAATTTTCGGTTAGGTAGTTCCCCTTTTTATAACCTAAGTACTAGCATTAGTAGTACTAATACCTGCATAGTGGGAACACGTTCAGGTTTGGTACATACTAGTACATGTGAGCAGGCTTTCGAATGTGAGGGGAACAAGGTAAAGATTAATTGATGGTTTTGGTTTCGAGGCCCAAAACGAATCCCGATGAGTTTAGCGGAACATAAATTTCAAGTACTACACTGCTCAAATGTGTAAATATTATGTTACTATCAAAAATAGGCACAAAATACGAAGGAGACCAATGGAAGTACTACTAGCAACCCACGATTTAACTACTCGCATGCGCGCAATGGAGTAATAATGTCTTTCTTCCGCCCTCACGTCCACTCAATTTGCATGCGCTGTATTAATTGACCATCAATGAAGTGAACGACTTTACATGCATCAAATTATCACATGGGGTGGATCTTGGTACAAAATTGCATCAGCCCGTGTACCCGCGTGTGCGTGCGAGGGAATGAGTGCATGCGTGGCGTGCGTGCACATCTTTGCTTCGTGCATGTACCGCCGGTATGGCTTAGGGAGAACAAGTACATTCTTCTAGAACCAGCAGCACGTCATTGTGATCAATCCACACAAGGAGGTCGCGACAACGCCTCCACATGTGCCACGTGGCTTCATGAATTGTAAGAGAGACACTGTGTAGCGTGCCATTGGTATTCTAATTTACGTGTTTTGCACATACTCGAAGTACTAGTAAGGTACACGTGCATTGCACGCATCAGATTTTGCAACCAAATTATGAATAAATACCACACTATAGCATGTAAGCTCTGAGTCATATATGCGTGATATAGCTCTTCATTTAATTCTTATAGTTCATCTCATTCAAATCAATTAGTTTTTATAAAAAAGCTAAGAACGCGTGAATAGGAAAAACATGGGATTATCGTGGAATGTCGTCTTGAATCCTACAGGATTGTACGAGTGTTTGATTGTGCATAGAAAAAACGCAGAATTCTTTCAAAGAGGTTTGAGTGGATGGGATGCTTCCTATGAAATCTAGTGCAAATGAATCATATGGAAAAATTCCTATGGTTTACAATCCTACGAATCAAACAACCAAGATAGGAAAAATTCCTAATGATTAGAATCCTCCAAAATTCCTTTGAGAATCATTTGAATCAAAGAAGCCCTTAATCTATTTTATGATTCATGGAATTGTGCATTGTACAGAATAAAGTAAAAAACAAATAATGGCAATTCAACTAGAAAAAAAGTTTGGGCAGTTATGATACGGAAGATTCTAGAACAAAAGAGAACCACTGTTGTTTTGCGGTTTGTGCATTATGCTTAAGTTAAACCATGGAGTCTGCTAGATTGTACATGTGGCAAAATCTGGTGGGGGGCTAGAAGATGGTGCGAGGGGCCGAGTGGAGGGAGACTATGAAGGAATGCACAAGTGCGAGATCGATATTTAGAGAGAGGGGGCGAACACGTGCGTTGTTGCACGCAGTGGCGGAGCCATGAAAAATAAATGAGCTAGGGGGCCAAGCATTGCTAATCTTTTACGAGGAGGATCAATTCATGAAATTAAACCTTTTTTAGCAGCAATTGTCTAATGATCACATTCATATTAGCCTCGATATATAGTGATGTTAGGGGGGGCAGGGCCCTTACTGCCCCTGTCTTCGCCATTGTGCACGCGTCTGAGAGATGAAGCGGAAGGCATGGATCATGAGAGGGGGACGTTGCATATATAATTAATGTGGGTGTATTAGCTATTTATGTTAATCCTATATAGAGAGGTATAGATTTATCGATGTGGACGTGGGAAAGAGGGTGAGACCTCACTGGATATATCGATTGATCGGTTTGTGTGGAAAACTATGAAAGACCTAGCTATATACACACATACATAGAGGAACATCGATCGTTGTGCATGCACGCGTGAGAGATAAAGAATGCCCGGTATGATGGAGAGGGGGATGTGTGTGGGTGTGTGCCTTCATGGAAGACCGACCTGAAGAAAAAGATTGCATGCGTGCGATAGATAATGCCGACTGGTAGTGTGTGTGCATGCATGCATGAGAGAAAGTTAGTGGTACAATTATAAAGAGAAGACTACTGTGTGGGTGTAAAAGAATAGGTGAGGTCATAATCAATGTAAAGTTGAATTCAAATATTTGAATAAGAGATCCCGATGTTTGAAACCCATGCATGCATGAATATAACGGAGATCTGCGTGCTGTGGTTTGGAAACAAGCATGTTGTAATGTATACACATTGAACAAGGTCAGACTGATTTGAATTTGAGATACCGATGGCAGACATCATTTGCCCACGTCACATCCGTGCATGGACACACTAGTCTAATTGGAGATGATGGGCGGCTTTCGCATCACATATCTATATCTATACCCCTATATATATTATATTATATATTTTTATATTGTGTGCGGGTAACTTTAACTTTGAAAGATGGTGGTTGGATGAGGCGAATCCGATGGTCCAAAGGTGGCAAATTTGAGCACTATTGGCCGTTGGATATCATCTAGATTCCACCAGATTTCGCCACATGTGTAATCTAGAAGACTCCATGGTTGAACTTAAGCATAATGCACAAACATCAAAACACAAGCACTTCTTATTTGTTCTAGAATTTTCTGTATCAGAATTGCCCAAATGTTTTTCTACATGATTTGCCATTATTTGTTTTTACTTTACGTCTCACAATGCACAATTCCATGAATCTTAAAATAGATTAGCTTTCTTATAAAAACTAGATGATTTTGAATGAAATGAACTATAAGAATTAAACGAACATTTACATCATGCATATATGACTCAAAGCTTGCATGCTATAATGTGGTATTTATTCATAATTTGGTTGCCAAATCTCATGTGTGCAATGCACGTGTACCTTACTCTAGTCTAAATGGCGTTTGTGTGTGTGTTGTGCGTGTTGAGGTGCAAATTGTCTTTTTTTGGGTACACGTTAAGCTTGTTCTTCCGAAATTTCAAGCCGCGCCTTGTTATGCTGAAAATTAAAGCTAGCATCTCTGTCTATCGTGCTGCGAAACTCCCGCCTCTTCAACCCGTGCCTTGTTAGCCCAAAATATTTAAGATATATCTTTGTCTTGTTGTGCTCCGACAACTCCCTCCATCTCAACCCGCGCCTTGCTATTCCGAAATTACAACGCGCGCGAAAACTCCCACCTCCTGTGAAATCCCGACACGCGAAATGCCCGTGGTACCCCTGAACCGAAAGAACCGCCTCAAATCGGTGGGGGGGGGGTACTTTCATAACTTACCCCACATTTCGAACAAGCGCGTCTCTAAGCCATGGTTCCCCACTACCATCCCATCCGCCCACCCATTCATACACCGAGGCCGCGAAAACCCGCGACCAAACCCGACACCCTGCTCCGTTCGCCACCCAGCCAGAGCCTCTTCGCTGATGATGTCGTCCACAGCAACACCTCGACGTCCCTCATCCACCGTACCGGATGAGGATCCGTCGTCGATCTCATCGTCCCGCCGGTTCAGCCACCCCGTCCTCCACCTCCAAGGAGCTGCCCCGATGTTCCCCTCGTCTTTCGCGCCACCTCCATTCCCACACCGCCGTCTTCACCTGAACCACCGAAAGAGCATCATCATCACCGTTTCCTCAGATGAAGTAGCGGCCTAATCGGCACAACCAAAGAGGTTGTACACTAATCGCCGCATTTTCTTCTTGATTCGATCTCACGGTGCTGCCAGCGCTCGGTCCTGAGCCGACACGGCGCGGCTCCATCCACGGCGGCGTTGCCGGCCACTTCCTCCACGGTGTCGCTCCCTCGGCGGCGACGTCCACATCAGTAGGAGCTGCTGCTGCTCTGCTCTTGCTCTCGGGCCCCTGCCTAGTCTGCTCTTGCTATTGCTCTTGCTCGCGCTGCAGCTCTCGCTTTTGCTCTTGCTTGCGATGCTGCTCCGATTTGGCTACACTTCAGTCGACTGAATCGACTTTTGGGTCAGTCGATTTCCAAGGGGTGGGCTCGCCGGGGTGAAGGAAGAACCATTCGCAGCGGGGAGGGGGATCGCCGGAGAGGTACCCCACTATCTATCTTAGGGTTCAGGATGGGGGAGGTGGTCGCCAGCGGTGGCGGGGCGTTGGCGAGGCGGTGCTGTGGGGATCGCCGGAGAAAAAACTCGGCACAAGGAGGGGGCTAGAGGGATAGCCGGGGCGGTGGCGGACCGGTGGTGGGGAGTGTTTTCGGGGAGGGTGGGGCGGCGCACCGCCGGCAGCGGGCGGCGGGGGGCTGCTGTTTGTCCAGTGGTGGCTGGCGGCTCAAGGGGGTGGAGGTTGAAGATGAACCGCAGGCCCTTGATTTCGTATCCAACGGCTGCAAAATCGACTGACTAGAGATGAAAAAGTCAGTCGACCGACGTGTAGCCTCACCTTGCTAGTGCGTTCAGTTTCGGCAGCAAAATTCAGTTTCGATAGCAAAATTCAGTTTCGACAGTTAGGTTCAGTTTCGACAGTTAAGTTCAAATTCGACAGTTAAGTTCAGTTTCAACAGTTAAGTTCAGAGATGAGCGGCTGATGTATTTTACATCTAGCACT
Source organism: Triticum timopheevii (assembly GCA_963921465.1). Lineage (NCBI taxonomy): Eukaryota > Viridiplantae > Streptophyta > Magnoliopsida > Poales > Poaceae > Triticum > Triticum timopheevii. Next base: position 522,531,516 of record OY997270.1, read on the forward strand.
TTGTGGTTATGTATTTTACGTCATGTATTGGAGATGCTATTAGAATTCCACTCAGGTTAACGTTGTTCGTTGTCTCTCTTGTCCTGCTTCAGCCTCGGCGTCGTACAACTCACCGAACCTGCTCCAACGACGAAACCCTCCATCACAGCGGAGCAGTACCTTGGGCTCCATCTCCAGACGCCTAAGATCTTCTTCCCCTCCTCTGAAAGCAAAGTCAGCCGGAGCATCCTCACCGGCCAACCCAATCATGCTGAGATCGACATGGCTTCGCCAAAGAGGTTGTACACTTGTTGCATCTCTTTTTTACTCTACATGTTATATATATTATCCACTGAGCACTCGTAGTAACGGGAAATACGATTATTTTATCCTACTATATGACAAGCAGTGAGGTACAGGAAACTTAGCTATCCGTGATGGACTCTGTTGAACGCCATCATTATTTATCTCTGCGCGTTTGAGCTGTGCATTTGTCGATGGGCCTGGGAGTTGAGCTAGTATGGCAGTGGCCTGGGTCCAAAGTAATAGAAGTAGCACAAAAACATTTTTTTAGTGTAGGATTTTCCTTGCTCAAGCCTGCCTACTAGAATCGCCAGTGCTTGAAAGGAAAAGTGAATGAAAAACGTAGGAATTGGAAAGTTTCCTATGGTACTACTTTTCATGAATTTGGTGCAAAGGAATGGAGCAAAGGAAAACTGTAGGATTTGTTCCTTCAGTGTCTCCTTGAAAGAAAATGTAGGAATTCTAATTTCCACTTCTCCTCCTTTTCATATTCCTATTCACCAAGCACAAGACTAAGAGATAGTAGCATAATAGAATTATAACCGTACATTTTCTTCTGGTTTGACTTAATCTCACCATGCTTTTTTGCATCCTGTGATCTTCCAATTGTTGTGAATCAAACACCCAGATTGGCAGAAATCCTGTGTTTTTAAATTCACTATTTTGCACGTGCATTCCTATCCTATTCCTGTCTATTTCCTATCCCTGCATTGTTAGAATCCTCAAATTCAAACAAGCCCTTACTCAATTACTTCTGTTACAGATATGTGTCAAAGAAAACCTTGTGTGGTTTGTCCTGCTCTTGCGGCGCTGTGTTCCACCCCAGCTCAGCTGCTCCAACGATGGAAGGGTTCACCACAGCAGGGATCCGCTCTCCAGACTGTCTTTCGCCGCCTCAGATCTTCTTCCCCACCCAGGCAGCCACGACAACTGCATTACTATCATCAACTGAGCAGATGACCTTGAGGACTACACGGGTCCGCAAGAGAGGTCGCACTCTTTCGTGTCTGCTTACGTTATGCATCGCTTAATATGATGACATGCTACATTATCGTCATGTTCACCTATTAGACTCTGAGTCAGGTCCAAACTAATGCTGAAACTTGAGTATTTAAATGGTTGTGGGGTACATATTGGGGCAACAATCAGTACTATCTGTCTACTATCTGGTTAATCTCCGGTGTCTACTATGAGTTTCATGTTGGGTGCAAACAAACATTAAAGAAGCCATTATCTGTATTTTTTAACTAAAGCTATTATCTGCCTGCTATCATTGGTCTTGGGTCTATCCACAGTTTGCTACCATCACTCTGGATTTGTGCATGCACTACTTACATAATCTCACTAAGTTTTATTCCTATGCATGCCAGTTATTGTACACAATGGAACTGATCATGTAGAGCAAAAGAGACGATCCTTGCATGGCAATAAAATTTCATGCAGACGTCGTTCCATGGTGGGCGCAAAGGCAGCCCCCCCTCCACCCATTTCGGATCGTAATCAAGAGGAAGATAACTGTTCTTAGGGAGATTTAGAAGGAGAAGACCACTCCTATTTACCCCATGAGGTCTTCGCTCTAACTTGGCATGCTGATGTTGGTAATATCATGCATATGGTGCCTTGCATTGCTTACTGTATACATTAAAGATGTCATCTGCTTAGTTTAGACATGCTTTGTGTCAATGCCATCTGTTTAGTTTCTTTATTGTATATGTGAATCATGCAATGCCATCTTGTCTAGCCAGGCATCATATATGTGAATTTTGCAATGCCACCTTGGTTAGCCAGTCATCTTATATGTGAATTATATCATGCCATCATTTTTTTATTATGTGTTAAATTTGTCAACAATTTTAGTACATTCAATTACTCTTCCTGTGCATCAGCCATTCGACACGGTCATGGAAAAATCTGGAGTGGAAACAAGGTCTTCAGAGTAGACAATGCTATCTGACGAAGCGCATGTCTTGCTGGTTACCGATAGCTCCTCAGAGGAAGATTCAGAGACAGATGACCAGTCATATTTCCCCCCTGAGGTGCATGCCCTAACTTGGTAGGGTTATGTTACTCAGATCGTGCGTATGGTATCTTGCATTGCTATGTCATTTGCTTAGTTTAGACATGCTTTGTGTGAATGCCACCTGTTTAGTGTCTAATTACCATATATGTGAATTATGCAATGCCATCTTGTTGCAAGACATTATATATGTGAATGATGCAATGTTATCTTGTTGCAAGGCATTATGTATGTGAATTATGCAATGCTATGCTGTTTAGGCAAGCGTCATATATGTGAATTATATCATGCCGTCCTTTTTTTATATTTCTCATTGCTTTTGTCGACAATGTTTGTATATTCAACTACTCTTCCTGTGCATCAGCCATTTGAATTGGTGATGGAGAAATCTGGAGTGAAAACAAGGTCTTCAGAGCAGACAATGCTACCTGCTGAAGCAGATATCTTGCTGGTTATAGATAGCTCTTCAGAGGAGGATTCAGAGGCAGATGACCAGTCCTATTATCCCCCTGAGGTGTATGCTCAAACTTGGCAGGGTTATATTACTCATATAATGCATATGTTGTATTGCAATGCTTAGTTTTTACATCATATACACAATATTGAATTCCATCTCCTTAGTTGACACATCATATATGCAATTGTCCTCTGCTCACTTCCTTAGTATATAAATCATATATTTCAATTATGTCATGCCATGATGTTTACATAGACAGCATGTATCTGAATTATGGCATGCCAACCCATTTTCTAAAGACATAATATAGTTATATCATCTCATCCTGTTTACATAGTCATCATATTTTAAATTATGTCATTCTATCCATGAATTATATCATGCCATCATGTTTCCATCGACGGCATGTTTGTGATTTATGGCATGCCAACCACTTTAATAGACACATCGTATAGTTATATGATGTCATCCTGTTTACATAGTCATCATATTTTGAAGTATGTCATTCTATCCTGTTTAGTTAGCCATCATACATGTGAAAATGTGTCATGCTATCCTGTTTAATTAGCCATCATATATGTGAAATTATGTCCTGCTATTCTGTTTGCTTAGACAACATAAATGTGAATTATTTCATGCCCTGTTTTCTTCCCTACTATCCATTGCACCTGTCTATCTTACAATGTCTGTACATTCAATTACTTTTCTTGTTTATCAGCCATTTCAATTGGAGGGAGTGATGGCAGTATCTGTGGGAGTAAAAACGCGGTCTTCAGAAAAAATCGTGCTACCTGTCGATGCAGATAGAACCACGGTTGTACTTGCCCAAGAATCAGCCCCACCACACATAACCCACACTCATGCAGATTGTACCCCTACCCAGTTGGACAGAGAACCAGCTACACCCCTTCTAACCCCAACCCCAGCAGATAGACACCCAGTTCCCGTTGACACAACACCGTCTCCACCACAGAGCACCCAAACACGAGCAGTTAGTAAGGAAACTGCAGTGCCCAAATCACGAGGACCACCACTCCGAACCCGAAGTCAACGCTTAAAGCAGAAGAAGAATTGTTCTTAGGTCAGGTTCTGTAGCTATGATTCATACTACTTTGCTCTTGCATCACTATATTTACTGATGCCAACCAATTTCAAATTTGAAGGATGCAACTGAAACTCCAATGGCGCAACAGGTATGTTCTAAACCTGTTTCTTCAACGTGTTTGGTTGTTTGCTGTTGTAACTTGCTCTATGTTGATTTCAATTTCAATTGAATAAACAGTTATGTTCTCATGCCATGCACATTACAAGTGTTGTTATTGCTGTGTAGTTTCCCACACTTATATTCTGTCTATGCTGCTTTGTCTTAAATAGATACTAGATCATTGATGGCGCGCGTTGTTGCGCCCGTCTATCTTGAATTTATAATAAATAGACATAAATGAGTTATTTCACCGAAGTTTTTCATTTTCTTGTGAAACAAGATACCCAATATAGTAGTAAATAATATTGTATTATATCCGTTCAGAGCAGGGAGTACTAAGTTGGAACAAAGCGACAGATATTTCACTCGGGGAACCAATGGCAGCAATAACCTTAAACATTGACCCGCAGCTGGCACACTCTTGCAGTTTTGCATCCAATCATAGGGACAAAAAAGATACAAATGCAATAGTTACTACGAGGATGCAAGTAAAATCTTCATATTATGTTGACGCTGCATACATGGTGCATCCCTCTGAAAAACACGTCCTCTGCTGCATACTCCTTTGAAATGATTAGAACATGTTTTTATCACAAACACAGTAAAAAGCAAAACCCTTTACTATTGAGATCTCAAGCTTTCTTTGGCCGTTCCTGCAAGTCTTACAAGCTCTCCCCAAACTACGCATGCACAGGAAAGAGGTCAAACATGCTTCTAGAAACAACATGCATTGATACTCAACAATCGTACCAAGTAACAAAAATAAGAACGACCGAAGTTGATATTATCTCGACCTTCTTGAACTGCACAATCTATACCTATGGGCACAAGTACCAGCAGATTCCAATGAATTCCTTCGTTAGCTCCGTAACAATTGAGGTAATAATTCAGGCAACAACCCAAAAGAAACATGAATACACCACTGCATTTGACACAGATGGGAAACAAGATGAACCATCATCATATACATAGGGTGGGAAAAAGGATCGTCATGCTGCTACTACGAGTACAACCTTCAACACATCAGTATGGCTTGTACTGAAAATGCTCATAATCATCATCTAGCGCACAATGTTGTAAAAAGATCATCTACAAATATACAATGATAAAAGGAAAAGCTACATACTAAAGAGAAGTTTTGTAAGCTTTTCTTACCTTCTTTGTAAGGCGTTTCAGTACAGACTCCCGAGAACCATGGACTGTCGGTGAAGAACTAAAGATAGATATCTTTTTCACCTTTGACAGGTGATGTGAGTATTAAAACGACAGGAAACTGATTACACATACATGTACTAAATAAATACACTTGTTTGTATCAACATTTCATACTCTGTAAATAATATCAAATGTGGATGAATCACCTAAGGGTTTTGGATCACTGAGGCCACTAAAGTCAAATCAGAAATAGACAGCAAGATAGAGCGAGATAGACATAGCGCTGATTAAGATGGATTGTCATAAGACATCTTTGGTGTAACTTAGTTCGTTCAGATAAATATGGGAAGACGTCTCATGCAGTAAGAATATGAAGCACACATCTAGAGAAAATATCTAAAACAATTGATAGCATGATAGGCTAAATGCAGTCCGATCCTAAGTAGCAATTGCACTGGTGGGTCAGCCACATAGGACTAATGAATGACTCGAAAATCAGAAGTAGAAAGTCAAATGTTGCCGGTGTTATACTAATTGACTATTGGACCGAATGTATTTATGTCTATTCTAAATTAACTTTAATCTTGTTAATTTATTTGCATATAACAATTTCTCACTGAAGTAGATAATGCAAGAAGCATCGTAAGATTAAAAGATAGCCAGCAATGGACTGGACCATTCAAGCAACCTGTATCATCATAGGTTTCTGAAGCTCTAGATACAACACATGTATGGGCAGTATGGCAATCTACCACAACTAAGCAACATAATCAGGAGATCAACCATCGCAACAGAAAAAAAAAGATATGAACAGACAAGGGTACTATACTACACTCACCTGATTAGCTGGATAAATTCAACATTCATTTTGCAGCACCATATCTTGCAGGATGTTGGTCCCTCCTGACCAATTAACCCATGTGATGGTCTTATTAAAACCGTCTAAAAGGGAAATCAAGGTGGAAAATGCGGACACTGGAATCTGCAGCAAACATTGCCATAGTCCAATATGCTTATGCTATTTGTCCAAGTAATAAATTATACAAGTCTAGATAAACAAATTTATGTTGTACTTTCAGGAACCATAGTTACATGGCAAATTTCATATAGGAAGAGCCAAAGATCTCATAAAATACTTTCTGTTCTTGTTCTAGAGGAACGGAAAGCAATGATAGAATGCTATGAAACAGAGACTTCCTATAGTTGCACAAAATAAAAGACTTGCTACAGTCAACTGGATAAGTATGTAGTAACCAAAGGGTGGCCAATATCAAAATGCAAATGCAAGTTAAGTATTTGTGCACAAAGAGGGAAATCACACACACTATCATTTCTATTATTGATGGTAACAAATATTGAGCAGTATATATAGCACAAAGAGGGAGTATGTTTTAATTTTCACTTTAAATTTTCTAAAACCAAAGGGCAATATATAATCGATCAATGATTTACTTGGGGACTACAGAAATTTCCAACTTCTTTGCGATGTAAATGGGAGAAAGAAAAAAGACGTTAATACATAAATCTGAAAAAAATGGTGGTATGAAAGATCAAAAACTGCAGTTTACATAAATGCTGCAAACTTCAGTAAATATCCATTTGGTTCGATTGTTGCAGGCATATTCCAGACTCCAGACCACAAAGGGCTATTATGCAGCCAGAAAGAAAGCACATTGTTGGTAATGTATGAAAGGCAGCGCAAAATACTGAGAAAGCTAGATCTTGGACTTGAAGGTTGGAATCGATGGACCCGTGAATGTCATTGGGCACTGTTGTTGTGTTAGCCAATACATAATGGTCCTTGCCCCATTCTAGTTCTCTCAATTTTGCCTGTCAGGTGAAATATTTTGCACAACACTGAAGGATAGTGCACAACAAAGAGAAACCATCATTCAGTCTTCTCCATGGTGAAAATTTACCTCGCTGGCCTATCTAAAATGTAAGTAGAAACTGATGCTTATACCTGCTCGACGGCCGCCGTGAGATGATGCAAGAGCAGATCCATTGGGGAGGCGGAACATCAGGCAGTTTTCTCTCGAGAAGATCACTGGGGGGAGAGTTTGATTCAGTATGCATCTACGAATTGCCTTCATCCTCACACCACCAAGACAGACGGGGAGTTCTCTTCACGGTTTCCTCGCGCCACCATGAGATGAGAAGGGTTTCGCTGTTGTGGATTCAAGTGAAGTGAGAACCACGGGGCAAGGAGGAGAAAAGATGATGGATGGACGCAGCAAGGAGGATAGGAGGCGACGCGGACAAAATTGGAAAGGGACCGGGGGAGGGAAGGAGGAGGCGGCGGGGTGGCTGCAGCTATCGACGACGCAGGAGGGGATTGTGGGGTTTGGCGGCGACTCGATGTAGCTGTCACGACGCAGGAGGAGAGCAGTGGCGGCGGCAAACACAACCCTAATCGCAAGATCATGGGCGTGCCAAGGTTGAAGAAGCAGAAGGGGGGCTGAACCGTCGATGTGTTGTACTTTGCTGTACTTCGCCCCACGCCGGTTAAAGCCCATCAGGCCCAATTTCACGACAGCCTTTCAATATTGTTACGGGAGTAGTGGCTCTGTGAATTAGCGCTCGATGGTTTGGTTCACAGCTAATCGTATGGTTGAAACATCCAAAAATAACCATCCGACGGCTGCAAACACTGATAGCCTGGGAGGGCTGGAAAGATGTTCGGTTATAATATATCTAAATGATTCGAACTGTATCTATCTTGATTTGGCAACATAAACTAGAATGATATAGACCATACAGTGACCATACTACATAGATATATGTTTGTTTCATGCTGTTATCTATCCACCTTACTACTGAACTGGTTTACCAAAATGAGTTTCATATACTACATTGTAAACCTGAGATGTGTTTGTTTGTTTCTCTTTTAGAACGCGGATAAAATATTGGAGAAGAGTACCCTGTTATGCAATGGTAAAGGAAGTAATGGAGATAAGGCTCAAGATAGTGAGACATCCATGTTGGTCTCCAAGAAAGCTGATAAAAACTATATTGAGGACACTGAGACAACCCCAAAGTCCTGTCTTGATGTAGTGTTCGAGTTACTGGCTACCACTGCTGGCACCAGCTCTTCGAACTCGTTGCCTGAATCAGCTCGGCTTCTTGAGTCTCAACTTCAAGTTGAAAGACATCGATCAGATGTTATGCGACAAGAAGCCGAAGGACTGAGGAAGTCCCTGCAGAATTCAGATGCGTACTTTCTGGTGCAACAACAAGCGCTGGAGGACTTAAGTGCCAAACAAGAGAAAATTAATAAGCTTGCTAAGCATCTTGCCAGCATTAGGGGTACCCAGGATATTGTTTCTTGAGCTCTTCTGAAGTGGTTTCAGTTCTGGACTTGTTTTGCTGCGGCATTTATATGCTGCTGTGTTCCCTATATTTGCATTGGTGGCGAACTTTGATGCCTAGTGGATGTAATATGTGTAATAGCCGTGATAGCCTAGTGTAAGTTGCTTGCTTATTTATTTCCTTGTTGTCTTGTTTATTTGTTTGCTTGTAGTCGGTGCAGTTCTTTTTCTGTGGTTTGCTAGTGGCTGCAATAACCTATTTTTAAAAACTAGGCCACAATAACCATGGGCTAATATTTACTATAGTGACACTGGACCTACGGGCCGTAGAAACAGTGGGCCTTCTATGGGCCGTATAAACAGTGGGACTTCTACGGGCCGTATAAACAATGGGCCTTCTATGGGCCGCAGAAACAATGGGCCTTTTACGGGCCGTATCATCAATGGGCCTTATACGGGCAGTATGATCGATTGGCCAAACATGGGCCAATAACAGGCCGCATAATGGCCGTAAACGGGCTAGAGTTGGAATCGTCCGTTCATGGGCTGACCATAACGGCCATCATTAATAGGCCGTATTTCATGACGCTATGAAAATGGCCCAACGTGTTAACGGACCACAAACGGGCCGACTGTAACCACGGGCTGAATTTGGCCCATAAGCAGAAAATGACAGTAACGGGCCGTAAGTAAACGAATGCTGGAAATGAGCCCAAGAATAAATGGGCTCTGAGAAGGCCGGAAGATAACATGGTCTGGAAACGTCCCAACGGAATAACGGGCCCTTAATGGGTATAAAGTGATACACTATTCATTACGGGCCAGATTCACCACGGGCCGTTAATGGGTGTAAAGTAGTATACTGTTCATTACGTGCCAGTTTCACCATGGGCCGTTAATAGGCCAAGAGTTACATAGGGACTCATATGGGCCGAAAGACGTCATGGTCCATACATGGGCTAGAAGTGAAAACAGGCTGGAATCATATTGGGTGGACCAGATTTCGCTATTGGGACTAATTCGGATAGGGCGTAATGGGCCTTGGGTTATCGAGCTGTAAATGGGCTATATGCAAACAGGCCATTAACAGGCTTTACATGGGCCAGCCCGCCACATTTTGACCAAGTCAAATGGGCCGACCTTTTCACAGGAATGGGCCTCTGTTGGGCCGTGCCACGTGTCGATGTATCATATGCGCCTTCTATCCAATGAGTGGATGACATCTATCCCAACGGTGAGCCGACACGTGTTTCCTCCAGCCAATGAAGATTTTACACGTGGAAAATCCCCATTGGTCGGGGCTGTTAACGGGTTATCGGATCCAAAACCCGACCCGATAACTTAACGGCGTTCCGTTACAGTGGATGCCACGTGTCGGTCACCCTTGATGAAAGCACTTCTGTGACGCGCGATTTATCGTCATGGAAGTGGACACTTCCGTGATGATAATTTTGGTAATGTCATGGAACACTTCTATGACAGCACAGGTATGACTATCTTGATTCTGTCATAAATTTATCATGGATGTACATGCATGACCAAAAACGCGACCTATTGTGACAAACACGTATCATCACGGAAGTGTATTTTTTTGTAGTGACATTAACACCCCTCTCTCTTCTAAAGTTCGAACCGTAATATAGGTCTCTATCACTTTGTCTCTCGGGCATGCACACATCTCTTCCCCCACTCTCTAGGTCTCCTCACATCTCTCTTTCCCAAGCACATGCACTATGTAGAGTGTATATTTCCCATACACACAAAACATCACCCCCAAACGTCTATCTCCCTAGTTATGTGGTTCTCGCACACTCACCTCACACACCATCCCCACTGAAAACAAGCACACTTTGTCTCCTTGTGCAGCACTCTCCTCCTTCTATCTCTCCCACATGCGGACCCGCCCCAGCTCCTTCCCTGTATACATATATGCCGTGACTCTTTCCATAGCTTCCTAATGTATCATCATTCTCGATCTCGCACATTGTTCTCTACACCATCTATTCTAGATCTCTCATGAAGTCCCTATCACACACATGATGACTCGCTTCCCTTGCATCTTCGTACATAGGCCAATTTCGAACAACATCAGCATTGTCTCCCTATCTATACGCTATTTATGGACACAAACGACCCATCGCCCCCTCTATTCCTCTCTCTCTCTCTCTCTCCATCGCTAGCTCTCTCTCCCTCTCTCGCTCTCACACCCCTCTCCCACACACACTCGATGTCTCTTCCAAATAGTCTGCTCCCCCCCCCCGCCCGCACCCATGCTATCCCGCTACTACACATGTCACACCATTCCCCCTTCCCTTATACTAGGTTTACATCATTAGTGGTCTCTCTACTCCACATACACACACTCCCTCTCACACACAAACGCGCACACAAACACACATGACACGCACAAACACCCATTTATCTGGATCCTCATCTCTCCCCATGTCCGCATGTGTATTTCACACACTCACTCTCTAATTATGTATATGTGTCTTCACGTTACACAACACAAAGCCCCATGTACATGTCTCTCTCTATCCTCCACACACATAGACACAAAGAATCGGTTATCATTGCCTCAGTCTCTAGACATATCACACACACACACATTCTCTCTCTCTCTCTCTCTCTCTCAAACACGCTCAACAAGGGTTTCCCCATGAATAACTTACCGTCTGTTCATCAACAGTCGTGGCAGTACGGCGAACATGAGACGTGAAAAAGAATAAATCTACACGTGCTTAGACCACCTAGTATGACTACTAGGACTAGAGCAAGCCAAAAAGCGCGCCGCCATCACCCCCTATTGGCGATGGGAAAACCTTATTTTTACACAGTCGAGAAGTCATTATGCTAAGGCCCCACATGCTGAGGCGTTGAATAGAATGTAGATGCTAGTTTACGGAAACAAGTATCGATAATACGTTTGTATCTCCATGCTTATATTTCTTCTCTTATAAAAAACAGAGTTGGTGATGATGGTACGTATGCCATCTTGCAATATAGACCGTCCAATCTATATCTGACAGATAGAAATTAAACTAAAAGATACCTGCACCCCTCTCCACATTTGTAGACAAGGCCTTTCCTCGTTCATCCTTATCTCCAACAACCTCATTGTTGAGCAATTAAGAAAGGAAGCCTCTGGAACAAATTGGCCTGGTGTCCGCTGCCGGCGTCGTCAATCCCCATGCCTCCGCTTAGTCCGACCACCGATCACCACCATGCCCCACTCCTATTCACCTTATCTCCTATTTCTCAAGATATCATTAGTTTTTACACATGGGATTACTCCCGCATGGGTCAATCACAAGAAGTGTTTTATAAAAAAATGCATCTTGATGTTCCGTGCAATGCACGGATCTTGCTAGTACTCCTACAGAAGACTAAGTTGGTGATGATGGTGTGTCTGCCATCCGCCGTTTCTGACCATTAGATCTACATCTAACCACTGTGAGGTAAGTTGTTGCCTTTTCTCACCAACATCCCACTTGTCTACCAATTTGCAGAAAACCCATAATTAGTATCTTAAAACCAACCACATCCCTCCCTGACCTCACCAAAACAGCTCAAGGAATATATTCTAATTGAAACATAATATATCTCTAGTGATATACGTATATCAAAATTAGAGTGTTTTGTATCAAGTTTGTGAATAAGTATTATTCTAATTATCATTCATTGCAACGCACATGAAAATTTCTAGTATTTCCAACCATGCAATTTTTCCTAGTATTCCATAGTTTCGAGTTTTCCATCAAGATATTAGTCACTCATGGTTGATATTTACTTTCAATCATGTACACATATGCACTATGTAACTAGCCTTGCTTATTGGCTTCCAAAGCTTAACTTTCACTCCTACTTACAATATGTAGAGTATTTAACAAAAAACTACCACTTTCAACCAGCCCTAGGAAGAATCTGTTGTACACAAAAAATAACAAAAACATACCCAAAATTTCTTAATCCACGCCAAAAACTACTACCTAGTACTCCCTCCGTCCCACAATGTAAGACATTTTTGCAAACTAGTTTAGCTTGCAAAAACATCTTATATTATGGGACAGAGGGAGTACCGATTAGGTTCATTTAAACCCATTTATGACAGGGTTGGCCCACACGTCCGTGCTGATGAGGCAGCTTAAACCAACACATTTTGTTTGACCGTTGACACGAGGGACCGACATCTGACCTTCTATCTTGTTATTCCCCCTCAAATCATTATTTTTCCTGAACATTACTTCAAACAGTACTAATGTGTGTTCGTCGGTGGCGCCGGTGATGAGCGAGTTGGCCGCCGCTCTACCGGATGGGCCGGACACCGCGCTGGCCTCCGCACAGGTTGCCAGGCTAGCCCGAGCGTGACTCACGAGCGAGCAAGCCGCCGCGCTACCCTTCACTCGAGCCAGATGGCTGGCCTTAGCGTGGCGCACGCGAGCAAGCCACCGCACCGCCATGCCAATCTAGCTAGCAAACCTTGCAGACAAGCAGCTGGACGGAGCTATCTTGGCTAGCTAGTGGCCGCGAGCGCCGGACGGAGCTAGCATCCGGGTTGCCACAAGATGGGCTCCGCACCGCCGGCGGTTTTGACCTCGCCTTCTACCGGCGGCGTTAGCTGCGTCCCATGGCCGAGGATGACTAGGTGGACGGGCCGGAGGTAGGAGGTAACCCGGGGATTTTTGTGCAGACTGACATGTAGGTCCCACAAGTCATAACACCCGGTCGAATAGAAGGCGTTGACTTAATGGGCGACATGGATCCTGCTTGGATACTTTAAGTCGGAGGTTAGAGTTAGATTCTAACATGAACTAACTCTAACCAAAGTGGTGTTTGGATGGCAGGGTTAGATTGACAACAAATGTATCCAAACAGGGCCATGGGTTGAAATGTGCCTATAACGGCACTTTGTAGAGTAGTCGTTTCTTGGTAGGGCTGGTTGGTAAGAGCATGTACAATGGTTGATAAGGTAGTCTTATCTTAAGTCTGCCACGTATGCAAGTGGTAGTAGTTTCTTGGCATTATTAGTGGTTTCTTGCATTATTAGGGGTTTCTTGTACGGAAATGTACTACTAGCGACAAAAGGCGATTGTAGGTTGTGTTGTACTCCAACGAGTACTACTAGTGGTCACGGGAGTGTATACCTCGTTTTGTGGGTTCGATCCCGGCTGAACGCATGGCGGTATTTTTTTTAATAGTAACTTCACTGCGAGCCAATATTTTACATGGGTAGTTTGAATTTTGAAGTCAAACCGACGTGCGGCACCACAATCTGGGAGCACTAGATAGCCTAGCCACGTGAACGGTTTTTCCTTCCCAGCATCTCATGGCTTGCGTGCTCGCCCTAGCCGCACCTTGCTTGCAGCTTCCTTATCAGCTAGCAGCATATTTAAACTAGCACCTCCCAATTAAGCCTGAGGAGCCAGAAAAGCCTGGCGGGGCATTGGGAACTGTGCAATATGGCTCTGTAAATAAAATGCTCTACTACTACTCTGTAGCTTGTGGCGTTGCACGCATGGACTTCACTCCATTATCAGCTCTACTATAAAAGAAATTCCTCTTGAGGTGTTTTTTTAAATGGAGGCAAAAGCTTTGCTTCATCTCATTCATAAAGAAGGAACTACTAATAAAGTTTGACGAGATCCATTACACCTCCACAAATGGAAGTGAAAAACCTAGTCTCGCTGTATCAGATAACTCAAATGTTCTGCCCCCGCAGTAACCGTCGCTGATAAACAGGCTGCTAGTGTGTGCATGAGAGGAGCGGATGAGTAGGCCAGCTACGTGAGAGGAGCGGCTGAATAGAGCACCGAGAGTACCCCCTAGGCCACTATGCAGGTGTACTTTCCCTACATTGATAGTACATGATGGTTCTAGAGAACAGTAGTACCCTCCACTTCCAACTATAGCTCCTTGGCCCTGAGATTCAAGAGTTCAAAACTGGTGCACTATACTAGACTAGACTAGAAGTACAGTACATCGCACTACTAGTTGAGAAATTAGTACTAGTACTGCTACAGTACGAGTATGTACTCCTCCGTCACATAATGTAAGACGTTTTTTGACACTAGTTGCCGTGTACAAAAAATAGCAAAAACATACCCGAAATTTCTTAATCCATGCCAAAAACTACTACCTAGTGCCAAAAATTTCTTACTAGTGCTATTATTTACAGTATAATGCAATCCCATAACGTCCCATAATGCTAGTACTGGCAGTAAATAATAGCCTCACCCCTTCGCTAAGACTAGCCACAGTGGGAGTAACTTCAGCAGTAACATCGAGTCCCAATGAAGCTTAGCTAGTTACTGTAAATTTGCTTATGTGGCATTGAGTTAATGAGGAGAGAGGTAGTTATAGTAACTTAGCTAGTTACTGTAACATCACATGTCCCAATGCAATATGAGTCTATAACCTAATAAATGAAGCTTTGCATGTTACCACACTTATGTTACTACCCACTATGAAGATAGTAACATAGTCTAGGGATATGTGTATGTTACTAGTGTATGTTACTCACCATTATGGCTAGAATGATCTACAGTTGGAAGGGACGAGGCCCTGCGGTTACTACGCTCTTTTCTCCTCCTCGCCAGTTCCCCTCCCCCCGAAGAGAAGGCAGTTCGTCGCTGCTCCCATGGATTCGCCAGACGGTTCTCCTCCTCGTCGGGGCTGGGAGACCTTGGATGACGATCCTCTGGGAGAAATCGCACGCCGCTCCAACGTCCTCACCGCCGCAAGACTCGATGCTACCTTCACCAACTTTTTCAAGACGGTGCTTAAACAGGCTTAGGAAAAGGCCATGTTTGTTGGTCTTCCATGCGTGTCGTGGAATTGTCACGTCAGATGTCCTAGCGTAAGGACTTAGTCGTGGATCCATCGCAACTAGGAATATTAAAGGGGTTAAACGGGACAAAGGACATGATGTTTATACTAGTTCGGCCCCTTGCGGTGAAGGTAAAAGCCTACGATCCAGTTTTGGGTGGGATTGCTTACGAATCGATAACCAGGGAGCGAATCTGCTTGACCTAGTTCTTGATCTGATGTTACTTGCCTTGAACCGCCGCAGGGTCATCCCTTTATATACAGAGGTCGACGCCCAGCTGCTCACAGAGTCCCGGCCGGCTCATAAACAATGTCCGGCTCGGTCTCTTGACTATTCTTGCATTACAATACAAGTCACATACATATGGTGGTTTATCACTACGGGCCTTAAGTCATCTCTGGGCTTTGGGCCCTTTCTTGAACCGCCATCTCCATCCTGGGTCTTGGGCTTCAAGAATACTTGTAAGTATAACCAGGCCCCTCCTGGGCGGGTCATACCAATAGTTATATCCCCAACATTAGGCCCCAGATTGATTTGAACTGGTTCACGTCAATCTTCAACACTTAAGAAAAATCTTCTGCCCTGAAACTGTCGTAACCCGCCATGATGTCATCTTCTGGATCTGGGGTAACCCTCCATGATGTCACCTGCCATAAATGCATGTTTTGTTCAATGTACCCAACGGATCATTATCTTGATGACCATCCCGAAAATCGAGGCGTCTTTGTAGTTGGAAAACTTATGCTTTTGGCCTCCTTGTTTTCCATGCTCTTTTGGTGGTCTTTCCTTATAAATAGACCCGACCAGGTCTTTCTTCATTCTCCCCCTTCGTCATCTTCTTCCTCTCGCACCCCCACTCTCGCTCGAGCTCCGCCGCTGCCACAGCGCACCTCGTCTCCGTCAACCTTGGCTGCTGCATCGACCTGAATCCGACCAGAGAACGACGGCGCCCCTCCGCAACAGATCCAGCGCTGTAAGTTTCCCCTTTCTACATCTTAGAACTATGCTAGGGTTCGAGTTCTTCTGTATAGTTCGTAGTTCATCCCTTGTTCTTCGTGTTTCCTCTGCTATAGCTTGTTTTGATCCAACAGTAGCATAAATTTCATGCGGTAGTTATTTTGCATCCATTTTATACATCAGCCGATCTTCTTTCTTCGCAAGGAATCCTCATTAGGACGCATGAACTCCTCTGTACCATGTTTTTAGGTGTAGAATTTTTTATTTTCCGAACAGTCATTTGATAAAACATAATAGCTGCCATTTCTGAAACCTGTTTATGCAACACTTAGGCAAAAATCTGAACTTGTTAGATCCATCTAGCCATGGCGACTCTTGTCACCGGCTTTTAAAGAGACATAGCTCACTTGATAACCCTGACCACTCATGGCGGTTTAACTAATTCCATGGAAGCTTTAAATAACTTTAACATAATTATCCTTATACCATTAGGCCCCTTCATAAGCCGCCATTTTGAATCTGTACTGAATTGCTTCTGTCCAGCTTAAATTTGAACCGGGAATTTTTACTCTTTAGGCTTTGTCACAGCGGCACCAAAGGCTCCCACTTCCTGCAACTGGGTCAAATCAATTGTCACAGAAAGCACCTTTGACGATTTTGTGAAGGTCGGATATCTGCCGAAGAGAGAAGTCATGTCTTATCGTGCCCCAAACCCGGAAGAAAAATTTCCCCAGCCCAAAGAAGGGGAGGTTATTGTTTTCACGGATCACATGAACCAGGGTTTCTCTCCACCCGGCTCAAAATTATTCAGAGATGTGTTGCACTTCTTTGATCTTCGCCCACAAGACATCGGACCCAATTCCGTGTCTAACATCTGCAACTTCCAAGTATTCAGTGAAGTATATCTGGGAGAAGAACCCAATATGTTGCTCTTTAGGGAGTTATTTTACTTAAACCGCCAGAATGAATGCGCCAGCGGCCAGAGCTTGGAACTTGGCGGTGTCTCAATCCAGCGTCAAAGGGACGTGATCTTTCCTTATGCTAATCCACCGAGTCATCCCAAAGACTGGAATCAGACCTGTTTTACTGCCAAGACGCCTCTCTGGCTGGTGAAAATCCTTTGCCCCGCTTGCATGCTCTCTGTCTGGACTCCACACATCCGCTCCCGAACAAGATAAGAGCCGCCGAACGCAAAATGCTCGCCCCCACCCTGGCTAAGATCAAAGCTCTTCTGGGGAACGGGCAGAACAACATTGATTTAGTCCGGGTTTGGATCGCCTGGCAGGTTATTCCGTTGAGCCGCCAGCCCGGGTTGATGTGCACTTATACTGGCAAAAAGGATGACCCACTGTGGCACAGCCCTGATGACTTGCCTGACCATGTCATCAATGATATGACAAAGTCACTGTTGAATGAAAGTTTAGCAGACTGTGGTAAGGTGGGTTTAGCTCCCTTTTGTGAGGCTCATCCGGCTCCAGCGGTAAGCTTCCCAACTGAATATATTACTTTGATTTTTGATGTTTCGCCCTTACTCATATCTCTGCTTAACTTCTCACAGACGGGTGATAAATTTTGGATGGCCAAGTATGATCACGAGGCCACAAAGAAAGCTAGAAAACTGAAGAAATCCACCAGGAAAGAGGCTGCCAAGAAGAAGGGAAAGAAAGCCAGCGCCTCCGACTTACTTGGGCTTGAAGATTCTTCTGAGTTAGAGGTAGCCCTTGACTCTCTTGGCACATTTTTTAATTATCTTATTGACACTGATTATTAGTAGGAGGACATAGGGGCAAGCCATAACAAGGCTGATGAGGTAACTATCCTTTCCTCCGACTCCGAGCCTTCGCCAAGACGGAAAATCCATGGAGTGACCCGGAAAGTAAGGTTTTCCCATCCTTTAGGTTATCAGATCCTCAATTTCTTTTGAAGCGGCAGATTTATGAGAGCCGGAGACAGACGCGGACCAACAAGGATGTAGAGCTCTCCTCCGGCTTACCAAACATGCCAAGGAAGCGCCGGAGCGAGGTCACCTCTATTTTAAATATTTCTTACCCTTTGGCGGGTCTTACCCGTCAACCACTCAACTCTTCTGATTCGGATTACCAGGAAACTTCCCCTTCCTCCGGCAACTCAATGCAATCCAACCTGCTGGCTTTCAAGACTGCACCAGGGTAAGAATAATTCCCTTATCTTGTATTTACTTTAATCCCTTGCTTCTGTATTAACCTTTGTTCTGACGCAGTGGACCAGCCAAACCCAGCAAGTGGGTTAGAAAGAGCAAGCCGGCTAAAGACACAGTCGTGACTGAGCCGGTTCCTAAAACTGCAACACCCAATGAGGGAGTCCTGGATAAGGGGGTATCCAGACAGCCAGACTATATGCTTTCGCCGGACTGTTGGACTGTGAAGATACAAGATTGAAGACATCGTCTCATGTCCGGATGGGACTCTCTTTTGCATGGAAGGCAAGCTTGGCGATTCGGATGATAGATCTCCTTCTCTGTAACCGGCTCTGTGTAACCCTAGCCCTCTCCGTTGTCTATATAAACCGGAGGGTTTAGTCCATAGGACAATAACAATCATAACCATAGGATAGCTTCTAGGGTTTAGCCTCTACGATCTCGTGATAGATCAACTCTTGTAATATTCATATTATCAAGATCAATCAAGAAGGAAGTAGGGTGTTACCTCCATCAAGAGGGCACGAACCTGGGTAAACATCGTGTCCCCAGTCTCTTGTTACCATTAGCCTTAGACGCACAATTCGGGACACCCTACCCGAGATCCGCCGGTTTTGACACCGACATTGGTGCTTTCATTGAGAGTTCCTCTATGTCGTCACTGTAAGGCTCGATGGCTCCCTCAACCTTCAACAACGCAGTCCAGGGCAAGACTTTTCTCCCCGGACAGAACTTCGTGTTCGGTGGCTTTGCACTGCGCGACAACTCGCTTGGCCATCAGGAGCAGATCGACAGCTACGCCCCTAGCCATCAGGTCAGGTTCCGAAACTTGAATTACACAGCCGGTATTCGCGGAGACTTCATCTTCGCTGGATTCGGTCCTACATTAGGAGCGCCGAACGGTCACGACGAGCACGACTTAAATCTGTTGTCGGACAGTATTCGGGATATTGCCCCTGCAGCTGCTCCGGACCTAAATCAGGGACAGATCGCGTCGTCCGAGGACGGGTGGATGGACCCTGACATGGAAGCCGCATACTCTTTGGTGGTAGAGTCGAACACAGATTCCGCCGTTAAGGAAATCTGCGTCACCGGACCCCTAGACTTGTGTCTGGATGTGGGTTCTGAACCGCGCGTGCCCGGGCCCATCGAGTCCGATTGGACTCCAGTAATGGAGTTCACCACCGCGGATATCTTTCTGCACTCCCCCCTTAGCGATGTGCTAAATTCATTAAGCTCTCTCTCTCTGTCAGGAGATTCCTGGCCGAACTATGTCCGGCTCGAGTGGGAAGTAGGTGACGAAGAAATTGGTTACCCACCCACCACCCACTTCATAGCCACTGTCGATGATTTGACCGACGTGCTTGACTTTGACTCCGAAGACATCGACGTTATAGATGACGATCCAGGAGAAGAACAGGAACCACCGCCCATAGGGCGCTGGACAGCCACCTCTTCATATGTTATATATATATGGTGGACACCCCCAAAGAAAACAATGGCGATGAGGCAACAGAAGATAACCCCTTAGGGAAGAAACCAAAGCATGGGCGTCATCGGCGCCGCTCTAAGCCCCGCCAAAGCAATACCGGCACAGGAGAAGAAAACAATCCAGATGGTGCCGAAGAGGAATACAATCCTGATCAGCCTACCTTTGAACAGGCCGAACAGGAACACAGGCAGGTCAGCCCAGAGGAACAGGCGACGGACGGATACTTGGAGGATGACAACTATATGCCTCCCTCCGAAGACGAAGTGAGCCTCGGCGATGATAAATTCAGCGTACATGAGCATCCCATAGAGCAGGAGCACTTTAAGCGCCGGCTTATAGCCACTGCATGACGCCTGAAAGAGAAGCAGCATCAGCTCCAAGCTAATCAAGATCTGCTCGCACACAGATGGACCGAGGTCCTGGCGGCCGAGGAATATGGACTCGAGCGCCCCACCAAAGGTTACCCAAAGAACAAGTTGCTACCACAACTAGAGGAGGAGGTCGTAGAGCCTACACTACCAGCACAAGACGAGGCTGACTGGCCACCTTGTGGCCGGGATAAAACGGCATATCACGCCCAATACCAGCCCGCACCCCCATGCCAGTTCACTATGGCCCGGGGCAATACACAGGACTTGCGAGATCTATTCGAAAACAAAGCAGGACAGCCAAGATCAATCTACGGATCACGGGGGCGTGCCCCAACACTCGACGATGACCGTCATGCCGGATACACTAACAATAAGTCCGGCCGGGCCGAACATAACCGACCATACATAGTCGCACTGCATAGCGACATAGCCCGGCACAGAGGCGCCACACACCCCCTCTGCCACACTGACGAAGTAATGGATCACGAATTCCCAAAAGGGTTTAAACCCGTAAACATCGAATCATACGATGGAACAACAGACCCCGCAGTGTGGATCGAAGACTTCCTTCTCCATATTCACATGGCCCGCGGTGATGACCTACATGCCATCAAGTATCTTCCCCTTAAACTCAAAGGACCGGCCCACCACTGGCTGAATAGCCTGCCGGCAAACTCCATCGGCCGTTGGGAAAACCTGGAGGACGCGTTCCTCGACAACTTCCAAGGCACCTACGTGCGACCACCGTATGCTGATGACTTAAGTCACATTACCCAACAGCCCGGAGAGTTAGCCAGGAAATTCTAGACTCGGTTCCTAACTAAAAAGAACTAAATTGTTGACTATCCGCACGCCGAAGCCCCGACGGCTTTTAAGAATAATATCCGCGACGAGTGGCTCTCCCGACACCTCGGCCAAGAAAAACAAAAGTCCATGGCGGCCCTCACGACACTCATGACCCGCTTTTGCGCGGGAGAGGACAGCTGGCTGGCTCGTAGTAGCACCACACCAAGAAGCTCTGGCACTTCAGATGTCCATGACAGTAACGGCAAGCCACGACGCAATAGACACAAGCATCGTAACAATGGCGACAACACCGAAGACACGACAGTCAACACCGGATTTAGCGGCTCAAAATCCGGTCAGCGGAAAAAGGCGTTCAAAAGGAACAATCCGGGATCGTCCAGTCTGGACCGCATACTCGACCGCTCGTGCCAAATTCACGGCACCCCTGACAAACCAGCCAACCACACTAACAGAGATTGCTGGGTGTTCAAACAGGCCGACAAATTAAATGCCGAAAGCAAGGACAAGGGGCTGCATGGCGATGATGACGAGGAGCCCCGACATCCGAACACTGGGGGACAGAAGAAATTTCCCCCGAGGTGAAAACGGTAAACATGATCTACGCCACCCATATTCCCAAACGGGAACGAAAGCGTCCACTAAGGGACATCTATGCGATGGAGTCAGTTGCCCCAAAGTTCAACCCATGGTCATCCTGTCCGATCACTTTCAATCGCCGGGGCCATCCTACCAGCATCCGTCATGGTGGTTCAGCCGCATTGGTCCTTGACCCAATCATCGACGAATTCCACCTCACGCGAGTCCTTATGGACGGTGGCAGTAGCCTGAACCTACTTTATCAGGACACAGTGCGCAAGATGGGCATCGATCCCTCAAGGATCAAACCCACCAAAACCACCTTCAAAGGTGTAATTCCAGGGGTAGAGGCCCAATGTACGGGCTCCATAACACTGGAAGTGGTCTTCGGATCTCCGGATAACTTCCGCAGCGAGGAGTTAATCTTCGATATCGTCCCTTTCTGTAGTGGCTATCATGAACTACTTGGACGAACCGCGTTCGATCGATTCAACGCGGTACCACACTATGCATACCTCAAGCTCAAGATGCCAGGACCTCGCGGGGTTATAACAGTCAATGGAAACACAGACCGCTCTCTCCGTATGGAAGAGCATACTGCGGCCCTCGCGGCAGAAGTACAGAGTAGCGTTCTTTGGCAAACCGCCAATTCGGCAATGACAACCCCGAACACCGCCAAGCGAGTCTGGAGCACCCTGCTGTAGGACCGTCAGGCACGCCAAGAGCACGATTAGCAATCACGCCTCTGCCCCAGCCTAGTTCAGGCGGCACTGGTGCCGCGTGTACACAATTACACACTCAAAATACCAAGGGCATAGGTGGAGGCGCGATGACGAGGTGGTCCACAGTGCGGTTCAACCGCCACGAGGCCCGCATACCTTTGTAACTTCCTTTCTCTTTCAAGACCCCACTTTCAGACAGCCCCTTCAGAGAACCTGATCAGCGGACTCATCACAGGAGGGAAAACCAAGGAGGCAAGAGGCGTTGCGCACAAGGGAATACCCAGGTGGTATCTAACTTATGATCAATATATACCTGTTTTATATACCCGCATGCGGCCCGTCCTTGGATATGACATGTTAAATGGTCCAATTCGTTTCTGCTTCACACATTAATTGTACACATATGCCTTGACGTATTATTTAAATAACATCGGGAAACAACATACAGCGTCAGCTTGTTATTCCTATCCTCATGTTTTCCCTTGAATGTTTAATGCATCCGTACACTTTGGTATGTCCAGTTTGCCAGGGGCTTCTTATGGTATACCATAATACGGCAAGATAAGTCTGAACACTTTCGATAGTGCGGCACCCCGAACTTATAGCATTATATGCATCAGCTCTGAATCATGTCTTAGGTCAATAGTTGGGTTAGCCCGGCTCCCTTGTTTTGGTACCTTACGTTCCGTTATATCGGCTAAGGTAGCGCAGGGAGAACTACTGCGATTGTGTCCTGGTTCTTCTGGGTGAGCACCTCAGTAGAGAAAGCCGAAAACTGACTGTCATGATGCGGCGAGAGCTGGTCGCTATTCGAGAGGTTCAAAATCCTTAAAGATTTTTTCCGCTTCAGGCGAGGAATCAGCCTTGTCCGATCTAGGCATGTCTAGCGCCCCGATTCAGCTTTCTGAATATTAGGGCTTTGCCAAAATTTAAAATTGTAGACTTCTATGGCTTAAGTGAGAGTTATAAAGCCGCATAGTCCGATTGCCTTGTTCGCTGCACTGAGCACCTCCTTAAAGGACCAAAAATTTGGATAAAGAGTGTTTGGGTTTTCCACGAACACCCCAGTACTAGTTACAAGGGGGTAGAAGCTGATGACTGGCCTACTTTCAGAATTTTATAAACAGCCGCACAGAAGGTAATATTTTAAATCAACAAATCATCATATAAGCGCAAACAAACTCGTTTTCCTATTACAAAAACGACATGAGTACATTCCCTCAAAGATTATGTCCTTGGTACATTCATTGGCCACAAGGCGAGCGCCTTTCATAACGCCATCATAATATTTTTTGGGGTAGCGATGCTGCTTACCCTCAGGTGGTACATCCTTCACCAGCTTCTCAGCATCCAGTTTGGCCCAATGCATCTTCGTGCGGGCAAAGGCCCGGCGGGCACCCTCAATACAGACAGATTGCTTGGTAACTTCAAGCCGCGGACAGGCATTTACCATCCACTTTATAAGGCCAAAGTAGTTGTCGGGCAGAGGCTCACCAGGCCACATCCGGACTATCAGGCCCTTCATGGCCAGTTCGGCCGCCTTGTGGAGTTCGACCAATTGCTTCAGTTGGTCACTCAAGGGCATCGGGTGTTCGGCTCCGGCATACTGGGACCAAAACAACTTCTCCGTTGAGCTCCCTTCTTCGGCACGGTAGAACTCTGTGGCATCCGATATGCTGCGTGGCAGATCTGCGAATGCCCCTGGAGAGCTCCGAATTCGGTTAAGTAACAGAAACGTCTCCTCCACATGCTTGCTCTGCATAATGAATACCTTACCCGCCGCTATCTTCTTGGCTACCTGGATTTCCTGGAGGGCCTTTTGGGCTTTGGCCTTGGCACCTTTCGCGCTCTCGAGGGCTTTGGCAAGCTCGGACACTTGCGTCTTGAAGTCATGCTCCAAGGACTCGAACTTCTTGCCGAACTCTTGGAGCTCTTGTTGTACCTCTCCCACCCGAGCATCTTGCTTTTCACGCTCGGTGCGCTCCGTGGCTGCCTTGGCTTCGGCCTCAGACAGCACTTTCTTCAGGGCCGCCACTTCGGTCGTGGCCCCTATTAAAAATCATGATGCTTTTTGTTAGCATCACCAATTTTTCTCCTCTACATGACACACGGACGGGGTATCACTTACCTTTGTTCTCCTCGAGCTGCCTCTTCATGAGGCCAAGCTCTTCTTCGGCCTGCCCCAGGTCCCGCCTGAGTTCGGCGACCTCAGCTGTGCGAGCAGCGGCGGCCAGCAGCAACACCTGCTTATTAACATAGACAAGTACTGTCAGACTCCTGCGGTTTTTAGTTGACCCTCCATTTGGCTTTTCTTTTCGAACACCAAACAAAGTATCAGGGGCTACTGTCTATTGGGTGATATTTTCTCACACTTTTTCATTACTTACCTCAAAGCATGTTAGTAGGCTGGTGCAGGCTTCGGTAAACCCGCCTTTGGCGGACCGAACCTTCTCAATGACCGCACTCATAAGAGTACGGTGCTCTTCGTCAATGGAAGCGCCGTGAAGCACTTCCAACAGATTCTCCGATGTCTCCGGCTGGACGAAGGTCATCGGCACGGCTGGCTCGCCCTCCTTAGCGAGGGGCTGCCTACCTGAATCCGGAGCCTTTGGAGGATCCGACGCGTAATCCATGGGGATCTTTCCCCCCATGCACCCGGCGTCAGGGCTTTCGCCTTGGGGCGTCTCCAGAACTGTCACCCCGCCCCCGGTATCCTTTGGGACAACACCTCGGTGTCGTCCGTGGGTCGTGGGGAGGTGGCCGTCGGGAGTGAATTGCTATTCATCTTTGACTCACTCAAGGACCCATCCGAACGGGATACCCCGAGATTGGACCCGACCGGACTGCATATACGTGTTTGGTGTTATTACAAACTATGAAGTTAAAGTCGCATGGAAAGTATTACAGAGTGCAGATACTTACAACCTCGCCCGGGGCTTGCTCCTGGGCAGCCACTCCTCCTCGCTGTAGGCGGCAGTAATGGAGTGATCCAGAAGGGACGCCTTTCCCTTCTTCAGGGTCCTAGCCTCCCCCTGGGGGCGGCTTTCCTTTTCTTCTCCTCCCCAATGCGGGGAGGGAGAGTTTCCTCATGTTTCCCCCCGTCTCCGTGGGAGGAATCTGCCTCGCGTCCTCGGACGACGAGTTTATTATGGCCCTGCGCCGGAGACCCTTCCTGGTCCCCGCGGCCGTCTTCCTGGACCCTTCGGCCTCCCCAGACGGGGTGGTCTTCATTTTCTTCTCCTCCCCCTCATCCCCTGGGGGGAGTGCGCCTCGTTGTCGTCGGACGAGGCGTCTGGCGCAACCTTGCATCGGAGACCCTTCCTGGTCCCCGTGGCCTTCTTTTCGTCCTTCTTTTCTGGCACCTTGTAAGGCGCCGGAACCAGCATCTTCGTCAGGAGTGCGGTTGCTGGATCTTCAGGTAGCGGAGCCGGACAGTCGATCTGCTCCGCCGTCTCCACGTAATCCTGTTTTATCAGCATGATGACTTAAAATCCTCTCACGAATATGCTGGGAAAGGTACATCTTGTGATGTTTAGAGAACTTACCGGATTGGCGAGTCGCGTGGCGCTGAGTTCGCGGTCCTTGGAAGTGGGAGGAGGAACTTCACCGGTCTTGAACAACACCTTATAGACGTCCTTATGCATTGTGTCAAAGAGCTCTCGCAGCATCTGGTGTTCGGCCAGATCGAACTCCCACATATTGAATGCCCGTCTTTGACACAGGAGGATCCGGCGGACGAGCATGACCTGAACCATGTTGACAAGCTTGATTTTCTTGTCCTTCATACTCTTGATACAGGTCTCGAGTCTGGTCAGCTCCGCGGGTTCGCCCCAGGATAGGCCCTTCTTTTCCCAGGAAGTGAGCCGCATGGGGATGCCGGACTGGAATTTGGGCACCGCCGCCCAGTTGGCGTCGCGCGGCTCGGTGATATAGAACCACTCCGATTGCCACCCTTTCACAGTCTCCACGAAGAAGCCGTCAAGCCATGTAACATTGGGCATCCTGCCCACCATGGTGCCTCCGCACTCCGCCTGCTGGCCGCTAACGATCGTCGGCTTCACATAGAAGATTTGCAGCCACAGGCCGAAGTGGGGCCTGATGGGGAGAAAGGCCTCGCACACGACGATAAACGCCCATATGTTGAGGACGAAATTTGGGGCTAGATCACAAAAATCTCGCCCATAGTAATACATGAGCCCGTGGACGAACGGGTGGAGTGGAAATCCTAGTCCGCGGACGAAATGAGGGAGGAATACTACTCTCTCTCGAGACTTTGGGGTGGGGGTGATCTGTCCCTCCGCCGGAAGCCTGTGCACGATGTTTTCGGCCAAGTATCCGGCCGCCCGAAGCTTGGTAATGTCCTCCTCTGTGACAGAGGAGGCCATCCATTTGCCTCCCGCTCCGGACATGCTGCGGATGGTCCTACGGAGAAGGTGAGAACTTGGGCGCTGGAGCTTGAGAGTGCGAGAACGGATGAGCAAAGGAGGAAGAAGTTGTGGGTGAAAGCAGGAGATCCTTATCCCTTTATAAAGGCGATGAAAAAATGTGTGCCTCCCCACTTGCCCGTCAAAATTACTCATTTTCCAAGCGCTACGATTGATGGCACGGTTGGGTTACCTGTACCCATATTGATGAGGATCCCACGATAAGGGGGACACGATATCTGCATCGACAAGACGTGCCAAGGAAACTGCCTCGCAATGTGTGCGGTAGCTGGTTGTAAAAAACGGTTCGAATAATGGTCGGGCTATGGCGTGATGTCATGCTACGAAGAGTTGTCAGCAGATTAGATTTGTGGATTACTGTTCTCTCTACGGTGGTATGTGAAATTTGTCTTGCAGAGCCGGACATGACTTAAGTGTTCGAAAATTATCTTGGAGTATTCGGAGATGGAACCCGCCTTGCAATATCGAAGACAATCTGCGCGCCGGACTCATCGTCATTGAAGCCTGGTTCAGGGGCTACTGAGGAAATCCTGGATAAAGGGGTATCCGGACAGCCGGACTATATGCTTTGGCCGGACTGTTGGACTGTGAAGATACAAGATTGAAGACTTCGTCCCATGTCCGGATGGGACTCTCTTTTGCGTGGAAGCCAAGCTTGGCGATTCGGATGATAGATCTCCTTCTCTGTAACCGACTCTGTGTAACCCTAGCCCTCTCCGGTGTCTATATAAACTGGAGGGTTTAGTCGGTAGGACAACAACAATCATAATCATAGGCTAGCTTCTAGGGTTTAGCCTCTACGATCTCGTGGTAGATCAACTCTTGTAATGCTCATATTATCAAGATCAATCAAGCAGGAAGTAGGGTATTACCTCCATCGAGAGGGCCCAAACCTGGGTAAACATCGTGTCCCCAGTCTCCTGTTACCATTAGCCTTAGACGCACAGTTCAGGACCCCCTGCCCAAGATCCGCCGGTTTTGACACCGACACCCAACTCGTCAACTCATGACCCGCCATCTAAGCCAGCTCTTGAAACTGCTACACCCAACTCGTCAACTCATGACCCGCCATCTGAGCCAGCTCAAAACATACCGACTCCCGCTGCTGACCTGCCTGCTGAACGTGCCATTGATGGCTCCGAAAATCCAGAAGCCACTAGCCCGGTCCGCATAGATGAGCAGCAAAATACTGATGTTGAGATTACTAGCACTGTCTTATTTGAACCGGGAAGGCCAACTGTACTGGCCAAGTGTTCCGCCAAAGAAGAACTTCTGAGCCATCGTCGGGTCAAGCTTGACGTTGCAAATTATGCTCATATGAGTGTTGGAGACATCTTTTCCGGCTACATGGGCCAAGTTCACAGTAGCCGCGATGTTGAAACCGAGATGGTGAAACAGATGCACCATAAATTTGAGGTATGACTTCCTCTTTCCCCCAAGTCTATTGCTTATGAAGAATATGCTGTAGACTTAGAAAAACATTAGACACTCATTAACAGTACCTTTAGATTAGAAACCTATAAAGAATCTGGCTTAATCCATAGCCCCCAAGGGCCGGTTTAATCAAAATGAATGAGCCGGTCCTTCACATGCTTGCATAGGTCATGTTTAACTGTGTAATTTTGAACTGCAATATGCATTAGCCCCCAAGTGCCAAGTAGTCTTGCTTGCAAAGTACTTGGGACTTCAAATTTGTGAATCGCCAATCTTTTATGAACTGCCACTATAAATAGACTTCCACGGTAGACATTAGCCCTCAAGTGCCAATTAGTCCTGCTTGCAAAGTGCTTGGGACTTTTGAATATAAGATGCTTAATGACCATGATTTTGATCCGGTCCTTGTGCAGGTTAGCACTAGTCAATTGCAAACAGAAATTGCTGACTTGAAGAAACGCCTGCAAGCTCAAGAAACATAGACCCAAAAAGCTAACTCCAAGTTTGAATTCAGTGTTTCTGAACAAGAGAAGCTGAAGGTCGACTTTGAAGCAGAAAGAAAAACTTGGGTTGAGGAAAAGAATGCTTTAACTCAACGGGCTGTTGATTCGGTGGCGTCTCTTGAAAGGGTAACCAATGAACTGTCTGGCTTAAACCGCTGTGTGACTCAGATGGTTACTGCAATCTTTGGTAAGTCGCCCTGCAAGTATAGAGAAGCTATACTTTTTAATGATAAAAAAATTTGTCTCTTAACGCACCTGACATTGGTATGTAGGTCCCAGGAGCTCAAATCTGAACGAGGACTCTCTGGTCAAGTTAAAGGCGGTTTATACCCTGGTGGAGCAACTCTACACCGGGTCTCAGTGCGCCTTAGCCAACGTGGCTCTGTCCAACGAAGTTCCTACTCTGTTGGTGGATGTGTTAAGAAGGCTTTCTGTGTTGCCCCAACGGATTGCAGAACTGAAGAGGTCATTTGCAAGATCCAGTGTTGTAGCCGCGTTGAGCCGGGCCAAGGCTTGGCTTCCGGAATTAGACCTGGTTGACATTGTCACTGGGTATCCAAGCCTTAAATAAGAAGGTGCACCCTTTGATCAAGAAGACTTTGCTGCCTGTGTGAAGGCAATACGCCCTGTAGCTACGGTAATTGTCGAAGAACCAGATCTTTCTAAGTACCAGGCGGGTTATGATGCGAAGAACCGGAGAATCCCAACACCTCAGTATACCCTGACAAGCTTGATTCCACCAACGCGTAGGCATACCTTCGCCCCTGAGATTGACCCAGACTAGCTAATTGACGATGAAGCTGACTTTAAGGCTTTGAATGGCATTGCTGGTCATCATCAACCTTCCAGGCCCAGGAGCAGGACGAAGAAGTGGAAAGGGTTGATCCAGAGGCTTCAGGCAATCCGGAGAAATAACCCATCGGGCGACTCATATTTGTAACCTTGCTGAAAAACAATGCTTACTCATTTTGACTCGGGGAGTCATGTAATGGAAGTAGAGATGACTTTGTTGCGCCGTGCCTTCGTGCACGTTTTGATGCCTTAATATTGCTTTAAATCGCCATCATATTTGTATTCTATCTTTGCTTTTTGATTTCCTTTATGCATAAGAAATCCTGTAATTAACTCTGCATAGAAGTAGATCACAAAGACCCTAAGGTATCAAGCTTCTTACTGCCGGTTTAATTGACCTGGTCAATAAGGGTGATGACTCAGTTTATGAACCATGACTCTTTTGGAATTTGTCATATGCCAGGCCACCGATTGCTTCAAAGTTAAGACGGCTCAAAAAATCTTATATGTCTTGAGTCATGGACAAAAAAATTATAAAACAAATCCAAAATAGCATTTTAAAAGACTTAAGGAAAAACATAGGAAAAACAAACTTAAGGCTTCTGATTCGAATATGATAAGTAAACCGTCCCAAAGGGGTTAAGCTAGGGTTCGAATACGACCATGTAGCCCCCAGTGGCTTTGGCATTGCGCCGATCAGGAGGGTACCAACAGCTATGTTCTCTTTGGTTCGAATACGAACTATGTTTGAACTGGAAGACCCCAAATGACCTTAAGAATATTTAACGACTCTGATTTGAATACGATCTGGGTCAGACTCAAGAGAGGTTAAGCTATGATTCGAATACGATCAAGAAGCCCCTAAGTGAGTTTTGGCATTGCGCCTGATCAAGTGGGTACCGACAGCTATGTTCTCTTTGGTCTGACTACGACCTATGTTTGAACAGGAAGCCCCCAAGTGACCTTGAGAATATTTAACGACTCTGATTCGAATACGATCTAAGTCGGACCAATAACGGGTTAAGCTAGATTTGAATATGATCAGCCCCCAATGGTCTTTATGCAATTATGAAAAAATGAAGACATATAATCTTTAGGGATGAAAAGGACAGAGGTCCTGCTTTATTACTGATAATATATACATCAACAAGATATGTACATCATGTGAGCCGGTGGCTCAAGTGTAGTAAGGCCGAAGATGAGCTATGTTCCACGGCCGGCGGGTCTCCTCCTCCGACTTACGTGAGTCTTTGCGCTCTCGAACGTCGATGAGATGGTATGACCCATTGTTGAAATTCTTGCTGACAACAAAGGTCCCTTCCCAAGGTGGGGATAACTTGTGTGCATCAGTCTGATCCTGGATGAGCCGGAGTACCAAGTCGCCTTCCTGAAAGGTTCTTGACTTAACCCGACGATTGTGATAGCGCCGCAGGTCCTGTTGGTAAATCTACGAGCGAGCTGCTGCTAAGTCATGCTTTTCGTCCAACAGGTTAAGTGCCTCTCGTCGTGCTTGTTCATTGTTAGCTTCCACATAAGCTGCCACTCGGGGTGAGTCATGGCGGATGTCACCAGGAAGAACCGCCTCTGCTCCATAAACCATAAAGAAAGGGGTATAACCCATAGATCTGTTGGGGGTAGTGCTGATGCTCCACAACACGGATTGGCTCTTTAGAATCTCCTGATTGCAATGGAACTAAAAGCCGGGGTTTGATACCCTTTAGAATCTCCTGATTGGCTCTTTCTGCTTGACCATTGGATTGGGGGTGAGCTACTGATGAGACATCAAGCCGGATATGCTCACGCTGACAGAAATCCTCCATAGCCCCCTTGGACAAGTTAGTGCCATTATTAGTTATGATGCTGTGGGGGAAGCCAAAACGAAAAATCACCTTTTTCATGAATTGAACCACCGTTGCTACATCACACTTACTGACCGGCTTTGCTTCCACCCACTTTGTGAATTTATCCACTGCCACCAAAAGGTGTGTCTTTTTGTCCTTGGATCTTTTGAAAGGCCCCACCATATCTAGCCCCCATACAGCAAACGGCCAAGTAATTGGTATCATCCTCAGTTCTTGAGCCGGCACATGAGCACGCCTTGAAAATTTCTGACACCCGTCACATTTACTGACCAGATCTTTTGCATCTGCATGAGCCGTCAGCCAATAAAACCTGTGATGGAAAGCTTTGTCCACAAGGGACTTTCAACCAGCATGATGGCCACAATCCCCTTCATGGATCTCATGAAGAATCTCTTGGCCTTCTTTAGGGGATACACAGTGTTGAAACGCCCCAGTGACACTGTAGTGATGTAACTCGCCATTGGTAATCGTCATTGACTTAGACCGCCGGGTTATCTGTCGATCCAAGGTTCCACCCTCAGGCAGTTCTCCTCGGGTCATGTAAGCCAAGTATGGCACCGTCCAATCTGGGATGACGTGAAGAACCGCCATCAACTGTGCCTCCAGGTCAGGCACAGCCAAGTCTTCCTCTATAGGTAATTTGACAGATGGATTATGCAAAACATCCAAAAAGGTATTCGGGGGTACTGGTTTACGCTGAGACCCAAGCCGGCTTCAAGCATCAGCTGCCTCGTTCTTCCTACGATCTATGTGTTCCACTTGATAACCCTTGAAATGTCCAACCACATCATCAACTTCACGGTGATAAGCCACCATGAGAGGATCTTTGGAATCCCACTTGCCTGAGACTTGCTGGGCTACCAAATCTGAGTCGCCAAAGCATCTTACCCAGCTTAAGTTCATCTCCTTAGCCATTCGAAGACCATGGAGTAAGGCCTCATACTCAGCTGCATTATTAGTACAGGGAAACATCAATCTTAGCACATAACAAAATTTATCACCTCGAGGGGAAGCCAAAACAACTCCAGCCCTCGAGCCTTCTAATTGCATGGATCCATCAAAGTGAATTGTCCAGTATGTGTTATCCGGCTTCTCTTCAGGCTCCTGTAACTCTGTCCAATCGTTGATGAAATCCACCAGTGCTTGCGACTTGATAGCAGTGCGAGGCACATATTTTAAGCCATGAGGCCCAAGCTCAATAGCCCACTTGGCGACTCGTCCTGTAGCCTCTCTGATCTGGATGATATCCCCCAAAGGAGTTGAACTGACCATCGTGATGGGATGACCCAGAAAATACTGCTTAAGCTTCCGGTTAGCCATGAAAACCCCATAAACAAGCTTCTACCAATGTGGATACCTTTGTTTGGACTCAATGAGCACCTCACTGATGTAGTAAACCGGACGTTGAACAAAATATTCTTTACCAGACTCCTTTCGCTCCACCACAATAGCTACACTGACAGCGCGTGCATTAGCAGCCACATACAATAGCAACGGCTCTTTGTCAATGGGAGCAGCAAGGACCGGCGGCTCAGCCCATTGTCTCTTCAAATCCTCAAAGGCAACGTTAGCAGCATCACTCCAGACGAAGTTATCTGTCTTCTTCAACATTTGATACAGCAGTATGTCCTTCTCACCTAACCGGCTTATGAACCGGCTTAAAGCAGCAATACGACCCACCAATCGCTGAACATCATTGATGCACTTGGGCTTTGCCACAGAGGTTATAGCCTTGATATTCTCCGGGTTAGCCTCAATGCCTTTGTTAGAAACTAGAAAACCCAAAAGTTTACCTGCTGGCACACCAAAAGCGCACTTCGTCAGGTTAAGCATCATGTTGTACACCCGGAGATTATCAAAGGTCTCATTGAGATCATCTATCGGTGTTTCCTTCTTTCTGGACTTCACCACAATATCATCCACGTAAGCATGCACATTACGGCTGATCTGAGTATGAAGGAAATTCTGCACGCAACGCTGATAAGTCGCCTGAGCACTGTTAAGCCCAAAAGGCATAGAAACATAGCAGAAGGCTTCAAAAGGAGTAATGAACGATGTCTTCTCCTGGTCCTTAACCACCATCTTGATATGAAGATATACAGAATAAGCATCCAAAAAACTCAAACGCTCACATCCCGCCCTAGCATCAATAATTTGATCAATACGCGGGAGAGCAAAAGGATCAGCTGGACAAGCCTTGTTTAACTCCATATAATCCACACACATACGCCAAGTGCCATTCTTCTTGAGCACCAGCACTGGGTTAGCCAACCACTCCGGATGAAACACCTCAATGATAAAACCGGCCGCCAAGAGCCGGGCCACCTCCTGTCCAATGGCCTCGCGCCTCTCTTCGTTAAACCGCCGAAGGAACTGCTTGACCGGCTTAAACTTTGGGTCAATGTTGAGAGTTTGCTCAGCGAGTTCTCTTGGTACACCCGGCATGTCAGAAGGTTTCCATGCAAAGATGTCCCAATTCTCACGGATGAACTTGATGAGCGTGCTTTCCTATTTAGCACCTAGATTGGCGCTAATACTGAACTGCTTAGATGAATCGCCAGGAACAAAATCGACCATCTTGGTATCCTCCGCCGATTTAAACTTCATATCCAGCTCACGCTCTGTGGTGGGCTTCGTCAAAGATGTCATATTTGCCGGGTCAACATTGTCTTTATAGTATTTTAACTCTTCTGCGGCACAGACCAACTCAGCATAAGCCGCATCACCTTCCTCGCATTCCAGAGCCACCTTTTGACTGCCATGAACCTTAATGGTCCCTTTATGACCCGAAATCTTCAGCTGCAGATATACATAACACGGACGCGCCATGAACTTGGCGTAAGCCGGCCGCGCAAACAGAGCATGATATGGGCTTCTTATCTTGACCACCTCAAAGGTTAACTTCTCGGCCCTGGAATCATACTCATCTCCAAAGGCTACCTCCAGCTCAATCTTACCAACTAGGTATGCCGACTTACCAGGAACCACATCGTGAAAAACAGTATTGGACTGCCTAAGGTTTTTATCCGTTAACCCCATACGACGGAAGGTCTCATCATAGAGGATATTGATGCTGCTGCCTCCATCCATGAGCACCTTAGTGAACTTGTATCCCCCAACTTGAGGTGCCACCACCAAAGCCAAGTGAACCAGATTATCTACCTGGGGCGGGTGATCCTCCCGACTCCACGTGATGGCCTGCTCAGACCATCATAATTAGCGAGGAACTGCCAGCTCAACAGCGTTAACTGCCCTCTTCTGAAGCTTCTGGCCCCGTTTACATAAGCTCGTGGTGAAAACATGATACTATCCACTGTTTAACTGCTTTGGATTGCTCTGATAACTAGACTACTGCTGCTGCTGACCCCCCTGGCCAGACTGTTGATTGTAACTGCCTTGATTGTTCTGGTGGCCCTGAAAGCCGGAACCAAAGCCGCAACTTCCATTGTTCGGGCCGTGAAAGCCATCGCCTCCTGAACCGCCGCCTAACCCGTGATTTCCACTGATTATATTGGAATTTTTGAAGGCCTTCATGATAGTGCAATCCTTCCATAGGTGTGTAGCTGGATTCTCTTTCGTGCCATGCTTCGGGCAAGGCTCATTCAACAACTGCTCGAGAGTAGGGTCTAACCCGCCAGATCGTGGAGGTGGCCTCCCCTTACACCGCTGGTTTTTGCCCTGTGTACTGGTGTTAGCCACAAACTCTAAGTTACCATCCGCCTTACGTTTATTGTTGCCGCCTTGATTTGTCGGGTTAGGCTGTGTGCCCTTAGCGCTGCCACTCTTCTTTCCCTTCCCTGCCTTCTCATTGTCAGACTCGAGATCCTTGGTACTATCTGAGTCAGCATATATAACCAGAGCCGCCATCAACTGACCCATGTCAGGACCTTCACGCTTGAGCTGCCCCAGCTTCATCTTTAAAGGCTCAAAATGGCAATTCTGCTCTAACATTAACACTACAGAGCCAGCATCCATATTATCATAGGAATGTATTATTTCCTTGACCCGGCGCACCCAATGGGTCATGGACTCACCCTCATGTTGCTTGCAACCAGTCAGGTCCACAATCGACATGGGCTGCTTGCACGTATATTTAAAGTTCTGAATAAACTTCTCCTTTAACTCTGCCCATGAACCAATGGAATTAGGTGGCAACGCCTTCAACTAATTACGGGCCGTTCCATCCAACATCATGGTGAAGTACTTGGCCATCGCAGCATCACTTACCTCTAGTAACTCCATGGCCATCTCATAACTTTCAATCCACGCTCCGGGCTATAAATCGGTCGTATAATTTGGAACCTTACGAGGCCCCTTAAAATCCTTGGGCAAACGCTCGTTACATAGAGCCGGCACCAAAAAAGGCACACCTCCGGTTTTGGTGACTATTCCTGCCTCAACTGTCACTGCTGGATATACCGGCAGGGGCTAATAAGCCGCCTGCTGAGCCGCCTGTTGAGCTGTTATTTCCGCTACCTGTTGAGCTGCTATTTCTTCTGCCTATTGAGCTGCCTGCTCAATCTACTGACGCACTCTATCCTGATTATGCACATTAGGAGCCCCACCCTGAGCCAGGCCGTACCCACATGGCTGGTTATGGCGCTGGGCATTGCTTGACACGGCTGGCAAATCCAAATGCCTGTTATAACTCTTGCTCCGGCTCGGACGTGGGGTAGAATGAATCATGCCTCTACTACAGAAGATCCCTGAATCTTTGCGTTTCAACCGCCGCCAGTGAGTCGCCATTAGCTGGGAGAGCCGCCAGTCGTGCTGCCACCACGATCATGTTCTCCAGCGGGTTAGAGTAATGACCCGGTGGTGTCGGCACATAAGGGGGCGGAGCAGTATTTAGACGTGGGGGTCCCATAACTTGTGGTTGAATCGGCGTGTTGATCTCGGGTGCTATGACCTGATTTACTCCCGGTGGGTTACTGGGTCCCGCTCCGGGTGTCTGGAAAAGGTTCCTAGGATCATAAACCAGAGGCATACGAGATTGAGCCTTTTGATACTTTCTCCTCATAACCTCATTGGATGCGTTCTGCTCCATCATGAGCTGAAAAGACTGTGATTGAATCTGCTGTGCTCGGACATCCAGAGCCGCCCGCTCAGCTGCCATCCTGACGTCCTCCGCCGCTAGGTTTTCCTTAGACTGTGCTATATCAAGATTCAACTGTGCCACCTCTGCATCGTGTTGAGCCTGATCCGTCGGGTTGACCACGACGGTTAATAGGGTCATCAACTTATCAGTGAGATCCATCAACACCTGAGCCGGCGAGCGCATAGGGCCTCCTGCCCCGTAAGTCATGGCCGCCGTAGTTGATGAAGTTAACGCAGGTTGAGTACCTGCCATTAAGATTCCAACTCTGCTTGGCAGCTCAAAGGGGCCCGGAATACTACCGCCATCAGAACAGCCCTCAAGCCCGTCGTCTTGTAGTTGATACAACTAATCCGTCTCACCTGTGGACGACTCACCATCGGAGTAGATGGCCGTCTCACCACCGGAGCCAGATCCTTCAGAAAATTCTCCTCCATGGATGCATCCCACGAAGGAACGCCTCATGGCAGGTTGAGCCCGGGCGGGTCTCGCACGCTGAGCCTTCTCGATGATGTCGGTGCAGATGTCCGGCTAAGGACCCGGCTCTCCGATCTTGCCGATGAAGACGTGCATTCCGCCGAAGGGGATCCGGTACCCGTACTCAATTGAGTCGGCGTTGGGGCCCCGGCCTGCGTCGTTGATGTAGAGCTTGCCGCAATGGCTCTTGGTCATCCGACCCACAGCGTATCCCTTGAGCCCTTCGAAGCTGCCCTTTAAGAACTCAAATCCACCATGCGCTGGCCCCATGGTGGGCGCCAACTATCATGGAATCGTCACATCAGGTGTCCTAGCATAAGGAATTATTCATGGATCCATCACAATTAGGAAGCTTAAAGGGGTTAAACAGGACAAAGGACACGAGGTTTATACTGGTTCGGCCCGTTGTGGTAAAGGTAAAAGCCTACAATCCAGTTTTGGGTGGGATTGCTTATGAATCGATAACCAGGGAGCAAATCTGCTTGACCTAGTTCTCGATCTAATGTTACTTGCCTTGAACCGCTGCCGGGTCATCCCTTTATATACAGAGGTCGAGGCCCAGCGGCTCACAGTGTCCCGGCCGGCTCATAAACAATGTCCGGTGCTACGTCCTGAGCTTGCGTTGGTTTTCCTTGAAGAGGAAAGGGTGATGCAGCATAGTAGCATAAGTATTTCCCTCAGTTTTTGAGAACCAAGGTATCAATCCAGTAGGAGGCTCCTCACAAGTCCCACGAACCTACACAAACAAACAAAGAACTCACAATCAACGCGATAAAGGGGTTGTCAATCCCTTCACGGCCACTTGCGAAAGTGAGATCTGATAGAGAAAATATGATAAGATAAATATATTTTTGGTATTTTGTAATATAGATGCAGAAAATAAAGATGCAAATAAAAGTATATTGAAAGCTTATATGATAAAAGATAGAGCCGGGGGCCATAGGTTTCACTAGAGGCTTCTCTCAAGATAGCATAAGTATTACGGTGGGTGAAGAAATTACTGTCGAGCAATTGATAGAAAAGCGAATAATTATGATGTTATCTAGGCATGATCATGTATATAGGCATCACGTCCATGACAAGTAGACCGACTCCTGCCTGCATCTACTACTATTACTCCACACATCGGCTGCTATCTAGCATGCATCTAGAGTATTAAGTTCATAAGAACAGAGTAACGCATTAAGAAAGATGACATGATGTAGAGGGATAAACTCAAGCAATATGATATAAACCCCATCTTTTTATCCTCGATGGCAACAATACAATATGTGTCTTGCAACCCTTTCTGTCACTGGGTAAGAACACCGCAAGATTGAACCCAAAGCTAAGCACTTCTCCCATGGCAAGAAAGATCACTCTAGTAGGCAAAACCAAACCGATAATTCAAACAGACTTGCAAAGATAACTCAATCATACATAAAAGAATTCAGAGAAGATTCAAATATTATTCATAGATAAACTTGATCATAAACCCACAATTCATCGGATCTCGACAAACACACCGCAAAAAGAGATTACATCGAATAGATCTCCACAAGAGAGGGGGAGAACATTGTATTGAGATCCAAAAATAGAGAAGAAGCCATCTAGCTAATAACTATGGAACCGAAGGTCTGTGGTAAACTACTCACAACTCATTGGAGGGGCTATGGTGTTGATGTAGAAGCCCTTCGTGGTGGATTCCCCCTCCGGCAGAACACCGGCGACGGCTCCAAGATGGGATCTCGCGGATACAGAAGGTTACGTTATGTAGGCTTATATAGGACGAAGAAGTACATCGGTGGCCGCCCGAGGGGCCCACGAGACAGGCAGCGCGCCCAGGAGGGGTGGGGGCGCCCTCCTATCTCGTGGTCGCCTCGGCTGCTTCTTGTCTTGCACTCCAAGTCCTCTGGATCACGTTCGTTCCAAAAATCACGCTCCCGAAGGTTTCATTCCATTTGGACTCCGTTTGATATTCCTTTTCTTTGAAATACTGAAATAGGCAAAAAAACAGCAATACGGGTTGGGCCTCCGGTTAGTAGGTTAGTCCCAAAAATGATATAAATGTGTAAAATAAAGCCCATAGACATCCAAAACAGGTAATATAATAGCATGGAACAATCAAAAGTTATAGATACGTTGGATACGTATCAAGCATCCCCAAGCTTAATTCCTGCTCATCCTCGAGTAGGTAAATGATAAAAACAGAATTTTTGATGTGGAATGCTACCTAGCATAATTCTTAATGTAATTTCTCTTTATTGTGGCATGAATGTTCAGATCCAAGTGATTCAAAATCAAAGTTCATATTGACAAAAGAAATAGTAATACTTCAAGCATACTAATAAAAGCAATCATGTCTTCTCAAAATAACATGGCTAAAGAAAGTTCATCCCTACAAAATCATATAGTTAGGCTATGCTTCATTTTTGTCACACAAAGATGTTCCCAACTTCTATACCCCCAATGACAAGCCAAGCAATTGTTTCGTACTTAAATAATCTCAAAAAAAATTCAACCTTCACGCAATACATGAGCGTGAGCCATGGATATAGCACTATGGGTGTAATAGAATAATGATTGGGGATTGTGTGGAGAAGACAAAAAAGGAGAAAGTCTCACATTGACGAGGATAATCAACGGGCTATGGGAATGCCCATCAATTGATGTCAACATGACGAGTAGGGATTTCCATGCAATGGATGCACTAGAGCTATAAATGAATGAAAGCTCAATAAAAGAAAACTAGTGGGTGTGCATCCAACTTGCTTGCTCACGAAGACCTAGGGCATTTGAGGAAGCCCATCGTAGGAATATACAAGCCAAGTTCTATAATGAAAAATTCCCACTAGTATATGAAAGTGACAACCTATGAGACTCTCTACATGAAAACATGGTGCTACTTTGAAGCACAATATATGAGACTCACTACATGAAGAATAAGGTGCTACTTTGAATCACAAGTGTGGAAAAGGAGATAGTAGCATTGCCCCTTTATTTATTTTCTTTTTTCCCTTTTTTTCTTTTTGTTTTTTTTTCTTCTTTTTTTTCTTTGGCCTTTTTTTTTCTTTTGGCCTTTCTTTTTTTTCTTTTTGGGCAATGCTCTAATAATGATGATCATCACACTTTTATTGATTACAACACATGAATTACAACTCGAAACTAGAACAAGATATGACTCTATATGAATGCCTCCAGCGGTGTACCGGGATGGTGCAATGAATCAATAGTGACATGTATAAAAATTATGCATGGTGGTTTTGCCACAAATACGATGTCAACTACATGATCATGCAATGGCAATATAACAAAAGTAATGTATGTCATGATCCCTGTTCAAGAATTCATCCGATTAACCAGTTAACTTGCCGATTAATCCCTACTCCTAGGGTCACCGAGTAGCCTATAAACCGATAAATCGTCCGATTAATTGATTAAATGGCCGATTAACTTGCCGATTAGCCGATTAATCCCCT
Source organism: Triticum timopheevii (assembly GCA_963921465.1). Classification (NCBI taxonomy): domain Eukaryota; kingdom Viridiplantae; phylum Streptophyta; class Magnoliopsida; order Poales; family Poaceae; genus Triticum; species Triticum timopheevii. The sequence goes on from OY997270.1 coordinate 522,571,932, forward strand.
ACTCACCAGCCAAACGAGCAGCTACCAGTTAATGATTTCCTTAACAATGGTCATGATGATGATGAACGGAACGGTGGAAAGTTGCATGGCAATATATCTCGGAATGGCTATGGAAATGCCATAAATAGGTAAGTATGGTGGCTGTTTTGAGGAAGATATAAGGAGGTTTATGTGTGATAGAGCGTATCATATCACAGGGTTTGGATGCACCGGTGAAGTTTGCACCAACTCTCAAGGTGAGAAAAGGCAATGCACGCTACCGAAGAGGCTAGCAATGATGGAAAGGTAAAAGCGCGTATAATCCATGGACTCAACATTAGTCAAAAGAACTCATATACTTATTGCAAAAATTTAGAAGTCATCAAAAACCAAGCACTACGCGCATGCTCCTAGGGGGATAGATTGGTAGGAAAAGACCATCGCTCGTCCCCGACCGCCACTCATAAGGATGCACAAGCCAGGTACACTTCATGCTTCAAATTTGTTACACAACTTTAACCATACGTGCATGCTACGAGACTTGCTAACTTAAACACAAGCATTATTTAAATTCATAATCACCCAACTAGCATGACTTTAATATCACTACCTCCCTATCATAAAATAATTATCAAGTATAAAGTTGATCATGGCATCCAATTCACTTCCTACGATAGTTTTTATTATACCCAACTTGGATGCTCATCATTCTAGGATCAATTTATAACCATAGAAAATACCATGCTGTTCTAAAATACTCTCAAAATAATATAAGTGAAGCATGAGAGATCAAAAATTTCTTCAAAGTTAAACCACCGTCGTGCTCTAAAAGATATAAGTGAAGCACTAGAGCAAAAAACTATCTAGCTCAAAAGATATAAGTGAAGCACATAGAGTATTCTAGTAAATTTCAATCAAGTAGGCTTATCCAAAAAGGTGTGTTACAGCAAGGATGATTGTGGTAAACTAAAAAGCAAAGACTAATATAATACACGACGCTCCAAGCAAAACACATATCATGTGGCGAATAAAAATATAGCTCCAAGTAAAGTTACCAATGAACAAAGACGAAAGAGGGGATGCCTTCCGGGGGAATCCCCAAGATTAGGCTTTTTCTATTCTTGAATATCTTGGGGTGCCATGGGCATCCCCAAGCTTAGGCTTTTGCCACCCTTTATTCCATAGTCCATCAAAGCTCTACCCAAAACTTGAAAACTTCACAACACAAAACTCAACAGGAAATCTCATAAGCTCCGTTAGTGACAGAAAACAAAACCACCACATAAGGTACCGTAATGAAATCATTATTTATTTATATTGGTGTTAAACCTACTGTATTCCAAGTTCTATATGGTTCATACCCTTACATACTAACCATAGATGCATCAAAATAAGCAAACAACACACGAAAAACAGAATCTGTCAAAAACAGAACAGTCTGTAGAAATCTGTAACTAACGCAAACTTCTGGAACCTTAAAAATCCTACCAAATTATGAAGTCCTAAAAATTTTGTTTATTGAACAGAAGCAAAAAGAATCAATGCAAAATCTCGTTTCTGTGATTTATTGAATTTTTTCTCATGAGAGCAAAGTTTCTGTTTGTCAGCAGAATCAAATCAACTCATATCATAGGTTATCCTATAGGTTCTACTTGGCACAAACACTAAATAAAACATGAAAACACATCTAAACAGAAAGTAAAACATAATTTATTATTAAACAGTAACAAAAACAGTAAACACAAATAAAATTGGGTTGCCTCCCAACTAGCGCTATCGTTTAACGCCCCTAGCTAGGCATAAAAGCGAAGGTAGGTCTAAGTAGTGCCATCTTTGACACTTGATTCATAGGTAGCTCGCATGATAGATTCATAAGGTAATTTTACTTTCTTTCTTGGAAAGTGCTCCATGCCTTTATTTAATGGAAATTGGAATCTAATATTTTCTTCCTTCATATCAATAATCGCACCAATCGTTATAAGGAAAGGTCTACCAAGAATAATAGGGCAAGAAAGGTTGCAATCTATATCAAGAACGATAAAATAAACGGGCACCAAATTTCTATTAGCAACAATTAGAACATCATTGATCCTTCCCATTGGCTTTTTAATAGTGGAATCCGCAAGGTGAAAATTTAAAGAGCAATCATCAAGATCATGGAAACCTAGAATATCACATAAAGTTTTTGGAATCGTGGAAACACTAGCACCCAAATCACACAAAGCAAAACACTCATAATCTTTAATTTTAATCTTTATAGTAGGTTCCCACTCATCATTAAGTTTTCTAGGTATAGAAACTTCCAAATTAAGTTTTTCATCGAAAGATTGCATCAAGGCATCAACAATATGTTTGCTAAAAGCTTTATTTTGATTATAAGCATGAGGAGAATTAACAATGGATTACAACAAGGAAATACAACTTTCTAAAGAACAATTATCATAATCAAAATCCTTGAAATCCGAGTTAGTGGGTTCCATACTACTTAAAGTCATGACCTATCCAATCCCACTTTTACCAAATTTAGCATCAAGATCTTAAAACTCCGAATTCTTGGGATGCCTTCTAAATAAAGTTGACTCATCTATAGTCCCATTATTATCAAGATTCATATTTCAAAATAAAGATCTAATAGGGGACACATCAATAACTTTAAGATCTTCATCATTATTTTCATGGAAACTAGAAGAACATGCTTTTATAAAGCAATTTTTCTTAGCATGCAATCTAGCGGTTCTTTCTTTGCATTCGTAAATGGAACTTCTCATAGCTTTGAGAGACTCATTGATATCATGCTTAGGAGAAGAAGATCTAAGTTTGAGAGAATCAACATCAAGCGAAAGTCTATCAACATTCCTAGTCAAATCATCAACTTTCAGCAATTATTCTTCAAGCAAATCATTAAAATTCTTTTGAGAGATCATAAATTCTTTCACACTATTTTCAAAATCAGAGGGCATCTTATTAAAATTACCATAAGAATTATTGTAGGAATTTCCATAATTATTAGAGGAATTGCTACGGAACGGTCTAGGATTAAAGTTTCCTCTATAAGCATTGTTTCCAAAATTATTCCTACCAACAAAATTTACATCCATAGATTCATTATTATTCTCAATGAAGGTAGATAAAGACATATCATTGGGATCAAGTAGAAAACAATCTCATAAGCTCATCCATCTTTCCGCTCAAAACATTAATTTCTTCTATAGCATGCACTTTTTTACTAGTAGATCGTTCGGTATGCCATTGAGAATAATTAGCCATAATATTATCAAGAAGTTTTGTAGCATCTCCTAAGGTGATTTCCATAAACGTGCCTCCGGCGGCCGAATCTAAAAGATTTCTAGAAGCAAAATTCAATCCGGCATAAAAAATTTGTATGATCATCCATAAATTCAAACCATGAGTAGGGCAATTGTGAATCATCAATTTCATTCTTTCCCAAGATTGGGCAACATGCTCATGATCAAGTTGTTTAAAATTCATAATATCGTTCCTAAGCGAGATGATCTTAGCGAGAGGAAAATACTTAGAGATAAAAGCATCTTTGCACTTGTTCCAAGAATCAATACTATTTTTAGGCAAAGACGAAAACCAAACTTTAGCACGATCTCTAAGTGAAAACATAAATAACTACAATTTAACAATATCATTATCCGTATCTTTTTTCTTTTTCATCTCACACAAATCAACAAAGTTGTTTAGATGGGTAGCGGCATCTTCACTAAGAAGGCCGGAGAATTGATCTTTCATAACAAAACTCAGCAAAGCAACATTGATTTCACAAGACTCAACATCATTAAGAGGAGCAATTGGAGTACTAAGGAAATCATTATTATTGGTATTGGAGAAATCACACAATTTGGTATTATCTTGTGCCATGGCGACAAGTAATCAAACACACAAGCAAACAGAAAAAGGCAACCGGAAAAGAGAGGGTGAATAAAACGGCAAGGGTGAAGTGGGGGAGAGGAAAATGAGAGGCAAATGGCAAATAATTTAAATGTGAGGGAGATGAGTTTGTGATGGGTACTTGGTTTGTCTTGACTTGAGCAAAGACCTCCCCGGCAACGGCGCCAGAAATCCTTCTTGCTACGTCTTAAGCTTGCGTTGGTTTTCCTTGAAGAGGAAAGGGTGATGCAGCACAGTACGTAAGTATTTCCCTCAATTTTGAAGAACCAAGGTATCAATCCAGTAGGAGGTTCCTCACAAGTCCCACGAGCCTACACAAACAAACGAAGAACTCGCAACCAACGCGATAAAGGGGTTGTCAATCCCTTCACAGCCACTTGCGAAAGTGAGATCTAATAGAGAAAATATGATAAGATAAATATATTTTTGGTATTTTGTAATATAGATGTAGAAAATAAAGATGCAAATAAAAGTAGATTGAATGCTTATATGATAAAAGATAGACCTGGGGGCCATAGGTTTCACTAGAGGCTTCTCTCAAGATAGCATAAGTATTACGGTGGGTGAACAAATTACTGTCGAGCAATTGATAGAAAAGCGAATAATTATGATGTTATCTAGGCATGATCATGTATATAGGCATCACGTCCATGACAAGTAGACCGACTCTTGCCTGCATCTACTACTATTACTCCACACATCGACCGCTATCCAACATGCCTTTAGAGTATTAAGTTCATAAGAACAGAGTAATGCATTAAGAAAGATGACATGATGTAGAGGGATAAACTCAAGCAATATGATATAAACCCCATCTTTTTATCCTCGATGGCAACAATACAATACGTGTCTTGCAACCCTTTCTGTCACTGGGTAAGAACACCGCAAGATTGAACCCAAAGCTAAGCACTTCTCCCATGGAAAGAAAGATCAATCTAGTAGGCCAAACCAAACCGATAATTCGAACAGACTTGCAAAGATAACTCAATCATACATAAAAGAATTCGGAGAAGATTCAAATATTATCCATAGATAAACTTGATCATAAACCCACAATTCATCGGATCTCGACAAACACACCGCAAAAATAGATTACATCGAATAGATCTCCACAAGAGAGGGGGAGAACATTGTATTGAGATCCAAAAAGAGAGAAGAAGCCATCTAGCTAATAACTATGGACCCGAAGGTCTGTGGTAAACTACTCACAACTCATTGGAGGGGCTGTGGTGTTGATGTAGAAGCCCTCCATGGTGGATTCCCCCTCCGGCAGAACACCGGCGACGGCTCCAAGATGGTATCTCGCGGATACAGAGGGTTACGGTGGTGGAGATATTTCTTTCGTGGCTCCCTGGATGTTTTCGGGGTATCTAGGTTTATATAGGAGGAAGAAGTACGTCGGTGGCCGCCCGAGGGGCCCACAAGACAGGGGGCGCGCCCTCCTATCTCGTGCCCGCCTCGGCTGCTTCTTGGCTTGCACTCCAAGTCCTCTGGATCACGTTCATTCCAAAAATCACGCTCCCAAAGGTTTCATTCCATTTGGACTCCATTTGATATTCCTTTTATTTGAAATACTGAAATAGGCAAAAAAACAGCAATACGGGCTAGGCCTCCGGTTAGTAGGTTAGTCCCAAAAATGATATAAATGTGTAAAATAAAGCCCTTAGACATCCAAAACAGGCAATATAATAGCATGGAACAATCAAAAATTATAGATACATTGGAGACGTATCATCCGGCTCGGTCTCTTAACTATTCTTGCCTTACAATACAAGTCACATACATATGGCGGTTTATCACTACGGGCCTTAAGTCATCTCTGGGCTTTGGGCCCTTTCTTGAACCGCCATCTCCATCCTGGGTCTTGGGCTTCAACAATACTTGTAAGTATAACCCGGCCCCTCCTGGGCGGGTCCTACCAATAGTTATATCCCCAACAATGTGTCCTCGAGGAGAAGGTTCTTCTATGGGACAATCCTTCGAACAGTCCACCGCTCCCTGGCCATGGTTGCACGTTGACTCCGCTAGAGTTGCCGACGTTGAGAGGTAATCGGATTTTGTCTAATGAGTAGGTCAGTAATGGAGTTTGATCATGTAGTACTTAGTTATTCCATTTCCATCTCGTAATTTCTCTGCTGCCCGCCGTCTTATATATAGGTCTGGGTCGGTGCCAACAAAGATTGGCTTGCATACCACCGGCCGGATACCACCATCATTTTGCACATCCACAGGAGTGCGGTCATTCCGGTAGACCCCTTCTCCACCATTGGGATCGACCTTCCGGACTGGCTGGGCTTGAATACGTATGATGATGCCTACATGAGATTGAAGAAGATAGCAATTGCAGACCCGCCGACAAAGCGACGCGGCTACATGATTACTATCTCATCGCGGTGTTCGACCTAAGGATTGCCATCAATGCAAGAGGCAGTAACCGCAGAGGCTGGCGCATGTTGGCGGCGGCAGATTTGTACCCCTACACGTTCGAAGATGCCGTGCACCATCTAGGACGCATCTTCACGGTGACAATCCAGGGGACTTGTTTCATCTGGTTGCCATCCTACGGTACGGGAGATTACAAACAGAATGCACAAACCATCATTTGCATCCCTAACGATACTCCATTATTTTGCAGGGACCAGTCATCCCCCGATCAAAATAAGATCGCCGATCCTGGATGTGCATTTGCATCTGTGATTTGGTCTAACCTGGAACCTTGTAGCTGACTTTGGCATATTGGGATCAACTATCTTAGTAGTCGTTACCCATGGTACCACTGATATGCAACATGGTCACACAATCTACCACGATCGGACCATCACCATCTACCCAGGTATTCCATTTTTTAACCCTCGCGCCTTCTCTTTCATTGTTCTACTAGTACTAACTAGTACTAGTAGGAGTACTTTTTACCTTGGAGGACGCGTATAGCTAGCTAGGCCCTTGAAGACTTGAACCCACTAGCTACCACCATTTTTGTTTTTCCATGTCTTGCTATCTCATCCATGTAGCCAAGAGTGGCTATATATAATAAGCCAGTTATTTTACTTCCTCTATACCGGAGTAGTACTATTTTCTGCACAGTATTACTGACTGTCATATTTGAGCACAACATTATTATGCTTGGACCTTGACTATGTACGTCACCATGTGTCCAGATCTGAGATGCCGCATGTACCAGATGAACGACGCCGAGTTCTAATACCGTGATGCTACATGGGTCCCAAGGAACACTCTTGGAGAGTACTCGCTTTTCATTGGGGATAGCTACCCCATAGTGAAGCGGATGCCACCTTCCGTGCACGACGCGGAAGGCCTGCCATTCATGAAGCATGGTTGTGTCTTCAGTGTGCACTGCCGGATGAACGACATGCTGGGACACGCTATCCCTAATTTATGCCGCTTCATCTTGGATGAGTCTCCATCATGTGGAACCGGACTAGAAAGCTGCGCCAATGATTCCTGTTGCCCACCGCTATGGATCGTGCCATCCATGAAGAATACCTGGGACTGGAACTTGGAGGAGGACATGTAGCCCATCTATAATGTGTAAGTGGAGTGCGGTAATTTGTGAATGGTAGCGCTGTGAATATATGTAGACTAGTCGTGCACAAATTTATCACATGAATTGGAGATGAACTTGTGTGGCATACTGGCATTTGTCCTTTAGAATTTATTACTAGTAAATGTGTTATGTGTACGTGCAACTTGTGTGGTTGTGGCACGGGCTCCAACATGCTCTTTGAGAAAAAAAGGCGGCATAGCTTTGGATATACGTGACGTGGCGGCATCATACCATAGCATCGTTCGCTATAGTTGTATCAGTACACTCCTACTAGGACGACAACTCCTATAAAACCTTGCGCTTGGCTATTTGCCTCTTCGGAAGGCTCAACAGTTCATACTCGTGTGAGCCTTGCACTTGGCTCTTCGCCTCTTCGGAAGGTCCATCAATGATGATACTACAGTATAATATGCTTCTGGAAATCTGACACTGATTGAACTGATGCACGTCCACCGCGAGGGCGAGGGCAAGGGAGAGTAAGAGGGAGCGGGCACTATAGTCAAAACCATCTCCTCATCCTGCGAACCACTGTGCGCGTGGGTGAGGGAGAGGCATAGTAAGCAAGCTTCTCCTCGTTCGGCAAGTTGACGGGACACATCAAAGAAGTACTAGTGCTAGTCCATATTGCATCCTTTCCGGTTCATATGGCTTAATTTGAAACGAGAAAAATACACTGGTGGTCAAGTATGTAACAATACGCTCTTTACGGTCACTATATATAGTTTTGCGGTGACTATACAATCACTAGCTCATTGTAGAACACCGTATTGCACCCTACTGACCAACCACATAGTTGATGTGGCACTTTGTTGACTAGTTAAATTGTCACCTAGTTTCTGGGTCCCACCTGTCAGTTGGCAGAGCAAAGAAATCAGTTAAACAAAACTTTACGCAGGCGCGACAGGAGTCCAACCCTTGTGCGCAAACCACCCTAGCTGTGTATGTGAGTGCATGCACGTGTTGGGATCTACGGTAGGGTGCGTCGACTGCAAATTAAAATTCCTACGCGCAGAACAACCAAGAACATGCTATGGGAGATGGATCACAGTTCTTTACCACTAGACCCGCAGTGCCGTGCAGCGGAAGAAGAGTTGGGGCAGCGCATCCGCGTGGATCGTCTCCTCCTCGTCTGATCTCCCTCGAATAGCCAGTCGTCCGATCCCACGTACAAGTTCGCTGGAGCGGCGCAAGTGCACCGCCTCTAACAGTATCCGCGCGTGCAGGAGGAACACCGTGTGGCAGACTGCTAGGTCCGATCACACAGTCGGCGGCGAGTGGAGGTGTCTATTTGAAACACATACAAACCCTAGTCGCAGCGCCAAAGCCATCAAACAAATAAGTGCGCTGCACCTCCACCTTATATAGGTGTCAGTCGTAGGCTCAACACTTGGTCCTTGCATGGACCCTAAGGCCCAAGGTCTACTCGGTCACGTTCCTAGTCCAGTTCCGATCACATCCGACCAGTGTCCTACGAACCGAACTCGTAGGTTCCTTCCCTTAAGCGCGCGACCCCTTAGGTTCAAGTCGGCTTGGTCACAGTTCGGATCACCTCCAACCTGCACGGTTGGTAGCGGCCTCTAGTAAGGCGTGCCGACCGTCAAGCAGACTATGAAGCTGGTTAGGCGAACCTGTACAACGTGTCACACTTCTGTTCCCTTTGCCACACGATATATGTTGTCAGGCTCAAGGCGAGACTGTCATCCTTGTGCTAGCACGACCTCTTTCTCGTTCTAGTGATACCGGCCACAAACCGGATTATCTCATAATCCTTGTCGCATGGCCATGCTTATCATGGTCGGATCACACGAGGGGCCCAGAGTATATCTCTCCTCATCGGAGGGGCAAATCCCATCTAGCTCGACCATGTCTCGCAGCATGGGACTGGACATACCCGAAACCTACCTTTGTAACTACCCAGTCACGGAGTAGCGTTTGGTCGGCCCAAAGCAAGTCTGTCACCATCCCGAGTACATGCGTCAGCTCAGGTCTTAGGACATAGAACGTACGTTGTACTAGAGACTCACAGATGACATATCGTTGCGTCTCATAGATGGGTCTGTCCGACTTGGACCTTATCTCAACTCAGATCCGACTACGTCGAATCCAACCAGACCTTTCCAAGTCCATATTATTCAGTTAGCATCCAATGCTCCATGGCTAGTGAGACCAAGCCATCGACCGTGTCATATGCTAGTCTAGTCGGCTGCGCGTCCACACAGCCCTTTCAACTAGGGACCTTTTAGGAAAATCATCATACAATGCATAGTCCCACAAACAAGTCACGTACTTGTTGATACACATCATTGATAATGTCCAAGGACTATCTTTATTCATAAACACATAGGAAATATCATCATACATGATTGCCTCTAGGGCATATGTCCAACAGTGTCCCACTTGCACTAGAGTCAATCAAATAGACATCGAATGCCCATAGCTCTAACGTGCCCCTCATCCTTGGGTTGTGGAAGAGGCTTAGTTAACGGATCTGCAACATTTGCATCCATGTGAATTTTGCATAACTCTACATCACCATTCTTTACGATCTTTCATATCAGGTGATATTTCCGATCTATATGTTTGACCTTGTGGTGATTCCTCGGCTCCTTGGCTTGTGCGATGGCACCAGAATTATCACAATAAAGGTCCAACGGTTTCACCGAGGCTGGGAAAATACCAAGATCATCCAGAAAATGTCGTATCTAAACACCTTCCTTTGCAGCTTTACAAGCCGCAATGTATTCGGATTCTATGGTAGAATCAGCTACCTTATCCTGCTTGGAACTCATCCAGTGCACTGCTCCTCCGTTCAGGACGTACATGAATCTGGACTGTGATCGACAATCATCTCTGTCGGTTTGGAAACTAGCATCGACGTAACCCCTTATGACGAGCTCTTCCTCACCTCCATAAACTAGGAACATCTCTTTAGTCCTTTTCAGGTACTTCAAAATAGTCTTCACCGCTACCCAGTGACTCTCACCTAGGTTGGCCTGGTATCTACTTGTTAGGCTTATTGCAAAAGCAACATCAGGCCTTGTACATATCATGACATACATGATGGATCCGATTGCCAAGGCATACGGAATCCTACTCATCCTGCTTCGCTCATCAGATGTCAAAGGACTCTGAGTCTCGCTTAGCCTTACACCATGTGAGAGTGGCAAGAACCCTTTCTTCGCCTCACTCATGTTGAACCGCTTCAACACTTTATCTACGTATGTGCTCTGGCTTAAGCCAAGCAGCCTCCTCGATCTATCTCTATAGATCTTAATGCCTAAAATATAGACTGGCTCACCAAGGTCCTTCATCGAAAACTTGCCATTCAATGATTCTTTGACCGAGTTTAGCATCGAAACATTGTTCCCCAACAATATGTCATCCACATACAAGATCAAAAACACTATAGAGCTCCCACTTAACTTCTTGTATAAACAAGAGTCCTCTTCGCTTTTGATGAAACCGAGACCAGTGACGACCTCGTCAAAATGAATGTTCCAACTCCGAGATGCTTGCTTCAACCCATAAATGGATCTCTTGAGCATACCTTACTAGTGCTAGTCGGATCGACAAAACCCTCGGGTTGTATTATATACACGTCCTCGGTTCAATTTCCGTGAAGCAAAGCCGTTTTGACATCCATCTGCCATATCTCATAATCGAAATATGCAGCTATAGCTAGTATGATCCTCACCGATTTTAGCATCGCTACCGGCGAGTAAGTCTTGTCATAGTCAATTCCTTGAACTTGTCCATAACCTTTAGCGACAAGCCGATCTTTGTGGATCTGAACATTTCCATCCACATCGGTTTTCTTCTTAAAGACCCATTTGCAATCAATGGTTGTTACACCAGGCGGCGGATCAACCAAGTCCCAGACTTGATTCTCATCCATGGACTTTAACTCGGATCTCATGGCCTCCAGCCATGCCTCCGAATCTGGGCTCACCATTGCTTCCACATATGTGGCCGGCTCGTTGCTTTCTAGCAACAATTCATCGCGCACTCTACGCAATCTTTCCGACCACCGTGGTTCCGGTGCCGCTTCCACTACGGGTTCCCTGACTGACTCCGGTATGATCTCATCACCAGTCGAGCCGTCCACGAGTGGTCCTCGAATTTCTTCGAGTCGGACCGTCCTCCCACTGGCCTCCCGACTGAGAAACTCTTTATCAAGGAAAACCCTGTTCCGAGGAACAAACACTTTGTTCTCTTCCTGGTTGTAGAAGCTATATCCCAAGGTTTCCCTCAGATATCCCACGAATATGCATTTATCCAATTTAGGTGTAAGCTTGTCTGACATAAGTCTCTTGACAAATGATTCACAACCCCAAATCTTTAGAAAAGACAAACTGTGACTGTCTATGTCAAAACCGGCGGATCTCAGGTAGGGGGTCCCGAACTGTGCGTCTAGGCGGATGGTAACAGGAGACAAGGGACACGATGTTTTTACCCAGGTTTGGGCCCTCTCGATGGAGGTAAAACCCTACTCCTGCTTGATTAATATTGATGATATGGGTAGTACAAGATTTGATCTACCACGAGATTAGAGAGGCTAAACCCTAGAAGCTAGCCTATGGTATGATTGTTGTTCGTCCTACGGACTAAAACTCTCCGGTTTATATAGACACCGGAGAGGGCTAGGGTTACACAGAGTCGGTTACAATGGGAGGAGATCTTCATATCATATCGCCAAGCTTGCCTTCCACGCCAAGGAAAGTCCTATCCGGACACGGGACAAAGTCTTCAATCTTGGATCTTCATAGTCTAGGAGTCCGGCCAGCGGTCATAGTCCGGCCATCCGGACACCCCCTAATCCAGGACTCCCTCAGTAGCCCCTGAACCAGGATTCAATGACGACGAGTCCGGCGCGCAAATTGTCTTCGGCATTGCAAGGCGGGTTCCTCCTCCGAATACTTCATAGAAGATGTTGAACACAAGGATAGTGTTCGGCTCTGCAAAATAAGTCCCAAAATAAGTTCCAGGACTCCCTCAGTAGCCCCTGAACCAGGATTCAATGACGACGAGTCCGGCACGCAAATTGTCTTCGGCATTGCAAGGCGGGTTCCTCCTCCGAATACTTCATAGAAGATGTTGAACACAAGGATAGTGTTCAGCTCTGCAAAATAAGTTCCACATACCACTGTAGAGAGAATAATATCTGCACCAATCTAATTCTGCTGACGTATTCCGCAGCGCGACATCACGCCACGGCCAAGCCTTTATTCGAATCGTTTTACTGTTCCACCTCAGCGTGTTTAGCGAGGCGGTTTCCTTGGCACGTCTTGTCAAAGCAGAGATCGTGTCCCCTTATTCCGGGATTCTCATCAATACGGGCGTGGGTAACCCAATCGTGCCTTTTAGTATGACTCCCTAATTGAAAGCTAGTCCCAAACGGTTACAAGGAGGGCTCTTGGTATTCAACTCCTTTATAAAGAGACCAAGGCTCGACTCCTTTCTTTTCAATCCAATCGAATCCGCCCCTCGCCTCGAGTTCCCACACCCAAAGCTCTAGTTTTAGGTGCTTCGGACCTTCGACGATGTCCGGCTCCGACCTTCAAGGCCGATGGATGCCTTCCTCCGTTGCGGAAGAAGACGTGCGAAAGCTGAGAGATGCCAAGTATCTAACCGGCGAAATCTCACATAGGCTGCCTGCTCAAGGGCAGGCCATTCCCTCTCCCCAGCCCGGTGAGAGCATGGTGTTCACATCTCACTTCCTTCGGGGGCTAGGCTTCCCGATTGATCCCTTCATGAGGGGGCTATTGTTTTATTATGGGCTGGAATTCCACGACTTAGCTCCGGAGTCCATCCTCCAAATCTCATCATTCATTGTCATGTGTGAGGCCTTCCTCCACATTACTCCTCACTTTGGATTGTGGCTTACAACCTTCAAGGTGGAACCAAAGATGATCGAGGGGCAGCACGCTGAGTGCGGAGGAGCTATCATAAGCAAGGTGGCTGACGCTCCATGGCCCGAGGGCTCTTTCCAAGAGGAGTTTGGCTTATGGCAACGGGACTGGTTTTACATCACAGCCCCCAGGGGCACCAAATGGGTGGCACCACCTGCTTTTCGCTTGGGTCCCCCACCACGGCGAGCGTCATGGGTCAATGAAGGGATTATCTGGGGGCCGTCCAAAGACGTGCCCCTACTGCAGGACCGCATTCGAGATCTCCTAGAAAGAGATATTGACTTGACCGTAGTGGCGCAAGTTATGCTGATTCGCCGCATGCTGCCCTGCAAACGCCGCCCTCTCCGCCTGTGGGAATTTAATCAGGAGGGACCGCGAGTCCTCCAACATTTTATGGGCGCGACGCCCGTGGAGATGTACAAATTGTTCTTCGGATCACAAGCAAGGTGTCCGGACTTGTCCGAGGACGCAGGTCTGAGCTGCAATCGCCCGGATGCTCAAGTAAGTAGCCCCGTATTTGGACACGCCATCCGTATTTTCATCATAACATTGCCCTTCAACACAGCTATCCTTTGAACAGGAGTGGATAGCGAAGGCAAAGCTTATCAGGTGTCCAGCCCCCCTGCTCCAGACCGTGCCGGATCCCGTGTTAACTAGGATCCTGGAGATTATGCTTTTGGCAGAGGGCGAAGAGGGGAACCAAGGAGCTACCGCCTCCGCGAAGGAGGCTGCCAGGAAGGGAGGAATCGAGAATTCCCCCAACCTGGGAAAGAAAAGGACTGCCTCTGAAGACCTGGAGGAGATGGCCTCGAAACGTGGGAAGAAATCTTCGCCAGAGGATCCGACGCCGGAGAATGCCCCGGCCGCATTGCTCCCTCAAGGGAATCAGCTCTCCTCCGAGTCGTAAGTAAAGAGAGGGGTTACAAAATGAGTGACATCCCTGTTTTATTTCTGAGGAAGATAACCGAAATATTACCTTGCAGTTCGGATCTCAACCCTTCTCAGCAGAGCTCGTCTTCAGGGGATCTTCATCCGGAGATGATGGAGAGTGAAATGCCTCCCCTAGTTGCACCGTCTTACGAGGCAGGCGACCCCGAGGTGTCGTCCCGGAGGGTTTTTCCTAGTCCGGACCCTGAAAAAGGTCGTCCGGCTAGTCCGGCACCCTCTGGTGCGCGGTCGGAGGGGCTAAGGGATCTGCTCGGGCGAGCGTCCATCTCAGAAGAACATGGTATGTTGATGAACACGGTGATAGGAAGGATTTCATCCACGGAAAGCGGATTGTACGAGGCCGCCAGGAGTTTATTGACATGCTTTGAGGTACGTGAAAAGGTGTACCTTTTGATAGAGCCACATATATAAAATGCGCCCTGTATAAATGGTAGCCCCTGAGACTCTGTGTGTCGTCAAAAGTGACGGCGCATAGAGGATCATAACCCCAGGTGTAATATGTCACCTTTTTATGAAGGTGGCGAGGCGTTCGGTGGCTAGCCGGACTGATGAATCTGCCGAGCTAAAGCGGCAACTTGATGTGGCGGATGCCGACATCGCGCTTGTAAATAAGCGGCTAGACGAGGCACAAGGTATGCTCCACAGACATCTGATAAGAGGGGTTCGATGCTCGTGCCTTATAAGATATGTGCTTAATGTAGATGGTGCTGCTACCGTGGAGAACCTTCGGGCAGAACTTGCCCGAGCCAAGGAGCAAGCAAGGAAAAGTGATGCGGCTGCCGTTAAGGCGGCTGAAGAGCTAAAAGCCGAACAGGCTGCTCACTGCCAGAGCAAGAAAGTAATAGCCGGGATGGCTGTAAAATTGAAGGATGCTGCCGACCGCTGTAAATTTCTTGAACAAGAAGATAGGGCGGCTCAGAAGGACCTTGAGAAGATCACTGCCGAGGCCAAGGATACTCGCTCTGCAATGAGAGCTATGAAGGAGGAGCTACGTCAGGCCGGAGATATCACGGCTGGAAATCCCTATATATTGCGGATGAAGTTCGGGGATCCTAAGTATGCTCCGTTAGACCGGCAGTGGAGTGCAGAAAACACTTATCTGGATTTGGCAGCGAGTGCGGCAGACGCGACCGAACACTTCCAGGGTCGAGGTGACCATGAATTGGAAGAACTTTTTTGGTCACAGTTCCACAATCCAGAACGCCCACTTTCGGTATCCGACCATTTGGCCGCATGGGCGGAGCTGAACAGGTTATCTGGACTCGCCATGAGGTATGTTGCGAGTCGTCTGTGGCCGGAAGAGCCAGAGCCGAAGAGTTATTTTAGCTTGGTGCAGCAGTTCCTTGGTTCGGTGCCGCATGTTGATGCAATGAAGAGGTCGGCGTGCATAGAAGGTGCACAGATGGCTCTTGCCCGTGTCAAAACATACTGGGCAGATATGAAGGCCAGTGTTGTTGCATCCCAGGATTCGGAAGAAAGCCGAGTAACTGCCAAGCACTACTTTGAGGAAGTTCTTCAGGGCACTCGTTTAATAGAGGCGCAGTGCTCGAAGGATGTTGTGTTTGAATAGCATGTGCTATTGTAAAATGAATATTTTGATAGAATATAAAAGCTTTTTATACTTGTTCTTGCAAGGATTATAATGCCTCATGTGCGGCCGTTAATGTATATGTGTATATAACCTGAAAAATGGCAGTCGTTGGCTTCAGCCCCCACGCATATAATGCGGGGGTGTTCGCAAAAAGGTGCCTTTTCACACTTAATCCAACGTCTTGGTCCTATAAAGGAGGTGATAGCGCAGCGAACTAGGCAACCGGACTATAATGCTTTATCACTTTCACTTAGCCATAGGAGTTTGACAGTGGGGCTACTTAATAGCCCCTAGGGGCACCGCGCTCGCCCGAATTCGGGGCGCGTGTGTGCCTGACCGGGAAGCGGCCCTTCGTTAATGCGGATGAATCCTAAAGATTCCGAGAGTCATCGAGTGGTTGACTAGTCTCTCGCAATATCATGACAGTCAGTTTTTGGCTTTCTCTACTGAGGTGCTCGCCTGGCCGAACCGGGGCACAATCGCAGTAGTTCTCCTAGTGCCGCCTTAGCCGATAGAGCGGAAAGTAAGGCAGCAAAACACAGGAGCCGGGCAAACCCAACATTTGACCAAAGACATGATTCGGAGCTGATGCATATAAGGCCAAACTCGCGACGCCGAACACACCCTAAGGTATTCGGTCTTTATGAAAATGGGCCGAACAAAAGCCCTTGGTAAGAAGCCCCTGGTGCCCAGGAACGTGCAAAATTTTGGCGTGGCCACATGCCAAGACGCCAGCCTCCTCCTTGATTATAGCGAAAACTAGGGGATGTTATCAACAAGAGACAGTAAAAAAGGGTTACGCAGGGTCTTAATCTGAAAAGAATCCTTAAAATGGGTCCCTACTGCACGTCTGCGCCTGTGTCTCCGTTGTGCCGTATCCTGGACGGGCGTAGCACGGTGTTCATCTGTGAAAGAGAGGAACTTAGTAAAAAATAATCGTGCGAGAAATTTAAAATAAACAAAATATAATACAGAGACATGAGTAAAATTGAGCTGTATTTTCTCCTGGTGTAAACACGCGGAGCCCCTTTGTCACATCCCTAGTTCTGGTATGCACTAGGCTAGCCCTTCATGTGTGCATCATGTTTAAATTTTATTTAAGTTGAAATGGGGATTGAAAAACCCTAGCACCAAAATTAAATCACATAGGGTCAACCATAAATCTTTTCAATGAACCCAAAATGCTCTTCAAAAAAGTTCACTGTTTTTGGATTGTTCTAGAACCTCTCCCAAAAATGGTGCACATTTTTCTAGGCCATTCTGGTTTTTTGAATTAAATCATATGGTATTTGCATTTGGGCATTTAATTGCTAAATAATATTTTAAATGCTCAAATAATCACAAACTGAAATGTTTGCTGTTGGAAATATTTCAAACTGTGACATTGAGCAGTTTCATGATTTTTGGAAATGCCCTAGCATTTTTATTAAAGCCAAACACAATTACAGAAAATAGAAAACGGAAATAAAAGGAGAGAGAGAGGTTACCTGTGCAGTTTACCCGGCAGCCCACTTACCTAGCCTTACCTGGCTGGCCCAGGTCCTGTAGCAGCCAGCCGGGCAAAGCCAGCCTGGCCCACCAGGGGCAGCACTGTCTTCTTCCTCTTGCCAGGAGGAGAAGCAGCTGCGTGCCCGGCACGCAGGCGAGCCGCGCCAGCTCCTCCCTGCCTGCCTGGCCTCCCCGATCTTCTAGACGACGTCATGCACCCCCTAGACCGCTCTCACTCTCCCCTGAACGCTCTCCCCCTCCTCTGTTCTTTCCGCCCGAACGCCTCTGTCGCCCCCGCTCGCCACCACCGCCGACACCGCCATCCCGGCGACACCCTGAGGTGCCCAAGAGCTCCGCCTAGTACCCCTCTTCCTCCTCGTCGAGCTGTGCAATGCTGGACGCCCCCGAGCGCCTCCACGCCGTCGTCTTCAACCTCCTGACGCCGGAGATCTCTATCGCCACCCCGACTGCTCCGGTGCTTCCCCGAGCACGCCGAGGCCACCTCTGCAACCGCTATGAGCTCCTATGCCCCTCGCCCCTCTCCCCGTCGACGCGTTCGTCCTCTAGCCCCAATCCCTAACCGTGATCGAAGCATCTCGCCGCCGGCCATGGCGTAGCCGTGGCCACAGCCGCGCAAGCTCGCAACCGAGCGTGCCACCGTGCTCAGCACGTTCCCAGGAGTCGACCACGACGACCCGAGGCTCCTGCCGTTCCCTGCAGCGCCTAACCCTTTGTTGGCCGAACTCCGGCCGCCGCAAAGCTCGATGCCGTCGGCGCTGTAGACCACCCTAGGCACTGCTACTTGCTTCGATGGATGCGGATGAGCAGCAGCTCCACGCAGAGCCCCTCCGCCACTCGTTTGGTCGCCGGAGGAGCAAACCCGACGCCTCCGCCGTGGCCTGTGATTGCCGGCGATTAGCCGCCGACGTTGCCACCTAGTTAGGCCTAATCACCCGCTAATTAACCCCCTGACACACTAACTAATGGGCCCCACACCCAAAAATAACCATTGTTTAATTCCTTCTTAGTTTTAACTAATCACCGTGGCCCCACGCGCCAGTGTTGACCTTGCTGACGTGGCCCTTGACCGACCCCACCCGTCAGTGACCAAAGCCAGCAATGTGACACTGACAAATGGGCCCCACTGGTCAGGTTTGACCCGGACCAGCCCCTTTGACCTGCTGACGTCATGCTTACACATTGCCGACGTAGTAAATGAATTTCTATATTAAATCTAATTCAGGAAGTTCCAGAAAATGTTTAAAACTTGTAAAAATCATAGAATTTAATCTGTAGCTCCAAATGCAAAGTGTTATATATGAAAAATGATCAGAAAAATCCAATCTATCCGTATATACCATTTTCATGCATGTTAGAACAACTTATGACTACTGTTTAGGACAACTGCTATGAATGGCATTGGAATATCCACATATGGAGTTTGAATTTGAATCTTAGATTCAAACCAACTCCATTTAACTTGCTGCTAGTTGCATTAGCCAAACCACAGCATATTGCCATGTCATGATCATGCATCATATTGTGCATTGCATTGATTGTGTTTCTTCTTTGTTTGTTGGTGCTTGTCCCCTCTCGGTAGACGATGTTCCGACGTTGTGATCGTTGACACTGATGAAGACTCAATGCTATATTCAGAAGTGCCAGGCAAGCAAAACCCCCTTGTTCATTCCGATACAATCCCACTCTCTCGCTCCTGCTCTCTTTTACTGCATTAGGACAACAACAATTCAACTGTTACGTGCTGCGGTAGTTGAACCCCTTTCCTCTGCATGACCTGTCATTGCCACAGTAAATAGATGAAACCCACTAGCATGAGTAGGAGTTGTTTGAGCCCTGATGTGCCTACTCATTCATGCTTGTTTGTCATGCCTGCTACTGCTTAGAGTTGAGTCAGGTCTGATTCATCGGGGATGAATTGGAGGTGTGTGAACATGTCCTACTGTGTGTGAGCTAAGTGTGTGAACACGATTTGGTAAAGGTAGCGGTGAGAGGCCATGTAGGAGTACATGGTGGGCTGTCTCATTGAAGCCGTCCTCAGGAACTGAGTTCTGTGTTTGTGATTCATGAACAATTACTACCACACATTGGAATGCTTAAGTGCCCCTCTCGACTTATTAATCAACCTGATCTCTGTCCAGGAGTTGCAATTAGTTTCTGGTGTTTGTAGGTAGTGTTAGTAGTCTACCAAGTGGCACCCGGTACAGGTGGGCTTGGGACAGACTAGGCACCATGGCACGATGTACCAAGCATAGATCCACCCGTCGAGGTGGGCTTGGGAACCCTGCACACATTGTTTGGGGCCGTGAGCGACACCCCGGCCGGATCTCCTTGCGGATGGAACCCAAATAGGCGATAAACCTGGACGAGAGACTTGTGTGGTTAGTCAGGTCGTGGCCGACACCCTCGCCGGGCTTCCGCTTGAAGGTTGCCGAGTACATGTCGTGTAAACGGCGGTAAGTGGTGAGAGCGTGTGTGAAGAAGGACACCCCTGCAGGGTTAATATGATCTATTCGAATAGCCGTGTCCACAGTAAAGGACTTCTGGGTTGCCTGTACAGTTCATAGACAAGTGAAAGTGGATACTCTAAAATACGCAAGATAAGCGTGAGTGCTATGGATGGCGTTCTTGTAGCGAGACGGGAGCGGAACCATAGTGGTGTATTGATATGGTGAATATGTGGACTCCTGTGCGCCACCTCAAAAGAGTTACTTGCAGTCGTAGTTTAGGATAGCCACCGAGTCAAAGCTGGCTTGCTGCAGTTAAACCCCACCATCCCCTTGTTGATAATGATGCATATGTAGTTAGATCTGATGTAAGTCTTGCTGGGTACATTTGTACTCACGTTGCTTAATTTATGTTTTTGTAGAGAGACTTCAGTCTCGCTAGTAGTACCGCGTGGAATCGACGTTTAGCTTGTTACCTCAGCTACGATCTTGTGCCCTCAGCAGGATCTGGTAGATAGTCAGGCTTCTCAGCCTTTTTCATTTGTAGATGTCTGTACTCAGACATGTTAAGCTTTTGCTTGTGCTTTAACTTGTATGCTCTGAATGTTGGGTCATGAGACCCATGTTTGTAATGTCTCGCTCCTCAGAGCCTATTGATTAAAATACTTGAGTCATAGAGTCATGTTGTGATGCCATGTTGTATTTGCATATATCAAGCATATTGTGTGTATGTTATTGAAATGCTTGGTATGTGTGGGATCTGACTATCTAGTTGTTTATCCTTGGTAGCCTCTCTTACTGGGAAATGTCTCCTAGTGCTTCCACTGAGCCCTAGTAGCTTGCTACTGCTCCGAAACACTTAGGCTGGCCAGCATGTGTCCTTCTTCATTCCTGTGTCTGTCCCTTCGGGGAAATGTCACGCGGTGTCTATCAGAGTCCTGTTAGCCTGCTACAGCCCGGTTTACCGGAGTCCTGCTGGCCCAGTTGCTACAGCCCGGATTCACTCGCTGATGACCGACACGTTCGTTGCTGGGTCATGTATGCCTGTCCATGTAAGTTAGTGCCACTTTGGGTTCATGACTAGCCATGTCAGCCCGGGTTCTTTGTCATATGGATGCTAGCGGCACTATCATATACGTGAGCCAAAAGGCGCAAACGGTCCTGGGCCAGGTAAGGTGGCACCCGTGGGAATACCGTGCTTGAGGCTGCAAAGGGATATGATGTGTTACATGCTAGATTGGTGTGACTTAGGATCGGGGTCCTGACACCCTTGTACAGGGTTATGCGGCTATTAAGCCTTTGTATGGACTCGTCGAGCCGTGTTTGGGGTAGTAAAGCTGGATTAGTGTGCGGCTCTCAAGGCGGCCGCACCATTATCCATACTTCGGGGATCAATTGATATTTCCCTTTAATGAGATGATGCCTCGTGGACCGAGCATTTTGAGTGTAAGGGATGCATAATGCGGTATTGCGTTAAAGCGGCCGAAAGCTTCACGTCCCAGTAATGCTTGATAGCGACTTATGAATGGGGCGATGTGGAAGGTTAGCTTTTCTCTTCGGAAGTTGTCGGGTGAGCCGAACATGACTTCTAACGAAAGGGAACCCATACTCTGGGTACCTGGGCCCGGCGTGACTCCTTGAAAGGAAGTGTTGCCATGGCGAATTATTGCTGGGTTTACCCCCAGTTTGCGGATTGTGTCCTGATATAACAGGTTTAGGTCACTGCCGGCGTCCATTAGGACTTGTGTAAATTGGAGTCCGTCAATAATCGGATCCAAGACCAAGGCAGTCCAGCCTGCATTCCGGATACCTCTGAAGTAATCCTATTGATCGAACGTGATTGGTTGTAACAACCAGTGGTGGTGCTCCTCTGGGGCAGGCCATATGGCGCGTATCTTCGTAGGCGCCGTTCTATTTTTCCCTTTTGTCACCTGAAGTGAATATACTGTTTTGACTTCTTGTGGGAACTTCTTTTGTTCTCCGGTGTTCTGTTTGTGGGGTGTGTCGTCATCCTCGCTTGGTGTGTCGAGCCCCTTGTGTTCGGCGTTGAATTTGCCGGACTGCTTGAAGACCCAACAATCTCTGTGGGTGTGGTTTGCAGGTCTCCCGGGAGTACTGTGGATTTGACATATTTTGTCCAAGATTTTGTTGAGGTTAGATAGCTCGTCCCTGTCATCTTTGGGGGGCGGCTTTTTTTGATTTTGCCGAGAGCTTTTGAATCCGACGTTGACTGCCGTGCTCATCGGGCTGTTATCCTTGATCCGGCGCTGTTCTTTGTTACGGCGCGGTTTCCCGTTTCCATCTCTGAGTTCGGATGTACTCGGATCGCTGGTGCTGCTTCTTGCCAACCAGCTATCTTCTCCCGCGCAAGAGCGGGTCATGAGGCTTGTTAATGCGGCAATTGTTCTTGGCTTTTCTTGGCCGAGGTGTCTGGCGAGCCATTCGTCTCGGACGCTATGTTTGAAAGCTGCTAGGGCCTCGGCGTCCGGACAGTCGACTATCTGATTCTTTTTAGTAAGAAATCTGTTCCAGAGTTTCAGGGCTGACTCTCCGGGCTACTGAGTTATATGACTCAGATCATCTGCATCCGGAGGTTGGACAAAGGTCCCTTGAAAATTTGCCCAGAAAGCATCCTCGAGCGCTTCCCAACTTCCCATGGTGTTTTCGGGAAGGCTTTTAAGCCAATGCCGGGCTGGCCCTTTGAGCTTAAGGGGTAAGTATTTTATGGCGTGAAGGTCATCTCCTCTGGCCATGTGTATGTGGAGGATATAATCCTCGATCCAGACTCCAGGGTCTGTTGTTCTGTCGTATGCTTCTATGTTTACGGGCTTGAATCCCACTGGAAATTCGTGATCCAGTACCTCATCGGTAAAACATAGGGGATGCGCGGCGCCCCTGTATGTAGGTGTGTCACGATGTTCGGATATTTTTTGCGTTGCATTGCTCACTGGAGCTTGCTTTCTTGGCCCATAGATGGATCTAGTTGGACCGGTTTATTGATGCGAATCCTTGGTCGGACCGCGCGCTGTGTTGAGTACGGCGCCCTTCGTCGCTTGAGATCGATCGTGGGGTCGTCTATCCGACCTGGTGGCTTCTTTGTTTTTTGACTGTGGGGGCTCTAAGGCCTCTTCGTCAAATTCCGGTAGTAATTTCCGCTTCGGATAGCTCTTTGTTCGATGACTGCTGCCGTACTTGTGTGCGGTATTGAGTACTTTGCCCCATCTGATTTTGAGTGCATCTTCCGCTATTTTGAGCTTCCGCTTCTGCTTTTTCAGGCTACATGCAGTGGCAACGAGCCTTTGGTGGAGGTTCTGGTGTTCCAGCGACTTGTCCGGCATGAGGTCGTCCGCACTATTATCTTTCCCGGGGACGGATTGTTCGGTTTGTCCGCCCTGTTTGGACGGTTGCTTGATGGCATGTTCGTCTTCCGTTGATTTGCCCTGCTCTATGGCTGGGTCTCTGTCGAGGTGGGGCTTGGCGCGGCGATTACGCCGCCTCTTTGATTGTTTTTCGAGGGAATGATCCCTGGTTGCGCCCTTTTGATCCTCGTTGTTTCTTCTTTTAGGTGTATCCACCATGTATACATCGTGTGATGAGGTGATTGTCCGGTGCTCTATAGGTGCTGGTTCTTGGTCGTCTCCTTCATCGGCGTCCATACCGTCCATATCTTCGGAGTCGAAGTCGAGCATGTCGGTTAGATCGTCGACAGTGGCTACAAAGTGGGTGGTGGGTGGGTTTCGAATTTCTTCATCGTCCGCATCCCAACCCTGCTGACCATAGTCCGGCCAGGGCTCTCCTGACAAAGAGAGAGACTTTGGTGAATTCAGGATATTGCCAAAGGGCGAGTGCTGAAAGACGTCCACGGTGGTGAACTCCATGATCGGAGCCCAATCGGGTTCGGTCGGAAGGGGGGCGGAAGATTCGGAGTCCGGAATGGAGTCCGGCACCTTGGTGTCATAGGCCTCGCAAAGGACTAGGATGGTATTTGGCTCTATCGCCATAGAGATTGCGGCTCCTGGGGCGGCGTCCAACCGTCCGTCCCCGACTGGCGCAGTCGGCTCCGAGCTAATGGTCGGAGAGGACACCGGAGCGGTGCTCTGGGCGCTGTCCGGCGGCAGAGCTAGATCATGCCCATCGTGACAGTGCGGCGCGCTCGGTCGTGGCTCGAATCCGTCGAAGATCAAGTCCCCGTGGATGTCGGCCGTGTAGTTTAAACTTCCAAACCTGAACTGATGGCCAGGGGCGTAGCTTTCGATCTGCTCCAGATGGCCAAGCGAATTGGCCCGCAGTGCGAAGCCGCCGAATACGAAGATTTGTCCGGGGAGAAAAGTCTCACCCTGGACTGCGTCGTGGTTGATGATCGAAGAAGCCATCGGGCCTAAAGGTGACGACACAGAGGAACTCTCAATGAAAGCACCAATGTCGGTGTCAAAATCGGCGTATCTCGGGTAGGGGGTCCCGAACTGTGCGTCTAGGCGGATGGTAACTGGAGACAAGGGACACGATGTTTTTTACCCAGGTTCGGGCCCTCTCGATGGAGGTAAAACCCTACTCCTTCTTGATTAA
The DNA here is from genome assembly GCA_963921465.1 of Triticum timopheevii. Classification (NCBI taxonomy): domain Eukaryota; kingdom Viridiplantae; phylum Streptophyta; class Magnoliopsida; order Poales; family Poaceae; genus Triticum; species Triticum timopheevii. The sequence goes on from OY997270.1 coordinate 522,596,358, forward strand.
TATTGATGATATGGGTAGTACAAGAGTTGATCTACCACGAGATCAGAGAGGCTAAACCCTAGAAGCTAGCCTATGGTATGATTGTTGTTCGTCCTACGGACTAAAACTCTCCGGTTTATATAGACACCGGAGAGGGCTAGGGTTACACAGAGTCGGTTACAATGGGAGGAGATCTTCATATCATATCGCCAATCTTGCCATCCACGCCAAGGAAAGTCCTATCCGGACACGGGACGAAGTCTTCAATCTTGTATCTTCATAGTCCGGGAGTCCGGCCAACGGTCATAGTCCGGCCATCCAGACACCCCCTAATCCAGGACTCCCTCAGGGACTCTTCCCAATCCACATCTCATGTGGTGTCTTGTCTACGGATTTTGATGGTACCCTGTTAAGTGTGAAAGCTACAGTTTCTAGAGCGTATCCCCAAAATGACAAGGGTAAATCCGATTTGCTCATCATAGACCGGACCATGTCCAACAAGGTCCTCTTCCTCCGTTCTGACACATCGTTTCTCTATGGCGTACCTGGAGGTGTGAGCTGAGGTACTATACCTCGACTTTTCAGATGATCATCAAACTCCTGGCTCATGTACTCACCTCCACGATCAGATCGCAGAAGCTTTATAGTCTTGCCGAGCTGATTCTCAACCTCGTTCTAAAACTCTTTGAACTTTTCAAAAGTTTCCGACTTGTGCCTCATCAAATAGATATATCCATATCTACTCAAGTCGTCGGTAAAAGTCACGAAGTACTGATAGCCACCTCTGGCAGTTGTGCTCATTGGACCACACACATTACTGTCGGGGAAGCTGATCCACGAACACCTATGGGACCGGCGGACCGAGCCCCTTTCGGTTCGGCGGGGGGCGGAGATCGCACGAAGAGCGGATCAAGGCGAAGCACACGAGCAGTTTACCCAGCTTCGGAGCTCTCCGGAGAGATAACACTCCTACTGCTGCATGTTTTTGTGTATTGTGTTCTTGCTCAGGAGCGCTGAGTGCTACAGTACACTCTAGCAGCGAACGAGACCGAGCGTGAGTGTTTTTCTGCCTTCGAACTGAGCCGAACCCTCCCTACGTTGCACGTGGGCCTCCTTTTATATGCTAAAGGGGTCACCGACAGGTGGCAACGTAGACAAGGGTAAAAATGGAAAAAGGTGTTGCGGTTGGTACAACTACCTGTACAGTGTATCCTACCTAACCCTGACGGCAGGGGACAAAGGAATTAAATGCCCGTCTGCGTCGCCCAAACAGTGCAGAAAGGGACCGTCAGGGACGCCACCGTTCGCCACGATGGCGATCTTGTCTGCGTCACATGCCACCGCGCACCGCTGGCTGCACAGCCTCTTGCCACACGCGCCTGGAAAAGCCCCAGGGCGACACGTTGGTGGATGTGCTGGAGCGCGGGTGCAGAGTGGTGGCCTGCCGTGGCAAGCGCCTTGCCGCGGTCATTGTCTTGTCGCGTCCGGAAGCTTGTCGCTCACCGGGCCTTGCCGGGACGCGCGGCGCATCACGGCAAGTTCCTTGAGATGCCTTGGTTGGCCTTCCCGGCAAGCTCCTCTTGCCGGGGCCTTGTCTCCTTGGCTTGAATACTTTGTTCTTGAATGGCTCCAAAGGAACCATGGAGGACCTTGGCGATCGCCCGGCAAGCCTTGCCGCGGGGCGCTGCAACTGCCCGTGCACAAGTTCGGGGTACTAGGGTACCCCTACTCCAGTACACCGACAGGAGCCCCCGGGCCTGGGCCACACACGATGCCGAGCGCTGTTGGGCCAGGCCCAAAGCAGGGCACGGGCACGCGCGGCCTGGGCTACGCCGTATCTCACTCCGTATCCACCGCGCCCTCCCCCAACGGCACGCACCGAATGCGGCGTCGTGGGAGAGATCGTGGGTGGTTTCTTTATTCGGAAAGGCGGAATATCCGCCCCCTCCCTCTTTATAAGCAGGGGAAACAGGGGCAGTTCGCCCATCTCGCCGGTTACTACTCCAATCTCAGAAATCTCCGCCGCTCCCCCCTTCTTCCCAAAGTCGAAAGAGAGCAGCGCTCCGCCCCCCATTGCCATCGGCACCACCAACGCCGTCGATCTCCCCCGCCACCTCCGCCATGGCTCCGAAAGCCAACAAGGGGAAGGGCGTGAAGTCAGCCGAGGCGCAGCGGCTCACAGCGCTGCGAAAGGAACGGGCAATCTTCCCCCCTCAGCTTGACGCGAAGGAGCTGAGGGAGTACTACTACCTCTTCTGGTCGACGGAGACGCGAGCGCATCCGCGCATGAAGGTACTCTCAGCTGCCGCTTCGGGACTGGCTCCGAACGGATATCCCTTCTTCGCGCTGTTCTTCTACTGTGGGCTCTGCCCGCCCTTCTCTGAATTTTTCTGTGACATTATGAACACCTACGGGTTCCGCCTCCTTGATTTCACCCCCAATGCCGTTCTGACCATGGCAGTTTTCGCACATCTCTGCGAAAACTTTGTCGGAGTCCATCCAAATGTAGCCCTTTTCCGCCACTTCTTTATGCCCCGAGTCGAGAGAGGGGAGCCCCTTGCCGGCGGAATCGCTTGGATCTCGAGAGTCGACAAGAAGGAAGCTTATCTGGAGGGAGAGCTCCGCAGCAAGTGGGAGGAATGGAGAGCAGATTGGTGCTGGATTGTCGAGGAGAACCCGCAGCCATTTACCGCCCGGCGCCAAACCCCAATAGTATGCGGCAACGATTGGAGCAACGTGACCCCGGAAGATGATAGGCTGAAGATTGCCGTCACCCGGATCTTACGCCTTAGGCTTGCTGGGCTCACCGTAGGCGCCGTCGGCGCCGATTTTCTTCGCCGCCGCATCGCCCCCCTTCAGGAGAGGAGAAGACCCGCTTGGGAGTTCCAGAACTCGGCGGATATCATGAGGCTGCGCCCGGGCCTCAACTTCAACTTCACTGTCTTGGAATTGGACGCGATGCTTCTGGAGCTGTTCAAGCGCGATCCTCAGCATCCATTCATGTTGCCGAGGGGAGTCGTTCCGTTGTGCAACAATTCCTCACTCGACCGCATCCGCGCAATGATGCCGCTGTGCGATTCGCATGGAATTGTTCCAACTTGGCAAGAGCCTGCAGACGACGTCATGCAGGAGTTCTTCGACAGCTTGGTAGAAGTGCTGGTCCACCCCGATGAACAGAAGAGCCTCACCCGCGACACCACCGATGCGGAGATGCAGCGCATCGCCACTAGGCTGGAAGAGGCGGCGGCAGCAGCTGCCGCGGGCGAGTTTGGATTCACCGCGGAGGAGGCAGAGGCAGCAGAGGCGGCAAGCCTTGCCGAGCGAGAGGAGCTTGTCGGCGAGGAAGAGCTTGTCGGGCCCGAATCTGAGTCGAGCGAGCCCGTCGAGGGCGCGAGCGACCCGTTGAGGATCGGCTCCTCCTCCTCCCCACCTTCAGCCAGTTCGCCGCAAGCGGAGCCCCCAGCTCCACCAAGAAGGCGTCTCCGCAAGGCCGGGGACATAGCGGGGTGGCAGACGGGTCAACAGCCGCCGCACCATGCGACGCGCTCGACCACGGCAAGCACTGTTGCCGCGGGAGCACCTCACGCCGCTGCGGCAACTGGAGCGGGGGTCTTCCCGGTCCACCGCCACTGCTCCTGCCAAACGGACAAGGGAACCTATTCCTCCGCCTCGTCGCACCGGAGGCGAGCCGGACTTCGATCTCTCTGCGCTCAGCTCCGATGAGGAAGAAGAAGAGTAAGATTCTTTGCTGTACTTGTAGTTCTTCAATCTTTGTTGTTTTGTCTTGTATCTGATTTGCTTTACTCCAAATCTGTTCCTTTTCAGGACTCTGGCCCAGAGAGCGGCGAAGAGAGCCAAGGTCCCGGTGATTGTCATCGAGGACGAACCCACCGCGACAGCAGGGGACGTGTCTGAGACCACCCTGCCGGACCCGTCAACTATTCCCCAAAGCAGCCCCCAGCGCAGCCCCCAGCGTAAGCATATAGTTTACATCTTGCTGTCAGGCGCGCATGGGTACTCTTTCTTTGCTGATATCTGACTGTTGTTTTGTGTAGGAGCAGAGCAGCCTCACCAGGAGTGCCCGGAAGCCGCTCCCGAAATGCCATCTGCTTCGACTACACCGCCAAGGGAGGATTCCCCGGCAAGGGAGCGTTCTCCGGCAAGGGAGAATTCCCCGGCAAGGGACAGTTCTCCGGCAAGGGATAGCACCAGTGACCCCCAGGTGGCGGAGACCGCGGCTGCAGATCCAGGTAATACTCTCGCTTGAGAACTTCCCTTGGGTTCTTCTTCTTCTGATTTTCTTTTTGAATATTTGCTTGACTTTTCTCCCCTCTTCAGTCGTCAGATCCACCTGCCATGGAGCCGATGGAAACCGAGGTCGCCGGCGAGGAGGACGCGCGCGGCAACAACAACGACGCCGCTGCCACCGAAGAAGAGGCCGGCACTGATGATCCCGCCGGTGAAGAGGCCGCCAAAGCTGCCGCCGCAGAAGCTGGCGAGGGATCCGGCGATCGCACTGACGGCCCTGAGGCCGCAGGAGCGTCAGGCGCTACACCGACCGCCGATCCCTCCGCCGCTGCTGCAGCGCCAGGCTCCGAAGAGCCCCAGCCCGGCGCCTACTTGAAGGCCGGCGATGGCATCTTCATCAAGCTCCCCTGGGCGTCAAGCTCCAGGGCGCCGGTCGAAGGGGAGATTTTGGATGGAGAGGTGCTCGCCTCCGCTGGGCTGACGCTAGTCGACGCGCCAAGCAGCAGCAGCGACGAGCCTGAGGAGGCGCGGTTGCTGCGGAAGTTGTTGTCGCTCTACCGCGCCCGACAAGCCAAGCTGGCGTCCCGAGAGGCGCTTGTTGCGAAGGCGGGAGTGGACATCGAGAAGCGCACAGAGGAGCTCTGGGGTCTCAGGCAGGAAGTTCTTCGATCCCTAGCAGAGGAGCGGGAGCAACTCGCCGAGGAGCGTAAGGCCTTCCTCCTCGGGAAGGCTGAGGTCGAAGAGCAGCAGTGGCTTGCTGCCGATAAGCTATCTGCGCAGGAAGGTGAATTGGCGCAGCGCAAGGTCAACCTTGACAGCCAGGAGGAGGAGCTTGCCACGCGCGAGCAAGCGATTGGCGGGGCTCTCAAGGAAGCAAAGGATGCTGCCGCAGCTGCCGAGGCCGCCAAGAAGGAGCTGGAGACGAAGATGGCGCAGCTGGAGGCTGATCTCAAGGCGAGCGGCGAGGAGCTTGCTGTGCTCAAGCGTGAGCGCGAGAAGGACGCCGCTGCTCATGGTGCGCTGCAGGGTCGTCTCGCTGAGAGGAGCAAAGAGCTCAGCGCCGCCAAGGACTCCAATGCAGATCTTGAGTTGAAGTTGGTTACTTTAACTCAGACGCTGGACGGCGCCAGGGAGCAGGAAGTGGCCTTGAAGGAGAAGATCAAGGCCGATGAGGCGCTGCTGGCGAGTGCTGCTGCCGCCCAGGACGCTTTCCGGGAGCCTGTGGAGCACTGGACCGAGGGTCTCGTGAATGCTGCCGCAGCTATCGACAGGGAGTTGGCGCAGCTGGGGATGGAGGATTTTGGGTACTCCTCCGATGAGCACCTCCAACCCAGCGCCAAGCTCAGCTTGTTCTTCAAAGGCGTGGCGACGGCCCTCCAGCAACTCCGGGAGAAGATCCCAAAGCAGCTGGCCGACAAGTCGCGCAGGATCTACGCGGGGGCTCTTCAGAAGGTGCTGGTGAAGGTGGCCTTCCGCAACCCAGGCCTCAACCTCACCAACGTCCTCAGGTCCTTGCCGCCGGATGCTGATCTGGAAGCGCTCAAGGCCCTTGTCGCACCCATTGTGGACAAGGTGAGCGGGATCAAGAAGGTTGAGGGTGATCGCGTAGATTAGGCCGCCCGTCTTTTCTTTTTCTTTGTCGCTGCTGGTCATGTCATGAGAACAATCTGTTAGAGCTGCGACAAGCTATCTTGTAATATGACTCTATTTTGGGTAGTGATTGCTGTGTTATTTCCTTTACTTGATTCCTTCCTTTGTATGTTTTTGCCCTACGCTTTTAGGGAACTTGCCGGTGCAGGCACCTTAGCCGCGAGCGCTGAGTGCAGAATGTCAGCAGCCTGCTGGCGGTGCCGCTACCGACAAGAAACCTTGTCGCAACTAGTCGCAGCTCACTTAAATTGTTGAGCGGACTCGAAACAAAGTAAGGGCGCAACTAGCTACGAGTTGGTTCCTCCGCGCACAGGTTTTCCATACAAAGCACGGTCGTTCGAGGAAGATAACTTTAAAAATTTTAAAACAGATTGCTCAAACTTTAGCAACTTAGCTTTTCTGTCATTTGCTTCCCGGCAAGGCGAAACTTCCTCGAGCGGCGCTTGGTCCACACCATTATCTTCTCCTTTCCCCCCGGCAAACTTGTGGGCGGGGGAACCTTCCTTTCTTTGAGAAGAAGAAAGAAGAGAAAATAAAGATATGGAGCCTTACGGCTTGTTATTGCTTACCGGGGGTAGGTGCTACACGAAGTGTTAGATAACGCATGCAAAAAAATAGTAGAGAGCATGAAATTGACAATATGTGCGGAGCATATGAGCTTTACTTATGCACGGGGTCTGCGCCCGGCTTTGTACAAAGGATTACATGCAACATCGGCAAGACTTGTACAAAAGGTGGTTGCCAGAACGGGTTCCGGCAACCGCGCCCTACGGGTAAAACTTACGAAGATGCTCAATGTTCCAGGAGTTGCTCACCGGAATGCCATCTTCGGTCTCAAGGCGGACAGCGCCAGGCCTAGTGACTCGTTTCACCCGGTAAGGGCCTTCCCACTTCGGCGTCAACTTGTTGGAATTCTTGGCGGACTGTACGCGCCGAAGAACAAGGTCGCCTTCCTTGAAACTTCTGGCATTAACTTTGCGGCTATGGTAGCGGCGCAAAGCTTGCTGGTATCGAGCAGCTCGTACAGCAGCCTGAAGACGGTCCTCCTCGAGGAGCAGCGCGTCATCTTGTCGCAGCTGCTCTTGCTCAAGCTCATCATAAGCGAGCACTCGAGGTGACCCGTATACGAGTTCCGTGGGGAGAACTGCCTCTGCTCCATAGACTAGAGCGAAAGGTGTCTGGCCAGTGGCTTGATTTGGTGTCGTCTTGATCGACCAAAGAACCACCGGCAGCACCTCAATCCAGTTCCTTCCGCACTTGTGCAGCCTGTCGAAAGTCCTGGTCTTGAGCCCGCGCAGCACTTCAGCATTTGCCCTCTCTGCTTGACCGTTGCTTCTCGGATGAGCAACAGAAGCGAAGCAGATCTTGGCGCCAAGATCTTGGACGTACTGCATGAAGGTGCGGCTCGTGAATTGTGTGTCGTTGTCGGTAATGATCCTGTTAGGGATCCCGAAACGGCAAACAATCGACCTAAAGAACTTGACTGCTGACTGTGCTGTCACCTTCCTCACTGCTTCCACTTCCGGCCACTTTGTGAACTTGTTGATTGCAACGTACAAGTACTCAAAGCCCCCGATAGCTCAGGGAAAGGGACCGAGGATGTCGAGCCCCCAGACCGAAAATGGCTAGGATAAAGGGATCGTCTGGAGAGCTTGAGCTGGCTAGTGTATCTGCTTGGAATGGAACTGGCACGCTTCACACTTGGTTACTTGTGCAGTTGCATCCTGGAGGGCTGTCGGCCAAAAGAAACCTTGCCGGAACGCTTTGCCGGCAAGTGCTCTCGCGCCAATGTGGTGGCCACATATGCCTCCATGTATCTCTGCCAACAGCTTTTGTCCTTCTTCCCGGTGAATACACTCCAATTTCACACCGTTGAGTCTTCTTCTGTACAGTGTGTTGTCCACAAACTGGTACATACTTGACTGCCGGGCTACTCTTTCCGCTTCTTCTTGCTCTTCGGGAAGTTCTCCTGTCTGAAGGAAATGGACAATCTGCTACGCCATGCTGGAGCTTGTGGCTCGACAACAAGGACTAAAGGCATATCTGCTGCTGTGGGAACATCCGCTTCTACTGCGAGAACCTGCGGCTCAACCGGAGCTTGACATTCCCCGGCAAGCTTGCCGGAGCAAAACTTGTCGGGAGCATCTGCTTCAACGGAACAAACCCTATGGCTTGCCGGAGCAGACTGCTCCTCAGCATCCTTGGTGTTGATCTTGGGGACCTTCCTGGCGGCGGCTTCAGGGAGCTCTGCCGGGAAATAGTCACCAGAAATCAACTTCCTCTTCTTGCTCTGTCCATTAGATGGTGTTACGGACGGTTGAGTCAGCTTGAGCACAAAGATCCCTGGTTCCATAGGTAACTTAAGTGTGGCGCACTTCGACGGGCCATCAGCAATGTCATTCTGAGCTCTTGGAACATGTTCCATTTGTAGGCCGTCAAAGTGCTCTTCTAGCTTTCTCACTTCATCGACCTAAGCTTCCATCAATGGACTTTGATAATTCTTGTTCACCTAGCGGACGACAAGCTGTGAGTCACCCCTGACAATGAGCTTCTTGATCCCAAGGTATGCTGCGATCCTGAGACCGGCAAGCAAACCTTCATACTATGCAGTATTGTTTGTTGCTTGCTCCTTGGGAAAGTGCATCTGGACTACGTACTTAAGGTGCTCTCCGGTGGGCGCAACAAGTAGCACGCCCGCACCGGCGCCTTGCAGCGAGAAGGCACCATCAAAGTACATCAGCCACTCTTTTCTTGCTTCCTTGACAGGGATGCTTGTTTCTGGAATTTCTTCATCTGGTGTTGGCGTCCACTCCGCTATGAACTCTGCTAATGCCTTGCTTTGGATAGTTGTAGTGTTCTCAAACTTGAGGCCAAAACTTGACAGTTCCAGTGCCCACTCGACAATCCTGCCAGTTGCTTCTGGATTTTGCAGTATCCTCTTCAGCGGAAAACAAGTGACGACTGTGATCTCGTGTGCTTGGAAGTAATGGCGTAGCTTTCTCGAGGCCATGAGAAGGCCGAAAAGCAACTTCTGCACACCAGAGTACCTTGACCTAGCCCCCTGCAGAAGGGAACTGACAAAGTAAACTGGGCATTGCATCATTCTTTTCTGCATCTTTTCATGTGTCTGCGCAGATCCATCTTTGTCGGGATCAGAGCTTGTCGGTGAAGTCCCTTGCTTGTCGCTGGATGCACTTGCCGTGGTTGCTGGCTGATCATCTGGCTCCCTCTCCGCTACTAACGCAGCACTAACCACTTGATTGGTTGCCGCTACAGCAGCAACTTCTCTTGTGGCTTAGGTGCGACAAGTGTTGGAGTGGAGGACAGGTATCTCTTCAAGTCCTGCAGCGCAGCCTCCGCTTCCGGAGTCCATTTCATTGGACCTGCCTTTTTCAATATTTTGAAAAATGGCAGGGCGCGCTCAGCAGACCTAGAGATAAACCTGCTGAGAGCAGCCACGCAACCGGCAAGTCTTCATACATCCTTGACGCGCTTTGGTGCTTCAATCTGCTCAATGGCCTTGATCTTGTCGGGATTGGCTTCAATTCCGCGCTGAGACACGAAGAACCCGAGAAGCTTGCTAGAGGGGACTCCAAACACACACTTCTCGGGGTTAAGCTTGAGGTTGATCTTGCGCAGATTTGTAAAGGTTTCGTCTAAATCTTGAATCAGAGTTGCCTTGTCCTTGCTCTTGACCACTATGTCATCCATGTAGGCTTCCACATTTCTGTGTATTTGTGGCTCAAAAGCGTCATGGACTACTCTTGCAAATGTTGAACCAGCATTCTTTAAACTAAAAGGCATCCGTACGAAACAGTATGTGCCACATGGGGTGATGAATGCGGTTTTCTCCTCATCCTCTTCTGCCATGAAGATCTGATGGTATCTTGAGTATGCATCAAGAAATGAAAGCAAGTCACATCCGGCCGTGGAGTCAACAATCTGGTCAATGCACGCTAAGGGAAATGGGTCTTTGGGACAAGCTTTATTGACATCGGTAAAGTCGATACAAAGCCTCCATTTCCCGTTTGCCTTGTGCACGACTACAGGATTGGCCAACCACGTAGGATGGAGCACTCCTCTGACAAGGCCTGCTGCTTCCAACTTCTTGATTTCTTCCGCGATGAATTCTTGGCGCTCCACCGCCTGTTTCCTGACTTTCTGCTTGACGTGCCGCACATGAGGACAGACGGCAAGATGGTGCTCGATTACCTTCCTGGGAACGCCGGGGATGTCAGACGGTTGCCATGCAAACACGTCGACGTTCGCCCGCAGGAAAGCAACGAGCGCGCTTTCCTATTTAGGGTCGAGAGTGGCGCTGATGGTGAAGGTACCACCAGTGCCGCCCTCCTTGGCGGACACCTTCTTGGTCTCTGGTGGAGCTACCATTGTCCTCTTACACTTGCCGGTGGAGCTCGATGGTGCGTCCTCGACGGTAGCACAGCACTCCGAAGAGGTGCACTTGCCGGAGTGGGCATCAGAACTCTTGCCGGACTTGGTATTCTTCCCCCGGGAGCTTCAACGGCAAGTGACCTGCGATCTGTCGTGGTTGCTGCTTCTCGGTAGATCTTGTCGGCGCAGATAAGAGCATCCTTCTTGTCGCCAGGGACAGAGATGACACTTATCGGGCCTGGCATCTTCAGCATATTGTATGCATAGTGAGAGGCTGCCATGAATTTGGCGAGTGCTGGACGGCGGAGTATCCCATTGTAAGGCAATGGAAAATAGGCAACGTCAAAAGTGACCCTCTCAGTCCTGAAGTTTAACTCGCTGCCAAATGTTACCGGCAACGTGATCTTTCCCTTCGGCTTGCTTCTTCCCGGGTGATTCCTTGGAATGTGCCGGTCTCTTCGAGCTCGCTATCAGGGATCTGGAGTTTCTGGAGTACCGCGGAGGAGATCAGGTTCAAGCCGGCCCCGCCATCAACTAGCATCTTAGTGACCTTGAGGTTGCAGATAGTTGGTGAAACCAACATCGGCAAGCACCCGACCGCAGTTATGCGGTCAGGGTGGTCCTCAATATCAAAGATGATAGGCGTGCTGGACCATTTCAGAGGCTTGCGTGACTCGACGGGTGGCTCTGCTGCATTGACTTCCCGCATCCACTGCTTGAGCTGGCGGTGTGAAGTATGCAGAGAAGCACCGCCGTCAACGCACAAGACCTCTGTGGCTTTCTGGAACTCCTTCTCATCGGTCTCATCATCATCCATATCTTCATCGTCGTCGTCATCTTCATCCTTGTCGCGGCCACGGGGAGGTCTGTCTCCTTGCCCCTGCTTGGCCTTGCTGCGGCGTCCTCCTCGGCTAGGGCGTTTCTTGCCGGCTCCTCCAGCACCTTCCTGGGCCTTCTCCTTGTCGCGTTGCTCGTATTCAGCCTTTTGCTGCTCGACAAGCTGCTCGACCTTCTTGCAGCTCTGGAGGTCATGGCCTTTGGTACGGTGGATCTTGCAGTACTGCTTGTTGGTGCCGTCCTGCTTGTCGGCGACCGTTACAGCCTGGTGGTTGGTGCCTGCGGCAATCTCCTTGCCGGAGCTACCAGCTTTGGCTTCCTTGCCGGATTGCTCAACGACTAGCACATCTTTGCCTTTCTTCTTCCTGTTGTTCCGCCGCTGGTTTTTCTTTGCCGGGGCAGCATCCTCACTATCAGATCCTCCTGCTCCTGTATTCTCTCCGGGGAGTTTCCTCCCTTCCTCAGCACGTGCACACTTGTCGGCCAGGGCATATAGCTCACTGATGTCTCTGATCTTGCACATCACCATCTCCTCCCGCATCCTGCGGTTTCGCACGTTCTGATGGAACGCGCTGATTACCGCGGCAGGGTGGACATCTGGGATGTTGTGCTGTACGCGGCTGAATCTCTGAATGTACTCGCGCAGGGGCTCTCCTTCCTTCTGGGCGAGCAGATGAAGGTCGCTCTCTTGGCCATGAGGCTTGTGGCCGCCTGTAAAGGCGCCAACAAACTGATGGCACACGTCAGCCCAGGAGGATATGGATTTGTCCGGCAAGTGCATGAGCCAGGATCCGACATTGGGCTTGAGTACCAGCGGGAAGTAGTTGGCAAGGATCTTGTCGTCCCATCCCCCGGCAGCTTGCACCGCGATGGTGTAGATGCTGAGGAACTCCGACGGATGCGTCTTGCCGTCGTACTTCTCTGGTACGTCTGGTTTAAAATTCTTCGTGCTGGGCCACTGGACTTGCCGCAGCTCACGAGTGAACGCAGGGCAACCTACCGCGTACGGCAAGTCGCCTAGTTCCCCTGGCGCATGCATGTTGACAGAGGGCCCAGCGCGCTGGTCTGATTGACGCCGCGCTTCTCTTCGGCGCTCGATGCGAGTACGAGCGTCTTCTTGCTGTCGTTCGTGAAGAACTTGGCGCTGATCGCGACGAGCTCGTGGATCCGATGATGCGGTGGAGTCGCTGTCGAGGTGGATCCGGCGAGTCAGCAATCTTGGCCTTCGGGATGGAGAGTGCACGGTGGTTGCACCCCCACCGGTTTTGTCGCCGTCGGCTCGCGCCTGGCGGTCCTGCCGCGGCAGCGATGTACTTGGCTACCGCGGAGTGTCGCCGTTGGCGAAGCCGATGAGACTCTGAATGGTGGCCCTCCATTCGTCGATCTTGTCTGTCGTTGGAGGGTAATCTAGGAGCAGTTGAGCTCGCGCCAAAGCTTCTGCTCGAGTGGTGGCCGGCAGTGGCAAACGGTGCGAGGAGCGGGATATGCTTGGACTTCTAACTATGTTAGAAGGAGCAGTATCCCGTCCAGGCGACCGTGTCTCGCTCGTGCCTGCACGTTGGCGTGCATGCTGGTCTTGAGCACCCCGAGACCCACCAGCTCGATCTTGGTCCAACAAACGTATGGTACTGCGAATACCATGACGCGGTCGGTCCTGCGCCTCCTAAGATGGGTGCGGTGCATGTACGGACGCCGAGGTCTGCGCAGCCTTGTCCTTGGACCTGGCAGCACCGGGAGCTCCCTCGTCGATGTCCGTTCCTCCGCCGGTGTCTACCCCGCCACCCGTTTGCTCCGGTGGTGGTGGGATCGACATGGACGGAACAGTTGCCCCCGAAGCCTTCTTCTTCGGTGGCATGTCGATGAAGAGGTTGAAGATCTAGCTCATGTGAACGCCGGATCAGATTCACACAACCTCGACGCCCCCTACCTGGCGCGCCAAAGATGTCGGGGAAGCTGATCCATGAACACCTATGGGACCGGCGGACCGAGCCCCTTTCGGTTCGGCGGGGGGCGGAGATCGCACGAAGAGCGGATCGAGGCGAAGCACATGAGCAGTTTACCCAGCTTCGGAGCTCTCCGGAGAGATAACACTCCTACCGCTGCATGTTTTTGTGTATTGTGTTCTTGCTCGGGAGCGCTGAGTGCTACAGTACACTCAGGCAGCTAACGAGACTGAGCGTGAGTGTTTTTCTGCCTTCGAACTGAGCCGAACCCTCCCTACAATGCACATGGGCCTCCTTTTATATGCTAAAGGGGTCAACGACAGGTGGCAACGTAGACAAGGGTAAAAATGGAAAAAGGTGTTGCGGTTGGTACAACTACCTGTACAGTGTATCCTACCTAACCCTGACGGCAGGGGACAAAGGCATTAAATGCCTGTCTGCGTCGCCCAAACAGTGCAGAAAGGGACCGTCAGGGATGCCACCGTTCGCCACGATGGCGATCTTGTCTGCGTCGCATGCCACCGCGCACCGCTGGCTGCACAGCCTCTTGCCATGCGCGCCTGGAAAAGCCCCAAGGTGACACGTTGGTGGATGTGCTGGAGCATGGGTGCAGATTGGTGGCCTGCCGCGGCAAGCGCCTTGCCGCGGTCGTTGTCTTGTCGCGTCCGGGAGCTTGTCGCTCACCGGGCCTTGCTGGGACGCGCGGCGCGTCGCGGCAAGTTCCTTGAGATGCCTTGGTTGGCCTTCCCGGCAATCTCCTCTTGCCGGGGCCTTGTCTCCTTGGCTTGAATACTTTGTTCTTGAATGGCTCTAAAGGAACCACGGAGGACCTTGGCGGTCGCCTGGCAAGCCTTGCCGCGGGGCGCTGCAACTGCCCGTGCAATAGTTCGGGGTACTAGGGTACCCCTACTCTAGTACACCGACAATTACTGTGTATAAGCTCCAACAGCTCGGACGCCCTCTCGCAACTCTTTGCGAAAGGAGACTTAGTCATCTTGCCGAGCAAGCATGATTCACATGTCTCGAACGACCTGAAGTCGGACGAAGTTAGGAGCCCATCATCATGGAGCTTCTTGATGCGTTTCAGACTAATGTGTCCAAGCCGGCAATGCCAGAAGTATGTCGGATTTATCTCATTAGGCTTATGCCTCTTGACATTCACGTTATAGACCGGTTCCTGTTCTAGATTCAATAAAAATAGCCCATCAACAATGGGTGCATAGCCATGGAACATACCATTCAAAAATATCGAACAACCATTGTCCTTTAAATTGAATTCGTAACCTTGGCTCATCAAACATGAGGCAGAAATAATGTTCCGACTAAGTGCAGGAATGTAATAACAATTATTCAATTCCATAATGAATCCAAAAGGAAGCTGGAGCTGCATCGTGCCGACCTCCAACGCAGCAACTCTTGCTTTGTTGCCGACACTGATGTCAATCTCCCCTTGTGCCACACGCCTAGTTCTTACCAGCCCCTACATCGAGTTGCAAATATGAACAACCGATCCAGTATCAAATACCCAAGAGCTACTAGGTATGTCAGCAAGGTAAATGTCTATAACATATGCAACAAGTGTACCTTTGCCTGAAGCAGCATTTCTGGCCTTCTTGCTATGCTGTACAAGCCACTTGCTACAGTTCGTCTTCCAGTGACCGGTCTCCTTGCAGTGAAAGCAAACAGTCTTCGAGTCTGTTCCAGACTTTGGCGCACCGGCGGAGGTTACCCTCTCCGTGCCCTTTGCCTTAGCCTTTTTCTTGGACCAACTCTTCTTGAACTTAGCCGATTTCTGCACCATCAACACTTGATGCGTGCCTTTCTTAATATCCTGCTCTGCCACTTTGAGCATCCCATGCAATTCAGTGAGCTTCTTATCTGTGCCATGCATATGATAGTTCGAGATGAACGTCCCATAGCTGGGCGGAAGAGAACCTAGAACAGCATCAGTAGCCAGCTCATCCAAGAGCGGGAAGCCCAAACGATCCAAAGCTTGCACATATCCGATCATCTTGATCACATGTGGGCTCAGTGGATCACCTTCCTTCAGCTTGCAATCCATCAAGGATCACCAGACGTTGAACCTTTTGGTCCTAGCCTGTGTCTGAAACATGCTCTTGAGACTCTTGATCATATCGTAAGCCTCAACATTTTTGAAATGCTATTGCAAATCGGACTCCATACAAGCCAGCATGAGACAGCTAATCTCCGTTGATTCATCAACGAGTTTCTGGTAGGCATTCTTAGTTGTGGCATTAGCATTATCGGCAGGTTCCTCTGGAAGTGGATCCTCTAGAACATGTTCCTTTTTATCATGCTTGAGAACAATTCTCAGATTTCTATACCAGGTGGTAAAGTTTGTTCCATTCAGTTTATCCTTTTCCAGAATTGATTTCAATGCAAAGTTGGGTTGAGCAGGTGGTGCCATTGATCTACAGCAGAAAATATGCAATCACTAAGCAATGTGTTTATGTAGAGTAATTCGCCTAAACAGAAATACTCCCACTGAAGTCAGCATCCCTCCGCAAACTCTCAGTGATTCAGGATCCAACTAGCGCATGCGACTTGTGAGCTTTAGCATCACTGCTAGCCAACATACCTATCCGGTAAGCAACTCTTTGCTAATCATATCTCTATACGACTCCTGTCGGTCAGGAAGGTATCTCATACCCCGCCTCCCAACCTTCTTTGCCACAAGGCCCAAAACAGTTTTGATAGCCTTGTCAAGTTAACCTGATGCAGTGCATGTCCGACACGAACCCTTCAGTTCAAGGACACCCAGCAGCACCCCAATTCTATGAGCCCACTACTAGACGTACTTGACGTGCGAAGGTGCAACATTGGGAATGGCAATTTACTTGATATTCATCAGGGATCTTTCTACCATTCTAACATGCATAGAAACAAAGAAGCATAACAATCACAAATAGACATATATTGTGAAATAGTATAGCTCCTTCATGGATGTTCTTTCAGGTCGGCTCCGACTCTGATGACCCTCTACGAACTCCATCTTGTTTGCCACGCCGGGACGCCAAGCCACCAACCTGATCTCTATTATCCAACTACTACAACTAGTAATGAATTTTACATAGAGTCACAAGTCGACACGCAGGTCGTTATACAATATAATGACAGCACTTTGGCTCCTGCCGGCTGACAAACATGACACGCAGGCCACGTATAAATTACACACATGCATCACATACACATGAGCCATACTATTCACATCAAACATGCAAACAAAGTTGTGCATAGAATTGCATTCTACCGGTTTGTGTGTCGGGTATGAAATACACGGCGCTACGCACATGGTGGTCCCATTGACATAAGGCCCAAAACCGTTTTGATAGCCTTGTCAAGTTTTCGAAAATCACAGATCGCATCTGAACTCCGTTCATGCCGAATTTTCTGATTTGACCGATCATATCGATCATCGTGAATCCGAATCGGATTTACGTTTCACGGTTAACCCCGATGGCGGATGACCGACCGGTCGGGGTAGATCATGTCATGACCTCATCGATCCCGATTGACAGAAAACATAGCCTCAACGATCCCCATGTGCAGTTGATCATATCAACCGTGCACATAGCCGATCTTGTAAACAACAATAGATCTCATCTACCGCCTTCACATATCTAATATGCATACGATCTGAATCCAAATCCTATAGCAGAGGCTCTGATACCACTGTTGGGATCTACGGTATGGTGTGTCGACTACAAATTAAAATTCCTACGCACAGAACAACCAAGAACATGCTATGGGAGATGGATCACAGTTCGTTACCACTAGATGCGCAGTGCCGTGCAGCGAAAGAAGAGTTGGGGCAGCGCGTCCGCGTGGATCGTCTCCTCCTCGTTCGATCTCCCTCGAACAGCCGGTCGTCCGATCCCACGTACAAGTTTGCCGGAGCGGCGCAAGTGCACCGCCTCTAACGGTATCCGCGCATGCAGGAGGAACACCGTGTGGCGGACTACTAGGTCTGATCACACAGTCGGCGGAGAGTGGAGGTGTCTATTCGCAACACATGCAAACCCTAGTCGCAGCGCTGAAGCCATCAACCAAATAAGTGCGCTGCACCTCCACCTTATATAGGCGTCCATCGCGGGCTCGACACTTGGGCCTCGCACAGACCCTAAGGCCCAAAGTCTACTCGGTCACGTTCCTAGTCCAGTTCGGATCACATCCGACCAGTGTCCTATGAACCGACCTCGTAGGTTCCTTCCCTTAAGTGCGCGACCCCTTAGGTTCAAGTCGGCTTGGTCATAGTTCGGATCACCTCCGACCTGCACGGTTGGTAGCGGCCTCTAGCAAGGCGTGCTGACCATCAAGTAGACTATGAAGCTGGTTAGGCGAACCTGTACAACATGTCACACTTCTGTTCCCTTTGCCACACGATATATGTTGTCGGGCTCAAGGCGAGACTGCTATCCTTGTGCTAGCCCAACCTCTTTCTCGTTCCAGTGATACCGACCACAAACCGGATTATCTCATAATCCTTGTCGCATGGCCATGCTTATCCTGGTCGGATCACACGAGGGGCCCAGAGTATATCTCACCTCATCGGAGGGGCAAATCCCATCTTGCTCGACCATGTCTCACAGCATGGGACTGGACATACCCGAAACCTACCTTTGTAACTACCCAGTCACGGAGTAGAGTTTGGTCGGCCCAAAGCAAGTCTGTCACCATCCCGAGTACATGCGTCAGCTCAGGTCTTAGGACATAGAACGTATGTTATACTAGAGACTCACAGATGACATATCGCTGCGTCTCATAGATGGGTCTGTCCGACTCGGACCTTATCTCGACTCGGATCCGACTACGTCGGATCCGACCAGACCTTTCCAAGTCCATATTATCTGGTTAGCATCCAATGCTCCATGGCTAGTGAGACCAAGCCATCGACCGTGTCATATGCTAGTCTAGTCGGCTGCGCGTCCACACAGCCCTTTCGACTAGGGACCTTTTAGGACAATCATCATACAATGCATAGTCTCACAAACAAGTCACGTACTTCCTGATACACATCATTGATAATGTCCAAGGACTATCTTTATTCATAAACACATAGGAAATATCATCATACATGATTGCCTCTAGGGCATATCTCCAACAGCACGTGTACTCCCTCTGTCTTCCAACAAAGAGTGTACATCGGCTAAAAAACAAAGAGTGTAGTACATCTACACTTCCAATGCATTTAGCCTTTAATCTAAATCAATATTGATTGACTAATGCACCAACTTGTGCTCTAGGTATAGGCTACATGTCTATTCTTAATTACAGCATGCAATGACCTTCACTTAATCTTCTTCTCTCAATGGTCGCATGCACACATAAGTGTGCTACTTTTGGACGTTAATTATGCCCTGGTCAATGTGTAAATCTCTAAATGTACAGTCTTTCACGGACTTAGGGAGTAGGTTGAGCACTTGAGCGTGAGCGTGTGTGTTGCGTCGTGTGATGTGTGCCGCATGGGTGCGTGAGTGTTGCGTGCGTCCATGTGTACGCGCGAGTGTTGCATGTTGCATGCATGCATGCATGCATGCATGCATGGGGCTTACTCCCTCCCATTGACATGTTCATATTTCAAGCTTCCTCTTTTCCCTCCATATGGTGATACTCCATGTGTTCCTAAATACGGAGTAAAAGCCTCCCTCTTTTCCCAAATACGGAGTATTTGTCTTTCTATAGATTTCAACAAGTGACTACATACGGATCCAAATGAGTGAAGAGAGCGTAGAGGCATGGAGATACTGTAGAAAAGGAAGTCTTCGCAATCCATTATTCCCCATCTCAGTCAGAGAGAACTATTCAACTAGTCTTCGCAGTGAAGTAACAATACGGGCTGCAGTAGATGGGACACTTAATTAATAAGCTGAACCAGCGTGTTGGTGTTACTAAATCAGCCTTACCCAGTACTGCCATCATGTTTGCCAGCAGAGCATGCTTCCGCAAATATGCCTACGCACCTCTGTCCTCCATTAACTGACATATGGGCCCTCTTGTGGTAGACCCACATGTCATCGGTGTAACGATTTACACTCCGAAGGACGGTATATCCTGGTAGTAGTACTAGTAGAATTGAGATTTAATGCACTTTCTTCCCCGTCTTCAACTCTTCTTCCTCCTCTCTTCTTCTTCTCCTATCTTCCCCATCGTCGGCCGCACACCATTTTCCCCCGCTCACTGCTTGCCCGCCCGCGCCATATTCCTTTGTAGCTCGCGCGTACCATATCCCCCCGCTCACTGCTCGGCCACACGAGGAGAAGCTTCTTTGCTCGCCCGCCCGAATCCACTTCCCCGCTGGCTCGCAGGCATCGAAAACCCCAATGGAAGAATCGACTGACACGTAGAGCCACGATTGGAATTCCCTCCCCGATGTTCTCTTGGAGCAGATCTATAATCATATGGACCTAATCAGCACCGTCTGTATGGCCGCATGCTCGGTGTCTTTGTACCATCTACTCGTTTGCAACCGGCCGGCTCTTTTTAAGACACCCTGCTTGCTGATGCCCGATCCTCGCAGGTGGCCCAGACACCGACTTGACGATCCTACGGAGGTTGCCGTGGTGCCTCTTGACATGCTACCACTACCCGTTCACATGTCCTTCATGTGCGGCCACTACTGTGCGGGCATGAAGGCCAACTGGATCGTCCTCATCCACCAATCTGGTAGTCTATGGCGTCTTGTGGATATCTACACCCAGCAAGAGATCACCCTTCCATCATTGGATACCGCCGCTATCGAGCCTCGCGGCCCGCCGGACACTCCTACCTACTACGCACGAGACGCGTCAAGCTTTTGGCTCGACCTCTGTTTGCTGAAAATTGTAATCTGCGAAGTGCCCACACCATCAAAAGACCACATGGATTACAATCTCATTGCCTTATTCAACATGGGATTAGTCTATCTGGAATCCGGTCGCCATACATGGTTATGTCTCATCATCAATCCTGTTGAGGCAACATTTCTGTCTGATGCTATAGTGCACGATGGCATTGTTTACGCGGTCGACGCACAGATTGGCTGCCTGTATTGGTGGAATCTATCATCGTGTAATTGTTCTATCTCATCTCATCTTTACCTTATGAATACGACTGACTATTCATTCTTACAAATTTAGAATAGATAGTATGTCTATAACCACATCATTGTTATATGTTCCTCTCATTTCCTGGATTTTTCTGACCACGCATGTTATTGTTAGAGTTGATATGAGAACAATTGGCATCTAATGATTGTTAGAATAGATATTATGAGCATAACATCACGATTGCTATATGTTACTCTCATTTCCAAGATTTTTATAACAACGCATGTTATTGCTTAGAGTTGATATGAGAATAGTAGTAGTAAGTGCTATGGTAGAATACGAGTAGGCTCTAGCATAGCTGTTTTCCTCTCGTTGTTACATGATGTTTGAACCATGACATATTGCTAGAATATGAAAGCCATTGGCTTTTTTTTTTAACTTGGGGTATGATTATGACCACGACATTGCAATTCTCTGTCTATGATATGTGTCACTGTTATAATAATCTTAATTGCGCACATACTCTGAACATGATTGTTTATTTTTGTCCTTTTGGTCTCTAGTTTGAATTGTTGCAGCAGATGCAAGTGCGCTGGCCTTCATGATTCCAGGACCTGGAATCATACCAGTCGATGGGTGGTGGTTTATCGCTTGTTCAGCTGACATCGGTCATTTGATGCTCATTCACACGTACCAAATTGACCAAACCATTACATCAAACCACACGCAGTACAATGTCCGGGGCGTTCATGACATTGATGACTATGGCTGCTTTGTGTTCGAGAAAGATCCCAGCTCCGTTGGGCCAGGCGTATTCAACTGGAGGCGAGTTTACAGCCTCGGTAACCACTCCATGTTCCTCAGGCTCAATTATCCGATCATCCAACCAATCATCAATCATATCACCGGCGATGATTACCGTGCTATGCAACTTCCATTCGCCAGGGGGGGCTGTGTTTACACATCATACCATGGGTTTCATGAATCACCATATCCAGAGATTCATTGACACAACTTGTTGCTAGATAATCTTCAGTGTGTGAATGGCATCAAGCTTCCATCCGATGGATGGCTTTTGCAAACCCAACATGCGGCGATGTGGTTCATGCCAACAGCAAATATGCACAACTTGATTCGTACTGATATCTAGACTAAGCCATGTATTCTGTTGCTTAGCACAACCCTCTTTTGTTGGATATTATGTACTATTGTTAGTTTGAAGCACTCCTATGGTAAAATGTGACACTAAATACGACTAGTAAGTAGTACAGTAGCAGTACTAGTATACGTCAGTCAAATTATTCATCATGTCCACACATTGAATTGACGTGACGACATGCTGCACGTGAGGTGACACAAGAATCCCAGCGGCGTGTTCGGGTATTCTGGACTTCAGATTTGGAGTACCACTTATCTATCGAAATCTTTCATCATTCACTTAAAACAGTCGATTGATCATACATTGAGTACCATATAACTAGAATTAACCGATGCAAGTCGAAGAAGGATTGGCCGGTGCTGCCGGCTAGCGTCAAGTTTGATCCCATGGATCGGGAGCTGATCGAGCACCTTGAGGCCAAAGTGAGTGCTGACAGCGCGAGATCTCACCCTCTCATCGATTTTTTCATACCAACCATCAACAGCGAGCACGGCATATGCTACACCCATCCTGAGAAACTTCTAGGTAAGACACCAATCAATCGTCTACTTGCACAAACATATTCCTTTGTTTATAGCTCTATTTTTCTTTTTAGACGCAGTCCTGGTGAAGCAATTACAATTTGGCAGTTAATAAAAAGTGAAACAAGTGACTGCAACATGCCAAAGATGTTATGAAAATGCCAACTACGTACACTAAAACCTATATTCGACAATACTGAAGGTATCACACTGAGTGGCCTAAGAAAGCATTTCTTCTAGCGCAATTCCAGGGCGTTCAAAAGGGGCACGTGGACCCGTCGCAAGATACAGTCGGAGTGTAGCATGCACGCGATGTGGCACAAGACCGGCAATACCTTGTCGGTGATGGTCAACGGCTTGCAGACGGGCAGCAAAAAGGTTCTGGTGCTGCACACAAACAAGAACTTCGACCAACAAAGGACCAACCGAGTGATGCACCAGTACCACCTCGGGGACCTGGAGCAAGAGAAGGAGCGGGAGCTGGTCCTCTGCAAGATTTTCTACCAGACGAACACTAGGGCCAGGAGTAAAAAGATTATAAGTTAGTTTGGTATTGGTACTTGTACTACCTTGTCGTCCGCAAGTTGGTATTGTTATTAAAGATCTTTTGGTATGAACTTGGCATTTTCTTCCAATCATCATGCTGAGGGTCGACGTGGATACAAAGTTGAATCATTTGTTTTGAAACGAATTTTCAGGCACCTGATTTTTATTTGATGGGTAGCATAAGCACCTGCCGTTCGAATTCCCAGTTCTCCAAATTTTTCAAAACAAGTGCATGCACTTATTATCATGATGAAAAAACAATATCCCTGTTGCATACCAGTTATCAGTCTGTACTTGCAGAATTCTCTCGTTTATTGAGCACGTATATTGTTTTTCCAGGTCGAGCAAGTTTCAAATGGGCTGTAGACTGCCCAGGCTTGGTTTTGTTTTTAACAGGCCCAGCCCATGACGACAACGGGGCACAAAGATCCAGCGGGTATCTACTGGCCTCTGGCCCGCCAGCGTTAGTTATATTTTGTCTTACAATATCTGCATGCAATTTTTTTACTAAATCAAACACACAGCCCAGTTCTATTTTCCTCTTGAAACGCATGTCCTACATCCATTTTCTAATCTTTACCTATAGTTTTACTAGTTCATATACACGTATCATTATATTGAAAATACATAAAATTCCCTTTTAATATTTACATCCTTATTTTTGTTGTTGTTTTCCCACCCAGCGTTGATTTTTTTACCACTAGTTTTCCCTTAAACAAACTCAATTGTCCCACGTCTTCTTTGCTTACAGAAACAAAATGATTTTTTGGAAAATCAATAAGTTCTTAAAAAAAATGTTTATCATTTCGGCCGACACCATTGTCAACCTATGTAGTCAATAAACGAGAGAATTGCACAAGGAGTGGCCGACAGCTGGGACCAAGCACCTCGAGCAGTATTTGTGTTTTTGAGGTATGAGCACTGCAGAGTTTTTCTTGAGCGATGTTTAGCCCAGATATAAATTTTTCTCCTCCGAGCAACAACGAAAACATCGCTGCAGGTATTAACTGGGCGGGCTGTGGCCCGTCTAGCCCAGCCCAGATATCCAACCCAGATATTAATATTTTCCAAGCTGAAAATGGCTAGCCCAACTATACTTTTTTTTAGGAATACCCAGACAAGGTCAAGTTGTTATTCTCCGCCCCGCTAGGCTACGAATCTTTTCTAGGAGGGATGCATTAGGCTTAACAAGAAAATTGGCTTTAAGAAATAATAAATGGGATATAATTATAAAAACTCAGTAGTAACTATAAAAAATGCACCAAACACGTAATTACTTTACAAAATATTACTTTTGGATATTGAAAATTTTAATTTCATTAATTGTTGCGCGCTCAATGTTTCATTGTATTTTTACGTAATATAAGTTTATATTGAAATTGTATTTGTCGGTGTACTAAAGTAGGGGGGTACCTTAGTATCCCGAACTTGTGCACGGGCAGTCGCAGCGACCCGCGGCAGGGCTTGCCGGGCGTCCGCCAAGATCCTCCACGGTTACTTTGATGCCATTCAAGATCGAAGTACTCAAACCAAGGCCCCGGCAAGAGGAGCTTGCCGGGAAGGCCAACCAAGGCCCCGGCAAGAGGAGCTGGCCAGGAAGAATACAAGGTCCCAACAAGAGGAGCTTGCCGGGAAGGCCGACCAAGGCATCTCCAGAAGACTTGCCGCGGTGCCCCGCGCGTCCCGGCAAGGCCCGACGGCCGGCAAGCTTGCCGGCACGACAAGAGAAGGTCCGCGGCAAGGCACTTGCCGCGGCAAGGCGGCCACCCAAAATTCAGCGCATCCAGCGACGTGTCACCCCAGGGCCACCCCAGGGGCACGTGGCGGGGCGTTGCGTCGCCATGCGGAGCAAGGTGGCAAGCGGAGCTGACAGAGAAGCCATCGTGGCAACCGGTGGCTCACCTAACGGTCGTTTCTTTACACTGTTGGGGCGACCGGACGGGCATTAAATGCCCTTGCCCCCTGCCGTCAGAGTTAGGTAGGGGACACTGTTGGTCACTGTTGTACCAACCTGCGTTTTTACCTTTCTACCCCCTCTTCCTATGTTGCCACCTGTTGGAGCCCCCTTCAGACTATAAAAGGGAGGCCCATGCGCACGTAGAAGGGGTTCGGTCGATTTGACACACGCAGCACCACCAGACGCTCGCTCTCGAGCAAGATCAAATACGAACACAAAGCAGCAGTAGGAGTTTTATCTCTCCGGAGAGCTCCGAAGCTGGGTAAAGATCGCCCGTCTCGTCTCCCAGCGCGCGCTCCCGACCTCGATCCGCTCTGCGCGCGGCCTCCGCCCCCCTCGCCGGACCAGAAGGGGCCCCCCGTGCCCCATAGGTGCCCGGGGCCGCAGGAAAGGCAGCGGCCCCGACATCTTTGGCGCGCCAGGTAGGGGGTTGCGTCGAGGTCGTGAGCATCTGATCCGGTCTCCGCGCGCGCTGCATCAACGCCTTCATCAACATGCCACCGAAGAAGAAGCCTTCGGAGGTGGCCGCTCCGTCTACATCGATTCCGCCACCACCGCCGGAGCAAACGGGCGGTGGAGTGGACGCCGGCGGAGGAATGGGCGCCGACGGTGGGACTCACGTCATCACCAGATCCAAAAACAAGGCCCCGCAAGCGTCGGCGACCATGCAGACACCGCACCCTTCCCAGGAAGTGCAAGCTCGACAATGCCCTGGTGCTCCTAGCACCGTGCTCGCGTTGGAACAAGGCCAAGCTGGTGGGTTGCGAGACGCTCGAGGTCAGCATGCACGCCCGCATGCTGGCGCGAGCAAGGTACGGTCGCCCGGGCGGGGTGTTGCACCTCCCAATCCAGTTGGGAGTCCGAGCACATCCCGCTCCTCGCGCCGCTCGTCGCCACCACCACCCAAGACGGCAGAGGAAGCGCTGGCCCGAGCCCAGCTGCTTCTAGACTATCCTCCGGCGCCGCACAAGATCGACGACTGGAGGATGACCATATACAGTCTCATCAGCTTCGCCAACGGCGACAAGCCCCGGCAACCGAGCGCATCGAGGCCCCGGCAAGGCGCCCAAGCGTAAGCCGACACCGACAAGACCGCCGGGGGTGCCACCTCCGTGCACTCCCAGCCCCGAAGGCCAAGATCGCCGGCTCGTCGGGCCAACCCCGACGGCGACTCCACCGCGTCGTCGGACCCGCGAACCCGACGCGATCAACGCCATGTTCTCCAAGAACGGCGGCACGAAGACGCTCGCACTCACATCGAGCGCAGAAGGGAAGCGCGACGTCAATCCGACCAGTGCGCTGGGCCCAATGTCGATATGCACGCACCCGGGGAACCAAGCGACTTGCCGTACGCGGCAGGTTGCCCTGCGTTCACCCGCGAGCTGCGGCAAGTCTAGTGGCCCAAAACCAAGAACTTCAAGCCAGACGTGCCCGAGAAGTACGATGGCAGGATACATCCATCGGAGTTCCTCAGCATCTACACCATCGCGGTGCAGGCTGCCGGAGGGCGCGACGAGAAGATCCTCGCCAACTACTTCCCGCTGGTGCTTAAGCCCAATGTCAGATCTTGGCTCATGCACTTGCCGGACGGTTCCATCTCTTCATGGGCGGACCTGTGTCATCAGTTTGTCGGCGCCTTCACAGGTGGCCACAAGCCTCATGGCCAGGAGAGTGACCTCCACTTGCTCGTCCAGAAGGAGGGAGAACCCCTGCGCAAGTACATACAGAGATTCAGCCAAGTGCAGCGCAACATCCCAGACGTCCACCCTGCCGTAGTTATCAGCGCGTTTCATCAGAACGTGCGTAACCGCAGGATGAGGGAGGAGATGGCGATGTGCAAGATCAGAGACGTCAGCGAGCTCTATGCTCTGGCCGACAAGTGTGCACGGGCTGAGGAGGGGAGGAAAATCCCCGGAGAGGTTGCAGGAGCAGAAGGATCTGACAGTGGGGATGCCGCCCCGGCAAGGAAGAACCGGAGGCGGAACAACAGGAAGAGAAAGGCTAAGGATGTGCTAGCTGTTGAGCATTCCGGCAACGGAGGCGGCTCCGACAAGGCCAAAGCCGATGACTCCGGCGAGGCCGTGGTAGCCGCCGGCAAGCAGGATGGCTCCGGCAAGCGGTACTGCAAGATCCACCGCACCAAGGGCCATGATCTCCAAACCTGCAAGAAAGTGGAGCAGATGGCGGAGCTACAGAAAGCCGAATACGAGCGCCGCGATAAGGAGAGAGCCCAGGGAGGTGGCGGAGGATCCGGCAAGAAGCTTCCCGCCCGGGGAGGACACCGCGGCAAGGCCAAGCCGCGGCAAGGAGATAGGCCTCCCCGCGGCCGCGACAAGGACAAAGATGAGGATGAGGATGATGAGATGGAGGAAGATGAGACCGATGACCAAGAGTTTCAGAAGGCAACAGAGGTGTTGTGAATCGACGGCGGCGCCTCTCTGCACGCCTCGCACCGCCAACTCAAGCAGTGGGTGCGAGAGGTGAATGCAGCGGAGCCGTCCGTCGAGGCGCGCAAGCCTCTGAAATGGTCCAGCACGCCCATCATCTTCGATGTTGAGGACCACCCTGATCGCATCACCGCGGTCGGGTGCTTGCCGATGTTGGTCTCACCAACAATCCGCAACCTCAAGGTCACGAAGATGTTGGTTGACGGTGGGGCCGGCCTGAACCTAATTTCCTCCGCAGTGCTCAAGAAGCTCCAGATCCCCGACAGCGAGCTCGAAGAAACTGGTACCTTTCAAGGGATAAATCCGGGAAGGAGCAAGCCCAAGGGGAAGATCATGCTGCCAGTAACGTTTGGCAGCGAGCTGAACTTCAGGACAGAGAGGGTCACCTTCGATGTTGCTGATATTCCATTACCCTACAATGGGATACTCGGTCGACCAGCGCTTGCCAAGTTCATGGCAGCCTCTCACTGCACATACAACGTGCTCAAGATGCCTAGTCCGATAAGTGTCATCTCTGTCCAAGGCGACAAGAAGGATGCACATATCTGCACCGACAAGATCTACCGGGAAGCAGCAGCCGCAGCGGAGTGCAAGCCACTTGCCGCTGAAGCTCCCCGGGGGAAGAAGAAAGTCAAGTCCGGCAAGAGCAGCTCTGATGCCCACTCCGGCAAGCGCACCTCCCCGGAGTGCTGCGCTGCCGTCGAGGACGCACCATCGAGCTCCACCGGCAAGTGCAAGAAGGCAAAGGCAGATCCGCCAAAGACTAAGCCCGGCAAGAACAGCTTTGGTGCCTACTCCGGCAAGCACGCCTCCCCGGAGTGCCGCGCTGCCGTCGAGCGCTCCGGCAAGCACGCCTCCCCGGAGTGCCGCGCTGCCGTTGAGGATGCGCCATCGAGCTTCACCGGCCAGTAGGGCGAAGAAAGCGTCCAGTTTCGAGCTTTTGAATTGTATTCCCTGAGAATCCGTACCTTGTATGAAGAACCTGTGCACAGAAGGGTCGAATCGTGACTAAGTTGCGCCCTTGATCTGTTTCGAGTCCGCTCAACGATGAAAGCGCGCCACAACTAGCCCGACAAGTTTTTCCTGCCGGAGGCAGCACCGCCAGCGGGCTGCTGATGTTCCGCACTCAGCAAGCGTGCTTGCACTGGCGGGTTCCCTGAAAGCGTGAGGGTGAATGCATACAATGGAGGAAGTCAGGCGAGAAGTGCGGCTTCGCCGGATCACAGAAAAGCTAAGTCGCCCGAGCTTGAGTACAGAGCACTTTTTAATTTCAAGCTTTTATGTTATATTCCTCGAACGTTCGTCCCTTGTACGAAAAACCTGTGCGCGGAGGAACCAACTCATGGTTAAGTTGCGTCCTTGCTTTGTTTTCGAGTCCGCTCAACAATACAAGTGCGCTGCAACTGGCCCGAGAAGGTTTCTTGCCGGGTACAACACCGCCAGCGGGCTGCTGATGTTCCGCACTCAGCAAGTGTGTTAGCACTGGCATGTTCCCTAGAAGCGTAGGGTAAAAACGTACAAGGGATGTAATGAAGTAGAGGACGTAACATAGCAAGCCTTGCCGTGGGACGTCCTTCGTATGTAAAACTTGTACGCAGAGGAGCTAACTCGCGGCTGAGTTGCACCCTTGATTTGTTTCCGAGTCCGCTCGGCAATGAAAGCGCGCTGCAACTAGCCCGACAAGGTTTCTTGCCGGGGGCAACACCGCCCGCGGGCTGCTGATGTTCCGCACTCAGCAAGTGTGTTAGCGCCGGCAAGTTCCCTAGAAGCGTAGAGTGTAAACATACGAAGGGCGAAGCATGGCATTGCGTTGCCCAACCTAAATAGTCACGCCACGAAAGAGTAACTTATTACGGCGCTGTCTTAGTTATTTTCGTGACTATAATGACAGCGACAGGGAAAAACCAGAAGGGCGCACTGGCGCAGAGGCCCCGGCAAGCCGATTTCGCTGGGGGCTGCAAGTACCGAAGTTCCTTCGCGGCAGGCCAGGATCCCCGGAGGCCACAGCGTCAGCGACAAGGGCAAAGAAAGGCGCACTGGCACCTAGGTCTCGGCGGAGCCAGAGTTGCCGGGGGCTGCAAGCGCCAAGATTCATCCCCGGCAAGCCAGAGTCGCCGGGGGCTGTAATATCAGATAAGCTTTTCATCCCTCGTCATGCATCCTCTTATGGACTGGGGAATGCGAGGCCACGTCCTTGAACGAGCGTGCCTTGTATGGAAAAACCTGTGCGCGGAGGAACCGGCTCGTAGCTAGTCGCGCATCGACTGTTGTTTCGAGTCCGCTCGACAACTTAGGTGAACTGCGGCTAGCTCAATGACAAGGTTTCTTGTCGGTCGCGACACCGCCGGCAGAAAACCAACTCGTAGCTAGTTGCCTTACTATCGTTTCGAGTCTGCTCAACGACTTAAGTAAGCCGCGACTAGCTCCGCGACAAGGTTTCCTGTCGGTTCCAGTTCCGTTCCTGATGTTCCGCACTCGGCGCTCACGGCAAGGTGCTCGCACCGGCAAGTTCCCTAAAAGCGTAGGGTGGGAACATACAAGGCACCAAATCAAGTAAAGGGCATAATCCGGCAGGCATTCCCCTCTTTTCATTAAAAAACATCCCAATTTAGTACAAGTCCATAGAGGATGAAAAACATGATAGAGAGGATTACAAATTTTAAATACAGCTAAGGCCCGAGGGCTTACAAATTAAAAGATAAGATGCCCATAATCCCTCTCCTGTTTCTCTCTTCAGGAGGTAGGTCAAGGAGGCCCCGGCAAGAGAAGCTTGCCGGGGAGGGCAAAAGGAGCGCCTTGGTGAACTACGGGTGCCAGAAGACACCAAGAGAACTTCCCGGGGGCCGGCCAGGAGCTTGGCAGAGACGGAAGCGCCGGAGGCAGAGCTCGAAGACGGGGCGGCAGGACGTCAGCACGCTGTCGAGGGCACCTCGCCCTCGTACTCCGACTTGACGGCCTTGCCGCCACCCCTCTTCCTCTTACGCAGCCTCCCTACGCCAGCCGCCCAAGGAGACGGCCCCGGGGAGTTCAGAAGGCCGGTGACCCGGATGATGGGGTCGCCGGTGGCGCGTGAGGCGGCGTCCGGCGCCTAGTCGGACCCGCCGTCCTCGTCGTCGCTGTCGCTCCCCTCCTCGTCACTCTCGCCCGAGGAGGGGCCTTCACTATCGGAGGAGTTGTCCACGCAGCATCTCGCCCGGATGCCGGAGTCCCCGAAGACCTTGACGGCTAGAAGGTCGCCCCCCATTAACTTAAAATGGAGGGTAAACCCCGCTGTCAAGCTGTGGATGCGGGCGAACGTCTTCCACCCTCGATCGAAGTACATCACGCCGGGGGCTGGGGATACGACACTAACTCGAGTGCCGCTGATCCCGCAGCCCCTCATGCGCAACTCCAGCATCTCGGGCGGGTCCGGTTCCATCGCGCTCGCAAACGGAGCCGGAAGCCGGAGGCGTCGACGAGGTGCCCGACGCAGCTTGACAAAGAACTCCCAGGGGTCGTCCCCGATGTGGACCGCCTCGAGGAGAGGAGCCGCCGGCGGAGACGGGAGTGGCGCGCCACCCCGGCCGCCTCTTCCCCGAGCGCCTCGGCCACGCCCTCGACCTCGTCCACGGCCTCGCCCCCTCCCTCTTCCCCTCGCGGCCGGCTCCGCCACCGCAGGCGCGAGAGAGGGAGAGGTGCGCTGTCTGGCGGCAACCCTCGCCGCCATCGATGAAGGGCCAGGGTTCCCTTTCTCCATGGCGAATGGGAGAAAGGGGAGCAGAAGTTGAAGAAAGAAGAAGATGAGAGAGTGCGGGCTTCTGTGCCCCCCCTCTCCTGCTCTTTATAAAGGAGCAGGGTGGGAGCCCGGCCGCCCCGCTCAGCGAATCAAGGCACGGGAAGAGCAGGGAATCGGGACCGACCCGCTGCCTCTGCTCACGCCGGCCCGGATTCCCACTCTCACCGTCCGTGACCCCAATCGCATGGGAGCCGCGTGGCAGGGATGCAGCGCCGAGTGGACGGGTGAGGCGGCCTCGCCCCACCCCGTGATCATGGGAGTGGGCGCCTCAAAAGCCGCGCACTCGCCCCGTCCAGTAAATGCACCACGCCCCCACGCCTACCTCTGTTTAGGTAGGAGGGCGTGAGCCGTCCCCTTCATCATGGCTTGATGCATGCTCGCGAGGCTCAGCCCCGCACGCGCCGCCCACGTCGCCCACGACGCCGCGTTTGACGCGTGCCACTCTGGGCGTGCGCGGTGAAAGCGGAGAGATATGCGATGTGACCTAGGCCGCGCGTGCCCGTGCACTGTTTTGGGCCTGGCCCAACAGCGCTCGGCACCGTGTATGACCCAGGCCCGGGGGCTCCTGTCGGTGTACTAAAGTAGGGGGGTACCTTAGTATCCCGAACTTGTGCACGGGCCGTCGCAGCGACCCGCGGCAGGGCTTGCCGAGCGTCCGCCAAGATCCTCCACGGTTACTTTGATGCCATTCAAGATCGAAGTACTCAAACCAAGGCCCCAGCAAGAGGAGCTTGCCGGGAAGGCCAACCAAGGCCCCGGCAAGAGGAGCTGGCCGAGAAGAATACAAGGTCCCAGCAAGAGGAGCTTGCCGGGAAGGCCAACAAAAGCCCCGGCAAAAGGAGCTTGCCGGGAAAAACAAAGGCCCCGGCAAGAGGAGCTTGCCGGGAAGGCCGACCAAGGCATCTCCAGAAGACTTGCCGCGGCGCCCAGCGCGTCCCGGCAAGGCCCTACGGCTGGCAAGCTTGCCGGCACGACAAGAGAAGGGTCGCGGCAAGGCACTTGCCGCGGCAAGGCGGCCACCCAAAATCCAGCGCATCCAGCGACGTGTCACCCCAGGGCCACCCCAGGGGCACGTGGCGGGGCGTTGCGTAGCCATGCGGAGCAAGGTGGCAAGCGGAGCTGACAGAGACGCCATCGTGGCAACCGGTGGCTCACCTAACGGTCATTTCTTTACACTGTTGGGGCGACCGGACGGGCATTAAATGCCCTTGCCCCCTGCCGTCAGAGTTAGGTAGGGGACACTGTTGGTCACTGTTGTACCAACCTGCGTTTTTACCTTTCTACCCCCTCTTCCTACGTTGCCACCTGTTGGAGCCCCCTTCAGACTATAAAAGGGAGGCCCATGCACACGTAGAAGGGGTTCGGTCAATTCGACACACGCAGCACCACCAGACGCTCGCTCTCGAGCAAGATCAAATACGAACACAAAGCAGCAGTAGGAGTTTTATCTCTCCGGAGAGCTCCGAAGCTGGGTAAAGATCGCCCGTCCCGTCTCCCAGCGCGCGCGCCCGACCTCGATCCGCTCTGCGCGCGGCCTCCGCCCCCCTCGCCGGACCAGAAGGGGCCCCCCGTGCCCCATAGGTGCCCGGGGCCGCAGGAAAGGCAGCGGCCCCGACAGTATTTAATCTGACTAAAAAATTTAGGATAAAAATATTTCGGATCCCATCAAAATATGGGAAATTTTATTGAATTCTGTTTTGAACGGTTGGTTGAAATGGGCTGTACTTTTAACAAACTGTAAATGGGCTGTAGTAAGTTCCATTAGAATTCAAAAATGGGCTGCACATTCTTACAAATCTCAAATGGGCTATAAGTTCTCTGCCACACACTTGTGGCCTTACTAAGTTGACGCGTCCCCTAAAAAAGAGTTGACGCGTATGAAAGCCTTTGTCAACTTATAGTCAACACACGGTTCTAGCAGCAGTGGTTGTTGGATGTCCATCCTACGGATACCGTGCTTCTTCTTCAATCTCGGATATTCTAGCTTCACCCACCCAAAAAATGATTTCTCCCCATGACATCTGGGCCGCACCGTTTCGAAAGCTGACCTGTGGGCCTACTAAGTTGAGGCATACCAAGGGCTTTGTCAACTTAGTCAATATAAACGATTCTAGCTACAGTGGTCATACAATGTCCATCCAACGGCCGTCGTGCTTCTTCAACCTTTGGTCTTCTTGCTCCAGCCGCCCAAAGCAGCGTCAGTTGTGCCGCCTACTCCTGCCTCTTGTGGTCGGCTGTGCTGCCGCGGAGGCCTCACCGCCCACTACTACTCCCACCGCTGGCCAGACCATCCCTCCACTCACCCACACCCCCTGTTATTCTGTGGTGACGGCAGCGCAGCCGAACCAGTGAACCCTCGTACTCCTCTCCGCATGGGCATCCACTGCCGCTTCTTTCCCAGCTCCGTGTCGTCCCCTTCCTAGGCCTCGCCGTCGTCCACCGCCCTGGTGCTCTCAGCGCGGCGTGATCAACATGGTCAAGGGACGACTTCCATCAGAAGAGTACTGTACGTTGATAGGCTGACAGCTGGGTCTAGGGTAGCCGCAAGGAATTGGCTCCGTATTACGTGCAAAATAATTATTCCTCCACCTAATAGCAGGGACCCACCGAACGGGCCACAGTATTTCATGAAAAAAATGTTTCCCCCCTGACTGCTGGGACCCACCAGCTACATCTTCGCACACAAGGAAGTGCGTCCGGGCAAAAAAAATGATTCGCCCTCCTAACTGTTGGGACACACCAGCTACATCTTCGCACGCAAGGAAGTGCCTCACAGTCGGGACCCACCTGGTCGAAGCGTACGTAGCGTTGTCATTCTGGTGGCGAACGTGTACGTACATATTGGTCGATGTAGAGGCGCGCACGTGTCGTAGTAGAGGCGTGCATGTAGCATGTACACGTACATACAGCGGCCAGTGTGCAAGAAAGATAATACGGCCACGTACGTACTTATGGGCGGGGTCTCGAACGCCTACTCATGCATACATACGGCCAGGGCTCGTGTACATGGCTGGGTCGGAACAGAGAAACAACGTCGTCGTCATGTTCATGGGGAGCCATCCGGCTGGGTCAGAATGGAATGCGTCGTCATGTTCATCGGGAGGGCTTGGACAGAACAGCCGATGGAAACGAGGCCTGGCATACCGCAGAACGGAGGAAACGGCCTTGTGTTCGACCGGCCACATTCGAAACGGGATCCTGTTCATCGGGAGGGGTCTGGCGTACCACAAAACGGAGGAAACGGACTTGTGTTGGACCTCCTACGATCGAAACGGGGTCCTGTTGATCGAGAAGGGTGTGGCATACCGCAAAACGGAGGAAACAGACTTGTGTTGGAGCACTACGGTCGAAACGGGGGTCCTGTTCATCGGGAGGGGTGTGGCGTAGCGCAAAACTAGACTCCACAGGATATTGTTCATCTCCATCGTCGACCTCCTTCGGCCTCCACGGGCTACTGTTCATCCACCCTTGACCTCCTCCAGCCTCCACCCGTGACTGTTCATCCACGGGCTCCTATTCATCCAGCCTCCACCGCGCGCTACTCCACCGGCTACTGTTCAACCACCCCTCTCCACGGGCTCTTGTTCAACCACCCCTCCACGGGCTACTGTTCATCCACCCCTCCACCGTCTACTGTTCATCCAGCCCTCCACGGGGTGGTCTTGTTCATCCAGCCCTCCATGGGGTCCTGTTCATCCAGCTCCAACCGGCTCGATCGATCGGGGTCCTGTTCATCTAGAGGCAACACCACGGGGTCCTGTTCATCCACCCCCACTGGGAACTATTCATCCAACCCCCCCCCCCCCAGCAACGCTCACTGTTCATCCAAAGGCAGCATCGATCGGCTTCAGTTAGCAGCAGTAGCGAAGGAATCGCTCGATGGGGTTCAGTTAACAGCCATCGATCGATCGCTTGGGTTCAGTAACGCATAGCATGCAGTGCAATTGCTTGGGTTCAGTTAGGCGACGCCTCGCTCGGGTTCAGTTAGAGCCCCACGCCTCGCACCCACGCGCGTACGGTACGAGAGAAACGAGCATCGCTCGGCCCCCGACCACCCACCGTAACCGGGAACTCCCCAAAATTTTCCTCGCCCTCGCTTCTACCATAGTTTTTTCCGTCATGGACGGCCCAAAGAATGTCATGCAGCTGCGTCTCCGGACCTCCCAGGACGAAAAGCCCATTTTCTATCATGTTTTTTTGTCATAGAAGTAGGAGCCCACCACATCTATGATGATACCGGGTTTTGTCACAATTATCGTCATAGAAGTGTCATCAGTATGACAGGAAAAAATTTCGTTCGGCCCAAAATGTCACGGATGTGTCTTTTTTTCAGTGTAAACTCTCCCTCGACCCTCTGTTGGATCAAGAGTTCAAGGGATGCCATCGAGCTGAACTTGTGCTAAACTCGGAGGTGTTGTACGTTCGGTGCTAGATCGGTTGGATCATGAAGACGTTCGACTACATCAACCGCGTTAACATAACGCTTCCACTTTCTGTCTACGAGGGTACGTGGACACACTCTCCCCCTCTCGTTGATATGCATCTTTGATAACCCACAAGTATAGGGGATCGCAACAGTTTTCGAGGGTAGAGTATTCAACCCAAATTTATTGATTCGACACAAGGGGAGCCAAAATATATTCTCAAGTATTAGTTGTTGGGTTGTCAATTCAACCACACCTGGAGAACATAATATCTACAACAAAATATTTAGTAGCAAAGTAATATGGAAGTAACGGTAACAGTGGCAAAAGTAACAGTAGCAGTTTTGTAGTAATTGTAATAGTGGCAACAGTAAAGTGACTAAGCAAAGATCAATATGTGAAAAGCTCGTTTGCATTGGATTAGTGATGAATAATTATGTCAGATGTGATTCCTCATGCAATAGTTATAACATAGGGTGACATAGAACTAGCTCCAAATCACCAATGTAATGTAGGCATGTATTCCGAATATAGTCATACGTGCTTATGGAAAAGAACTTGCATGACATCTTTTGTCCTACCCTCCCGTGGAAGCGGGGTCCTATTGTAAACTAAGGGATATTAAGGCATCCTTTTAATAGAGTACCGGACCAAAGCATTAACACTTGGTGAAAACATGAACTCCTCAAACTACGGTCATCACCGGGAGTGGTCCCGATTATTGTCATTTCGGGGTTACCTAATCATAACACATAGTAGGTGACTATTGACTTGCAAGATAGGATCAAGAACTCACATATATTCATGAAAACATAATAGGTTCAGATCTGAAATCATGGCACTCGGGCCCTAGTGACAAGCATTAAGCATAGGAAAGTCATAGCAACATCAATCTCAGAACATAATGGATACTAGGGATCAAACCCTAAGAAAACTAACTCGATTACATGGTAAATCTCATCCAACCTGTCGGTGTCAAAACCGGCGGATCTCGGGTAGGGGGGCCCGAACTGTGTGTCTAGGAGGATGGTAACAGGAGACAAGGGACACAATGTTTTTACCCAGGTTCGGGCCCTCTCGATGGAGGTAAAACCCTACTCCTGCTTGATTAATATTGATGATACGGGTAGTACAATAGTAGATCTACCACGAGATCAGAGAGGCTAAACCCTAGAAGCTAGCCTATGATATGATTGTTGTTTGTCCTACGGACTAAAACCCTCCGGTTTATATAGACACCGGAGAGGGCTAGGGTTACATAGAGTCGGTTACAATGGGAGGAGATCTACATATCCATATCGCCAAGCTTGCCTTCCACGCCAAGGAAAGTCCCATCCGGACATGGGACGAAGTCTTCAATCTTGTATCTTCATAGTCCAGGAGTCCGGCCAGATGTCATAGTCCGGTCATCCGAACACCCCCTAATCCGAGACTCCCTCAGTAGCCCCCGAACCAGGCTTCAATGACGATGAGTCCAGCGCGTAGATTTGTCTTCGGCATTGCAAGGCGGGTTCTTCTCCAAATCCCAAATACCTGTCGAATAGTGTCCGGCTTCTGGTGAATGTTGCGCTCCTTGGCTTCTGCGCCCAATAATGGCCATCTTCCACGTGTCTAAAGAATGCGAAAAGATAGGGTGTTTTTTCATTTACCCCCCCTAGCTGCGCAAATGGGCCGCCTATAAAAGAGGCGGCGATTTAGATCCGAATCACACCATCTTCCCTCCGCAAGCATTCATCAGAGCGCATTCAACATAGATCCATTCCATCATGGCCGGTCAACGCAGCTCCTCCTCTCGACCCCCCAGCCCTCAGCCTCGAGATTGGGAGAGGTGTTCCATCCCGCACAGCGAGCTAGTAGCGCTCCAAGGCAAGGGGCTCCTCCCCCCAGCATACATGGTCCCGGTTCGAGCCGGGCTTGTCACCTATAATGGCGGAGAGCAAGTGGAGAGCGTCCCCAGCCCCTCCAAAGGAGAGCGGGTATGCCTTGTCCCTTATTTAATAAGAGGTCTCGGATTTCCAATTCATCGGTTTCTCCGGGGGCTCCTGGAGTTCTATGGCCTCCCGTTACACAACCTTACGCCTGCCTCCATATTGCATATTGCGGGCTTCGTAGCCCTTTGCGAGCTGTTTTTGGGCATCGAGGCCCATTTCGCGTTGTGGAAGAAGTTGTTCTATCTCGTGCCCCATTCTCAGGAGGGGTCGATATATCAAGTGGGCGGAGCCGAACTATGGCGCATCGCCGGGACCGGATACCTATCCGGAACTCGAAAGAAGGCGTCCGAAGACTGGCCTTCAGAATGGTTTTATATAGAAGATGTCCCCTTGCCGGACCCTATACGGATCGCCCTCCCTGAGATCGATAATGCTCCCTTGAAGAAGCGCCTGAGCTGGCGTCCACGGAGCCCTCAGAAGGAAAATGACAGGGACGTCCTTTACCTGATGAGACGGATAAGGTTGTTAGCTCATTTCGGACTGACCATGATCGAGGTCATGGCCACATGCATTATGCGGGGGGTGCAGCCGCTTCAATATAGAGGCCACCCCATGTGGAATTTCAACAGGGAGGACGACGCCACCCGGTGTGGCCGCAAGGGGCCGGATTCGGCTGCCACTCTAACGAAGATCTTGTCCGCTTTGTACAAGGGAGAAGAGGAGGAATTCCTCCGCATCAACCCACAGGGCGGATTTTCTATGTACAATCCTCCAAGCTGGGTAAGCGAACACTTTCACTTGCCCATCCGTTTTCATATTCCCATAGTTAAGTACTTAGTCTAGAAATTCAACGCAGGAGCTACGCCAGACTGTAAAGGAGATAAACATCCCTCCTCCACAACCCGAGGACCCGGAACGGTCCCTCAACCCGGACTCCCAAGATGACCCGAACTTATATGTGGAGCTGATTGATGGGGTGTTTCATCAATTGAGCAAGGACAACACCTTGGTGGCCATTACGGCCGATTATCCTGGACTACTTCCAGCCTCAATGGTAACCGAGACCGAAGTCCTAGTACTTTCAAGAGGATCCATCCGTGCTTATCTTTGATCGCCGTATACCAATGGCGTTTTTTGCAGGGGAAGTCCTTGAGGCGGAGGGCCGAGCCCGCGGTGGCTAGCCAACAAGGGCCATCGAGGCCCAGCGGGCTAAAAAGAAGTGTGGACCGGATCGAGATGCCGATGCAACGGTACGGCGTGCAATTTTAATGCCCAGGGTTTATGCCCTCAAGGCATACTAACGCTCATGCTCTCTTCAGGAAGAAGTGCGCTCGCCGGACTATATCCACCGGCTAGGCTTCAAGGCCGGGTCCGGAAGTGGAGGGGAACACGGGGCGCGCACCGAACGCTCCTCCGACAGAGGATGCGGACGGGCTGTCTGCCACCAATTCCGAGGTGGAGAGTGCCATGAACCACAGGCGTCGCCGGACTGTTCTTCGTGACGCTTGTTTTTTCCAAGAGGCGTTGGACGCCTTTAATACGGGAGATGCGTACCTCCGTGCCGCTCAAAATGGTCTAGCCAGAGCCATAGAGCAGTATGTAAAAGACATACGGGTGAGAAAATTTGATGGTTATATATGCCAGTAGCCCCCGAGACTTGAAACAGTTAGAATAACTAATTTATGGATCATTTGTTATGCAGGATCTTACAGAAAAGAATACCCAACTATCCCAGGAGCTGGAAGAGTGCAAAGCCCAACTTGAGGCCGCACTAGCCGCAACAGGGAAGGCCAAGGAGACCCCCACTGGTAATATATGCTTCGAAAGATAAGTGTGTTGTCAAGTGCGGCATGTGTGCAAATCTGACAATAACAGTGCAGATGGCGCCGGAGTGGATCCGGACAAGCAGCAACTCTTGCGCCAGTTAAAGGCCGGCGAGAGCGTGCTTACGAGGGTGAGGCAAGAGAAGAACAAGCTTCAAGATGCAAACACCCAGCTGGGCGAGGAACTAAAGGATGTTCGTGCTCAGCTGTCGGACTCTGTAAAGGAGAATCGGCGACTTCAACGCGGCATTTTTAGTAAGTGCTTGAACGAACTACGAAAAAAGAGTTCGGCGAGGAAGTCGATTGTCGGAGTATTGGGCCACGGGTAGGCTAACCCAAGTCCCAGGACCTTTCAAGACATCGGGGCAGGCCGCGCCCCTCAAGCCGAGTCCCAGGAGCGACTCCAAGACAAGCCGAGTCCCAGACGGCGACTCCGAGATAAGCCGACTCCGAGCTGGCGACCTCCAGATAGGCCGACTATGGAGAGTCGGCCCATGACTTCTCCCTCATCCCGAAGTACGATGTGGGGTACGGTCACGGCATGGCCGTTCCCCCCTGCTTACGAAGGGTCGGCATGGCTACAGTGAGCCATATCGCTGGAAGATCTCCGGCGAGGCACGGCAATGTTGCCATGCCTGCCCTGACCTCAGCCACAGTGCACCACGCACTGTGCCCACGACGCCAGCCTGTACGGCCCGAAGACGGACCTGCGGGAGTCGGCCGACTCCTCCCCAGGGCCCCACGAGCCATTAACCAGATAGGATGGGGAATGGCGACAGTGATCGCCCGATAGATGGCGGCACTGTTGTCACGACCCAATGACCGAGCCTGCGTCATCAGGTGTGCCACTACAGTATCAAGCCTGTCCGCGGGACCCGCCAGTCGGCGGGCCCCAGAAGCTGGTGGGGAAGACGGCGGCCTGAGAGACAGACGGCTGGGACCCGCGCCTAGCCGGATTACTATTGTACCCCCGGGGGGTAGGCCTATATAAACCCCCCGGGACACCCATGCAAAGGGTTCGTCCCAAGATAGAGATAGACCAGATAGCACAGGGAGGAGAGAGCTAGCCTTGCCCTCTCCTGCCTCCCGAAACAGCTCCAGGAGCGCTGTTGTAGCCACTTTGCCTTAGTGATCATGCGGAGACCCCGCAGAGCAGCAGTAGGGGTGTTATCTCCTAGGAGAGCCCTGAAGCTGGGTAAGTTCCGCCGGCGTGCATGTCTTCGCCTCATCCCGCTTCCAGGAACCGACGACGTTCTACTCGCTCCCACCATGATAAGCCATCCTTCGGCATATGTCGTATCCAACCCCCGACATTTGGCGCCCACCATGGGGCGAGGTGCACCGTCGTCCGGAGATCTGCTATGGACGGGAACCCTGTTCCTCCCCAGCGAGCACAGCCAGCTCGGCACGCCGGATGGCGTCTGTGCCGACGCGCTGCACGGCGCTGAGATCGCCTGTGCGGCCAGCTGCCTCACCGATCTTATCGGCGAGGTTCGCCTCTCCGATGAGCCTGCGTCCGACGTAGGCACGAGTGTCCCCGAGAGCCCCCTCGCGGGCCTCCTCGACCAACTCCACGTCGCCGGTGAGCCTGCCGCGGACCTGGAGTCCATAGGATCCACCGACCCGATGCTGGTCGACTCCGACACCGCGTCGCTCGACGCGTTCCCCACCAACGTGGTGGTCTACGACGAGCCGCTCTCTTACGTGGGGAGCGGCGGAAGCACCGTCACTGAGGTCCTCGTCCTCGACCACAGCGAGCGCTCCGGCGAAGGAGCGTGCGACCCGCTTAACGCGGCCCTGCGAGACCTTGCAGCGCCGATTCCGGAAGACGCCGACGCCGAGATGCTGGAGGCGCTCCGCCTTCAGCTCGTCGAGGGCGCGAAGAAGCTGGCAAGCATGAGGCGCTTGTCAGAAGCTTACCAACGCGAGATGGATCGTGTCGTAGGCGGCTCGCCGGCTCCGACCGGGCCTAGCCGCCTAGGCGCGGTCCGACAGCGTGGCGCGGCAATCGCCAATCTTTTCGGGGCTGATCGCCCTGTGTATGCCACGCCCGCAGAGAATATCCGTGCCTCCCAGGCGGCGGCAGACGAGCTCGACAACTTCGAAGGCGAAGAGCGCCGTGTAATGACGGAGCGAGTTCAGCAGCTCCTCGACGCGGTTGCCACGCAGAATGATGTCGGCTGCCGCACCGAGGCGCCGCAGCGCCAAAACGACGACCCACCGCCTCGCCGAGACCAAGGTGCGACGTCTCGGATGCCGACTGGCGGGGCCCGTGGGAAGAAGGACAAGGAGCCGGCCGGCAGCCACAGTCGGACTCACATCACCATCGAGCGCGACCAAGACAGCCGCCCCAAAGCAGTGGAACAGCGGGACGACTACCTGCCTCCCCCTCCTCGCAGAGAAAGGCGAGTCTCCCCGCCGCCCGTGGAACATCCGACTCTCGGCGACCGCCTTGGCCACCGAGAGGGAGTCGGAGGGAACGACGCCTGCCACCGGATCGACCGATTCCACCGATCCCTGGCGCTGGAAGAAGAAGACGAGTTGGG
This sequence comes from Triticum timopheevii, assembly GCA_963921465.1. Lineage (NCBI taxonomy): Eukaryota > Viridiplantae > Streptophyta > Magnoliopsida > Poales > Poaceae > Triticum > Triticum timopheevii. The sequence goes on from OY997270.1 coordinate 522,637,582, forward strand.
TCCCCCCTGCTTTGGACCCTGCATCCGAGATGAGCCCTTTCCCAAAGGGTTCACGCTCCCCCTAGACACGCCCAAATATACCGGCACCGTGAAGCCGGAAGATTGGCTGATCGACTACTCCACAGCCGTCAACATAGCGAACGGCAACAAGCATGTTGCCGTAAGATACGTCTCGCTCATGCTCCAGGGCTCGGCCCGGATGTGGTTGAACAGTCTGAAGCCTCGCAGCATCAACAGCTGGGTCGACTTCACCGAGGCTCTCGTCCGCAACTTCACCAGCACGTACAAGCGACCTCCCAAGCCACGCCAACTCTCCTTGTGCGTGCAAGGCCCTGACGAGTCTACTCGCGACTACCTCACGCCCTGGGGTGAACTCCGGAACTCCTGCGAGGGCGTGCACGAGGTGCAGGCCATCGAGTACTTTACTGCCGGGTGCAGAGAAGGCACCCTCCTCAAGCACAAGCTCTTCTGCGACGAGCCGGAGACCCTCGATGAGCTGTTGATCACAGCGGACAAGTACGCCACGGCCGACTCCTCCATGAAGGCGGAGATTCGGGTCAGCACAACTAGCAAAGTCGCCCCTCAGGCTCCAAGAACTCCGGTTGGAGACACCAGTCGGCGGCAACAGCAGAATGACCAGAAGCGCAAAGCCCCGCAGCCGACTTCCAACAGTCGGCAAGTGGCAATAGCAGAAGACCAGCAGTTGGAGGGACCGTCTCCGGCAAAGCGACAGAAGGGCGGCAAGTCTGACTGGCTGCCGGCTTTCTCCTACGAGCAGACTCTAGATGGTCCCTGCAAGTTCCACAGCGGCGCGAAGCCATCAAACCACACCACCAGGAAATGCCACTGGCTGACCAGAATCGCCAAGGGGGACGGCCTGCTCCCTCCCCCTCCTGCTGGGCCGCCTCCTCCACAGCCGCCCCAGCAGCCGGCCGTCAGGCCAGTCGGCGCGATACAAGACGAGTTCCCAGATGAGCACGGAGCCTATGTGGTGTTCACCAGTGTAGCGGATGACCGACGCAGCAGGCGCCAACAGCAGCAAGAAGTGAATGTGGTTGCGACAAGTACTCCAGAGTTCATGCATTGGTCCGAAAAGCCTATCAGTTGGAGCAGAGCTGATCACCCAGAGGTGATGCCGAGTCCAGGCTCCTACGCCTTGGTCTTAGGCACCACACTCGCCACTGATAGGCGGGCCGCTCGCTTCTCACAAGTACTGATAGACGGAGGCAGCAGTATCAACATCCTGTACAAGGATACAATGGAGAAATTAGGAATCAAGCGAAGACTGCTTCAGAGCAGCCGGACTGTGTTCCACGGAATCGTCCCTGGCCTTTCCTGCTCACCAATCGGCAAGATCCTAATAGATGTCCTCTTCGGAGACAAGGATCATTTCCGCCGAGAGCCAATTTGGTTTGAGGTGGTGGACCTTGAAAGCCCATATCACGCATTGTTTGGCCGACCCGCTTTGGCCAAGTTCATGGCGGTCCCCCACTACGCCTACCTCAAGATGAAGATGCCGAGTTCCAAGGGAATCCTAACCGTGTCCGGCGACTACAGGAAGTCGTCCGCTTGCGCGGCCGAAAGTAGTCGACTGGCCAAGTCCTTGGTGATCGCGGCTGAGAAACAGCTTCTTGATCGGGTCGTGGCGATGGCCGGCAAGCAGCCCGAGTTATCGCCCGACCCCAAGGAGTCGGAAGCAGAAGGATCATTCAAGCCGGCCAAAGAAACAAAGAAGATACCATTGGACCCGGAACACCCGGAGAGATACGCTGTCATGGGCACAGGCCTTGACAGCAAATAGGAAGGCGAGCTCGTCGATTTCCTCTGTGAGAATCGCGACATCTTCGCATGGTCCCCCAAGGACATGCCTGGTGTCCCGACGGAATTCGCCGAGCACAAATTACACGTCCGATCTGATATGAAGCCCGTCAGGCAGCCCTTGTGCCGCCTGTCAGAAGAAAAAATAAGAGTTGTTGGAGAAGAAATAGCCCGTCTCCTGGCAGCCAGCTTCATCATGGAAGTGTTTTTTCCAGAGTGGCTGGCAAACCCAGTACTGGTGCTGAAGAAGAACAAGCAGTGGCGGATGTGCATTGATTACACGAGCCTCAACAAAGCTTGCCCCAAGGACCCATTTGCTCTGCCGAGAATCGATCAGGTGATAGACTCCACAGCCAGATGCGAGTTGTTGAGTTTCCTAGACGCATATTCGGGATATCACCAGATCAAGCTGAACCCGGCCGACAGACTGAAGACCGCCTTCATCATGCCGTTTGGAGCCTTCTGCTACCTGACCATGACGTTCGGCTTGAGAAACGCCGGAGCCACCTTTCAGCGTTGCATGCAGAAGTGCCTCCTGAAGCAACTCAGCAGAAATGCCCACGTCTATGTGGATGATGTAGTGGTGAAGACGGAGAAGCGTGGAACCTTGCTGGAGGACCTGAAGGAAACATTTGAGAATCTGCGCTGATTCCAAATCAAGCTCAACCCAGAGAAGTGCGTTTTTGGAGTACCAGCCGGCCAGCTCCTCGGTTTCCTGGTCTCCGAACGCGGCATAGAGTGTAATCCTGTGAAGATCAAGGCCATCGAGAGGATGGAAGCACCCAGACGACTGTTAGATGTGCAGAAGTTCACCAGCTGTTTGGCATCCATCAGCCGATTCATCAGTCGGCTGGGCGAGAAGGCTCTCCCCTTGTATCAGCTCATGAAGAAGACGACCTTCTTTGAGTGGACTCCCAAGGCGGACGAGGCTTTTCTCCAGCTAAAGAAGATGTTGACTACTCCCCCTGTGCTGGCGGCTCCGACTCCCAAAGAGCCCATGCTCCTATACATTGCCGCCACCAGCCGAGTAGTCAGCACAGTCATTATAGTCGAGCGCAAGGAGGAAGGCAAGGCGCTACCTGTCCAGAGACCGGTATATTACTTGAGCGAGGTGCTGTCGGCCTCCAAGCAGAACTACCCCCATTACCACAAGATGTGCTACGGCGTGCATTTTGCCGCCAAGAAATTGAAGCCTTACTTCCAAGAGCATCCAATCACTGTGGTCTGCACAGCTCCACTGGCCGAGATCATCGGAAGCCGAGATGCTTCTGGCCGAGTGGCCAAATGGGCCATCGACCTGGCCCCCTACACCATCTACTACGAGCCCTGCACCACCATCAAGTCGCAAGCACTGGCCGACTTCCTCGTCGACTGGGCCGAGACCCAGTATCTGCCGCCAGCGCCCGACTCCACCCATTGGCGGATGCACTTCGACGGCTCCAAGATGCGCACGGGCTTGGGAGCCGGCGTCGTCCTCACTTCCCCCAAGGGCGACAAGCTCAGATATGCGCTGCAGATCCACTTCGCAGCCTCCAACAACGTGGCCGAGTACGAGGCGCTCATCCACGGGCTCCGGCTTGCCAAAGAACTCGGCATTCGTCGGATCCTGTGTTAGGGCGACTCTAACTTGGTGGTCCAGCAATCATCTGGCGATTGGGACGCCAAGGACGCAAATATGGCGAGCTATCGTTTCCTCGTCCAGCAACTCAGCGGATACTTCGAGGGGCGCGAGTTCCTCCACGTGCCAAGGAACGACAACGACCAAGCAGACACCTTGGCACGAATCGGCTCCGCCCGCCAGGCAATACCATCCAGTGTCGCCCTCCGGCGCCTCCTCAAGCCTTCTATCAAGCCGTCACCAGAATCAGATTCAATCTTTGTGCCGGCTCCGCCTGAGGAAGACGGATCCGACTCCAAGAAACACACAGTCGAAGCCGGCCCGGGGACTTCAGAACCCGGCCCGGGGACTGCAGTGGCAAGATCGAAGACTCCAGAGCTCGACCCGGGGACTGCTCCAGTCGGCCCCGGGACTTTGTCAAATCAGCAAGCGGCTGCGGACTCCAACCCGCCGCCTCCCAGCCCAGCCGCCCTTGTCCAAGTCGCACTAGTGGCAGTTGAAGAAATAGCAGCACCTTCATGGGCCCAGCCCATCCTCAGGTTCTTAGTAAACAGAGAGCTACCAACTGATGAAATCTTGGCTCGACAAGTGCAACGCCGAGCAGCATCCTACACCATAGTCAACAGAGAGCTGGTCAGGCGCAGCGTTACCGGCATCTTCCAACGCTGCGTCGAGGCAGAACAAGGCCCAGCCTACACCATAGTCTTGATAACCCACAAGTATAGGGGATCACAATAGTTTTCGAGGGTAGAATATTCAACCCAAATTTATTGATTCAACACAAGGGGAGCCAAAGAATATTCTCAAGTATTAGCAGTTGATTTTTCAATTCAAACACACCTGGAAAACTTAATATTTGCAGCAAAGTATTTAGTAGAAAAGTAATATGGAAGTAACGGTAACAGTGGCAAAAGTAACAGTAGCAGTTTTGTAGTAATTGTAACAGTGGCAACAGTAAAGTAACTAAGCAAAGATCAATATGTGAAAAGCTCATAGGCATTGGATCAATGATGGATAATTATATCGGATGTGATTCCTCATGCAATAGTTATAATATAGGGTGACATAGAACTAGCTCCAGTTCATCAACGTAATGCAGGCATGTATTCCGAATATAGTCATACGTGCTTATGGAAAAGAACTTGCATGACATCTTTTGTCCTACCCTCCCGTGGCACCAGGGTCCTATTGGAAACTAAGGGATATTAAGGTCTCCTTTTAATAGAGTACCGGACCAAAGCATTAACACTTGGTGAATACATGAACTCCTTAAACTACGGTCATCACCGGGAGTGGTCCCGATTATTGTCACTTCGGGGTTACTGGATCATAACACATAGTAGGTGACTATTGACTTGCAAGATAGGATCAAGAACTCACATATATTCATGAAAACATAATAGGTTCAGATCTGAAATCATGGCACTCGGGCCTTAGTGACAAGTATTAAGCATAGCAAAGTCATGGCAACATCAATCTCAGAACATAATGGATACTAGGGATCAAACCCTAACAAAAATAACTCGATTACATGGTAAATCTCATCCAACCCATCACCGTCCAGCAAGCCTATGATGGAATTACTCACGCACGGCGGTGAGCATCATGAAATTCGTGATGCAGGATGGTTGATGATGACGACGGCGACGGATTCCCCTCTTCGGAGCCCCGAACAGACTCCAGATTGGCCCTCCCTAGAGAGATTAGGGCTTGGCGGCGGCTCCGTATCGTAAAACACGATGAATCCTTATCTTTAATTTTTTTTCTCCCCGTACGTGAATATATGGAGTTTTGGAGTTGAGGTTGGTGGAGCATCTAGGTGCCCATGAGGCAGGGGGCGCGCCCAGGGGGGTAGGCGTGCCCCCACCCTCGTGGACAGGGTGTGGGCCCCTTGGCCTTGATTCTTTCGCCAGTATTTTTTATTAATTCCAAAAATATTCTCTGTGGAGTTTCAGGTCATTCCGAGAACTTCTATTTCTGCACAAAAATAACACCATGGCAATTCTGCTGAAAACATCGTTAGTCCGGGTTAGTTCCATTAAAATCATGCAAGTTAGAATCCAAAACAAGGCAAAAGTGTTTGGAAAAGTAGATACGATGGAGATGTATCAATCTCCTAGATAGATCTTGCGTGATCGTATGATTTTTTTTGAAATTGCATGCTACGTTCCCCAACATATCCAACCATTTCCTTTGTAATTTTTATCAAGTTTGAATAATGTTGTAGGTCATTCTTAAAAAGAAAAATGATCATGGTGGAAGATCTCAGAGATAATACATTGCAAAGGAAGAAGCACAAAGATTCGGCATGCCAAGGCAGCCAGGCGATGACCGTGTCGCCAAACATTCTCGTCACTGACAAGGCACCTCTACCTTGTCATGAAGGAGTGGGAAGGGGCACACATCTGCAAGACTTGGAGGAGGACCAATGGACCAGGACCTCAACACAGACGAGGAGCGGAAGCAAGTAAGCACTACCTCATGTGATGTCGTGGTTGATAGGACCAAGCTTTGTTTTTAATAAAAGGGGCCACCCCTTTGATTTCTATTAGAGAGGCGAGTTGGTTCACTGTTAATAAAAACTACTGGCATATATCTTACAAAGAGCTTTTTGGATCAAGATGAATCCAGGCAAGGATGAGCCAAAAGCATAGAATATCTACAGTAAGGAAAGCCCAAGGTGAGCACAGACCACATCAATAGCCAACCCAGGCTTCAGACTATGTTTAAACTTCAAGTACATAAGACCAAGAGCAACAAACATCATATATAATAAAGGAAAAGAGAAAAAACTCAAAAGGTAGATGAAGCTAGTGCAGAAACTCTCGCGGGATATAGCAGCAACACAGCATCGGGCCTAGTTTAATAGCCACCAATCCACAAAACGACATACCTCCATCCCGCGACAAATGATACATTTCATTTGCTACTTGCTCGAGAAATCTTGCCCCCAATGTCAACAGCCTTTGATTTCCCTCCTTTATCGATAGAGTGGACCAGCCAAAAATATAGTATCCAATGAGTTTAATCAAAGTCAAAGGGTCATTGATAAAAAAAATCTCAAAATACACATCATTTCTTCATCTCCAAATGGACTAGAAAAACAACAAAGATCATACCAAGACCTTTTTTTCATTTTCTAGAGAACTTTTAGTCTAGTTTCCAAAGCATTCATTTAATATAGTAGGGTGATACGTCACCAACGTATCTGTAATTTATGAAGCATTCATGCTATTTTATTATCTGTTTTGAATGATTACGGGCTTTATTATACACTTTTATATTACTTTTGGGACTAACCTATTAACCGGAGGCCCAGCCCATATTGCTATTTTATTGCCTCTTTCAGTATTTCGAAGAAAAGGAATATCAAACGGAGTCCAAACGGAATGAAACCTTCGGCAACGTGATTTTTGGGAAGAATATGATCCGGGAGACTTGGAGTTCACGTCAGCAGATCCTCGAGGAGGCCAGGAGACAACTGGGCGCGCCCACCCCCTGGGCATGCCCCCTGTCTTGTGGGCCCCTCGAGCACCCCCCGGCCGACTTCTTTCGCCTTATAGTCCCACATACCCTAAAAACATCAACGGAGAAGATAGATCGGGAGTTCCGCCGCCGCAAGCCTCTGTAGCCACCAAAAACCTCTCGGGAGCCTGTTCCGGCACCCTGCCGGAGGGGGGATCCCTCACCGGTGGCCTTCTTCATCATCCCGGCGCTCTCCATGACGAGGAGGGAGTAGTTCACCCTCGAGGCTGAGGGTATGTACCAGTAGCTATGTGTTTGATCTCTCTCTCTCGTGTTCTCTCTCGTGTTCCCTCTATGGCACGATCTTGATGTATCGCGAGCTTTGCTATTATAGTTGGATCTTATGATGTTTCTCCCCCTCTACTCTCTTGTGGTGGATTGAGTTTTCCCTTTGAAGTTATCTTATCGGATTGAGTCTTTAATGATTTGAGAACACTTGATGTATGTCTTGCCGTGCTTATCTGTGGTGACAATGGGATATCATGTGCCACTTGATGTATGTTTTGGTGACCAACTTGAGGGTTCCGCCCATGAACCTATGCATAGGGGTTGGCACACGTTTTCGTCTTGACTCTCCGGTAGAAACTTTGGGGCACTCTTTGAAGTACTTTGTGTTGGTTGAATAGATGAATCTGAGATTGTGTGATGCTTATCGTATAATCATGCCCACGGATACTTGAGGTGACAATGGAGTATCTAGGTGACATTAGGGTTTTGGTTGATTTGTGTCTTAAGGTGTTATTCTAGTATGAACTCTATGATAGATTGAGTGGAAAGAATAGCTTCATGTTATTTTACTACGAACTCTTGAATAGATAGAACAGAAAGGATAACTTTGAGGTGGTTTCGTACCCTACCACAATCTCTTCGTTTGTTCTCCGCTATTAGTGGCTTTGGAGTGACTCTTTGTTGCATGTTGAGGGATTGTTATATGATCTATCTATGTTATTATTGTTGAGAGAACTTGCACTAGTGAAAGTATGAACCTTAGGCCTTGTTTCCTAGCATTGCAATACCGTTTACGCTCACTTTTATTGGTTGCTACCTTGCTGTTTTTATAATTTCAGATTACAAATACCTTTATCTACCATCCATATTGCACTTGTATCACCATCTATTCGCCGAAATAGTGCACCTATACAATTTACCATTGTGTTGGGTGTGTTGGGGACACAAGAGACTCTTTGTTATTTGGTTGCAGGGTTGCTTGAGAGAGACCATCTTCATCCTACGCCTCCCATGGATTGATAAACTTTAGTTCATCCACTTGAGGGAAATTTGCTACTGTCCTACAAACCTCTGCACTTGCAGGCCCAACAACGTCTACAAGAAGAAGGTTGTGTAGTAGACATCAAGCTCTTTTCTGGCGCCGTTGCCGGGGAGGTGAGTGCTTGAAGGTATATCTTTAGATCTTGCAATCGAATCTTTTTGTTTCTTGTTTTATAACTAGTTTAGTCTATAAAAGAAAACTACAAAAAATGGAATTGAGTTTGTCTCATACGCTTTATCTTTTTAACATCTTTTATGAGAATGATGGTAAGGAAAATTGTGCTCAAGTGCTACAAGAAGAATGCATTAGAATGTTTGGCAATAAATATTTGAATGATGAGCATGATTGCAATGTTGTTAGTATGAATTCCTTGAATATCCATGATGCTAATGATATGCAAAGCCACAAGCTTGGGGAAGCTATGTTTGATGAACATGATATTTTCTGTCCCCCAAGTTTTGATGAGCAAATTTGTTTTGACGATAGCATGCCTCCTATTTATGATGATTATATTGATGAAAGTGGGTTTGGAAGAGTGTCAACTTTAGGTAGTATTGATCCCAGTATTTTGGAGGGTGTTGAATCTTATAATATTTATGAAAGTGGATTTGGAGAGGTCATGACTTTATTTAGTGATGAATCCACTATTTCGGAAGAGGTTCCAATTGCTTATGAGAACAAAGTTGCTATCTATGATGATTATTGTGATGACATGTATGCTATAAAGAATAATGATAACCATGAAATTTGTCATCATGATTTTAGTTTTCAATTGGATTATGCCTCACATGATAGTTATTTTGTTAAGTTTACTCCCACTATTATTCATGAGAAGAAATTTTCTTATGAGGAGAGTAATAAAAATTCTATGCTTATAGATCATGGAAAGAATGCTTTATGTGTTGGTTATATTGTTGAATTCATTCATGATTCTACTGAAAATTATTATGAGAGAGGTTTGTATGCTTGTAGGAATTGCAATAAAATCAAGTTTCCTCTCTATGTGTTGAAAATTTTGAAGTTATGCTTGTTTTACCTTCCTATGCTAATTGATTATTGTTCCAATAAGTTGTTTGCTCACAAAATCCCTATGCATAGGAAGTGGGTTAGACTTAAATGTTCTAGTCATATGCTTCATGATGCTCCCGTTATGTTTCAATTCTTATCTTTTATGTGAGCATCATTGTCATCATCATGCCTAGCTAAAAAGGCATTAAAGAAAAGTGCTTGTTGGGAGGCAACCCAACTTTATTTTTGTTTCTTACTTTTTGTTCCTGTTTAGTAATAAATAAATAATCTAGCCTCTGGTTAGATGTGGTTTCATGTTTTAATTAGTGTTTGTGCCAAGTAGGACCTTTGGGAAGACTTGGGTGAAGTCTTTATGATCATGATGTAAAAAACAGAAACTTTAGCGCTCACGAGAATAGCTACCATTTTTTACTGGAGAGTGATTTTAGGTTGATTCTTCTTGCAGATGATTAATAGACAAATTACTCAGGTCCACCAATTTATTTCAGAATTTGTGGGGTTCCAGAAGTATACGTTTGATACAGATTACTACAGACTGTTCTGTTTTTTACAGATTCTGTTTTCATTGTGTTGTTTGCTTATTTTGATGAATCTATGGCTAGTATGTAAGGGTATGAACCATAGATAACTTGGAATACAGTAGGTTTAACACTAATATAAATAAAGAATGAGTTCATTACAGTACCAAAAGTGGTGGTTTATTTTCTTATACTAACGGAGCTTACGAGTTTTGTTTTGAGTTTCGTGTTGTGAAGTTTTCAAGTTTTGGGTAAAGATTCGATGGACTATGGAATAAGGAGTGGTAAGAGCCTAAGAGTGGGGATGCCCAAGGCACCCCAAGGTAATATTCAAGGACAACCAAGCAACTAAGCTTGGGGATGCCCCGGAAGGCATCCCCTCTTTCGTCTTCGTTCATCGGTAACTTTACTTGGAGCTATATTTTTATTCGCCACATGATATGTGTTTTGCTTGGAGCATCATTTTATTCTGTTAGTATTTGCTTGATGTTATTTAGAATAATTTTTTGCATCTTTATTTTCAATAAAAATGTCAAGGATAGCCTTTACCATGCTTACTTTGCTAGTATACATGTTGCTGTTTGAAAACAGAAAGTTTACCGCTGTTGCAAAAATTCCCTAGAAAAGTCGGAGAAGGATATAATGTTGAATCTTTTTTCATAATGAGATCTGATAAATATTTTACAGCATAGTATTTTTCTTATAATTTTTGGAGTTAGGGAAGTATGATGAATCTTGCATTCGTTATAGACTATAGTGTTTTGGCAGATTGCTGTTATGTTTGCATTGTTTGCATATGCTTGCTTGTTTAATGATTATATTTTAGGTTAGGAGTATTAAATATGCAGAGACATTTATTATGCAATGTTGAATAATATTTTTAGTGATTTGTTACAGTAGAAATGATAAGGTTTTGCATTGTTTTATACTAACCTATCTCACGAGTTCTTGTTGAGTTTGGTGTGGATGAAGCTTTTGATAAAAAGAGAAACCATGATATAAGAAGAATTAAGGAGACACAAAAGCTCAAGCTTGGGGATGCCCAAGGCACCCCAAGACAATATTTCAAGAAGTCTCAAGCATCTAAGCTTGGGGATGCCCCGGTAGGCATCCCACCTTTCTTCTTCAACAACTATCGGTTAGTATCGGTTGAGCCTAAGTTTTTGCTTCTTCACATGAGTTGTGCTATCCTTGCAATGTCATTTTATTTTGTTTTGCTTGCTGTTTGAATAAAATATCAAGATCTGAAATTCTTAAATGAGAGAGAGTCTTCACATAGTTACATAATTATTTTGCTACTCATTGATCTTCACTTATATCTTTTTGGAGTAGTTTTTCATTTACTCGTGTGCTTCACTTATATCCTATGAGTAAATGGTTGAATGAGTTGAATGTCATAACACTACTAGGAAAAAGGCTACTAGAAGCGCGGGTAAAATGGCTACTAGCAGCACGGGTACCCGCGCTACTAGTATCGCGCTATAGCTAATAGTTAGTAGTAGAGCGGGTGAAACCCACGCTACTACTAACATTTTAGTAGTAGCGCGGGCGCAACCCGCGCTACTAGTAAAGAAATAGTAGTAGCGCCTCAGGTTTTTTCCCACGCTACTACTAAAAAGTTAGTAGTAGCGTGGATGCAAACCCACGCTACTACTAATGAAGTAGTAGTAAGGTGTTTAGTGTTTTCCCACGCTACTACTAACTAATTAGGAATTAGAAAAAATTAAAATCCACCAATTCCATTCTATACATACAATTCCAACTTAAACAAACACATATTTGCAATAAACCAGCAACATTACACATCATTACTAATCCAAGATTTATAATAAACCAGCAGCATTAGAGCACATCCTGTAAGAGCATACATATTGTCATGGCTTTTCATGCCTTCAATTAAAACACCTACACTTCTTGCCAAGTCACTTACTCCCAGCTAGTGCAAACACAGTTACAAGCAAACCAAAATGCATAAAAACACCCAATAGTGGCATCCTATCTCTCCATAAAAACACCAATCAGCGCTACCTCCAATCCTCGGCTCATCGGGCCGGCCTCCAGCATCTGCAGCTATGTGCTCTTCAGCTTGTAGTGCCTCCACGCCTTGGTCCAGCATCTCCTTGGCACCTTCCTGAGTGCCTGCAAAATTTATCAAAATTATGCATATTCAGATCATAGATATTTAGGAAATTGGGAGCGAATAGGAACATACATGACATACGCATTACTATTGGAGAAGACTTGGTAAACTACTTATACAAGAAATGGACGGGAAGAAGCAGAATGGCCAATATTCACATTCGTATAATTTTGACCTCAATAAAATTTGAGACATGTAACAACTCAGACTCAGTTTTTTGGTGAATACTCCCTTGAGAAATTAATCAAGATCATCACTCAATTTTGCTTTTCTGATTACCACTTCAAAATGGCAACGAAAACAAACAAACAAATGAATCATTGTTATGTTCTTGAGCTTGGTTAGCTTCGCCACGAGCACATAAAAAGTAGCAACTACAAAATAGTGTAACAGCAACTACCAATCAAAATAATGAACTATCTAGCATGAGACAAGCAGTGTGATAATTATGAAAGCTGGGAGATAACTAGGACGCAACAGAAAGTTTGCCACTTGATATCGTCGGCGTAGATAACATCCCAGGCCTGCCTTCCCCTCCCTCCACAATGGCTAGTCTGAAGGCACATATAAGAACAAACAAATTTGTATGACGAAATGATGCAATGGATTACAGAACTCCTCACTTGTCCAGTAGCACATATAAAAAATTAACTTCCTACTTACAGCAAATATTACACAATTACGCATTCATACTGTGAAGAGAAAGGTGGCTTCTTCCTTACCCAGGCATTTACGATGAAATGTATAGTCTTTGCATCGAAACGTAAAGGGTTTGCAGCCCCTGCTTGTGGTGCTGCTGGTGGCGGGGCAGCTGATCTGGAACTAGAACCTACACATGATATGTATGAACTCAGTTGTCAAACACAGTCTTTGAAACCCTTGGATCTTATATGGCTAGTAAAAGTGCAGTATAACTTTACCTAAATTGCAAGCCCTGACACTCTCACTGGATGCTGAAGGTGAAGACCTTATGTCTGGCCTGCTCGGCTGAGTGGAACTAGTGGTTGACATAGGCTCGACCACCAAATCACGATCCTATCAAGTCAAGAAAGCAAACCAAACAGATTTGTCGTTTCCAGATTCAAGTGGATAGCTGTGTTTGCTATTTCCTAGACTCTGCGACAAATCTGACATGGAGTAAAAAATCGCAACCCCACAAAGAGGCAGCAAGAAGGAAATTTATATATCTACCAAACAGCTGGTTTGTTCAAGCGAACAAGCCTATCTGGAGCTGAGGCTCAAGATGCAGTAACCGGTCGACCGGGAGAACACCATAGGGTTCTATTGTAGAAACAAGCAACAGCAAACCTCCCCTTAGCTAATCAGCTACTACTAAATAGTAGCAGTTGAAGACGCCAGCTACCATTTTCCTAGTGGATGTAGTTGTCTTTTGGACATGTTAAACTTCAGTTTATGTTTTAGAATATGTCAAAATCAGTCTGACTAACTAGAAAGACTCTAGTGCATATTATATAATCTTTTGTATATGATGGATGTTGTTCTGAAAGCCAAGTTCATTGCTTCATGTTGTGGCGTATGGCAGAATTTTGTATAGTTCCTAAGATTCTCTTATGGAGATGATATGTTGTATATGATTTTGCGGGCATTGAGATTGTATAGTTCCTGTCTCATTTTTTGGTTTCTCTTCTTTTTTTAACAAGAGGGGATCGTACCGCCCTTCCATTTCCACTGTCAAACTCGGAAGTCATGATTGGTTTCTCACTCTGTTTTTCATAGTTTATCACTTTATATCATAATTTAGGCACCTCTACAGCTATTTTTTGCAAAATCAAGCTTCAGTGCTATGGTTACTGAGAACATGCCGGCATTTTGCAGGAATTAACAAAGAGGTCAAGTGAGCAGCTTACATCAGTTCTGAGGATGCCGGCAACCCCTGCCATGGCAAACCAGCAGTGCACGAGCTCGGCCTGGACGTACCACTTCAGGTCCTTAGGCTGCTTCCCGAGCCCCAGGGGATCAAACCCATAGTCACCAGGCAGCCTGAGGGAGTCCTGGACTAGAGGGTGTTCGGATAGCCGAACTATCATCATCGGCCGGACTCCAAGACTATGAAGATACAAGATTGAAGACTTCGTCCCGTGTTCGGATGGGACTTTCCTTGGTGTGGAAGGCAAGCTTGGCAATACGGATATGTAGATCTCCTATCATTGTAACCGACTCTGTGTAACCCTAGCCCTCTCCGGTGTCTATATAAACCGGATGGCTTTAGTCCGTAGGAAAAACAACAATCATACCATAGGCTAGCTTCTAGGGTTTAGCCTCCTTGATCTCGTGGTAGATCTACTCTTGTAATACCCACATCATCAATATCAATCAAGCAAGACGTCGTAGGGTTTTACCTCCATCAAGAGGGCCTGAACCTGGGTAAAACATTGTGTCCCTTGTCTCCTGTTACCATCCGCCTAGACGCACAGTTCGGGACCCCCTACCCGAGATCCGCCGGTTTTGACACTGACATTGGTGCTTTCATTGAGAGTTCCTCTGTGTCGTCACCGATAGGCTCGATGGCTTCTTCGATCATCAACAACAACGCAGTACAGGGTGAGACCTTTCTCCCCGGACAGATCTTCGTATTCGGCGGCTTTGCACTGCAGGCCAATTCGCTTGGCCATCTGGAGCAGATCGAAAGCTACGCCCCTGGCCGTCAGGTCAGATTTGGAAGTTTGAACTTCACGGCTGACATCCGCGGGGACTTGATCTTCGATGGATTCGAGCCACAACCGAGCGCGCCGCACTGTCACGACGGGCATGATTTAGCTCTGCAGCCGGACAGTACCCTGGAGGCCGCACACGAGTCCACTCCGATCTTCAATTCGGAGCCGGCTGCATAGATCGAGGACGAGTGCCTAGACACCGCCTCGGGGGCTGCAACCTCTACGGTGATAGAGCTGAACACTGACCTTGTCCCTCATGAAGCTCGTGACTCCGAGGTGCCGGACTCCTCGCCGGACTCCGAACCTCCCGCGCCCCCTCCAATGGTATCCAATTGGGCGCCGGTCATGGAGTTCACCGCTGCGGACATCTTTCAACACTCACCTTTCGGCAACATCTTGAGTTTGCTAAAGTATATCTCGTTATCAGGAGAGCCCTGGCCGGACTGCGGTCAGGACGGTTGGGATGTGGACGACAAAGAAATTCAAAACCGGCGGATATCGACGGTATGGACGACGATGCCGGAGACGACCAAGAACCAGCGCCTACCGGGCACTGGAAAGCCACCTCATCATATGACGTATACATGGTGGATACTCCAAAGGGAAGCGATAACGAGGAACAACGGGACATGGCGAAGGACAACTCCCCCGACAAACAACCAAAACGGCGACGCAAGCGCCGCCCGAAGTCCCGCCTCGATAACAACGGCACCCATACTGACCTAGCCTTAGAGCAGGGTGAAGCCGTGGTAGACGAACATGCCACCAAGCAACCATCCGAACAGGATGAACCGGACAAGCAAAACATCCCCGGCGAAAACAACAGTGCAGATGATCTCACGCTGGACACATCACCGGAGCATAAGAACCTTCATAAAAGGCTCGTTGCCACTGCAAGAAGTATGAAGAAGCAAAAGCGGAAGCTCAAAACAGCGGAGGACGCACTCAGAATAAAATGGAGCAAAGTACTCAATACCGTAGATAAATACGGCAATAGTCACCAAACAAAGAGCTACCCGAAGCGCAAGTTGTTGCCCGAATTTGACGAGGAGGCCGTAGAGCCCCCACAGTCAAAAAAGAAAGAGGCCGCCTGGCCGGATAGACGACCAGATGACAGGCTAAGAGCGGCAAGCGGCGCCGCACACCAGCCGCACACGATCCACATAAGGATTCTCGCAAAAAGGATGGCCCGGTCAGGTCCATCTATGGGCCAAAAAAAAGAAGACTCCAGGGAGCAACACAACCCGCCGAGTGTTTGACAACGACACACCTAAATACAGGGGCGCTGCACACCCACTATGTTTCACCGATGAGGTACTGGATCATGAATTACAAGCGGGATTCAAACCCGTCAACATAGAGGCATATGACGGAACAACAGACCCTGGAGTCTGGATTGAGGATTATATCCTACACATACATATGGCCAGAGGAGACGATCTCCATGCCATAAAATACCTACCCCTCAAGCTCAAAGGGCCAGCTCGGCATTGGCTCAAAAGCCTCCCAGAAAATACCATTGGAAGTTGGGAAGAGCTCGAGGATGCGTTTCGAGCAAATTTTCAGGGGACTTATGTCCGCCCTCCGGATGAAGACGATTAAGTCACATAACTCAACAGCCCGGAGAGTCAGCACGCAAATTCTGGAACAGGTTCCTCACCAAAAAGAACCAAATAGTCGACTGTCCGGACGCCGAAGCCTTAGCAACTTTTAAACATAACGTCCGAGACGAATGGCTCGCCAGACACCTCGGCCAGGAAAAGCCAAGAACAATGGCCACGCTAACAAGCCTCGTGACCTGCTTTTGCGCGGGGGAGGATAGCTGGCTGGCAAGATGCAGTACCAGCGACCCAAGTACATCCAAGGTCCGGGATGGAAATGGGAAATCACGACGCAGAAAAGATCAGCGCCGGAATAGGAAAATGGCCCAAATAGCACGGCGGTCAACGCCGGATTCAAAAGCTCTCGGCCGAATAATAAAACATTGCCTCTTAAGGACAACAGTGATGAGCTATCCAACCTAAATAAAATCTTGGATAGGATGTGTCAAATCCATAGTACCCCCGGGAAGCCTGCAAACCATACCCACAGAGATTTTTAGGTCTTCAAGCAGTCCGGCCGACTTAACGCCGAACATAAGGGGCTCGACACACCAAGCGAAGACGACGAACCCCACAAGCAGCACACCGGGAAACAGAAGACTTTCCCACTAGAAGTCAAAACAGTGAACTCACTTCATGTGATCACAAGGAAAAATAGTGCGGCACCTGCTAAAACACGCGCCGCACGTTCCACCCCAGCAGAGTCCCGAAATTGGATGTTTAAACCAATTACTTTCGACCATCAGGATTACTCCAGAAGTGTTCAAAACGCAGGAGGGACTGCTTTGGTATTGGATCCCATAATCAATGGACTACAATTCACACAAGTCCTAATGGACGGCGGCAGCGATATAAACCTGCTATACCAGGACACCATCCGCAGAATGGGGATAGACCCTAACAAAATTCACCGTAGCAGCACTTCCTTCAAAGGAGTGACGCCAGGTCTTTACGCCAATTGCACAGGCTCTGTACTGCTAGAGGTTGTGTTCGGTTCATCCGACAACCTCCGTCGCGAAAAGTTCACTTTCCATATCGCCCCATTCAAAAGTAGCCATCAAGCACTACTGGGACGCGAAGCTTTCGCCCGCTTTAACGTAGTACCGCTTTACGTGTCTCTTACGCTTAAAATGCCCAGTCCACGCGGCATAATCTCATTAAAGGGTAATTCCGAGTGTTCCTCGACCACAGAAAATGTGAGACTGCCTTGACAGCCACACACTAATCCGACCTTGCTGGTCAAAAGCCCCTAAAAACAGGTCAATCAGACCTCGGACACGGTTAGGCGAGTCCGGCATAAATAAACAAGGGGCTTCCCAGCCGCATACCTCTTTACAAGGGGCTGCACGTATAAACGATGAGAGCCAATAAAGCTCAACTTTATTCATCTTCCAAATCATACTTTATTTTAAATACATCTTTTGCACGATATTTTTTCCAAACTAAGTTCTTCTCTTTTTCAGATGAAGCACGTGCTACACCCGTCCAAGATACAGCACAATGGAGACACAGGAGCAGACGTGCAGCAGGGACCAATTGCAAGGATTCTTTTTAGATTAAGACCCTGCGTAAACCTTTCTTACTGTCTCTTGTTGATACGCATCCCCCGGTTTACTACCATAACCAAGGAGGAGGCTGGCATTTTCGCATCGGCCGCGTCAGAAGTTCTCGCCCGTACCTAGACACTAGGGGCTTAGGGCATTGTTCTGCCCGGTATCATAAAGACCGAATACCTCAGGGAGTGTTCGGCGTCTCGAGTTAGGCCTTGTATGCATCAGCTCCGAATCATGTCTTTGGTCAAATGTTGGGTTTGCCCGGCTCCTGTGTTTTGCTGCCTTACATTCCGCTCCATCGGCTAACGCGGCACCAGGAGAACTACTGCGATTGTGCCCCGGTTCGGCCGGGCGAGCACCTCAGTAGAGAAAGCCGAAAGCTGACTGTCATGATATAGCGAGAGACTGGTCAACCACTCGATCGACTACGGGAATGTTTAGAATTCCTCTGCTTTGACGAAGGACCGCTTCCCGATCAGGCACATACGCACCCCGAGTTCGGAGAGCGCGGTGCCTCTAGGGGCTATATAGTAGCCCCACCATCGAGCTCCTATGACTAAGTGAAAGTGATAAAGCATTATAGTTCGGTTGCCTAGTTTGCTATGCTATCACCACCTTCAAAGGACCAAGACGTTGGATTAAGTGTGAAAAAGCGCTTTTTTTCAAACACCCCCGCACCATGTGCGTGGGGGCTGAAGCCAAAGACTGCCATCTTTCAGGTTATACACACATATAAGGTCACACAGGAGATAGTCCAGTACTTGAACGCACAAGTATAAAAAGCCGTTACATTATAAATATGATCCTACAAATCATATATGTCATTTGAACATAACATCTTTCGAGCACTGCGACTCTATTAAACGAGCGCCCTGCAGGACTTCCTCAAAATAGTGCTCGGCGGGTAATCGGCTTTTGTCCGAACCTCGGGATGCAACATCGGTAGCATCCATCTCCGCCCAGTATGTCTTAACACGGGCGAGAGCCATCCGTGCACCCTCTATGCATGCCGACCGCTGCATCACCTCGATATGCAACACCGCCTCAAGGAATTGCTGCAACAAACCAAAATAACTCTTCAGCTTGGGCCTTTATGGCCACAGAAGAGCCACCACATCCGTCATGGCAAGTCCGGACAATCTATTCAGCTCAGCCCACTCAGCCAACCGATCGGACAATGGAAGCGGACGCTTTGGACTATGGAATTGAGACCAGAAAAGCTCTTCCATTTCGTGATCCTTCTGGCTTCGGAAGTGCACGACTGCGTCCTCCGCACTCGCCGCCAAATCCAGATAAGGATCCTCCACACCACACAATTGGCCCAACTGAGCATACTTCGGATCCGTGAACTTCCTACGCAGCAGAAAGGGCTTTCCAGCCGCAATGTCTCCGGCCTGACGTAGTTCCTCCTTCATAGCCCACATCGCGCAACGGGCATCCTTGGCTTCGGCGGCGGCCTTCTTCAGGTCCTCTGGCTCCGCTCGGCGTTCTCTTTCAAGAACCTCATAGCGGTCGGTAGCATATTTTAATTTCACGGCCGTTCCGGCCATCTCCATCCTACTTCGGCAGTGAGCAGCCTTTTCGGCTTTTAATTCCTCTGTTGCCTTCGAGGCAGCCGCATCACTTTTCCTGGGTTGCTCCTTGGCTCGAGCAAGCTCTGCTCGAAGGTTTTCCACAGCAGCGGCACCATCTGCATCAAGCATACTAATTGTAAGGAACGGGCATTAGCTCCCTCACTAGGTGACCATGGAGAAACCACCTACCTTGTGACTCGTCAAGTCGTTTATTGACCAGCGCGATGTCCGCATCCACAACACCAAGTTGCCGCTTCAGCTCGGCAACTCCATCAGTCCGGCTGGCCACCGAACGTTCCGCCACCTGCATAGGAAAGGCGACATTCTATAACTGAGACTATGATCCTCGGCACGCTGTCGCTTTCGACAGCATCCCAAGTCTCAGGGGCTACTATCTATACAGGGCACACTCTATGTGCAAAACTGTCAAAAGGTATGTCATTTTTTGCGTACCTCAAACCCCGTTAGCAAACTTCCGACGGCCTCATGCAACCCGCTCTCGGCGGATGAGATCCTTTCAATCACCATACTCATTAAAGTGTGGTGATCTTCTGAGATAGACGCCCTCTCAAGCAAATCCTACAGCTCCACCGGCCGTACTCCAGTGGGTGCCGAACTCCCCGGCCCCGCCGGATTCGGGGAGACCCTCCGTGACGACACCTCAGGATCGTCCGCCCCGCCCGACGGGGCGGCAGATGGAGGCGTTTCGCTCTCCATCATCTCCGGACGAAGGTCCCCCGAAGATGAGCTCTGCTGAAAAGGGCTGAGATCCGAACTACAAGGTGAAAACTTTGGTTACCCTCAGAAATAAAATAGGAATGCCCCCTATTACAAAACTTCCCCTTTTTTACTTACGGCTTGCTGGAGGGTTGATTCCTTTGGGGAGACTGTGCGGCCGGGGCTCTTCCCGGCACAGGACCTTCCGGTGCAGATTTCATTCCCCACTTTGAGGCCTTGGCCTCCGGGTCTTCGAAAGCGGTCCTCTTCTCCCCCTGAAGGGAGGGATTCTCGATTCCCCCATTACTGAAAGCCTCCTTGGCAGAGGTGGTAGTTTCCCTGTGCCCCACTTCGCCATCCTCCGAGGGTGCAACTTCCAACATTTTGATTAATACGGGATCCGGCGTGGTCTCAGGGAGGGGGGCCGGACACCGTATCAGTTTTGCTTGCGCTATCCACTCCTGTCCAAGGGATAGCTGGTTAAAAGGCAAACCCATGATAGATGAATGGACAATGTGTCCGAACACAGGGCTACTTACTTGAGAATCCGGGCGATTGCAGCTTAGGCCAGCGTCCTCGGTCAAGTCCGGACGCATCTCTTGCGATCCGAAGAACAGTTTGTACATATCCACGGGTGTCAAACCCATGAAGTGTTGGAGAGCTCGTGGTCCCTCCGGATTAAATTCCCACAAGCGAAGAGGGCGACGTTTGCAGGGCAGAAGGCGCTGAATCAGCATAACCTGTGTCACTACGACCAGATTGATCTCCCTTTCTTGGAGGTCTCGAATCCGGCCCTGCAAAGGGGGGACGTCTTTGGACGGCCCCCAGTCAAGCCCTTTGTTGACCCATGATGTCAGCCGTTGTGGAGGGCCCGGGCGAAAGGCGGACGGCGGCCTTTGCCTGCTACCCCTGGGAGCGGTGATATAGAACCACTCATGTTGCCACAAGCCGAGCTCCTCCTGACAAGAGCCCTCGGGCCATGGAGCATCGGCCCTCTTACTTATAACCGCCCCGCCGCACTTTGCTCGACGCCCCTCAATCATCTTCGGCTCCACGTTGAAGGTTTTGAGCCACAAGCCGAAGTGAGGGGTAGTGCGGAGGAAGGATTCATAGACGACAATGAAAGATGAGATGTGGAGGATGGACTCCAGAGCCAAATCATGGAATTCCAGCCCATAGTAAAACATGAGCCCCCTCACGAAGGGATCCATCGGGAAGCCTAAACCCCGACGGAAGTGAGACACGAACACAACGCTCTCGCCGGGCTCGGGAGTAGGAATAACTTGCCCTCGAGCAGGCAACCTATGCGAAATCTCGTAGGTTAAGTACCTGGCATCTCTCAGCATTAGCACGTCCTCTTCCGTGACGGAGGAAGGCATCCACCGGCCTCGTAGGTCGGAGCCAGACATTGTCGAAGGTCGAAAGTACCCAAATCTGGAGCCCTGGGTGTTGGAACTCGGGGTGAGGGGCGGATTCGATTGAGGATTGGAGAAAAAGAACGGGCCTTGGTCTCATTATAAAGAGGAAGAATACCAAGAGCCATCCACGTGACCGTTTGGAACCCGCCTTCGATGGAGGGGGCGTGGTAACGGGCGCGGTTGGGTTACCCATATCCGTATTGATGGGAATCCCGAAATAAGGGGAACATGATCTCTGCTTCGACAAGACGTGCCAAGGAAACCGCTTCGCTAGACGCGCGGAGGTGGTATAATAAAAACGATTCGAGTAAAGGCTTGGTTGTGGTGTGACGTCACGCCACAAAATACGTCAGCAGATTGAACTTGTGTAAATATTATTCTCTCTACGGTGGTATGTGGAATTTATTTTGCAGAGCCGGACACTATCCTGGTGTTCACAATCTTCTATAAATTATTCGGAGGAGGAACCCGCCTTGCAATGTCGAAGACAATATGCGCGCCGGACTCATAGTCATTGAAGCCTGGTTCAGGGGCTACTGAGGGAGTCCTGGACTAGGGGGTGTCCGGATAGCCGAACTATCATCATCGGCCGGACTCCAAGACTATGAAGATACAAGATTGAAGACTTCGTCCCGTGTCCGGATGGGACTTTCCTTGACGTGGAAGGCAAGCTTGGCAATACGGATATGTAGATCTCCTATCATTGTAACCGACTCTGTGTAACCCTAGCCCTCTTCGATGTCTATATAAACCGGATGGCTTTAGTACGTAGGAAAACAACAATCATACCATAGGCTAGCTTCTAGGGTTTAGCCTCCTTGATCTTGTGGTAGATCTACTCTTGTAATACCCACATCATCAATATCAATCAAGCAGGACATAGGGTTTTACCTCCATCAAGAGGGCCCGAACCTCGGTAAAACATTGTGTCCCTTGTCTCCTGTTACCATCCGCCTAGACGCACAGTTTGGGACCCCCTACCCGAGATCCGCCGGTTTTGACACCAACACAGCCTACAACGACAAACACCAAGTAACCCATCAGCCTAACAAGCAAACATCGCCACCTGCAGAGAATGCCGTCAGAGATTACCAAATCGAACCGCCGTGCTCCAAGCTCGCTCACGGATTTCACCCCGAAACACGCACAAATCAAGCCCCCGTGCTCCAACCTGCAAGCTCGCTCACCGATTTCACCCGAGCCACGCACAAATTGAACCCCCGTACGTCCTCCAATCTCGCCCATGGATTTCACTCGAGCCACGCACGGATCAAACCCCCTTCAACATCAACCTGCAGGCATCATGGAAGAGCAGGACCTTCATTATGTTGAAAAAAATTCATCATAATGACTCAACATCAAACTAGACTAGGTAGTAGTGTCCGTCCGATAATATCGGAGACAAAATCATCGTTGTTGTCACTGGTAAACTGATTACAGACGACCTCACTCACTCACTGCTAGGTGATGGTAGTGAGGAGTATATGCTAATATCACAGACAAAACCATCGGTGTTATTGCTAGTTACAACCAAACTCCCTCGCCAACTCACTCACGGCTAGTGCTAGTAGTACATTCTGACGGTGATAGATATTACGCCCCGCACCGCATATATATTTCAGAAGCTGACTAGAAGCAGCAGCACGGATCAATTCCACTGAACCTGAGAGAGAGAGAGAGGGAGAGAGGCCGTCACCATACCTCGGGTGGGTGGGGGCGTGGTCGAGGCAGCGGTGGGGGGGCTGGCGACGGCGACGAAGACGGAGACAGTGACTCCGCGATGCGTGGAGAGCGGCTCAGAGGGGCGGCACTGCTTGCCGGTGCAGAGGCGACGGCGCCATTACCGGCCTCGGATCTGGAGGCGGGGGAGCCAGGAGGCGGGCGGCGGTGGTGGATCTGACGAGGGTGCGGGGGAGTGGAGACGCGGATGCTGGGATGTGATGTGATGTGTGGCACTTCCGCTGTAATTTCGCACCAAATTCCGCCACGTGCATGCGAAGAGCTGATGGATTTCACTCGGGGAAACCATGACAACGGCGAGCAGAAACCACGACGGGGAGGACCCTCACCTGCTCCGGAGGTGGGTGCGGTCGGGCGGGTGGGGGCGACGCCGCGACGACGGCGGCGTGCTGAGGGCAGGGCGGCCATGGGAGAGGCGGAGTGGGGGCCTCCACGGTGGGACGGGACGGGGGAGGCGAGGTCACGGAAGAAGGGCGACTGGCGCGCCGTGCGGCCGCGGGAGGAGGTGGATTTTTTTTAGACGGGGGTGGGTGGAGTGGGACGACGGTTGGTGGGGTGGGGTGGATCGGGGGTTGGGAGTGTGGATCGGGCCGGGTGGACATGTTTAGTAGTAGTGTGGGGTCTTACCTGCGCTACTACTACTTACTTAGTAGTAGCGACGGTTTTATACCCCACGCTACTACTATGTCCTATCTCGGGGGCATTGTTGGAGACCACTTAGTAGCAGCGAGGGTTTATACCCCTCGCTACTACTATCAACTTAGTAGTAGCGCGGTTTTTATACCCCTCGCTACTACTAATTAGCAGTAGCGCCCATTTTCAAACCGCGCTGCTGATAAACTTCTGTGTATAAGGTTTTCCCTAGTAGTGTAAATCTGAAATTATATATGTTTCATATGCTTATGCCATGGGGAGTAATGACTTCACATATAAGAAGTAGAGGTTGTAAATTTATTGGAGGTTAGCAAGCATTGTATTGGTCATTTGAACAATTCATGAAAGAATATTGAAGGAAGAGAGATTTCACATATAAATATATTATCATGGACATCTTTTATAACTGTGAGCACTCATTAAGTATGACATGCTAAAGAGTTGATGTTAGACAAGGAAGACAACGTAATGGGTTATGTTTTCTCACATCTCAGTTAAAGTATATTGTCATAGATCATTCAAACATGTTGAGCTTGCCTTTCCCCCTCATGCTAGTCAAAATTCCTTGCACCAAGTAGAGATACTACTTGTGCTTCCAAATATCCTTAAACCCAGTTTTTCCATGAGAGTCCACCATATCTACCTATGGATTGAGTAAGATCCTTCAAGTAAGTTGTCATCGGTGCAAGCAATAAAAATTGCTCTCTAAATATCCATGACTTACTAGTGCGGAGAAAATAAGCTTTGTGCGATCTTGTTATGGAAGCAATAAAAGCGACGGACTGCATAACAAAGGTCCATATACAAGGGGCAATATAAAGTGACGTTCTTTCGCATTAAGATTTTGTGTATCCAACCTTAAAAGTGCATGACAACCTCTGATTCCCTCTTCGAAGGGCCTATCTTCTACTTTATGTCTTTTACCTTATGCAAGAGTCAAGGTGATCTTCACCTTTCCTTTTTTCATTTTATCCTTTGGCAAGCACTTTGTGTTGGGGTGATCCTGATATATATATATCCAATTGGATGTAAGTTAGTATGAACTATTATTGTTGACATCACCCAAAGGTGAACACATTGGGAGGCAACACTATAAGCCCCTATCTTTCTCAGTGTCCGATTAAAACTCCATAACCACAAGTATTGCGTGGGTGTTAGCAATTGTAGAAGACTATGTGATAGTTGAGTATGTGAAGTTTGCTAAATCAAAGCTCTGACATAGACCATTCCTGAAAATAAGATGAATTGCAATTGTTTGATGACTAAGAATGAAGTTTGCTACTTTTCAAGAAAGTTTATGGTCTATGCTTTAACATGTGAATAGCTTGTTACTTGATTATGAAAAGTTTTATGAGATGAACTACTGTTATGACATATAAACATGCTAGAAAAGGTGATTGAAATTATCATTGATCAAACTTTTGCACCTGCTAGCATTCACACTTCATAAATTCTTTCTTTTATCATTTACCTACTCGAGGACGAGTAGGAATTAAGCTTGGGGATGTTGATACTCTCCAACGTATCTATAATTTATGAAGCATTCATGCTATTTTATTATCTGTTTTGAATGATTACGGGCTTTATTATACACTTTTATATTACTTTTGGGACTAACCTATTAACCGGAGGCCCAACCCATATTGTTGTTTTATTGCCTGTTTCAGTATTTCGAAGAAAAGGAATATCAAACGGAGTCCAAACGGAATGAAACCTTCGGCAACATGATTTTTGGGAAGAATATGATCCGGGGGACTTGGAGTTCACGTCAGAAGATCCTTGAGGAGGCCAGGAGACAGCTAGGCGCGCCCACCCCCTGGGCGCACCCCCTGTCTCGTGGGCCCCTTGAGCACCCCCCAACCGACTTCTTTCACCTATATAGTCCCACGTGCCCTAAGAACATCAACGGAGAAGATAGATCAAGAGTTCCACTGCTGCAAGCCTCTATAGCCACCAAAAACCTCTCGGGAGCCCGTTCCGGCACCCTGTCGGAGGGGGGATCCCTCATCGGTGGCCATCTTCATCATCCCGGCGCTCCCCATGACGAGGAGGGAGTAGTTCACCCTCGAGGCTGAGGGTATGTACCAATAGCTATGTGTTTGATCTCTCTCTCTCGTGTTCTCTCTCGTGTTCCCTCTATGGCACGATCTTGATGTATCGCAAGCTTTGCTATTATAGTTGGATCTTATGATGTTTCTCCCCCTCTACTCTCTTGTGATGGATTGAGTTTTCCCTTTGAAGTTATCTTATCGGTTGAGTCTTTAATGATTTGAGAACACTTGATGTATGTCTTGCCGTGCTTATCTGTGGTGACAATGGGATATCATGTGCCACTTGATGTATGTTTTGGTGACCAACTTGCAGGTTCCGCCCATGAACCTATGCATAGGGGTTGGCACACGTTTTCATCTTGACTCTCCGGTAGAAACTTTGGGGCACTCTTTGAAGTACTTTGTGTTGGTTGAATAGATGAATCTGAGATTGTGTGATGCTTATCGTATAATCATGCCCATGGATACTTGAGGTGACAATGGAGTATCTAGGTGACATTAGGGTTTTGGTTGATTTGTGTCTTAAGGTGTTATTCTAGTATGAACTCTATGATAGATTGAGCGGAAAGAATAGCTTCGTGTTATTTTACTACGAACTCTTGAATAGATAGAACAGAAAGGATAACTTTGAGGTGGTTTCGTACCCTACCACAATCTCTTCGTTTGTTCTCCGCTATTAGTGGCTTTGGAGTGACTCTTTGTTGCATGTTGAGGGATTGTTATATGATCTATCTATGTTATTATTGTTGAGAGAACTTGCACTAGTGAAAGTATGAACCTTAGGCCTTGTTTCCTAGCATTGCAATACCGTTTACGCACACTTTTATCGGTTGCTACCTTGCTGTTTTTATAATTTTAGATTACAAATACATTTATCTACCATCCATATTGCACTTGTATCACCATCTATTCGCCAAAATAGTGCACCTATACAATTTAGCATTGTATTGGGTGTGTTGGGGACACAACAGACTCTTTGTTATTTGGTTGCAGGGTTGCTTGAGAGAGACCATCTTCATCCTACGCCTCCCACGGATTGATAAACATTAGTTCATCCACTTGAGGGAAATTTGCTACTGTCCTACAAACCTGTGCACTTGCAGGCCCAACAACGTCTACAAGAAGAAGGTTGTGTAGTAGACATCATAGGGGTAGAGTGTAAAGTAAAGGCACATTTCAAAAGACTCCATACGAATACAGCCGCTAAACATTGAAAAAAATAGATAATCAACACTTTCATCTTTACCACAAAAACACACATTTTATTCCTATCCATCCTCTCCTAAGTAGATTTTTGCTACGGATGCTTTTTTGAACCATAAGCCACAAGAACACTTTGATTTCACAGGAAGTTTAACTTTCCATAGAAATTTCTGAGGGAAATTACATTTGAATTCGATTAGTTTCCTGTACAAAGCATTAACTAATATTTTATCCGAAGTAAGCATCAAGTTTGTCTTTTCCAATCCCCATTTAAATTTCCTCACATCTCGGTTTTAAACTTTCCCATAATTCCAAAGATTCCCCAATTGGAGTTCTCCTAAATTTAAAACCATGCCAACATTTTTCGATAGACTCGACAACCATTATATTGTGGTCAAAGCTGAGCAAGTAGAGTGAGGGAGTCCTGGATTAGGGGGTGTCCGGATGGCCGGACTATGACCTTTGTCTGGACTCTCGGACTATGAAGATACAAGATTGAAGACTCTGTCCATGTCCGGATGGGACTTTCCTTGGTGTGGACGGCAAGCTTGGCGATACGATATGTAGATCTCCTCCCATTGTAACCGACTCTGTGTAACCCTAGCCCTCTCCGGTGTCTATATAAACTGGAGAGTTTTAGTCCATAGGATGAACAACAATCATACCATAGGCTAGCTTCTAGGGTTTAGCCTCTCTGATCTCGTGGTAGATCTACTCTTGTACTACCCATATCGTCAATATTAATCAAGCAGGAGTAGGGTTTTACCTCCGTCGAGAGGGCCCAAACCTGGGTAAAAACATCGTGTCCCTTGTCTCCTGTTACCATCCGCCTTGACGCACAGTTCGGGACCCCCTACCCGAGAGCCGCCGGTTTTGACACCGACATTGGTGCTTTCGTTGAGAGTTCCTCTGTGTCGTCACCTTTAGGCCCGATGGCTTCTTCGATCATCAACCACGACGTGGTCCAGGGTGAGACTTTTCTCCCCGGATAGATCTTCGTATTCGGCGGCTTCGCATTGTGGGCCAATTCACTTGGCCATCTGGAGCAGATTGAAAGCTACGCCCCTAGCCATCAGGTCAGATTTGGAAGTTTAAACTACACGGCCGACATCCGCGGAGACTTGATCTTTGACGGATTCGAGCCACAGCCGAGCGCGCCGCACTGTCACGATGGGCATGATCTAGCTCTGCCGCCGGACAGTGCCCGGAGCGCCGCTCAGGTGTCCGCTCCGACCCTTAGCTCGGAGCCGACTGCGCCGGTCGAGGACGGGTGGCTGGACGCCGCCTCGGGGGCTGCAATCTCTACGGCGATCGAGTCGAACTCTAATCTTGTCCTTTGCGGAGCTCGTGACTCCAAGGTGCCGGACTCCTTTATGGACTCTGAATATTCCGCACCCCTCCCGATCGAACCTAATTGGGCTCCGATTGTGGAGTTCACCGCCGCGGACATCTTTCAACGCTTGCCCTTTGGCGACATACTGAATTCACTAAAGTCTCTTTCTTTATCAGGAAAGCCCTGGCCGGACTATGCTCAGCAAGGTTGGGATGCGGATGACGAAGAAATTCAAAACCCACCCACCACCCACTTCGTAGCCACTGTCGACGATTTAACCGACATGCTCGACTTCGACTCCGAAGACATCGATGGTATGGACGCCGATGAAGAAGACGAACAAGAACCAACGCCTATAGGGCACTGGACAACCACCTCATCCCACGATGTATACATGGTGGACACACCTAAAAGAAACAACGACGAGGATCAAAAAGGCGCAACGAGGGATCGTTCCCTCGAAAAGCAATCAAAGCGGCGACGGAAGCGCCGCGCCAAACCGCACCTCGACAAAGACCCAGTCATAGAGTAGGATGAACCGGCGGACGACGAACATGCCATCGAGCAACCGTCCGAACAGGGCTACTTGGATAAACAAACCGAACAACTCGTCCCCGGCGAAGATAATAGTCCGGACGACCTCACGCCGGACAAGTTGCTGGATAAGAAGAACCTCCACCAAAGGCTCGTGGCCACTGTGTGTAGCCTGAAAAAGCAGAAGCGGAAGCTCAAAACAGCGGAAGATGCACTCAGAATCAGATGGGGCAAAGTACTCAACACCGCACACAAGTACGGCGACAGTCACCACACAAAGAGCTACCCGAAGCAAAAATTCCTACCGGAATATGATGAGGAGGCCTTAGAGCCCCCACAGTCAAAAAACAAGGAAGCCACCGGGTCGGATAGACGACCCCATGACCGACATCGAGCGGCAAAGGGCGCCGCACTCAATCCAGCACGCGATTCGCACAAGGATTCGCATCAAAAAGACGGCCCAACTAGATCTATCTACGGGCCAAGAAAGCAAGCTCTAGTAAGCAATGCAATGCAACAAATATCCAAACATCGCGGCACACCCAAATACAGGGGCGCCGCACATCCCCTATGTTTCACCGATGAGGTGCTGGACCATGAATTTCCAGCGGGATTCAAGCCCGTAAATATAGAGGCATACGACGGAACAACAGATCCTGGAGTCTGGATTGAGGATTATATCCTCCACATACACATGGCTAGAGGAGATGACCTCCACGCCATAAAATACTTACCCCTCAAGCTCAAAGGGACAGCCCGGCATTGGCTCAAAAGCCTTCCCGAACGGCGCCGGATCAAGGATAACAGCCCGATGAGCACGGCAGTCAACGCCGGATTCAAAAGCCCTCGGCAGAATCAGAAAAAGCCGCCCCCCAAAGATAATAGGGACGAGCTATCTAACCTCAACAAAATCTTGGAAAAAATATGCCAAATCCACAGTACTCCTGGGAGGCCTGCAAACCACACCCACAGAGATTGTTGGGTCTTCAAGCAATCCGGCAAACTCAACGTCGAACACAAGGGGCTCGACATACCAAGCGAGGATGACGACGAACCCCACAAGCAGAGCACCGGAGAACAAAAGAAGTTCCCGCAAGAAGTCAAAACAGTAAATTCACTTCATGTGACAAAAGAGAAAAACAGAGTGGCGCCCATGGAGATACGCGCCATACGACCTGTCCCAGAGGAGTCCCGCCACTGGTTGTTACAACCAATCACCTTCGATCATCAGGAT
Organism: Triticum timopheevii; assembly: GCA_963921465.1. Lineage (NCBI taxonomy): Eukaryota > Viridiplantae > Streptophyta > Magnoliopsida > Poales > Poaceae > Triticum > Triticum timopheevii. The sequence goes on from OY997270.1 coordinate 522,667,787, forward strand.
TACTCTAGAGGTATCCGGAACGCAGGCTGGACTGCCTTGGTCTTAGATCCAATAATTGACGGACTCCACTTTACACAAGTCCTAATGGACGGCGGCAGTGATCTAAACCTGCTATATCAGGACACAATCCGCAAAATGGGGATAAACCCAGCAATAATTCGCCATGGCAACACTTCCTTTCAAGGGTTCATGCCAGGCCCATATACCCATTGTATGGGTTCCCTCTCGTTAGAAGTTATGTTTGGCTCCCCCGACAACTTCCGAAGCAAAAGGCTAACCTTCCACATCGCCCCATTCATAAGTAGCTATCAACCACTACTGGGCCGCGAAGCTTTTGCCCGCTTTAACGCAATACCTCATTATGCATCCCTTACACTTAAAATGCCTGGTCCACGAGGTATCATCTCATTAAAGGGAAATATCGAGTGTCCCTCGAGCGCGGACGAGGGTGCGGCTGCCTTGGCAGCCGCACACTAAACCAGCTTTACTAGTTAGAGCACCTAAACAGGTCGTTCAAGACCCCGAACATGGCTCAACGAGTCCGGCGTAAACATACAAAGGCTTAATAGCCGCATACCCCTGTACAAGGGGCTCCGCGCATTTACACCAAGAGACAATAAAGCTCAATTTTATCTGTTTTCTGTATTATACTTTGTTTATTTTAACATAGATTTCTCGCACGATTGTTTTCAACTAAGTTCCTCTCTTTTACAGACGAACACCGTGCTACATCCGTCCAGGATACGGCACAACGGAGACACAGGCGCAGACGTGCAGTAGGGACCCGTTTCAAGGATTCTTTTCAGATTAAGACCCTACGTAAACCTTTTTTACTGTCTCTTGTTGATAACATCCTCCGGTTTTTTTCTATAACCGAGGAGGAGGCTGGCGTCTTGGCATGTGGCCATGCCAGAATTTTGCATGTACCTGGACACCAGGGGCTTCTTACCAAGGGCTTTTGTTTAGCCCGTTTTCATAAAGACCGAATACCTTAGGGAGTGTTCGGCGTCGCGAGTTTGGCCTTATATGCATCAACTCCGAATCATGTCTTTGGTCAAATGTTGGGTTTGCCCGGCTCCTGTGTTTTGCTGCCTTACGTTCCGCTCTATCGGCTAAGGCGGCACCAGGAGAACTACTGCGATTGTGCCCCGGTTCGGCCAGGCGAGCACCTCAGTAGAGAAAGGCGAAAACTGACTGTCATGATATAGTAAGAGACTGGTCAACCACTCGATGACTAGCCGGAATCTTTAGGATTCCTCCGCATTAACGAAGGGCCGTTTCCCGGTCAGGCACACACGCGCCCCGAATTCGGGCGAGCGCGGTGCCCCTAGGGGCTATTCAGTAGCCCCACTGTCAAACTCCTATGGCTAAGTGAAAGTGATAAAGCATTATAGTCCGATTGCCTAGTTCGCTGCGCTATCACCTCCTTTATAGGACCAAGACGTTGGATCAAGTGTGAAAATGCGTCTTCTGCGAACACCCCCGCATTATATGCGTGGGGGCTGAAGCCAACGACTTCCATCTTTCAGGTTATATACACATATACATTAACAGCCGCACAAGAGGTATTCTAATTCTTGAAAGCACAAGTATAAAAAGCTTTTATATTCCATCAAAACATTGTTTTACAATAGTACATGTTATTCGAACATAACATCCTTCAAGCACTGCGTCTCTATTAAACAAGCGCCCTGCAGAACTTCCTCAAAATAGTGCTCGGCAGGTACTCGGCTGTCGTCCGAATCCTGGGATGCAACAGCACTGGCCTTCATCTCCGCCTAGTATGTCTTGACATGGGCAAGAGCCATCTGTGCACCCTCTATGCATGCAGACCTCTTCATTGCATCAATACGCGGCACCGCACCAAGGAACTGCTGCACCAAGCTAAAGTAACTCTTCGGCTCGGGCCCTTTAGGCCACAGGTGACTCACGACATGCTTCATGGCGAGTCCGGATAACCTGTTCAGCTCCGCCCATCCGGCCAAACGATCGGATACCGAAAGTGGACGCTCTGGATTGCGAAACTGCGACAAAAAAAGTTCTTCCAATTCGTGGTCACTTAGACCCCGGAAGTGTTCGGTCGCGTCCGCGGCACTCGCCGCCAAATCCAGATAAGTGTTCGCCGCACTCCACTTCCGGTCCAACGGAGCATACTTAGGATCCCCGAACTTCATCCGCAGCATATAGGGCTTTCCAGCTGTGATATCTCCGGCCTGATGTAGCTCCTCCTTCATAGCTCTCATCGCAGGGCGAGTGTCCTTGGCCTCGGTAGTGACCTTTTCTAGGTCCTTCTGTGCCACCCTATCTTCTTTCTCAAGAAGCTTACAACGGTCGGCAGCATCCTTCAATTTTACAGCCATCTCGACCATTTCTTTCTTGCTCTGGCAGTGAGCAGCCTGTTCGGCTTTTAGCTCTTCAGCCGCCTTTAAGGCAGCTGCATCGCTTTTCCTGGCTTGCTCCTTGGCTCGGGAAAGTTCCGCCCGAAGGTTCTCCACGGCAGCGGCACCATCTGCATTAAGCACACATGTTATAAGGTACGAGCGTCAAGCTCCTCTTCCCAAATGTCTTCGGAGACATTACATACCTTGTGCCTCGTCCAGCCGCTCATTTCCAAGCGTGATGTCGGCATCTGCCACGTCAAGTTGCCGCTTTAGCTCGGTAAATTCATCAGTCCGGCTAGCCACCGAACACCTCGCCACCTACATAGGAAAGGTGACATATTATACCTGGGATTATGATCCTCTGTGCGCCGTCATTTTTGACAACACACAGAGTCTCAGGGGCTACTATCTATATAGGGCGCATTTTATATATGCGGCTCTGTAAAAAGGTACATCATTTTGCGTACCTCAAAACCTGTCAGTAAACTCCTGGCGGCCTCGTACAATCCGCTTTCCGCGGATGAAATCCTTCTAATCACCGTGTTCATCAACACACGGTGTTCTTCTGAGATAGACGCTCGCCCAAGCAGAACCTTCAGCTCCTCTGACCGTGCACCGGAAGGTGCCGGACTAGTCCAAACACCTTTTTCGAGGTCCGTATTTGGAGAAACCCTCCAAGACGACACCTCGGGGTCGCTTGCCTTGCAAGACGGTACAGCTGGGGGAGGCGTTTCGCTCTCCATCATCTCCGGACGAAGATCCCCTGAAGATGAGCTCATCTGAGAAGGGTTCAGATCCGAACTGCAAGGTAAAATTTCGGTTATCTTCCTCAGAAATAAAACAGGGATGTCACTCATTTTAAAACCCCTCTCTTTACTTACGGCTCGGTGGAGAGGTGATCCCCTTGGGGGCACAATGCGGCCGGGGCACTCTCCGGCGCCAGACCCTCTGACGAAGATTTCTTCCCCCGCTTTGAGGCCATCGCCTCCGGGTCTTCAGAGACGGTCCTTTTCTTTCCCTGGTTAGGGGAATTCTCGATTCCTCCTTTCCTGACAGCCTCCTTCGCGGAGGCGGTAGCTTCTTGGTTCCCCTCTTCGCCTTCTTCCAAAGGCGCAATCTCCAGCATCCTGGTCAACACGGGATCCGGTGTAGTCTCAGGGAGGGGGGCCGGACACCTGATAAGCTTTGCTTTCGCTATCCACTCCTGTTCAAAGGATAGCTCTTTTAAAAGGGCAATTTTATGATAAACATACGGGTAGCGTGTCCGGGTACAGGGCTACTTACTTGAGTGTCTGGGCGATTGCAGCTCAGACCTGCGTCCTCGGACGAGTCCGGACACATTGCCTGTGATCCGAAGAACAATTTATACATCTCCATGGGCATTATGCCCATAAAATGTTGGAGGACTTGCGGTCCCTCCGGATGTCCTTGGACGGCCCCCAGTTAAGCCCTTTATTGACCCATGATGCTAGCCATGGTGGGGGACCCGAGCGAAAAGCAGGTGGCGCCACCCATGTGGTGCCCCTGGGAGCTGTGATGTAAAACTACTCTCGTTGCCATAAGCCGAACTCCTCTTGGAAAGAGCCCTCGGGCCACGAAGCGTCGGCAATCTTGCTTATAAGAGCACCTCCGCACTCCGCGTGCTGCCCCTCGATTATCTTCGGTTCTACCTTGAAGGTCTTAAGCCACAGTCCGAAGTGTGGAGTAATATGGAGGAAGGCCTCACACACGACAATGAACGATGAGATTTGGAGGATGGACTCCGGAGCTAAGTCGTGAAATTCCAGCCCGTAATAAAACATGAGCCCCCTCATGAAGGGATCGATCGAGAAGCCGAGCCCCTGAAGGAAGTGAGATATGAACCCCACGCTCTCACCAGGCTGGGGAGTGGGGATAGTCTGCCCTGGAGCAGGCAGCCTATGTGAGATTTCGTCGGTTAGATACCTGGCATCTCTCAGCTTTTGCACGTCTTCTTCCGTAGTGGACGAAGGCATCCACCGGCCTTGGAGGTCGGAGCCGGACATTATCGAAGGTCTGAAGCGCCTGAATCTGGAGCTTTGGATGTTGGAACTCGAGGCGAGAGGCGGATTTGATGGGATTGAAAGAAAGGAGTCGAGCCTTGGTCCCTTTATAAAAGGGTTTGAATACCAAGAGCCCTCCCCGTGACGGTCTGGGATTCACTTTCAATTAAGAAGTCATACCCATGGCACGGTTGGGTTACCCATGCCCGTATTGATGAGAACCCAGGAATAAGGGGACACGATCTCTACTTTGACAAGACGTGCCAAGGAAACCGCCTCGCTAAACACGCTAAGGTGGGGCAGTAAAAAACGATTCGAATAAAGGCTTGGTTGTGGCATGATGTCACGCTGCGGAATACGTCGGCAGATTAGATTTGTGCGAATATTATTCTCTCTACGGTGGTATGTGGAAACTATTTTGCAGAGCCGGACACTATCCTTGTGTTCAACATCTTCTATGAAGTATTCGGAGGAGGAACCCGCCTTGCAATGCCTAAGACAATTTGCGCGCCGGACTCGTCGTCATTGAAGCCTGGTTCAGGGGCTACTGAGGGAGTCCTGGATTAGGGGGTGTCCGGATGGCCGGACTATGACCTTTGGCCGGACTCCCGGACTATGAAGATACAAGATTGAAGACTTCGTCCCGTGTCAAGATGGGACTTTCCTTGGCGTGGAAGGCAAGCTTGGCGATACGATATGTAGATCTCCTCCCATTGTAACCGACTCTGTGTAACCCTAGACCTCTCCGGTGTCTATATAAACCGGAGAGTTTTAGTCCGTAGGACGAACAACAATCATACCATAGGCTACCTTCTAGGGTTTAGCCTCTCTTATCTCATGGTAGATCTACTCTTGTACTACCCATATCGTCAATATTAATCAAGCAGGAGTAGGGTTTTACCTCCGTTGAGAGGGCCCGAACCTGGGTAAAAACATCGTGTCCCTTGTCTCCTGTTACCATCCGCCTTGACGCACAGTTCGGGACCCCCTACCCGAGATCCGCCGGTTTTGACACCGACATAGAGCCTAAGGTGCACTAGTTTGAGTGGTTTATCATTAACCCACCAATCTTCTTAAAGTCTAGTGTTATTGACATCCCTAAGATTGTTTGAAAATCAGTAAAATGTATTTTAGCTTCGAGAATGCTAGTCCAAAACGGGTAGTCCCCAACTTTGTATTAGCTCTAAATAAACATCCACCATCAAATTTTTTGTTCGAGAGAATAGATTGCCAGAGGGCTGACTCTGTTTCTAGTTTCCAAAACCAATTTTCTAACAAAGCTTCATTCATAAGCTCAAGGTTTAGTATACCTAAACCCCTTGATCTCTAGGATTACAACAAGTCTGCAAATTTACCAAATGATATTTCTTTTTATCATCATCACCTTACCAGATCATTCTGGCGCTAAAAAATCAAACTCCCACTGGAGGGAATAAAAAGACATCATGAATAGAGGCATGTTGGTAAGACATGTCAGACTGGAATAATTCTACCAGTAATGGAACCCAACAAATTACCTTGCCAACATCCACCACTCTTCTTTGTCTTATCTTCCATTCCTTTCAAATGCTTATTCCTGATTCTAACATGAGATACAAGCATGCCAAGATACTTCATAGGTAAATTTCCCAACTGACAAGTAAAAATCTCCTGATATAAATCAATGTTATCATTAGCTCCACCAAACATGAAGAGTTCATTTTTAGAAATTGATAGTTAAATCAAACATTTTCTCAAAAGCTTAGACATGAAGCTAATTCGTATGACGGGCCTCGGCACTTCATGGTGGCCTTCCGCACCAAGATCCGCATCACGGTCCTTGTCGTCCGCACCCGAGCTTGAGCTTTGTCCCTCGAAGCTCGGATGTCGATGTGCTCGGAAGCTCTACAAGGAGAGAAGGTGTTTGGCGATGGCCCAGACAAGATGCACATACTAGCGCCGTCCTAGTCTACTTGGGCATGGGGTGCAATGCAAGGGCAAGTTCTCTACCTTGTGTGGTGCCTCTTGCCCGGCAAAGGCAACCACTGTCTACTTTGGATGGTGACACTCTCTCTCGAGTATGACAAGGATGGAGACCTCAGGACCTCCATGTGCCGTCGGGTCCAATCCTTCACATTGCCTAAAAGCATCCCAAACAAGTCCAATAACACCCCCCCCCCCCCACCCACACACACACACACATAGCGGTAAAAATGGTTTTATGGGGTGTTCGATGATGCCCTTTAAGATCCGGGTTGGATAGCAAAAAAGTTCCCTGCCTTTTCTCCTAGGGGTGACCCTGAGTTATCAAACCCACAAGAGGATGTACACTACGACAAAGGCTCTAAAAAGTTCTTGCAAGAGAATTAAATTCCATTCTTTTTGTTAACCAGACCTTAACAACCTTAGCGGTGTAAAGACTAGAATTAAAACATGCACGGGTGTGAGGTCTTGATCCTGAAGAAGGTCTTGTTCAGCATGTTCTATTCAATACTGGTAGGAGAAGAACCCGACTCAACATTCTTAAAAAAGAGGGAAAGCACAACCAAGTCAAGCATATATTTGTGCTCGGGGTCATCATGATATTAATTTGTGTTCTAGAAGATACCCGTTCAGATGTGCTTGCAACGCAATAAAGTGGGGATGTGTCCAAATTACGTCTTGACTAGTGGTTATCCAACCACAGGCTCTTACCATAGCACGAGGGTTACCTCTATTATTAAGAATAAATATTCGGACAAAAGAATTGAACATTTAATGACTACACCTCGTGAATCCCCAAAGATTGGTTTTTCTCTACCATACTAAACCTTTTTGTCACTTGTGTTCAGAACTGTGTTCTGCATCCTCCTCGCTCCTTACCTCCTCCTTGATCGAACTCTGCGATCCTGGGTACGGGTCGTAGAATGAGGAAGAGACAAGAGAAACTCTATGGCGATTGGACACAAACATGACGTTAATTATTCAAAGTCATTTCATCGATCCCTCAAACAAATACATAAGGTTGCAAAGTTATGCCTCAACCCATTGCCTTACAAAATTATTCACATATGATGATCAAATTGCAAGAGGAAATCATCAGAGAAGACATAAAGATGAATGCTTTAGTGATAATATGTTTTTACAATGGTTGCCGGATGTGATACATGATTACAAGTATGGCTAACTTGGAGAGGGATTGCTGCAGTGATGGTGGTGGCTATGGAGATGAGATGGGAAATAGCAGCGGCTAGAGTTGGAAGATTCTGAACTCTTGACGAATCCCGTTGCACTTTGGATGTAAACAAATGTTCTCGTAACTTCTTCATTCTCACTTCAAAGCTAGGGTGCTTTCAGCTTTGCACCCTCTCAAGAAACATGCTTCTACTAGTACATGTGTGCGCCAACGACACTTTTTCTTCAGTCATTTACCATTTATTTATCATTACAGATACACCAAAGTATGTTTGTTTGATGATTCTGCTCCAACTTTATTCGGCGAAATACACACACCATAAGCCTATACTGGCCAACTGACATGCAAGATTGCTAAGGATGAACTACCCTGCATGCTCTCAGCACTCAGGTCCATGTCAGAACTTGCATATGCCTATACAAAACTGGGGGGGAGCAATGCATTCTCGCTGAATCGAGGCAAATATGCGACCAATCGCGCCTCATAGACTCTCAAGGTTCCTGGAAGCTGCTTGAATAATTCAGGGCATGATGACGGGGCTGATATCCCATATGTCCTTGGCGTACTCATGGATCGTCCGGTCACTGCTGAACTTGGGGGAACCCGCTGTGTTGAGGATAGACATTCTTGTCCATAGCTGCAGGTAGAAACGGATATTATGTGATTAGGAGGACCAAAACTCTGAAAATCTATCAGACTGTGTAGTTAGTAAGGATGTAACGAATTAAAAATGTCGCACATGAAACAGAGTGGAAATATCCACGATAGCAAAATAATGTGTACAAATGAGATGCTCTGTTACACGAAATGTCACGAGGCAATGGAAACAAATGGATGAAGGAGAAACTTAACGGAGCAGTGCATCTTATACTGTTACAAAAATAAGGCCACAGAATTCTTTGGGGCTCCAACAGAGGGAAACCAGGCCCTCAGTTATCCCTGGATTTTTTTTTCATTTTAGAATCGAGGAGCTCCCCGCTTCTGATTTTAATTTCAGAAAACAGATAACAAAACGCTCCCTGGCGAGGTTCAACCTAATTGTTTTGTTAAGTTATAACTATTTTTTTATTGGAATGCATAGAAGCACTTTCCTGAAGGTCTAGCTAGGTTCATCAAAGCTCATGTATCAACACTCAACAGCCAACAGATGAGTAGTATAGCACATCTAGCAACTATATTCTCTGATTGTTTATGATCTTCCAAGTTCCAACACACCGATAGATACACCAGTTTGAAACTTTGAACTAAGAAATATTCCTTCCTACGAATCAGTGAAGTCGTTCACAGTGAAACACTGATGTCAGCCATCACATATCAGAAAGTTTGCATAATCACCATGTGCATTTCAGCCAGAAAACAAACGGCGTCAGTTATGCAACTTACCTTCTGATCTCGGTATGCTTCATCAACTTTTTCCTGGCATTCGATGTAACTGGGAAAATCCTTGCCAACAAGAAAATAATCTGCACGTCCATAACCTTCATTTCCTTCCAAAGAACCCATCAATTCATCATAGTTGCTAGTCCCAAAGACGCCACTGCGGACGTATTCCTTAACCTCTTCAAATCTCGGGTCAGGCACAAACTACAAGTGCAAAGGAAAATGATAAAATTATAATTTTCCTTCAGCTAAACTATTTGGACAGCACACATTTGGGAGAGATCTTTGCTAGTTTGATAGTAGGCACAGTTATATAAACAAGTGTGGTACCTTTCCTTCAGCTCTCTCTTGCCTCAAACCAGCGATTTCAGGTGCATGTGCACCAAAGAGGAAAAAGTTCTCCTCTCCAACCTCTTCTCTGATCTCCACATTCGCACCATCCAAAGTTCCAATAAGAATACAACCATTCATTGCAAACTTCATGTTGCTGGTTCCACTAGCTTCCATTCCAGCGGTACTGAATGGATAGTAATAGTGTTAAAAATGCACGTCTTGTACAAAAATAGAAGCTGGCGTGGCACTTCTGGATGTCACTATCCCAGCAAGACTCCAGGTATATATTATACTCCCTCCGCCCATATTATAAGAGCGTTTTTGACACTAGAGTACTGTCAAAAACGCTCTTATATTATGGGACGGAGGGAGTAGCAAACAAAAAGGCACATGGAAATTTCCACATCAGTCACCTCCAGATAAGACTCCTTTTCTTTGTATTCACATACTATATAAGAGTAGCCAGAATATTACCTGATATGCTGGGACAATTCACTGGCAGGAATGAGCTTCTCAGCAACGCTAACATTATAATCTGGGACAAATACAACCTGGATAACAAACAAAAATCCTCAGAACTTAACCTGTCACCTTGTATTTACCTCATCTAGTTATCAGTAAAATCAGCATCAGAACAATTGTGGCTATTGTTCTCTAAAAAAAACTGTGGCTATTCAGTTTCTCAGTTCTACAAGCACCGACATTAAGAACATTCACTGCTCTGTTTTCTTTTGAAACTCGGAACATTCAGTGCTTTTCAGTAACGCCTAGTCGGAGTCAAATTGCTAGTGACAGAGCATGAAAATTTAGAATGATAAGTGCCATTGAAGACACAAATTTACCTTCAGTAAATCTCCAACATCAGGATCATAATTTACAGTAGCTGCGACATCTGTGATAAACTTCACAATCCTCTTTGCCTGTACGTAAGTGGCAAAAGCTTTCCCACCAAATATGCATACCCTTGGAACAAAGTTCTTTATTCTATCTTTGGCACTCATTTCTTTCATCTTCTTGTACCGGTAAACGATACCAAGGATATTTAGCAGCTGCCGCTTATATTCATGTATTCTTTTCACCTAAGTGTCAAGTACCAAGATCCGAGTTAAACCATATTTAACAGGAGACACATGTTTCTAGTCCAAAATATACCTGCACATCAAACATCGCATCTGGGCTGACAACATATCCAGTCTTGTCTCTTATCAGCGAAACTACCTTCATCTTGTTATTCCTTTTAGCAGTACGCCATTCTGATTGCAGATCCTCATCATCAGCAAACTATTACGGGATGAACACACATCAATGTAAAAACAAGGCACAGGTAACATGGAAGTGAAGGAAGCATTAGATTACTGATATTTGGAAATTAAAATTACTGGAAGTACCTTCTTCAGTCCTGCAAGTTTATCAGTGTTCAGAATCCAGTCATCAGAGCCTATCCATTTTGAAATGATTGCACTTAATTCAGGATTACAAAACCGGATCCAACGCCTGGGAGTTACTCCGTTTGTTTTGTTTTGGAACTTAGTAGGCCACATCTGGCAAAGAACACAAGAAAATGGCAGATAGTGAATACCATATTACCTGGCGATTATAGCAGCCGTTAGAAGATAAGATCATGGTTTCCAAATCATCGTGCAAATACCTCATAAAAGCTATTGAACACATCTTGCTTAACAATTTCACTGTGAATCTCAGCCACACCATTAACTGAATGTCCACCAACAACACAGAGGTTTGCCATTCGGACAACTCTAGGTAACTGAGGATCGTATTTTGCAAATGGATCTAACTCATACTCAGGATCATCCTTTTCTGCATCAGGAGCTTCTTCAGAGTCAGACTCACCCTTCTTCTTTGTTGTCTCGGATAGAATGTTTTCCTCCTCTTCTGACTCAGTTTTCTCGTCAGCTTCAGCAATAGACTCCAAAGATTCAACAAGAAACTTCCCCTTTTTCACTTTTGTTTTAACAAACAGTTTAGCCACAGAGGCTGGAAGATCAACGTTGTCTAAGATCCTCATATCTTTAAGCTTCTGTTTTAACAGTGAAATATCTGCCGTTCCATATTTTGAGACGATGTTGTTCATCAGCTGTTTTAAGTAAACCATAAGTTGACCTACAGAGCATGAAATTAATTGTATAATATTATTTGCACATTTGTTACCTCCTCATCTATTGTTTCTATGATCTCAACATGTCGAGGTAGAAGTTTCTGCATAATGTCCAAGCTCCACTTCTCCAGAGCTTCAGGAAGTACCGTGTGGTTAGTGTATGCAACGGTTCTACAAATGATATCAGACAATCAGTTTATTATTGAATGGAAGACAGATGAGGGATAAAATTAGTTAATTGAAATTGGAGGAACAGCATAACACATCAAACTGCAGTACCCTTCTGTGGTACCTTTCTGTGATACTCCAAGCCTCATTCCAGCTCAATCCCTTTATATCCATCAGTATTCTCATTAACTCGGGAATGCACAGTGTTGGATGAGTGTCATTCATCTGAACTGCAACTTTAGAGGGGAAGTCCTCCCAGTTGAGAGAATCACCAGCCCTCGACTCGAAACGAGAAATAATGTCCTGCAGGGAGGCCGAGCATAATGTATATTGTTGTTTCAAGCGAAGAATTTTCCCCTCTGATGATTCATCCCCTGGATACAATACGTGGCATATCTGGCATGATGAGAAGACCATTCACAAACTTAAGTTAGACATGATAAATTTTGTCCACAATGGCCACAAATGTAATTATGGCTAAAAGTTTATAATGTAACAGACAAAGAAAACTTGAATATAAATATATTTAGATAGTCCTACTACTGAACAAACGAGGAAAAGTCAACAATTTAACCCATGCACACTAGTAGGGATGTTCAAAGACGGGTCGGACAAATCTGTCCAACCCGGCAGCTTCAGATGTGAGTACAATTTATCTTGTCCAGTCAAGTTGTTTAGCTAGTTTGCACAGTATGAGAGAACCACTTTTGAACACTTATACTTAATGGTATATGTGCACAATGCACAAACACTCAAAAGGTATAACAAAAATCATAGAGTAACGTTTCCATGTGAAAAGTTCTTCTACAATGTGCCATCTACAGACTACTGGACTGCATCTCGTCAGACTTATTTTTTCTTGACACAAAGGAGTAATGTAGCCTGATGCATATGCATATGCTGAGATTAATTAAGGCAGAATAAGAAAACACATAAATACAACCGAAAGAATTACAAATACCAGGTGAAGAAGTTATTGGTGCACAAACTCTGTTCACTTTTACTTGTCATTTGACACACAAAACACCTGACCATCAGCTTTTCTATTTACATGAAAATACAATAAGTAAAAAAAGGGCAGCCCGGTGCATGTAGCTCCCGCTTGCGCAGGGTCCGGGGAAGGGTCCGACCACTTTGGGTCTATTGTACGCAGCCGTTCCCTACATTTCTGCAAGAGGCTGTTTCCAGGACTTGAACCTGTGACCATGGCAGCAGCTTTACCACTGCACCAAGGCTCCCCTTCTATGAAAATACAATAAGTATTTTCATGAAAATTTTGGTGACGACATTTTTACATCAGAAACCCAAATAGGTTTGTGTATACCAGTATATTATTACTATCAAAGTTATCAAACGATTGACTGCACATATTCTAAAATGACATCTAAGAGAAAACACAGTAACTACTAGCAAGACAGTGTTTAGCCTTTGAATCAATAGGTGTTGAGAGTTAATGGTTTACGTTCAAAATAAATGTAGACGGAAGAATACCTTTTCAGCATTTAGATGTGCTTCATTGGCCTTGGCATGATCCCCAGCATTAAAAGCTCCCAGATCAAAATTTTGTGATGGTACTGTTGTTGACCAAAGACGAAGATTATTGGTAGTTTTAGTCTTGTAGCCAGGAATAGGAACATCATGTGCCACAGCCTTAATATTCTCTCCTCCAATCCAGTGTTTTCTCCCATCAGTCCCTTCAACCACTTTGCCGTAGAATTTCACAGGATAAGAGACATCATTTCTTACAATCTCCCATGGATTTCCCATCTGGAGATACAGCATCAGTTATAAATAGCAAAAGAAGCTAACATGCAGGTCATTACAACATAAACCAACATAATCAACACTTCCAAACAGTAAACAAGTAGAACACATATCACTACCTCTAGCCAATTCTCAGCTACCTCCTCCTGACCATCCTTTGTTATGATTTGCTTAAAGAGGCCATATCTGTACCGAAGTCCATATCCCCATGCTGGATAATTTAGGGTTGCCATAGAATCCAGAAAACAGGACGCTAGACGGCCTAGACCACCATTGCCAAGGGCAGGATCTGGTTCCTGTTTCATTGTAATAGAAAAGTAACATATCCAATCTTAGATTTCTAAACTACAGGGCACTCTAGGCATCAATAAGCTCGTGTTTTTGCGTAATTTCATAGTCACTCTGAAAACTGCATAAAGAATATAAGTCAAATGATGGAACCCCCAGGAAAAAAACTTCTTCTTTTCAGATAGTTGTTAAACAAAGGGAACTTGATGATTAGTAATAAAATGTATTTTTTTAAATAATGGCTCTGCGGTAATTTTGATACGGACTAAAAAACAATCTCTGACAAAAATCACTTACCTGACTAGCAACATCCTCTAGGTTCTGTCCAAGTTGTTTTAACGCTTCTGCATATTGTCCTGTTAGCTCTAGATTGCCAATAGCATTTGTGAGAGCTCTTCCCTGCAGTACACAGATAATAACCATATAACATCATAACACAGTTAACAAAAAGTATTGAGATAAGGCTAAAGGAAGTATATTGCGAGACCTGCAAAAACTCCATGGACAGGTAATAAGCTTGCTTTGCATTCACTTTGTTGTAATAGTCATATGTTGCATTCCAATTGATGATCAGAGAATCAAAAACACTTTTAGCAGTTGCATGGTAAGCCTTTAGGGGTGAAGAGTGCTCCGGCGAGAACAACGGTGTGAAGTCTGCATGGTGCTGGATATTTGACGCGATGGCGGAAGAATCAATGGAGGTTAGCACGGCTGAAAGCTCTGAGTTGCAAGAACAACAATATTAGGATCCAAAATTTTACAAAGAGTAGGTATAAACAGTCGAGAGTCAAAACTAAAAACTGCATGGGATATTGTTTTCGTGTGAAAATTCTTGCACAAAATCGTAGATAATATACTGTATCACCATTTGCATTCTACTCCTCAATGGCAACCCACCAGAAAAACAAGGCGTAAGATTTTGTTACAGCTACTCTTTGTAAAATGATAATATACTGTACCACCAGAAAACAAGGCGTAAGATTTTGTTACAGCTACAGGTAGTAGCGACCGTATGTTGACACTTGCTGCATCATCCACAAGGGGTGGTTGTGCACGCACTGAAGAATTTCTCAGAATTTGCTACTGTGCCATAAATACATCATTCTAACTTGACGCCCCAAACTAAGCCAGTTTCAGTAAATTCAGAATACATTCGTCGAAGCTTATTCGCGAATTTAAGATTCCTCCGAACCCTAGCAGATCCTAGAGCACTAGATTAGCAATGCGCGCGCACAAAATCAACAGCCCGAAACCCGGGAACACAGAGGCCATCAGTCAGAGGATCACAAATTCAGGTCGCACCAGCGGAAATCCGAACCACATTACAGCCGACCAGCATTCCGGGTCGTCGCAGCCAACGGGAGCGCGCGGCCGCTTACCTTCCTCGGTCGAGGCGGGCCCCCGCACCTCCCGATCGCTGGCCACGCTCCGCACCACGAAGCCCCGGCGCCCCCGCCCCGGCGCGACCCGGCCCGCGGCGCCCACGGCGTGCGCTCCTCCTCCTCCTCCGGCGCCGCCGGCGGCGGCGAGCGGGCGGAAGGCGGTGGCGAGCGGCGGCGAGGCGGTCGCCATTGGTGGCAGTGGTCGCGCTGACGGTGGTGTGCAGCGCGCGCGATGCGACGACGCGAGAGTCACGCGGCCCGCTGCGCTCTGTACCCGAGTGAGTGATGGGGGAGCTTCTGAATTGGAAGGCGTTAAAAATATCTCTCCGTCGCCGTGCCGTGCAATGCTGGCCGCCGGTACACGTGTGGGGGCGCTGGCCGGTGGGCCCACCGCCGGTGCACGGTTGCGATGGGAGACGTGGCTCATGTGCCGCTGTGTCTGTCTGGGAGAGCTAGTTCCGTTGCAGCGCATTTCGACGGCTGGGAATTGCCCCCGTGCTGTAAAGCGTTTTGTCGTATTTATTGGACGGATGGGAATGGCCTCATGTAATGGTTTAGTTTTTCCTTTCCTGGATGATAAGCAATTCAAACAATTCAAAAAAGTAGCACAAATCCTCACAAAAACACTTACAAAAACTAAAAATTACATCTTCAGAGTTTTAAGGGTGTGGAATGTCTTCCTTCTCCTGCATCCACCGGCAGTGCGCCGTGAGCAAAGCCGTTGTCGCCTCTGGTCTTCCATCTCGGTGGAGAAAACTTGTTGAAAAATAAGGAGCTTGTGGAAGCAGCGGTCGGGAAGTCGCCGATGTGGACTAGAAGATGTCAGCGACCACGATTTGCGTAACTGACTACTGCCCAAAAGAAGAAAACACATGAGAGGGCTTATATAATACCGCAAGTCTGACCAGGCGAAGTAAAGGAACACAAATCTCATATGCTCCCCGACAACGCCGAAGTTGGCCAACCTTCACATGTCAAAACTAGAGCATGGAGGACCAAGACACATAGTCGTGTCATCCCCTTCACGGGACACTACCACTGAGATAAACCTGCCAAAGAAAAACCCCGACCCAGATAACTAGATTTGGGGACACGCCAACCTCCACGCGCCTCACCGCAATGACAAGAAGCAACATCGAAACGAGGACGAGGCGGGAAGGACTTGTTCCTTGCCGAGGGTGATGTTGTCGTCTTGATACGTCTTTGCTTCCTCTCAACTAGAAAAGCCACCCCCCCCCCCCCACCCCAGTGAGAGGGTTTGTAGCAAGTAGCATTTTTCCAAAGTGGATGACCTTAAGCTTTACCGAACCAATAGGAGTTTGCTAAGCGGCCAATGATCAGTAATTGCACACACAAATACATAACTAACTTGGCCTCCAATGAAATTTTTGCTCCCAAGGTGATCGGAGATTCCATCTTCAGCTATTTTGGCGAAAGCTCGATGGTTTTAGTCAGGTGGTCTCTGACACCCGGAATTCTGGCGTGCATGACCCCGATCCTTTTCGGTGGATCTACGCGAAGCTCAAGCTGACAATGTGCTGACTATAGAGTTGGAGCCCCAGAACGCTCGGTAACATGTCCACTCAGGTGCTTCTCGCTCGGGAGTTGACCGCTCGTCTCGATGCGGCTCAAGATCATCACCTGGTAGCTCCTCCAGAAGTCTAGTTACTCCGCGAGCTGAAGCGCGCCTACCTAGGACTTGCTTCGCTGGAGAGGTCACTGTCAGGTTCTCCTGGCTACGTGAGGGCGACACAAATTCCGCCTTCTTCAAGATCCATTCCACGCACCACCGACAGAAGTTAATAATTCTAGGGCTGCAGCCTGATGGTGGGCACATTCCAGCGAGCCCAATATGGCCAAGGCAGTATATGATCACTTCTCTTCCATTCTTGGCACTTTTGAGCACCGACCCTCTCCATTTATCCCCATAGCACTGACCCACATCACTTTGACCTCCCTGCACTTGAGCAGCCCTTCACCGAGGATGAAATTTGGGAAGTGGTCATGGTGTTAATTTGATGTTTCAAACCGTAAAGCTCTTCAGCCACCGTCTTAAGGGCCGCCTCCGCTTCTTCTGCTCTTTTCAACAGAGCTGCTTTGTCAGATTCCCAGGTGGTCCTGTCATCCTTGAAGTCCTTTTTCAACTTCTCCATCTCTTCCAAGGCGGTTGTCAATTTTGATTTGGCCTTGGAAGTTTCAGATTGTTGAGACTTGATATTTTCTTGAAGGTCAGCGACTTGGGATTCTTTTGCATTGAGTTCAGCCTGCAGTATGAAAACGACAGGTGCTATTATAATCATTATGTTTAAAGCCCTAAGCACAATACAAGTATTTTACTTGGCACTTGGGGGCAAATGCACATTGCTCTTTTTGAAGACAATTTCATGATGACTCGGCTACACTATTGTGACTATAGCCGACTCATGGGGGGTTATATATTTGGATTTTATTGACAACTATGATAATGAGCCCCGGCTTATCTTGACAGTTTAAGTCGGCCCTTGGGGGCTATAGGTGCAAAATTGAATCATTACTATTTGAAGTCCCGGCTTATCTTAACAGTTTAAGCCGGCCCTTGGGGGCTACTTGCTTTGATCTACAAGGCTATCTAAAGTCTGCAGTACATTCAATTCTATAATATCTAGTAGACTTGGCGGCTGATAGAAGCATATTTATATGAAGAAGTCTATAATGTTTACCTCAAAACGCTCCTTCATCAGATTAACTAAGCCGGCTTCAAAGTCGTGGCTTGTGTGCAGATGGTTCAGATATCCAGAGTGGATCTCTTGAGCGCTATATTGGGCATAGCTCTCTAAGTTCACTGACCACTTGCCTTTGTCAGCAACAGATATTTCTTCCTTAGCGTTGTGGTTTGACAAGACAGTGGGGTTGCCTGGTGCTGTATAACCAAGCCCAGTAATGGTAACATCATTAGCCTTCTTTTCAGTAAGCTTGATGGGACTTGGTGGCTTGATGGTGGCTGGGTCAACATCCATGGTGACGTTGTGCTCTTCCAGTGGCGGCTCATCAATTGTGGCCTCAGTAGCATGGAGGGAAGTTTTTGTTGACTGCTTCTCCAGTTCAGGAGGGTTTTTAGTTGTTTTTGTCACCTTCAACTTTTTGTCGGGCTTTGCCATAGCTCAGAAAATGAAGCACAAAACGAGGTTAACACAACAATTGAGTACATGATTGAAAGTAGAGATTTAACACTCTTACCCAGGCACAGTCTTGAAGACTAGGACGTGAGTCCCTGTTGAGTTGCCAGAGGAGGAATGAGATGTTCCCTGGTAATTTGAGTCGGAAGGATTAAGAGGTTGTCGATAAAGACCCGCCTTGGGATAAGCTAAGTCGGAAATTGGTGAAACCTCTGGACGACACTTGCGAGGGGCTGGTGTGTTTGGTAAGCCGAAGGAAAGGATCCCGCCTCCGTTGTTTCGGGTTGTGCAGCGAGCTTCATGTTGCTGCTTCTTCAAAATAAAGTTGGGATCCAAATAAGCTAAAGGATGAGAAAACCTTATTTTCCAGCTTATTTGTCGGGGTTTCTGTTTTAGCAGAGATTCTGAGCTGGAGGAAAGAACAATTACCACTTCATCACCTGCACGGCTGGCCTCCGCGTCATCCTGATAATAGTTGTTGTCAATGAGATGTACAAAAAGTGAGCCAAGAGAATCAAGTTCTACCTCTGATTCAACATCATCATCATCGTCATCCAAGTCTAATAACTCGGAGGGATCGGTCTTCTTCTTGGCAGGCTTTTTATTTGCCTTGGTCTTTGTCCGGGTCTTCTTGGTCGGCTTATCCTGCAACATCTTCTTCCAAAAAGGAGAATCGGCCTGTGGAAGTCAGGCAATTATAAGAGGACAGTTAAACGAAAGCATGGTTCAACTGAAAAATTATATGCAAAACTTACAGCTGGCGGCTTGTAGAGTGTAGAAAGGATTAAGTCCGGCTTTGCTGCAATCTGCCAAGTGATACGTCCATTTTGCATCATGCTTTTATATCAATATTTATTGCATTACGGGTTGTCATTATACTTTATATCTCAATATTTATGGCTATTCTCTCTTATTTTACAAGGTTTACCATGAAGAGGGGGAATGTCGGCAGCTGGAATTCTGGCTGGAAAAGGAGCAAACGTTGGAAACCTATTCTGCACAACTCCAAAAGTCCTGAAACTCCACGAAACAACTTTTTGGATTTATTAAGAATTTATGAGCGAAAGAAATAGGCCAGGGGGCCCACACCCAGTCCAGGAGACAGGGGGCGCCCCCCCCCCCCCCTATAGGGCGCACCCCCTATCTCCTGGGCCCCCTGATGGGCCTCCGGCGTCCATCTTCTGCTATATCATCACTTTTACCCAGGAAAAAATCGTGGGCAAGCTTACGGGACGAAACTCCGCCGCCACGAGGCGGAACCTTGGCGGAATCAATCTAGGACTCTGGCGGAGCTGTTCTGTCGGGGACACTTCCCTCCGGGAGGGGGAAATCATCACCAACATCATCACCAATGATCCTCTCATCGGGAGGCGGTCAATCTCCATCAACATCTTCACCAGCACCATCTCCTCTCAAAACCCTAGTTCCTCTTGTATCCAATCTTGTATCAAAACCACAAATTGGTACCTGTGGGTTGCTAGTAGTGTTGATTACTCCTTGTAGTTGATGCTAATTGGTTTACTTGGTGGAAGATCATATGTTCAGATCCTTTATGCATATTATTACTCCTCTGATTATGAACATGAATATGCTTTATGAGTAGTTATGTTTGTTCCTGAGGACATGGGTGAAGTCTTGCTATTAGTAGTCATGTGAAATTGGTATTCGTTCGATATTTTGATGAGATGTATGTTGTATTTCATCTAGTGGTGTCATGTGAACGTCGACTACATGACACTTCACCATTATTTGGGCCTAGAGGAAGGCATAGGGAGGTAATAAGTAGATGATGGGTTGCTAGAGTGACAGAAGCTTAAACCCTAGTTTATGCGTTGCTTCGTTAGGGGTTGATATGGACCCATATGTCTAATGTTGTGGTTAGATTTATCTTAATACTCCTTTTTGTAGTTGCGGATGCTTGCAATAGGGGTTAATCATAAGTGGGATGCTTGTCCAAGTTAGGGCAGTGCCCAAGTGCCGGTCCACCCACATATCAAATTATCAAAGTACCGAACGCGAATCATATGAACGTGATGAAAACTAGCTTGACGATAATTCCCAATGTGTCCTCGGGAGCTCTTTCCTCATTATTAGAATTTGTCCAAGCTTATCCTTTGCTACATAAAGGATTGGGCCACCTTTCTAAACTTTATTTACTTTATTTACTTTTTGCTCGTTACTATTTGTCCTATCACAAAACTATCTATTACCTATTATTTCAGTGCTTGCAGAGAAAACCTTACTAAAAACCGCTTATCATTTCCTTTTGCTCCTCGTTGGGTTCGACGCTCTTACTTATCGAAAGGACTAGATAGATCCCCTACACTTGTGGGTCATCAAGACACTTTTCTGGCGCCGTTGCCGGGGAGTGTAGCGCTTTTGGTGAGTGGAACTTGGTAAGGAAACATTTATATAATGTGCTGAAATTTTCTGTTACTTATTACTATGGAAACTAATCCTTTGAGGGGCTTGTTTGGGGTATCTTCACCCCAACCAGAAGAGCAAAGAGATGCTCCTTGTTGAGTATGTGTTTTGTATTGCACGTGTATTGAAGTTGTGGCCCACCTCCTAGTCTTGTATAGTTGAGGTAGAGGCCTTCCCTTGTATTATATATACGTGCACCAGCACCCCATCAATACAACGATTATTGTATTATCATCTTTCCACATGGTATTAGTTTTTAGGTTTTAATCCTCGCCTTCCGCTGCCGCCGTCGCCGCCGCATGAATCGTCCCGCACCGCCACCGCCATCCCATCACCGCCGCCGCCACCGCGCGCTCCTGACGCGCCGTCGCCGCCGTGACCCAGCGTCGTCGCCGCCACCGCCACCGCGCGCTCCTGACTCCCGCGCCGCCGCCGCGCGACTCCCGCGCCGCCGCCGCGCGACTCCTCCCGTGTCGCCGCCGCCGTGACCCAGCGCCGCCGCGCGAATCCCGCGCCGCCGCCGCCCGTTCGCCGCCGCCGCCGCGCGACTCCTCCCGCGCCGCCGCCGCCGCAACCCCGCCGCCGCGCGACTCCTCCGCGCTGCCGCCGCCGCCACCCTGCCGCCGCGCGAATCCTCCGCGCCGTCGCCGCCGCTACCCCGCCACCGCGCGACTCCTCCGCGCCGCCGTCGATGGGGTTCACCGGTCTGTCCGTCGCCGCCTCTGCCGTCCCGCCACCAACGCCCTCTGGTGCGGCCCCGGTGCCATACGGCGCGGTCGCCGCCTACGGCGCATCCGGCGTCACCCACATGCAGCCGTCCCCGCCCATGGCCGGCGGCCCTGCTCCGCCCGCCCCGTCAATGGCCTCTCTGGGCTGGTGTTACCCATTGCCGCCATCCGCGCCTCCCCAGCAGCAGCCGGCCTAGGGCACCGGGTGGGCCCCGCACTACCCACAGGCTCTCCTCGGGGGCCACCGGGGGTCCATCGGCGCGCCTTACCAGTCGACTGGCACTGGCTACGGGACCCTCCTTGTGTCGCCGCCCCTCGGTGGTTATGGCTCGCCCGCTTCGGCGCCGCCCTACGGGGGCCTCTCGCCGACGCCGGTTCCTACGTCATGGGACCCCGCCCTCCTCGCCGCCCAGCACTCCGCGCCGTCGCCGAGTAGCTCTATCGGCAGAGGCGACTGGTACATGGACTCAGGTGCTACCGCGCACATGACAGCTCATCCCGGTAACCTAACCTCCTCCACTCCCGTTCACACACCCACTCGTATCACCATCGGCAACGGCTCCTCCTTACCTATCACTCATATCGGTAGCACTAGTTTTCCCTCCACTTCCACACCCATCAATATGTCCAATGTTCTTGTTTCACCAGACTTAGTCATGAACCTAGTTTCTGTTCGTCATCTTACTCATGAGAACCCACTTACTATTGAATTTGACGGCGTTGGTTTTTCTGTGAAAGACGCCCGTACCCAGATGGTCCTTCACTGTTGTGACAGTCCCGATGAGCTCTACCCCGTGCACACCGGTGCCTCCACCTCCACACCTGTCGCCCTTGCCGCCGGCGTTGATCTTTGGCACGCTCGCTTGGGTCACCCCAACCACACCGTGTTATGTCAAATTCTTAGGAGTTTCTCTTTCTCATGTAATAAGCTCGACGAGCACTCTTGTGAGGCATGTCGCTTAGGCAAGCATGTTCGTCTTCCTTTTAATGCGTCCTCCTCACTTTCCACTTTTCCGTTTCAATTACTTCATAGTGATGTTTGGACATCTCCCGTTGCGAGTAACACGGGCTATCTCTACTACTTGGTGATTTTAGATGATTATTCTCATTATGTGTGGACTTTTCCTCTTCATCGTAAATCCGATGCCTTAGCCACACTCACCGCCTTTTATTCCTACGTCACCACCCAGTTCGGTCGCCCTATACTTGCACTCCAAACTGATAATGGAAAAGAATTTGACAACGTTGGTCTTCGCACACTTCTCGCCTCTCACGGCACCATCTTCCATCTGACTTGCCCCTACACTTCACAGCAGAACGGTCGCGCCGAGCGCATTCTCCGCACTCTTAATGACTGCGTTCGCACGTTACTCTTTCACTCAAACGTGCTTGCTCGGTTTTGGCCCGATGCCCTCGCCACCGCCACCCTCTTAGTTAACATTCGTCCATGTCGTCCTCGGTGGAACTATGCTCCTCACCACCTTCTCTTCGGTACACCACCGTCCTATGATGGTCTCCGCATCTTTGGGTGTCTCTGTTATCCCAGCATCGTGTCCACCACGCCACACAAGCTCGCACCCCGATTTGTCCCATGCATCTTCCTTGGCAACCCTCCCAACACCAAAGGTTACCGGTGCTATGATCCTGTCACTCATCTTGTGTACACCTCGCAGCACGTGTACTTTGTCGAGACGATGTTCCCTTTTTTTCAGGTCCCTCCGGCTGCGGATTCTTCGGCGCCGGCCCCCGCGCCCCCTACCTGGAGCGATGCGCGGCAGCACCCCCCGGTGCCCCCCCCCCGGCCCGGCGCCTTTTGCCGCCACCTCCCGGGTTCTCGACTCCTCTTACGAGGTCGACTCGGTGGGCACCCCGCCCACCACCCCGGCTGGCGCTGCCACCCCTGCGACGGGCTCGACCTCGACCTCACCCGTCGCTCCCGTCGCCGCGGGATCGGCCGACGCTGCTGCCGCCGCGGCCCCTGCCGCCACGGCCCCTGCCGCCACGGCCTCCATCGCCGCCGAGGCGGCCTCTGCCGCTGCCGCATCAGGTGCCCCCACCACCGCGGCCCCAGCCACCGCACCGGGTGTCGCCGCACCAGATGCCACCGCCGCCGTGGTCCCTGCCGCCGCGGCAACCGCCGGCCCTGCTGCCCCATCACTTGGCGTGACTACCCGTGCCCGAGCAGGAGTGCTTCGGCCTAGTACGCGCCACTCCGTCGACGAGTATGTGTGCACCGCCTCGACGTCGACGCCCTCACCTGTCCCCACCTCCGCTCGTGCTGCCTTTCGGGATCCCCACTGGCTAGCTGCGATGCAGGAGGAGTTCGACACCTTACAGCGCAACCGCACGTGGCAGCTTGTTCCGCGACCCCCTCGTGCCAACATCTCTGGCAAGTGGGTGTTTCTCCACAAGACTCGCCCAGACGGTTCTCTCGAGCACTACAAGGCTCGATGGGTGGTTCGTGGTTTTCGACAGTGCGCGGGCATGGACTTCACCGACACTTTCGCCCCGGTTGTGAAACCGGGGCACGATCCACACTGTCCTTCAGCTGGCCGTCTCGCGCGCCTGGCCTGTGCATCAGTTGGACGTTTCCAACGCCTTCTTGCACGGTCGTCTCGCTGAATAGGTGTTCTGTGAGCAGCCTACTGGTTTCATCGACGCCGAGCACCCCGACTTCGTGTGCTTGCTCTCCCGCTCTTTGTACGGGTTGAAGCAAGCGCCTCGGGCTTGGTACCAGCGTATCGCCACCTTCCTGCAGTCTCTGGGCTTTCGGTCCACTCGCTCCGATGCCTCACTTTTTGTGTATCATCAGGGAGCTGACACTGCATATCTGCTGCTCTACGTCGATGACATCATCCTCACGGCGTCCACCCTCGATATCCTTCAGCGGCTGACTGCTCGTCTTCGTGATGAGTTCGCCCTCAAGGACTTGGGGCCCCTGCACTACTTTCTCGGCATCGAGGTGATTCGCCGGGCTGACAGTTTCTTTCTGCATCAACAGAAGTATGCCCACGAGCTCCTTGAGCGTGCCGGTATTGAGGGATCGAAGAAGGTGAGAGTGTCTAGAGGGGGGGATTAGACTACTCGACAAGATAAAAATTCTGTCTTTTATCAAGGACAGATTTTGGCAGATTTTGCATAACATACAAGTCAAGTAGCACACTACACATGCAATTCTAGAGTATGGGCAGCGGTAAGTAAATTGCACAAGTAGTAAAGAGAAGTGGAGAAGATCAAACGCAATTTGGAGACGCGGTGATTTTTCTCGTGGTTCCGATAGGTGGTGCTATCGTACTTCCACGTTGATGGAGACTTCAACCCACGGAGGGTAACGGCTGCGAGAGTCCACGGAGGGCTCCACCCACGAAGGGTCCACGAAGAAGCAACCTTGTCTATTCCATCATGGCCTACGCCCACGGAGGGCTAGCCTTACTCGGGGTAGATCTTCACGAAGTAGGCGATCTCCTTGCCCTTACGAACTTCTTGGTTCAACTCCACATCTCGATGACGGAGGCTCCCAAGCGACACCTAACCAATCTAGGAGGCACCACCCTCCAAAAGGTAATAGATGTTGTAGATGATGATGAACTCCTTGCTCTTGTGCTTCAAATGATAATCTCCCCAACACTCAACTCTCCTCACTGATTTGGCTGTGGTGGAAGAAAGGATTGAGTGGAAAGCAACTTGGGAAGGCTAGAGATCAAGCTTCATATGGTGGGAGTGGAGCAACTTGATCTCAACACAAGGGTAGGTAGTTCTCTTCTCAGAAATGTAAGGTAGGAGTGGTAGTTCTTTCTGATGGTTCTCTCCACGAATGAAGAGGGGGTGGAGGGGTATAAATAGCCTCCACACAAAATCCAACCGTTACACACATTTGAGCAATCTCGGTGGGACCGAAGTGGACAACTCGGTGAGACCGATAGTTCAAATAATGTGAACGTTGGGATTTTCGGTGGGACCGAAAATACAATCTCGGTTAGTCCGATTCGTGCAATGACAAGAGCATGCCAGTTTCGGTGGGACCGACTTCATCATCTCGGTGACACCGATTTGATGACAGAAGGTTACAGAAGCTTGGCAACTCATCTTTCGGTGAGACCGAGGTCAGAATCGGAAAATCCGAGTTTTCTAGGGTTTGGCTTATGGCTGAGGTGGTTCATCTCGGTGTGACTGAGTTTGGAATATCGGTGGGACCGAGACTACTTATGAGTGTATATGGCAGTGAAAGTTGCTGATAGTTTAGGAGATGTATCACTAAGCACTTGAGCAACCAGATCATCATCATAACCTCATCCCCTTTTAATAGTATTGGCTTTTCCTATGGACTCAATGTGATCTAGGATCACTAAACCAAAAATGGAGTCTTGAGCTTTTGCCAATGCTTGCCTTCGCATTTTGAGGGGTCCACCTCTTTAGTCCTTTTGCCATGCCAATGTGATTGAATTTCCTGAAACATACTTGATAAGAGCATTAGTCCAACCACAAAGTATGTTGTCATTAATTACCAAAACCACCCGAGGAGCAAATGTGCTTTCAATCTCCCCCTTTTTGGTAATTGATGGCAACACACTAAACAAGACATCAAAGCTTATTGAAAGAAAGACAGAATTATCACGAAAGCTTTGACAAACATGTAGTACACAGGCTCCCCCTACAAGTGTGCAAGATTTTCATAAATTACGGTTTTGGACTACCACAAGCACACAAGAGAGAAAAGCAAGATGTGCTACATGCAGCTTGGCTACATGCATCAGAGCAGATGAAAAGAAGTGAGTGATAATGCATATGTGCATGGTGATTCCTTGCAAACAAGTATTCACAAGCAAGTCACCATCATGCACATTCTGCAAAGTGCATATACTTACCTTGAGGTTCCTTGGCATTGTACCTGAAGAGATAAACTTGGGAAAACAAGGTTAGATAACACAAGAGTATTTCTTCAACCAACTGCAAGAACATCAAGAGTACCAAGCCAGGGATGACATGTATAAAGAGTGTCTCATATTGAGCACAAGCTTGAATCAGCAAACATGTCTCCGAAACTAAAAGATTTTCAATGAACTCTGAGAGATTTTGCTTTCCATAAGATATCAATTGTGAAGATTCCTCTCCCTTTGAGTTCTCTACGATCAAGGGGTTTGATGGAAAGAGCAAAATCAAAAGAATGATGCCAAATGAGAATGACGCCAATTGTAATGTCCAATGTGAAACACGGCAAGAAATTCTCTTATAAGGAAAAACACGGCAAAGCTTTGATGTGATTCTCTCCCCCTTAAGGTAAGATTGCTCTTCTTCTCCCCCTAAATCTTCTCTTCTCCCCCTAAGTCTTCTCCCCCTTTGACATCAAGTGCCGAAAAGGACAGCAAACTAGGAAGGTTAGGGAAGATGGAAAGAAAGAAGTGGGATCCTTAAGAATCACAATAGGGCAAAAAGGAACATGCATAGAGAATCATTGAGTGGAGCTGCAGAAGATGATATCCTGAAAGAAATAAATCGGTGACACCGAATTAAGATGGATCGGTGGGTCCGAAAGTCAGGGACTTAGGGTAGATCCTTTTCGGTTAGACCGAAATATTTAAATCGGTGACGCCGAGTTTAATTCCAAGGAAATACAGAAATAATTCAGCTCAATTTGCGAGGAATGTTTCAAAGGATTTGCAATGAATTTGTGAATGATTTTCGAGGAATTGATCAGAGCCAGAAGGATATTCACAAAGACAGAAAAATAGAAATGAAAAAGATTCCTAGATGAAGCTCCAAAACATATGTACTTCATCTAGAAAAGGGTCGGCGATAAGGTCACCTATGTTTGAGTATATTGACTTAGGAGTCAAATGAGAACATTTGATCATGGGTCATACTCATCGTTTAAGCTCAAAATGGGGTTGCCATTTTTCGATTAAGCATCTGATGTGATCACATCTTATGAAGCTGCGTGTACTCATGACTTTGAGCAAAGCTCCTTAAAGATGTGAAGAACATACCTTGGGCTTGTTGTTGCTTTGTTCATGTAGGTAAACTTGATGTAGGTGCTCATTGAATGTGAAGTTGGAGCGCCATTTCCACTTGTGTAGTTCATCTTCCTACATGGGTTAGGCAAGCAAGGAAATACTCAAGGATATCCAAGATGACAAGAGTGAAATACTAGATGTATAAGATGTCAAAAAGGATATGTGGAATTTTGTTCCTTGAACTCAACATCCCAAAGGGCTAGATACTTGGTCAATGACAAGATTACTCATGATTTGAGTGTGTGGTAGTCTTGTGGAATGTAGATCATCCAAGTACCTGCAAGGAGTTAGATGCAATACAAGGAGGCAAATGTGTCCAAGACATATGATTACCATCATAAGAGAAATATCAAGGATTAGTCAAGTAGGCTCATGCCTTGCATGCATCAATGGAGTTCTCACTCCAAGTTTGAGGCATCAATGATGTTCAACTCACTCCTTAAGAGACAAAACACCTTCTCATCAAGAGGTTTTGTAAAGATATCAGCGAGTTGTTTGTCAGTACGAACATGCTTAAGATTGATGTCACCCTTGGCAATGTGATCACGAATGAAATGGTGACGAACTTCAATATGTTTCGTTCGAGAGTGTTGCACGGGATTGTGTCCAATTTTAATCGCACTCTCATTGTCACAAAGCAAGGGAACATGTCTCACATGTATCCCATAATCCTTAAGCGTTTGTGTCATCCATAGCAATTGAGCACAACACGAACCAGCAGCAATATATTCCGCTTCGGCAGTGGATAATGATACCAAATTTTGTTTCTTGGAGGACCAAGATACAAGGGATCGACCAAGGAATTGACATGTACCCGAAGTTGACTTTCTATCAACCCTGTCACCGGCATAGTCCGAGTCGGAATAGCCAACAAGGTCGAAAGAGGCCCTCTTAGGATACCAAATTCCAAAGTTTGGTGTGTGTATCAAATATCTCACAATCCTTTTAACAGCTTTAAGATGACATTCTTTAGGGGCTGCTTGATATCGAGCACACATGCATACACTCAACATTATGTCAGGACGAGAAGCACAAAGATATAGTAGAGAACCAATCATAGATCGGTAAACCTTTTGATCAACGGGTTCTCCATCTTTTGTCAAGTCATTATGTCCACTTGTAGGCATGGGGGTTCTCATACCTTTGCTTTCTTGCATGTTGAACTTCTTGAAGAGATCCTTGGTGTACTTTGTTTGTGAGACAAAGGTACCCTCCTTAGATTGCTTGATTTGCAACCCAAGGAAGAATTTGAGTTCACTCATCATGGACATCTCATAGTTCTCCGACATGAGCTTTCCAAACTTCTCGCTAAAATGAGGATTAGTTGAACCAAAGATAATATCATCAACATATATTTGGCACACAAATAGTTCACCATCAACCCTTTTCGTGAACAGCGTTGAGTCTATCTTTCCAATCTCAAAGCCTTTTTCAAGAAGAAAGCTAGTCAAGCATTTGTACCAAGCTCTAGGAGCTTGTTTAAGACCATAAAGAGCTTTGTGCAACTTGTAAACATGATTAGGCTTTTTGGGATTCACAAATCCGGGAGGTTGTTTCACAAATACTTCCTCCTCAATTTCACCATTTAGGAAAGCACTTTTGATATCCATTTGATAGAGAGTAATATCATGGTGATTGGCATAAGCAAGAAGAATGCGAATGGACTCAAGTCTAGCAACGGGGGCATAGGTCTCACCATAGTCCATACCTTCGACTTGTGTGTAACCTTGAGCTACGAGACGAGCCTTGTTGCGGATGACTTGTCCATCTTCATCTTGCTTGTTCCGAAACACCCATTTGGTTCCAATGACGTTTTGATCATCCTTGGGCTTCTCTACCAAAGTCCATACCTTGTTCCTCTCGAAGTTGTGTAATTCTTCGTGCATAGCGTTCACCCAATCCGGGTCTTCAAGTGCTTCTTCTACCTTCATAGGTTCAATACTAGAGATAAATGAGTAATGCTCACAAAAGTTAGCTAAGCGAGTTTTAGAGCGAGTAATTCTCCCGGAGTTGATGTCGTTCATCATTTGTTCCACGGGATGATTTTTCTTGACTCTTGCTCGGACTCGGGATAGCTTTTGTTGAGGTTGTGGCTGAGCTTCCTCATCATCTTCATCTTCCTCTTCTTCTTCTTCATTGTTGTTGGTGTTGTCTTGAGGCGGTGGAGAAGGAGGTTGTGGTGGATCTTCTTGTTGCACTTCCTCATCTTGGTGAGTTCCACTTGTGGAAGCCTCCATGTTGCCTTGAGGTTCATTTCGCTATGAGGTAGGGGGCTCCACATATGTAGATGAGGTACTCTCCTTCACTTCCATGGGACGGATCTTTCCAATAGATAAATCTTGGATAGCTTCCGATGGGTCCTTGTCTCCTACATCAATAGGCATTTGCTCTACTTGCGAGCCATTAGATTCATCAAACTTCACGTCTACCGTCTCTTCAACCTTTCGGGTGAAATTATTGTAGACACGGTAGGTGTGGGAGTTTGATCCATAACCAAGAAAAAAGCCTTCATGAGTTTTAGGAGCAAATTTAGACCGACGATGCTTATCAAGGATATAGCATTTCGAACCAAAGACACGAAAGTATCCCACTTGGGGTTTGTTACCGGTGAGGAGCTCGTATGATGTCTTGCCGAGGAGCTTATGAAGATAAAGCCTGTTGATAGCATGACAAGCTGTCTCGACCGCTTCACCCCAAAAATGCTTCGGTGTCTTGTATTCATCAAGCATCGTTCTCGCCATCTCTATGAGCGTTCGGTTCTTCCTCTCAACAACTCCATTTTGTTGAGGAGTGCATGTAGCCGAGAACTCATGTAGAATCCCTTCCTCATCGAGAAAAGAGTCTACATTGGCGTTCTTGAACTCCGTTCCATTGTCACTCCGAACTTTCTTGATCTTCACCTCAAATTGATTTTGGGCCTTTCTGGCAAAGGTTTTGAAGATTCTCTGAACCTGCGATTTGTCATCAAGGAAAAATACCCACGTAAATCTGGAATAATCATCAACTATAACTAGACCAAAGGAGTTACCACCAAGGCTTTTGTAAGCATTGGGACCAAAGAGATCCATATGAAGAAGCTCAAGCGGTCTCCTTGTGGTCATGATGTTCTTCACGGGATGACTTCCACCTACTTGTTTTCCTGCTTGACAAGCACTACA
This sequence comes from Triticum timopheevii, assembly GCA_963921465.1. Classification (NCBI taxonomy): domain Eukaryota; kingdom Viridiplantae; phylum Streptophyta; class Magnoliopsida; order Poales; family Poaceae; genus Triticum; species Triticum timopheevii. Next base: position 522,698,250 of record OY997270.1, read on the forward strand.
AAGTCTATCTTTGTCAAAAAAAACATCTTTAACGCCAAGAATATGATCACCTTTGATCAGCTTGTCTAGATTACGCATACCAACATGTCCAAGCCTTCTATGCCATAACCAACCTTTAGCGGATTTAGCAATGAAGCAAGCTCTAGGTTGGGCTTTCTTAGTGAAATCAACAATATATAGATCACCTCTACGGATACCGGTAAACGCCATGTTATGATTGTCACGACGAATGACTTGGCAATCTACTTCGGTGAATAGCACGTTGAATCCAAAGTCAGCTAATCTAGACACGGGAAGTAAATTGTATCCAAGAGATTCTACAAGCATGACATTTTGAATAGAGCTATCATGAGATATGGCCACCTTACCAAGGCCAAGTACCTTACCCTTGGAGTTGTCTCCAAAAGTCACATACTTGCGTGGACCATCGTTCTTTGCAAGCTCTCGAAACATGTCTTTGTCTCCGGTCATGTGGTCGGTGCATCCACTATCAAGAATCCACTCTTTTCCGCCAGATATGTAGTCTCTCAGATTTGCCATAAGATTGAGACTCTTCATGATCTTGTCTAGCTCGGTGTCCGAATCGGAGTAATCATCATCATGCTCATGCTCATCATCATATTGACCCATAGATTGTTCATCATCAACACCTAGGTCAATTTGATAACTACTTGCATTAGTTTCATCAATGTGACAATAATCATCGGAATGCAATACAAGAGCATTTCTAATTAGAACATTGATAAGACCGGGATCACCCTTCTTTTTCATAAGATCACGAAGCTCAAAGAAGCATTTATCAAAGTTGGGATCATTGGGGCGCATTATATCAAATTCAATAGTCTTGTATAGAATTTCATCAAGACCTCTCAAAGAGTAGTCCGGATAAAGTTCTTCCAAGAACTTCCACATAGCATAGGCGCACTCAAAGTTTGTAACGAGCTTAAGCAAGTTATCGGGTAACCCTCTAATGATAAGATTTACAGTCCTAAGGTTACGAAGCAAATCAAGCTCTTCATCCATGGTAGGGTGCAAGGGGTCAAATGGAGGCACATAGGGGGTCTCAACATATTTGCGCAAATTGTATGTCTTAAAGATAATAAGCATTTCAATCCTCCACGAGTTATAGGACACTCCATTAAGAATAGGCACTCTATGGCTAACACTCCCAAACGTAGACACGTCCATCTTCCTCCAATGGTGTGTAAACAAAAGCAATGGAGACCAAGGCTCTGATACCAATTGAGGGATCGAAGAAGGTGAGAGTGTCTAGAGGGGGGGGGGATTAGACTACTCGACAAGATAAAAATTCTGTCTTTTATCAAGGACAGATTTTGGCAGATTTTGCATAACATACAAGTCAAGTAGCACACTACACATGCAATTCTAGAGTATGGGCAGCGGTAAGTAAATTGCACAAGTAGTAAAGAGAAGTGGAGAAGATCAAACGCAATTTGGAGACGCGGTGATTTTTCTCGTGGTTCCGATAGGTGGTGCTATCGTACTTCCACGTTGATGGAGACTTCAACCCACGGAGGGTAACGGCTGCGAGAGTCCATGGAGGGCTCCACCCACGAAGGGTCCACGAAGAAGCAACCTTGTCTATTCCATCATGGCCTACGCCCACGGAGGGCTAGCCTTACTCGGGGTAGATCTTCACGAAGTAGGCGATCTCCTTGCCCTTACAAACTTCTTGGTTCAACTCCACATCTCGATGACGGAGGCTCCCAAGCGACACCTAACCAATCTAGGAGGCACCACCCTCCAAAAGGTAATAGATGTTGTAGATGATGATGAACTCCTTGCTCTTGTGCTTCAAATGATAATCTCCCCAACACTCAACTCTCCTCACTGATTTGGCTGTGGTGGAAGAAAGGATTGAGTGGAAAGCAACTTGGGAAGGCTAGAGATCAAGCTTCATATGGTGGGAGTGGAGCAACTTGATCTCAACACAAGGGTAGGTAGTTCTCTTCTCAGAAATGTAAGGTAGGAGTGGTAGTTCTTTCTGATGGCTCTCTCCACGAATGAAGAGGGGGTGGAGGGGTATAAATAGCCTCCACACAAAATCCAACCGTTACACACATTTGAGCAATCTCGGTGGAACCGAAGTGGACAACTCGGTGAGACCGATAGTTCAAATAATGTGAACGTTGGGATTTTCGGTGGGACCGAAAATACAATCTCGGTTAGTCCGATTCGTGCAATGACAAGAGCATGCCAGTTTCGGTGGGACCGACTTCATCATCTCGGTGACACCGATTTGATGACAGAAGGTTACAGAAGCTTGGCAACTCATCTTTCGGTGAGACCGAGGTCAGAATCGGAAAATCCGAGTTTTCTAGGGTTTGGCTTATGGCTGAGGTGGTTCATCTCGGTGTGACTGAGTTTGGAATATCGGTGGGACCGAGACTACTTATGAGTGTATATGGCAGTGAAAGTTGCTGATAGTTTAGGAGATGTATCACTAAGCACTTGAGCAACCAGATCATCATCATAACCTCATCCCCTTTTAATAGTATTGGCTTTTCCTATGGACTCAATGTGATCTAGGATCACTAAACCAAAAATGGAGTCTTGAGCTTTTGCCAATGCTTGCCTTCGCATTTTGAGGGGTCCACCTCTTTAGTCCTTTTGCCATGCCAATGTGATTGAATTTCCTGAAACATACTTGATAAGAGCATTAGTCCAACCACAAAGTATGTCGTCATTAATTACCAAAACCACCCGAGGAGCAAATGTGCTTTCAGGTATGCTTAACCGCAAGCCGGCGCCCACTCCCGTCGATACGAAGGCGAAGGTCTCTGCTCTGGAGGGGTCTCTCGCGTTCGATGGAGCATTTTATCGCTCTATTGTCGGTGCTTTACAGTACTTGACACTGACTCGCCCCGACCTACAGTACGCTATTTAGCAGGTGTGCCTCCATATGCACACCCCGCGTGACTCTCACTGGACTCTGGTGAAGTGTATTCTCCGTTACATACACGACACCATGTCCTTAGGACTCACCCTAACGGCCTCCGCCTCCACCGACCTCGTGGCCTACTCGGATGCTGACTGGGTTGGCTGCCCCGACACGCGACACTCTACGTCAGGCTACTGCGTCTACCTTGGGCCCTCGTTGATCTCTTGGTCATCGAAGCGGTAGCCCACGGTCTCCTGCTCCAGCACCGAGGTAGAGTATCGCGTCGTGGCCAACGCCGTGGCCGAGTGCTCTTGGATACGTCAGCTGCTCCAGGAGTTGCTTTGTGATGTTCACAAGGCCACTCTTGTCTACTGCAATAACGTCAGCGCGGTCTACCTCTCCGCCAACCCGGTGCACCATCGACAGACGAAGCATATTGAGCTCGACATTCACTTCGTGCGTGAGCAGGTTCCCCTTGGCCGTATTCGAGTTCTCCACATGCCAGCGTCACAACAGTTTGCTGATGTGATGACTAAGGGATTGCCTACTCCCGTCTTCGAGGAGTTTCGGTCCAGTCTCTGTGTCTCCGGCAATGCTTCGACTGCGGGGGGGGGGTGTTGAGTATGTGTTTTGTATTGCACGTGTATTGGAGTTGTGGCCCACCTCCTAGTCTTGTATAGTTGAGGTAGAGGCCTTCCCTTGTATTATATATACGTGCACCAGCACCCCATCAATACAACAATTATTTTATTGCAAATCATCTTTCCACACTCCTCAACCTACTGAACCTTATGAAAATATTCACTTTGAGATTCCTTCGGGTATGATAGAAAAACTGCTAGCTAATCCTTTTGAAGGAGATGGAACTTTGCATCCCGATTTACACCTTATCTTTGTGGATGAAGTTTGTGGATTATTTAAGCTTGCAGGTATCCCCGATGATGTTGTTAAAAGGAAGGTATTCCCTTTATCTTTGAAGGGAGATGCAGTGACATGGTATAGGCTATGTGATGATACAAGATTTTGGAATTATAAGCGACTGAAGTTGGAATTTCACCAGAAGTTCTACCCTATGCATCTTGTTCATCGTGATCGTAATTACATATATAATTTCTAGCCTCGTGAAGGAGAAAGCATCGCTCAAGCTTGGGGGAGGCTTAAATCCATGTTATATTCATGCCCCAATCATGAGCTCTCTCAGGAAATGATTATTCAGAATTTTTATGCTCGGCTTTCTCTTGATAATCGCAACCTGATCGATACTTCCTGTGTTGGTTCCTATATGCCGAAGACTATTGATTTCAAATGGGACTTATTGGAAAGAATTAAACGCAACTCTGAAGATTGGGGTTCCGACGATGGTAAGGAGTCAGGTATGACACCTAAGTTTGATTGTGTTAAATCTTTTATGGATACCGATGCTTTCCGTGGATTTAGCTCTAAGTATGGACTTGACTCTGAGATAGTAGCTACTATTTGTGAAACTTTTGCTACTCACATTGATCTCCCTAAAGAGAAGTGGTTTAAATATAATCCTCCTGTTGAAGTGAAAGTAGTTGCACCTATTATAGTCGAAGAAAAGACTATTACTTATAGTGATCCTATTATTCCTACTGCTTATGTCGAAAAACCTCCTTTTCCTGTTAGGATAAAAGATCATGTTAAAGCTTCGACTGTTGTTTGTAAGAGTAATACTAGGACTTATACACCTCCTGAGCAAATTAATGTTGAACATGGTATTGCTATGATTAATGATCTCTTGGATGAAGACTTAGATGGGCATGTTATCTCTTTCGTGGGTGAAACTGCTAATATTGCTAGACCCGATACTAAGACCCGTAGACCTATTGTAGGCATGCCTGTTATTTCTGTTAAAATAGGAGGTCATTGTTATCATGGCTTATGTGATATGGGTGCTAGTGCTAATGCGATACCTTATGATCTTTATAAAGAAATTATGCACGATATTGCACCTATTGAATTAGAAGACATTGATGTTACTATTAAGCTTGCTAATAGGGACACCATCAAACCTATTGGGATTGTTAGAGATGTTGAAGTCTTGTGTGGAAAGATTAAATACCCTACTGATTTCCTTGTTCTTGCTTCCCCACAAGATATTTTTTGTCCCATTATTTTTGGTAGACCTTTCTTGAATACTGCTAGTGCTAAGATTAATTGTGAAAAGAATATTGTCACTGTTGGCATAGATGGTATGTCTCATGAGTTTAATTTCGCTAAGTTTAGTAGACAACCTCTTGAAAGTGAACCACCTAGTAAGGATGAAATTAGTGGTCTTGCTTCCATTGTTGTTCCCCCAACTGATCCGTTAGAACAATATTTGTTAGACCATGAAAATGATATGTTTATGAAGGAAAGGGAAGAAATAGACGAAGTGTTCCTTAAACAAGAACCTATGCTAAAACATAACCTTCCCGTTGAAATTCTTGGGGATCCCCCTCCACCCAAGGGTGATCCCGTGTTCGAACTCAAACCCTTACCTGATAATCTCAAGTATGCTTATCTTGATGAAAAAGAAATATATCATGTTATTATTAGTTCTAACTTTTCAGAGAAAGAAGAAAAAAGATTATTGAAAACTCTGAAGAAGCACCGAGCTGCTATTGGATATACTCTAGATGATCTTAGGGCATTAGTCCCACATTATGTCAACACAAAATTTCAGTGGAGAAAGATGCCAAACCAGTTAGAGATCCTCAAAGACGATTAAACCCCAAAATGAAGGAAGTGGTAAGAAAGGAGATTCTAAAACTCCTTGAGGCAGGTATTATTTATCCCGTTGCTGATAGTGAATGGGTAAGCCCTGTCCATTGTGTCCCTAAAAAGGGAGGTATTACCGTTATTCCTAATGATAAAGATGAATTGATCCCGCAAAGAATTATTACAGGCTATAGGATGGTAATTGATTTTCGTAAGTTAAATAAAGCTACTAAGAAAGATCATTACCCTTTACCTTTTATTGATCAAATGCTAGAAAGGTTATCCAAACACACACATTTTTGCTTTCTAGATGGTTATTCTGGCTTCTCTCAAATACCTGTGTCCGCGCAGGATCAATCTAAAACTACTTTTACTTGCCCTTTTGGTACTTTGATACGTCTCCAACGTATCAATAATTTTTGATTGCTCCATGCTACTTTATCTATTGTTTTAGGCAATATAGGGCTTTATTATCCACTTTTATATTATTTTTGGGACTAACCTATTAACCGGAGGCCCAACCCAGATTTGTTGTTTTATGCCTATTTCAGTGTTTTGAGGAAAATGAATATCAGACGGAGTCAAAATGGAACGAAATCAACTGGAGAAGTTATTTTTGGAAGGAAAGCAACCTGATGGACTTGGAGTGCACGTCAGGGGAGTCCCGGGCTGCCCACGAGGGTGGGGGCGCCCCCTGGGCGCGCCCCCTGCCTCGTGAGCACCCCAGAGGTCCACTGACGTACCCCCCGCACCCATATATACCTACGTACCCTAAAACTTCCAGAACAGAAGATAGATCGGGAGTTCCGCTGCCGCAAGCCTCTGTAGCCACCAAAAACCAATCGGGACCCTGTTCCGGCACCCTGCCGGAGGGGGATCCCATCACCGGAGGCCATCTTCATCATCCCGGCGCTATCCATGACAAGGAGGGAGTAGTTCACCCTCGGGGCTGAGGGTATGTACCAGTAGCTATGTGTTTGATCTCTCTCTCTCTCTCGTGTTCTCTCTTGTGTTCTCTCTCGTGTTCCTCTATGGCACGATCTTGATGTATCCCGAGCTTTGCTATTGTAGTTGGATCTTATGATGTTTCTCCCCCTCTACTCTCTTGTGATGAATTGAGTTTCCCCTTTGAAGTTATCTTATCGGATTGAGTCTTTTATGAGAACACTTGATGTATGTCTTGCCGTGATTATCTGTGGTGACAATGGGATATCATGTGCCACTTGATGTATGTTTTGGTGATCAACTTGCAGGTTTCGTGACATTGGGAACCTATGCATAGGGGTTGGCACACACTCTTGACTCTCTGGTAGTAGCTTTGGGGCACTCTTTGAAGTACTTTTATGTTGGTTGGATGAATCTGAGATTGTGTGATGCATATCGTATAATCATGCCCACGGATACTTGAGGTGACAATGGAGTATCTAGGTGACATTAGGGTTTTGGTTGATTTGTGTCTTAAGGTGTTATTCTAGTACGAACTCTTTTATAGATCGATCCGAAAGAATAACTTTGAGGTGGTTTCGTACCCTACCATAATCTCTACATTTGTTCTCCGCTATTAGTGGCTTTGGAGTGACTCTTTGTTGCATGTTGAGGGCTTGTTATATGATCTATCTATGTTATTATTGTTGAGAGAACTTGCACTAGTGAAAGTATGAACCCTAGGCCTTGTTTCCTATCATTGCAATACCAATTACGCTCACTTTTATCGCTCGCCGCCTTACTGTTTTTATTATTTCAGATTACAAATACCTTTATCTACTATCTATTTTGCACTTGTATCTTCATCTCTTCGCCGAACTAGTGCACCTATACAATTTACCATTGTATTGGGTGTGTTGGGGACACAAGAGACTCTTTGTTATTTGGTTGCAAAGTTGTTTGAGAGATACCATATTCATCCTACGCCTCCTACGGATTGATAAACCTTAGGTCATCCACTTGAGGGAAATTTGCTACTGTCCTACAAACCTGTGCACTTGCAGGCCCAACAACGTCTACAAGAAGAAGGTTGTGTAGTAGACATCAAGCTCTTTTCTGGCGCCGTTGCCGGGGAGGTTAGCACTTGAAGGAATATATTTAGATCTTGCAATTCAATCTTTTTGTTTCTTGTTTTAGCACTAGTCTAGTTTATAAAAGAAAATTACAAAAAAATGGAGTTGAGTTTGTCTCATACGCTTCACCTTTTTAATATCTTTCGTGAGTATGATGGAAAGGATAATAGTGCTCAAGTGCTAGAAGAAGAAATCTATAGAATGTTTGGAACTAAATATTTGAATGATGAGCATGATTGCAATGTTGTTAGTATGAATTCCTTGAATATCCATGATGCTAATGATATGCAAAGCCACAAGCTTGGGGAAGCTATGTTTGATGAAGATGATATTTTTTGTCCCCCAAGCTTTGATGAGCAAATTTACTATGATGAAAGCATGCCTCCTATCTATGATGATTATTGTGATGACACATATGCTTTAAAGAATAATGATAACCATGAAATGTGTCATCTTGATCTTAATTTTCAATCACATGATAGTTATTTTGTTGAGTTTGCTCCCACTACTATTCATGAGAAGAAATTTGCTTATGTTGAGAGTAGTAAATTTTCTATGCTTGTAGATCATGAAAAGAATGCTTTAGGTGCTGGTTATATTCTTGAATTCATTCATTATGCTACTGAAAATTATTATGAGAGAGGAACATATGCTTGTAGGAATTGCAATAATATCAAGTTTCCTCCCTATGTGCTTAGATTTTTGAAGCTATGCTTGTTTTGCCATCCTATGCTAGTTGATTATTGTTCTCATAAGTTGTTTGCTAACAAAATCCCTATGCATAGGAAGTGGGTTAGGCTTAAATGTGCTAGTCATATGCTTCATGATGCTCCCGTTATGTTTCAATTCTTATCTTTTATGTGAGCATCATTGTCATCATCATGCCTAGCTAAAAAGGCATTAAAGAAAAGCTCTTGTTGGGAGACAACCCAATATTTACCCTTACTGTTTTTGTGTATACACATGATTATGCTACTGTATTAATCATGTTTTATAGCTTTTGTTTCAATAAAGTGCCAAGTAGAACTTTTGGGAAGACTTGGGTGAAGTTTATGTGATCTTGCTATGAAAAACAGAAACTTTGGCGCTCACGAGATTAGCTGCATTTTTTACTGGAGAGTGCTTTTAGGTTGATTATTTTTTCAGATGATTAATAGACAAATTTCTCAGGTCCAGAAATTTATTTCATAATTTTTGGGGTTCCAGAAGTATACGTTTGATACAGATTACTACAGACTGTTCTATTTTTGACAGATTCTGTTTTCATTGTGTTGTTTGCTTATTTTGATGCATCTATGGATAGTATTAAGTGGTATGAACCATAGAGAAGTTGGAATACAGTAGTTTTTACACCAATATGAATATAGAATGAGTTCATTACAGTACCTAAGTGGTGGTTTTATTTTCTTATACTAACGGAGCTTACGAGTTTTGTGTTGAGTTTTGTGTGGTTGAAGTTTTCAAGTTTTGGGTAAAGATTCGATGGACTATGGAATAAGGAGTGGCAAGAGCCTAAGATTGGGGATGCCCAAGGCACCCCAAGGTAATATTCAAGGACAACCAAGAGCCTAAGCTTGGGGATGCCCCGGAAGGCATCCCCTCTTTCGTCCTCGTTCATCGGTAACTTTACTTGGAGCTATATTTTTATTCACCACATGATATGTGTTTTGCTTGGAGCATCATTTTATTTTGATAGTTTTTGCTTTATGTTAGTTAGAATAATGTTTTTCATCTTTATTTTCAATAAAAAAGTCAAGGATAGCCTTTGCCATGCTTATTTTGCTAGTATACATGTTGCTGTTTGAAAACAGAAAGTTTACCGCTGTTGCAAAAATTCCCTAGAAAAGTCAGAGAATGGTATAACGTTGAATCTTTTTGCATATTAAGATATGATAAATTTATTACAGTGGGAATTTTAGTTCATAATTTTTGGAGTCAGGGAAGTGTTGTTACTCTTGCATTCTTTACAGACTGTACTGTTTTGATAGATTGCTGTTATGTTTGCATTGTTTGCGTATGTTTGCTTGTTTAATGATTCTATTTGAGGATAGTAGTATTAAATATGCAGAGGCATTTAGTATTAAATGTTGAATAATAATATTAGTGATTTGTTACAGTAGAGGATGATATGGTTTTGCATTGGTTTATACTAACCTATCTCACGAGTTCTTGTTGAGTTTGTTGTGAATGAAGCTTTTGAAAGAAGAGAAACCATGATATGAGAGGAATTAAGGAGACACAAAAGTTCAAGCTTGGGGATGTCCAAGGCACCCCAAGATAATATTTCAAGAAGTATCAAGCATCTAAGCTTGGGGATGCCCTAGTAGGCATCCCACCTTTCTTCTTCAACAACTATCAGTTAGTATCGGTTGAGCCTAAGTTTTTGCTTCTTCACATGAGTTGTGCTATCCTTGCATTGTAGTTTTATTTAGCTTTGCTTGCTGTTTGAATAAAGTATCAAGATCTTAAATTCTTTAATGTTAGAGAGTCTTCACATAGTTGCACAATTATTCGACTACTCATTGATCTTCACTTATATCTTTCGGAGTAGTTTGTCATTTGCTCTAGTGCTTCACTTATATATTTTAGAGCATGGTGGTAATTTTATTTTGAAGAAATAGATGAACTCTCATGCTTCACTTATATTATTTTGAGAGTCGTTAATAGCATGGTAATTTGCTTAATATTAATATACTTGGTATTCAAGATATGTGAAACTTTTTTTTGAGTGTGTTGAATACTAAGATAAGTTTGATGCTTGATAATTGTTTTGAGATATGGAGGTGATAATATCAAAGTAGTGCTAGTTGGGTGATTGTGAATTTGATAAATGCTTGTGTTGAAGTTTGCAATTCCCGTAGCATGCACGTATGGTTAAAGTTGTGTAACAAATTTGAAACATGAAGTGTACCTGGCTTGTGCATCCTTATGAGTGGCGGTCGGGGACGAGCGATGGTCTTTTCCTACCAATCTATCCCCCTAGGAGCATGCGCGTAGTACTTGATTTTTGATGACTTCTAAATTTTTGCAATAAGTATATGAGTTCTTTTTACTAATGTTGAGTCCATGGATTATACGCACTCTCACCTTTCCACCTTTGCTAGCCTCTTCGGTACCGTGCATTGCCCTTTCTCACCTTGAGAGTTGGTGCAAACTTCGCCGGTGCATCCAAACCCCGTGATACGATACGCTCTATCACACATAAACCTCCTTATATATTCCTCAAAACAGCCACCATACCTACCTATTATGGCATTTCCATAGCCATTCCGAGATATATTGCCATGCAACTTCCATCATCATCATAATGGCATACATTACTTTTGCCATATTGCCATTGCATGATCATGTAGTTGACATCGTATTTGTGGCAAGGCCACCATGCATTATTTTTCATACATGTCACTCTTGATTCATTGCACCATCCCGGTACACCGCCGGAGGCATTCATATAGAGTCATATCTTGTTCTAAGTTTCGAGTTGTAATCCTTATGTTGTAATCAATAGAAGTGTGATGATCATCATTATTAGAGCATTGCCCAAAAGAAAAAAAAAGAAAAAAAAGAAAGGCCAAAAGAAAAAAAAGGCCCAAAAAAAGGAAAAAGAAAAAAGAAAGAAAATAAAAAGGGCAATGCTACTATCTCTTTTTCCACACTTGTGCTTCAAAGCAGCACCTTGTTCTTCATGTAGTGAGTCTCATATATTGTGCTTCAAAGTAGCACCTTGTTCTTCATGTAGTGAGTCTCATGTGTTATCACTTTCATATACTAGTGGGAATTTTTCATTATAGAACTTAGCTTGTATATTCCTATGATGGGCTTCCTCAAATGCCCTAGGTCTTCATGAGCAAGCGAGTTGGATGCACACCCACTAGTTTTCTTTTGTTGAGCATTCATAGCTCTAGTGCATCCGTTGCATGGCAATCCCTACTCCTCATGTTGACATCAATTGATGGGCATCTCCATAGCCCATTGATTATCCTCGTCAATGTGAGACTTTCTCCTTTTTGTCTTCTCCACACCATCCCCATCATCATATTCTATTCCACCCATAGTGCTATATCCATGGCTCACGCTCATGTATTGCGTGAAGGTTGAAAAAGTTTGAGATTATTTAAGTATGAAACAATTGCTTGGCTTGTCATCGAGGGTATAGAAGTTGGGAACATCTTTGTGTGACGAAAATGAAGCATAGCCTAACTATATGATTTTGTAGGGATGAACTTTCTTTTGCCACGTTATTTTGAGAAGATATAATTGCTTTATTAGTATGCTTGAAGTATTATTACTTTTATGTCAATATGAACTTTTGTCTTGAATCTTATGGATCTGAATATTCATGTCACAATTAAGAAGATTTACATTGAAATTATGCCAAAGTATCACTCCGCATCAAAAATTCTTTTTTATCATTTACCTACTCGAGGACGAGCAGGAATTAAGCTTGGGGATGCTTGATACGTCTCCAACGTATCTATAATTTTTGATTGCTCCATGCTACTTTATCTACTGTTTTAGGCAATATTGGGCTTTATTATTCACTTTTATATTATTTTTGGGACTAACCAATTAACCGGAGGCCCAGCCCAGATTTGCTGTTTTATGCCTATTTCAGTGTTTCGAGGAAAAGGAATATCAGAAGGAGTCAAAATGGAACGAAATCAACTAGAGAAGTTATTTTTGGAAGGAAAGCAACCTGATGGACTTGGAGTGCACGTCAGGGGAGTCCCGGGCTGCCCACGAGGGTGGGGGCGCCCCCCTGGGCGCGCCCCCCTGCCTCGTGAGCACCCCGGAAGTCTACCGACGTACCCCCTGCACCCATATATACCTACGAACCCTAAAACTTACAGAACAGAAGATAGATCGGGAGTTCCGCTGCCGCAAGCCTTTGTAGCCACCAAAAACCAATCGGGACCCTGTTCCGGCACCCTGCCGGAGGGGGATCCCATCACCGGAGGCCATCTTCATCATCCCAGCGCTATCCATGACGAGGAGGGAGTAGTTCACCCTCGGGGCTGAGGGTATGTACCAGTAGCTATGTGTTTGATCTCTCTCTCTCTCTCGTGTTCTCTCTCGTGTTCCTCTATGGCACGATCTTGATGTATCCCGAGCTTTGCTATTGTAGTTGGATCTTATGATGTTTCTCCCCCTCTACTCTTTTGTGATGAATTGAGTTTCCCCTTTGAAGTTATCTTATCGGATTGAGTCTTTTATGCGAACACTTGATGTATGTCTTGCCGTGATTATCTGTGGTGACAATGGGATATCATGTGCCACTTGATGTATGTTTTGGTGATCAACTTGCGGGTTTTGTGACATTGGGAACCTATGCATAGGGGTTGGCACACGTTCTTGACTCTCCGGTAGTAGCTTTGGGGCACTCTTTGAAGTACTTTTATGTTGGTTGGATGAATCTGAGATTGTGTGATGCATATCGTATAATCATGCCAACGGATACTTGAGGTGACAATGGAGTATCTAGGTGACATTAGGGTTTTGGTTGATTTGTGTCTTAAGGTGTTATTCTAGTACGAACTCTTTTATAGATCGATCTGAAAGAATAACTTTGAGGTGGTTTCGTACCCTACCATAATCTCTACGTTTGTTCTCTGCTATTAGTGGCTTTGGAGTGACTCTTTGTTGCATGTTGAGGGCTTGTTATATGATCTATCTATGTTATTATTGTTGAGAGAACTTGCACTAGTGAAAGTATGAACCCTAGGCCTTGTTTCCTATCATTGCAATACCATTTACGCTCACTTTTATCGCTCGCTACCTTGCTGTTTTTATTATTTCAGATTACAAATACCTTTATCTACTATCTATTTTGCACTTGTATCTTCATCTCTTTGCCGAACTAGTGCACCTATACAATTTACCATTGTATTGGGTGTGTTGGGGACACAAGAGACTCTTTGTTATTTGGTTGCAGGGTTGTTTGAGAGAGACCATCTTCATCCTACGCCTCCTACGGATTGATAAACCTTAGGTCATCCATTTGAGGGAAATTTGCTACTGTCCTACAAACCTGTGCACTTGCAGGCCCAACAACGTCTACAAGAAGAAGGTTGTGTAGTAGACATCATACTTTTTCTTATAGACGTATGCTTTTTGGTTTATGTAATGCACCTTCTACCTTTCAAAGATGCATGATGGCTATATTTTCTGATTTTTGTGAAAAGATTTGTGAGGTATTCATGGATGACTTCTCCGTCTATGGATCCTCCTTTAATGATTGTTTGAGCAACCTTGATCGAGTTTTGCAGAGATGCGAAGACACTAGTCTCGTCCTGAATTGGAAAAAGTGTCACTTTATGGTTAATGAAGGCATTGTCTTGGGGCACAAGATCTCCGAGAGAGGTATTGAAGTTGATAAAGCCAAAGTTGATGCTATTGAAAAAATGCCATGCCCCAAGGACATAAAAGGTATAAGAAGTTTTCTTGGTCATGCCGGCTTTTATAGGAGGTTCATTAAGGACTTTTCTAAAATCTCTAGGCCTCTGACTAATTTATTGCAAAAAGATATTCCTTTTGTCTTTGATGATGATTGTGTAGAAGCATTTGAAACACTTAAGAAAGCTTTGATCACTGCACCTATTGTTCAGCCACCTGATTGGAATTTACCTTTTGAAATTATGTGCGATGCTAGTGATTATGCTATAGGTGCTGTTTTAGGGCAAAGAGTCAATAAGAAATTGAATGTTATCCATTATGCTAGTAAGACTCTTGATACTCCCCAGAGAAATTATGCTACTACTGAAAAAGAATTCTTAGCACTTGTGTTTGCATGTGATAAGTTTAGACCTTATATTGTTGATTCCAAAGTTACTATTCACACTGATCATGCTGCTATTAAATATCTCATGGAAAAGAAAGATGCTAAGCCTAGACTCATTAGATGGGTTCTCTTGCTCCAAGAATTTGACTTGCATATTATTGATAGAAAGGGAGCTGAGAACCCCGTTGTAGACAACTTGTCTAGGTTAGAGAATGTTCTTGATGACCCACTTCCTATTAATGATAGTTTTCCTGATGAACAATTAGCGGTTGTCAATGCTTCTCATACTGCTCCTTGGTATGCTGATTATGCTAATTACATTGTTGCTAAATATATACCGCCTAGTTTCACATGCTAGCAAAAGAAAAAGTTCTATGATTTAAGACATTACTTATGGGATGATCCACACCTTTATAAAGAAGGAGCAGATGGTATTATTAGACGTTGTGTGCCTGAGGATGAACAGGAAAAAATCCTATGCAAGTGTCACTCTGAATCTTATGGAGGACACCACGCGGGAGATAGAACTGCACACAAGGTACTACAATCTGATTTTTATTGGCCTACTCTCTTCAAAGATGCTCATAAGTTTGTCTTATCTTATGATGAATGTCAAAGAATAGGTAACATTAGTAGACGTCAAGAAATGCCTATGAATTACTCTCTTGTTATTGAACCGTTTGATGTTTGGGGCTTTGATTATATGGGACCTTTTCCTGCCTCAAATGGTTATACACATATTTTAGTTGCTGTTGATTACGTTACTAAGTGGGTAGAAGCTATTCCAACTAGTAGTGCTGATCATAACACTTCTATTAAAATGCTTAAAGAAGTTATTTTTCCGAGGTTTGGAGTCCCTAGATATCTTATGACTGATGGTGGTTCACACTTTATTCATGGTGCTTTCCATAAGATGCTTGCTAAGTATGATGTCAATCATAGAATCGCATCTCCTTATCACCCGCGATCTAGTGGCCAAGTAGAGTTGAGCAATAGAGAGCTCAAATTAATTTTGCAAAAGACTGTGAATAGATCTAGAAAGAATTGGTCCAAAAAACTTGATGATGCATTATGGGCCTATAGGACTGCATACAAAAATCCTATGGGTATGTCTCCATATAAGATGGTTTATGGAAAAGCATGGCATTTACCTCTTGAACTTGAACATAAAGCATATTTGGGATATTAAAGAGATCAATTATGACTTCAAACTTGCCGATGAGAAGAGGTTGTTTGATATTAGCTCACTTGATGAATGGAGAACCCAAGCTTATGAGAATGCCAAGCTTTTCAAAGAAAAAGTCAAACGCTGGCATGATAAGAGGATACAAAAGCGTGAGTTTGACATAGGAGATTATGTGTTATTATTCAACTCTCGTTTATGATTTTTTGCAGGAAAACTTCTCTCAAAATGGGAAGGTCCCTATGTTATCGAGGAATTCTACCGTTCTGGTGCTATAAAAATTAACAACTTCGAAGGCACAAATCCGAGGGTGGTTAACGGTCAAAGAATCAAGCATTATATTTCAGGTAATCCTATCAATGTTGAAACTAATGTATTGAAACCATAACCCCAGAGGAATACATAAGAGACACTTTCCAGAACGTTCCAGACTCCGAAAAGGCATAGGTACATGGTACGGTAAGTACACCGACTCCAAAACAACTCTAATGGCAATTTTTATCAGTTTTGGATTATTTAAGAATTTTAGGAAGAAAGAAGTAGTCCGAAAGGGACACGAGGCTCCCACGAGAGAGGAGCCCCCCCCCCCTATAGGGCGCGCCCCCTGTCTCATGGGCACCTCGTGTGCCTCCTGGACTCTGTTTTCTTGCATGTTACATATTTTGGTCGGTAAAAATTCATTATATATACTCCCGAAGGTTTTGACCACCGTATCATGCAAATATCTTCTGTTTTTGTTTCGAGCTATTTCTGTTTCAGATCTAGAGCCACATGTCATCTCCAAGCACTTCCAAGGACAAGTTTTTCGAGAGGGTTATTAACCCCTATCTCGCGGAGGTGCTGCATCACCCTCAAACCTTTGAGATGCATGAGGGGGTGTTGCACATCCGCGATGTGGAGGGACCAAGGCATGCCGGGAGCATGGAGACAAAGCTCGAAGCCATGGAGCAAGAAGTTTTCAAGTGTCAAGGGATGGTGGAACGTGGACTTAATGCCAACCAGATGATGATCAGGAGTTCACCAACAACCACAAGCTGGATGCCAAAGTCATTGGGGATGCCATCTTCAAGCTTCAAGAGAAAATTGAGCACCTCCAGGCCCAGATCTATGACCTGCAGAACCAGAACCGTGAGTATGAATACAGATTCAAGCGAATGAGTTTGGCTGTAGATTTAAGGATCCTGGAGACTCGATCATCCTTTTATGATGGAGAACCTATGCCTTGGAAGATGGACGACAAGCCTACATCATCAACAATTCCCACTTCACCACCTCCGAAGAAATAATTACATGGGTATGGGCACTCCCCTTGGTAACCGCCAAGCTTGGGGGAGGTGCCCCGGTATCGTATCACCATCACACTCCTATCTTTACCGCTTTATTTAGTTCGATCCTTTTAGTAGTATCTTGATCTAGTAGATTGAAGTTTTGATATCAAGTAGTTTTGAGTTTTGCATTGTGATCTCTTTATGTAAGCGAGTCCGTGCGCTATCTATAATAAAGATTAGTGTTGAGTCAAGGGCTTTGCTATGTTATTATGATCTTGAGAAAGTAGAAAGAACAAAAGAGTTCGTATTGATCTTATGGATAGTGATAACTTCACACATAGAAAGTATGAGGCATAAAAATTGTTGAGAGTTGACGAACATAGCCTTGGTCATCGTTACAATTAATAGGAAGTGATAAGGAAAGAGGGGTTTACACATAGATATATTATCTTGGACATCTTTTATGATTGTGAAGCACTCATTAAGTATGACATGCTAAAAGAGTTGATGTTGTACAAGGAAGACAACATAATGGTTTATGTTTTCCGACATCTCAGTTAAAGTATATTGTCATTGACCTTCCAAACATGTTGAGCTTTCCTTTCCCCCTCTTGCTAGCCAAAATTCCTTACACCAAGTAGAGATACTACTTGTGCTTCCAAATATCCTCAAACCCAGTTTTGCCATGAGAGTCCACCATACCTACCTATGGATTGAGTAAGATCCTTCAAGTAAGTTGTCATCGGTGCAAGCAATAAAAATTGCTCTCTAAATATGTATGACTTATTAGTGTAGAGAAAATAAGCTTTGTACGAACTTGTTGTGGAAGCAATAAAAGCGACGGATTGCATAATAAAGGTCCACATACAAGGGGCAATATAAAGTGACGTTCTTTTGCATTAAGATTTCATGCATCAACACTAAACGCGCATGACAACCTCTGCTTCCCTCTGTGAAGGGCCTATCTTTTATTTTATGTTTTTGCTTTATGCTTGAGTAAAGGTGATCCTCACCTTTCCCCTTTTTCATTTTATCCTTTGGCAAGCCCCTCGTGTTTGAAAGATCATGATACATATATCCAATTGGATGTAAGTTGGCATAGGCTATTATTGTTGACATCACCTAAAGGTGAATGCGTTGGGAGGCAACACAATAAGCCCCTATCTTTCTCAGTGTCCGGCTAAAACTCTATAACCACAAGTATTGCATGAGTGTTAGAAATTATGGGAGACTACGAGATAGTTGAGTATGTGAGCTTGTTGAAAAGCTCTATTATTGACTTTTTCTGATGTTACAATAAATTGCAATTGCTTCAATGACTGAGATTATAGTTTGTTAGTTCCCAATGAAGTTTATGAACCATACTTGACATTGTGAACTGCTTATTACTTGAGCATAAGAAATCATATGACAAAATCTATATATGTTGCTGTTATTAGAATGATCATGATGCCCTCATGTCCGTATTTTATTTTTATCGACACCTCTATCTCTAAACATGTGGACATATTTTTCGATTTCGGTTTCCGCTTGAGGACAAACGAGGTCTAAGCTTGGGGGAGTTGATACGTCCATTTTGCATCATGCTTTTATATTAATATTTATTGCATTATGGGCTATCATTATACTTTATATCTCAATATTTATGGCTATTCTCTCTTATTTTACAAGGTTTACCATGAAGAGGGGGGATGCCGGCAGCTGGAATTCTGGCTGGAAAAGGAGCAAACGTTGGAAACCTATTCTGCACAACTCCAAAAGTCTTGAAACTCCACGAAACAACTTTTTAGATTTATTAAGAATTTATGAGCGAAAGAAATAGGCCAGGGGGCCCACACCCAGTCCAGGAGACAGGGGGCGCGCCCCCCCCTATAGGGCGCACCCCCTATCTCCTGGCCCCCCTGGTGGGCCTCCGGCGTCCATCTTCTGCTATATCATCACTTTTACCCTGGAAAAAATCGTGGGCAAGCTTATGGGACGAAACTCCGCCGCCACAAGGCGGAACCTTGGCGGAATCAATCTAGGGCTCTAGCGGAGCTGTTCTGCCGGGGACACTTCCCTCCAGGAGGGGGAAATCATCACCAACATCATCACCAACGATCCTCTCATCGGGAGGGAGTCAATCTCCATCAACATCTTCACCAGCACCATCTCCTCTCAAAACCCTAGTTCATCTCTTGTATCCAATCTTGTATCAAAACCACAAATTGGTACCTGTGGGTTGCTAGTAGTGTTGATTACTCCTTGTAGTTGATGCTAATTGGTTTACTTGGTGGAAGATCATATGTTCAGATCCTTTATGCATATTATTACTCCTCTGATTATGAACATGAATATGCTTTATGAGTAGTTACGTTTGTTCCTATGGGTGAAGTCTTGCTATTAGTAGTCATGTGAATTTGGTATTCGTTCGATATTTTGATGAGATGTATGTTGTCTTTCCTCTAGTGGTGTCATGTGAACGTCGACTACATGACACTTCACCATTATTTGGGCCTAGAGGAAGGCATAGGGAAGTAATAAGTAGATGATGGGTTGCTAGAGTGACAGAAGCTTAAACCCTAGTTTATGCGTTGCTTCGTTAGGGGTTGATATGGACCCATATGTCTAATGTTGTGGTTAGGTTTACCTTAATACTCCTTTTTGTAGTTGCGGATGCATGCAATAGGGGTTAATCATAAGTGGGATGCTTGTACAAGTTAGGGCAGTACCCAAGTGCTGGTCCACCCACATATCAAATTATCAAAGTACCGAACACGAATCATATGAACGTGATGAAAACTAGCTTGACGATAATTCCCAATGTGTCCTCGGGAGCTCTTTCCTCATTATTAGAATTTGTCCAAGCTTATCCTTTGCTACATAAAGGATTGGGCCACCTTGCTGCACTTTATTACTTTATTTACTTTTTGCTCGTTACTATTTATCCTATCACAAAACTATCTAGTACCTACTATTTCAGTGCTTGCAGAGAAAACCTTACTGAAAACCGCTTACCATTTCCTTCTGCTCCTCGTTGGGTTCGACACTCTTACTTATCAAAAGGACTATGATAGATCCCCTACACTTGTGGGTCATCACCAAGCTCTCGTTCAATAAAGCCTTGGTCGCATCATTGATCTCTTCATCAGTCAATTGCATTTTTTGGTGGCATTGTGGATCTTTTAAATTGCCAGTGTACTCGCACATTAAGCCGGGGTGGTCGCTTAAGGGCAGAATTCTCCAGGCGACCCAGCACCAAACAAGGTCGATGCATATTAAGCCGTTAGCCATGAAGGCTCTAATTTTTGAAAAAAAATAGGCGCGTATTTGGCACGTTCCTTTGTGCTGATCCGCTTTGGGAGTGGATGTTGGTTGCTAAGCTAGTGTTCACGGTAACTCGGCAGGGGATTTTCACCTTCTGGAGATGTATCTTGTAGTAAAACCAAGTCTGGTTCTAGTCCTTAGGATGACTGGGCAGCTTGGCGGCTGGGAAGGTGGCTTCTTTCTGCCTCTGAATTGAAATTCCGCCTAGCTCCAAGCTGGGCTCGTCTGTGAATTCCGTTTGCCGGTTCAAGTAATAGAATTCCCTGAAAAGTTCGACAGTGGGCTCTTCTTGAAGATAAGCCTCGCAAAAAACTTGGAAGTTGCAGATGTTGGATACAGGATTGGGCCCAATATCTTGAGGATGGAGCTGAAAGAAGTGTAGCACATCGCGGAAGAATTTTGAACCGAGCGGGGTAAACCCCCGGATCATATGATCAGTAAAAACGATTACTTTGCCTTCCTTGGGCTAACGAGGATTTTCAGTGCCTGGGACCCTCCAGTGGATGACATCTTTTTTGGCTAAGACGCATGTCTGCACAAAATTGTTCAAGTCCTCCTCGGTGACCCAGGAAGCTATCCAGTTGCATGAAGTGATCGTCTTAGTCATTGTTAAGGATGAACGTCTGGAAAGAAAATATTGCCGGTTTAAGATTATATTGTTAAGCCAGATGTTGATTCAAAGATAAGAAATATAAATATGCAGTGTGTTAAGCCAGAGGATAGCCTTGAGTTATGCAGAGATATCTATTGGTAGCTTAAAAGGGGACTAATGGTGCCTGGCGGGTTATGGTTTATCAGTTAAGCCGCCCACATAGTTGTTGGTTTTCAGATCTATGAGTGAAGGATTGCTAAGTGCTGGACAAACAATTTTCATAGACTGGTATTATAATTTTGGATCTATAGCGGATCAGATAATGAAGAAAAGTTCTAAACCTAAGGTGGCGACAGTAGAAAAATTTCATGTGCTCAGATGAGATCTTCTATGGAGGAGAAGTATTCAGATATCAAAAATGAGTGCTAAGTTGCTACCTCACAAGTTTGGTACCATATTCAGATCAAAAGCTACTCGATCTAGAGGAGAAAATGAGGAATAGCGAGGAACACCGACGAACAAGTGAAAACCCTAGCGGTAGATCTGTTCTGGGGTGAAGATGAACTTACTAGACGCTGATGGACAGCGGAGGTGCGCCACAGATCTCTGGTCTACTCAGGGTGATGTGGCGGCCAGAGTTGGTGCAGTGGATGAAGGTCGACGGCAAAGTTGGAGCTTGGGCGCGTGTGGCGTTGCGAGGAAGAGGACGAAGACGAGGAGGCAAGGGGGGATGAAAAGGACCCTTCTCCCTATTTATAAGGTAGTGGACAGATGGCATGCACGGGAATCGAGGAGGCTAAAAATGATTATGTGACAGCACAGATGCCTCGATTTTCGGGAGGTTCATTAAAGAGAAGATATACTAAGATTTGGGCATCACGCGATATTAATGCAAGATGACGTCATGGCGGGTTAGCACAATTCTGTGAGCTGACGCCATGGCGGGTTATAAAATTACATAAGGATTAACGATGAAGGATTCCTTCTAAGTCAAGTATTGAAGATTGATATGAACAAGTTCACATCAACCTGGGGCCTAATGTTGGGGATATAACTATTGTGTATGACCCGCCCAAGAGGGGCCGGGTGAAAGATCGAGGATGTCGCCCAAAGGGGGGTGAATAGGCGCTTTAAAATAATTACGGTTTAGGCTTTAACAAATGCGAAATAAACCTAGCGGTTAATTTGTCAAGCACAAAACCTACAACAACTAGGCTCACCTATGTGCACCAACAACGTATGCTAAGCAAGATAAACAACTAAGTGATAGCAAGATATATGACAATGCAAGATGCCGTGATTCCACTAAGGGACCCTTGAGGGCGGTCACCGAACCCGTACACTTTGGCAACCCTTGGGGGCGGTCATCGGTACCCATCAAATTGCTCGGGGCAATCTCCACAACCTAATTGGAGACCCCGACGATTGCCCGGAGCTTTACACAACAATGATTGAGCTCCAAAAACCACCAACTGTCTAGGGCGCCCAAGCACCCAAGAGGAACAAGCTCGAGGGTACTAACCACCCAAGAGGAACAAACTTCCCAACTTGTAACTTCCATGTATCACCGTGGAGAACTCAAACCGATGCACCAAATGCAATGGCAAGGGCACACGGAGTGCCCAAGTCCTTCTCTCCCAAATCCCACCAAAGCAACTAATGCTAGGGAAGAAAATGAGAGGAAGAACAAGAAGGAGAACACCAAGAACTCCAAGATATAGATCCAAGGGGTTCCCTCACATAGAGGAGAAAGTGATTGGTGGAAATGTGGATCTAGATCTCCTACATTTTCCCCCAAAAAACTAGCAACAATCCATGGAGGGATTGAGAGATAGCAAGTTCGAAGAAGGTCAACAATGGGGGAAGAACACAAGCTCAAAGGATAAGGGTCATTGGGGAAGAAGGCCCCCTTTTATAGGTGGGGAAAAATCCAAACGTTATGCTCACAGCCCGCACAGAGCGGCACTACCACTCATGGGAGTGGTACTACCGCTAGGGCAAAAGGCCGGTAGAACCGCCAGCATGGTACTACCGCTCATCCTCACGGTACTACCGCTAAGGATACCGGTACTACTGCTTGCGAGCGGTACTAAAAAAATACATCCGTGCCTACCACCGTTGGACTTATGACGAGTTTTTGGTCCAGGGCGGAAGTAGCCATGGAAGTAGCCGCGGTAGTACTGCTCCCAAGAGCGGTAGTAAAAAATTACATCCCCTCCAAGCGGCAGTACCACTCGCGTGAGCAGTAGTACCGCAGCAGCTTTTTTAATGACACCAAAACTGACACAACTTCTGCAAACGGACTCCGAATTCAACGAAACCAAGTTTGTTAGAAAGCTAGCGACAAGGGATGACAAAATCTTGGTATAGATAAAAAAAGAAGGAAATTAGAAAAGGCCCATAATAAAATGGTGAGAACCCTTCCTCGAATAAGACCGGTAAAACCTCCTACACCGAAAACGCAATAGAAGAAGCATGTGAACTCCGTTTTCGATGAACTCGAGCTTGTCAAGAAGATGACCATAGGCTCCAAACCTCATAAGGAGAAAACCAAACAAGAACCAATAAAGATGATGCAAGCATGCAATGGTTTGAGATCTCTAGGAATGATACGAACAAGCTACTCACTTGAGAGCTCCCCTTGATAGTACGACAATCGATCCTATAACCCAGTCTCCAAACTACCACCATGAAACCGGTAAAATAGAGAACCTATCAAGGCCAAACCTTGGCCTTGCACAAAGTCCACTTGAGCTAGATGTAGACGATCTTGACTTCCTCAAGTTGGCTCGGTGAAAACTAGTAGATTGCTCCCCCATACTCCACTATGGGTGAGCCACTCTTCAGCATATCTTCACACGTCCATTGTCACCACAATGGACGGCAGTCTTCAAGCACTTGATCTCTTCGTGATGCATCACTTGAACATGCACACTGCAACCATACCATGGGATCACTTGATCCCTCTTGGTACATATTCTATGCTTTGTGTGTTGATCAACTTGATGCACTCTTTGACTTAGTCTTGATCAGCCTCTCACATGACCAATCTTTAGGTAATTCCTTGAATAGCACCTTGGTCATCACAAACTCTCCTTGAAACCAACAAATGGACTCCAAGAAAAGCCTATGGACAAATCCTTCAAATATAACTCAAGGCAACCATTAGTCCATAGAGATTGTCATTAATTACCAAAACCAAACATGGGGGCACCGCATGTTCTTTCAATCTCCCCCATTTTGGTAATTGATGACAATCATTTTCAAGAGAGTTTATATAAGAAATACGCATCACCATGCAAGGCAAAGCAAGAAGAAATAACTCTCTAATCTTCTCCACAAAACTCTATGAAACTTCTCCCCCATTGGCATCGATTGCCAAAATGGGAGAAAAACTTAGAAGGCCAATATAAATTGTGTTCCTCCATAAATTGTGTATTTCTCAACAAGAGAGTGGAATGCAATACACATGTCTAACGATAAATACTTGGAGGAAGACAAACTATATTGAGGCCCAAAGATTGCAAAAGAATGATATGCCACAAAGACATAACAAAGAGAGAAACAAGCAATCAAAAGATACCAATTGAAGCGAGCTATCAAAAGATACCAATTGAACCAACTAGACAAATGATCCTACATGCCACATGAATAAAATATATTATGATATGAGCAAAGGAGTGTTCTAGAGAAGCTAGAGAAGCTCCCCATGATTTGTGCACAATTTAGTTTGGTAATTGGATACAACGAGCACAAAATAGGATCGTCACTCCCCCAAGACCAATAGAACCTCACGATAAGTGCAAGAGAGCAACGGAGTGTTCTAAAGACACTAGTGAAGCTTCCCATGATTTGTGCACTCCTTGCGATATTTGCATTAGGATACCAAGTGCACAACATAGGATCATCACTCCCCGAAAATCAATAGAAACTCACAACAAGTGCAAGTGAGCATGTAGGAAACAAAACCTAGCACTTGCAACAAACAAATGGTTGAGCAACATATAAAAGAGGAAACTTAAGAGTAGGCTCAACCAAAATGATGTGTGTGAGTCATGGCAAAGCACTTGAGAAGACTAAGGTAAGGGTGAGCATTAAGCATCAACATAGTCTTGAATAGTGGAGATACAAGGTGCATGACATGTCCTTCCCACACACACCAAGCAAATGGGTTCACAAGCACACTAAATATGCAAAATGAATAACGAACACTTGTGACAACCCATGGTGAAGAAAGAAAATAATAGCTTTGTCAAGAGGAGGGATACCAATCGAAATGGCAAAAGCCTCATCAAGACAAGCAAGACAGAAAATATCTTCACCGAACAGAGTGCATCAAGATGCAACGATATAAGATCCGCACTCATGATAAATCCTTTCACATAACCACCAAGGAAATGTGTCCGTGAAATAATAAGGATATCAACTCCAGACGTAACTTTTCTCAAGTGTATAAGATTCTAGGTAGATGAAAATCATGATGATATCAATCCACAAAGAAGGATATACACACGAAATAGTTACAAAAAGGAAAGAACAAGATATCCACAAGGAAGTCATAAATATACCAATATGAAATTTGCTTGAGAGCATAGCACATGGCTAGATATGGTCTTATTGTATATAAATGAATTCCAACCACACGAACATCAAAGACATCACAACTAGCAACAAGAGATCATTGTTGGGATGCTTTGAGAAAGGAAACAAGTATCACAAGAAAGAATGAATAACATGCCATGATACAACCTACACAAGGTTGATGCAACAAATGTGTGCATGAAGTATATGAAGATACTTGTTACCAAGTTAACATTGGAAGGATGTAGTAGATACCAATTGAAGGTATATAGTAGTTCATTGATCATCCTAGCTTGACTCCAATAAGCACATGGTGATAACACCTTCCTTGTGAGTGAGACGAGCATCCAATGCATCTCCAATTGTTCCTAGAACAACAACACAAACAAAATGGTACCCAACCTCATTGGGACCAAAGAGTTAGAAACACGAATACATAGGACAAACTCCACATACATATTGGCATATATAAATTGAAGATAAATTTCATGCACATCTCATCCAAATTGAGACTTGGTGGAGTTTCACTTATATATTGGGTCAAATAAAGAAAGCATGCGAAATAAAAAACATGAAGTAAATATGCATGCTCAAAACTTTCAAGAAAAAAAACAAATGAAAATAAATACCAAGTGAAAATAGGTTAGCAAATGGAGAAATCGTCACTTGGAAGATATCATTGCAAGATACATCAAGGAATGAGATATCCATTGAAACACACAAAATGATATCAAACTCCCAAAAGAGAGGATGGTTACAAACAAACCAAGCTCTCTACAAAGTTTCATGATGGCACAAAGTACCAAAAAGAAACGGCTCGCCGTCCACCAATACACACTTAATATGGATCACAAGATGAGTGTTTTATAGAAAATAGGATAGCTCCCCCACTAATTGTGCATTACAAAGAATTTGCATTTGAATACAAAATGCACAAGGTGGGATCACCACTTTCACTATATCAAGAAAACACTAGACAAGATCAAGAAAACAACAAGATCCTCAAGTGGTACGGAAGGCAATGGGATTTGACACAAACTTGGCAAGAGATAAGGCAAATGAAAACAGAACCCAATGAAGATGATCAATAATTTCGACCACACATAAGTGAGTACCAATTGTCAAAAGACAAGAAGTATTTGGAAATGATTCCCGGTGGTAGATAGAAGGAAATCCAATATCATCTTCACACGAACAAGCAAATTGCAACTTGTAGAGCTAACATGTCACCTAGGAACAAGATAATTTACAATATCAACTCTAAGTGACAATATCTCAAATGTACACATTTTCTAGGCTTGAAATATACACATAGTATATTACTCCCCCATAATGTGTTACCAAAGAAAACTTAACAAGAGGCAATAATAGGATCCAACAAGAGATAATTAATGGACTATTTAGAATTTGAGTTTCTCATGAGAAGGCATACCACATAGTGACTATATAAGCCTGCAATATCAATACTAGGTGGTATTCCTCATGTACACACATTTGTGGGACCGTGAGGTGCACAAAGCACATCACTCCCCCAAAATGGGATGTTCCATTAATCGCTCACAAGAGCCAATTAAGATACAAACAAGATGCAAAAAGGCTCAACACACAACTCACACGTACATGAAGTGCAAACCAACATACATATACTTGATTACTCAAGATAAGCAAATTGGAAGCACACATATACAAACACATGCAAGGTACAAAACCAAAACATGCAAAGGGGCAAGTAACTTTCAATGTAAACAATTTAAGTACAAGCTACCACAAGGAGGCACATTGGATATGAGATAGAAACTTGATAATCTGAATGACTTGGCTTGAGATAATATGAATGATGAAGACCCCTTAATTCTTCATAATGTAGCCAAGTCTCCAATGCCCTCCAACAACACCTATTGATCAAGTTTGAGCTTTTTGGTCCCCAACCAGGTTGGGTCCTAAGAGGTTAGTCACAATAGGTTGGCAACCCAAATGGTTCTTTTCTTGACACCACTTTGAGTACCAACAAACTTGGCAAACACATTGCCAACCTTATCCTTCCCAAGAGAATAGATATTATCAATAATAATCGGGTTGGATAAGTTACCACTAGTGCATGAAGAAGCGACGTGACCTTTCTCGCAACATAAGTAGCAATGTCTACTCTTCATTTTCTTCTCACTTGATTTCTCAACAAGAGAAGCATTAACTTGAGTCTTCTTGGGAAGTGGCCGTTCTTCAACTTGAGGTTGAGCATGAGATTGAACTTGTGTCCTCTTCCCTTGTTTCTTGTCACTAATGGCCTTCTTCTTCAATGGGCAAGATCTAACATGATGCCCTTCAATTTTGCACTTGAAGCAAATAATCTTGGCCGAATTCTTGAGTTGTTCTTGGCCCTTCTTCTTGTTTCTCTTGGACTTCTTCTTATTATTGGAGTTGAATCCAAGTCCACCTTTGTCACTGGTGTATTTTTGCACACTCAAGATATTTTTGAGTGTGGACTTCCCTTCATGACACTTTTCCAAGTCTTTCATCAAAGAAGTGACTTGGTCCTTGAGCTCTTTGATTTCCTATACATGGTTAGTATCAACACAAGTGCTAGAGGAAGTAAAAGCTTCATCGTTAGAGCAACAAGGCAAGGAAAGCAATTCATCACAAGATGTGCCAATGTTATGCATAGATGAATTGTGAGGACTAGCACATGGCAAGATAGCATTTTGACTTGAATTAGTACTAGTATCCACATGAGACTCACTAGATGTTACCTTGATAATCATAGCCTCATGAGCTATCTTTAGCACATTATGGGATACTAGAAGATCATCATGAGAGCTTCTGAGCTTTACATGACTTTCTTCCAATTTCCTATAAGTGCTAGATAGCAATTCAAGTTGAGCCCTTAGCTCAACATTCTCCTTCAAAATGGATGCCTCACTAGAAATAGAGTTAGTAGCACAAGCATCATCAATAATATCAAGAGGAGAAGGCAACTTGGCAAGCTCTTTAGAATATGAAGCTTTAAGTTGAGCATGAGACTCGGTGAGTTTGATGAGTTCACTCTTAATGACCCTTGAGCCATTTTCGAGGTGCCCAAAGTCCTCAAGGAGTTTAGCATGTGCAACTTCAAGCTTCTAATTTTTAGTTTCAAAGACATTGGCCACCTCAAGAACTCTAATTCTAGAGCAAAAGTATCCTCAAGAGATTCCTTGGTGGTTTGTGCAAGTTCAAGAGCTTGGGAGAGGTCCGCAATCTCATTAGCGTAATCACGCTCATGACCTTCCATTTTGTCAATGGTAACCTCATGCTCCTCAAGATGGGATTCTAACTCATCAATATATTTCTTGCCCTCAATAGTAATAGACATGATTTTCATGAAGTTGGAACGAGCAATTTTATTCTTAAGAAGAGCTTTAAAAATCATTTCCCCCTTAATTTTTAAGAAGGCAACAGTATCATTCTCTTCATCATAATCAACATCATCATCATTCTTGCCATCATCAATATCATCACAAGATATACTGGGATTCAAAGTGGAGATACCTTTGAAGCCTTGGCCATAAGGCAAAATGCAATAGATGATGATGTAGGATCCCTTGAAGCACCATTCAAGACCACATCTTGCTCCATGGGGTGATTGGTTTCCTCTTGTGGAAAACCACATGTAGGTGAAGTAGAAGAAGTTGAGAACTCAACACGACCCGAGGTGGAGGGAGAACAATCATCACCACAAAACTTGGACACGCCGTATTTATCTTGAAGCTTCGTCCACAACTCATGAGCGTCCCAGAACGACATGAGTTGAAATAATAACTACATTGCTCAAAGCATCAAAAAGCACATCAGAAGCTTGAGCATTGAGATAAGAGTTTTTATCATCCTGTAAAGATAATCTTTGGGGATCCTTTGGAGGAGAAAAACCCATATCTACAATTCTCTCTAAATTTGGGTCCATGACCCTAAGGAGATTAAGCATGCGAATTACCCAAAGATCAAAATTTGTGCCATCGAAACTAAGTGTGTCCGAGAATCCTAAATTCCTAGTTGACATCCTTACTCTCTAGGCGGTTAAGCCCTATAAAGAGAGATGAGGATCTGATACCAATTGAAAGATCGAGGATGTCGCCTAGAGGGGGGTGAATAGGCGCTTTAAAATAATTACGTTTTAGGCTTCAACAAATGTGAAATAAACCTAGCGGTAAATTTGTCAAGCACAAAACCTACAACAACTAGGCTCACCTATGTGCACCAACAATGTATGCTAAGCAAGATAAACAACTAAGTGATAGCAAGATATATGACAAGAAACAATATGGCTATCACAAAGTAAAGTGCATAAGTAAAGGGCTCGGGTAAGAGATAACCGAGGCACACGGAGACGATGATGTATCCCGAAGTTCACACCCTTGCGGATGCTAATCTTCGTTTGGAGCGGTGTGGAGGCACAATGCTCCCCAAGAAGCCACTAGGGCCATCGTAATCTCCTCACGCCCTTGCACAATGCAAGATGCCGTGATTCCACTAAGGGACCCTTGAGGGCGGTCACCGAATCCATACAAATGACAACCCTTGGGGGCGGTCACTGAACCCGTACACTTTGGCAACCCTTAGGGGCGGTCACCGGTACCCGTCAAATTGCTCAGGGCAATCTCCACAACCTAATTGGAGACCCCCGGCGCTTGCCCGGAGCTTTACACCATAATGATTGAGCTCCAAACACCACCAACCATCTAGGGCACCCAAGCACCCAAGAGGAACAAGCTCAAGGCTACCAAGCTGAAGGAAATATGCCCTAGAGGCAATAATAAAGTTATTATTTATTTCCTTATTTCATGATAAATGTTTATTATTCATGCTAGAATTGTATTAACCGGAAACATAATACATGTGTGAATACATAGACAAACATAGTGTCACTAGTATGCCTCTACTTGACTAGCTCGTTGAATCAAAGATGGTTACGTTTCCTAGCCATAGACATGAGTTGTCATTTGATTAACGGGATCACATCATTAGGAGTATGATTGACATGACCCATTCCGTTAGCTTAGCACACGATCGTTTAGTATATTGCTATTGCTTTCTTCATGACTTATACATGTTCCTATGACTATGAGATTATGCAACTCCCGTTTACCTGAGGAACACTTTGTGTGCTACCAAACATCACAACGTAACTGGGTGATTATAAATGTGCTCTACAGGTGTCTCCAAAGGTACTTGTTGGGTTGGCGTATTTTGAGATTAGGATTTGTCACTCCGATTGTCGGAGAGGTATCTCTGGGCCCACTCGGTAATGCACATCACTATAAGCCTTGCAAGCATTGTAACTAATGAGTTAGTTGCGGGATGATGTATTATGGAACGACTAAAGAGACTTGCCTGTAATGAGATTGAACTAGGTATTGAGATACCGACGATCGAATCTCGGGCAAGTAACATACCGATGACAAAGGGAACAACATATGTTGTTATGCGGTTTGACCGATAAAGATCTTCGTAGAATATGTGGGAGCCAATATGAGCATCCAGGTTCCGCTATTGGTTATTGACCGGAAACGTGTTTCGGTCATATCTACATTGTTCTTGAACCCGTAGGGTCCGCACGCTTAAGGTTTCGATGACAGTTATATTATGAGTTTATATGTTTTGATGTACCGAAGGAGTTCGGAGTCCCGGATGAGATCGGGAACATGACGAGGAGTCTCGAAATGGTCGAGACGTAAAGATTCATATATTGGATGATATGGTTAGGCCAAGGGGTCAAGCCCACGAGGCTTTAGGTCGGTGCAAAAGGAGTTTTGCGGAGGCCAAGGGGCCAAACGCCGGAGACCCATGGCGTCTGGGCCAGACGCCACGGATTGTGGCGTTTGGTCCTGGAGTCCGAGTGGGACTCTTGCCTTTCGGGCAAAACCGACTTTGAGGAGGATTTTGCTCCAAGTTTTCGACCCCGGTGCTCAACACATAAATAGAGGGGCGGGGCTAGCACCAAAAACACAACAATTGATCCCTTGGATCTCTTAGCCGTGTGCGGTGCCCCCCTCCACCATAGTCCACCTCAATAATGTCGTAGAGGTGCTTAGGTGAAGCCCTGCGACGGTAGAACATCAAGATCGTCACCACGCCGTCGTGCTGACGGAACTCTCCCTCGACACTCGGCTAGATCGGAGTTCGAGGGACGTCAACGAGCTGAACGTGTGCTAGAACTCGGAGGTGCCATAGTTTCGGTGCTTGATCGGTCGGGTCGTGAAGACGTACGACTACATCAACCGCGTTGTGCTAACGCTTCCGCTTACGGTCTACAAGGGTATGTAGACAACACTCTTCCCTCTCGTTGCTATGCATCACCATGATCTTGCGTGTGCGTAGGAATTTTTTTGAAATTATTACGTTCCCCAACACAAGCACCCAAGAGTAATAAGCTTCTCAACTTGTAACTTTCACCTATCACCATGGAGAACTCTAACCGACGCACCAAATGCAATGGAAAGGGCACACGGAGTGGCCAAGTCCTTCTCTCCCAAATCCCACCAAAGCAACTAATGCCAAGGAACAAAATGAGAGGAAGAACGAGAAGGAGAGCACCAAGAACTCTAGGATCTAGATCCAAGGGGTTCCCCTCACATAGAGGAGAAAGTGATTGGTGGAAATGTGGATCTAGATCTCCTCTCTTTTCTTCCCCAAAACTAGCAACAATCCATGGAGGGATTGAGAGATAGCAAGTTCGAAGAAGGTCAACAATGGGGGAAGAACACGAGCTTAAAGGATAAGGGTCATTGGGGAATAAGGCCCCCTTTTAGAGGTGGGGAAAAATGCAATCATTATGCTCACAGCCCGCACAGAGCGGTACTACCGCTAGGGTGGTGGAAGCCCTTTGAAAAACAACAGCGAGGAGGCAAAAGGCCGGTAGAACCGCCGGAGCGGTACTACCTCTCGTCCTCACGGTACTACTACTAGGGGTAGCGGTACTACCGCTAAGGGTAGCGGTACTACTGCTTGCGAGCGATACTAAAAAAATACATCTGTGCCTACCACCGCTAGACTTATGATGAGTTTTTGGTTCGGAGCGGAAGTAGCCACGGAAGTAGCCGCGGTAGTACCGCTCCCAAGAGCGGTAGTAAAAAAATACATCCCATCCAAGCGTTAGTACCGCTCCTGTGAGCGGTAGTACCGCAACAACCTTTTTAAGGACACCGAAACTGACACAACTTCTGCAAACGGATTCCGAATTCAACGAAACCAAGTTTGTTGAAAAGCTAGCGACAAGGGATAACACAATCTTGATATAAATAACAATAAGAAGGAAATTAGAAAAGGCCCATAAGAAAATGGTGAGAACCCTTCCTCGAATAAGACTGGTAAAACCTCCAACACCGAAAACGCAATAGAAGAAGCATGTGAACTCCGTTTTCAATGAACTTGAGCTTGTCAAGAAGATGACCATAGGCTCCTAATCTCACAAGGAGAAAACCAAACAAGAACGAAGAAAGATGATGCAAGCATGCAATGGTTCGAGCTCTCTACGAACGATACGATCAAGCTACTCACTTGAGAGCCCCCCTTGATAGTACGACAATCGATCCTATAACATAGTCTCCAAACTACCACCATGAAACCGGTAAAATAGAGAACCTATCAAGGCCAAACCTTTGCCTTGCACAAAGTCCACTTGAGCTAGATGTAGACGATCTTGACTTCCTCAAGTTGGACCATCTTTCTTGATTGCGTTGGCTCGGTGAAGACTACTAGATTGCTCCCTCATACTTCACTATGGGTGAGCACTCTTCGGCACATCTTCACAAGTCTATTGTCACCACAATGGACGGCAATCTTCAAGCAGTTGATCTCTTCGTGATGCATCACTTGAACGTGCACACTGCAACAGTACCATGGGATCACTTGATCCCTCTTGGTACATCTTCTACGCTTTGTGTGTTGATCAGCTTGATACACTCTTTGACTTAGTCTTGATCAGCCTCTCACATGACCAATCTTTAGGTAATTTCTTGAATAGCACCTTGGTCATCACAAACTCTCCTTGAAACCAACAAATGGACTCCAAGAAAAGCTTATGGACAAATCATTCAAATATAACTCAATGCAATCATTAGTCCATAGAGATTGTCATTAATTACCAAAACCAAACATGGGGGCACCGCATGTTCTTTTACCGGGTCATACCACTAACGGTTCATAATGAGAA
Source organism: Triticum timopheevii (assembly GCA_963921465.1). Classification (NCBI taxonomy): domain Eukaryota; kingdom Viridiplantae; phylum Streptophyta; class Magnoliopsida; order Poales; family Poaceae; genus Triticum; species Triticum timopheevii. The sequence continues at coordinate 522,731,820 of OY997270.1, forward strand.
GGCCCAAGAAGATGTTGAAGATGGCGGTTCATGAAGCAAGCTTACTAGGGGCCCAAGACCCGGAGGCGACTTGAGGCCCACGGGCATAAACCGTCATATGTTTAACTTGTATGTTAAGGAAAGTTTAGTTTGATCACCGAGCCGGACACGTTGTGTATGAGCCGTCCGGAACTCTGTAAGCCGTCGGGCGTCGACCTGTGTATATAAAGGGGTGACCCGACGGCGGGTTAAGGCAAGAAACAACAAGTCAAAAACTAGGTCAAGCGTATTCGCTCCCTGATAATCAAAACCCAAACAATACAAACCTAAAGCAGGAGTGGGCTTTTACCTCGTTGAGAGGGGCCGAACCTGGGTAAAAACTCTCTGTATCATTTGTCCCGTTTAACCCCTTAAAGCTAACTAAGTTACGATGACTCCACACATAAGTATTTTTGTTAGGGCATTTTCCGTGACAATTCAACGACACCAGGCATGCTTTGAGGTTCGTGCGACCACGAATTGTATATGACCCAGGCAACCAAACGGATTAGATTCTTCCTGCGCGGGCCTGGCCGACCTAGTGCGACCAACCAAACGCGTCCTTATAGTACAGAATAAAATGGTTTGGTTTGAAAAATCTTTATTCACCGGCGCTGCCGCCAAGACGCCACGGCGAAGCCCCACTGAACCGAGCGCACGCACGCGACGGCACAGGTCCGATGACGCACTGCTCTCTCCGCGCGCGCACGCACACCACGACCTGAATATAGTAGCGGACTAGCGGTCCCGTGGCAGTGCTGTCTATTCCTCCGATCCATTTGTTGCGTGACGATTTTGTACAATGCCAAAGTTAGTACTAGTACTGTTGGTATACAGCTGTACGTACCAACAACACCGAGCAGACCAGACTCTGCGATACGAACGACGCTTTCCTTTCAAGCCTCCCGCCGCGCCCCGAGTAGAAGAGAGAGAGAGGTTGGGTAGGTGGAGCGAGCCAGTACGGCTGGATCGGTCGATCGGTGCACAACGACGACGGCGTAGGCGCCTAGCTACGACCCCACGCTGACACGTATAGGGCCCAGAGACAGTTGTACCGCCACCTGCGCCGCTCCAATCTCCTCCTGCCTCGCTCGCCGCATCGATCCACTCCACCTCCTCTCTCTTCGACCTCCAGCATAGTCCAGAGAGACTCCCTTTATACACGCGCCTCGCTCCTTCCCCCGCCAGCAGCCACAGCTCGCTCGACGGTCGGTCGTTTCATGGTTGCCACCACCGTTCATGGGACATGCCTCCATCGCTCTCCTCCCTCCGCTCCTTCTTCACGAGCACGCTGGGCCTGGGCTCGGGCGGCGCGGAGCACAGCGGGGATGAGGAGTCTCAGGCCGGCGGCGGGCCCGTGCCGTCGGGTGGCAGCCGGCCGGTGGCGGGGCCTCCGGGGGAGTGCTACGCGTGCACGCAGCCCGGGGTGCCGGCGTTCCACTCCACGACGTGCGACCAGGTGCACTCGCCGGGCTGGGACGCCGACGCCGGCTCCTCGCTAGTGCCCGTGCAGGCGCAGCAGCTGCGTGCGCAGCCGCTCCCGGGGGCGGCCGCCGTCGCCGCCGCGCGGTGGCTGTTCGGGCCGGTGCTGGACCCGCGGAGCAAGCGCGTGCAGCGCTGGAACCGCTGGATCCTGCTGGGCCGCGCGGCGGCGCTGGCCGTGGACCCGCTCTTCTTCTACGCGCTCTCCATCGGCCGCGCGGGGCGGCCCTGCATGTACATGGACGCCGGGCTCGCCGCCGCCGTCACCGCGCTGCGCACCTGCGCCGACGTGGCCCACCTCGCCCACGTCCTCGTCCAGTTCCGCCTCGCCTACGTCTCCCGCGAGTCCCTCGTCGTCGGCTGCGGCAAGCTGGTCTGGGACCCGCGCGCCATCGCCGCGCACTACGCCCGCTCCCTCAAGGGCCTCTGGTTCGACCTCTTCGTCATCCTCCCCATCCCCCAGGTCAGTCAGCCTAGCTCTCTCAGTTCAGTGCCCACCTGTGCATGACCTGGAACCTCGATTTACTACCATTTTCACCATGGAAATCAAGCTCTGAGCCATAGAACCAACCGCTAGAGCGACATGCCGCGCCCAAGTAGGTGGGAAATGAAATGCGGCAGAACTATGGGCGTCGCTCCATGTCTGGTTCCTAGACAGACCACAGCGTCCTTGTCGGAAATGTTAGCAGTAGGGCACACTACATGGCACGTACAACAGTGCCCACCAGGCAGTTCATCTGTAAATTTATTTGCAGGTTGCCACCTATGCCTTGGTACGTACGTATCCATGTGTCTACTGGCAGCGACGCCGCAGCCCCCACCAGCCTACTAGAATGGCCCTGACCCTAGAAGAGAAGAGAATTCCGATCAAAACTAGCAGCGGGGCGACAGAGACCGATGCGCTTACGCTTACGGAACAATAAGTACGGATGGTTAGCGGGATCAGGATGGCGCCAACGCGAAATGATTGGCGTCAATCAGAATATGACCGTGGATGCGATCGGGAGGCGACGATCATTGAGCATTGATGGAAGGAAATAACAAGGACAATGACAGATGAATTATGCGTCCTGCTCTCATCTGCATGCGCGGCGCTCATGGTAGGGGCAACTTGTTTGCACGGTTAAGCTTGCAGCAAGGAGGCGACGATCGAGCATTATTTAGAGGTGTAAAATTGCGATTTCTCATGCAGTGCAGTGACAGAGATCTCATCTCACCAGTGCCTCTCGTGTGGCTGCTGTTCCTGTAACTGACTTATTTTTCGCTGATTAATTATTTACCAGTCTTTGTCGTCCAGGTCGATCGCCCGGTCATTCTTGGTTTCTGTCGTGTAATATTGAGTGCATGTTCATTCTCTCATTTCGCATAATTCATGCTGTCATTTTTACGCGGGGCGTTCGACGTGGAGTAGTATCTGCCTATTTGGATCAGCCATGGCCACAAAATGTTATTTCTGTCTTTTTCATCATTTATCTGACGATATACATGAAAGGTGAAGAGGAGTTATTGTTTAAAAGGACCGCTGAATAATCTGCATGGTGGAATTAGGCATATTCTTTGTCTTTACTTGCTTACCTTCATGAAATACGAAAAATAAGCCAGCACAGAGTGACCGGCAAGTTAGTTTTTTCGTAAATAAAAAGTATCGTCAGAAAATTTGCGTTCTGAAAGTGGGGTGTTAAGAAAATGTGCTTATGATTTATTTATTTATTTACTGAGCATAAAAAATGTGCTTATGATTATGATGCAGTAGATTCAAATTATCGTAACATATTAGTGATATGTTGAAGATTTATTCTTGAAGGCCTATAGAGAGAAACTATCATAAGCTACCGAAGATAGAATTTGAACACATTCTTATCTGTGCGGTAATACTCCCATTGAGTCTGTATGTGTGGTTACTAGTAAAAAAGTAGCAATGAATAGAAACAATCATTGTGGAGAATTCTGAACTCTTTTACATTTCTTTTTTTCAACTACCTGATCCATCATATTCTGCAGATCATCTTCTGGCTGGTTATACCAAAGTTAATCAGAGAAGAGCAAGTTAAAGTTATCATGACGATACTGCTGCTCATATTCGTATTGCAATTTCTCCCCAAGGTGTACCATAGTATATATATCATGAGGAAAATGCAGAAGGTGACAGGTTACATCTTTGGAACAGTATGGTGGGGATTTGGTCTAAATCTATTTGCCTATTTCATTGCTTCTCATGTGAGTATTCCCTCTTCCATTAGTTATTTGGAGAATATATAACAAAATCATGGATAAGGGATCCCAGAGTCGCTCGTGCACTTTTATTGGGTGCAATTTATTGCAATCATAGATATCTGGTTGTTAGTTTGGTCAATGATGTTTCTGAATTTACACCGCACCTAGCAGTATTCTTTTCTAAGAAAATCAAGGGTTGGTTCACAGTATCTGCAAACAGTCCTGCTTAAATTGCCTATGAAGCAATAATTGTTTCAAGGGGAAATACCAAACTGCTGCTGGTGATATTAGAAAATTTGAATCAATAGATGCACTGTTTATATTAAATAAAATACCATTCTCCATATTAATGCTGAACAGGAAATCTGTTCAGACAATCAATTCTATCATGTTGTTGAATGCTGGTTACATAAAAGTAGGCTATTGGTCGACAGATCAATATGCAGAACAAAAGAAAAAGGAAGTAGGATGCACATTGAATCCCCTTTGTGGAATTTCTCATGACATGAGGCCACAGTTGGTGCTAATTGAAGGGACCATGCATGCTAAATTATTATAGGCAGTGTTGATTATTCATATGTGTCTTTCATTTCCAGATTGCAGGTGGATGTTGGTATGTTCTTGCGATTCAGCGCGTTGCCTCCTGCCTACAATCGGAATGCGAGATAAACAACAACTGCAATTTGATGTCACTGGCTTGCTCCAAGGAGATGTGCTTTCACTTCCCTTGGTCATCAGACATGACCGCATTAGCATGCGATACGAACTTAACTTCTTCCAGTCAACAAAATGTGCCGGCCTGTCTAAGTGGCAATGGCGCCTTTGCTTATGGAATCTACAAGGGAGCCCTTCCTGTTATCTCCAGCAATTCACTTGCTGTCAAAATTCTCTATCCCATATTCTGGGGCCTCATGACCCTCAGGTAATTTATATAGTGCTATGTTAAATAATAATATCATCCATTTCTGACATAGGAAATGTTTTCCTCCGTGAAACTTAAATATCTGAATGTTCAGTAGTCGGCTCTGCTGTCATTCTATCTGAAATATGCACATTCCTGACAGATTTATATGCGAGGAATTTGCTCAGTTTCTTAGTTCAGAAAAACAATGGGTTCTATTCTATGGTTGTTGTATGCGCGTGTTGGTTCATAAATTGTTCCCTTATTATGAAGACAAAAGATAATTAATACTAGTATATTGCTCTACCATCATCTCTGCTCGCTTATTGTCTCACACAGTTCGTCTGAATCTATTGGCAGTACTTTTGGCAATGATCTTGAGCCGACGAGCAACTGGCTTGAGGTGATATTCAGCATCATCAATGTACTCAGTGGGCTGATGCTCTTCACGCTACTCATCGGAAACATACAGGTGTGAAGTGCCGCCAATCTTTGGCAATCGTTCAGTTCATTTTTACTGCGGCTAGCCTAGCTTCAGTTACTTCAGTATCAGTAAGACAGTAACAAGTAACGGTGCATTTTTGCTGCAGGTATTCTTGCACGCCGTGCTGGCGAGGAAGCGGAAGATGCAGCTGCGGTTCCGGGACATGGAGTGGTGGATGAGGCGGCGGCAGCTGCCGTCCCGGCTGCGGCAGAGGGTCCGGAAGTACGAGCGCGAGCGGTGGGCGGCCATCACCGGCGACGAGGAGATGGAGATGATCAAGGACCTGCCGGAGGGCCTCCGGCGGGACATCAAGCGGTACCTCTGCCTGGAGCTGGTGAAGCAGGTGCCCCTGTTCCACGGCATGGACGAGCTGATCCTGGACAACATCTGCGACCGGCTGCGCCCGCTGGTGTTCTGCGGCGGCGAGAAGGTGATCCGGGAGGGCGACCCGGTGCAGCGCATGGTGTTCATCCTGCAGGGGAGGCTGCGGAGCACGCAGCCGCTGACCAAGGGCGTGGTGGCGGAGTGCGTGCTGGGCGCGGGGAGCTTCCTGGGCGACGAGCTGCTGTCGTGGTGCCTGCGCCGGCCGTTCGTGGACCGGCTGCCGGCGTCGTCCGCCACGTTCGAGTGCGTGGAGGCCGCGCAGGCCTTCTGCCTCGACGCGCCGGACCTGCGGTACATCACGGAGCACTTCCGGTACAAGTTCGCCAACGACAAGCTCAAGCGCACCGCGCGCTACTACTCGTCCAACTGGCGGACGTGGGCGGCCGTCAACGTGCAGCTCGCGTGGCGGCGGTACAGGGCGAGGGTGATGGCGACGGCGGTGCTCCCGCCGCCGCCGGCCGGCGCGGCGGGGCCCGAGGACGGGGACCGCCGGCTGCGCCATTACGCGGCCATGTTCATGTCGCTCAGGCCGCACGACCACCTCGAGTAGGCTCGGGACCGATCGGGGGGATGGATGCAGAGGGACCATGGTTTGTACAATGTGTATCTGTCACGTTGTAGCTGGCAAGGCTCGCCATTTATTAAGGATGATGAGATCAGTACAATAATGGAGGTGGAGGTGGTATTTCTTGGTTGGTTTTGCCGATGGATTTTGCGGCCAGGATTTTTCTCAGTAGGGTTAGGGTTGAGGGAGTCGCCGCCGAGGCCGTTGCGGTGGCGTCGCGTCTGAATAAGTTTCCCCCGGCTCCGTTCGCGGTCAGGCGAGGCTCGTGCCTTCGTCTAGGAGCCAGCGGGGTGGGGGATCCCCGGATCTCATCGAGGTCGCGGGCTATGATGTTTGGAGGTTGACTGGCACGGGCAGGGTTGGTCCTCGGATGGTGGTGGTTGTGTGGAGACAGATATCCTTCTTCCTCATCGTCGGTATGATTTCCTACTGCGTTTCTTCCTCCTTCTTTCTGTTGTTGCTGAAGGGATGTCCTGCTTTGCCCGGGCAGTTGGCTCGACCGCGGCGGCGGAACCGTATCCTAGTTCTCTTCCATGTGGAAGGGGCACATACATCGGTACTCGAAGCCACAGATGGCGAAGGCTGGTGCAGGCGCGTTGGATGCATGTGTGTGTCCTTGTCTTTTCGGTGCCGGAGTGAAGAAAAGGGGAAGCAGCGTGGCGGCGATTATACCGTTGTTGAAGATGATGACCTGGTTGGGGCTGTTTGCAGATTTTTGTGTTGCAGGAGTCTTCTCGCAAGGTTTAGGGTTGACGACATAGAGCTTCGGAGATCTTCGTGTTTTACTTGTTTTTTAGGGTGCTCTTTGTTATTCTGCTTCTTTATGCGTGTGTTAGAGTGTGCTTGTATGGATCTAGTACTTTGTATTATTTTCTTGTGTTAGAGTGTGCTTCTATTATTTTGCACATGTTTTCATGGGCTAGCAGAGTGCGGATTGGGGTTGCCGAGGTAGGCAGAGCCCCATGCCCTAATGAGATTTCAGCTATGGAGAAATCAATCCAGGGATTTGCCAAAGATCCTGGTGATAACGTCATCGTGCCGAATTTAGGAACAAGCTTTGACACACTCGGACAAGCCTATGATTTTACAATCTGTATTCATGGAAGAAAGGTTTCGACATTGGATATGGAAAGAGCAGGCTAAATGTCAACGGGACAAAATGCATGCAAGAGATAGTGTGCGGCTGCGCAGTATGCCCATTTGTGCTTAATTTTCTGCATTTTGCATTCCGATCGCTGTGTGTTTGTGTTGTAATTAACTTGGGCCATTGTGAATGCCCTGCTTTTATAAGGTGGCTGCCGGTGCGCGAGGGCTGGCTGCTGGACCATGCCTAAACGGAAGTTCAGCTAAGCAAGGTACTCCTCGTTCGATCTCATGTATCCACACATTCCAACCTACTACAGAATCAGGTGGCAGGACACAAGATTAGGTAGTTATTCATACGTATGATTAAGTATCAAGCAGTGATTTACAGACCACTTGTTGTCGTGAAAACTTAAATCTTTATTCACGCACTTTTTGGCCTGACTTCCTGGATTCAACCTATCAACGATTAACGAAGGATAACAGCTTGAACAGTCATATATTCTATAGAGCAAACAGTGAAAAAATTATTAGGTGGACAACCGGTTCAGCCAGATCAGTCATGATTCATGGTTGAAAATTAGCTACAAGAAAACACATTTACATACTGAATGTTTTAACAACTACTGACATGCAGATGTAGCACATCAAATTAGTCGACAATGTGCATTGATCAGAAAAAGTCATAGGATTCTGCGATGGAGCAAATTGCCCCTATAGGTGTTGAGAGGAATCATATGGAGTATTCCATTCAGCAACAGCAACAGAATTATAGTCCTGGCCAACTCTAGCATGTGTGACACTTGGGGCAACAAGTACATTTTTCTGTATCTACTCTGCTTGAGGGTTGTGCAATCTTGGCTATTATTGACAACTGATGCCAAGATAGAACCAAAGCTGTATCACAGTATTAGTTAATGTTTACTCTGCAGCAACTCAGTCGACCAGTGTCAAACCGAACTTTCTTATTTCGAACTTGGTAGACTGGCCCTGATGTTCATTGGTGGATATATTATATTTTGGGCAAAACACAGAGAGTTCAAGATAGGGATCTGGAAGTGCCAAATGAGTATGAAATTTTAGAGTTCGGACTTGAGGGGATTTGGGAATCACCTCCAGTTCATCAGCAGCCTAATTGCAGGATCCAATATATCACTAGCGATATGCTGAGTTATCATCTCAGCTCGCCGGCTGGCAGGCTGGGCGTGTTTATCCATATGTATCTATGCTTCCGTGGGTACCTTGCTGCAGGTCGGTTGTTTCCCCTGTATTTTTTGCATTGTTCCACTTGTTTTTTATTCTGTTCTTGGAAAAAAGTATTATAGTTCTCTGGGAGTAAGTTTTAACTGTGATGGTTGGATTCTGTTGTGGTTTTTGCAGGAGGCAGGGGCTGGTGGAACAAAAGATGCAAGAGGTATGAGGAAGAGGAACTACTAAATTATCCATTCAGGCCATGCACAAGAGCATACTTCTCGAGCACTATAATGATCTGTTTGAATTATTATAGTATAAACTAATAGAAAAAATCAGTTCATAAACTGAGTACTCAAATTCTATTCAGGGAAGTGCTTCTTGTTTAAATTTCTTTTTGGAGCTATCTATACAAAAGAAATATATACTTATGAAATGGTGGTTTAGGTTTTATTGCCACAATCTGGAACAGGAAAAGCTTTCTTGGAGTGATCTCTAAGTGTGCAGCTTCAGAGTGATAATTTATATAGAATGTTATGTCACCAGCATGATAATTTGTAGAGACTGTTATGTCAGTGTAATGGGTTAACTAATCTGTATGTTGTTTAGGTATGTTTTGTGACTGTGTGATTAATAACTTTCTGTGGGTTGCCTATCAGCATGAATCTGAAGACGCATGCCGGGAGGTGGTGTCTGAAGAAATGTTCAGATACAAGCCGCCGGCTAAGGTTGCTAGCTGCGCTAGTGATTAATTTAATGTATGTGTCTCGGCAGTCACACTACTATGACGCAGCATCCTTCTGTGCGCCCCTGCGTTCAAAATTTGAATCGGATAGGCAGAATATCAGGCATAGTTGTGTACATAAGGGGGCGTTAGTACAGAATATGAGTCGAGACGGATCATATCGTGTGACTCCTGATCCGCGTCAGGCATGCTTGACGGCATAGCGGGAGCTACACCTGACTAGTGGGCCATGGGCCATAATAAAATATGAAATACATAAATTGGAGCTGGGCCTATACAACTGGCAGTGCACATCACGAGAGAACTGGGTGGTGCAGATAACAAGATCACAGATGCTCGGGATCACAATGGCACTTCCGCGGTCTTGGCCTCCGATTGCCGTTTCTAGCAGCAGTGGCAGACCTAAAATCTCATCCTTGGGGGTGGTACCGTTCAAAATTTGTAAATTTTTCGCTATATGTAGTATAATTTGGTCTGAATGCATTGTAATTTCAATAAGTAATCTTAAAGCATCAACTTATTAAATATCGGTCAAATAATTTGTCAATCACAGATTTGATCGCTTCAGGGTTTTTTTCCTCGCTTAGGCATAGCTTTGGTCTTACATGACTTTGCTATTTGTTGGCGTATTTTTGTGCGTGTGTGTGTGTTGATGTTGGCTGTATGCATCCTAGATATGCAGAGGTCGGGCGTATGCTCATTGTGTTTGTATCCTCTTGATGCTTCATTTTGAGTTAATATAATCCATCCTTTGTCGAAAAAACATTGTAAAAACTATTTTGCGTTGGATTCCATATCTGCTGCAGCAAGGGCGTTGGTGGTTGGGGACAGCGCAGCTGCCTTGCAATTGCTAGTGGCTGGTCCTGGTGGCCATGGCCACGACCACTGACATCTCCCTCCTTGCCAGCAACAGGAGGAGACTCTCCTCCTCACACTGAGTAGGGGTACAAATCTCGATGTATGGGCCTATCATCCAAGAGCTATACAAGCAACACAAGAAGAAGAACAGTGGCAAGGGCTTCACATTGCATCATTGCTACAAAGAACCTGCCAACAATGAGAAGTGGGTTAGGAGGAACTTCTAGACCACACTGAGGAGGTCAAGGATAATCATATCTGTTGAAGCTGATGACAAGGAAGATGAAAATCTCAACAAGAGGTCGGATGGTAACAAGATTGCAAAAGAGAGGAAATAAGGGATGAGCCTTCAATGGAACCTGCAAGAAAGAGCTTGTGGCCATGACTGGGACCAAGAAAGCATTGGCGGCCGAACGCAAAGAAGAGAAGGCGGCAAGATGGAATGAGCCCAAGTCTTTGGACGTTGAGAAATGGAGGTTGAAGTTAGCACCCAAAGAGAGGAAGTTGAAGGTGGAAGAGTGTAGGCTTGCACTCGAGGAGGAGAGACTTGTGAAAGGGAAGAAGGTCGAAGAACGATCATGAACCAAACGGAGATCTGAAAGTGCTAGTATTCGACTAGAGGGGGGGAAGGGGAGGGTGAATATGCGATTTTTATGAAAGTCTTCAAAACATGGGTGTTTCAAAGACAAACGATAGAAATGACCCTATTGATATGCAGCGGAAGGTAGACTACACTAGACAAGCCATAGTCAAATAAGCAATGAAGTGAAAGCACGAAGACTATAAGCAGCTAGGTAGATTGGATCAGGATGGAAGATAGTATGAAGCCAAACAGACAACAGACTTCACACAGTGAAGTCAAACAGACAAGGCAATCAGGCAAAGACTTCACGAAGACAAATTGTAAGTAAGGTGAGAGAGGTAGGATAGAACCAGTTGCTCGGAGAGGACAAGGGGTTTGTTGGACCAGTTCCAGTTGCTGTGACAACTGTACGTCTGGTTAGGGAGGCTGAGATTCAACTCAGAAGACCACGTCTTCACCCCTTGAGCTAAGAACACTTAGTCCTCACCCAATCACTCTGGTAAGTCTTTAAGGGAGACTTCCAAACCTTCACAGACTTCATTCACCGGCAATCCACAATGACTCTTGGATGCTCAGAACGCGACGCCTAGACGGCTGGAGGATTCACAGTCCTCAAGTGTAATAAGTCTTCAGATCACACGGATAGAAAGACTTAAGTGAAGCCTAGCACTCTTTGGCTCTGGGTGTTTGTCCTCGCAAGGATTCTCTCTCAAAGGATTCAGAGGTGGGTTGCTCTCAAACGACAAAAGCCGTGCACTAACTCTGAGCAGCCACCAATTTATGGTGTAGGGGGTGGGCTATTTATAGCCAGGAGGCAACCCGGCCTGATTTGTCCAAAATGACCCTGGGTCACTAAGGAACTGACATGTGTGCAATAGTCAGATTTCGAACACACGCGGCAGCTTGACTTGGGCTACAAGTAAAGCTGACTCATCCAGCTCTAGATAAGACTTGCTCTCATTGTCTTCGCTCGAAGACATAGGATTTGGTTGAGCATCACATCAGTCACTCTGACTTTGTTCACTTGGACCCCACTTAACAGTACGGTGGTTCCTATGACTCAACAAAGAAGAAAAGGAAACTATGAAACAACTATGTCTTCGCACTCCATAGTCTTCACGCGATGTCTTCTCCTGTCATCTCTTCACAGACCACCATTGTCTTCAATGTCTTCACACATTTTTAGGGGTCATCTCCGGTAGGTAAACCGAATTAATATGGGACTACTACCTGTGTTATCCTGCAATTCTCACAAACACATTAGTCCCTCAACCAAGTTTGTCGTCAATACTCCAAAACCAACTAGGGGTGGCAGTAGATGCACTTACAAGGTCTCTCTTCAGAATGGTGGTGGTAACCGTGTGGATAGCGGGGTGATGGTGTTGATGGTGGTGGCCGTGGGATGGTAGTGTCCTTGAAGGTGGTCATGATTTCTTTAATGGTGATGGTGCTTGAGTTCGTGTTACATGTCTTTGGTGGGCTCGATCCATACATAAGAAATGCTATGTTGTGATGATTTTGGATCAAACTTGATCGATGTGGTGCCTTTTGGATGAACTATATGCATGTTTTAATTTGAATTGCTCGATCCGTGCAACTATGTGCATGTTTATGGTTGATTTATTGTATACGTTAAATTTGAATCATTCAGATGGTTGATGAAATAGTGTGCAAATGTTCTCTTTAAATCATTATTAATTTGTAAGGAGTTAATACAAGGGGCCGACTAGAACGACCACCCTTTAAATCCTTATTAACTTATAATGAGTTAAAGATACTCGACTGTTTGCTTCTCTAAATCATAAGGAATTGGTTATAGATGCTCTTAGGTCGTTAAGTTCTTTCGTTTGGGTGATGTCTCATACATATTGTATGGGTCCCGTCTTTCATGATGATATATGTTTTCCCTCTCATGACTGCATGCATCGCCCGAGGTCACGAGTATATCCTACTTTTCTAAAAAAAAGGTTTCTCTCTTAATGAATCGACATGCTGCTTTCCTGTATGGTTCAGGAAAAAAAAATGCTCTTACTGACACCCAAGTTGGCCTACCAGTTACATCGTCCCCGACCGCCGGTCTAGCAACTCGTGGCGAATGCCGATAATCAGTCATGAAATGAACTTCCCACATTCACGGTTCACAACCTTTCTGTTGAGTTTTCGCTTGTGTACAATTACGAGGGTAATACTAGTACCCCCCTTTATTTTCCTTTTATTTTGCAGATAAGATTTGTGTCAAGTTAAATTCTACAAACTTTGATCAAATATATATTAAAAAATTATCAACATCCATGATACCAAATATACAAATATGAAGCTACATTCCATAATGAATATGATGATATTGATTTGGTTTTATGAATGTTGATTGATATTTTTTTTAAGTTTGATCAAATCAAAGGTACTTTGACTTCAGTCAAAAATTATATGCATACTACTCCCTTCGTTCCTTTATCTAAGGTGTGTTATTTTTGTCACGGTGACCAAGGCACATAATTATAGACGTGTTAGGATGAAATTACCCTTAGCAAATTTATTGGTTAGTGACAAGTAAATCAGTTAGTCCACGAAAATAGAGATAGTTTCCTTCTTTTGCTACAAAGAAAGATATAGACAATCAGGAGAGATACTTTCCTTTTTCTATAGGGCTAACAAAGGAATTATGAGAAATTAGAAGAAATGCACTTTACATTATGAAATTTTATAAAAGAAAAACAAATACACCGGTACTCCGGGCTACGTTGTAGAGGAGAAACTGTCCGCGGCCACCGGAGACCGGGTTACGCCGGCGAGGAGGCAAATGCAACACATACAAGAAGCACACATTCTGGTTCTGATCGGAATCTGTACAGGAGCATACGGGCAAGCAAGCACGCGCCTCATCTCTCCCACTCCCAGTCCCGCGCACGGTTGCTCCAGTCCAGATTAGCAACTCAGGACACGGCGCTCAGGTTCCCCGCCGTCCTAGAAACGAGCGCAGTGGTTCCGTTGCCCTTGAGAAAGCTGGAGTACCAGCGAGCCGCGAGCCTGGCCTGCCGCGGCCGCCCCTCGTCGGCGAAGTCCACGCGGTACAGCCCGTACCTCGACTGGTACCCGGCCAGGAGCTCGAACAGGTCTATGAACGCCCAGGCGAAGTAGCCTCGCACGTTGGCTCCCTTCCTGCACAACAAACAAACAAACAGAGCATGAATGAAGGAAGGAACGGCGGGCACAGCTGCTGCTTTTCGAAAGCCTATGCTGAAAGAACGGGTGTATGTGACTGATCTCGAGTTCTCGACGCACCTCATCGCGTTCAGTGTGCTTTCCATGTAGCTCCCCAGGAAGCCGACCCTATCGGCGTCATCTAGGCTGTCACCGGCAGATCCCATGCCTGAAACAAAACCACATGACCACATGAGCAACGATCGATGCACCTTTCTTCCTCAGCAGAGGCTTGCTTCTGGTTGGGAATTCTGCTTACCATTCTCTTGGACATAGACCGGAAGGCTCCCGTAGGTTTCTTTCAGGTACTCCAGTTGAAGTTCCAGCCCTCTGGGATCACATGGAACATCTGCTGGGGGACCCTGCACCCAAATAAGGATCATCTTTGAAAGTTACGATCAAGCTTTTGGTATCAGTTTTTAAGTGGGCATGTACTCCATGCGTCCAACAACTCAGTTTCTTCTCAAAACGATCATCAATGCATTTTCACTCTTTGTTAGTCAGCTTACGATGATGAATGGGTATACCTAAATACGTGAACGGTAGCATTCCCAATTCACATCCGAACAATTGTTTATAAGCCTCCTGGTCATCATTAGCTCTTCCAAAACAGAACAATTCGCTTTTGTGAAAGTTAATTTTTAACCCGATCAATTGTTCAAATAAGCATAACACGAGCTTCATGTTTCTCGCTTTCACCAAATCGTGCTCCATGAAGATGATAGTATCATCAGCATACTGAAGGATGGAGATACCTCCATCAACTAAATGTGGAACAAGGCCACCTACCTGCCCCGCATCCTTAGCCCGTCCTATTAAAATGGTTAGCATATCTACCACTATGTTGAATAGGATCGGTGACATTGGATCCCCCTGCCTTAACCCTTTGTGTGCCTGTAAGTAGTGACCTATGTCATCATTTACTTTAATCCCTACACTCCCTTTTTGCGTAAAGGATTCAATTTGGTTTCTCCAGGCCAGATCAAATCCTTTCATACGCAAAGCCTGTTGAAGGAAAGGCCATTTAACTTTATCGTATGCTTTTTCAAAATCCACTTTAAAAACAACGCCATCTAGTTTTTTTGAGTGAATCTCATGGAGCGTTTCATGCAAGACGACAACCCCTTCAACGATATTTCTATCTGGCATGAAAGCAGTCTGTGACGGTTGCACCACAGAATGCGTGATCTGCGTAAGTCTGTTCGTCCCAATCTTGGTGAAGATTTTGAAACTAACATTAAGAAGACATATAGGCCTGAACTGCTCAATGCGAACGGCCTCTATCTTCTTAGGAAGTAGAGTTATCGTTCCAAAATTTAGCTTAAACAATTAAAGCTGTCCAGCAAAAAAGCTCATGGAACATCGGAATCAGGTCCCCCTTAATAAAGTGCCAACATTTTTTATAAAACTCCGCCGGAAACCCATCCGGACCTGGAGCCTTATTATTTTTCATTTGTGCGGTGGCCTCAAACACCTCTTTCTCCGTAAAAGGAGCAGTCAAAATCTCATTCTCGTCCGTCTCAAGTTGAGGAACATCCATGTCATATGGAGGGCGATTAATTTTGATTAATTCGGTCCTCACAAGTATGCCTATGTTTCTCATATCCTTTTTCAAGGTCCCGGTGGGAGTCAGGAAGAGGCTAGATTTCTATCGATCACGATTCTTTTGGCAGAGTGATGAGCTTAAACGAAAGTATAGGCTTGCTAAGTGGAATATCATATGTAGGCCGAAGGACCAAGGGGGTCTAGGTATTGAAAATCTGGAAGTCAAAAACAGATGTCTTCTTAGCAAGTGGTTGTTTAAACTTTCGTCCGAGACGGAGGCCACTTGGGCTCAGATATTGCGAAAATAAGTATCTTCACTCTAAAACCTTGTCCCAGGTGACAGTAAGGCTGACTGACTCACCATTTTGGAAAGGCTTGATGAGAGTCAAACCACTCTTTTTCAACAGTACAAGGTTCTTAGTCGGAAATGGAGCTGCTACGAGGTTCTGGGAGGATACGTGGCTTGGGGAGACTCCCCTTGCGCTTCAATATCCTACTTTGTATAACATTGTTCAATGTAGAGAAGCCTACGTTGTAACCTTTTACAATCCACTCCCCTCAATATTCGTTTTCGGAGGACGCTAGTGGGAAATCGTTGGGAGGCATGGCTTCATCTTGTGAGACGATTGATGGATGTCCAGTTGTCTCAGCAGCCAGATCAATTGTGTTGGAAACTAACTATGAACGGCATGTTCTCGGTCAAATCCATGTATCTCGATGTTATTAACTCTAGCGTAATTCCTTCCTCGAAGCACGTTTGGAAAGTGAAGATACCTTTGAGAATCAAAGTGTTTATGTGGTTTGTGCATAAACAAGTTATTTTGACTAAGGATAATCTGGCAAACGTAACTGGGTGGGTTCTGCAAGATGTAGTTTTTGCGACCATAACGAAACTATCAAACATCTCTTTCTTGATTGTTCGCTGGCCAAGATTCTGTGGCGGTCGATTCATATTGCTTTTAATATTAATCCGTCCACTTCTATCAACACGTTATTTGGGACGTGACTCGATGGGATTGATTCAGATACAGCGACGCACATTCGTGTAGGCGTGTGTGCTTTATTATGGGCAGTCTGGAACTGCAGAAATAATTTGGTTTTTAACAGAACAACGGACATTCACTTTTTGCAGGTTATCTTCAGGGCCACTGCGTTGATCCGTATGTGGTCGCTACTCACTCCGACGGAGGCCAAGGAGCGTTTGGTTACTGCGTCTACCCGATGGAAGATGGTAGCTCAGGATATTTTCAACCGGTTTGGATGGTGGTCATATAATAGGATAGGCATGTAATGCTCCTATTTTTATTTGCCAGCCGGTTGTGGCTTTGTCTTTTTGTTTAGCTCTTGTGAGCATTTGTTTACTTCCTATTACGAGACTTGGAGACTATTGTTGCATATTTTTATTAATAAGATGGGCCATAT
This sequence comes from Triticum timopheevii, assembly GCA_963921465.1. Taxonomy (NCBI): domain Eukaryota; kingdom Viridiplantae; phylum Streptophyta; class Magnoliopsida; order Poales; family Poaceae; genus Triticum; species Triticum timopheevii. The sequence continues at coordinate 522,748,496 of OY997270.1, forward strand.
GCATCTTTCTGATGCAGAGACTGGGGTAAACCCCTTTTTCGAAGAAAAAAATGTACTCCCTCCGTACCAAATAAGGGTCTTAACTCTAGTACAACTTTGTACTAAAGTTAGTATAAAGTTTAAAACACTTATTTTGAGACGGATGGAGTATTTCTTTTCTAATCTCCTGAAGAAGTTCAGAACATATGATATAATTCAACGGATGTACATTGAATGACCAGAATAACTGCATTTTGATGACATACTCCCTCCGTACCAAAATATAAGACCTTTGCAAAAACGTCTTATATTTTGGTACAGAGGGAACAGTATTCTTTCTTACCTGACCAGATGGTGGGTCTGTCCTAGAACCTGCATCATACAAAGGGATCACTAGTTAGAACAGTACCTTCAACTCTTTTCTGTTACGTTAGTGTAGAAAAACATGCTTTGAGATGTATAATAGGCACTAATTAAACGTGTTTTGAGGGATGATTCAAGACTGCACTCAGAGACATGCCCGATTTACGTCACTGGTGAATCTGGAAAATGTTGCTTGCCAGCTTGTCTTAGCAATTAGCATTAGGGTTCAGGAATCTCCTTGTTTGCATGTGTGACCGTTGCTAGAAAAATGAATAGTAAGCCTACCATTGCACACAATTTCTAGTGCAACTGCTTAATCAAATTGCACATCCACACAATACATAACTATAAGCAGTTAAGCAACAATCCTAGTATCACTATCCAGAAAAGATACTTACCCCTTAAACTAACTGATATGTCTGCGCTGTAGTCTCGAACGCCTGTTGCTAGTGGGCGATCATTCACGTAGAGAGAGTAGTAGTGATTTATTCCAATAAAATCTAAAGAACCCTTGATAAGTTCAGACTGAACTTTCATGAAGGGTGGAAGGCGAGAGCCAACAATCTTCTTCATTACTTCTGGGTAGTCCCCAGACACCAATGGATCTAGTATCCTGCCAAGTACCGCACTTAAGATCTCAACAATGCACGTATTATGCAAGTTAAATTAAGAGTCAATTACACCACTGGTGTTAGAACTTGGCATGAATGGTCACTTTAGTGCCACAAGTTATAATGTATATTGAAGTGGTGCAAAAACTTATCTTCGTGGTGCAAATACGATGCAAAACTCGTTTGTATACGTCCACGATGCTGATGAGGCATGCCAACAAGGCTTGGGGCCCGCTGTCAATGACGGGATAATGAGGACAGGCTGCGCAGCTTGCTCTTTTTGAAATAAAGACTTCAGTTTTTTTTTTTTGCACAAAAATAACGCTGGGAGGCCCACCTGCACAAAACGCATTGAGGAAAAAATAGCACACACAGGATTTCGAACCTATAACCAGCAGGTAACAACACCTGGAAAAAAACCCAGGTAACATGCGATGTGAGCGCACCTAACCACCAGCCAATGAGACATTCCGTGCCGACCTGAAGATTTCAGGCATACACGATTAACCACTTTTGTTTGCTAAATAGGCCACTTATATATATATATATATATATATATATATATATATATATATATATATATATATATATATATATATATTCTTTAGACAATATAATCTTTTACTTATAGGTATTGCACACGATTTTTCGTAAATCATAAGTATTTTGTTTCCTAAAAGTTCATAAACAGTTTTGAAAGCATGAAAACGTTTATATACTGCATGCATGTTTTATTTAAAAGGTGAATATTAAAATTATACGAATTTACATATTTTAATAAATGTTTATATAATTTAGAAAACATTAATGTATGTAGTTTTTAAATGGTTAAATATTTTATTAAAAATGCCGCAGGTGACCTCAGGTATGATCTTCATATTTATTAGCATTTCTTGTTCCTGGGACAACTTACTGTTATTTATTGTTTTCAATATATTCAACATTTCTGAAACTACATTAATTTTTTAAAATTTCTATGAACTTTTATAAATATTTTACATTGGTTAAAGGTATTTAAATAAACATCTGTATAATTTTAAATTAACGTTTTTAATAAAATATTAATGCAATATATAGATTTTTCATGCTTTTGGAAAATGATTATGTACTTTTAGGAAAAATATTTATGCTTCATGAAAAATCATGTGCACGTTTATAAGGAAAATATTATATTTTCTAAAGAATAGAAATGTGGCTTCAATATAAAAGAACCATTAGCCTATGTATAAGAAACAATCTTTGTCGGGTGTTGGTTTGCACTATCGGGATAGGAGGTTGCTGGTTTGACTGTTGGATTTTTTTCATTCAAAGTTTAGAGTTTTAATTTATGTTGTTAGGCCAAACTGGTATAGAAAATATTTATTATCATAGAGAACTAAATGTCGTCAGGCCTGGTGGTTAATCGCCAATTTGTAAAATATGTAGGTCCTTGGTTCGAACCACTAAGGTGCACCTTTTTCATTTGTGTTCAAAAAGAATTAATTTACACTGTTAGTACTGATCACAAATGAACAGGAAACTTGATCGGTTGATTTGGTAAGGCTTGCAGGACATGCGGGTTTGAGGTTCAAAACCTAGTGGGTACAATTTTCCTATCAGTGCTATTTTTGACAGGTGGGCCACCCAGTGTTTTTTTTGCGAAAAAAAAACTGAAGTTTTTTCTGCAAAAAGAGCAGGCCACACGCCTTGTCCCATCGTCTGACAGCGGGCCTCATGCCAAGCTAAGACGCCTCGTCAGCGTCATGGATGTACAAAAACGAGTTTTGCACCGTATTTGCATCGCAAAGCCAAGTTTTTGCACCACTTTAATGTACACCACAACTTGTAGCACTAAACTGACCATTCATACCAAGTTCTAGCACTAGTGATGTAATTGACTCTTAAATTAAATGCTTCCAGTGACAAAATTAAGGTACAATATCGATCATACCAGCCGAAGAAGAAATCTTTACATCTCCAGGTTGCAGCTAAATCCACAGTGGAGTTTGTCAATGGATAACTCCAGAAAGAGTAGATACTTATGCCAACAGCTCCTTTTTGCATGGCCTACGTCCAAAAAGGTTCCTCAGTTTTTTATGAGCCTATACCTTGGAAACATTTGCACCGTTCATGAAGATCTATAACTGAAAATGGTGCCGCCACCCTTGAGGAAAGCTAAAAAGGTTTATAACATCACAGTTCATGAAGAACCTAAGCATCACCAAAACTATTTAAGTTCAAGATCATCCACTCACTTGATATTTTTTTCTGTACAGACTGACAGCCGATGCATGAGCCATAAGGGTATTATGAGCTGCTATGTATGGTTCCACAGTAGAATCCCCCGCGGTGCACTTTGTCGCTCCAAATGGATCCGAGCAACGGCCAGGAGGGAATGTGGCAACATCATAAGAGGCCAATATGCCAATGTTTGGCTCATTCACTGTCGTCCAAGATGCAACCCTATCCCCAAACTCCCTGAAGCAAACATCTGCATATGCTGTGAAATCTTCGCTGCAATTTTTTAGATTTGAAAATATGAATAGAACAAATGATTATGTCGTAACTATGCCAATGAAATATAAATTCGCCACTGCGGTAGAGTTATCTATTTGGTAGTGAAATCATATATACACTTACATAATTCTGGGGCTTAACCATCCACCATACTCGTCTTCAAGAATCTGGGGGAGATCTAGATGGTGGAGTGTGATGTGGACTTGAATTCCTGGGATAAATACCACGGAGACCAGAGGGTTCTAACTTTTATTTGCATGCATTTGTTGAGAAGGAACATCGATTATATGAAGTATGAATCCAACAATTGATTGCAGTTAAACATTTAAAATGCTCAAGGATCTAATAAAAATACTTGCCATGATTCACTAGCTCATCAATGAGGTTATTGTAGTATTGTAGCCCTTTGGGATTGACAGCTCCGCGTCCATCTGCAAACCCGAAATTTCCAGAAACATTGAGATAAATTAGAAAACTAATTGAAGCAAAATTTGTTCTGATGAAGGTCATGATAATTTCTGTACTTGGAATGAGCCTTGACCAGGAGATGGAGAACCTATAGGCCTCTAGGCCTGTCTCATACATGTGCTTGACATCCTCCTGCAAAATTATACTATAAGCCAAATTTCTTTCAGAATTACAAAAGCAGAGAAATGCTCAAGATTTGAAAGGCCCCTCCTACCATGTATTTGTGGTACCCATCTGCAGCAACATCTCCCGTGCTTTTGTCTGGCATTTTGCCTGCAAAATGAAAAATCTAGCTGTCAAAATTGACCAAACCATGATTGGTCAACCACATCAAGTTCCGGTCTTGGCTATTGCCAATAATTTCTCTGAATTCAGTTATGCTTCAGCAACATAAATGCTAGCTGTGTAAATTGTTCCACCAAGAGGGCACTCGTCCCAAATATCCGCTCAACGCATCAATTAGGAAAACTGATCACAAATTGCTCGAGGTGCTATTTGTTACGCATTGGGAAATATTCATGGTCAGGCTAAAACAAAATGCAGCACCGGAAAACCAGGAGGTAGATTTCACAAAGAGACATGTAGCAACCAACCTGCGTGAGTGAAAGTGTCCCAACTGCTTGGGCTCCTGCCATCCTCAGCAACAGCACCCTCATACTTGCAGGCAAAAGAAACAGACATCAAAATTGATTAAACGGACGACGAACTAAACACGCCAGAACTCTCAGCCCAAACAAGGTAAGATCACTTACTTGGTATGCCGAGGTTCCAGCTCCAAAGACGAATTCCTGTGGGAAATCTCTTCTTGTGAAGCCAAGGCCAGTCGCTGCCGCACCCTGAACCCAGAGGGACAGCAAGAGGTAGAAGAAGGAAGCAGAGGCACCCCCCATCTGTGGCTGCCTTCTTCTGTGCATACCTGATTCGTTCGCTTCGGAGAAGATTTATACACGTCAGAAAGAGGAATAATCTCAACAGCAACCCCAACCTTACCTTCGTGGAAATCAACCTGATTAAACAACATTTCTCTGCCTTCAGACGGACCTGGTGTGGATATGATATGTGCAGCTACAGCGTGCGCCTGCACGTTCAGCCAGTGGAAACCTTTATTGGAATGCACATGCCATTTCTTTTCTCTTTCAGTGATCGGCTCGCTGAATTGGTTGCGTTCAACTTCAACCGCCCCTTCAGCGCTCCACGAGCCCCGTTAAAAGAATTTGGACAAATGCGTCGTGTATCCGATGGATAAACACAGATCAGTACGGGTAGTTGGCACAGATTAATAAAAGACACACCGCGTTATTTCAGAAAACAAATTCCACGAATTGAGCAGGACTGGCTGTGCATAAAAAGCTAAGAGCGGGTATTGCAGGAGGACGGATTTAAAATTATTTTTTTAACTAAAAAGCTTAAATTTTAAAAATTACAAAATAAAGTCCTCCATGGAGCTCGGCCTCCATGACGCCCTACTGAACCCAAATCAATCTCAACATACCCAACCTTTTGAATTTACTAACTCTCGTCTAAATAAAAATTAGCTAAATCTCCTCTAGCCGCCACCCTTTCTGGTTTTACATGGTGATTCATATTTTTTTTTATTCTGTTTCCACTTGATCTATTTACATCTTTTGGAGTTATCGTTTTCTTTCTCTTTTCATGTGCAACAGGCATGGAGAAAAAGCAGATGAAAAATAATTAATAAACATACTAAAGAACTAAACTTTACTACAAAACGCACATAAAAAATGATATACACTAATTATCTCATCACACAAATTAAAATAACGACTTGACTAAAAGTTTGTCCAGCTTAGTTGCTTAGTACTCCCTCCCTCCTGAATTACTTGTCACAAAAATGGATAGAAATTGATGTATCTAGAATTTAAATACAGATACATCCATTTCTACGGTAATTAATTCCGGACGGAGGAGTACGTTTATTAATTTGTTTTGGTTTTACAAGTATTTCATGCTTGAAAGTGGGGATGTAGGAGGCATGTGGCTAGGAGAAAGAAAGAACATGACGGTGTGTGTTGGTCACCCTCTATGTCAAGACATCAAGAGAAAATCGAGATTTTTATTGTGACATGTGAGACATCACACACACATTGCTCTCTAATGGCATGCTCATACAGAAAACAACGTTAGTTAGTACTTCTATTTTATTTATTATTGCGTTGCAACGCACGGGTATTTACTTTTTCGAAATATGTATTTGGCAACCCTGTGACAGATTGCAAAAACGCCACACCACCTGGATGCCGTCCATTTCGAATCCGACGCACGAGCTGGATGCCATCAGTTTTTTGATCATACGGTCGCGATCTCACCACTGGATTGCTGGAAACGGAGAAGATGGAGTAGAGACATATTTACGCATGCATGCCACCGCGAAGTGAACGCGTACCGATTCGTTCGACCAAAGTCAAGCGGTTCCTTTCCTCTCTCACCATTCCGCGATAAGATGGAACTCCTGTTCGCCGCCGTCGCCAATACTCTGTATTCCTCCACCTCGATCCTATAGCTCGCCCTCAATCTCACCGCCGGCCGGGTCGGTCGTCCCCGTAGACTTCTCCATCAGCGCCCAGTCGTTCGACTTCGATCTCAACTCCGCCGCTCATCCTTGACCTCACAGCCACTTCGCTCGTACACCGCTGGCTTGGCCGCTTTCCTTGTCTGAGCTGACCTCCGAGATCGTCGTTGTTCTGGTTCCCATCTATGCTCGTCCCTGTTTTGCTTGTTCCTTTTGAGGTGAGCGAGGAAACTCCTCCTTGTAAACACGTCCGAGCTCGTCCTTGCCCTGCTCGCCCCATACAATAGCAGCATTCGTCTGAAGGTGCAGGTGCGGAAGCTAGACAGCTCCTTCGTGGACTGATAGGTCCAGGTGATGGCTGCAACCCTCCATTACATCAACCGTAAGGTATAAATTCTAGGTAAGATCTGAATTCTAGGTAGGTGAGTTTTCTGAATTTTGTTGTACTAGCAGAGTAACTAATTCTAGGTGGGTGCTTTTCTGAATTCTGATGTACTAGCAGAGTAGCTAGTAGAGAATAAGCCGCCTGAGTGTGCTGGATCCTCGCGTGCAAAAATGATTGATATATATGCACAGATGTAGCACATGTATCAGTGGAATAACCACATTATTATGATGTATTGCTAATCTGCCTTGACAGAACAGAACATAATCAAGATTATTTGTCGTTGTTCTTTTTCCAAAATTTTATAGTTTCGTCTGATTGAGTATGATTTCTTCTCCACATCTGGACATGATTCAGTTCAGCCATGAGCCATTCATACAATACTCGACAGTTTTGATTGTCTTCGACGCGCACATGATTAGCTCAAAGTCCAAGCTCTGTTCTGGATGTGACCTTCTTAGACCATCCTGCTGCTAGTTCAAGGAACCATATAATGCTGCCTGGTGAGATTTTTCATCTAGTACATATGCAGAAACTCCATTAGCCTTCTATAAAGTAATATGCTCACATCAGAATGTTTGTTGTGAGTACTTGACCTGGGTTAGCATCTTAGCATGACATTCTAAACAAGCAAAATTACATTTTATTTCATTTCTGCTTGACGTGTCATGAACATATGTTGCCCATATTAACCATATCCATATTCTATTTCTATTTGTTGAAAAAAATAATCAGGGTAACTTTTGTGTAAATAACACGGTAATATGTGCATTGCAGACCTGTAATGTAGGTGCAAACACCGGGATATTTTTAGATCCGAAGAAAAAGTTACTGAAAACATACCATCATAAATTCTTTGTAAGTAGTATGGTATATATGCACCATATACCTGATAATTTACGTATAAACACCGTAGTAACTATGACCATGAGAGGATTGTTGAAAATATACTCCGATAATTTTTGTGTAAATAGCATGATAATATAGGCACCATAGACGTGATAACCTACGTATGAACATCATGTTAACTTTGACCATGGGAAAGAAAATTATCGAAAAGATACACCTGGTAAATCAAGTGTAAATAGCATGATAATATACACACCGCAGACCTGATAACTTAGGTGATAACATCATGCAAATTTGAACCCGAGTAGGAAAAATGTTGAAACATACCCCCCCCCCCCCTAAATTTATTTGAAAATAGCGGTAATATACGAATCACATACCCAATAACTTGTGCAGTAACTTTGACCAAAGAGGGGAAAAGGTTGTTGAAAACTATACCGCGGCAACTTACGTGAAAATAGCATGGTAATGTATGAACTGCATGCCCGATAACTTACGTAAAAGCAGCGTAGTAACTTTGACTAAGGGGAAAATAGTTGTTGAAAAACATACCCCGATAACTTATGTGAAAATAGCACGGTAATGTATGACCCGCATACCCAATAATATACGTAGAAAATAGCATATCGTTTTTGTTCTACTAAAAAAAGTACATTAGTACCTTATGTTCCTCTATTCTATAGAAATGATGATCTTTGTTGGCCTTGTTCTGCTGAATTTTGCATCGCTGCTACAAAGAAATCGATTGGTTTTGTTTTTGAAGGCATAATAAATGAGAGTTTTGTTTAGCTGTATATGATGTTACAATTGTTGCTCGTTTGGTAACTACCGATGAAATGAGAGCATTTTAGCTATACATTTTTGTTGCTAACAACATATGAAAAATATTGGTGACTTTTGTTAGTATCGGACTATAACTTTTGACCCCAACAAAAGGTTGATAACTTTGAAAAAAGTTCAGATTTTCATGTCCTGATAACATCTGTGTAAACACCATGGTAACTTACATAGTCCATGCCTGATTACCTTTTGGACTTAGAATTTTTTTTACTAAAACATATCCGGTAACCATTATGTGTATGATATGATATTTTATGCACCACACGCCTCATAAATTACGTGCAACACCATGATAAGTTTTACCGGGGAAAAACACCCCCGAAAACTTACGTGAATATAGCACGATAATATACAAACTACATACCCGATTATTTACGTACAAACAGCGCGGTAACTTTGACTAAGGGAAATTTGTTGAAAAACATAACCCTGATAATTTATGTGAAAACAACACCGTAATACACGAATCGCATACCTGATAACTTGCATACAGACACTGCGTTAATTTTGACCAACGAGGAAAAGAAGTTGTCGAAAACATACCTCGACAATTTATGTGAAAATAGAACGCTAACATACGAACAACATCCCCAATAACTTACATCCAAACATTGCGGTAATTTTTTTTACCAAAAAGAGGAAAATTGTTCAAAAACATACGCCGGCAACTTATGTGAAAATAATACAGTAATATACAAACCACATATCCAATAACTGATAACATACGAAATCCATACCTGATAACATAAGTACAGACACCACGGTAATTTTCTGGTAAGGCTACCAGATTGGATTTTCAATGATCACAGTCTTTTATTTTTGTTCAATCTTGTCTCAGGAAGATACAAGTAGCATGTACATTGTGTCTACTCACTAAAGTTTGCTAGCTTAGTTGGAAATTTCATCCCATTTAGTATGGGAGGGTCTGGGTTTGATCCTCTGATGTCCCATTTTTGTCTATTTTTTAACTGCCGGCGGCCCAGAAAATCGGGAGGGGGTTCGTTCCAGAGGTGCGGGGTGGAAGGCAGGGGTTCGTTCGCAGAAAATCGGGAGGGGTGGGATCGAAGGGAGGGGTTCCTTCGAGAGAAGAGGCGGGATGCCCAGGAGGGGTCCTTTCGAGAAAGGAGGCGGGATCGAAGGGAGGGGGTGGTATGGTACTTTTGCAATCTGTCACACAGTTGCCAGTTATCACAGTCCTTACTTTTTTATCAATTAAACATAAACATGCATTTAGCTCATAATAATAATAATAATAACCTCACCCTGCAAAAAAAGAATAACTTCAGGCTTTTCTTTTTTTAGGCAAAAAAACCTTCAGGCTTCAGCCTGAATCCAGAAAAGGGACCATGTACACCGGAAATGCGATCCAGCAGCCCACACAGTTGTACGTCCGGGCCGGCTGTATAGCAAGAATCCCCTTGGACCTAGCCCACCCGACCCATTTCCGGCTTTCACTTTCTTTCTTGAGGTAATAGCACCAGGAGTCCCACAACTTGTTCTAGATGTGACGATTTGGTCCAAAACTTGCAAAAGCCAACTATTGAGTCCCACAACTTGCACCCAATGTGCAAATTTAGTCCTAGCCAATCAGACGACGACAAGTGGAGCCTAGTCAGCAGAGCCGGTCAGCGCAGCACATTTTTCAATTACCCCCTGGCCTTTGCACTAATGAACCCGCCTCCTCTCCCCTCCTCTCCGCTCCACCCACTCCCCCTCTGCTCCCTCTCTGCTTCCCCCCTTCCCTCCGATCTGCGTTCGCGGCCCCAGCAGCTCTGTCTCACACCGGCGACAGACCAGCAAGATCCGTCAGAAATTGAGGAGAGGGAGGGCGCCGGGGAGCGGCAGCGGCGAGCAATGGACGGCCACGGGGGCGGCGGCTCCGGCATAGGAGGCGCGGGCAAGCTCACGCGGACGCCCTCCTCGCTGCTGCGCTCCTCGACTGTGCGCAACTGCTCCTCCTTCCAGGCGGTGCTGGTGGAGGACCCGGAGCCCGACGACAAGAAGTAGCAGGCGCCGGCGCAGGGCAGGGCGCTGCACCCGCACGGCCTCCGGCCGGGCGGCCCGCCCCACCCGGCCCTCATCCTCGCGCTCCCCCTCGCCCTGCTCCTCCTGCTGCTCCTCCTCCCCGATGACCGCCACCTGCTCCTCCTCGCGGCCGCGCGCCGCCTGCGGATGCGCCGCTCCCCGCAGTCCGGCTCCATGCAGTGGTTCATCGGCGACGAGGGCAACAGGCCGCACCACGCCCGCGACAGCAAGGGCAGGGGCAGCGCCGCCGCCGCGCACAGCCGCGTGGTGCGAGAGGGCGTCGAGTTCTACATCAATGGGGACTGCTACGAGGGGGAGTTCCACGACCACAAGGGCCGCTGCAACGGCAGCGGCGTCTACAACTTCTTCGGCAAGGGCAAGTACGAGGGGGACTGGGTGGACGGCAAGTACGATGGCTACGGCATCGAGAGCTGGGCGCGCGACAGCCGCTACCGCGGCCAGTATCGCCAGTGCCTCCGCCATGGCCACGGCGTCTACCGCTTCTATAGCGGCGACTGCTACGCCGGCGAGTGGGCCGGCGGCCAGAGCCACGGCATCGGCGCGCAGACGATTTCACAGACTACCCGTAAGAGCAGAGCTGATCGATGTTGATTTTATTCCAGAGTTCAGTTCGATCAGACTAGTAGCTAGTATTCCATCCCATCGTTCTAAGTAGCATCGCTGTTAGCTTGAGCTCCATTGTTCTGTTAGTATATGGCTTACGATTGTGCCCTGCTAAGATTGAGGTGAAACTTCTCATGATCAGCAACATTCAGCTTGTTACAGCTTTGCTTTCATTACCTTGCTTGTATTTGGTGCCCCTTTGATAATTGCCCCTTGGAGAATCAATTTGATTTTGATGCATTGCAGCATGTTTGTCTCTGCACATTAATGATCTATTTTTGCTTATATCTTAGTTGTGTTGGTGCGCCTCTGATAATTATTCCCCGGATAATCAATTTGATTTTGATGCCTTGCACCGTGACTGTCTCTGCATTAACAATCTATTTTTTCTTAGTAATTTGCCAGATTCTATATATGCCTGTATCATCTGGTTTACCTGATCAGACATATGTTCTAGACATTTGTAAGTGTGTTAGGATCTGCTAACTTCTAAAAAATGTCTCACAGTACTGGTTTGCACTAGCTTGGAAACTCTGTTCATCTTTTTGAATCGTCATGCTATTAGGTGCAAAGAAAAATCCAGCCAGTTAAACTCAGGTGGTGTAGTGTGGGTTCATTAGTGCAAAGGCCAGGGGGGTAATTGAAAAATGTGCTGCGCTGACCGGCTCTGCTGACTAGGCTCCACTTGTCGTCGTCTGATTGGTTAGAACTAAATTTGCACATTAGGTGCAAGTTGTGGGACTCAATAATTGGCTTTTGCAAGTTTTGAACCAAATCGTCACATCTAGGACAAGTTGTGAGACTGCTGGTGCTATTACCTCTTCTTTCTTGAGGAAGGCGTAAGAGCAGACTGACACAAACAACCCGAAGCGGCAGTGCGGCAGCCAAAGAAACTCAGAACCTCCGACAGAGACGACCCAAAATTCGCAAGCTTCGCTTACTCGCCGGAGCAGCACGCGCACCAGATGGCCGCGGCGATGGAGGTCGACGCCGGCGGAGAGAAGCCGTCGGATAAGGAGCTCTTCCTCGCCGCGGAGTCCGGGGACGCCGGCGTCTTCTCCTCCCTCGCCCCCACCGACCTGGCCGCGGCCCTCTCCCTCCGCAACGAGGACGGCCGCTCCCTCATCCACGTCGCCGCCTCCTCCGGCCGCCCCGAGGCAAGCGCCGCTGCTTCCCCGCGTGATTAGCCCCCAAATCTGCTCCGCCTCCGGGTTTAGGGTTTTGACCCGTTTGGCTTTGGGGGGCTGTTTGGTGGTTTAGGTTGTCACCGCGCTTGTGGCTGCGGGGGGCGACGCCGTGGCGAGCGCCGTGAACGGGAAGGACGAGGAAGGGTGGGCGCCCATTCACTCGGTGGCCAGCAGCGGCAACGCCCAGATCATCGACATCCTGCTCGGTCACGGTACGAGACCCTGCTGCTGTACTTGTCTGAAACTGTGCTGTTTGTGCAAGCTTCTGCAATTAGTTGGTGAAATTGGTGTTTGATGATGGGTTGAAATCTTCTGATGACACTGCTTGCACGGATTACTTCTGCCTAGTGCGATAATTAGCAAGCTTACACTTAATTAGCAAGTATTGCTCCTGGAAATGTTTGTCCTTAATAGGGCGATTTGGTCGAATTTTCATTGGCTGACTGATTTATCCTAGATGACCAATGGTTCCATGATTTTGTTTAGATATGCTCAACTTCCTGTGCAGCTGATAAAGGTGAATTTGACAGGGTATCAATTTTGGAACTGTTGATTTTGCCATGTTCCGTACAGTATTTAGATGCATTGTAACTTGAACAGCTAGAATGATTGCAGGAGGGTGTTAAACATTACTGGAAGAAATATTGGGTCTTGGGTAGTGATAAGAACTCATTATTTCTGCTTTGCTTTTTTTCTCTCAGGCAAACTTTGCCATGAATTTCACTACAGATCGCTGATGTCCTGTTTTTAGTTCTTATTCAGTACTTCTCCTATCATATGACACTCTAGTTTATATATGTGGCAAGATAAAATAGAGCTGATATGCATGGCAAGAATAGGACTGATGTGGAGTAGAATGTTATGCATCTTCATTTCTGGATAAGTTGTTTAATCCTTATGAAAAAGGCGACTATCTGATGTCTCTGGCACTGCGTAGCACATTGGCCTAACTAACTAGGTATCAAATGTTGTTTGAAAATCCTTTGTGTAGGACGACCACACGCGGCTAGATTTCTGTTAAGGGGGAGTGTGTTTCCCCCTAAGGGTTGAAGAAGCCACACCAGTTTGTTGGTTTTTCTTGTTTGTTTACTTTTGTGTTTTTATGTGCAGTATATTGCGATGAAATTAGCACCTATCCTGCTACTTCTGTAAAAAAAAAGTCTCCCTGCTGTAGATATGCCTTCTGTAATAGGCATTATGCTATGCTATGTCGCTGCTTTTAAATGAGTGTATGCTCCATTCATCTGTATGAATTTGATATCTCAGTAGTCTAATCTTCACCTTTTTGCGAGTTCCTGGTAACAGACATAACTATAGTTATTATAAATTTAATATATACCAGGTGCAAATGTTGATTTGACTACTGATGCTGGCCGAACTGCTCTTCACTATGCTGCTAGTAAAGGGAGGCTTAACATTGCTGAAATGCTGATAGCTCATCGTGCAAATGTCAACAAGAAAGATAAGGTTTGTAAACTTCTAATGGTCTAGAAGGAGTACCATGAATGGACTCTCAAATCTGGTTCCATGTAATTTAAGTGCTTATGGCTGGTTGTACAACCACCTCAAGCCCATAAAGAGAATGGAATATTTTTATAGGGAGGGTTATGATATGATCTATGAACATAAAACTGCAAATGAAATTTTATGAGAAAGCTGAAATGTTTACAGTGTAAGTTTTCTTTTTTGTAGAAATTTACTTTAGCAAGATTGCTGTCCTCTGGATGCCATTCAGGCATAGAAGTTAACTGTGGTGTAGACAACCATCTATATGTACAAATATTATGTTAATTTGAAGTATTAACTGTCAAATGCAGTAGTTTCTATGAAATACATTTGTCCACTGCTTTTTACATTATCATTGCAGCGTGTTTGAAGTAATTTGGCAGACATGTAAAACATTGAACTACTATCTTGTCAGTTTGGCTGCACACCCCTGCATAGAGCTGCGAGTACTGGAAATGCTGAGCTGTGTGAATACCTGCTTGAAGAAGGCGCAGATATTGATGCAGTTGACAAGCTAGGACAATCACCTCTAATGCATGCCGTCATATGCGAGGACAGAGGGGTAATATTTCCTTTGCTTTCATGCACCACCTCATTGTATTCATAGGTTATGTTGATGCTCTTTCAAATGGTTAAGAGAGGCTTGGAGCTTCTGTATATATTTTTATGCGTTGCATCATAGGTACACCTTAACTGCTCACTTAAGTTGTAGTTAAATGCTCAGGACAATGATGTTAATATTTTCACCGACTTGGTGTTCAACTATGTAGACTACTTAGTTCATTAGGCAGCCCATTGGGTTTCATAAGTCGAGGAATAATCCTGACATCTCCACGAGTTGATTCGTTTCAAAAATCTCCATCTACATTGGTTAACTGTTCTCTGATATCCTTTTGTAAATAGATGTGGATTACTTGTATCGCTGATTCTTGTGTTATAATCGCTATTTTAGGTTGCCTTTCTGCTGATCAGACATGGTGCCGATGTTGACATTGAAGACAAGGAGGGCTACACTGTCCTTGGCCGAGCCTCTGATAGCTTCAGGCCTGCGCTGATTGACGCGGCCAAGGCAATGCTCGAAGGCTGAGGTTGTTTTGCTGCCCTAAGGTAAGAGATAGATGGAAGAACATCTGGAACAGAAAAACTGCCGCTGTGTACCTTGTGATATAAGTATGAGCTGTTTCCCTCCAAAATCAGATTGACCAGCCAGACTTTTTGTTCGCGGTTAATGATTCTCATGTTGACTTTGGTGTTCTGCTTTTGCGTTCTCTTCAGATGACTTACTGACGACTGTCGTAGTTCAGGACAAAAATGAAAACTTGGTTCTCTTCTGCCAACTGAACTTCTTAGGCTGTGTTAAAAGGATGTGAATTATATGTATTATGCGACACCTGCATTCAGTAGATGTCAAGTTGGTCTGTGTGTTTCTTTACCATACGATTAGTAGTTTCCAGCTACTCTAATTTTGTGTGCTCACATTGCTTCACCGAATTTTCCAGTCCCTTATTTATGTTTTGTGAGCCGTCCCCTCCTAACTATGTTTTGGTAGCTTCTTTCGGACAAAACGTAGCTTGTCAACCAAGTGACGGATGAACTGGAAAGAAACCTTCGTGTTAAAGCTGGAGCAAGGAAAATTTAGCCGCGGAAGTTGGCAGATTTTGTCATCAAGCCAATGATGGTATCCAGTGCCCGTAATCTGCGCAGCGCCATTAGATTCGTGTTCCCCATATAATCTTCTTCATTATGGCGTGGCGTGCATAGCTGCTGCGTCCGCCCTTCGTCTTTTATTGCCAAGACACCTCATGGAGCTCTTGTGTTTCAAGGAAGGAAATGCTTCCGCACTGGGGAATTTTCTCCCCCTTCTGTTTCTGGTGCCTTGGTTTGTTCACATTTCCCAGATAGGACCATAGGAAGGAGTCAATGAGCAACGCAAAGTCCGTGGCGTAGACGCTCCGCCATGCTCCATTGCCCTGCCCACAAATGAAGAAGGGGAAAGCACGGGTCGCGATGTAAACAAATGTGGAACCGGTGGATCCTCTGCTCTGTCCCCTGCGATCCGCATTGAAACGGGGCCATGTGGTATCCAACGCGAACGCATGTGATCTCCTGCCGCTAGCTTGGCTGGTTCGCGCCGTGCCGCAGCTCCTGCCTTGGCTTCTGCCGGCCAGGTCCGTCCTCAGGCCGGTCACTGGCCGAACTGTGGGGACTGGGGTCTGGGGAGCTTCTATTTAAGACGGGCTGTTAGCGCATGATAGGACTACTGGACTAGGTCCCAGTAGCAGCTAAATCATAACCATCACATAATAATCAGTCACATATTGCCGCATACCAGCGCGGGGGTTCGGTCGTTCAGTGCTGAAATTTTGGCACTCGGCGAGCGTTTTCTGCACAGCATGTCCGATTTTGTCTACGCGCGCAAATTCCGGCTGGTGGTACGGGCCAGCCGCCCCGCCGTGCCGAAACCACAAAAAAAAAACCAAAAAATAGTACTACTTCTCCACAGAACAACCGATGAACAGAAAGTTAAACAAATCATCAGCAGCATAGAAACAGTTTCTCCTCTCCAGTTCAGTGCATTTTTCACACTCGACAAATAAATCCGCCGGTAACCATTTGGTTCCGCAAATCCACACCGCTAATCTCAGCCAAGAACGCCCGTGGCACTACCATTCTCTCCTATCCTAGGAACACACACCAAACAAATGAAGAAATGGGGAAGGAAACTCCAAACAACAAACGAGCTCGGAACTAGCGCCAGACCAGATCGGCTAGACTAGACCATCCTGAGCAGCGCGGCGAGGACGGCGACGGCGGCGTAGAGGGCGACCCCGGCGCGCGGCCCGGCGAGCGCGGCGGAGCGGTGGTGCTGCGCGGAGGGCGGCGGCGACGGCGGCGGCAGCTTCTGGGACTTGATGGCCAGGCGCATCCCGCCGGGGCAGTAGCCGAAGCTGCAGATGAAGTAGTAGGTCTTGGTCTCGTTGAGCTCGAAGGCGAAGCTGCGGCCCTTGCTGTAGTTGTAGATGGCGTTGCTGGCGTCGCACCGGTTGTACCCGGACTCGTTCACCTCCACCACATCCGCCTGCCCCGCCGTGTAGTAGAACACTGCAGTGCATAAGCGCGACACAAGACGCCCCGAGTCAGTCAGCCAGCCGGCCGGCCGGAGATAGAGTATTACGGCGGAGAAAGAAAGAAAGAAAGAAGGAAAGGTCTCGCATCTCCTTCCGCGGCCGCGCTACGGCGACCAGATCTGATGGCGGCGGCTGGGCTCGCGCTCGAGCTCGAGCTCCAAGGCGTGAAGAGTAAAGTAAAGTAACCGCGCGCGCACGTACCGAGCCAGTCGCCCTTGTAGAAGGGCCCGTGCTCCTGCTCCCAGCCGGAGTAGTTGGTGTTGGGCAACCAGTTGACCTTGATCTTGTTCGCCGTCGTCGTCGGCGGCAGCGCCGCGCACGCGGCCACCGCCACCAGCACCGCGGCCCACGCAGCCCTCCGCCGCTCCATCGCACCCTCGCTTCTTCCTCGTCCGACGACGAACCAGGGACAGCGAGATGTGCGTGGCTGTTTCTTGCTTCTTCAAAATGGAACGAGCTGGGCGTGGGCAGAGGAGGAAGGTGGTGGGATGGGATGGGACGGTGGCCGGCCTGGCCAAGGTCTTAAAAAGAGGAGAGGCGGCACGTGGGAGCGGGGGCCAGGCAGGAGTCTGGAACTCTGGAGGCGGTGTGCCGGGGAGACGCCATCGTGGCCGTCCGTTCGCGGATCCTGGGGCGGTGGGTCGCGGCCGTGCGGTCGGGTGGTGCCTGCGCACGGTGCGGCGCGGTCTCGGGCCACGGTCGCCGGGCCGGTGCGCGCGCGTGGTTGAGGGGCCGTGCGCCCGTGGGATCTAGATCTACCGTGGCGCGTTCGGCTGTGGTGGCTGACTTTGGGGCGGGAGCGTGTGGCCGCCGGCGTCGATTTGCAACATCGCAACACGGAGCCTGCGCATGGTAGGGTAGCCACTAGAGGACTGGTCTGGAGTCTGGACGCTTGATAGGCATGGCGGCCGTCCCAGCGTATTTCGAAAGTCGATTCGATTTGCAGTTTTTTTTTAACACACTATATACATCATAGATGCAGACGCTCATACATAAGCTCATCTCTGTGAACGCGTGTACACACACCGTACATCTATGAGCACCTCCGAAAGATACAAGCATCTTCGAAACACTGAGCCGGGACATTACTTTTTAGATTGATGAAGTCGTCACAGACGTCTTTGTAGTCGACGGAAAGATCTTCTTCCACTGAACGCACATCATCAAAAGGTTTGAAATAAATTCAGAAAAATGCGAGCACCAGTGTCAAGTCTAGGACTTGAACCTTGATGGGCTGAGAATGCCATTGTTTTTCTAACTATCCAACCACACGTTGACATATTATAATAGTACGTGTTTTGACTAGCCAAAATCAAGTAATTTCAAGTAGTAACAAAATCCAAAAGAACTCATCCTATTCGAAACTAACGGCCCATTCATTTCCAAATAGGATCGATGTTTAGTTTGAAGGTTCACAAAATACAAAGCAAACCAAATATATAAAATATTCAGAGTTGCTATTCCTACACACAACTTCTACAAAAGTTGACGATGTTACGGCTCAAGACTGCCTCGTCATACCAGAGGCCAGTCCAAACAGGCCGGCCCCCTAGACCATTTTATGCCCTGGGCTGTCGTACCGGCCTATGGGCCCATAGAAAATGAAGACCCGAAGGACATGAAAGTACACGACAAGGAAGTTGCCTTCAAGAGGACTCCTTCGTAACCCTAAAAGACTATGATCATGTAAACCTAGCCCCTGTTGCCCACGCAAGCTAGGGCTAGGCTAGTGGGTATAATCAATAACCATATAGTTACCCAATCAATACAAATGAGCAGGAAGCAGGGATATACGTCCACCTTGACGCCCTGAATCTGATTAGATCTTCTACAATTTCCCTCTCAGTATACCGCCTAGCCATAGTACCCTATCAAGGGATCTGCTAGAAAATGCCCCGGCAAACATATTACGAAAATTTTATCTAATGGTCGTGTATAGCGTTTTGTGTCTATTCAGTGCACTGCTTAAACAATGTTTAATCCATGCTTAAAATTAGTGCTAATTTTGATGTTTAATTTATGCCAAAATTCGTGTTGGACTGAACATTTAGTTAACTGAACTATTCTCGTCGCGTGGGCTTAAATCATGGACAAAATAACGTGTTCTTGATGTCGCTCCGTGAGCGGCCCGAGAGCAAACCCTAGCGCCACCACTCATAGACCTTCCATGGCCTTCCTCCCTCGCCGCCGCCGAAGCGCATTACCGGGCAAAGCTCACGTGGCGTCGACCGTGACGGGGCCTTTTTTTCACTCGCTAGGGGCAACAACGTGTTGGGGAACGCAGTAATTTCAAAAAAATTCCTACGATCACGCAAGATCTATCTCTAGGTGATGCATAGCAACGAGAGGGGAGAGTGTTGTCTGTTGGGGAACGTAGCAGAAATTCAAAAAAATTCCTACGAGTCACCAAGATCTATCTATGGAGAGACTAGCAACGAGAGAGATGAGTGCATCTACATACCCTTGTAGATCGCGAGCGGAAGCGTTCAAGAGAACGGGGTTGAGGGAGTCGTACTCGTCGTGATCCAAATCACCGAAGATCGTAGTGCCAAACGGACGGCACCTCCGTGTTCAACACACGTGCGGCCCGGTGACGTCTCCCGTTCCTTGATCCAGCAAGGGGAGAGGGAGAGGTTGGGGAAGACTTCGTCCAGCAGCAGCACAACGGCGTGGTGGTGATGGAGGAGCGTGGCACTCCAGCAGGGCTTCGCCAAGCACTTCGAGAGACGAGGAGGGAGAGGGGTAGGGCTGCGCCAGGAGAGGTGAAAACTCATGTGTTGGGCAGCCCCAAAACCCCCACTATATATAGGGGAAGGGGAGAGGGGGCCGGCCCCCTCCAGATCCCATCTAGAGGGGAGGGGCGGCGGCCAGGAGGGGGAGACTTGCCCCCCAAGCAAGGTGGAGGCGCCCCCTCCCCTAGGGTTTTCAACCCTAGGCGCCTTGGGCCCTGGTGGGGGGCGCACCAGCCCACCTGGGGCTGGTCCCCTCCCACACTTGGCCCACGCAGCCCTCTGGGGCCGGTGGCCCCAGCTGGTGGACCCCCGGGACCCTCCCGGTGGTCCCGGTACATTACAAATAGCACCCGAAACTTTTCCGGTGACCAAAACAGGACTTCCCATATATAAATCTTTACCTCCGGACCATTCCGGAACTCCTCGTGACGTCCGAGATCTCATCCGGGACACAACATTCGGTAACCACGTATATCTATTCCCTATAACCCTAGCGTCATCGAACTTTAAGTGTGTAGACCCTACGGGTTCGGGAACCATGCAGACATGACCGAGACAACTCTCCGGCCAATAACCAACAGCGGGATCTGGATACACATGTTGGCTCCCACATGTTCCACGATGATCTCATCGGATGAACCACGATGTCAAGGATTCAATCAATCCCGTATACAATTCCCTTTGTCTACTGGTATAGTACTTGCCCGAGATTCGATCATCGGTATGCCGATACCTTGTTCAATCTCGTTACCGGCAAGTCTCTTTACTCGTTCCGTAACACATCATCTCGTGATCAACTCCTTGATCACATTGTACACATTATGATGATGTCCTACCGAGTGGGCCCAGAGATACCTCTCCGTCACACGGAGTGACAAATCCCAGTCTCGATTCGTGCCAACCCAACAGACACTTTCGGAGATACCCGTAGTGCACCTTTATAGCCACCCAGTTACATTGTGACGTTTGGCACACCCAAAGCATTCCTATGGTGTCCGGGAGTTGCATAATCTCATGGTCTAAGAAAAAGATACTTGACATTTAGAAAAGCTTTAGCATACGAACTACACGATCTTGTGCTAGGCTTAGGATTGGGTCTTGTCCATCACATCATTCTCCTAATGATGTGATCCCGTTATCAACGACATCCAATGTCTATGGTCAGGAAACCGTAACCATCTATTGATCAACGAGCTAGTCAACTAGAGGCTTACTAGGGACATGGTGTTGTCTATGTATCCACACATGTATCTGAGTTTCCTATCAATACAATTCTAGCATGGATAATAAACAATTATCATAAACAAGGAAATATAATAATAACCATTTTATTATTGCCTCCAGGGCATATTTTCAACAGTCTCCCACTTGCACTAGAGTCAATAATCTAGCTCACATCACTATGTGATTGTAACGAATCAACGCCCATGGGGTTTGATCATATCTCGCTTGTGAGAGAGGTTATTAGTCAACGGATCTAAACTTTTCAGATCCGTGTGTGCTTTGCAAATCTTTATGTCATCTCCTAGATGCAGCTACCACGCTCTATTTGGAGCTATTCCAAATAACTGTTCTACTATACGAATCCGGTTTACTACTCAGAACTATCCGGATTAGTGTCAAAGTTTGCATCAGCATAATCCTTTACGACGAACTCTTTTACCACCTCCATAATCGAGAAAATTCCTTAGTCCACTAGTTACTAAGGATAAGTTTGACCGTTGTCCTGTGATCCATTCCTGGATCACTCTTGTACCCCTTGACTGACTCATGGCAAGGCACACTTACGGTGCGGTACACAGCATAGCATACTATAGAGCCTACGTCTGAAGCATAGAGGACGACCTTTGTCCTTTCTCTCTCTTCTCCCGTGGTCATGTCTTGAGTCTTACTCAATACTCACACCATATAACACAACCAAGAACTCCTTCTTTGCTGATCTATTTTGAACTCCTTCAAAATCTTGTCACGGTATGTATTCATTTGAAAGTACTATTAGGCGTTTTGATCTATCCTTATAGATCTTGATGCTCAATGTTCAAGTAGCTTAATCCAGGTTTTCCATTGAAAAACACTTTTCAAATAACCCTATATGCTTTCCAGAAATTCTACATCATTTCCGATCAAGAATATGTCAACAACATATACTCATCAGAAATGCTATAGTGCTCCCACTCACTTCTTTGGAAATACAAGTTTCTCATAAACTTTGTATAAACCCAAAAATCTTTGATCATCTCATCAAAGCGTGTATTCCAACTCCGAGATGCTTACTCCAGTCCTTAGAAGGATTGCCGGAGCTTTGCATACTTGTTAGCATCTTTCAGGATTGTCAAAACCTTCTGGTTGTATCACATACAACCTTTCCTCAAGAAAATCATCGAGGAAACAATGTTTTGACATCCTATATGCAAGATTTCATAAATAATGCAGTAATTGCTAATATAATTCCAATAGACTCTTAGCATCGCTACGAGTGAGAAAGTCTCATCGTAGTCAACTCCTTGAACTTGTCAGGAAATATCTTAATGACAAGTCGAGCTTTCTTAATGGTGATACTTACCATCATTGTCCGTCTTCCTTTTAAAATCCATCTGCACCCAACAGCCTTACGACCATCAAGTGGTTCTTCCAAAGTCTACACTTTGTTTTCATACATGGATCCTCTCTCGGATTTTATGGCCTCGAGCCATTCATCGGAATCCGGGCCCACCATCGCTTCTCCAGGGCTCGTAGGTTCATTGTTGTCTAGCAACATGACCTCCAAGACAGGATTACCGTACCACTCTGAAGTAGTACGCATCCTTGTCGACCTACGAGGTTTGGTAGTGACTTGATCCGGAGTTTCATGATCACTATCATAAGCTTCTACTTCAATTGGTGTAGACGCCACAAGAACAACTTCATGTGCCCTGCTACACACTAGTTGAAGCGACGGTTCAATAACCTTATCAAGTCTCCACCATCCTCCCACTCAATTCTTTCGAAAGAAACTTTTCCTCGAGAAAGGACCAGATTCTAGAAACAATCCCTTTTGCTTCCGGATCTGGGACAGGAAGTATACCCAACTGTTTTGGGTGTCCTATGAAGATGTATTTATCTGCTTTGGGTTCGAGCTTATGAGGATGAAACTTTTTCACATAAGCGTCGCAGCCCCAAACTTTCAAGAAACAACAGCTTAGGTTTCGCTAAACCATAGTTCATAGGGTGTCATCTCAACGGAATTACGTGGTGCCCTATTTAAAGTGAATGTGGTTGTCTCTAATGCCTAACCCATGAACGATAGTGGTAATTTGATAAGAGACATCATGGTATGCATCCAATAGGGTGCAGCTATGATGTTCGGCCACACCATCACACTATGGTGTTCCAGGCGGTGTTAGTTGTGAAACAATTTCCACAATGTCTCAATTGTATACCAAACTCATAACTCAGATATTCATCTCTATGATCATATCATAGACATTTTATCCTCTTGTCACGATGATCTTCAACTTCACTCTGAAATTACTTGAACCTTTCAATAATTCAGACTTGTGTTTCATCAAGTAAATATACTCAGCATCTACTCAAATCATCTGTGAAGTAAGAACATAACGACATCCACTGCGTGCCTCATCACTCATTGGACTGCACACATCAAAATGTATTACTTCCAACAAGTTGCTTTCTTGTTCCATCTTACTGAAAAACGAGGCTTCTCAGTCATCTTGCCCATGTGGTATGATTTGCATATCTCAAGTGATTTAGAATCAAGTGAGTCCAAATGATCCATCTGCATGGAGTTTCTTCATGCACACATACCAATAGACATGGTTCGCATGTCTCAAACTTTTCAAAAATGAGTGAGTCCAAAGATCCATCAACATGGAGCTTCTTCATGCGTTTTATACCAATATGACTCAAATGGCAGTGCCACAAGCAGGTGGTACTATCATTACTATCTTATATCTTTTGGCATGAACATGTGTATTACTACGATCGAGATTCAATAAACCATTCATTTTAGGTGCAAGACCATTGAAGGTATTATTCAAATAAACAGAGTAACCATTATTCTCCTTAAATGAATAACCGTATTGTGATAGACATAATCCAATCATGTCTATGCTCAACGCAGACACTAAATAACAATTATTTAGGTTTAACACCAATCTCGATGGTAGAGGGAGTATGCGATGCTTGATCACATCAAGCTTGGAAACACTTCCAACACATATCGTCATCTCACCTTTAGCTAGTCTCCGTTTATTCCACAGCTTTTATTTCGAGTCACCAACACTTAGCAACCGAACCGGTATCTAATACCCTGGTGCTACTAGGAGTACTAGTAAAGTACACATTAATATAATGTATATCCAATATACTTCTGTTGACCTTGCCAGCCTTCTCATCTACTAAGTATCTAGGGTAATTCTGCTCCAGTGACCGTTCCCCTTATTACAGAAGCACTTAGTCTCGGGTTTCGGTTCAACCTTGGGTTTCTTCACTAGAGCAGCAGCTGATTTGCCGTTTCATGAAGTATCCCTTCTTGCCCTTGCCCTTCTTGAAACTAGTGGTTTTACTAACCATCAACAATTGATGCTCCTTCTTGATTTCTACTTTCGTGGTGTCAAACATCGTGAATATTTCAAGGATCATCATATCTATCCCTGATATGTTATAGTTCATCATGAAGCTCTAGCAGCTTGGTGGCAATGACTTTGGAGAAACATCACTATCTCATCTAGAAGATCAACTCCCACTTGATTCAAGAGATTGTTGTACTCAGACAATCTGAGCACAAGCTCAACGATTGAGCTTTTCTCTCTTAGTTTGTAGGCTAAGAAACTTGTCGGAGGTCTCATACCTCTTGACGTGGGCACGAGCCTGAAATCCCAATTTCAGCCCTTGGAACATCTCATATGTTCCGCGACGTTTCAAAAAAATGTCTTCGGCGCCTCAATTCTAAACCATTTAACATGACTGAACTGTCACGTAGTTATCAAAACATGTATGTCAGATGTTCACAACATCCACAGACGACGTTCGAGGTTCAGCACACTGAGCGGTGCATTAAGGACATAAGCCTTCTACGCAGCAATGAGGACAATCCTCAGTTTTCGGACCTAGTCCGCATAATTGCTACTATCAACTTTCAACTAAATTTTCTCTAGGAACATATCTAAAACAGTAGAACTAAAGCGCGAGCTACAACATAATTTGCAAAAACCTTTTGACTATGTTCAGGATAATTAAGTTCATCTAATGAACTCCCACTCAGATAGACATCCCTCTAGTCATCTTAAGTGATACATGATCCGAGTCAACTAGGCCGTGTCCGATCATCACGTGAGACGGACTAGTCATCATCGGTGAACATCTTCATGTTGATCGTATCCACTATACGACTCATGTTCGACCTTTCGGTCTCTTGTGTTCCGCGGCCATGTCCGTACATTCTAGGCTCGTCAAGTCAACCTAAGTGTTTCGCGTGTGTAAATCTGGCTTACACCAGTTGTATGTGAACGTTAGAATCTATCACACCCGATCATCACGTGGTGCTTCGAAACAACGAACTTTCGCAATGGTGCACAGTTAGGGGGAACACTTTCTTGAAATTGTTATGAGGGATCATCTTATTTACTACCGTCGTTCTAAGCAAACAAGATGCATAAACATGATAAACATCACATGCAATCAAAAAGTGACATGATATGGCCAATATCATTTTGCTCCTTCTGATCTCCATCTTCGGGGCTCCATGATCATCATCGTCACCGGCATGACACCATGATCTCCATCATCATTATCTCCATCATCGTGTCTCCATGGAGTTGTCTCGCCAACTATTACTTCTACTACTATGTCTAATGGTTTAGCAATGAAGTAAAGTAACTACATGGCGTTATTCAGTGACATGCAGGTCATACAATAAATAAAGACAACTCCTATGGCTCCTGCCGGTTGTCATACTCATCGACATGCAAGTCGTGATTCCTATTACAAGAACATGATCAATCTCATACATCACATATCATTCATCACATTCTTTTGGCCATATCACATCACATGCATACCCTGCAAAACAAGTTAGACGTCCTCTAATTGTTGTTTGCATGTTTTACGTGGCTGCTATGGGTTTCTAGCAAGAACGTTTCTTACCTACGCAAAAGCCACAACGTGATATGCCAATTGCTATTTACCCTTCATAAGGACCCATTTCATCGAATCCGATCCGACTAAAGTGGGAGAGACTGACACTCGCTAGCCACCTTATGCAACAAGTGCATGTCAGTCGGTGGAACCTATCTCACGTAAGTGTACGTGTAAGGTCGGTCCGGGTCGCTTCATCCCACAATACCATCGAAACAAGATAGGACTAGTAACGGTAAGCATATTGAACAAAATCAACGCCCACAACAACTTGTGTTCTACTCGTGCATAGAATCTACGCAATAGACCTAGCTCATGATGCCACTGTTGGGGAAGTAGCAGAAATTCAAAAAATTTCCTACAAGCCACCAAGATCTATCTATGGAGAGACTAGCAACGAGAGAGAGGAGTGCATCTACATACCCTTGTAGATCATGAGCGGAAGCGTTCAAGAGAACGGGGTTGAGGGAGTTGTACTCGTCATGATCCAAATCACCGAAGATCGTAGTGCCGAACGGATGGCACCTCCGTGTTCAACACACGTGCAGCCCGGTGACGTCTCCCGTGCCTTGATCCAGCAAGGGAAGAGGGAGAGGTTGGGGAAGACTCCATCCAGCAGCAGCACAACGGCGTGGTGGTGATGGAGGAGCGTGGCACTCCAGCAGGGCTTCGCCAAGCACTACGAGAGACGAGGAGGGAGAGGGGCAGGGCTGCGCCAGGAGAGGTGAAAACTCATGTGTTGGTCAGCCCCAAAAACCCCACTATATATAGGGGAAGGGGAGAGGGGGCCGGCCCCCTCCAGATCCCATCTAGAGGGGAGGGGCGGCGGCCAGGAGGGGGAGACTTGCCCCCCAAGCAAGGTGGAGGCGCCCCCTCCCCTAGGGTTTTCAACCCTAGGCGCCTTGGGCCCTGGTGGGGGGCGCACTAGCCCACCTGGGGCTGGTCCCCTCCCACACTTGGCCCACGCAGCCCTCTGGGGCCGGTGGCCCCAGCTGGTGGACCCCCGGGACCCTCCCGGTGGTCCCGGTACATTTCCGATAGCACCCGAAACTTTTCCGGTGACCAAAACAGGACTTCCCATATATAAATCTTTACCTCCAGACCATTTCGGAACTCCTCGTGACGTCCGGGATCTCATCCGGGACTCCGAACAACATTCGGTAACCACGTATATCTATTCCCTATAACCCTAGCGTCATCGAACCTTAAGTGTATAGACCCTACGGGTTCGGGAACCATGCAGACATGACCGAGACAACTCTCCGACCAATAACCAACAGCGAGATATGGATACCCATGTTGGCTCCCACATGTTCCACGATGATCTCATGGGATGAACCACGATGTCAAGGATTCAATCAATCCCGTAGACAATTCCCTTTGTCTACCGGTATAGTACTTGCCCGAGATTCGATCGTCGGTATGCCGATACCTTGTTCAATCTCGTTACCGGCAAGTCTCTTTACTCGTTCCGTAGCACATCATCCCGTGATCAACTCCTTGATCACATTGTGCACATTATGATGATGTCCTACCGAGTGGGCCCAGAGATACCTCTCCGTCACACGGAGTGACAAATCCCAGTCTCGATTCGTGCCAACCCAACAGACACTTTCGGAGATACCCGTAGTGCACCTTTATAGCCACCCAGTTACGTTGTGATGTTTGGCCAAAGCATTCCTACGGTGTCCGGGAGTTGCACAATCTCATGGTCTAAGAAAAAGATACTTGACATTTAGAAAAGCTATAGCATACGAACTACACAATCTTGTGCTAGGCTTAGGATTGGGTCTTGTCCATCACATCATTCTCCTAATGATGTGATCCCGTTATCAACGACATCCAATGTCCATGGTCAGGAAACCGTAACCATCTATTGATCAACGAGCTAGTCAACTATAGGCTTACTAGGGACATGGTGTTGTCTATGTATCCACACATGTATCTGAGTTTCCTATCAATACAATTCTAGCATGGATAATAAACAATTATCATAAACAAGAAAATATAATAATAACCATTTTATTATTGCCTCTAGGGCATATTTCCAACATTGTCTACGTACCCTCGTAGACCGAAAGCGGAAGCGTTATGACAACGCAGTTGATGTAGTCATGCGTCTTCACGATCCGATCGATCCTACCACCGAAGGTACGGCACCTCCGTGATCTGCACATGTTCAGCTCGGTGAAGTCCCATGAACTCTAGATCCAGCTGAGGTCGAGGAAGCGTTTCATCAGCACGACGGCGTGGTGATGGTGATGATGAAGTTACCAGCGCAGGCTTCGCCTGAGCACTACGACAATATGACCAATGTGGAAATCTGTGGAGGGGGGCACCGCACACGGCTAAAACAATTGTCAACTTGCGTGTCTTTGGGGTGCCCCCCTCCCTCGTATATAAAGGAGTGGAGGAGGGGGAGGTCCGGCCCTCTATGGCGCGCCCAGGGGGGAGTCCTACTCCCAATAGGAGTAGGTCTCCCCCTTCCCTAGTTGGAGTAGGAGAAGAAGGAAGAGGGAGAGGGAAAGAAGGAAAGGGGGGCGGCCCCCCTCCTAATCCGGATTGGGCTTGGGGGGGCTTACCCCCACCTTGGCCGCCTCCTCATCTCTTCCACCATGGCCCATTAAGGCCCATTAACTCCCCGGGGGGTTTCGGTAACCTCCCGGTACTCCGGAAAATGCCCGAACCTCTCGGAACCTTTCCGGTGTCCAAACATAGCCTTCCAATATATCAATCTTTATGGCTCAACCATTTCGAGACTCCTCGTCATGTACGTGATCACATCTGGGACTCCTAACAACCTTCGGTACATCAAAACACATAAACTCATAATACCAATCGTCATCGAACGTTAACCGTGTGGACCCTACGGGTTCGAGAACTATGTAGACATGACTGAGACACGTCTCCGGTCAATAACCAATAGCAGAACCTGGATGCTCATATTGGTTCCTACATATTCTATGAAGATCTTTATCGGTCAAACCGCATAACAACATACGTTGTTCCCTTTGTCATCGGTATATTACTTGCCCAAGATTCGATCACCGGTATCTCAATACCTAGTTCAATCTTGTTACTGGCAAGTCTCTTTACTCGTTCCATAATACTTCATCCCGCAACTAACTCATTAGTCACAATGCTTGCAAGGCTTAGAGTGATGAGTATTACCGAGAGGGCCCAGAGATACCTCTCCGAAACTCGGGGTGACAAATCCTAATCTTGATCTATGCCAACCCAACAAACACCTTCGGAGACACCTGTAGAGCACCTTTATAATCACCCATTTACGTTGTGACGTTTGGTACCACACAAAGTGTTTCTCCGGTATTTGGGAGTTGCATAATCTCATAGCCTGAGGAAAAGTTATGAAGAAAGCAGTAGTAATGAAACTGACACGATCATAATGCTAAGCTAACAGATGGGTCATGTCCATCAGATCATTCTCCTAATGATGTGATCCCGTTCATCAAATGATAACACATGTCTATGGTTAGGAAACATAACCATCTTTGATTAACGAGCTAGTCAACTAGAGGCATACTAGGGACTATATGTTTTGTCTATGTATTCACACATGTACTAAGTTTCCGGTTAATACAATTCTAGCATGAATAATAAACATTTATCATGAATTAGGGAAATAAATAATAACGTTATTATTGCTTGTAGGGCATATTTCCTTCAGTCTCCCACTTGCACTAGAGTCAATAATCTAGATTACATAGTAATGATTCTAACACCCATGGAGCTTTGGTGTTGATTATGTTTTGCTCGTGGAAGAGGCTTAGTCAACGGGTCTGCAACATTCAGATCCATGTGTATCTTGCAAATCTCTACGTCCCCTTCCGACACTTGATGACGGATGGAATTGAAGCGTCTCCTTGATGTGCTTAGTTCTCTTGTGAAATCCGGATTCCTTTGCCAAGGCAATTGCACTAGTATTGTCACAAAAGATTTTCATTAGACCCGATGCACTAGGTATGACACCTAGATTGGATATGAACTCCTTCATCCAAACTCATTCATTCGCTGCTTCTAAAGCAGCAATGTACTCTGCTTCACGCATAGATCCCGCCACGACGCTCTGCTTGGAATTGCACCAACTGACAGCTCCTTCATTCAATAAAAATACGTATCCGGTTTGTGACTGAGAGTCATCCGGATCAGTGTCAAAGCTTGCATCAACGTAACTATTTATGACGAGCTCTTTTTCACTACCATAAATGAGAAACATATCCTTAGTCCTTTTCAAGTATTTCAGGATGTTCTTGACCGATGTCCAGTGCTCCACTCCAGGATTATTTTGGTACCTCCCTGCTATGCTTATAACAAGACATACATCAGGTCTAGTACACAACATTGCATACATGATAGAACCTACGGCTGAAGCATAGGGAATGACTTCCATTCTCTCTCTATCTTCTGAAGTGGTCAGGCATTGAGTCTGACTCAACTTCACACCTTGTAACACAGGCAAGAACCCTTTCTTTGACCGATCCATTTTGAACTTCTTCAAAACTTTATCAAGGTATGTGCTTTGTGAAAGTCCAATTAAGCGTCTTGATCTATCTCTATAGATCTTGATGCCTAATATGTAAGCAGCTTCTCCGAGGTCTTTCATAGAAAAACTCTTATTCAGGTATCCCTTTATGCTATCCAAAAATTCTATATCATTTCCAATCAACAATATGTCATCTACATATAAGATTAGAAATGCTGCAGAGCTCCCACTCACTTTCTTGTAAATAGAGGCTTCTCCAAAAGTCTGTATAAAACCATATGCTTTGATCACACTATCAAAGTGTTTATTCCAACTCCGAGAGGCTTGCACCAGTCCATAAATGGATCACTGGAGCTTGCACACTTTGTTAGCACCCTTCGGATCGACAAAACCTTCCGGTTGCATCATATACAACTCCTCTTCAAGAAATCCATTCAGGAATGCAATTTTGACATCCATTTGCCAAATTTCATAATCATGAAATGCAACAATTGCTAACATGATTCGTACAGACATAAGCATCGCTATGGGTGAGAAAGTCTCATCATAGTCAACTCCTTGAACTTGTCGAAAACCTTTCGCAACAAGTCGAGCTTTGTAGACAGTAACATTACCGTCAGCGTCGGTCTTCTTCTTGAAGATCCATTTATTTTCTATGGCTTGTCGATCATCGGGAAAGTCCACCAAAGTCCACACTTTGTTCTCATACATGGATCCCATCTCAGATTTCATGGCCTCAAGCCATTTCGCGGAATCTGGGCTCATCATCGCTTCCTCATAGTTCATAGGTTCATCATGGTCTTGTAACATGACTTCCAGAATAGGATTACCGTACCACTCTGTGCGGATCTCAATCTGGAAGACCTACGAGGTTCGGTAGTAACTTGATCTGAAGCTTCATGATCATCATCATTAGCTTCCTCACTAATTGGTGTAGGAATTACCGGAACTGATTTCTGTGATGAACTACTTTCCAATAAGGGAGAAGGTACAACTACCTCATCAAGTTCTACTTTCCTCCCACTCACTTCTTTTGAGAGAAACTCCTTCTCTAGAAAGGATCCATTCTTAGCAACAAAGATTTTGCCTTTGGATATGTGATAGAAGGTGTACCCAACAGTTTCCTTTGGGTATCCTACGAAGACGCACTTCTCCGATTTGGGTTCGAGCTTATCAGTTTGAAGCATTTTCACATAAGCATCGCAGCCCCAAACTTTAAGAAACGACAACTTTGGTTTCTTGCCAAACCACAGTTCATAAGGCGTTGTCTCAACGGATTTTGATGGTGCCCTATTTAAAGTGAATGCAACCGTCTCTAAAGCATAACCCCAAAATGATTGCGGTAAATCAGTAAGAGACATCATAGATTGCACCATATCCAATAAAGTATGGTTATGATGTTTGGACACACCATTTCGCTGTGGTGTTCCAGGTGGCGTCAGTTGTGAAACTATCCTATGTTGTTTCAAATGAAGACCAAAGTCGTAACTCAAATATTCTCCTCCATGATCAGATCATAGAAACTTTATTTTCTTGTTACGATGATTTTCCACTTCGCTCTAAAATTCTTTGAACTTTCAAATGTTTTAGACTTATGCTTCATTAAATACATATAACCATATCTGCTCAAATCATCTGTGAAGGTAAGAAAGTAACGATACCCACCACGATCCTCAATACTCATTGGACTTCATACATCGGTATGTATTATTTCCAATAAGTCAGTAGCTCATTCCATTGTTCCGGAGAACGGAGTTTTAGTCATCTTGCCCATAAGGCACGGTTCACAAGCACCAAGTGATTCATAATCAAGTGATTCCAAAAGTCCATCAGCATGGAGATTCTTCATGCGCTTTACACCGATAGGACCCAAACGGCAGTGCCACAAATAAGTTGCACTATCATTATTAAATTTGCATCTTTTGGCTTCAATATTATGAACATGTGTATCATCACTATCGAGATTCAATAGAAATAGACCACTCATCAAGGGTGCATGACCATAAAAGATATTACTCATATAAATAGAACAACCATTATTCTCTGATTTAAATGAATAACCGTCTCACATTAAACAAGATCCAGATATAATGTTCATGCTCAACACTGGCACCAAATAACAATTATTCAGGTCTAAAACTAATCCCGAAGGTAGATGTAGAGGTAGCGTGCCGACCGCGATCACATCGACTTTGGAACCATTTCCCACGCGCATCATCACCTCGTCCTTAGCCAATCTTCGCTTAATCCATAGCCCCTGTTTCAAGTTGCAAATATGAGCAACGGAACCAATGTCAAATACCCAGACGCTACTGCAAGCATTAGTTAAGTACACATCACTAACATGTATATCAAATATACCTTTCACTTTTCCATCTTTCTTAGCCGCCAAATACTTGGGGCAGTTTCACTTCCAGTGACCAGTCCCTTTGAAGTAGAAGCACTCAGTTTTAGGCTTAGGTCCAGACTTGGGTTTCCTCTCTTGAGCAACAACCTTTTTGCTGTTCTTCTTGAAGTTCCCCTTCTTCCATTTGCCCTTTTTCTTGAAACTAGTGGTCTTGTTGACCATCAACACTTGATGCTCCTTTTTTATTTCTACCTTGGCGGCCTTTAGCATCGCTGTCGGTGTCAAAACCGGCGGATCTCGGGTAGGGGGTCCCGAACTGTGCGTCTAGGCGGATGGTAACAGGAGACAAGGGACACAATGTTTTACCCAGGTTCGGGCCCTCTTGATGGAGGTAAAACCCTACGTCCTGCTTGATTAATATTGATGATGTGTGTTACAAGAGTGGATCTACCACGAGATCAAGGAGGCTAAACCCTAGAAGCTAGCCTATGGTATGATTGTTGTTCGTTCTATGGACTAAAGCCATCCGGTTTATATAGACACCGGAGAGGGCTAGGGTTACACAAAGTCGGTTACAATGGTAGGAGATCTACATATCCGTATCGCCAAGCTTTCCTTCCACGCCAAGGAAAGTCCCATCCGGACACGGGACGAAGTCTTCAATCTTGTATCTTCATAGTCTTGGAGTCCGACCGATCATGATAGTTCGGCTATCCGGACACCCCCTAGTCCGGGACTCCCTCAGTAGCCCCCGAACCAGGCTTCAGTTACGACGAGTCCGGCGCGTATATCGTCTTCGGCGTTGCAAGGCGGGTTCTCCCTCAAACTTCATGTTCCTGTCGAATAGTGTCCGGCTTCCTTATAAATGTTGCGCTCCTTGGCTTCTACGCCCAATAATGGCCTTCTTCCACGTGTCGTATGAATGCGAAAAGCTAGGGTATTTTTACATTTTACCCCCTAACTGTGCGAATGAGCCGCCTATAAGAGAGGCGAGGATCTAGATCCATTCACACCATTCTCCATCCGCAAGTTCTCATCGAAGCGCCTCCGACAAAAATCCATTCTATCATGGATAGTCGACGTGGCTCCTCCTCTCGCGCTCCCAGCCCTAAGCCAGGAGATTGGGGGAGATGCTCAGTTCCACACAGCGAGCTAGTGGCGCTCCAAACCGAGGGATATCTTCCCCCAGCTTTCATGGTTCCGGTTCGAGCCGGACTGGCCACTTTCAGGGGTGGAAAGCAGGCGGAAAGCGTCCCCAACCCTTCCAAAGGAGAGCGGGTATGCTTTGTCCCTTATCTAATAAGGGGACTCAGATTTCCCATACATCCGTTTCTCCGGGGGCTCCTGGAGTTCTACGGACTCCAGCTTCACCACCTCACACCTGCCTCCATTTTGCACATCGTGGGCTTTGTAGCTCTTCGCGAGCTGTTCTTGGGCATCGAGCCCCATTTTGCGCTGTGGAAGAGATTGTTTTGCCTCGTACCCCGTTCTCACGAGGGGTCGATATATCAAGTGGGCGGAGCCGAAATGTGGTGCATCGCCGGGACCGAATATCTATCCGGCACCCCGAAGAAGGCGTCCGAAGACTGGCCTTCGGAATGGTTCTATATGGAGGACGCCCCTCTGCCGGATCCAGTTCGGATTGGCCTCCCGGAGTTCAGCAATGCTCCCTTGAAGAAACGCCTGAGTTGGCGCCCGCGGAGCCCTCAACGAGAGGATGATGGGAGCGCCCATTATCTGATGGGCCGGATTAGGTTACTGGCCCACTCCGGATTGACCATTATTGGAATCATGGCCACGTGCATTATGCGAGGGGTGCAGCCACTCCAATATAGGGGCCACCCTATGTGGGATTTCAACGGGGAAGACGACGCCACCCGTCATGGCCGCAGAGGGCCGGGCTCGGCAGCCGATCTGGCAAAGATCCTGTCCGGCTTGTACAAGGGAGAGGAGGAGGACTTCCTCCGCACGAATCCATTGAATGGATTCTCCATGAATAACCATCGGAGCTGGGTAAGCGGACGTTTTATCTACCCGATCCATACTTCCAAAGTCAAGTATCTTACTTTGTGATTTCGATGCAGGAGCTACGCCGGGACGTGAAGGGCATACAAAGCCTAACTCCACAGCCCGAGGATCCGGAACGATCCCTTGATCCGGCCTCCGAAGAGGATCCGGACATAAAGGTGGAGTTGATTGATGGGGTGTTCCACCAACTTAGCACGGACAATGCCCTAGTCGCCATTACGGCTGACTACCCCGGTTTGTTTCCGGCCTCCCAGGTGACTACGACCGAGGTCTTGACACCATCATTTGATCCATGCTCAATTCTGACCATCCTATACTGATGGTGCATCGCAGGAGGTGCCTTTAAGGCGGGAAGCCGAACCTGCGGCGGCTGACCAGCAAGGGTCAGTTCGGCCCAGCAGGCGGAAGAGGAGTGCGACACGAATCGAAACGTCGCCGCAACGGTACGGCGCACCGTTGTTTTTAAGGGAAGGATCCCTAGGAGGTATATTAATGCTCATAACTCTTCCAGGAGAAAGAGTGCTCGCCGGACAGTGTCCGGAGAGGTTGCCAATCAAGCCTCCGCCAGCCATGCTCCATCGCGTGGTCCGGAAGGGGAGGTGAACACAAGGCATGAGCCGGATGTTCCTCCGACGGAGGATGCCAATAGGCTGTCCGCCACCCGGTCTGAGGTGGAGAGCGCCATGAATCACAGGCGTCGCCGGACAGTTCTTCGTGACGCGTGTTTCTCCCCGGAGGCGTTAAATGCCTTTGATGCGGGAAACGCGCTCCTCCGTGCCGCTCAAGATGGTTTAACCAAAGCCACGGAGCAGTATGTGAAAGACATACGGGTAAGTAGTTTTAATAGTTATATATGCCAGTAGCCCCCGAGACTTAAAATAGTTAAAATAACTGATTTAAGGATCATTTATTATGCAGGATCTTTCGGAGAAGAATACCCACCTGTCCCAGGAGCTCCAAGAGTGCAAGGCCCAACTTGAGGCCGCACTGGCCACCGCAGGGGGAGCCACAGAGACCCCCGCTGGTAATACGTACTTCGAAAAGATAAGTAGTTAACAAAGTGCGGCGTGTGCGTAAATCTGACAATAATTTTGCAGAGGGCGCCGGACTAGATCCGGACAAGCAACAGCTACTGTGTCAGCTAAAGGCCGGCGAGAGGGTGCTTATGAAGGTGCAACAGGAGAGGAACAAGCTCCAAGATGCCCACATCCAGCTAGGAGAAGAGCTGAAAGATGTTCGAGCCCAGGTGTCTGGCTCCGTGAAGGAGAATCAGCGGCTTCATCGCGGCATTTATAGTAAGTGCTTGAGCAAATTCCTTTGAAAAGAAGAATTCGGCGAGGAAGTCGATTGACATAAATGTGTCTTTAGGTGTGCTCACAGGTCGCCCTGCAGAGGAAATGCCCGGTTCAAGGGGTAACCAACTTCCCGAGCTGGTGCAACTGCTCGAACGTGTTCGGCAGGCGATGAGTGGCGTCGTTCAGGCCTTATGGCCTTCCGTCTCCCCACCTGAGGGCCTTGGAGGGCTTGCTGAGAAGCTTCAGGGAGTACTGCGACGTCTCCGTCTGTGGAAGATATCGGCCTGTCATCAAGGCGCCAGGGAGGCCTGGGACATGGTGAAGACGCGGTACCCGAAGGCTGACCCAAACCACATGGCCGAGGTCGGACCTGTGGGGCCTGATGGGAAGGAAATCCCTGTGAGCTTGATGTACGGCCAAGTAGAGCTGGCGGCGAAATATTCCCAACAGGACTGTAAATTAAAGCCTGTTAGATGGGATTGAAGAGGAGTACAATCAGTCAGTTTGACGATGTAATTTTAAAATGACATATAGAATGCCTTCTAGCCGGATTGTAGATCATTTGTCTTTGCGGACCGTTTCGCTTCAACCTCAGGACCCAACAGTCCGGAGTGTGTCCAAATACCCTTACGGTTATAAAAGAACCGGGGCATGCATGGAGACAAGGCGTCGGGGTCATAATTGCTTTATCAGACAAGTGCCCAACTAGCTATGTTATATTACATGGTTAGTAAGAAACATCTTCCAGGGAGAATAGTTCCGTTAAGGGTTCCTTTCCCTGGGAGGCATGCCCTAAAGTGCATGTCCGGACTGCAAAAATAGCAGAAAAAGCATCTGGGGGCAGATAAATAAGTAAGTAATAAATCATCTTTCAAGTCACCGACCGAATATTCTCTTAAGAACGCTAGCTTTCGGCTTCACCCAGTCTGAGGTACACATTCGGCTGACCCGGCAGTAACAATCGCAGAGGTGCTCCCTTTACCTCCTAGCCGAACAATCGGGAACGTAGGGGTAAGCACAGGAGCCAGGCAACCCAGCTTGGCCAAAACTTAAGTCATATCGATGCATATAATGGTGAATAAAAGGTACATGCGGAAGTATGACACATGTGTTGGGCATGAAGCCCGTATAAATAAGCTTCTGTTAAAGAAGCCCCCAGGTATAATGAGTACTAGGAGCACATCAAGTGTGTGCGAACCATGCACAACTCAGCCTATCAAAGGTATTGAAAAAAAAGTGGGAAGAAGGAGGGGGACAAGAGACAGTGAAAATGTAAAAAGGTGGACGGAGGAGTGAGACGAACTCTGAGTCCGGCGTTAGGCGTAGAATCTTCGGAGACGGGTTGCGTTCCATGGGTTCGGCTCGAGTCGGTTGTCATATGCGTTACGTAGACGGTATGCTCCGCAGGTCAGGACTTGGTCGATGATGAAGGGACCTTCCCACTTGGGTTTAAGTTTGTCCTTTTTCTTGTCCGGCAGGCGTAGAACAAGTTTGCCAACATTGTAAGTTTTGGCCCGTACTTCTCTGCTTTGATATCTTCGAGCCTGCTGCTGATAAAATGCGGAACGAGCTTTTGCCACGTCCCGCTCCTCCTCTAAGGTGTCCAAACTGTCCTGCCGATCCAACTCGGCTTCTCTTTCTTCGTACATGCACATGCAAGGTGAGTCATGAATTATATCGCAGGGCAGAACTGCCTCTGTGCCGTATACCATGAAAAATGGTGTGAATCCGGTAGTTCGGTTTGGCGTGGTCCGCAGCCCCCAGAGTACGGAGTCGAGCTCCTCTACCCAGTGCGTGTTAGATTCCTTGAGGGACCGCACTAGTCTGGGTTTGATGCCGCTCATGATTAGACCATTTGCTCGCACGACTTGACCGTTAGTTTGGGGGTGATAGACTGAAGCGTAGTCGAGCTTGATGCCCATGTTTTTGCACCAGAGTTTAACCTCGTCGTCCGTGAAATTCGTGTCGTTATCAGTGATGATGCTTTGGGGGACGCCAAAACGGTGTACTACCCCGGATATGAAGTCTATCACAGGTCCGGATTCTGCCGTTTTAACCGGCTTGGCCTCAATCCATTTGGTGAATTTGTCCACCATGACCAATAAGTATTTGTGCTTGTGGGTTCCCCCTTTAAGGGGTCCAACCATGTCAAGCCCCCAGACCGCGAACGGCCAGGTGATGGGTATAGTTTTTAGGGCGGTGGGTGGCATGTGGCTCTGATTAGCAAAGAGCTGGCAACCGACGCATCGTTGGACTAAGTCCTAAGCATCTGCCCGGGCTGTTGGCCAATAAAATCCTGTACGGAAGGTCTTGCCTACAAGGGCTCGGGCTGCGGCGTGGTGCCCGCCGAGTCGGGCGTGAATTTCAGCCAGGAGATTTCGCCCTTCCTCTTCGGAGATACACCTTTGAAGGACTCCGGTTGTGCTTTTCTTATAAAGTTCTCCCTCATGGACCTTGTAGGATTTAGATCGCCGAACTATGCAGCGGGCCTCATTTTGGTCTTCGGGAAGTTCCTGCCTAATTAAGTAGGCTAGAAATGGTTCCGTCCACGGGGCAATTACTGCCATTATTTCGTGGGCTGAAGGTGTTATTTCATTGGCTGAGCCGCCATTGTGTCAGAATTGTCTGAGTTAGGTGCTGCAGCTGGCTCCGGATTGTTATTTCCGGACTCCTCTTCCCATAATACGAATGGCTTAAAGAGCTGTTCCAGGAAGATGTTTGGAGGGATGGCATCGCGTTTTGCGCCGATGCGTGCCAACACGTCTGCTGCCTGGTTATTATCCCGGGCTACATGGTGAAATTCGAGTCCTTCGAACCGAGCTGACATTTTGAGGACGGCGTTGCGGTAAGCTACCATTTTCGGATCTTTGGCATCAAAGTCTCCATTTACTTGGGATATTGCGAGGTTTGAATCCCCACGCACCTCTAGGCGTTGAATGCCCATGGAGATTGCCATCCGGAGGCCGTGTAGAAGGGCCTCGTATTCGGCTGCGTTGTTGGAGTCCATGTACATTATTTGAAGTACGTATTGGACTGTGTCTCCAGTTGGGGACGTCAGGACGACGCCAGCCCCCAAGCCAACCAGCATTTTGGATTCGTCGAAATGCATGATCCAATTGGAGTACGCACCGTACTCTTTAGGGAGTTCGGCTTCGGTCCATTCGGCGACGAAGTCAGCCAGAACTTGCGACTTTATAGCTCGCCGTGGTTTGTAGGTTATGTCAAATGGTAAGAGCTCAATGGCCCATTTTGCAATCCTGCCCGTTGCATCGCGATTGTTTATAATATCGTTGAGAGGTACTTCAGAGGCCACCGTTATGGAACACTCTTGAAAGTAGTGTCGCAGCTTCCGGGATGCCATGAACACCGCATACGCTATCTTTTGATAATGTGGGTATCAGGACTTGCATGGAGTTAAGACAGTGGATACGTAGTACACTGGTTTTTGAAGAGGGAATCTGTGCCCTTCTGTTTCTCGTTCGACGACGAGTACCGCGCTGACAACTTGATGTGTTGCTGCGATATATAATAACATGGGTTTGCCCAGGTTGGGCGCGGCTAGGACCGGGTTTGTTGCCAGTATGGCCTTGATTTCTTCGAGTCCGGCCGTGGCAGCATCCGTCCATTCAAAGTGTTCGGTGCGCCGGAGGAGGCGATAGAGGGGCAGAGCCTTTTCTCCCAAACGGGAGATGAAGCGACTTAGAGCCGCTACGCAGCCAGTTAGTTTTTGTATTTGCTTGAGGTCTTTTGGAATATCCAATTGTGACAGAGCTCGGATCTTGGCTGGGTTTGCTTCAATTTCTCTACCGGATACAATGAAGCCCAAGAGCTTTCCGGCTGGTACTCCGAAGACACATTTTCCGGGTTGAGCTTAATGTCATATGCTCGGAGGTTGTCGAATGTCACCCTCAAGTCGTCTACTAGAGTTTCGACGTGTTTGGTCTTGATGACCACGTCGTCTACGTATGCCTCTACTGTTTTGCCTATCTAGTTAGCCAGACATGTCTGAATCATGCGCTGATATGTTACGCCGGTGTTTTTGAGTCCGAAGGGCATTGTGTTGAAGCAGAATGGCCCATATGGAGTAATGAATGCCGTTGCGGCCTGGTCTTTCTCCGCCATCTTGATTTGATGGTATCCGGAGTATGCGTCGAGGAAGCACAATGAATCGTGCCCTGCGGTAGCATCGATGATTTGGTCGATGCGAGGGAGAGGGAAAGGGTCCTTTGGACAGGCCTTGTTAAGGTCTTTGAAATCGACGCAGAGGCGCCAGGATTTGTCCTTTTTTGGTACCATTACTAGGTTGGCTAGCCAGTCCAGATGTTTTATATCTCTGATGAATCCGGCTTCTAAGAGTTTGGCTAGCTCCTCTCCCATTGCCTGTCTTTTGGGTTCGGAAAATCACCGAAGAGCTTGTTTGACTGGCTTGAATCCTTTTAGGATATTTAGGCTGTGCCAGGCGTGGGATTCCTGGCATGTCTGAAGGGTGCCAGGCAAAAATGTCCCAATTTTCCCGAAGGAATTCTCATAGTGCGGCTTCTACATCAGGATTTTATTGTGCCCCAATGGTGGCCGTCTTTGTGGGGTCCGTTGGGTGGACCTGAAATTTGACTATTTCGTCTACTAGTTTAAAAGAGGTGGACTTGGACCTCTTATCGAGTATCACATCGTCCCTATCCACCATGGAGCGCAGCGCAGTTAGTTCCTCTGCCGCTAGGGCTTCGGATAATGCCTCTAGGGCCAGTGCGGCTGTCTTATTTTCAGCGTGGAGTGCTGTATCTGGATCACTGGCGAGAGTGATTATTCCATTGGGTCCGGGCATTTTGAGCTTCATGTACCCGTAATGGGGTATAGCTTGGAAGATTGTGAATGCCTCTTGCCCTAACAAAGCGTGGTATCCGCTGCGGAATGGGGCCACTTGGAACGTGACCTCTTCGGACCTGTAATTGTCCGGCGAGCCGAACACTACATCTAGTGTGATTTTTCCTGTGCAGCGTACTTCTCGACTAGGGATTATTCCCCTGAAGGTTGTGCTACTTCGCTCAATGCGGCTCCAGTCAATTTCCATTTTTTGAAGGGTTTCCTCGTAGATGAGGTTTAATCCGCTGCCGCCATCCATGAGTACCTTGGTAAGACGAAAGCCGTCCACTATCAGACTGAGGACCAATGTGGCTGGCACTCTAGCTGTTCGAAATTTAGGTTCGTCGCTGGCATTGAAGGTGATAGCCGTGTCGCTCCATGGATTTGTTGTTGCTACTTGGTAGACTTCGGCGAGGCTGCGGATTGTTCGTTCCCGCATGTTATTTGATGCGAAAGTCTCGAAGACTGTTAATACCATACTGGTACTGCTGGGCTGGTTGCCCGGGGCTAAAACGCCTTCGCCACTTTTGGCCACCTGCCGTAATATCCAACATGCTCGAAGGCTATGTGTTGGGGTGGCGCCCTCCGTACTGTGGATTTTGCAGGGTCCGTTGAGCCATCCCTCCAGTACGGTTCCGTACCCTTTAGGGGTTTTTTGCTTTTTGGTTTTTAACCCGGGTGCTTGAGTATGACGCACCCTTTTATTTCGGACTGGGGTTGTATTCAGGGCTGGATTGTCCCAAAACCTAGTTTCGGTTTTCCAGGCACTCTCCATCGTGCAGTATTTTTGTACAATGGTTGCCAGGTCGGCGAAGCATGTAACTTCGCGACGACTGATGGCGTTTATGATTCCCTTGTCTGTGCAATTGTTGCAGAAAATTGAAATCGCGCTTTCTTCATGGCAGTCCTTTATCCTGTTCATAACCAGGAGGAATCTGGCCCAGTAATGATGTACTGTTTCATCGGGATCTTGCCGTATTTGAGATAGATTGCTTATGTTTGGGTGGGCGGGTGGAATTAAGTTCGGGACTCCGCCCAATCCGAGGCTCAAAGGCCAAGAAGCTTCCGGATTCGGAAGCTTGGTTTGCTGGATGCTTTCCAACGAATCTGGTCCGATGCCTGACTTTAGGTTCAGTATTTGATTAGCGTCCGACCCTCCGCGGGAATCCGGCATGGAGGGATCGGGAATCCGGACATAGTTAGTTTTTAACATAGAAGAAGAGTCGCCGCATTGTTCCTCTACCACGACAACGTGGTGGGTAACCTGGGGAGAGTTAATTTCTCTCAGATCGGTTTTAAGCCCAATCTGATCGTAGTCGGTAGCGACTCCCAGGGCGGCGATGTGATCCAAGAGCTCGTTTACGGAGGAGAGCTCAATCGGATCTAGCTGCTCGGCGAATTCCGAGCTGACGTGAAGATCGCTTTTAATGACCCGAGAGGTCATTGTCGGAGCGGTGGCCGAACAGGCAGTCATAAGAAAACCGCCTAGCCGGATAATCTGGCCAGCGGCCAAAGCTCCCTTGACGACGGTGCCGTCTTTAAAGACGGGAAAAGGCATCCTTCCTGATGGTGACGGCACAGAGGAACTCTCAATGAAAGCACCAATGTCGGTGTCAAAACCGGCAGATCTCGGGTAGGGGGTCTCGAACTGTGCGTCTAGGCGGATGGTAACATGAGACAAGGGACACAATGTTTTACCCAGGTTCGGGCCCTCTTGATGGAGGTAAAACCCTATGTCCTGCTTGATTAATATTGATGATGTGTGTTACAAGAGTGGATCTACCACGAGATCAAGGAGGCTAAACCCTAGAAGCTAGCCTATGGTATGATTGTTGTTCGTCCTATGGACTAAAGCCATCCGGTTTATATAGACACCGGAGAGGGCTAGGGTTACACAAAGTCGGTTACAATGGTAGGAGATCTACATATCCGTATCGCCAAGCTTGCCTTCCACGCCAAGGAAAGTCCCATCCGGACACGGGACGAAGTCTTCAATCTTGTATCTTCATAGTCTTGGAGTCCGGCCGATCATGATAGTTCGGCTATCCGGACACCCCCTAGTCCGGGACTCCCTCAATCGCGAAGAGCTCGGGAATTGTCTTATCCATCCCTTGCATATCTAGTTCATCACAAAGCCTTTATAGCTTGGTGGCAGTGATTAAAGAACTCTGTCAATGACACAATCAATTGAAAGATCAACTCCCAGCTGAGTCAAGTGATTATGATACCCAGACATTTTGAGTATGTGTTCAGTAACAGAACTATTCTCCTCCATTTTGCGGTCGTAGAACTTGTTGGAGA
The DNA here is from genome assembly GCA_963921465.1 of Triticum timopheevii. Taxonomy (NCBI): domain Eukaryota; kingdom Viridiplantae; phylum Streptophyta; class Magnoliopsida; order Poales; family Poaceae; genus Triticum; species Triticum timopheevii. The sequence goes on from OY997270.1 coordinate 522,791,689, forward strand.
CTTCATATCTCTCAACTCGGGCATTTGCTTGAAATATTAAATTCAACTCTTGGAACATCTCATATGCTCCATGACGTTCAAAACGTCTTTGAAGTCCCGATTCTAAGCCGTAAAGCATGGCACACTAAACTATTGAATAGTCATCAGCTTTGCTCTGCCAGACGTTCTTAACGTCATCAGTAGCATATGCAGTAGGCCTAGCACCTAGCGGTGCTTCCAGGACGTAATTCTTCTTGCAGCAATGAGGACAATCCTCAAGTTATGGATCCAGTCCGTGTAGTTGCTGCCATCATCTTTCAACTTAGCTTTCTCTAGGAACGCATTAAAATTCAAAGGAACGGTAGCACGGGCTGTCGTGGTCCTAAGACTGGCAGTAGAAAGGGGGTAGGTATGGAGAGGCAAGATCTTAGCTATGGCGAAGATGTACACACGTGGTTTACGAGTTCAGGCCCTTCTCGGAGGAAGTAATAGCCTTACGTCTCGGTGCCCGGAGGCGGTCGATTGGATTGTGTGTGTTGAATTACAGGGGGTGCGGACCCTTGTCCCAGAGGAGGGGGGTGGCTTATATAGAGTGCGCCAGGACCCCAGCCAGCCTCCATTACAGGGGGCTTAATGTACATAAAGTAGGGGCGTTACTGATAACGCCAGCCTTAAGTACTCTTAATGCTCATAAAGACTGAGGAGTGAATGTCCGGCCGTTGCGTGCTCTTCCGACTCCTGATCTTTGATATAGTCGAGTGACTCCTCATATGGTCGACTGGCGATAGGGGTGACCGTCGAGTGATGTGATCGTCGAGTGGATTGCACTCGACGTACTTGACTGGTGTTCTTCTGTTGGTTCTTGGTCTTTTTATCTTCTAGGGTAGTGACCTTGGGTAGGACGTATAGGCCAGGCCTATGACCCTACCCCAGGTCTATATCCTCATCAGTAGCCCCTGAATGGATTGAGGTGCGAGTGGTAAGTAGGCTGAAGTTGAACCTACTCCGAGCTTCGGGCCTTCGCGAGTGCTTTCTGCAAATCTGAATGCGTGTGCCGGTATTTCGGTGTCGACTCGGTCGCCTTGATCCATTCAGAGAGTTGTCAATTGAACTAGTGGCCTCATGCGTTGAGTGTTGTGTTGGAGTCTGGGGTCTTGGGCGCGATTGTGTGCAGCGAATCCCGGATTTCGCGGGATACGAAATTTCGGGGGAGCGCGCGGGCTGGAGGGCACCGAAAAGGGCGGTCCGGATAAGTAGCGATGCCTCGATCACCGCACCGCATTTTTCGCCACGTACGCCGCGCACAACTGTAGCAGGATTTGATGGGATTGCTCGGCCCCACGCGTCAGTCACTTGGAAGTGACCCTTTATAAGACGACGGGGCCGGGGCGCTTGCACTGTGCATGCTTGCTTCTTCTCCTTTCTTCTCCGTTTCTCCGCCGCGTCCAGCGCCTCCGCCCCCGACACTACCGCTCTCTCGCCATGGTGAAGGACAAGACGGCAGCGCTAGAGCGCGCTAAGAAGGCGACGGAGGCGGCAGAGGGCAAGAAACAGGGCCGTGGATCATCGTCGCGCTCGGGGCTGCCGCCGGGTTGGATCCAAGGCGATTGGATCCGGTCTTCGGTCTGGTAGGAGGATCTGGCCAAACTGGAGGAGTCCGGGCTGATTGCCAAGGGAGCGGCGAGGATGCCGAAGGGGGAGACGGAGCCACAACCTCGACCGGGTGAGTGTGTCTTGCTTGCCACTCACGTCGACCGGGGTTTCTCGCTCCCTCCGCACCCTTTCTTTCGTGAGTTTCTGAACTTCTTTGGGGCACAGCTCCACCACTTTTCCCCCAACACCATCACATACCTAGCCGCATTTGTGTTGATGTGCGAGAACTTCTTAGGGTGTCGACCGCACTGGGGTCTCTTCAAACACATCTTCACCATTCTTTCCCAGTTGGTAAAAAAGGCGAAGTCAAGTGACTCGAAAACCCATGTTATCCAGATGTGCGGGGGTCTAGGTATCCAAAAGAGGAATAGGAGTGCTTTCCCTGTTGTGACTCTTCCTGAATCTGTTAGGGGTTGGCAGTCGTCCTGGTTCTACTGCCAGGATGTTGCGGCTCCAGGTCAGTCGACCGGTCTTCCTCCTTTTTCATTCGACCGTGTCCAGACTCCCGCTCCACTGGAAGTTACTGTTGCTGAGACCATGGAGACAAGGATGTTGGTAGACCGAGTGGTCCAGCTCATCAATGATGGTGTCACTGGCTTGGACTTGCTGGAGGTGTTCCTCAGTCGGCGCATCCAGCCTCTTCAGGCCCGCGATCACCTGATGTGGTTGTATTCCGGACCGGACGACACCACTCGGGTCCATCCAGAAGAAGTGCCGCTCGACACCGTGGCCTTGTGGTTGAAGGGTATCACGGGTAACCAAGAAAACCCTAGAGGATCCAGGCGAGTTGCCCCTTTCGGAGATGACAACCCACCCGACAAGGTAAATTCTCCGTTCCGACTGTTTTCCGCTTGCGTTTCGACTGTACTTGATGTTGGCTGACTCTTGCTTCGATCGATTTGCTTTGCAGGTATTCACTGAGATGCACTCAATGCCCAACGGTGAACAGGCTTTGGTGCAGGACCAGGAGGGGGAGGGCAGTGCAGAGGAGAGTGGCGAGTGGGAGTCCCCGGAAGAAGAGGAGGAGGAGGAGAGCGAGGAATCGGACAAGGAGGAAGAGGTCGACTCACCGCCGCGCTCTAAACGTCGATCCAAATAGCAACACGATCCGTCTGGCGGTCATGGGAAAAGTGTGGCTCCGAGTGCCACTACTCAGAAGCACACTCGGACATCGACTCCGGAGCCGATGGAGAAGGTGGCCAAGCAGCCTAAGGTCGCTCCCCCCAAAGCTCGGAAGACGCTGCCGCGGATCAAGATGGACGTCCATGTTGCTTTGGGGTGAGTATCTTGTTTGCGTTTCTGTAAGTTGACTGAATATTTTCTTGTTCTGACTAACCAATTCATGTGTCTTTCCAGCCCCACCTCTGCTACCACTGACATGGACATTGACAAGGCGCCAGGAGATGAAGAAGCTACTTCACGAGTCGGTAAGTCTGATAGACCGAGCCTTGTTGAGTTGAGTGAATCATCAATCAGCAGAGTTTCTGACATTTCTCTCTTTCTGTAGTTCCACAAGAAGTTGTTGTGCTCCCTGACGATGAAGAAGAGGTACCTCTACAGGAGAGGAGGAGCAAAGGTGGAAGCTCTGGCAGGAGGAGGCTTGAATTCCAGGTCCCTCAATTGACCCCGACACTCGAGGCAGTGGTCAAACGCTCCGAGGGGCCTGTTCGGACCAATGTCATGTTCGCCAGCCCTCTGACAACTGAACGCTCGGCGAGCTCGACTGTTCCGACTCCTGCTGTTCCAGTGCAACTTCACGCCTCTGACTCAACGACCGCTCAAGCTACTCTTCAACCATCACTGTTTGCTGCGTATCAAACTCCGGATGATTCACCGAATGCAGCCAGGGAAGCTCTTCGCCAGGTGAACCTTGTCATGGAGCAGGTGAAGGTGGTGCACGAGGCTAGCCAGGTGGCCTACAACGCTAGTACTGCCCTTCAGGCCAATGTTCAGGTCAGCAAGACTCAGACTGACTTTTCGAATATTGTCTTATATCTGATCACCCACTGGGGTGTTTCTTTGCTTATAGCTTTGAAAATTTCCATTCCACTCGACCTTAGTAGAATCTTAGTAGACTGTCTGGACTCACGCTGGGCAGACCCTGCTGAGTATTGATCTAAACTAGTGGGGGCACGCTGAGTGCACCCACTGGGTGTAGTCCCCGAGACCACGGTCGACTGTTGGCAGTCGACTGAGGTCTTAGAATGTATCCCTCTCTTTTTTTGAACTCACGCTGGGCAGACCCTGCTGAGTATTGATCTGAACCAGTGGGGGCATGCTAAGTGCACCCACTGGGTGTAGTCCCCGTGACCACGATCGACTGCTGGCAGTCGACTGAGGTCTTAGAATGTATCTCGTTGGATGTTTGATTCGACAGTAGTCTTAGAGTAGCCCTTCCCCGTCGATGCCGTTTATTTCTGTCGACTGACATATCACTTTTGCTGACTGTAGAGGTCTTGCAATCTTGGAGCTCGTCTTTTAGAGCTAAATAAGAAACATATCAGCGTCAAACTTGACCTTGAACTTGCCAAGAAGAATCTGCAGACTGCTCAGGAAGAGACCACTATCATGGGAGGTAATCACTCAACCATCTGTTTAGTAGATTTTCCACTGCTTTTCATTCAATCTCTTAGAGCCGAGTGCCTTCACATAAGCAGATGTGTGTAGTGAAAAATGCCAACTTCAGTCTCGTCTGAAGAGTGTTGTTTCTTTAGAGAGGATGAAGGAGGCTTTGGAGCAGAAGGACCTGGATCTGGCAGCTACTCAGAAGGAAACACGCGAGAAGACGAAGCTTGCAGACCAGAAGCTGGCTTCCGTCGGCAAATTAGAGGAGGAGAACGTGAAGCTGAAGACTGCCGTCTCGGACGCCAATCGGGAGGTCGAGCAACTAAGGAAGGACAAGGAGATCCTGACCACTAAAGTTGACGGTCTCAGGGCCAAGACGGGCAAACTAGAGTCCCATTTGGAACAACTCGCGGCAAAGCTTGTCTTGAAGCTGGAAGGTATGACTGTTCAGTTAGATAACTGTCGTCGACTGAGACTTGCAATACTGTCGACTCATTGTTTGTTGTGATGGAACAGAACTCTGTCAAGACTTTGGAGCTGAAACTGGACGGGTCGAGACAGGTCTAGACCCCATCAACTGTCCCATGAAAGACGAAGTGGCGATGAATTTGCTTCGACTGGAGTCACGCTTGGACAGTGCAGTTGACTATCTGGCTCGGCTGATGGTCGCGATGGCCCGAGTGGACGCCGAACTCTGGCCTGAGGCAGAACTTCCTCAAAGTCTCGAGTCGCTGATGACTTGACTCAACCAAATTCCTGACCGAGTGCAAGAGTAGAAGAAGTCTTCTGCCCACTGTGGCGTTGATGTTGCCTTGTCCCTTGTTCACGTGCACTGCAAGGAGGCTAAAGATGAGAAGCTGACGGCCCTCAAGGTGGCGAATACGAAGAAGCATTCTTTCCAGGACTTCATGGACATCTTCCTCGAGGCAGCCACTCGCATTGCCGACAACATTGACCTCGACAGCTTCTGCGACCCGGCCAGTCCTTCTCCCGCCAAGTGACTAAAAAAACTTTATGCCCCACCTTTATTTGCCTTGGGATGCCGAGTGATTTTGTAATCATTAAAACTCCTTCGGGCCTGGTGCCCGAGTACTTTTAATCTGCGGTTAGGAAACTCTGGATTTTTCTTTGAATATGTTGGCTTTGCCTTCGAGTGGAGTCTGTTCTCCGCTTGGGTCGGTTTCTCATTGTTTAATGCAGGTGCTGAAGATGGGTCAGCAGTCGACCTGTTGATGAGTCCTTGATAGTATTGATCAGCTCATCAGCGAGGTACTCAACAATGGTCTTGACGTTCTTGTCTTCAGCGAGCGGCCAACCGTTGAATGCAGGTGCTGAAAAAGGGTCAGCAGTCAACCTGTTGATGAGCCCTTGGTAGTATTGATCAGTTCATCAACGAGGTACTCAGCAATGGTCTTGATGTTCCTGTCATCAGCGAGGGGCCAATCGTTGGGTGCACACAATCTTGTCCTTCTTCTTGACGGTGCACCCCCCCCCCGGGGGGGGGGGGCTGGACAACCTGCAGCGTCACTCACCACTCGGTAGGATTTTTCAAACTTAGGCGAGCGCTGGGCTGCAGCTAAGCCCCCGAGAGGGAGGTACGCTCACCACTCGGTAGGATTTTTCAAACTTAGGCGAGCACTGGGCTACAGCTAAGCCCCCGAGTGGGAGGGTTGCTCCTCACTCGGTAGGATTTTTCAAACTTAGGCGAGCACTGGGCTGCACCTAAGCCCCCGACTGGGAGGGTTGCTCCTCACTCGGTAGGATTTTTCAAACTTAGGCGAGCACTGGGCTGGAGCTAAGCCCCCGAGTGGGAGGGTTGCTCCTCACTCGGTAGGATTTTTCAAACTTAGGCGAGCACTGGGCTGCAGCTAAGCCCCCGAGTGGGAGGGTCGCTCACCACTCGGTAGGATTTTTCAAACTTAGGCAAGCACTGGGCTGCAGCTAAGCCTTCGAGTGGGAGGGTCGCTCACCACTCGGTAGGATTTTTCAAACTTAGGCGAGCACTGGGTTGCAGCTAAGCCCCCGAGTGAGAGGGTCGCTCACCACTCGGTAGGATTTTTCAAACTTAGGCGAGCACTGGGCTGCAGCTAAGCCCCCGAGTGGGAGGGTCGCTCACCACTCGGTACGATTTTCAAGCTTAGGCGAGTGCTGCACACCACAATCTCGTCCTTCTTCTTGACGGTGCAACCCCCGGGGGGGGGGGGAGGTGTGGGCAACCCGTAGTCTCACCCACCACTCGGTAGGATTTTTCAAACTTAGGCCAGCACTGGGCTGCAGCTAAGCCCCCGAGTGAGAGGCAGACTCACCACTCGGTAGGATTTTTTAAACTTAGGCGAGCACTGGGCTGCAGCTAAGCCCCCGAGTGAGAGGCAGACTCACCACTCAGTAGGATTTTTCAAACTTAGGCGAGCACTGGGCTGCAGCTAAGCCCCCGAGTGAGAGGTAGACTCGTCACTTGGCAGGATTTTTCAAACTTAGGCAAGCACTGGGCTGCAGCTAAGCCCCCGAGTGAGAGGCAGACTCATCACTCGGCAGGATTTTTCAAACTTAGGCGAGCACTGGGCTACAGCTAATCCCCCGAGTGAGAGGCAGACTCATCACTCGGCAGGATTTTTCAAACTTAGGTGAGCACTGGGCTGCAGCTAAGCCCCCGAGTGAGAGGCAAACTCATCACTCTACAGGATTTTTCAAACTTAGGTGAGCACTGGGCTGCAGCTAAGCCCCCGAGTGAGAGGCAGACTCATCACTCAGCAGGATTTTTCAAACTTAGGCGAGCACTGGGCTGTAGCTAAGCCCCCGAGTGAGAGGCAGACTCACCACTCGGTAGGATTTTCCAAACTTAGGCGAGCACTGGGCTGCAGCTAAGCCCCCGAGTGAGAGGCGGACTCACCACTCGGTAGGTTTTTCATCACTTCATCCTAGGCGAAACGGATTCGCAGCTAAGGTAATACGTACAAAAGAAATAAACAACAACAACCATTCGGAAGATTGTATAACCATGTCTTTTGATAATCAAGCTAAGAGGTACTTCTTATTACATCTCATCAGTCTAAATATTTAAGAATAAAAAGGGCGGAGCAGTTCCGCACTCCAAGCGCGTGGTTCATCCTTTTCATGCTCGACGTTGAAGAGACGGTACGCCCCGTTGTGGAGCACCTTGGTGACGACGAAAGGGCCCTCCCAAGCGGGGGCGAGCTTGTGTGGCTTCTGCTGATCCACTTGGAGGACCAAGTCCCCTTCCTGGAACGCACGGCCTCTAACGTTCCTGGCATGGAATCCACGCAAGTCTTTCTGATAAATGGTCGACCAGATCAAGGCCATCTCTCTTTCTTCCTCCAGGAGGTCGACTGCATCCTGTCGAGCTTGCTTTGCTTCCTCTTCTGAGAAGAGTTGAACTCGAGGAGCGTTGTGGAGCAAATCGCTTGGTAAAACAGCTTCGGCTCCGTAGACTAAAAAGAATGGAGTCCGTCTAGTCGACCAATTGGGGGTTGTCCTCAGCCCCCAAAACACTGATGGGAGCTCATCGACCCAAGCTCCTGACGCGTGTTTGAGGTCACACATTAACCGGGGATTTAGTCCTTTGAGAATAAATCCATTCACTCGCTCAGCCTGCCCATTCGACTGAGGATGGGCGACCGAAGCATAATCGACCCTCATGCCTTGGGAAGTATAGAAGGCTCTGAACTCATCAGAGTCGAAGTTTGATCCGTTATCCGTGATGATGATGTGCGGTACGCCATATCTGAATATCAACTCTCTGATCAAGCTCACAACAGTACTTGCTTCAAGGTTTTTAATGGGCTTGGCTTTGATCCACTTGGTAAACTTGTCGACTGCTACCAGCACGTGGGTGAATCCGCTCCTGCCGGTCCTCAAAGGTCCAACCATGTCCAATCCCCAAACAGTAAAAGGCCAGACGAGTGGAATAGTCTTCAGAGCTGATGCAGGTTTGTGGGACATGTTGGAATAAAACTGACAACCTTCACACTTGTCCACTATTTCCTTTGCCATCTAGTTGGCATGCGGCCAATAAAACCCGGCTCGATATGCTTTGGCCATGATGGTTCGAGAGGACGCATGGTGACCACAGGTCCCCGAGTGAATATCATTGAGGATCATTCAGCCTTCTTCTGGCATGATGCACTTCTGGCAGACTCCAGTTACACTTTCTTTGAACAACTGTCCTTTTATCACAGTAAAGGCTTTAGACCGTCGGACAATCTATCGAGCCTCTTCTTCATCCTCTGGGAGTTCCTTCCTAAGAATGTATGCAATGTATGGCACTGTCCAGTCAGGAGTGATGACCAAAACCTCCATGACTAAGTTGACCATGGATGGGATTTCGACTTCAGTCGGATCTGTGGCACTCTTGGGCTGTGGAGACTCTTCGGTGAAAGGATCTTCCTGAACTAAAGGTGAATGAATATGTTCCAAAAACACGTTTCGGGGAATGGCCTCTCTCTTTGATCCTATTTTTGCCAACTCATCCGCAGCTTGATTTTTCAGTCGGGGTATGTGGTGAAGCTCCAAACCTTCAAACCTCTTCTCCAGCTTTCTTACTGCATTACAGTAACCGGTCATGGCTGGGCTCCTAACATCCCATTCCTTCATCACCTGATTAACCACCAAATCTGAGTCACTGTAGACCATAAGGCGACGGACGCCGAGTGAAATGTCCATACGCAACCCGTATATAAGTGCTTCATATTCGGCTTCATTATTGGAGGAATCAAAATGAATCTGGAGAACATAACTAAGCTTGTCTCCACGGGGGGACACCAATACTACCCTCGCACCTGAACCATTTAGCATCTTGGAGCCATCAAAGAACATAGTCCAATGCTCTGAGTGGACTTGAGTCGGTAATTGTTGCTCAATCCACTCGGCCAGGAAATCTGCAATTGCTTAGGACTTGATAGCCTTCTTTGCCACAAACTTGATATCCAATGGAAGGAGTTCAATCGCCCACTTCGCCACTTGACCAGTCGCATCTCTATTATTCAGGATTTCGGACAATGGCGCGTCGCTGACGACTGTAATGGAGTGGTCAGAGAAATAATGTGCAACCTTCTTCATAGTCATGTATATTCCATAGACAAGCTTCTGATAATGTGGATATCGTTGCTTGGATGGAGTCAAGACTTCAGAGAGATAATAGACTGGGCATTGAACCTTGTAGGCTTTTCCTTCTTCTTCTCGCTCGTCCGTGAGTACTGTACTGACAACTTGTCCAGTGGCTGCAATGTAAATCAGTAAAGGCTCTTTGCTGATAGGCGCAGCGAGCACCGGCTGGGTGGAAAGCAGGGTTTTGAGCTCTGCAAACGCTGCATCAGCTTCTTCAGTCCACTCAAACTTATCAGACTTCTTCATCAGTCGGTAAAGAGGCAAGGACTTTTCACCAAGATGAGAAATGAATCGACTCAAGGCGGCCAAGCAACCAGTCAGCTTCTGAACATCATGCACTCACAGTGGGCACTTCATTCGGAGGATTGTATCAACTTTTTCTGGATTGGCGTCGATCCCTCGTTCAGAAATGAGAAAACCGAGTAACCTTCCTCCTGGAACTCCGAATGTGCACTTTGACGGATTAAGCTCGATATCGTACCTCCTCAGGTTGGAAAAGGTTTCTGCAAGGTCATTCAATAGGTCGGAACCTTTGTGAGACTTGATCATGATGTCGTCCATGTATGCTTCCACATTCCGACTGATTTGAGTGAGCAGGCACTTTTGAATCATTCTCATGAATGTGGCTCCGGCATTTTTCAAACCAAAAGGCATGGTGACATAACAAAAGCACCTGAATGGGGTGATGAAGGCTGTTTTTATTTCATTGGGACCATACAGTCGGATCTGATGGTATCCAGATTATGCATCTAAGAAAGACAAGCGCTCACACCCCGCAGTCGAGTCAACAATCTGATCGATGCGGGGGAGAGGAAAGTGATCTTTCGGGCAGGCCCGATTGATATGCTTGAAATCAATGCACATACGAAGTGAATCGTCCTTCTTGGGGACCATGACTACATTGGCTAACCACTCGGAGTGGTAGATTTCATGGATGAATTCTGCTGCCAACAACCGAGCCACTTCTTCGCCAATTGCTTTTCTCTTCTGGACGGTGGACCACCGAAGGTGCTCTTTGACGGGTTTTACCTTGGGGTCGACATGCAAACGGTGCTCAGCCAGTCCCCTGGGTACACCTGGCATGTCAGAGGGTTTCCATGCGAAGATGTCCCAGTTCTCACGGAGGAACTGGATGAGCGCTTCTTCCTATTTGCCGTCGAGTGTTGTTGAAATATGAGTCGGCGCAGCATTGGGATCGGTCGGGTGAATGTGAATCGGCTTTGTTTCACCAGTCGACTGAAATGCAGAGTCTGTAGCGGGCTTCTTGGCTCGGAGCAAATCACTCGGATCTGACCTCTTCTGATACTCTTGCAATTCGACCGCTGCCATCTGAGTGTCGGCGATCTTGGAACCTTTCTGGAAGCATTCCTCTGCCTTCTGCCGATTGCCAGTTACTGTGATCACACCTTTGGGGCTAGGCATTTTCAACTTGAGATACACATAACACGGTTGAGCCATAAAGTAGGCGTAGGCTGGCCTACCTAGGATGGCGTGATAGGCACTTTGGAAATCCACGACCTCAAATGTCAACTTCTCCTTATGGTAATGCTTGGAATCACTGAAAACCACGTCGAGGGCGATCTGGCCGAGTGATTTGGCTTTCTTCCCAGGGATAACACCATGGAAACTCATGTTGCTCTCGCTAAGTTTGGACATCAGAATGCCCATTCCCTTCAAGGTGTCAGCGTAAAGGATGTTCAGACCACTGCCACCGTCCATCAATACTTTGGTCAGTCGAGTGCCCCCAACCACAGGTGTTAGTGTCAAAATTGGCGGATCTCGGGTAGGGGGTCCCGATCTGTGCGTCTAGGCTGATGGTAACAGGAAGCAAGGGACACAATGTTTACCCAGGTTCGGGCCCTCTTGATGGAGGTAAAACCCTACTTCCTGCTTGATTAATATTGAAGATATGAGTAGTACAAGAGTAGATCTACCACGAGATCATAGAGGCTAAACCCTAAGAGCTAGCCTATGATGGTATGATTGTAATTGTGATTGTCCTTCTAAGGACCAACCTCTCCGGTTTATATAGACACCGGAGAGGGCTAGGGTTTACACGGAGTCGGTTACAAGGAAGGAAACACAATATCTGGATTGCCAAGCTTGCCTTCCACGCAAAGGAGAGTCCCATCCGGACACGGACCAAAGTCTTGAGTCTTGTATCTTCACGCTTCAATAGTCCGGATGATGTATACAGTCCGGCTATCCAGATACCCCCTAATCCAAGACTCCCTCAGTAGCCCCTGAACCAGGCTTCAATGACGATGAGTCCGGCGCGCAGTCTTGTCTTCGGCATTACAAGGCGGGTTCCTTCTCCGAATACTCCAATGTAATTTATCGAACACGTAGACCGTGTCTAGATCCGCAAAATGATCTTCAGACACCGCTGTAGAGAGAGAGAGAGCGATATTTCACAAATGCAATCTGCCGAAAACTTTTTAGACAATGTGACATGTCATTAAGATCGGGTCATTATTCGAACCGTTTTCCTACAACCAGCCACAGTGCATATTGCGAGGCGGTTTCCTTGACACGTCTTGTCAAAGCAGAGATCGTGTCCCCTTATCACGGGATTCTCATCAATACGGGTGTGGGCAATCCCACCATGCCATCAATCGTGGTTCTTGGGAGGTGAGCGATTCCCAACGGGAGAGTGGGGAGGCGCACCGCTTCCGTCGCCTCTATAAAGGGATAAGAGTTCCCCATTTTTACCCACGCCTTCTTCCTCCTTTGCCCACTCTTGCCCCCTCGAGCTCCAGCGCCCAATTCCAAGTCTTCTCCGCACAGCTAAACATGTCCGGAGCAGGAGGCAAGTGGGTGGCTTCCACCGTGAAGGAGAAGGATATCGCGAATCTTCGGGCGGCCGGATACTTGGCCGCAGACATAGCGCACCGGCTACCAGATGATGGGCAGGTCATTCCAACCCCAGGACCCCACAAGAGGGTCGTGTTTCTCACCCACTTCGTCCGTCGACTGGGGTTTCCACTGTTGAGGAACGTAGTAATTTCAAAAAAATTCCTACGCACACGCAAGATCATGGTGATGCATAGCAACAAGAGGGGAGAGTGTTGTCTATGTACCCTTGTAGACCGTAAGCGGAAGCGTTAGCACAACGCGGTTGATGTAGTCGTACGTCTTCACGATCCGACTAATCAAGTACCGAACGTACGACACCTCCGAGTTCAGCACACGTTCAGCCCGATGACGTCCCTCGAACTCCGATCCAGCCGAGTGTTGAGGGAGAGTTTTGTCAACACGACGGCGTGGTGACGATGTTGATGTTCTCTCGATGCAGGGCTTCGCCTAAGCACCACTACAGTATTATCGAGGTGGACTATGGTGGAGGGGGACACCGCACACGGCTAAGAGATCAATGATCAATTGTTGTGTCTCTAGGGTGCCCCCCTGCCCTCATATATAAAGGAGCAAGGGGGGTGCGGCCGGCCAAGGGGAGAGGCGCGCCGGGAGGAGTCCTACTCCCACCAGGAGTAGGACTCCCCCCCTTTCCTAGTTGGATTAGGACTTGGGAGGGGGAAAGAGGAGGGAGAGAGGAAGGAAGGGGGGCCGCCGCCCCCCTCTCCTTGTACTATTCGGACTAGGGGGAGGGGCGCGCGGCCCAGCCCTGGCCGCCTCTCCTCTTCTCCATAAAGGCCCACTAAGGCCCATTAACCTCCCAGGGGGTTCCGGTAACCTCCCGGTACTCCGGTAAAATCCCGATTTCACCCGGAACACTTCCGATATCCAAACATAGGCTTCCAATATATCAATCTTCATGTCTCGACCATTTCGAGACTCCTCGTCGTGTCCGTGATCACATCTGGGACTCCGAACAACCTTCAGTACATCAAAACATATAAACTCATAATATAACTATCATCGTAATGTTAAGCGTGTGGACCCTACGGGTTCGAGAACTATGTAGACATGACCGAGACACGTCTCCGGTCAATAACCAATAGCGGAACCTAGATGCTCATATTGGCTCCCACATATTCTACGAAGATCTTTATCGGTCAGACCGCATAACAACATACGTTGTTCCCTTTGTCATCGGTATGTTACTTGCCCAAGATTCGATCGTAGGTATCTCAATACCTAGTTCAATCTCGTTACTGGCAAGTCCCTTTACTCGTTCCATAATACATCATCTCGCAACTAACTCATTAGTTGCAATGCTTGCAAGGCTTAAGTGATGTGTATTACCGAGAGGGCCCAGAGATACCTCTCCGACAATCGGAGTGACAAATCCTAATCTCGAAATACGCCAACCCAACATGTACCTTCGGAGACACCTGTAGAGCACCTTTATAATCACCCTGTTACGTTGTGACGTTTGGTAGCACACAAAGTGTTCCTCCGATAAACGGGAGTTGCATAATCTCATATTCATAGGAACATGTATAAGTCATGAAGAAAGCAATAGCAACATACTAAACGATCGTGTGATAAGCTAACAGAATGGGTCAAGTCAATCACATCATTCTCCTAATGATGTGATCCCGTTAATCAAATGACAACTCATGTCTATGGCAAGGAAACATAACCATCTTTGATCAACGAGCTAGTCAAGTAGAGGCATACTAGTGACAATCTGTTTGTCTATGTATTCACACATGTATTATGTTTGCGGTTAATACAATTCTAGCATGAATAATAAACATTTATCATGATATAAGGAAATAAATAATAACTTTATTATTGCCTCTAGGGCATATTTCCTTCAGTCTCCCACTTGCACTAGAGTCAATAATCTAGATTACACAGTAATGATTCTAACACCCATGAAGCCTTGGTGCTGATCATGTTTTGCTCGTGGAAGAGGCTTAGTCAACGGGTCTGCAACATTCAGATCCGTATGTATCTTGAAAATTTCTATGTCTCCCACCTGGACTAGATTCCGGATGGAATTGAAGCGTCTCTTGATGTGCTTGGTTCTCTTGTGAAATCTAGATTCCTTCGCCAAGGCAATTGCACCAGTATTGTCACAAAAGATTTTCATTGGACCCGATGCACTAGGTATGACACCTAGATCGGATATGAACTCCTTCATCCAGACTCCTTTATTTGCTGCTTCTGAAGCAGCTGTGTACTCTGCTTCACATGTAGATCCTGCCACGACGCTTTGTTTAGAACTGCACCAACTGACAGCTCCACCGTTCAATGTAAACATGTATCCGGTTTGCGATTTAGAATCGTCCGTATCAGTGTCAAAGCTTGCATCAACGTAACCATTTACGATGAGCTCTTTGTCACCTCCATAAACGAGAAACATATCCTTAGTCCTTCTCAGGTATTTCAGGATGTTCTTGACCGCTGTCCAGTGATCCACTCCTGGATTACTTTGGTACCTCCCTGCTAGACTTATAGCAAGGCACACATCAGGTCTGGTACACAACATTGCATACATGATAGAGCCTATGGCTGAAGCATAGGGAACATCTTTCATTTTCTCTCTATCTTCTGCAGTGGTCGGGTTTTGAATCTTACTCAACTTCACACCTTGTAACACAGGCAAGAACCCTTTCTTTGATTGATCCATTTTGAACTTCTTCAAAACTTTGTCAAGGTATGTGCTTTGTGAAAGTCCAATTAAGCGTCTTGATCTATCTCTATAGATCTTAATGCCCAATATGTAAGCAGCTTCACCGAGGTCTTTCATTGAAAAACTCTTATTCAAGTATCCCTTTATGCTATCCAAAAATTCTATATCATTTCCAATCAGCAATATGTCATCCACATATAATATCAGAAATGCTACAGAGCTCCCACTCACTTTCTTGTAAATACAGGCTTCTCCAAAAGTCTGTAAAAAACCAAATGCTTTGATCACACTATCAAAGCGTTTATTCCAACTCCGAGGGGCTTGCACCAGTCCATAAATGGATCGTTGGAGCTTGCACACTTTGTTAGCTCCCTTTGGATCGACAAAACCTTCTGGTTGTATCATATACAACTCTTCTTCCAAAAACCCATTCAGGAATGCAGTTTTGACATCCATCTGCCATATTTCATAATCATAAAATGCGGCAATTGCTAACATGATTCGGACAAACTTAAGCATCGCTACGGGTGAGAAGGTCTCATCGTAGTCAATCCTTTGAACTTGTCGAAAACCTTTTGCGACAAGTCGAGCTTTGTAGACAGTAACATTACCGTCAGCGTCAGTCTTCTTCTTGAAGATCCATTTATTTTCAATTGCTTGCCGATCATCGGCCAAGTCAACCAAAGTCCACACTTTGTTCTCATACATGGATCCCATCTCAGATTTCATGGCCTCAAGCCATTTTGCGGAATCTGGGCTCACCATTGCTTCTTCATAGTTCGTAGGTTCATCATGGTCTAGTAACATGACTTCCAGAACAGGATTACCGTACCACTCTGGTGCGGATCTTACTCTGGTTGATCTACGAAGTTCAGTAACAACTTGATCTGAAGTTCCATGATCATCATCATTAACTTCCTCACTAATTGGTGTAGGTGTCACAGGAACATATTTCTGTGATGAGCAACTTTCCAATAAGGGAGCAGGTACAATTACCTCATCAAGTTCTACTTTCCTCCCACTCACTTCTTTCGAGAGAAACTCCTTCTCTAGAAAGGATCCATTCTTAGCAACGAATGTCTTGCCTTCGGATCTGTGATAGAAGGTGTACCCAATAGTCTCCTTTGGGTATCCTATGAATACACATTTCTCCGATTTGGGTCCGAGCTTATCAGGTTGAAGCCTTTTCACATAAGCATCACATCCCCAAACTTTAAGAAATGACAACTTTGGTTTCTTACCAAACCATAGTTCATAAGGCGTCATCTCAACGGATTTCGATGGTGCCCTATTTAACGTGAATGCCGCTGTCTCTAAAACATAACCCCAAAAAGATAGCGGTAAATCAGTAAGAGACATCATAGATTGCACCATATCTAGTAAAGTACGATTACGACGTTCGGACACACCATTACGCTGTGGTGTTCCGGGTGGCGTGAGTTGCGAAACTATTCCGCATTGTTTCAAATGTAGACCAAACTCGTAACTCAAATATTCTCCTCCATGATCAGATCGTAGAAACTTTATTTTCTTGTTACGATGATTTTCAACTTCACTCTGAAATTCTTTGAACTTTTCAAATGTTTCAGACTTATGTTTCATTAAGTAGATATACCCATATCTGCTCAAATCATCTGTGAAGGTGAGAAAATAACGATATCTGTCATGAGCTTCAACATTCATTGGACCACATACATATGTATGTATGATTTCCAATAAATCTGTTGCTCTCTCCATTGTACCGGAGAACGGCGTTTTAGTCATCTTGCCCAAAAGGCACGGTTCACAAGTACCAAGTGATTCATAATCAAGTGGTTCCAAAAGTCCATCAGTGTGGAGTTTCTTCATGCGCTTTACACCGATATGACCCAAACGGCAGTGCCACAAGTAAGTTGCACTATCATTATCAACTCTACATCTTTTTGGCTTCAACATTAAGAATATGTGTATCACTACTATCGAGATTCATCAAAAATAGACCACTTTTCAAGGGTGCATGACCATAAAAGATATTACTCATATAAATAGAACAACCATTATTCTCTGATTTAAATGAATAACCGTCTCGCATCAAACAAGATCCAGATATAATGTTATATAATGTTCATGCTCAACGTTGGCACCAAATAACAATTATTTAGGTCTAATACTAATCCCCAAGGTAGATGTAGAGGTAGCATGCCGACCGCGATCACATCAACTTTGGAACCAATTCCCATGCGCATCATCACCTCGTCCTTTGCCAGTGTTCGCTTAATCCGTAGTCCCTGTTTTGAGTTGCAAATATTAGCAACAGAACCAGTATCAAATACCCAGGTGCTACTGCGAGCTCCAGTAAGGTACACATCAATAACATGTATATCACATATACCTTTGTTCACCTTGCCATCCTTCTTATCCGCCAAATACTTGGGGCAGTTCCGCTTCCAGTGACCAGTCTGCTTGCAGTAGAAGCACTCAGTTTCAGGCTTAGGTCTAGACTTGGGTTTCTTCTCCTAAGTAGCAACTTGCTTGCTGTTCTTTTTGAAGTTCCCCTTTTTCTTTCCTTTGCCCTTTTTCTTGAAACTAGTGGTCTTGTTGACCATCAACACTTGATGCTCCTTCTTGATTTCTACCTCCGCGGCTTTTAGCATTGCGAAGAGCTCGCGAATCGTCTTATCCATCTGTTGCAGGTTATAGTTCATCACGAAGCTCTTGTAGCTTGGTGGCAGTGATTGAAGAATTCTGTCAATGCCGCTATCATCCGGAAGATTAACTCCCAGTTGAATCAAGTGATTATTATACCCAGACATTTTGAGTATATGCTCACTGACAGAACTATTCTCCTCCATCTTGCAGCTATAGAACTTATTGGAGACTTCATATCTCTTAATCCGAGCATTTGCTTGAAATATTAACTTCAACTCCTGGAACATCTCATATGCTCCATGATGTTCAAAACGTCCTTGAAGTCCCGGTTCTAAGCCGTAAAGCATGGCACACTGAACTATCATGTAGTCATCAGCTTTGCTCTGCCAGACGTTCATAACATCTGGTGTTGCTCCTGCAGCAGGCCTGGCACCCAGTGGTGCTTCCAGGACGTAATTCTTCTGTGCAATAATGAGGATAATCCTCAAGTTATGGACCCAGTCCGTGTAATTGCTACCATCATATTTCAACTTTGCTTTCTCAAGGAACGCATTAAAATTCAACGGAACAACAGCACGGGCCATCTATCTACAATCGACATAGACAAGCAAGATACTATCAGGTACTAAGTTCATGATAAATTTAAGTTCAATTAATAAATACTTAAGAACTCCCACTTAGAAAGACATCTCTCTAATCCTCTAAGTGATCACGTGATCCAAATCAACTAAACCATAACTGATCATCACGTGAAATGGAGTAGTTTTCAATGGTGAACATCACTATGTTGATCATATCTACTATATGATTCACGCTCGACCTTTCGGTCTTAGTGTTCCGAGGCCATATCTGCATATGCTAGGCTCGTCAAGTTTAACATGCGTATTCTGCGTGTGCAAAACTTGCTTGCACCCGTTGTAGATGGACGTAGAGCTTATCACATCCGATCATCACGTGGTGTCTGGGCACGACGAACTTTGGCAATGGTGCATACTCAGGGAGAACACTTTTATCTTGAAATTTAGTGAGAGATCATCTTATAATGCTACCGTCAATCAAACCAAGATAAGATGCATAAAAGATAAACATCACATGCAATCAATATAAGTGATATGATATGGCCATCATTATCTTGTGCTTGTGATCTCCATCTCCGAAGCACCTCCATGATCACTATCGTCACCGGCGCGACACCTTGATCTCCATCGTAGCATCGTTGTCGTCTCGCCAATCTTATGCTTCTACGACTACCGCTACCGCTTAGTGATAAAGTAAAGCATTACAGTGCGATTGCATTGCATACAATAAAGCGACAACCATATGGCTCCTGCCAGTTGTCGATGACTCGGTTACAAAACATGATCATCTCATACAATAAAATATAGCATCACGTTTTGACCATATCACATCACAACATGCCTTGCAAAAACAAGTTAGACGACCTCTACTTTGTTGCTGCAAGTTTTACGTGGCTGCTATGGGCTTAGCAAGAACCGTTCTTACCTACGCATCAAAACCACAATGATAGTTTGTCAAGTTGGTGCTGTTTTAACCTTCGCAAGGACCGGGCATAGCCACACTCGGTTCAACTAAAGTGAGAGAGACAGACACCCGCCGGTCACCTTTAAGCAACTAGTGCTCGTGGCGGTGAAACCAGTCTCTCGTAAGCGTACGCGTAATGTCGGTCCGGGCCGCTTCATCTCACAATACCGTTGAACCAAAGTATGACATGCTGGTAAGCAGTATGACTTATATCGCCCACAACTCACTTGTGTTCTACTCGTGCATATAACATCAACACATAAAACGTGGCTCGGATGCCACTGTTGAGGAACGTAGTAATTTCGAAAATATTCCTATGCACACGCAAGATCATGGTGATGCATAACAACGAGAGGGGAGAGTCTTGTCTACGTACCCTCGAGACCGTAAGCGGAAGTGTTAGCACAACACGGTTGATGTATTCGTACGTCTTCATGATCCGACCGATCAAGTACCGAACGTACATCACCTCCGAGTTCAGCACACGTTCAACCCGATGACGTCCTTCGAACTCCGATCCAGCCGAGTGTTGAGGGAGAGTTTCGTCAACACGGCAGCGTGGTGACGATGTTGATGTTCTACCGACGCAGGGCTTCGCCTAAGCACCGCTACAGTATTATCGAGGTGGACTATGGTGGAGGGGGGCACCGCACATGGCTAAGAGATCAATGATCAATTGTTGTGTCTCTAGGGTGCCCCCCTGCCCCCGTATATAAAGGAGCAAGGGGGGGTGCGACTGGCCAAGGGGAGAGGTGCGCCGGGAGAAGTCCTACTCCCACCGGGAGTAGGACTCCCTCCCTTTCCTAGTTGGATTAGGACTTGGGAGGGGGAAAGAGGAGGGAGAGAGGAAGGAAGTGTTGGGAAACGTAGCAGAAATTCAAAATTTTCCTACGTGTCACCAAGATCTATCTATGGAGAAACCAGCAACGAGGGGAAGGAGAGTGCATCTACATACCCTTGTAGATCGCTAAGCGGAAGCGTTCAAGAGAACGGGGTTGAAGGAGTCGTACTCGTCGTGATCCAAATCACCGGAGATCCTAGTACCGAACGGACGGCACCTCCGCGTTCAACACACGTACAGCCCGGTGACGTCTCCCATGCCTTAATCCAGCAAGGTGAGAGGGAGAGGTTGAGGAAGACTCCATCCAGCAGCAGCACAACGGCGTGGTGGTGATGGAGGAGCGTGGTAGTCCAGCAGGGCTTCGCCAAGCACCGCGAGATATGAGGAGAAAGAGAGGTAGGGTTGCGCCAACAGGAGAAGAAACTCATGTCTTGGGCTGCTCCTATGCCTCCACTATATATAGGGGGAGAGGGGGCTGCGCCCCCACCTAGGTTTCCACCCCTAGGGGGCGGCGGCCAGCCCTAGATCCCATCTGGGGGGCGGCCAAGGGGTGGAGAGGGGAAACTTGCCCCCCAAGCAAGGTGGGGCACCCCCTCCCCAAACCCTAGGCGCCTTGGGCCCTTGTGGGGGGCGCACCAGCCCACCTGGGGCAGGTCCCCTCCCACACTTGGCCCATGCAGCCCTCCGGGGCCAGTGGTCCCACTTGGTGGACCCCCGGGACCCTCCCGGTGGTCTCGGTACATTACCGATAAAACCCGAAACTTTTCCGGTGACCAAAACAGGACTTCCCATATATAAATCTTTACATCCGGACCATTCCGGATCTCCTCGTGACGTCCGGGATCTCATCCGGGACTCCGAACAACATTCGGTAACCACATACAAACTTCCTTTATAACCCTAGCGTCATCGAACCTTAAGTGTGTAGACCCTACGGGTTCGGGAACCATGCAGACATGACCGAGACGTTCTCCGGCCAATAACCAACAGCGGGATCTGGATACCCATATTGACTCCCACATGTTCCACGATGATCTCATCGGATGAACCACGATGTCAAGGACTCAATCAATCCCGTATACAATTCCCTTTGTCTAGCGGTATAGTACTTGCCCGAGATTCGATCGTCGGTATACCGATACCTTGTTCAATCTCGTTACCGGCAAGTCTCTTTACTCGTTCCGTAACACATCATCCCGTGATCAACCCCTTGGTCACATTGTGCACATTATGATGATGTCCTACCGAGTGGGCCCAGAGATACCTCTCCATTTACACGGAGTGACAAATCCCAGTCTCGATTCGTGCCAACCCAACAGACACTTTCGGAGATACCTGTAGTGCACCTTTATAGTCACCTAGTTACGTTGTGACGTTTGGTACACCCAAAGCATTCCTACGGTATCCGGGAGTTGCACAATCTCATGGTCTAAGGAAAAGATACTTGACATTAGAAAAGCTTTAGCATACGAACTACACGATCTCTGTGCTAGGCTTAGGATTGGGTCTTGTCCATCACATCATTCTCCTAATGATGTGATCCCGTTATCAATGACATCCAATGTCCATGGTCAGGAAACCGTAACCATCTATTGATCAACGAGCTAGTCAACTAGAGGCTTACTAGGGACATGGTGTTGTCTATGTATCCACACATGTATCTGAGTTTCCTATCAATACAATTATAGCATGGATAATAAACGATTATCATGAACAAGGAAATATAATAATAACTTATTTATTATTGCCTCTAGGGCATATTTCCAACAGGAAGGGGGGGCTCCGCCCCCCTCTCCTTGTCCTATTCGGACTAGGGGGGAGGGGTGCGCGGCCCCGCCCTGGCCGCCTCTCCTCTTCTCCGTAAAGGCCCACTAAGGCCCATTAACCTCCCGGGGGGTTCCGGTAACCTCCCGGTACTCCGGTAAAATCCCGATTTCACCCGGAACACTTCCGATATCCAAACATAGGCTTCCAATAGATCAATCTTCATGTATCGACCATTTCGAGACTCCTCGTCATGTCCGTGATCACATCCGGGACTCTGAACAACCTTCGGTACATCAAAACATATAAACTCATAATATAACTGTCATCGTAACGTTAAGCGTGCGGACCCTACGGGTTCGAGAACTATGTAGACATGACCGAGACATGTCTCCGGTCAATAACCAATAGCGGAACCTGGATGCTCATATTGGCTCCCACATATTCTATGAAGATCTTTATCGGTCAGACCGCATAACAACATACGTTGTTCCCTTTGTCATCGGTATGTTACTTGCTCGAGATTCGATCGCCGGTATCTCAATACCTAGTTCAATCTCGTTACTGGAAAGTCTCTTTACTCGTTCCATAATACATCATCCCGCAACTAACTCATTAGTTGCAATGCTTGCAAGGCTTAAGTGATGTGTATTACCGAGAGGGCTCAGAGATACCTCTCTGACAATCGGAGTGACAAATCCTAATCTCGAAATACGCCAACCCAACATGTACCTTCGGAGACACCTGTAGAGAACCTTTATAATCACCCAGTTATGTTGTGACGTTTGGTAGCACACAAAGTGTTCCTCCGGTAAACGGGAGTTGCATAATCTCATAGTCATAGGAACATGTATAAGTCATGAAGAAAGCAATAGCAACATACTAAACGATCGTGTGCTAAGCTAACGAAATGGGTCAAGTCAATCACATCATTCTCCTAATGATGTGATCCCATTAATCAAATGACAACTCATGTCTATGGCTAGGAAACATAACCATCTTTGATCAACGAGCTAGTCAAGTAGAGGCATACTAGTGACAATCTGTTTGTCTATGTATTCACACATGTATTATGTTTCCAGTTAATAAAATTCTAGCATGAATAATAAACATTTATCATGATATAAGGAAATAAATAATAACTTTATTATTGCCTCTAGGGCATATTTCCTTCATCCACTTCACCCCTTCGTCCGCGGCTCATGTTCTACTACAGGTTAGATTTCCATGATCTAGCCCCGAAATTCGTCCTCAACATCTCGGCCTTCATCGTCGTATGCAAGGCCTTCCTCCGCATCAAGCCTCATTTCGGCTTGTGGCTGCAAATCTTCTGCGTGAAGCCGAAGATTGTGAGCAGCCAGCAAGCGGAGTGCGGAGGAGCCATGGTGGGCAAGATGCCTAACGTCACCTGGCTTGATGGCTCCTTTGCGGAAACCATGAAGGGGTGGAAGTCGGGGTGGTTTTATATCACCGAGCCGTGCGATGCCAACTGGTTGGCGGCCCCCGAATTCCGATCCGGAACCCCCATGCGGCTCACCTCCTGGGAAAAGAAGGGCCTATCCTGGGCGAATCTACAGAGCTGACCGGACCTCAAAATTGCATCAAGAGCATGAAGGACAAGAACATCAAGCTTGTCAACGTGATCCAGGTCATGCTCGTTCGCCGGATTCTGTCGTGCCAAAGGCGGGCATTCAATCTGTGGGAGTTCGTCCCGGCCGAACACCACACGCTTCAGAGGCTCTACGGCATGAAGCACAAAGACGCGTGGAAGGCGTTGTTCAAGGCCTCCGAAGTACCTCCTCCCACATCCGAGGACCGTGGGCTCCACGCCACGCGGCCTCCTAGTCAGGTGAGTTCTCAGGATACCACCGGATTCGGTTCTTCCCAATATATTCATGGGGGAGCCTTAAGTAATTGTGCATATTTGTTCAGGATTATGTGGAGACAGCGGAGCAGATTGACTGTCCGGCTCTGCTGCCAGAAAGCCCAGCTAATGCCCTCCTGACGGAGATGCTGGTCCCGTTGCCCTACAAGGTGCCGGAGAAGAAGGCCGGTAAGAAGGCCCTAGGGATCCGAAAGGGTCTCCGACATAAGGTTGCGCCAGAAGCCTCGTCCGAAGACAACGAGGCACACTCCTCCCCCAAAGGGGAGGAGGAAGAAGATGGGACCGCCCCACCCGGAGAGGGTGAGGGGCCTGAGAAGGCGGACCAGGGGGCCGGAAAAGGCCCTCAGCGCAAGGCCATCATACCCACGTCGTTTGATGACGACGAGACAGATTCCTACCACGGAGGCGAGGGGGAGCAAGAAGAAACTCTACCTCCCCGCACTGGGGAGGAGAAAAAGAGGAAAGCCGCCCCGGAGGGGGAGGCTGGGTCATCCAAGAAGGGAAAGGTGTCCCTTCCGGACTACTCTGCCACGGCCGCCCATAGCAAAGAGGGGTGGCTGCCCAGGGGGAAGCCCCTAGCGCGATCGTAAGTATCTGCACCCTGTAATGACTTTACTTCATAGTCTTTTTATAACGCCGAACGTATATGCAATCTGGCCAGGGTTCATCCCGAGGTATATTCTTCGGATGGATCCCTGGGCAATTCGGAGATGAACTCGCTCCCGACGGCCACCACTCCTCAACCCGCGGATGACACGGAGGTGTTGTCCCGAAGGCTCCCAGAGCGGGGGGAGGTGATTCTGGAGATGCCCCAAGGCGGAATTCCAGATGTTGGACACGCGGGGTTCAAGATCCCCACGGATCATGTCGGTGAGAGCCACAGTAGGCCAGTCTCTCAGCCGAACACTGTTCCGGAGCCTTTAGTGGTTCCGGACTCAGGCGGGTAGCCCCTCGTTAGGGAGGGCGAGCCGTCTGTGTTGAGGACTTCCATTGCGCCTGAGGCGCCGGATTGTCTGTTGGAAGCGCTTCGCGACGCTTCCATGGATGAAGAGCACCGTACTCTTATAGTGCGGTGATTCAGACGGTTTCGTCCGCCAAGAGCGGGCTAACCGAAGCTTGCACCAGCCTCCTGACAGGCTTTGAGGTAAGTAAAAAATATGTGAAATTACCACCCGATAGGTAGTAGCCCCTGATACTCTGTTTGGTGTTCGGAAAGAAAAACCAAACGGAGGGTCTATTATAATCCGCGGGAGTCTAATAATAAGTGTTAATGTGAATTAGCAGGCTGTGCTGCTTGCCGCTACTGTCCGCACAGCCGAGATCGCTGGACTAAAACGGGATCTGGAGCAGGCGCAGGGAGAGCTCGACCTCACGAAGAGGCAGCTCGAAGAGAGCAAAGGTGAGTAATTCCCCGCTCTCACATAATGAAGGGTATATAAAATTAGTTATTCTAACGACGAAGCATCGTGATTTTGTAACAGGGGCCACCATCGAAGTGGCCTCTCTGAAGAAAGCGTTGTCCGAGGCCGAAGACAAGGCGGCCTTGGAATGCACGGAGCACGAGAAGCAAGATGCCAGAGTGGGTGAGGTACAACAAGAGCTCCAGGAGCTCGGCAAAAAGTTCGAGTCCGTGGAGCATGAGCTTAAGGCGAAAGAGGCCAAGCTTGCGAAGGCCCTTGCTGGTATAAAATACACCAAGGCCGAAGCCGAGAAGGCACAGCAGGAAATCCAGGAGGCCAAAAAAAAGCGACGAGTAAGAAATTCTTTATGCAAAGCAAACATGTGCAGGAGGCGTTTCTTTTACTTACCCGAGTTCAGAGCTCTCCAGGGGCATTCGCAGATCTGCCATGCAGCGTATCAGATGCCGCGGAGTTCTACCGTGCCCAGGAGGGGAGCTCAACAGAGAAGCTGTTCTGGTCCCAGTATGCTGGGGCTGAACATCCAATGCCTCTGAGTGACCAACTGAAGCAGTTGGTTGAACTCCACAGGGCGGCCAAAACGGCTATGAAAGATTTCATAGTCCGGATGTGGCCTGGTGAGCCCCTGCCGGCTAGCTACTTCGGCCTGATCAAGCAGATGGTGAATGCATGTCTGCGGCTCGAAGTCATCAAGCATCCGTTTGCATTGAGGGTGCCCGCCAGGCCTGCCCGCGCGAAGGTGCATTGGGGCAAGCTGGATGCGGAGAAGCTGGTGAAGGACGGGCCGCCGGAGGGCAAGGCGCATCGCTATCCGGAGAAGTATTATGATGGCGTTATGAAGGGCGCTCGTCTCATGGCCGATGAATGTACCAAGGACACAATTTTAGAATGAATTCACTTCTGTCATGTTTGTAATTTAAGGACGAAGTTACTTGCGCTATGTAGCACTTTTGTAATTTAAAATATTACCTTTTGTGCGGCTATTTATAAAATTCTGAAAGTAGGCTAGTCGTCGGCTTCCGCCCCACGTAACTAGTACTAGGGTGTTCGTGGAAACCCGGACACTCTTTATCCAAATGTTTGGTCCCTTAAGGAGGTGTCCGGCGCAGCGAACAAGGCAATCGGACTATGCGGCTTTATAACTTTCACTTAGCCATAGAAGTCTACAATTTTAAATTTCGGCGAAGCCCCTAGAATCCGGAAGGCCAAATTGGGGCGCTATATACGCCTAGATTGGACGAAGCCGATTTATCGCCTAAAGCGGAAAAATCTTTAAGGATTTTAAGACCTCTCGAACAGCGACCAGCTCTCGCCACATCATGTCGGTCAATTTTCGGCTTTCTCTACTAAGGTGCTCGTCCGGAAGAACCGGGACACAATCACAGTAGTTCTCCCTGCGCTACCTTAGCCGATATAACAGAACGTAAGGTACCAAAACAAGGGAGCCGGGCTAACCCAACTGTAGACCCAAGACATGATTCGGAGCTGATGCATATAGTGCTATAAGTTCGGGGTGCCGCACTGTTGAAAGTGTTCGGACTTGACTTGCCATATTATGGGGCGCCATCAGAAGCCCCTGGCAAACTGAACGTACCAAGGTGTACAGATGCAATATCAAATAAACATTTTGCAAGAAAAAATGCTCAAATAAGACTGATAAGCTGACGCTATATGTGATCTCCCATTGATGAATAATACGTTTAAGCGTATGTTTACAATGAATGCATTAAGCGGAGATAAATAGGACTATTTGACATGTCCTATCCAGGGGCAGGTCACGTACAGATAGATAAAACAGGTATAACGATTGTAAATAGATTCCACCTGGGTGTTTCCTTCTGTGCACAAAGCCTGTTGCCTCCTTGGTTTTCTCTCCTATGTAAGTCCGGCAATCCGGCTCTTCTAAAGAGGTTGCACTAAAGCAATGTCCTGAAAGGTAAAAGGGAAAGATTATGAAGGTATGTTGCGGTGATACCACACTGTTGAATGAGTCACTGCTGCGCCTCTGCCTGTGCCCATGGTATTTTGAGTGCGTAATTGTGTACGCGTGGCACGAATGCTGCTTTAATGGGGTGTGAGCGGAGGCCGGACTGCTAATCGCGCTCTTGGCGTGCCTGATGATCCTGTTGCGGGGTGCTCCGGACTCGCTTGACGGTGCTTGAGGTTGTCGTCACCGGATTGGTGGTTTGCCGGAGGAGGCCGCATTGTACCTCTGCCGCGAGGGCTTCAATATGCTCTTCTGTACGGAGAGAGCGGTCCATGTTTCCGTTGACTGTTATGACCCCGTGCGGGCCTGGCATCTTGAGCTTGAGGTATGCATAGTGTGGTACCGCATTGAATCTAGCGAATGCGGTTCGTCCGAGCAGTGCATGGACTTTAAAGGTGGTTTTGGTGGGCTTGATCCTTGAGGGGTCAATGCCCATTTTGCGCACTGTGTCCTGATAAAGCAGGTTCAGGCTGCTGTCGCCGTCCATAAGGACTCATGTGAGGTGGAATCCGTTGATGATTGGGTCTCAGACCTATTCGGCTGAGCCGCCGTGACGGATGCTAGTAGGATGATACCTACGATCAAAGGTGATCGGACAAGCTGACCATGGGTTGAACTTGGGGGGCGACTGGCTCCATCGCGTAGACGTCCCGTAGTGCTCGCTTCCGTTCCTGCTTGGGGATGTGAGTGGCGTAGATCATGTTGACCGTTTTCACCTGGGGGGATTTCTTCTGTCCCCCCGTGTTCGGACGCCGAGGCTCCTCGTCATCGTCACTGTGCAGCCCCTTGTCCTTGTTTTCGGCATTTATTTTGCCGGCCTATTTGAATACCCAGCAGTCTCTGTTGGTGTGGTTAGCTGGCTTGTCCGGGGTGCCATGAATTTGGCACGAGCGCTCCAGTATATGGTCCAGACTGGACAGTCCCTGATTGTTTCTTTTGAACGGCTTCTTCCGCTGACCGGACTTGGATCCGCTGAATCCGGCGTTTACAACCGTGTCTTCAGTGTTGTTGCTATTGTTCCGTCACTTATGTCTGTTGCGTCGTGGCTTGCCGTTACTGTCGCGGACATCTGAAGTGCCGGAATGTGGCGTGGTGCCGCTGTGAGCCAACCAGCTGTCCTCGCCCGCGCAAAAGCGGGTCATTAATGTTGTGAGAGCTGCCATGGACTTGGGTTTTTCCTGGCCGAGGTGTCGAACGAGCCACTCGTCACGGATATTATGCTTAAAAGCCGCCAGGGCTTTGGTGTCCGTACAGTCGACTATTTGGTTCTTTTTAGTTTGGAACCGGGTCTAGAATTTCCTGGCTGACTCTCCGGGCTTTTGAGTAATGTGGCTCAAGTCATCAGCGTCCGGTGGTCGCACATATGTGCCCTGGAAGTTGTCGAGGAATGCGTCTTCCAGGTTTTCCCAACTGCCAATGGAATTTGTTGGCAGGCTATTTAGCCAGTGCCGGGCTGGTCCTTTGAGCTTAAGGGGAAGATACTTGATGGCGTGTAGATCGTCTCCGCGGGCCATGTGAATGTGGAGAAGGAAATCTTCGATCCACACTGTGGGGTCTGTTGTGCCATCGTATGATTCGATGTTTACGGGTTTGAACCCTTCTGGGAATTCATGATCCATCACTTCGTCAGTGAAGCAGAGGGGGTGTGCGGTGCCTCTATGCCGGGCTATGTGGCTACGCAGTTCGAATTGGTCTGGGTTGCTGTGTTAGGCCCGGCCGGACTTGTTGATAGTGTATCCAGCGTGACGGTCATCATCGCGCGCTGGGGCGCGCCCCCGTGATCCGTAGATCGATCTTGGCTGTCCTGCTTTGTTTTCCAGTATATCTTGCAGGTCTTGCCTGTTGCCCTAGGCCGTAGTGTATTGGCGTGGGGGTGCGGGCTGGTATTCGGGCTGATATCCCATTTTATCCCGGCCACGGGGTGGCCGGTCAGCCGTTTGGTGCTCGAGTCCGTATTCCTCGGCTGCCAGGACTTCAGTCCATCTATTTGTGAGCAGGTCTTGATCAGCCTGGAGTTGCTGCTGCTTCTTTTTCAGGCTCCTCACAGTGGCAATAATCCGGCGCTTCAAGCGCTCCTGCTCCACGGGATCCTCGGGCACGCTGAACTCGTCGTTGCCGAGGCTAATCTCGTCTTCGGAGGGGGGCATATAGTTATCCTCCTCCGGATATCCATCAGTTGCCTGTTCGTAAGGGCTGACCGGCTCATCTTCCTGTTCGGCATGCTTGAAGGCGGGCTGGTCAGGGTTGTATTCCTCTTCGGCACCATCCGGATTGCTTTCATCTCTAGGGCCGGTATCGTTGTGGCGGGGCTTGGAGCGGCGCCGACGACGCCCATGCTTTGCTTTTCTCCCTGAGGGGTTATCCCCCGTTGCCTCGTCGCCATTGGTTTCCTTCGGAGTGTCCACCATGTATATATCGTATGAGGAGGTGGCCGTCCACCGCCCTGTGAGCGGTGGCTCCTGTACTTCTCCTGCATCATCATCCATACCGTCGATGTCTTCGGAGTCGAAGTCAAGCACGTCGGTTAAATCGTCGATCGTGGCAATGAAGTGGGTGATGGGTGGGCAGCGAATTCCTTTGTCGCCTGCTTCCCACTCAAGACGGACATAGTTCGGCCCAGAGCCTCCTGACAACGAGAGAGACTTTAATGAGTTCAGCATGTCGCCAAAGGGCGAGTGCTGGAAGATATCCGTAGCGGTAAAATCCATCTAAAGGGCGAGGGCTGGCTCGAGGGTGTGCGGACCGGAACCAACAACTGGATACGAGTCCGGGGGCCCGGGGCTACAGGCTTCCACAAAGGTGAGACCTATATTTGGCTCCACCGCCAATGAGCGTGCGGCCTGCGGGGCGGGGTCCACCCCTCTGTCCTTAGGCAACGCAACCTGCTCCAGATTTAAATCCGAGGCTTTTACTAAAGGGGTGATATCCCGAGCATCGTCTGACGGCAGGTCTAAGCCGTGCTCATCGTGACTGTTCGGTGCTCCTGGCGCAGGCCCAAATCCATCGAAGACCAAATCTCCGCAAATATCCACCGTGTAGTTCAAGTTTCCGAACCTAACCTGGTGGCCAGGGGCGTAGCTGTCGATCTGCTCCAGATGGCCAAGCGAATTGGCCCGCAGTGTGAAGCCGCCGAACACGAAGATCTGTCCGGGGAGAAAAGTCTCCCCCTGCACCGTGTTGTTGATGATTGAAGGCACCATCAAGCCTTGCAGCAACGACACACAGGAACTGTCAATTAAAGCACCAATGTCGGTGTCAAAACCGGCAGATCTCGGGTAGGGGGTCCCGATCTGTGCGTCTAGGCTGATGGTAACAGGAAGCAGGGGACACAATGTTTACCCAGGTTCGGCCCCTCTCGATGGAGGTAAAACCCTACTTCCTGCTTGATTAATATTGAAGATATGAGTAGCACAAGAGTAGATCTACCACGAGATCATAGAGGCTAAACCCTAAGAGCTAGCCTATGATGGTATGATTGTAATTGTGATCGTCCTTCAAAGGACCAACCTCTCCGGTTTATATAGACACCGGAGAGGGCTAGGGTTTACACGGAGTCGGTTACAAGGAAGGAAACACAATATCTGGATTGCCAAGCTTGCCTTCCACGCAAAGGAGAGTCCCATCCGGACACGGACCGAAGTCTTGAGTCTTGTATCTTCACGCTTCAATAGTCCGGACGATGTATACAGTCCGGCTGTCCGGATACCCCCTAATCCAGGACTCCCTCAACAGGGTCGACCACTAGTGCTTGCCTCCCAGGGGTGGCCACACGAGCGGGATGGTCCGACTGGTCGAACATGATGGCTGTATAAGACCATCTCAGATAGGTGGTCGTCTCCGCAGGGGCGACCATATTCACTTCTCTGTTGATGACATTCAATCGACTCTTGCTTTCAACATCAGCAAAAATCATAAGAGTGGAATTGACTTTGGGATAACCATCGTCTTCCTCTTCATCCTCATCTTTGTCTAACTCATTCTCCTTCTCATTGGGTTGTTTCTCTCGGAACTGCTGGATCAGGAGTCGACACTGCCGAGTGGTATGCTTCGGGTAAATCAGATTACCTTCTTCATCTTTCTTAGTGTGGATGTGACATGGCAAATCCAGCACGTCATTCTCTGCTTGATCTTTTACCTTCTTAGGGGCCAGGGCCCCTTAGGTTTTCCCTTAAACTTTCCTTGATTCACTACCGCAATCTCTCCAGGTGTCGCTGGTTCGGCCTTAGGCTTCTGTTTCCGACTGGAATTTCCTCCACCGGCCTCTTGGCCGACTGGTTTGCTCTTACTGTTACGGAGTCGATCTTCCTCTTCTTCGTTAGCATACTGGGTGGCTATCTCCATCATCCGAGTTAGAGTCATATCTCTAGTCCGACCGAATTTCAAGACCAACTCTTTGTACTTGACGCCTTCCTTGAAAGCGCACACTGCTTGATGCTCTGAAACATTCTCGACAGTGTGATGCAACGTGGACCACCTCTGGATAAAATCCCTCATGGTATCACCCGGTTTCTGAACACAATATTGCATCTCTGTCAACCCCGCTGGTCGTTTGCACGTGCCTTCGAAAGTTCTAACAAACACTCGAGCCAGTTCATCCCAACTGTATATACTGCTTGGAGCCAACTGAGTCAACCACGCTCGGGCCGACCCTTCTAACATCAGAGGGAGATGCTTCATCGCAACCTCGTCGTTTCCACCACCAATCTGTACAGCCACTCAGTAATACTCAAGCCAAGTTTCCGGCTTAGATTCGCCGGTAAACTTACTAACTCCGGATGCCAACCTGAAGTTGGGAGGAATCACTGCTGCCCTGATGGCTCAGCTAAAACACTCGGGGCCAGAAACATGCACTCGGCTGCTGCTTGGACGATCTCTGCCTGGGTCTTCTCTGTGTGCCCTGTTCCGGTCAACCAAACCTTGAACGAGGATAGACCTCGCGTCAAAGCCCGGTTCCCTTGGGTCGACTGAAGCTCTGCGCTCACCACTATGACAGCGCTTGTCATCGTTCCGCCGAGGTGCATACGACGCACTCCTCGGGGGAGGCGTGGGCCCTCAACGGTGATTGTCACGATCGAGTGGATGATCATACTGCCCACGGCCTTCACGCCGCGGAGGCGATCTGGGGCTGTGAGCCGACTGAACCGTGTCCGCTGCAATGAATCTGCTATGAATCCTATTCCGCGGTTGAGATACTGTTGTATTCTGCTCTCCTGCCGCCCTGAGCAGGGCCTGGATCTGCATCAACCCTCTGCCAGCTTCTGACTGGGAAGGTTGGATCGACTCTGCTATGCGGGCCACAGCTGTGAGATTCTGAATCGGAGTGCGGTATACCTTAGGTGGAGGCGGAAAAAGCTATCATCGACTGGACTCATGGATCCGCTCTTGAGCGCGCTCATCGAGAGCCCGCTGAAGGTTATCTAGTCGAGTGCGCTCAGCTAGATTAGCCAAGCGCACCTCCTCCAAGGCCCGAGCCTCGGGGGTTTCTCCAACAATGGGCGTGTGGAGTGCATCCATGTTGCGGCGACGAAGTTCTTCCCTCTACTGCGAAGGGAGGGGCTTGGGTCGGTATTCCTCGTGGACACGCGACGGATCGCTGCATCCGTCTCCGCCGCCCTCGCGGCGGAAACCGGGGGGGGGCTGTGAGGCCCATCGACCATCAAGACTTCGGCCGCAGGATCGCTGCTATCGCACTTGGATGCGGTCTCTGCGGAGCCAGTCGACAGATCGAACAGGCCGTGGAGAGTTTCGTCGGGCTCGATTGCCGCGACTTGATGGGTGGTCGACTGCCGAGCCACTGCGTGTTTCAGCCACCTCTGAAGCCGTGATCGACCGGACCGCTGGCGGCGGCAAACATCAGGGAGCGAAAATGCCATCGGAGCCGACTGATACTGAGTGGACAGCTGCCGGAGAAGAACGCCACGAACGCACGCGCGGAAGTGCATCGCCCCTCGGACGGGGAGCGCCTTAGTGTCCAGGGGGGCTTCTTGAAGCCATGCGGAGTCGTCGGCGACGAAAACGAGCACGCCGAGACGGATCTCGCGGCCCTCAGCCAACCCGCCGCCGGAAACCATGATGATGGTGATCGGTAAAACTTGCAACTTCACCAACAAGTCACTAAGACACCTGCCCCATGGTGGGCGCCAACTGTCGTGGTCCTAAGACTGACAGTAGAAAGGGGGGTAGGCATGGAGAGGCAAGATCTTAGCTATGTCGAAGATGTACACACAAGGTTTACGAGTTCAGGCCCTTCTCGGAGGAAGTAATAGCCTTACGTCTCTGTGCCTGGAGGCGGTCGATTAGATTGTGTGTGTTGAATTATAGGGGGTGCGAACCCTTGTCCCAGAGGAGGGGGGTGGCTTATATAGAGTGCGCCAGGACCCCAGGCAGCCTCCATTACAAGGGGCTTAATGTACATAAAGTAGGGGCGTTACTGATAACGCCAGCCTTAAGTACACTTAATGCTCAAAAGACTGAGGAGTGAATGTCCGGCCGTTGCATGCTCTTCCGACTCCTGATCTTTGATATAGTCGAGTGACACCTCATATGGTTGACTGACGATAGGGGGTGACCATCGAGTGATGTGATCGTCGAGTGGTAATCCACTCGACGTACTTGACTGGTGTTCTTCTGTTGGTTCTTGGTCTTTTTATCTTCTGGGGTAGTGACCTTGGGTAGGACGTATAGGCCAGGCCTATGACCCTACCCCGGGTCTGTATCCTCGTCATGGGCCATTGATCTACAACAACATAGACATGCAAAATACTATCAGGTACTAAGTTCATGATAAATTAAAGTTCAACTAATCATATTACTTAAGAACTCCCACTTAGATAGACATCCCTCTAATCATCTAAGTGATAACGTGATCCAAATCAACTAAACCATGTCCGATCATCACATGAGATGGAGTAGTTCTCAATGGTAAACATCAATATGTTGATCATATCTACTATATGATTCACGCTCGACCTTTCAGTCTCAGTGTTCCGAGGCCATATCTGGATATGCTAGGCTCGTCAAGTTTAACTCGAGTATTCTGTGTGTGCAAAACTGGCTTGCACCCATTGTATGTGAACGTAGAGCTTATCGCACCTGATCATCATGTGGTGTCTCGGCACGATGAACTGTAGCAACAGTGCATACTCAGGGAGAAAACTTGTACCTTGAAATTTAGTAAGGGATCATCTTATAATGCTACCGATGTTCTAAGCAAAATAAGATGCCTAAAGGATAAACATCACATGCAATCAAAATATGTGACATGATATGGCCATCATCATCTTGTGCTCATGATCTCCATCACCGAAGCATCGTCATGATCTCCGTCGTCACCGGCGCGACACCTTGATCTGCATCGTAGCATCGTTGTCGTCTCACCAACTATTGTTACTACGACTATCGCTAGTGCTTAGTGATAAAGTAAAACAATTACATGGCGATTGCATTGCATACAATAAATTGACAACCATATGTCTCCTGCCAGTTGTCGATAACTTTGTTACAAAACATGATCATCTCATACAACAATTTATATCACATCATGCCTTGACCATATCACATCAGAGCAAGCCCTGCAAAAACAAGTTAGACGTCCTCTACTTGGGTTCTACTCTTTGTGTTCTACTCATGCATACAACATCTACGCATAAACCTGGCTCTGATACCACTATCAGGGAACACAGTAATTTCAAAAAAAATCCTACGATGACGCAAGATCTATCTCCAGGTGATGCATAGCAACGAGAGGGGAGAGTGTTGTCTACGTACCCTTGTAGACTGAAAGCGGAAGCATTATGACAACATGGTTGATGTAGTCGTATGTCTTCACGATCCGACTGATCCTAGCACCGAAGGTATGACACCTTCACGATCTGCACATGTGCCGCTCGGTAACGTCCCATGAACTCTAGATCCAGCTGAGGTCAAGGGAGAGTTTCGTCAGCACGACGGTGTGGTGACGGTGATGATGAAGTTACCGGCACAGGGCTTCTCCTAAGCACTACGACGATATAATTGAGGTGGAAATCTGTGGAGGGGGGCACCGCACACGGCTAAAACAATTGTCAACTTGTGTGTCTTTGGGGTGCCCCCCTCCCCCGTATATAAAGGAGTGGAGGAGGGCGAGGGCCAGCCCTCTATGGTGCGCCCAAGGGGGGGAGTCCTACTCCCAGTAGGAGTAGGTCTCCCCCTTCCCTAGTTGGAGTAGGAGAAGAAGGAAGAGGTAGAGGGAGAGAAGGAAAGGGGAGAGGGGAGAGAAGGAAAGGTGGGTCGGGCCCCCTCCCAATTCGGATTGGGCTAGAGGGGTGCACCCCCACCTTGGACGCCTCCTCCTCTCTTGCACCATAGCCCATTAAGTCCCATTGACTCCCCGGGGGGGTCCGGTAACCTCCCGGTACTCCAGAAAAATGCCCAAACCTCTCGGAACCTTTTCAGTGTCCAAACATAGCCTTCCAATAATCATTCTTTATATCTCGACCATTTCGAGACTCCTCGTCATGTCTGTGATCACATCCGGGACTCCGAACAACCTTCGGTACATCAAAACACATAAACTCATAATACCAATCGTCATCGAACGTTAAGCATGCGGACACTACGGGTTCGAGAACTATGTAGACATGACCGAGACACGTCTCCGGTCAATAACTAATAGTGGAACCTTGATGATCATATTGGTTCCTACATATTCTATGATGATCTTTATCGGTCAAACCGCATAACAACATACGTTGTTCCCTTTGTCATCGGTATGTTACTTGCCCAAGATTCGATCGTTGGTATCTCAATACCTAGTTCAATCTCGTTACCGGCAAGTCTCTTTACTCGTTCCGTAATAATTCATCCCGCAACTAACTCATTAGTCACAATGCTTGCAAGGCTTATAGTGATGAGTATTACCGAGAGGGCCCAGAGATACCTCTCCGAAACTCGGGGTGACAAATCCTAATCTCGACCTATGCCAACCCAACAAACACCTTCGGAGACACCTGTAGAGTAGCTTTATAATCACCCATTTACGTTTTAATGTTTGGTAGCACACAAAGTGTTCCTATGGTATTCGGGATTTGCATAATCTCATAGTCTGAGGAACTTGTATAAGTTACGAAGAAAGCAGTAGCAATGAAACTGACACGATCATAATGCTAAGCTAACGGATGGGTCATGTCCATCACATCATTCTCCTAATGATGTGATCCCGTTCATCAAATGACAACACATTTCTATGGTTAGGAAACATAACCATCTTTGATTAACCAGCTAGTCAAGTAGAGGCATACTAGGGACTATATATTTTGTCTATGTATTCACACATGTACTAAGTTTCCGGTTAATACAATTCTAGCATGAATAGTAAACATTTATCATGAATTAAAGAAATAAATAATAACTTTATTATTGCCTCTAGGGCATACTTCCTTCACAACGGTGCAGGACACTAAGCTCACAGTGGGGTGGCGTGGGTTGCGGGGTTGATGCCCAGCACACGTGCTTCGTGTAGGGCACGACGCGGGGCACGAGCTGGCGGCCAGGGCATGTTGGTCGCTGTCATGTGGCTCATGCGGCTGGCCTAGGCGCGTGTTGCTGGCCAGGTCGCAATGGCGTGCGGTTGGGCGCTAGTTCAACACGTTGGGGAGGCGCGAGGGCACGCGTGGACGACGCTAGCATGTGGAGCTCTAGGGCATGACGGAGGTGCAACACATGAGGTGTTGATGAAGTGGGCGGGCCAGATCTGGCCCGTCTATGAGGCAGACGTTCCTGGTGATGGCGCCTCGGGTCTTAGGAGGGCGCGTGAGCGTGCTCCTTATCGCAACGGGTGTCGGGGCGTGCGGCTGATGTGGCTACTGCGTGACGGCCACTGCGGATTTGGGCGCGACAACACATCTTTGGCCCAATCTGCCGCCCTGGCGTCCAGGTGATTTGTAGGAGGTGGTTGGTGGTCGAAGGTGCTGAGGGCACGCTAGTCTTGACACGAAGATGTTTGCATAGGTGGGCTAGTCGGGTCCATGGGTTGGAAGGCCAAAGCTGGCGGCGAAAGCCATACTCCGACAATGGCCGGAGTCATTGATGGCAGCGCCGGCAAGCGCCGCTCCCTTTCTGAAGGCGTCGATATCATAGTTCTCACCGCTGAAAGCACAAATGCTCCCTGGGTGATTTTGGTAATTAATGTCAACATATCTCTTGTTGGACTAATATTTTCATCTAGTATATTTCAGATAAGTTCAACATTGGAGTGGCATGGACAAGAGGACGTGGAACCCCTTCTAGATGCTAAGGACAAACATTGGCAAAAGCTCAAGACTCTACATTTTCATTTTAGTGGTCCAAGATCACATTGAGTCCATAGGAAAAGCCAATACTATTAAAAGGGGATGGGATTTTGCTTAATGGCTTGTTTGCTCAAAGTGCTTAGTGATATGCTCCAAAGCCCTCAACCACTTTCTAACTTCCACATATGTCTTAAACCTAAAAGTCAAACTCGGCCCCACTGACTTGATCTATCCGGCGCCACCGAGTTAATTTGAAATAGCCACTGCCAGAAACCCTAATCAGTTTGGTCTCACCGATGGGATCTTGGTCTCACTGAGATGGGCTTGCAGACTCTCTGTTGTCTGTTGTAATAATTTCGGTCCCACCGAGATATGCAATCGGGCCCATCGAGTTTGGTTAACCAACTCTTTGTTTGCTTATTACCAAAATAGGTCTCACCCAGTTTGTGTAATCGGTCAAACCGAGTTGAGGTTTTACCCTAACCCTAGTACATCAATCCCACTGAGTTGATGTTGTCAGTCCCACCGAAAACTCTAACGTTCACATTCTGAACCATATCGGTCTGACCGAGTTTCACTATTCAGTCCCACCGAGTTTGAGAATTTGTGTGTAACGGTTAGATTTTGTGTGGAGGCTATATATACCCTTCCACCCTTTTCCATTTGTGGGGAGAACCATCAGAAAGTGCCTACACTTCCACTACTCATTTTTTGAGAGAGAACCACCTACTCATGTGTTGAGACCAAGACATTCCAATCCAACCACAAGAATCTTGATCTCTAGCCTTCCCAAGTTGCTTTCCACTCAAATCATCTTTCCACCATAGCCAAATCTGTGAGAGAGAGTTGAGTGTTGGGGCGACTATCATTTGAAGCACAAGAGCAAGAAGTTCATCATCAACACACCATCTATTACCTTTTGGAGAGTGGTGTCTCCTAGATTGGTTAGGTGTCAGTTGGGAGCCTCCGTCAAGATTGTGGAGTTGAACCAAGGAGTTTGTAAGGGCAAGGAGATCGCCTACTTCGTAAAGATCTACCCTAGTGAGGCAAGTACTTCATGGGCAATGGCCATGGTGGGATAGACAAGATTGCTTCTTCGTGGACCCTTCGTGGGTGGAGCCCTCCGTGGACTCGCGCAACTATTACCCTTCGTGGGTTGAAGTCTCCACCAACATGGATGTACGATAGCACTACCTATCGAAACCACGCCAAAAATCTCCATGTCTCCAATTGCGTGTGCACACTCCAATCCCATCCCTTTACTTTCTTGCAAGTTGCATGCTTTACTTTCTGCTGCTCATATACGCTTGCCATGCTTGCTTGAATTGTATTGTGAATGTTTAAAATTATGCTAATTTCCAACCTTAACTTGAAAAACTTAAAAATTGCTACCTTTACATGTTGAGGGTCTAATCACCCCCCCTCTAGACACCTCTTCTCAATCCTTTCAATTGGTATCAAAGCATTGGTCTCCATTGCTTTGGTTTAATCACCATTGGAGGAAGATGAATGAGTCAACGTTGGGGAATCTTAGACATAGAGTGCCTATACTTGATGGAGAGTTCTTTCATGAGTGGAAAAATGAGATGCTTGAGATTTTCAATGAATATCCCTTGAACAAGTACATTACTAGCCCTTGTGCGTCCCATGTTGATCCTCTGCATCCTACCCCCGATGGGTCTATTGACATGATTCACAATCTTAGAACTATCAATCTTATTACTAGAGGTTTGCCTAGAAATTTGATAGTTTCCTTGCCTACTCTTGATTGTGCCTACACCATATGGAAATTTCTTGAGGAACGATTTCCGTATTATTCCTTGAAAAACTTAGATGAGATTCTTCACAAGTCTATTTCTTTGAATAAAATGAATCACAATGATCCTAAGTTTGGTGATTGTTTATTTGAGCTTCGTGATCTTATGCGTGCCAAAGGAGATGTTGGAATCATTAGCAATATCATTTCCAAAGTCATTAGAATTCATAGAGATGCACATTGTCATGATCACAAAACTAATGAATCACTTTCTCTAGGAAATGATCGATTACAAGATGATGTTGAACATGGATACTATGATGAGGATGATGATAGTGACTATGACCTCAATGAGTCTATGAGACACTTTGGTCTTATGGCTAACCTTCACGGCTACATGGCTGGAGGAAAGGAATGGGTTCTTGATAGTGGATGTACCGATCACATGACCGGGGACAAGGATATGTTTCGTGACCTTGCTGAAAACGATGGCCCTCAAAAGTATGTCACTTTTGGTGATAACTCAAAGGGTAAGGTGGTTGGCCTTGGTAAGGTGGCCATCTCATATGGCAGCTCCATACAAAATGTTATGCTTATTAAATCTCTTGACTACAATTCACTTTCTGTATCTAGACTAGCCGATTTCGGTTTCAACGTCCTATTTACTGAAGTAGACTGCCAAGTGTTTCGAAGAGATAATCATAATATGGTCTTTACCGGCATATGTAGAGGTGATCTATACATTTTGATTCCACTAAAAAGGATCAACCTAGAACTTGCTTAATTGCTAAATCTTCTAAAGGTTGGTTGTGGCATAGAAGGTTAGGTCATGTGGGCATGCGAAACCTTGACAAGCTTATTAAAGGTGATCATATCCTTGGTGTTAAAGATGCTATATTTGACAAGGATAGACTTTGTAGCGCTTGCCAAGTAGGAAAACAAGTTGGAGGAAGTCATTCCGTGAAGAATATCATGACCACAGGAAGACCGCTTGAGCTACTTCACATGGATCTTTTCGGTTCAAACGCCTATAAAAGTCTTAGTGGAAACTCATTTGGTTTAGTCATAGTCGATGATTTTTCAAGATTTACGTGAGCCTTATTTCTAGATGATAAGTCGCAGGTCCAAAAGATCTTCAAAAACTTCGCTAGGAAGGCCCAAAATCAATTTGAAGTGAAGATCAAGAAGGTTCACAGCGACAACGGAACGGAGTTCAAGAACGCCAATGTGGACACCTTTCTTGATGAAGAAGGGATTTCACATGAGTTCTCAGCTACGTAAACGCCTCAACAAAATGGAGTTGTTGAGAGGAAGAACCAGACGCTCATCAAAATGGTGAGAACGATGCTTGATGAGTACAAGACGCCAAAACACTTTTGGGCGAAAGCGGTTGAGACAGCTTGTCCTGCAACAAATCGTTTACATCTTCACAAGCTAATCGGCAAGACGGCATACGAGCTTCTCACCGGTAACAAACCCCAAGTCGGATACTTTCGGGTATTTGGCTCAAAGTGCTACATTCTTGATAAGCATCGTTGTTCGAAATTTACTCCTAAATGTCATGAAGGTTTCCTACTCGGTTATGGCTCAAACTCTCACACTTACCGTGTCTACAACAATTTCACCCGAAAGGTTGAGGAGACGGTATATGTGAAGTTTGATGAATCTAATGACTCGCAAATAGAGAAATTGCCAATTGATGTAGGTGACAAAGATCCTTCGGAAGCAATCCAAGATTTGTCTATTGGCAAGATCCGTCCAACGGAGGTGAAGGAGAGTTGAAAGTGCAACTGGCCCTGGGTGGTTTTGGTAATTCCTAACAACATATAGCTCATTGAGCTAATGCTATTTCAAGATAAATATTTCAGGAAAGCTCAATGATTGGCATGGCATGGATGAGAAAAATGGATCCCTCAAAATGCTAAGGACAAAAGAATTGGCTCAAGCTCAAAGCACAAAACTCTACATTTTCTATTTTAGTGATCCAAGATCACATTGAGTCTATAGGAAAAGCCAATACTATCAAGGAGGGATGAGGTGTTCCTTAATGAGGTTCTTGCTCAAAATGCTTAGTGATATGCTCCAAAGCCCTCAACTACTTTCTCACATCCACATATGACCCAAACCAAAAGTCAAACTCGGCCCCACCGAAACTATCTATCCGGCGCCACCGAGTTCAGATGTCATAGCCACAGCCACAAACCCTAGTCTTTTCGGTCTCACCGATAGGGATCTTGGTCTCACCAAGATGGGATTGCAATCTCTCTGTTTCCCTTCATAACATTTTGGGCAAACCGATATGAGCAATCGGTCCCACCGAGATTGCAATGCAAACTCACTATTTCCCCTTCGTAACATTTCGGTCTAACCGAGATGAGCGAATCGGTCCCACCGAGTTTGCCTGACCAACTCTCTGTGTGTCTATTACCAAAATCGGTCTCACCGAGTTTGTGTAATCAGTCTCACCGAGATTACGTTATGCCCTAACCCTAACCATATCGGTCCCACCGAGTTGACATGTCGGTCCCACTGAAAATCCTAACGGTCACATTGTTTACTAAATCGGTCCAACCGAGTTTCACTATTCGGTCCCACCGAGTTTGGTAAGTTGTGTGTAACGGTTAGATTTTGTGTGGAGGCTATATATACCCCTCCACCCACTCTTCATTCATGGAGAGAGCCATCAGAATATGCCTACACTTCCAACATACATTTTCTGAGAGAGAACCACCTACACTTTTGTTGAGGTCAAGATATTCAATTCCTACCACATAAATCTGTATCTCTAGCCTTCCCCAAGTTGCTTTCCACTCAAATCTTCTTTCCACCAAATCCAAATCCTATGAGAGAGAGTTGAGTGTTGGGGAGACCATCATTTGAAGCACAAGAGCAAGGAGTTCATCATCAACACACCATTTGTTACTTCTTGGAGAGTGGTGTCTCCTAGATTGGCTAGGTGTCACTTGGGAGCCTCTGACAAGATTGTGGAGTTGAACCAAGGAGTTTGTAAGGGCAAGGAGATCGCCTACTTCGTGAAGATCTACCCCTAGTGAGGCAAGTCCTTTGTGGGCAACGACCATGGTGGGATAGACAAGGTTGCTTCTTCATGGACCCTTCGTGGGTGGAGCCCTCCGTGGACTCGCGCAACCGTTACCCTTCGTGGGTTGAAGTCTCCATCAATGTGAATGTATGATAGCACCACCTATCGGAACCACGGCTAAAAAATCTCTGTGTCAACATTGCGTTTGCTCCCTCAAACTCCTTCCTTTACCTTCATATGCAATTGTTTTACATTCTGCTGCTATACTCTTAGAATTGCATGTGTAGGTTGATTGCTTGACTTGTGCTAAGTTGCTAAAATAGGCCAAGAACTAAAATTGGGAAAAGGCTAGATTTTTATTTGGTCAAGTAATCTAATCACCCCCCCCCCTCTAGATATACTTTCGATCCTACAAGAGTACCCCGTCTGTCCAAGTGGAAGCTTACCTCACGACAAGGTGAACCACG
The DNA here is from genome assembly GCA_963921465.1 of Triticum timopheevii. Classification (NCBI taxonomy): domain Eukaryota; kingdom Viridiplantae; phylum Streptophyta; class Magnoliopsida; order Poales; family Poaceae; genus Triticum; species Triticum timopheevii. Next base: position 522,834,148 of record OY997270.1, read on the forward strand.
AGTCGACTCGAAGGCATCCACGAGTGGGACACACCAAGATGAAGGAAACGAGGAAGTACACCAAGATGAACCTCATCAACCTCCTTCTCCGCCTCCACAAGAGAACAACAACACCAACAACGAATAAGGCTAAGAGGAAGAACAAGACAATGAAGACGATGTTCCAGCCCGACCCAAACAAAAGCTCTCACGAGTTCGAGCAAGAGTCTCAAGAGATCATCTCGTCGAACAAATATTTAATGATATTCAAACTGGGAGAATTACTCGCTCTAAAACTCGTTTGGCAATTTTTGTGAACATTACTCATTCATTTCTAGCATTGAACCTATGAAGGTTGAAGAAGCATTGGAAGATCCGGATTAGATAAATGCCAAGCACGAAGAGCTACACAACTTTGAGAGGAATTGAGTGTGGACGTTGGTTGAAAAGCCCGATGAGAAGCACAATGTCATTGGAACCAAATGGGTGTTTCGGAATAAGCAAGATGAAGATGGACAAGTCGTTCACAACAAGGCCCATCTCATCGATCAAGACTACACTCAAGTCGAAGGTATGGACTATGGTGAGACATATGCCCCCATTGTGGTTGTCCTGGACTAGGGGGTCCTCAGGCGTCCGGTCTGTTGGATGTGGGCCAGACTTACGGGCCGTCAAGATGCAAGATAGAACATTATCTCCCGTGTCTGATAGGGACTCTGTATGCGTGGATGGCAAGTATAGGTGTCCGAAGATGTTATTCCTTTATGTAAAACCGACTTTGTACAACTTTAAGCCCCTCCGGTATCTATATAAACCGGAGGGTAGATCGGAGGCAGGACCACAACATTGCTAGGCTAGCTAATCTAGGGTTAGCCGAATCGATCTCGAGGTAGGTCAACTCTTGTAACCCCTATACCCTCGAATATAATCAAGCAGGAGTAGGGTTTTACCTCCATTAAGAGGGGCCAAACCTAGATAAACTCTGTGTCCTTTGTCCATAGTTACCATTGGTTCTCAGACGTATAGCTTGGGCCCCCCTACCCGAGATCTGCCAGTTTTGACACCGATATTGGTGCTTTCATTGAGAGCTCCGATGTATCATAGACAGAAGGATCGATTGCTAACCTCTTCTTCAACAATGATGCTGCATCCAAGGAAATTTTTCTCCCTAGGCAAGTTTTTGTGTTTGGTGGCTTTGTGCTTCGTGCCAACTCGATCGACCACCTCGAGCAGGTCGATAGTTATGCCCCCGGCCACCAGATCATGTTTGCAAACTTGAACTACGTTGCTGACATCCGAGGAGACATTGTCTTCGACGGGTTCGCGGCTTCTGCCGCCACTCTGTGTCCCCGCCAAGCGACTCTTCAGATCCCCTGTTAGATCCCGTCCAGTGATCGACACCCATAGCCACCTCAGCCTTAGATCCGAGACGGGTCTCATTGTCTGAAGACGGGAGCATAAGCCTGGCAGGGCCTCTTCCCCTTGTAGAACTCCCGACCGAAGACCTAGATGCAATCTTAGACTTGCCTCTAGGCTACCATCCCGAACTGCCGAGGTCTGCACTCAGCGGGTCCGATCAGGCGTCCCATGCCGAACTTAGCCCAACAGATCCACAATCTCCGATCCCACTTCCGCTCTTAGACGAAGCACTGGGATTGATGCAGTCTCTCGCCATCATGGAAGTATTACCTCCGAACTGTAGCCAACCTGGACTGGGGGCTGAGAGCGAGGAATTTTATGCCCCACCACCACACACTTAATTAATAGCGACTTTCGAGGACTTAACCGACATGTTGGACTATGCGTCCGAAGACATCAACGACATGGACGATGATGCCGACGCCGAACCAATCCAAGTCCCACCCGCCACGGGGCTCTGGACGGCTACCTCAACCTATGATGTGTACATGGTGGACACTCTGGATAAAAAGGATGACGGGGACAATCAGAACCCCGAGGAGGATAAACCCATCGATAAACCACCAAAGTGCCAGCGTCAGCAGTGCCGCTCACGATCGCGTCGAGCGAAGGATAGTAATACTAGCACCGGAGATAACGAGACTCCGGATGGTGCCGAAGATCCCGAATACCCTATCGAGCCCATATCCGAACAGGACGAGCGGGAAGAGGGAGAATATAGTCCCAAACACGCTGACAACGAAGATACGGAGGACAACAACAATATGCCAGAATCCAAAGAGGAGGTCAGTCTCGGTGACGAAGACTTTATTGTCCCAGAAGAACCCCTCGACCAAGAACAGTTCAAGTGACAGCTCATCCCACAGCCCGGAGCCTGAAGAAGAAGAAGCAGTAGTTCAAAGCCGAACAAGTTACGCTTAATGAAAGGTGGACTAAGGCCTTGGCCGCTGAGGAATACGGCCAAGAGTGACCTGTCAAAAGTTACCCTAAGCGCAAGCTGCTGCCTCAATTAGATGACGAAGCCCTTGAGCAAATACCATCGAAATACAATCAGGCAGATCAACGAGACCGACCACCACGTGGACGGGACAAAGCGGCATATCAGGCCGAACACTAGCCCACACCTCCTTGCCGAAGTGGCAGGGAGACAACAGCTGCGGGATACACGTACGACTTGCAGCGTGACCTAGCCAATAAAGCTTGTAAAACTAGATTAATCTACGGATCAAGAGGCCGTGCCCCGGCGCGCTACAATGGCTATGAAGCCCGGCGTGATGACCGTTACTATGTTCGGGATCAGAACCGAACTCATATGTCAGCCGATCTCCACCGTGACATTGCGTGATATAGAGGGGCCGCACACCCCCTATGCTTCACCGATGAGGCCACGGAACACCAATTTCTGAAAGGGTTTAAACCCGTAAACATCAAACAGTATGATGGAACGACGGATCCGGCCGTCTAGATTGAAGATTTTCTTCTCCACATTCACATGGCGCGAGGAGATGATCTCCATGCCATTAAATATCTTCCTCTAAAGCTGAAAGGACCAGCACGGCTCTGGCTAAACAGCCTCCCAGAAAACTCCATTTGAACCTGGGAAGACTTGGAAGATGCTTTTAGGGCTAACTTTCAAGGCACTTATGTCCGACCACCGGATGCTGACGACTTGAGTCACATAATTCAGTAGCTAGGCGAATCAGCTCGCAAGCTTTGGAATCGGTTCTTCACTAAAAATAACTAGATCATAGACTGTCCAGACGCCAAAGCCTTAGCGGCCTTTAAACACAGCGTCTGAGATGAATTCCTGGCCCGACACCTTGGACAGGAAAAGCCGAAGACCATGGCAGCCTTAATGGCACTCATGACCCGCTTCTGTGCGGGCGAAGACAGCTAGTTGGCTCGTAGAAGCAGCAGCTCCGGCGACCCCTACACTTCTAAGGTGCGGGACGGCAATGGTAAACCTCGCCGCAATAAAAAAAAACATCGGAATAACAACAACAACAACACAGACAATACGGCAGTCAATGCCAGATTCAGCAGTCCTAAGTCCGGTCAGTGGAAGAAACCTTTCAAAGGCAACAAAGACTGGCCATCTAGCTTACATAAAATCCTTGAGAGGCCCTGTCAGATTCATGGCATGCCCGATAAGCCTGCAAACCACACCAATAGGAATTGTTGGGTTTTCAAATAAGCCGGTAAAATAAATACTGAACACAAGGGAAAAGGGCCTCCAAGCAAAGACGATGATGAGCCCCGACAGCCGAACACCAGGGGCCAGAAGCAGTTTCCCCCCGAGGTGAAGACAATGAACATGATATATGTCACTCATATCCCCAAAAGGAAGCGCAAGCGCGCACTACGAGATGTCTATGTTGCAGAGCCTGTCGCCCCCAAGTTTAACCCAGGTCAGCTTGTCCGATCACTTTTGATCGCAGGGATCACCCTACCAGTATCCGTCACGGGGGTTCGGCCGCCCTGGTTCTTGATCCAATTATTTACGGATACCACCTCACTAGAGTCCTTATGGACGGAGGAAGAAGTCTCAACTTGAATTATCAAGATACTGTCTGTAAGATGGGGATCGACCCATCATGAATCAAGCCTAGTAACACTACCTTTAAAGGTGTGATACCGGGAGTGGAGGCCTGTTGTACATGATCAATTACTCTGGAGGTAGTGTTCGGCTCCCAGACAACTTCCACGACGAAGAGTTGATCTTCGACATCGTCCCTTTCCGTAGTGGTTATCACGCACTGCTCGGACAAACTGCGTTCGCCCGCTTCAATGCAGTCCCGCACTACGCTTACTTAAAACTTAAAATGCCCGGACCTCATGGCATTATCACAGTCAATGGTAACATGGAGTGCTTCCTCCGTACTGAAGAGCACACTGCGGCCCTTGCAGCCGAAATGTTCGGCGGCCTTATCAAGACGATCAATTCACCGGCCAATAAAGCCAACGACATATCCAAACGAGTCTGCTCCGCGCATAATAGCGATAAATCAACGGATTTGAACCTTGGTTAGCAGTTCGGCCTCCGCCGATCGCCCCACCAGGTTGCGGCTTATGTATCATGTGTACATAATTACGCACTAAAAATACCTTGGGCGGCGCCGAAGGCACACTGCGGAAGAGGTCCATGGCGCGGCTTGACCATAGTTAGACCGCATATATCTTTTTTCCTTTTAACGCAGGTTCGTCAAGAGCCCTACTTGCGAGATGGTTGTCGCATGAGATCCTTCTAAGGCTGGCGTGTCCCGTCCATCAAATACTCCTCTCAAATGACTTACTACTAAGGAGAAAAGGCACAGACGTGTGACAGGGCATTAGTGGAGTTTCTTTCCCGAACTATGATTTTTAAGCCCTGTGTTAGACTTTCCCTTATGTACAATCTTTTCTTTTTCATGTAATATGACCTTGATATTGAACGACATTGCATGTCATCGACGTATCACTAAAGATATAAAGGACGCAGATGATCATCACCTTCTTGGTTGGCTCTTGGTTTTTTCCCTGTCATCTGTGCTCCCCCTTACGTTCAATTGACATACGTGGTTCGACACGGTCTTCATACCAGGGGTTGTACTCGGCCCCGCAAAATCCTTAAGTCCGAACACCTATAGGGAACTCTTTGGCATCCCGGATATGGCACTATATGCATCGGCTCTGAATCATGTCTTTGGTCTATAGTTGGGTTGCCCGGCTCCTGTGTTTGCCACCTGACGTTTCGCAAGTTCGGCTAAGGTAGTAAAGGGAGAACTACTGCGATTGTACTTCTGGTTCGTCCGGTTAAGTACCTCAGTAGATAAAGCCAAAAACTAACTATCATGATGGGCGAGAGCGGGTCAGTGATCCGGTGACTTAGTGTTGTACTACGAATCATTCGCAATTTATGCCATGTTATACGAGGGGTTGGGTTTTTGACCAGCCGCGTTGCAAAGGCACTGCACTCCGGTTTGCCGATCACGCAACGAGGGGCTAGTAGTTAGCACCATCAATGGACTCTTATGGCTAAGTGAAAGTACTAAAGCCGCATAGTCGGATTGCCTGGTTCACTCTGCAAGACGCCTCCTACATCGGACCAAGACATTGGGTTAAGTGCTATCATGCGTTCCCGAACACCCCTGTAATATTTACGTGGGGGTTGATATGTCTCCAACGTATCTACTTTTCCAAACAGTTTTGCCCTTGTTTTGGACTCTAACTTGCATGATTTGAATGGCACTAACCCGGACTGACGCTGTTTTCAACAGAATTGCCATGGTGTTATTTTTGTGCAGAAATAAAAGTTCTCAGAATGACCTGAAAATCCACGGAGACGCGTTTTGGAATTAATAAAAAATATTGGCGAAAGAATCAGCGTAAGGGGGTCCACACCCTTTCCATGAGGGTGCAGGGCATGCCCCATGCCTCGTGGGCCCCTTGGACCTCCACCGACCTCAACTCCAACTCCATATATTCACTTTCGGGGAGAAAAAAATCAGAGAGAAGGATTCATTGCGTTTTACGATACGGAGCTGCCGCCAAGCCCTAATCTTCCTCGGGAGGGCTGATCTGGAGTCCGTTCGGGCTCTAGAGAGGGGAATCCGTCGCCATCGTCATCATCAACCATCTTCCATCACCAATTTCATGATGCTCACCGCCGTGCGTGAGTAATCCCATCGTAGGCTTGCTGGATGGTGATGGGTTGGATGAGATTTACCATGTAATTGAGTTAGTTTCGTTAGGGTTTGATCCCTAGTATCCATTATGTTCTAAGATTGATGTTGCTATGACTTTGCCATGATTAATGCTTGTCACTAGGGCCCGAGTGCCATGATTTCAGATCTGAACCTATTATGTTTTCTTGAATATATGTGAGTTCTTGATCCTATCTTGCAAGTCAATAGTCACCTACTATGTGTTATGATCCGGCAACCCCGAAGTGAAAATAATCAGGACCGCTCCCGGTGATGATCGTAGTTTGAGGAGTTCATGTATTCACTAAGTGCTAATGCTTTGGTCTGGTACTCTATTAAAAGGAGGCCTTAATATCCCTTAGTTTGCAATAGGACCCCGCTTCCATGGGAGGGTAGGACAAAAGATGTCATGCAAGTTCTTTTCCATAAGCACGTATCACTACAGGAATTAGCTACTTTGCCATCTGCCACGGCGGACGGCAAAGGCAAGGATGGTGGACGGCAAAGGCCTTTGCCATCTGCCGCGGACGGCAAAAGGCTCCGGCAAAGATTAGATCGGCAAAGAGCTACTTTGTCGTCTGCTTTCCGAGGCTGACGGCAAAGGGTCCTTTGCCATAAGCAGTGGACGGCAAAGAAAGCAGATGGCAATAAAATACGCTGTTAGTCCGTTAGGTGGCTAACGGCAGTCTTTGTTGTCCGCCGTTGACGGCAAAAAGCATCAGGCCTTTGTCGTCCACCGAATGACGTCAGCTGGACGTCACTGCCCACCAAGGCTTTGTCGTCCGCCACTGTAGGCCAATGTGGTGATCCTTTGCCGTCTGCCACTGTAGGCAAACTGGCCAAATGGGTCAGCTCCCAGGGAGCACAGGTGGCCGCCGCGTGGCTTCTTTACCGTCCGCAGCAGACGGCAAAGGGGCCTTTGCCATCAGCGGATGACGACAAAGATCCTGCATTGCCTCTTTTTTCTGTTTTATTAAATCCAACAATTTTCACAACAAATATATATGACATATATATATATATATATATATATATATTTCACAGGGCTATTTAACAGCAAACATATGACATATCCAGCACATAAGTTTCATTGTACATACATATATAGTTCCATCCATTCATACATAGCAAGTTGCACATACACATAAGTTGCAACCATTAGCAAGTTGCACATACATATTACAATGCAAAGTTTCATCAAGATAGCAAGTTCCATCGTAGCAAGCTAGAAGAATACTAGAAGAGAATGAAAGAAAAAACAAGCACTCCATTATAGCAAGCTAGCTTCCGTGAAGTGAACGAAATCTGCAAAATGGCAAATAAGAAAGTTAGGAAAAGGTGAGTAGAAGAAGAAGACTAGAAGAAGAAGCACTCCATCATTTGTGAGCTAACTTAGGTGAAATGGATCATTTATGAGCTAACCTAGGTGAAATGGATCGTTTATGGGCTAACTTAGGTAAAATGCATCATTTTAGAGCTAACCTAGGTAAGATGGGTCATTTTGGAGCTAACCTATGTAAAATGGGTCATTTTAGAGCTAACGTAGGTAAAATGGATCATTTTCGAGATAATCTAGGTAAAATGGGTCATTTTAAAGCTAACTTGGGTAAAATGGGTCATTTATGAGCTAACTAAGGTAAAATGGGTCATTTTAGAGCTAACTTAGGTAAAATGGATTGTTTATGAGCTAACTAAGCTAATTATGCGATTTTTGACATAAGTAAGCTAAGTACATGTCATTATTGAGCAAACCTAGTTAACTAAGCATATTACAACTAACTTAGGTCATTTTGGAGGAAACAAAGCTAAGTATAAATCGTTTTAGAGCTAACTTAGGTAAAAGGCTCTAGGTCATTATGGTAAGCATATTGGAGGAAATAATGCTAAGTCTAGGTCTTTATGCATTTGTTAAGCAAAACACCAGAGAAACTTACCGCGATCATGGAGGTGTAGGAGCGGGTTGGCTCGTGCCAGTTGCTGGAGAAGGATCGTGTGATGCTTGTCTGGAGTTACGCTGCACCAAAGATCATTTCCAATGTCTCGTTAGCATGATGACACTCAAATGTTAAGACTAGAAAGTAACGTCCATTCAAATTCAATTCACCGTGGTCCCAGGAGCAATCTCTGGCATCGGCGGAGCGGTCTGACTGGACTTCTCGCACACAAACTGCACATCTCCAATGGCTATCGAGCCATGGGACCTCCTGCCACAAGATATCATCACCTGCTCTGGATCGATGGGACCCTGGCTCGGGTTAAAGTCCTCCCCTTTCTTCGCCTTCCCTTTGACTTTCTTGTAAGAGGCAGTGTGGGCCATGGCATACAGGTCGTACACCTCTGGCACCTTATCCGTCTTATTGTAGCATGCCTGAAAGAGAGAAACAAAGTAAATTAGTAATTAAAGGGCTCAAGCTAGCATGATGAATGAATTGCATGAATCATGAAGCAAACCACATACCCAGTTCCGCCCGAACTGATATAAGCTGGAGCTGCCTTGATGGTGTGGCACACCTTCCATTTGGGCACGTTTGTCCTTGGCCTCAGTCGGCTCCCCTTCCATTTCAACACCTGCCATGATAAAGAGTAAACGAAATTAGTACAACATAAAAAAATACCGACATGAATAATAGTATGTATATCACTTAAGTGTATCATCATCAAGTACACCATAAAAAAATTGAATACCTGACACTACTAATAATCTCGATCAGTATCATCAGTAAATGCATAATCATCATCATCACTATAATCAATGACGGGCTCATAGGGTTCAGTGGCATCAACATGTGGAAGGCCACCTTGACGTAATCGGTCAAGCATTGACAAGTCATCCGCAACAATAACCTCTTCTTGTTCCGGCTCTTCTTGTTCCTCCTCTGGGGTGATGTCGGATTCACTATCACTGTCTACTTCAATGTTTTGGGGTGAAGTGTAGTGGTTCTTGAAACGCTTTTTGGAAAGACGTGTCTCTTGGAAGAATTCTCCTTCATATGTGTCTGGGTTAATGTGAGGTTCATAATCCTCTTCCTTTGGGGGAGATAGTCTAGCACGTGGCGGCACTTCATAAATGACATCCCAACCTTTCAGATTTGGATTAGTTTGGCAGGCCCACGGTAGATAGAATACTTGGGTCGCCTGTTGAGCCGTAATATAGACATCAGGAACATCTAAATGGGTGATTTGGTTGATTTCAACTAGCCCTATATGTTCATGAGTCCTTCTAGTCTCCTTCGGCTGAAACCAATAACATTTGAAGACTACGACATTCGGTGGGTTTTCACCATAGAATAGAAGTTCATAAATTGCTTCAACTCTCCCATAATACTCGGTACCTTCTTCGCCGACAGCAGATACACACCAATTTGTAGACTTCCGGTCGGCCATAGATAGCTCTTTGCCATAGGTATGAAAGCGATACCCGTTGATGTCGTATTTGTCAAATGAACGGACCTTATAGTCAAAACCGTTAGCGACTTGTCTCAGTTCGGCATCCATAGACTCTGAATTAGCCTACAAGTTTAATACGAAAGGATTGTTGCATTATGCACAAATTAGCGAATGAAATGAAATTGTCTAATAGAAATTACCATTTGTTTGAACCAAGAGATGAAACTGGGATAGCCGCCTCCTTGCTTTGTGAGAATCTCATACTCTTCGACGGAATCCTTTTGGATCACCGCTCCATACGAGAATATGGCAACGTATCGACTGTATGAAATTTCTAGGAATAAGAGCAGTTCAAGGAAATAGAAGTTGCGAAACAATGTATCGAGAACTTACTCGATGTATGGCCGCACTTCTATCAGGTTGTTGAAGATATACAACGAGATGGTCCGCCAGTCTTCGTTATCCAAAGATACTGGATTTGAAACACTGGCTGGTGCGAGATTCCCTTTGAATAGGCTGAGGTTGGATCCACCCTTTTAGGGTCGTCAGCATTGTACCGCGGCTTCGGATTATGCAAATGACAATTTTTGGCTTCATAGTGTGATGTCACGAAGTTTGCCGCCTCCTCAGTGATGAATGCCTCAGCCATCGATGCTTCAATTCTATGTTTATTTTTACATTTTTCTCGAAGCGTCGTATGCATGCTCTCAGTTGGGTAGCACCAACGATTTTGCACGGGCCCCCCAATCTTGCCTCGGTCGGGAGATGAAAAATCAAATGTTGCATTGGATTAAAGAAGCCTGGTGGAAAGATCTTCTCTAACTTGCAGATCAACTCTGGCGCCAACTCTTACATTTCTTCTAGCACACCAGGCGATAGTTCTTTCGCACAAAGAACATGGAAGAAATAGCTGAGTTCTGCCAGTACTAGCCATTCATCCTCAGGGATGAAGCCACGCAACATCACCGGCATTACCCGCTCAATACATATGTGCCAATCATGACTCTTGAGACCAAATATCTTCAATTTATCAAGACTCGCTCCCCTCTTTAGATTCGCTGCATACCCATCGGGGAACATCAACTGCATTTTCACCCACAAGATAATTTCCCTCATAGATGGCCTTTCAAGATTGAACCATGCCTTTGGCTTCGTCCAGTTCTGCTTTCCTTTCGATTCTTTCATGTTTTGTAACGGCCTATCACATAGCGCCTCCAGATCGACTCTAGCCTTAGTATTATCCTTTGACTTCCCATCTATGCTGAACAATGTACCAAAAAGTGCCTCGGCGATATTCTTCTCAGTGTGCATCACGTCGATGTTGTGTGGGTAAAGGAAGTCTTTGAAGTAAGGCAGATCCCATAAGCAGGTCTTGTGAGTCGAGGCATGCTTAGAATTATACCCCTTGAAGTACCCTGGACGCTCTGGATTTGGCTCCAGAGCGTTTAACTGATCCAGGGTCTGTTGGCTTGTCAACGCAGGTGGTGCAGAGTTTTTGACAACTCTACCTCTGATGAAGTTCTTCTTGTCTTTCCTGAACTTATGGCAAGGATCCAGGAACTGTCTATGCATGTCGAAGCAAGAAAACTTGCGTCCGGCCTGAAGCCAACGAAACTCAAGAGCTCCCTTGCATGTGGGGCACGGGAACCTTCCATGCACACACCAACCAATGAATAGCGCATACGCCGGCAAGTCATGCGTCGAGTACATGTACCAGACACGCATTATGAAGTTTCGTTTGCTATAGGCGTTGTATGTCTTGAACCCATTATCCCAGGCTTCTTGCAATTCGTCCTTAAGTGGATGCATGTACACATTCATATTTTTTCCTGGATAGTTGGGCCCTGGAATTATCAACGTCAGGAAAATGTTCTTTCTTTGCATAATCTGTCCGGGGGGAGATTGAGTGGAAAGACAAATACGGGCCAACAACTGTATTGGGCTGCCGTCATACCAAACACTCTGAACCCATCCGTGCTGATGCCGACTCGAGGATGACTCAGATCTGCTGCTTTGTCAACATGTAATTCATCAAACTTTTTCCATGCAACACCATCCGATGTGTGTACCATCATCAGATTCCCATCTGCATCTAGTTCGGTTCTTTTGCATGTTTTGTGCCATGTCATCTATCTGGCCGTCTCTTCGACCATGAAAAGACGTTGAAGTCTTGGTACGATTGGCATATACCAAAGAACACTAACGGGGATTTTGGTCTGTGTCTTCTCACCCATACCGTTGTCTACCACAACATACCTGGAAGACTTGCAAATGGGAACATAGTTCAAGTCCGCATAGTCAAGCCTAAATAAGGCACATCCTTTCTCACAGGCATGTGTCTTCTCATAGGGCATCTTCAGTGCATGGAGGATTTTGTCCGACTGGTATAAGTTTGCAGGCATTACATGGCCTTTGGGTAGAAAGCGTCCAAATGATGTCATCATTGCGGCGTAGCATTCTCTGCCCAAGTTGAATTGAGCCTTCAGAGTCATTACTTGTGAGATGGCATCTTCTACATCTTGAGCTTGTGTTGGTTTTCCTTGAAGAGGAAAGGGTGATGCAGCACAGTAGCGTAAGTATTTCCCTCAGTTTTTGAAAACCAAGGTATCAATCCAGTAGGAGGCTCCTCACAAGTCCCACGAACCTACACAAACAAACAAAGAACTTGCAACCAACGCGATAAAGGGGTTGTCAATCCCTTCACGGCCACTTGCGAAAGTGAGATCTGATAGAGATAATATGATAAGATAAATATATTTTTGGTATTTTATAATATAGATGCAGAAAATAAAGATGCAAATAAAAGTAGATTGAAAACTTATATGATAAAAGATAGACTCGGGGGGCCATAGGTTTCACTAGTGGCTTCTCTCAAGATAGCATAAGTATTATGGTGGGTGAACAAATTACTGTCGAGCAATTGATAGAAAAGCGAATAATTATGAGCTTATCTAGGCATGATCATGTATATAGGCATCACGTCCGTGACAAGTAGACCGACTCCTGCCTGCATCTACTACTATTACTCCACACATCGACCGCTATCCAGCATGCATCTAGAGTATTAAGTTTATAAGAACAGAGTAACGCATTAAGAACGATGACATGATGTAGAGGGATAAACTCAAGCAATATGATATAAACCCCATCTTTTTATCCTCGATGGCAACAATACAATACGTGCCTTGCAACCCTTTCTGTCACTGGGTAAGGACACCGCAAGATTGAACCCAAAGCTAAGCACTTCTCCCATGGCAAGAAAGATCAATCTAGTAGGCCAAACTAAATCGATAATTCGAAGAGACTTGCAAAGATAACTCAATCATACCTAAAAGAATTCAGAGGAGATTAAAATATTATTCATAGATAAACTTTATCATAAACCCACAATTCATCGGATCTCGACAAACACACCCAAAAAGAGATTACATCGAATATATATCCACAAGAGAGGGGGAGAACATTGTATTGAGATCCAAAAAGAGAGAAGAAGCCAACTAGCTAATAACTATGGACCCGAAGGTCTGTGGTAAACTACTCACAACTCATCGGAAGGGCTATGGTGTTGATGTAGAAGCCCTCCATGGTGGAATCCCCCTCCGGCAGAATGCGGCGACGGCTCCAAGATGGGATCTCGCGGATACAGAAGGTTACGGTGGTGGAAATATTTCTTCGGCAGCTCTCTGGATGTTTTTGGGGTATGTAGGCTTATATAGGAGGAAGAAGTACGTCGGCGGCCGCCCGAGGGGCCCACGAGAGAGGGGGCGCACCTAGGAGGGGTGGGCGCACCCTCCTATCTCGTGGCCGCCTCGGCTGCTTCTTAGCTTGCACTCCAAGTCCTCTGGATCACGTTCGTTCCAAAAATCACGCTCCCGAAGGTTTCATTCCGTTTGGACTCCGTTTGATATTCCTTTCTTCGAAATACTGAAATAGGCAAAAAAAGCAGCAATATGGGCTGGGCCTCAGGTTAGTAGGTTAGTCCCAAAAATGATATAAATGTGTAAAATAAAGCCCATAAACATCTAAAATAGGTAATATAATAGCATGGAACAATCAAGAATTATAGATACATTGGGGTGTATCAAGCATCCCCAAGCTTAATTCCTGCTCGTCCTCGAGTAGGCAAATGATAAAAACAGAATTTTTGATGTGGAATGTTACCTAGCATAATTTCTCAATGTAATTTCTCTTGATTGTGGCATGAATGCTCAGATCCAAATGATTCAAAATAAAAGTTCATATTGATAAAAGAAATAGTAATACTTCATGCATACTAATAAAAGCAATCATGTCTTCTCAAAATAACATGGCTAAAGAAAGTTCATCCCTACAAAATCATATAGTTAGGCTATGCTTCATTTTCGTCACACAAAGATGTTCCCAACTTCTATACCCCCGATGACAAGCCAAGCAATTGTTTCGTACTTAAATAATCTCAAACGTTTTCAACCTTCATGCAATACATGAGCGTGAGCCATGGATATAGCACTCTGGGTGGAATAGAATAATGATTGGGGATTGTGTGGAGAAGACAAAAATGGAGAAAGTATCACATTGACGAGGATAATCAACGGGCTATGGGAATGCCCATCGATTGATGTCAACATGAGGAGTAGGGATTGCCATGCAACGGATGCACTAGAGCTATAAATGAATGAAAGCTCAACAAAAGTAAACTAGTGGGTGTGCATCCAACTTGCTTGCTCACGAAGACCTAGGGCATTTGAGGAAGCCCATCATAGGAATATACAAGCCAAGTTCTATAATGAAAATTCCCACTAGTATATGAAAGTGACAACTTATGAGACTCTCTACATGAAAACATGGTGCTACTTTGAAGCACAATATATGAGACTCGCTATATAAAGAACATGGTGCTACTTTGAAGCACAAGTGTGGAAAAAGAGATAGTAACATTGCCCCCTTTTTTCTTTTTTTTTCTCTTTTTCTTCTTTTTTTCTTTTTTTTCTTTGGCCTTTTTTTGGCCTTTCCTTTTTTTCTTTTTTCTTTTTGGGCAATGCTCTAATAATGATGATCATCACACTTTTATTGATTACAACACATGAATTACAACTCGAAACTAGAACAAGGTATGACTCTATATGAATGCCTCCGGCGGTGTACCGGGATGGTGCAATGAATCAAGAGTGACATGTATGAAAAATTATGCATGGTGGCTTTGCCACAAATACGATGTCAACTACATGATCATGCAATGGCAATATGACAAAAGTAATGTATGTCATGATGATGATGAACAGAACGGTGGAAAGTTGCATGGCAATATATCTCGGAATGGCTATGGAAATGCCATAAATAGGTAGGTATGGTGGCTGTTTTGAGGAAGGTATAAGGAGGTTTATGTGTGATAGATCATATCATATCACGGGGTTTGGATGCACCGGCAAAGTTTGCACCAACTCTCAAGGTGAGAAAGGGCAATGCACGGTATCGAAGAGGCTAGCAATGATGGAAAGGTAAAAGTGCGTATAATCCCTGGACTCAACATTAGTCAAAAGAACTCATATACTTATTGCAAAAATTTAGAAGTCTTCAAAAACTAAGCACTACACGCATGCTCCTAGGGGGATAGATTGGTAGGAAAAGACCATCGCTCGTCCTCAACCACCACTCATAAGGATGCACAAGCTAGGTACACTTCATGCTTCAAATTTGTTACACAATTTTAACCATACGTGCATGCTACGGGACTTGCTAACTTCAAGACAAGAATTCTTTAAATTCATAATCACCCAACCAGCATGACTTTAATATCACTACCTCCATATCTCAAAACAATTATCAAGTATCAAGTTGATCATAGCATCCAATTCACTTCCTATGATAGTTTTTATTATACCCAACTTAGATGCTCATCATTCTAGGACCAATTTATAACCATAGCAAATACCATGCTGTTCTAAAAGACTCTCAAAATAATATAAGTGAATCATGAGAGATCAACAATTTCTTCAAAATTAAACCACCGCCGTGCTCTAAAAGATATAAGTGAAGTACTAGAGCAAAAACTATCTAGCTCAAAAGATATAAGTGAAGCACATAGAGTATTCTAATAAATTTCAATCAAGTAGGATTCTCCCAAAAGGTGTGTTACAGCAAGGATGATTGTGGTAAACTAAAAAGCAAAGACTAATATAATACACGACGCTCCAAGCAAAACAGATATCATGTGGCAAATAAAAATATAGCTCCAAGTAAAGTTACCAATGAACGAAGACGAAAGAGGGGATGCCTTCCGGGGGCATCCCCAAGCTTAGGCTTTTGGCTATTCTTGAATATCTTGGGGTGCCTTGGTCATCCCCAAGCTTAGGCATTTTCCACCCTTTATTCCATAGTCCATCAAATCTTTACCCAAAACTTGAAACCTTCACAACGCAAAACTCAACAGGAAATCTCATAAGCTCCGTTAGTGAAAGAAAACAAAACCACCACATAAGGTACTGTAATGAACTCATTCTTTATTTATATTGGTGTTAAACCTACTGTAATCCAAGTTCTCTATGGTTCATACCCTTACATACTAGCCATAGATGCATCATAATAAGCAAACAACACACGAAAAACAGAATCTGTCAAAAACAGAACAGTCTGTAGCAATCTGTAACTAACGCAAACTTCTGGAACCTTAAAACTCCTACCAAAATAGGACGTCCTAAAAAATTTGTTCATTGAACATAAGCAAAAAGAATCAATGCAAAAGCTCGTTTCTGTGATTTATTGAATTTTTTCTCGTTAGCACAAAGTTTCTGTTTTTCAGCAGAATCAAATCAACGCATATCATAGGTTATCCTATAGGTTCTGCTTGGCACAAACATTAATTAAAACACGAAAACACATCTAAACAGAAATTAGATGCAAAAATTTATTACTAAATAGGAACAAAAACAAAAAACACAAAGAAAATTGGGTTGCCTCCCAACTAGCGCTATCGTTTAACGCCCCTAGCTAGGCATAAAAGCGAAGATAGATCTAAGTAGTGCCATCTTTGATTTTCAGTTTTTTAGCGGACTCATGCTCGAATCCGGGAGGTTCTTTACGTTTCCCTTCATACTCGGAAATTTTTATATCTAAAGAATCCAACCGCTTATTGCAAAGGGTAATCAACATGTTCATGCGGTGAAGATTTCTGCTAACACTTTTAAGAGGCTCAAGAGATTTTTGTAAAAAAATTGTTACTTTGCAAATCTTTCCAAACACTTGGGTTTCTTCTTGGGTAGGATGTGGTCCTCCCTTTTGAGGTAGTGTTCCCACTATCCCCTCTATAATTTCATGCGCGGTAGTATGATCAATTTCAATGAAATTTCCCTTGGCAATGCAGCCCAAGAGTTGTCTATGCGTCATGTTTAGCCCAACATAAAAATTGCGAAGAAGAATTCTAAAATTCACCTCTAAGGTGCACTTGTGATAAGATTCCATCATCCTATACGAAGCATCTTTTAAATTTTCTCCTTGCCTTTGCTTGAAGTGAAGAACTTCAAACTCGAGAGACATAGGAGCGTATAAGGAACTAGCCATAACGACAAGGTAAACGATCTAACACACAAGCAAACAGAAAAAGGCAAGCGAAAGAGAGAGGAAGAAGAAGGCAAGCGGAAAAGAGAGGAGATTGGGAAAGAGAGGGTGAATAAAACGGCAAGGGTGAAGTGGGGGAGAGGAAAACGAGAGGCAAATGGCAAATAATGTAAATGCGAGGGAGATGAGTTTGTCATGGGTACTTGGTATGTCTTGACTTGAGCGAAGACCTCCCCGGCAACGGTGCAAGAAATCCTTCTTGCTATGTCTTGAGCTTGCGTTGGTTTTCCTTGAAGAGGAAAGGGTGATGCAGCATAGTAGCGTAAGTATTTCCCTTAGTTTTTGAGAACCAAGGTATCAATCCAGTAGGAGGCTCCTCACAAGTCCCACGAACCTACACAAACAAACAAAGAACTCGCAACCAACGCGATAAAGGGGTTGTCAATCCCTTCACGGCCACTTGCGAAAGTGAGATCTGATAGAGATAATATGATAAGATAAATATATTTTTGGTATTTTATAATATAGATGCATAAAATAAAGATGCAAATAAAAGTAGATTGAAAACTTATATGATAAAAGATAGACCCGGAGGCCATAGGTTTCACTAGTGGCTTCTCTCAAGATAGCATAAGTATTATGGTGGGTGAACAAATTACTGTCGAGCAATTGATAGAAAAGAGAATAATTATGAGCTTATCTAGGCATGATCATGTATATAGGCATCACGTCCGTGACAAGTAGACCGACTCCTGCCTGCATCTACTACTATTACTCCACACGTCGACCGCTATCCAGCATGCATCTAGAGTATTAAGTTCATCAGAACAAAGTAACGCATTAAGAAAGATGACATGATGTAGAGGGATAAACTCAAGCAATATTATATAAACCCCATCTTTTTATCCTCGATGGCAACAATACAATACGTGCCTTGCAACCCTTTCTGTCACTGGGTAAGGACACCGCAAGATTGAACCCAAAGCTAAGCACTTCTCCCATGGCAAGAAAGATCAATCTAGTAGGCCAAACCAAATCGATAATTCGAAGAGACTTGCAAAGATAACTCAATCATACATAAAAGAATTCAAAGGAGATTCAAATATTATTCATAAATAAACTTGATCATAAACCCACAATTCACGGGATCTCGACAAACACACCGCAAAAAGAGATTACATCAAATAGATCTCCACAAGAGAGGGGGAGAACATTGTATTGAGATCCAAAAAGAGAGAAGAAGCCAACTAGCTAATAACTATGGACCCGAAGGTCTGTGGTAAACTACTCACAACTCATTGGAAGGGCTATGGTCACTAGTGCAGAACCGGCCTTTAGTGCCGGTTCGTAACGGGCTTTAGTGCCAGTTCGCCAACCGGCACTAAAGAGTGGGGACTAAAGGTCCCCGGCCTTTAGTACCGATTCATCACGAACCGGCGCTAAAGTGCCACCACGTGGCACGAGCCAGGTCCGTTTGCGTGGAGGGCATTAGTACCGGTTGGTAACACCAACCGGTACTAAATGTTTGGGTGTTTTTTTATTTTTCTTTAATTTTGTGTTTTCAATTTAATTTAGTGATTGTTTTACATTATAATGAGTTGTTAAATCATTAGGTGAAAGTACCACGGATTAGTTTCGACTGGATGCATTATTGGATATCTCTATATATAGCTAGCTAGCTAGAGTATATGCCATATCCATATTATACTTGATCAACTATATAATATATACGGATATGGCATATACTTGATCACTTAGCTAGGTAGGATTCATCCAGCTGAAACTAATCTGCGGTTTCTTTCATTAAATGTTATAATAATTAACTATCTATCTAATCACCACCAGCACTACTAGATTAAAGAAGAAACATTCACTTGTACCAGAAGCAAAAATATTATCAATCGAGTTCAACATGATTGTCATGATATTATAAGCGTTCATATATATATAACACCACAAAAGCAAATCACTTAAGTTCAGAACGAAGAACACGGACATGAAAGGACAAGTACTAATTAAGAGCAGCATGAAGAACTAGCTAAATCACTCCTGCTAGCTACTCTCTCTCTGGTAAAATAGCATAGAACATGTATAGCTCTCCTGATTGATCATACTGGAGCATGCCGATGAACCTGTCTCCTAATCGTGGGCTGCGCTTCTCATTGCTGCCCCCTAGTACTTCTCTGTGATCACTAACAATTTTCCTCCAATCTTTCACTATTAAGCATTCATCGCTTCTAGAAATCCTGATTGCATTCATGTGCAATGCAGGATATCTTGGCCGTAAGCTAACAATTGACATCTGACCTTTAGTCTCGATCCCCTGAGGCACAACTGACATTGGGAGTCCCTGTTGAAGAACATTGTATAGTACTTAATTAATATACTTAGCAACGAAAGTTTAGCAAAAAAGATTATGTATGCAAAATATGCACTGAGGACAAATAGTAAATATCTTACCATCATTCCTAAATAGATGTGACCGTAGTTCAATACCATCACTATTGGTCGCACGTTTTGAGTACTAACATTTCTAAGTGCAGGAAGAAAATTTGTCTTGACAGTATGAAGATCCTCAAGCCATGAAACATAATGACTTATCTCCTCGCAGTTTAGTTCAGCTCCGGGACAGTAGTAGGTCCTGTCTACCAAGCGCCGGACATGTTTGGTTGAATGGAGATAAGCTGTCAATAGAAATTAGTTGTCAGTTATTTTTGAATAAGCAATATCAAAGACAAAAATATAGTTGAGAAGAACTCACATAATGGTAGAATTGGAGGCGTCTGCACATCGATCCATATGTCTCTATTACCTTCAATATCATCTTCCCGACGAATGTCAAAGGTGATAACCATACCAGGCTCAAATGCATAAGCCTTGCATAGTGCTTGCCAAGTTTTGCATTCAAAATATGTGTACGTGTGTGTATTGTATACTTTGACGTTGAAAGTATAACCATCATGCTCAGTTTTCAGGTAAGCTCGCTTTACCTCCATAGTTTCCATATCTTTGAAACCTATCTTATCCAAAACAAAAATTCTTGCATGGCACGGGATGCGCTAGTAGAATAGTGAAAATTAAAAATTATAAGTCAGGCAAATGAAGCATATATAAGTCATGCTTAATTACGAAAACAGACTTTGTCGTTGTGACTTACTGTATCGAATTTGAAAGTCTCATCCAGCTTGATGCTGAATCGCCTACCATCAACAAGGAAATTTCTGTCGCACTGACCGCGCTGGTCTTCACAGTAATCGCACATAATGAAATTTTTTCCGTCGTCAGACGACATTTCCTATGTTCATATTAGGCGAAACATTAATCACTTACTAATTCAATTAATTCAACTACTTCCAGTAATTCAACTAAGCATTTACTAAAATAAACTAGTTATATTAATTCAATTAGTTTAAAGCATTTACTAAAAATAAACTAGTTCTATATATATATATTAATTCAACTAGTTCAACTAAGCATTTAGTAAAAATAAACTAGTTCTCTATATATATTAATTCAACTAGTTCAACTAAACATTTACTAAAAATAAAC